>OW284512.1:78656496-79909543 GCA_935413205.1 Polydrusus cervinus | reverse complement strand
ATAGATAATTGAAAGACTGAGAAGACTCGATTTTTTTGATACAATTTCTAGGATCTATTTGTTATTCTCATTTATACCGAAATGTTTAATGTTCATTTTACGTTTTAAATATTTTTGATTTATGTTTGTTGGTTGATTTCTACCAACAAAATTTTTATTTATTTTTCCTTTAAAGCTACACACTGTTTAACTATAGTGAATAGAAACAAAAAAAATCTTGTCCCAAGGGACAAAAACAAACCTCCTTTTAAGCGTAACCAAGTTAAAGGCTTGAGACTACTAAAAGACTAATAAAAACTCTTGACCTACCTATGTATTTCTAAACCATTTAAAACTCCTATTAAGATAGAGGTGTCTTTCATGTGGCATTAGGTACAAAATACCCAACGACAAAGGAATTATGTTTTTGTTCCCTCGCGTCTACACACCATATTTTATGCGATGTGCTCTATTCACTTTAGTTTAAGCATACTATTCAAATTGAATATTACAATTTTTTTAATTCACGACCATTTAGAATAAACCTATTCTTACCAGCATTTCTAACAAGTCTGAAAATATAGTTTTTTTTCTGCTTATTTACATCACCTAAGCTTATAACACACAAAAGATCTTACAGCTAATATTACTAACACTTTTTGCACTATTTAAGCTTTTGAAAGGTCACCTTTATATGTATATACATAGTCACAGCGAAGACTACTTGTGTTTTTTGCAGATGAGCAGTCAAGTAGAGCATTTACATAATTTTATTTTTCGTATGAAAAAGTACTGCCTTTAATATTACTAAGATCTAATTAATTGGCAGTAACATTTACCTTTTTTTAAAATCTATTATAACCCATTCTGCACCCGTTTTAGGCGAAAACAACTTTTTTTTATACTGAACTAGAAAGGTTATTGTTAACGAATTACTTGGTTTTAAATCGCAACGTTTCGATTAATACTTTCGATCGCCTTCAGGTGATTGATGTATTCACCTAAAGAGGACCAGAGATAACCAGTCAAAACGTCGGGATTTAAAAACAAATAAAGACAATGGAAGTTGAAAATTCATACTTAAGAACCAGCATTGTCCCTGTTTTAACCCTTTTAAAAGTTAGTTCTTGCATTATTTTCTGTGTTTCAGTTTTTGATGACGAGTAAATCTTTACATAAGCGTTTTTCACACTAGTATCATAAACAGCTATTGTTATTAAGATCAGAGTTGTAAACCTTTTAATAAGTCGTGTGTATTTTCAATCGTAAAAATTGTATAAAATCAATAAAAAACTTTTAAATTTAAAACCAAATCTACAACTTAATAAAAAAAAACCTTAAAATTCCCTATCTATAGTAACGAAAAAGAAATCTAGTGCAGTCACAGCCATTTTTTTTTGTAACTTGAGCATTACATAACAGTATATAAAAAAAAATAAGTGGCTCACAATATAACAGCAAAGGTTTGTTGGTGCAGCACGGAACTAACAACCAAATAATTTCTTGTGGGTATTTTTCAATGGTAGGCATAATAGTTCTGTTACGTGCGATACCAATGAACAAACCTCAAAAAGTTTGATTTGTTTATAAAATTTAGAGTTTTTTGTAGTGTTACGTTCTCAGCAAGCATTAGAACTATTTTAATTAGTAATTTAATAGATAATGTACTATTTACAAAAAAATTGCAGAAGTTATCTGACAATAATTGAGTTGTATAGTATTTCTAAATCTAATTGAAATGCATAGATCCGAAATGTTTGTCTTAGTGTTAATCCGAAACGAGATGTTGACTTTGGACCTGCGATTTTTTTTTTATTTAGATCAGTTGGCAACTATACACACATGTTTAGAATTTTCTAATTCTTCGAATTTTGTAATTCTATTTAACCAAGTAATTCATTTAACAGTCGGTATTTTATAACAATAATTTACTAAAAAGAATTGTTCGTCTGTCTGTATTAGAATAAGATAAATTTGTAATTTTAATGTAAATGGCACGATCGGCTCTATTTTACGGTTTGTAAGGCACAAGAGAGCAAAATTTTAATAGGTTGACATATTATATAATTAGCTGTCATTAGATTTAAAGTTACACCCTAAATTTTATGCACAAATCCTGCTAATACACATTTTAATCGCTACGCAGCCATCTTAACGTATTTTTAGTTAAAAAAAATACTGTGTGATGTCCTGATAAATAAAGATAACTCCCGAAAAACAATTACTATAGTATATTTCAATTGAGATTTCAATTGCACGTTTTTTTTTTATGTCAAACTGTATTCACTTAATAGTAAAGAATAAACACAGCGTTTGCTCCAGGACAATTATTTTATCGTCACACCCTATTACTTCGATCAGATGCCGATTTTTAAAGCATTAAATGTTGCTATTCTCCATTATATCTAAAGTTTTGACCACTTATCATGAAGGTACTGCACAACAAAAGACATATTGTTGAAAAGAGGTTAAAAAAATAACAATCTTGTAATGAAATCTCAGCTGATATATATTATAGTCAATCTTCCTTCCCAAGAAACACAAGAATTTAAATTATTATTTAATCTTGTGTATAATTTTTTGAGGCTATTGTGTTTTTTCTGTGTACCTATTTTTTTGCAATTTAAAATGGCTATTTATGTAAGTATCGAATGGATACCAGATATCTTCATTTCCTATCAATTGAAATGTTTTTTCTGTACACTATTTTTAAACTTTGCTGAAGCGGACATTTTGTCCAATATAAACGTTCATTTTAACTATTTTGTGTTTCTTGGGTAATAACGAACGGATAGCGGTAAATTTCCTTCAAAACGGTTTTAATATAATAAAAATATGTAGATTTAAACAGATTTTAAATATAACTGATGTAATACCTTTTTTTTATAAAACTTAAAACCCAATGTGGATCAACATGCTCATTTTTCCAAGTGAGGAGCTAAAATTCAAAATTTAAAGTCTGTAAAGTCTATACCTTAAGAAGGTCACAAATAGAACAACAAATTTCTGACTTTTAATGTGATGTTTCTAAGATCTCTCTATTTAAAAATTTACATAGTGTTGTACACGGGGTTGTTGTGCCTCGATTTTAAATTCAACTTTGCTAGAGGATGGCTCTTTCCGTACTGCTGTTGCTTCCTTACTGCCGTAGCGATCACAGTCGCAGCTATTTGCTTTACTGCTGGGCCAATCGGAGGCCTTTTGTATTCCGCTTCGGTTTTTTCAGACTTGTTCAGGTGTGAGATAATTGGCGTTGGCAGTATTCTAGGGCTTTTGTCTACGGAAACTTCGAAGCAAGAATGTCTAGAGTTATTTCGGCTCGGTTTGCCATATTTGTGTCTAAATTTTACTTGTGAATCTTCTTTGTCCTTTTCGAAGACGCTGCGGATAGTCTTAAAGTTCAGGTCGTCGCTTACGACCTTTTGAGGTTCTTTAACTTGATGAACGCAAACTGGTGAGGAGGGAAGACTACTAACTCTGCTCTTAGCTACTTTAAGGCTATTTTCCGTAAGGTCAGCGCTTGTGCTCATTTGGTCCAAACATATTGTGCTAGATTTGGCTTCAAACTCCTTCTTGAGATTTTGTACTTTTCCTAGCGAGTTGTCCATAGAGTCTTCCAATTTTTTTACAGAAGCCGCCGTAGCGTCTTTGTGAAGATTCTCTAAGAAACTACGTTGCTGTTTGACTGAAGAACATTGTGCTATGCTGATTACTGAACTGTCAGTACGCGCAAACTGCACGTCTTTCGGAGGTGATGAAACGTTGGATTCGGAGCGAGATAGAGAGCAATCTTGTGATACCACCAACTCCATAGAAGACGGTTCTGGAGCACTGAGAGACAATCGCGCTAAACTAGGCGATAGAGGCATTTTATTATCCGCGACAATAGGAATGTCGATATTATCCGATATGGCACTGGACTCAATATCTGTAGTCTTCCCTCTTTCCACCAGAGTGTCATTCACGGCCTCTGCGAAGTTAAAAAGTAATGTTTCGGAACTTGGCGTTTTTGTTAAGGACACGCAGCTACTGTTGACGCTGTCGTTGCTGAGCTGCCGCGAAGTGCCACTTTCCAGACGTTGCTTGGTGCGCTTTACTGTACCCGGATGCCAGGGAATATCTTCTTTGTCGTAAGGAAATATACCACTCGAACTGTGTTCAAGATCTGAGGTGCTATGCAGAATTTTTTCACCTAGAAAAAAAATACTATTTTTAGTTTCACAATTTTTACCAGGCAGGTGTTTTGGTCGTTACCCTATGAAGTTGTTTAGAATTAGATAAAGAATATTGGAAAGTCAATATAGTATTGCTAAATTAAAAAATAAACTATGCCCTTAATCAATTAATAAACCCGTGGAAAGAATTCTCATTTTAAAGGTATGAGGAGTCCTCTTAAATTTAACTTAACTAAACAACACAGAATGGACCTTTGTGATTATGTACCTATTTAAAGCTATTTTGCATACTTTTTTTCCAAAATTGAAGAAATTAAGTGCTTGCCAGCGACGCTGATAATAATTTGTTTTCCTTAGAATGATTCCGCCTAAATTTGTTATTTATTTTAATTAAATATGAAATGGCCACGTACCTAATGTAAATACTTTCCTGTATGTCTGATCTGCGTTTATTAATACATACATATATGAAATAAACATTTTTGGACATTATACATTAACCGGTATATGGAATAAAATGTTATTAGCAGAGTACTGAGAAAACTTTTCCGAGAAATCGGTTCTGCATGTCCGATAACCAAAAAAAATTGTAAATTTACAAAAAATTAGATATCCAAAAAATGTATTAGAAAAATAATATTAAATCAAAAATAAAATTCTAGGCCATATAAAAATTTCATGATTCTATCTTAAAAAGCAATTATTTTTTAAATATTGTTTTATCAATTTACAAATTTACAGTTTTTTCCTTTTTGGCGATCCTACACGATCATTATTACTAATTTCAGTCATAAAAAATTACAATATTAATATAATTTTTATATTTTTAATTGTAATACATGAACATTCAGACTAGTATTAATAAGGAAAAGATGTAATACTGATCATGTAAGGGTAGATTTCCGAGGATTGATGGCCAAATTAATGTGACTGATATCATTTAGGACTGTCAATCTGAATGATCATGTAGGGTCTGCGCCAACTTGTGACGCCAACTCATCAAAATAAACGAATATAGTTTTTCCTACAATTGACTGGACAACAGGGAAAATATAAGTTAATGGTTTGTATCTAGCAGCAATGCCAAAATTTTAGGGATATTTCAATATGATTCCAATGAAAACAGCGCTTAAAAGTCCTTTTCTAGGTAATTCGGACCAAAATCTTTAAAAAGAAATTTGATACGGTCATTAGATACAAAAATCGCGAGCGTCGTATTTAGGTCTTTTATAGAGGACTCAAAAAATATTCATATTTCCTCACCTCACTCCATGTAAAGGTGTATGTATATTCTGTAGCCAAAATTAAAGAAAATTACCTATGTATTCCTTTAGGGTACTTTATATTATGATGACATAGTTTTAGATAACTCAGACTTACCTTTTTCATTGTTATAATAGACAGACCCTCTAGGTCGCATATCATACGACCCCCACGAACTATTCCTGCTGGGCAACGTTCTGGTGTCCCCGGAACCCCAAGAACTATGCCTGGACAGTTCGTTCTTCTCCGGAAAGCCCATCACCACCGCGCTATCATAGGAACTCCACGAACTCTGTCTTGAAGGGCAGTCTCTTTTATCTTCTACCGGCAGAGTCTCTAATTGAATCGTAGACCTTCTCTGTTGCTTCTTTTCTTCTTTGTCAAAGACGCGATCGAGCTGATTCGAAAACGGATCACTTTGAGCAGCGTTTTTAGAGCGAGATTCAGGAACTTGACTAAAACTAGAGGACACAGCACTTTGAGTCACTATCACCGCGGACGAGGTCCACACGGGGGCACTCTCACTCGTTACTATACTAAATTGTTCATCACAGACTGCGCTACTTGTACTGTCACTAGTGTCACTGACTATCTTTCGTTGACTATCATTTTCTCCCGGGTCCCACGTTTCTGACGTCACAGATTTCGTACTAAAATTACAGGAACTATTGTCACTCACGCAGCTTCGTTTGTCGTCGGTTGTCGTCCGACAGAGGGCACCGTCGTGGCCGGGCAAGTGGACTATTTGGTTGGGAGAAACACTGTACGATTCTCCGTTATCACAGGGCATTAACACGTGCCGGGCTAAGGATGCTTTGCTCTCTTGTACACTCTCCTTTGAGGCGCTTTTCTGGCTCAAGTCTTCTAGACTCATAAAACCTGAAACAAAACAAATATTTTAAGATTTCCTCGTCAAACATTAAATGAAAATTATATACTTTAAGTCCAAAATTACTGTCAGTTGCATTCATATAGAGTGCAGCGGGTTCTATGAAGTTAATGGAAACAATTCCAGTGTACTTTTGAAATTCTGATAGATCAGAATATTTATTTTCATGGATTTTTCCCTCATACTTCCAAACACGTGCTCCCGATATGATGCGTTTACTTGGTGTGAATTTAACTTTATCGAAATAGAACAATATGAGTTATGAATAAAGTTAGCAACTAAAATTTAAACAGTAATAAAGCACAAAGAGTTAGGGAAATAATTTTGCAATGACAGCTGTGACAAAGAAAATTATTTATTTATTGTTCCAACGCAATCTTGACTAAATTGTTTAATTAGAACTTTCCTTTTTTACCCTTATTTAAGACAAATCCTAAAATATTTTAAAAACTATGATATTTAGATATATGACATGTTTAACAAAAAATCAAGGTTTTTGAAAGATAAATCCTTTTGAGTAGGAGAATAATACACACAGTATTCTCCTACTCATAATATCACTCCACTGAGAGATGGACTATTTCCACAAAATAAATCCTTTTGCCTAAGAAAAATATGGGGGTCCCATTTAAAAAAATTGAAATAAAGCATTTTTAAAACTATTGAATTGCCCAACTTATAATGAACGCTCTGTATACGAGATTTAAAAAACATTATTATAGATGAATATGTCGTAGCTTAAAGTACTCACAATGTAAATTATATTTGCCTAGGGTTAATCCACAGGTTACTATGATTTTTTAACTATAGGTACCACTAAAATTTCGGAAAAAAATTAATTACTTGGCAACGTTGCATTTCACTTAAAAAATATTAATATGAATGCAAAGTCCTTATTCCATTGAATCGTATTCTGGGAAATTATAGTGGGTGTCCCATTTAATTTTCTTTTTTATTCCTCAGTACTACTTTTTAGGACCACCCTGTAGATTATAAAATATTTTTAGATAATGCATCCTAAAAAAAACCCTTTAACTTTTGTATTACACTTTTTTCCCTATCTTTGATAGTTGAGGTGCTATCTAAGACAGACACCTTACTGACACGCCCTGTATATTAATTTAAGCTCAATCTTACCAGGTGACGACTTAATGCCTTCCTTAATTTCTCTAGTGGCCAGGTTGTCGGGCGACCAGGACTTCGGTCGCGCTCCCATCTGTCGCAGGTCCTGTCCGGAGAGCGTCGACTGGAGATCGTAGGACTTGGACAGGGCTTGCACCACCGGCGTCGGCTCGCTGCCAGGAGGCACCTTCTCCGTTTTGTTATTGTTAGTAGGCGATTTGAGATTAGTTTCAGACTTTGATCTCTGTAGTTTTTCTTTGTTCTTCATTGCATCTAATATACCTGGAAAGAAATGTAAAGATATCTTAAATTGCTTTACATCAAAAATCCAAGTTTTTTTTAAATTTGTATCGTTAATTTTCTTTTTACAAAGACCTAATTGTGTACCTTGGTAAGTTTCCAGTTGAGTTAGAAAGTTAGTGTTTGGTTTGATGCAGCTGCGCTTTTCCTTAACATGTTGTAGGGCTTTGCCAAATTCCCAATTGTAGGCCTTCATGGCGTATGCTATTACAACGCTAGCCGACCGGCTCACGCCCATTTTACAGTGTACCAAAACCTAGAAAAAAAAAATGTAAGTTTCCTACTCAAAATTCCAATTTGCAATGGTTAAAGATTCAAAAATGAATTGACACGAACACAAAATTAAATAAGGTGAAGTTGGTAACGCGTGTTCGATTGACCGACGACCGACGACGTCATAAAACTTGTCGAAATGCCGTTAAAATTAATCAAGGAAAAAATGATGAGATAGTGTATCTGTTTTTTGCATTAAAATACGCTGGGATACCAAAATAATCGGTTCGTCTTGAAGCAACTCCGCTGACTGAAAAATCGTGTTTAAATACTTTTTTAAGAATAAATAAGTACTGAACACAAGTTATCGCCATCTAGTAAGAATAAACTCAATGTTGAACGCGATTTCACCGTCTGTGGAGTTGCTTCAGGTTATTATACACTGTCCGCTAGCCGCTAATTTTCTTTCCTTGATTATTGTTACGGACACAAAACTTCTCTACTTATAGTTAATATTAGTATAATTCTTGTCATTATTTAATACAGATAAAATTAAATATCCTGCGTTGAGAGTGGGCCACCCTAATTACAGGATGAAGACTCTAAGTTAAAGTTTCACCCTGTATATTTTTTGTCGTGCATTATGATAAGTGTTAGTAGAGTAGAGTAGTTGCGTGGTTATACTTACTTTTGAGCCGTCGTTTTTTGCCCTTGTGATGTATTTGAATGTGTCGTCCCAGTGCTTGAGCAGGTCAGTTTTTTCGTCGTCGTAGACGCGCACGTTCAAGTAATCGAACGTACCCGGGAAAAAGTTATCGATTTCACGGGTGACATTCAAAATATGGCCGACACTGGAAGAAAAAATGCAAAATTAATAAATACATAAATATGTAAAAGTTTAAAATCACAGGGAAATTTGGCACACTAGTCAAACTACAGACTAATAATTTATTATTCCCTCCTAAAATTTATCAAAAAAAAAACAATACCATTTCAAAATGCCCAACGCTCACACTTACCCATTTTTTTGCAATTCATCGTAATTGCTGGCATTCCACTCGGACCCGAGGTAGACGTGGTCGAAGATCTCCGTCGGAGCGTCCATTTGACCCAAGATGACCAGCATCTCTTGGTCGATAAAGCTCTTGAACTCCCCCAGGTCCATGTCCAGTTCCTCTTCCAACCGCGACCGGATGAACTTCGAGGTGACCTCGTCGAGGTCTACGGACATCATTATTTCTTTGAGGGTGGATCGAATCACCTGAACCAAAAAAAGAATTAGGTCATTACCGTATTAGATATAATATGATCTGTTGAGGCTCCTAGGTTCTTACTATGTCGGAGCCTCCCCTAGAAAGGTTTTTCCCGTTTTTAGTTTACCAATCAATTTAATAAAGCCGCTTTAGGAAAATAAGAAAGGAAAGTGTCACTTCCCCGTCTTTGACAATTTAATTTTTTTAGCTGCAGCGTTAAGTTACATTGTAATTGTAATTTTTCATACCAAAATAAAGGCATTATTAAACACATATTTCCTTTAAATAATTTGAATTGGTTGGGATCGAGACTTTAGTGTGTACAAATTAAAAAAATATAATAATACAGATACATATCTATAAAAAAAAGTTTAGTGTGTTAATTAATTTTTTTTTTAAATTATCTAATAAATAATAGCAACTAAATAATAAATTACCAAAATTACATCAGGAGGCAATTAACAAATAGCCGCTTGAGTATATTTTCATGTCAGGCTGTCAAACCGCAAAAATATACAATTGAGGCCCTTAGAATAAAAGGGGTATAAGTACACATTTAAGCAAATCTGAGATAAGTGCATTAATGGCTACCTAAAGTTCATATTTGCGTGGAATAAAATAGGAACAAGTGATTTTCAGGCTTTGTGCGCCCTCTATTAGCGAGTAGAAATACTATGTATCTGAAAGCAGAAATATGTTTACAATAAAACGGATGCAAGTGCACTTGTACCCATTTTATTCCAAACTTTATATTATAAGTATAATTTTTGGAGCTCGGCGTTTGTATTTTATATATATAGACAGTGGCATCCAGAGGATCCCAAGAAATTGGCTCATGTTTAATTAATTTTATTAATAAAGTTTTGCCCGATAATATCACTAAGATAATCGCTTATAGTGACTCCTGCGGTGGGCAAAACAAAAATAAAAATATCGCCAAATTATTTATGTTCGTAG
The DNA here is from genome assembly GCA_935413205.1 of Polydrusus cervinus. Taxonomy (NCBI): domain Eukaryota; kingdom Metazoa; phylum Arthropoda; class Insecta; order Coleoptera; family Curculionidae; genus Polydrusus; species Polydrusus cervinus. The sequence goes on along the minus strand of OW284512.1, from coordinate 79,899,392 downwards.
TTAAATGTACAAGAATTCAAGAAATCCATCATAAATTTTTAGAACCAGGGCACACGTTTATGGAATGTGATCAGGATTTTGGTATCATTGAAAAGGTCAAACGGAAAATTCCCCAAATTTTTATCCTAGAACACTGGAGGACCGTGATTAAAGAATCGTCTAAAAAGTTTACGGTCCATAACATGAAAAGAGAAAACTTTTACAGTTTCGCTCAATTAAACCAGATCATAAGTGACCCAAAAAAAAATACCGATAACAATGTTATAAAATGGAGGGAAATTCAGTACTTTTTTTATTCAAAAGCTGCAGTAATATTTTCACTTCAGCACAAACCAACATTGGACATAGTAATGCCTTTTTCTACATGCATGTGTCCCTCCAAAACGACAGGCAGGCCCAATTTAACATTTGAAAATGCATTTTCCATGCTAAACGAAGGTGCTTTAAAAATAAAAGAAGCGAAATGGAAGAACTTGCAATCCTTACTAGATTTTATTCCCCCAATATACCACGAGTTTTATAATAGTATTCAATATGAAGGAAAACAAGGTTCAACTAGTAAGCAGACTATTGGAAAAGGTAAAAACAAAAAATCAGTAAAGAAGCCAGAGGTACAGATACCAACTAACACTGAAGAAGACGAGGACGACGAAGTTCCCGAAGATGTAGAGTTGTTATATTCAGATGATGACTAGTGGTTAAATAAATAATTTTTTTTTGATGCATAAATATTTTTAGGGTTCCTGTTTTTTGAGTTTTAAGTTATTAAACAGCTTTTGAAATAAGTTTAAGTTGTATATTTTTGTACCTTAGAACACAATAAAGTTTAGAATAAAATGGGTGTAAGTACATTTTTTTTTAATTTTTTACAAAAATATTTCAAATTTCAAAAAAATAAATAAAATTTAAGACACAATTACCAATACTACATATAGGCCAAGATACAACTATTTCCTATCTTTTTTGGCGACTTTTTAAAGTTCAATAAACTTTAAATGCAATTATCTCAAAACTATAATCTTTGTACTTATACCCCTTTTATTCTAAGGGCCTCAATTATTTTTCTTTAATCCAAGACCGGATCTTTAAAGACGGAATACTTACAATTTGATTGGGTAATTAAACCATTTCGAAGAAAGAACATTATGATGTAATTAAGAATTAATAATAGTCTAACAACAATGACGCCATCTTTTGATATACATAATCTTGATTATATCTCTCATCTGTCAAATTTAATTTTTTTCTTTTGCAAAATATATGAGTAGAAAGTCATGTTGTATACAGTGACCGGCAAAAAGTTGGACCCATTTGGGAAACTTTTTTATTATTGAAATTGTAAAAAAATCTTTTTATGCTGATAACCTCTGCATGCAATTGGTAACCTAAAAATTTGTTTTGACATTAGTCACGTGACTACTCATTATTTGACTGGAAAATTGAAAAGTATATATTTTGTCGTGAAAATCTGGTATTAGAATACAAGCTATTAAAAAAAGTTATTTGAAAAAAGTGTTTAGATATTAATTTTATGCTGGTGTGCAAAGTTTAAAACAAAAATTCAAAAAAAAACATATAAATTTAAAAAATATCTTGTACTCTAATACCAGATTTTCACGACAAAATATATACTTTTCAATTTTTCAAACAAACGAGTAGTCACGTGACGTGACGTGACTAATGTCAAAACAAATTTTTAGGTTACCAATTGCATGCAGAGGCTATCAGCATAAAAAGTTTTTTTTACAATTTCAATAATAAAAAAGTTTTCTATATGGGTCCAACTTTTTGCCGGTCACTGTATACGTATTTTGAAGTGTATTACTAAACGTATATTTAACTAGAACAAGAAAAGAAACAAATTTAAGTTTTTTAAAGTATTGTGACTGTTTTGACGTAAAATCTTTTTTTACCAGAATACTGAATCAACCGATATCAAACCCGACCAATATTTTTTTTAGGAAAAGAAATGTACTCCATACCTTTTCCGTTTCCTCCCTCTCGGTCGGCCTGGCCCGAACAGAATCGGGCGAGGGCGGCCTCCTTGACTCCAAGCAGTCCATGGCATGCCACTCGTTGAGACACGATCTCTCCGAGGTGACCCGCTGCTCGTAGTGGTCCACCCACGAATGGGTACCTCCTCCCTGGAAGTAGTTGCCCTCGCGCGCCTTCGCGCTCACTTTGTGTAAGGTTTGCAGGGCAGACCTGAAACAAGAAAAAAAAATTGTAAATTTTCTCGTATTTAAGGTTGCTATGGAGAGTCGTCTCCGGATGCCTTAAAGAGTTCCTTATCATCTTATCAATCTTCGGAAGTTACTTAATGGTTACTAAGTTGAAAAACTTAATTTGTTTCGTGGACTATTAATATTATCTCTCAAATATCCACCAATATGACATTGGCAGAAATAATTTTTTCACAATCATAGTGTCCCGGTTACCCTAATTTTTAATTTATTAATCAGGTACCTTTGCTTGTGAGTACATAATACATGTGAATGTGATTTATGTCACAGTCAAACTTGCTAGTTGGTTAATTATGGTTAAAAATCTGTGTGCAACCCAACATTAATCTGACTATCGCTATAAAAAATTAAGTAGGTAGTTTGGTTTTATCGTCTTCCAGTACTGTATCGGTAGACAATCATTAATTATTGACATTCATTACACTTTACAGTTTAAATGAATATATAAATGAGTGCCTCCTCTTCCTGATACTGTCATTGCTATTTTTACTCTGCCGTAAACCAATGAAAACGACGTTTCTGGGACTATTTGCATTTTGCAATAATAAAACTGTAAACATCCGGAGACAGTGCAGTTTCTTTTAAATTTTTGCTGCGAGTAGGCAGCTGATAACTCGCCTATTTTATGTCATCGACAGTAAAATAAGCATTATTTAATAAAAAATTAAGTACGAAATAAACAATTAAAGAAATAGGTGGCTAAAAAAAAGGCCAAAAGTGGTGTTTATCCGTCTAATTGAAAAACGCTAGATCTAGCGGAAAAACTGCAAGCTAGCAGCACTACGGAAAATCCTGACGTAAATAATTAACACACAAGTCTTTTAGAAACGATATGCAGTATTTTTTCTAATAAAAAAATCACGATTACATGATATAATTAAAAAAAGATAAAACCAGGTTAAATTGGTCGTTCCGTTGTATAATTAAATAAATGACAACGTTGCATAAATCACACGAATCGAAATAAGTACGGAAACCGGGTTACTAAACAATAACAAAACAACAACAAGCGAACTTTACTGTGCTTTGTTACGTCACTGTGGACGCCTCTCGCCGAGCTCGAAGGTGATTTCTGAAACGCCGTAAAAAAAGTTTAATTATATTAAAATGCAACATTATTGTACAATAATTATTATTGGCAATAAAATAAAACAAAGCATATACAAATAATGAAGTTAAGGGTATACTAATAGACGTAATAACTATAACGAACCATCGACTTTACAATGATGTAGAACGGTATAAAGTAAAAATCTGACAGCCTTGATTTTAAGGTCGAATGTCCAAGTGTAAGGTTTGCCCGGATAACAATCTATTTCAGAAATATTAGATGTCCTTACAAAGAAAATCCCGTTGAAGTCATGAAATTGTGGCCATATAGAAACTTAATTTAAGAATCATTCCAAAAAAATGGGTATTTTTTCAGGTGTTTCCATCTTAAGTTATATTAATTATAAGATGGTATGATGTAAGAATCGATTCCAATATCCTGCAAAGCAAGTATATCGAAACCAATAGAACACCCCGAGAGGAACTTTATGTCTTATAGCGCTTCGCAAATTGATGTTCCACCATTTCATCAATAAAATTACGAGATTGTGGAAAAAATATTTTAGCATTTTTCTTAGATAAATAAGATTGATGGATTATTATAAATTCAAAGAAAACCTGAAAAAATATTTATTAAAGGTGCGCGGTATGTTTATTTAACCTTGCCAAGAAAAATATTAAGTAGTTTTTGTGTATTTATGATACAAAAGTAATTGCGAAAGGTTTTATGAGCAGGTTCTGTTATCTAAGAAAATTTAATTTAAAGAATCGAAAAAAGCCTCGAAAATACCTCGCGGTACATTGGCGCAGCCAAGGGCGTGGCTGCTCCCCCCCCCCCCCCCCTCCTCCCCATGCAATTTTAAAGAAGAAAAAAGTAAAAATAATAATATTTTATAGTATATTTTTATTATACATAGGTATACTTTTCTGTCCCCTTTACCCTTTTTTAGAGCTATTTTAAAACAAAAATATAGCCAAATGCAATAAAATATTTTTACAACAAAAACAAATGACAATCATCAGTATCCTTTATCCTTTATTTATTTTTAAAGACAAAAATTGAAGTAAATCTTTTAATTGAAATAAAAAACAGAAAAATAGCTTTTTTATTGAAGATGTGTGATAATTTCTAATAAAAAAATGGTGCAAGAAACGAGAATGCTTCGATATGAATCCACAACCTAATTATTATACAAAACGGCACTTTAAAAAGAAATATTTCAAAACCTAAGCATTTACAACAAAAACGGCTCTCAGATTCGTAAGCTATGCCACAAAAATACATAATAATTTCCGAAAAAATCATTAATTTTGGTATGGTGGGCGTATAAAAGATATGTACTTTATTTTAAAAACATGAAAACAGCCCAAAAACCCTGGTTAGAGTTATACATACGTCTAAATTTTGGATTGAAACACAACAGACATATTTTTCACAAATATAAAAAAAATCTTTTTTAAAATGAACGAGCCAGCTAGGAATCAAAAGAAAAGTGAAAAAATACATTCACAAAACCAAATTTAATCCATAGTTAGGAGCGGTGTACACCATTATCAAAAAAAAAAATTACAACAAATTTTAAATGAAATTGCCCATTTAAACCCTAATTATCGCGATGCAATTAACTTTTTGAATGACATTACGATGCATGACAAACTGACGCCGACGCGCGTCGTGATATGACGTAGGCGGCGTCGACGTGTCCTTTGTTGAAAATTAATGAAATTAGATTTCTTCTAAATTAGAATTCCTCCGCTTTGTCCGACTTGACTGACAGTGCCAGGCGCGGTATTTTAGTATATTATTACAAAGCAATTTGTATTTTTTTGTGTTTCTAAGTTCAGAGCCGTCTCCAGACTTTTAGACGACCCGGGCAAATTCGTGGAAACGGCCGTCCTATTTTTAATAATATGGAAATAATACGAAAATTATCAAAAATGTATACAGAGTGTAAGAACTGATAATACGGCAAATTACAATACCTGCATTGTTATTAAAAATATGCAAAAACTGTATATATACCAAAGTTGCAGGATACTAAATACCCTACACCTAAAATATTTTTTTTTCTATTATTATTTAATATTTTCATTCTTATTTCAATTAGTAGTCATACAAAAATAAATATTTCTTACATAAAAAGTCCATACTGACTAAAATTACTTACTATATACCTGGATGAGTTTCGGACGATAGGCTGTGAGGAGGAAACGAAAAATGGGACAATCCAAGTGCAACGAAAAACAAAGAAAGTGTAATACAGATAAGAAAACGCTTCAAGGAGCCACGACAAAGCAATCTTAAGATTGTAGACTTCACTCTCGGACAGTAACTTATTTTATTATACTATTAAATGAATCAACGTCCCATCCTTGGTACAGACATGTACGTCTAACGAAACCCTAACCCAGTCGGCCAGGCTTGGGAGTCAACAACCGTTTTCAATAATCAAAAACATCACAGCAGCGACATTCCAAATGTTACGATCTATTGTCATTTTTGTTACATTTTTATCTCTGGGTCATTGACTAAAAAGATTTATTTTGGTATTGCAAGTGATTCCGATGAACGGCCGACACGGTCTGGCGATCACTCACCTTTCGGTAGCATGTAAACAATTTTTAAGCTGAAATACATTCATGTTACATTAATTATACCTTTGTTTATTCATATAAAAATACATAGTTATTGTTAAACAGATACTACCTCTGGTGTCATTAGCCTGTGCAATCTTTGACATTGAACTAGAAACTACAATCTCAAATTAAATAAAGATGAGTCATTTTGTGTAATATTGCAATCTAGAACTAGATGACGAGGCACAGTATAGACGATATACTGTACTCCCCCTATATAAAATTGTATTATTACTTTAATAATTGTGTTGTCTACTACAGTAGATCATATAATTCGTCAAAATCATGCAAATCGGGAATGGTGCTAAAAAATATGAATTTTTGGAAAAAATATGACCTATGCGGCTGCCATTGAATAATAATACTGAGGGAGTATATTATATATAAATACTATTTTCACATCGCTATAGCTTTTAAATATTATTATTATTGGCAAGGTGAGTCAAAAATTGACATTTATCTTTGCATCTGCGTACAATAAGTGTACTGTAAAAATTTAAAAACGAAACGTGCATATACTTGATTTTAGGTGTGTATCATAAATTTGGTTTTTGTTCTAAATGGTAAGAAAAGCAGATGGAGAGATCAAAAAAACGGCCTTCCGCAAGGGAGTGTTCTTTCCCCAATCCTCTTTAATATTTACACCAAAGACCAGCCTCTTGGGGAAGACTCAGAAAGTTTTGTCTACGCTGACGATCTTGGTTTAGCGGTACAAGATAAGGATTTTTACTTAGTTGAACTGAAACTGGAGGAAGCATTGGAACGGATGGCTCAGTACTACGAAGAAAATGCTTTGCGGCCCAATCCAGCGAAAACCCAAGTGAGTGCTTTTCATCTAAGAAACAAACAGGCAAGACGGAGGTTAAAAGTCAGTTGGCAGGGTAGCGAGTTGGAACACACGGATTTCCCAAAATATCTTGGTGTTACTTTGGACCGAACGCTTACCTATAAACAGCACTGTATTAAGACGAGGCAAAAAGTAACATCAAGAAATAATGCTCTCAAAAAACTCGCCTCTAGTGAGTGGGGTGCTCGACCTTTGGTGCTTAAAAGAACGGCAGAGGCGTTAAGTTTTTCCACCGCAGAATACGCCTGCCCAGTATGGAATAGATCGAGCCACGCCCAACAGGTCGACATAGCCCTCAATGAGACATGTCGAATAACCACCGGCTGCATGAAAGCAACACCTTTACCAGCACTCTACAGAGCAGCCGGTTTTGCCAGTCCCCCGATGCGCCGCCAGGTTGCTGAATACACAGAAAAATTTAAGCAGACCTTCGATGAGAGACACTCCCTATACGGGACATACGTGATACATGGAAGGCTAAAATCACGCAAAGGCTTCCTTAAAATGGTTGGTGAGGAACCTCCCGACAATTACCCACTATGTCAAAAAGATCCTGGAGGAATGGACCTAGACTGGCAAACGTGGAAAACATTAAATAGGATCAGAACTGGAGTTGCAGCTGTGAAAACCAACAAAATTAGATGGAACCAAACAGACCATCAAGACGCCTTCTGTGGCTGCGGAGAAGTACCAGACATGGCACATCTTACGAACTGCAGGAACTGCCCCAACACCTGCTCTTTAAATGATTTATGGAATGCAGAACAGAACGCCATTGACGTCGCCCAATATTGGGCGCAAAAACTATGAGTTGTTGTTTTGGACACGAAAAAGTAAAGTAAGGTGAAAGCGACTTGCGAACATGATCAGTGTAGCTTTCCTTCCAACATTTAAACAAATTTACGACATGTTATAATATTTCAATGAACATAATCTTTGGAAATTACCTTAAAATCCATTCAATTCAATTACCTAATCGCTATTTAACTTTGATAAAATTAGTTAGTTGAAAGAAACAAATTATTGCAACACACAAAGTAAAATATTTATATTGCCGTAAACAGCCGTACCTTTTAGCACCACAAGTGTTTGCATAAAACAATAAGCAGGTGTGCAAACCTCTTGAACAAACATTTTTCCAACTTTATAAAAAGTGCAAATAATTGTATAATTCATCGAACTGTCGTGATTCGCGTTGTGGAATTGCTATTGGTTAAACAGAAACGAAATGTAGCGGTTCGGTTGCCTGATTACAGCCTTCGACAACAAGACAAATATTTGAACAGCGCAAATTTGGAAGTGACACTTTGAGTACTTAAGAGTTTTGAAGCAGTTCGTGACGGATGCGATAAAATACGAATTTTGGGTCAAGATATTAAAACGGTGTTCAGTGTTATTATCAAGATAATTAACAAACTTCAATCGACGATCAACACGAAGACTATCAAGAGCCAAAATCAAAGAAAAACTAATCAAATCCACATCTTTCAACTAAAGTTATTAGTCGCTGTCTACCATCACTTTGTGTTACCCAAGCAAGATCATTGGTGGCTGATCCCAACCGGTGCCGTTGGCTAGTTTTACATTTAGTTTGAAAGGCAATAAGGAACTCAATATAGTTTTTCTCAAATTTTAAACCATTTACCAACCTGTGTTCGTTCCAATCATTCCATATCATCGAAGCTGTTCTCTCGATATATCTCCTTCCCCCGTGCACCACCATTATCACGAAAAAGAACAAAAAGGTCCAAAGTAATTTGACGCACACTTCCGTTAACACCACCACCACCACTTGGTAAGTTATTGTCAAGAGTTCGATCGCACTATATCGATCAAAAAGATTTTATAAAAATTGTACAGTCGTTTCTGGCGACGATTGCCGAAAGTTATCAAAGTGTAACGAATTATCAGGAACAGACGAATAATGTTCAGTTATTATTTCGACGATGTCTACCGAAGAAACACGAATTTTTCCGAATTCGTTTACACGGCAAATCGAATGAATAGAAAACAAAAGGCGTCAATCGGAGGCGAGTGGACTCGATCGGATCGCCGTCAATCAGCCGAACATGGAGATATGCCGGCGGCCTCGTTAAAACGCCAACACACTGTATAATTCGTAGCGGCGACGCGGTACCCGTTGACCATTTACGCCGATGCGGGGGGGCGTGCGAGGGGGGAGCCGCTTCGTAATAGGAAAGGCCGGGTGTCGAAAAAGATGCTGGAAAAAAGTTTTTTACGGGTATTGCGAGATTTGCGAGGTGAAAAAATGCGGTCGGTGCGACGAGTGGGTTTTTGCTAATGGTTACGGGGTTAAATGAAAATTTCGAAAAGTAAGTCAATAACATTAGCAAAAAAATTAAGTGTATGGTGAATTTAGAGTAGGCGTTAAATTAAGTGAAACTGTTTTTTGCTTTTTGAACAATTAAACAAATTAGCGTAAGCAGATAACTTTTTTTATTAAATATATTGCAACATTTCCTAATTTGTATAAAAAATATGACCGTTTAAAAGTTTCACATTCTGCTCCGAAGTCAATGTATGCACGTTGTTCCCTTAGAAAAGATACAAAAAGAACCCCCTGTCTCCCCACCAGATATGAACTAATTAAATCCTCACTGCGTCGCAACGTATGACAATGACATATTTTCTTTACCTCCAACACAAATCACGCAATACTCTCAATACAAAAACAAACTTCTGATCAGTCAAAAATTCATTACGACCATCTCGTAACGAACAGACTCGAACTAGAAGCTCCAAAAAGGTATAGAAACACTTTCTTAACGAAAAAAACACTAGAAATCTCAATTCCTATTATGCTGGTCGATTGTATCCATAGCAGGAAGGAGACACTTGCGAAAAAATGGACGCGCGTGTACGCCACTAGATCGTTCGCGATTTTCCCAAAGACTGATTCAGAATTCGTAAAATACCAAACACACACCAAGACGGAAAAAACGCAAAGAAGGAATCGGCCATGAAAAACTCAACCCACGATCGACGCCATATTTGGACATGGCGGCTGGTATGGGTATGCAGAATGGAACAACGAGATCTGGTAGTAATAGACCACAAATATGTATATGTTGTTAAGAGTTCATCGTCGCATGTAAAATAAACCCATTTTTTGAACTCCGCTGTCGTTGAATTTCTCCAATTTGAGACATACGATTTACATCAGTTTAAGGACAATTGGAAGACGCATCTTTAAACTGTGCTTCTCATGAAACGGATTTTCAGGTTTGCTTTTCTGTTTCCAAATAATACAATATTCAATATTTTATGCTAGTCATTTTTAGAAATTTTAATTAAAAACCTAACTACAAGACAAACAACCTTTGAATCTTTAGCTATACATACAGTGATAAAAAATAAGCGCCACAAATATAACATTATTGTTTACATTTCCATCTACTGTAAAAAACTCACGGAAAAAACAAAGTTCAAGTAAGAAGAATTAATAAGAGTCAACCTGGACTACAAGAAAGCTCTATCCAATTTACTCTAATGAATATTCTATTGGCTTTCAAAGTCCATTTTCCGCTACTCATTGGCTCAATCAGTTAATTAATATCACCATGCAAAACCCGACCAATCGACAATATTTGTGATCGCTAGTAGCCAAAACGCCGATACGGCTTCGCTTTGTTATTATCTATATATTACTTTAAAAAGGAGAGCACAAAATCTCGCTCAGAATCTATCGTTTCTTGTTCACAAAGAGGGAGCATTTTTTGATTGAGTTTCAATACAAAAGAAATGTAAACAACAATGTTATATTTGTAACGCTTACTTTCCTACTAAATTTTTTGTGGGCATCATTCTGCAATCGTCCTTGAATTTTTGTCTGATATTTTAAATTTTTTTGCAAACTGTAGTTTTATTTATATTTAATTGTCAAATTTAATATTTGCTGTGGTATACGGACGGAATAACGGAAGTGGTCCCGTTTACTAATTTTGGCTATAAAAAGTCATTATCTATTAGAAGATCTTGGAAAAAAATTATATTTTTAATTGGTTTTTCTATAAATGTTCGTGCCTCCCCATTTTAGACTGTAAATAATCACTGAAATATATCATAGAACATTCTAAATTCTAACACAGCACAGAGTATCAAATAACTAAAAAAAACTTTCTTCATAAATAACGTCTAATAGATCCAATCAACCCGATGTCAGTGTGGCACGAGAGAAAACACTTGATAAAGTGTCTTTTTTTGTCTCGATAAATCTCATTTACGTGCCAAGTATAACGATTTAAAAAATGTGTTTGTAAATGTTGGTTAAAGTAAACTTAAGTTTCTTTAATAATTAGTAATAAATAAATATATTTTCAGTCGTGATTGTGCACTCCATACAAATTTTGAAATTGAAACGAGAACATTTATCATGGGCGTCCAAAAAAACACTTTCAGGGAAGGGAGGAGAATTTTTTGTCGAAAAATTACTTGTTCAAATAAAAAAATTAAACACTGTAGAAATCAAGCTCTATTGAAAACAATTAACCGAAACCTTTAGAAAAAATGCTATAATATAATAAGTTAAGTGGATCCGACCGCGCTACAATTTGCCGTGTTAAATTGCAGTTCTCAAATTACAAAAAAAACTAAGCAAATAATACATTTTTTTCACCAATGGAAATGTGATATACCTATACAGGGTTTTTTTAATTCAGTGCCGATACTTAAGGTTGTGAATCCTTGGGTGATTTTAAGAAGAAAAGTTAATATTAACATATGCCCTCAACCTGTGCATTTTTGAGCTACAAGGTCTTAACATTTTTTTAAAAATATAACTTTTTTATCATATTTATTATATCACTCTTAGATATTTTTATAAAATTTCGTACGCACTTCTTAATCATTAAGGAGCATTTTTTGACTTAAAAGATTTTTTTAAATTTTTACCTGTGACGTAGTGGTTTGAACTGAATATTTTTAAAGTAAAAAATTGGACGCCACTGATTTTTCTAAAAACCAAACTTATATTTAAAATCCTCATTTATTTTGGAGCAAATTTGGTCCTTAGACTTACTTTCGTATGATGCACCCTTTTTGCATAAAGAAATAAAAACCAAAAAAACAATTTTTTTTCTTCGGTTCATTGAGACTGCTTTCGATATTTTGTTGAAAAAAAAATGAAGAGCTTTAGGACATATGTTAATATTAACTTTTCTTCTTAAAATCACCCAAGGATTCAAAACCATAAGTATCGCCACTCAATTAAAAAACACCCTGTATAATGTGGGGGTGGGAAAGTTATTTTTATGTAGAAAAAAATTCGAGGCCTTGTTGAACCCCCTAAAAATAATGACTAAAGTTCATCGTATTGGAAAAAATATTGAACGGTATTTTTTTTTTAATTTGCTCTGACACTCCAATATCTGTAGAATCCTAATTTAAAATTTTTTTAAAAATCCATTAATAAAGATGGTCAGGATTTGGGTCAAAAGAACGATATGTTAATTCTATATACCTAGATTTAATTTTGTATGAAACTGAAGAATAATTTAGGGATATTGATGCTCTTTATGATAAATTTAAAAAAAATAGTAAAGTGAAACTAAAATCAAAGTTCTTGTAACAAAGGTTGACATTTTTGTAATAAACTGCTGGACAATTGCTTTCGAGCAAGCAAAATTTCGCCTAAATTTAACAGTTAATATTCTCTGAACCAGATATGATATCGACCTACGGTTTTGAATGGTTCATAGATTTATCCCTTGAGAAACAATTGTCAATATTGAATTTTCTTTAGCTGTCAGAAAATTTTATATACAGGATGTTAAATAGGACGATGATTTTTGCTCCAATTTTAATGGCGTGTAACTTTCACAATAATATTTTTAAATTTTGTCACTCTACGTCAATTGAATCACTGGTTCCTAGCAAAGAAAGTAATTTGTCAAATTTTTGATATCTGCTATATTTTAAGAAATACCAATTTTTTTGGAATACCTTGCTTTATTTTAACTTATTGGTAGCTAGATCTCACTGTGCGTTGTATCGTGCAAACTTTGCGAGTGATTCTTATACCTTATGAAAAGCTTGATTATGTTCAGTAACAATAGTTGTACCTTAATGTTACGATGTACAGTGGCGCGCTTATAAACGCCTATATATCTATGGTTTATGAGATTAGTGTTAGAAAGTTAGAAATTAATAAATACATTTTTTTCAAAAATTAAATTTAAAAAATTATCTATGTTAAAATTGTGTGGTATAATATACCTGTAGTGCGATATGAAAAACTAAAAAATAAGAAAAAATTGACCTAATCTAGGGGCGAGTACTTTCCAATATAAAACAATCGTGAAAACTTGTGAGATACTCATAAAACATAGATATATAGGCGTTTATAAGCACGCCACTGTACATCATAGCATTTAGGTACAACTATTTTTACTGAACATAATCAAGCTTTTCATAAGGTATAAGAATCACTTGAAAAGTTTGTACGATACAACGCACAGTGAGATCTAGCTACCAATAAGTTGAAATAAAGCAAGGTTTTCCAAAAAAATCGGTATTTCTTAAAATATAGCAGATATCAAAAATTTCACAAATTACTTTCTTTGCTAGGAACCAGTGATTCAATTGACGCAGAGTGATAAAATTTAAAAATATTATTGTGAAAGTTACACGCCATTAAAATTGGAGCAAAAATCTTTAACACCCTGTATACATATAAAATTTTCTGACAGTTAAAGAAAATCCAACATTGACAATTGTTTCTCAAGGGATGAATCTATCAACCATTCAAAACCGTAGGTCGATATCATATCTGATTCAGAAAATATTAACAGTTAAATTTAGGCGAAATTTTTCTTGCTCGAAAGCAATTGTCCAGCAATTTAGATGATACAATATTTTGCCCAGCCAGAAAACTGGAAAGCAGAGCTGGGCAAAGCACTCGGAAAAAGTGCTTCAAGCAATTACCTATAAAAGTAAATTTAAGTGCTTGCAATCATTTTAAATGGCTTGAAATGTGAAATTCAATTACCAAGCACTTTTTATAAAGGACTTCAATTACCGAGCAGTGTGTTCGAAGCACTTTTTCAAGTACTTTCGAGACAATTGCTGCCCAGCTCTGGATGCAAATCCCCCTCCCGTTCAGAGGCTCATAATATAGGCAATAAGGGAATTTACATAAATGTGTATGCTGCAGGGTGCAGCTACATTTTATGCGGTGTTAATCAAGCATGTTTTTATTAGCTTTCTTGAAAATTATTAGAAATTAACGGTGCCGGTAATTAAGGAAACTTTATCAACGAAAAGTAAAAGTTGCTCGTTCGATAAAATTAATAGCAACGGAGGACAAGACGGCTAATTTGAATGGACGAGCGAGACCGGCTATTTACTTCGATAAAGTTTATTGACTTGGTTGAGTTTTATTTACAAAAAATTATAGGAACGAAAATCGGCTCTTTTACTATAATAGAATTTTCGGGGATAATAAGTGCATAAAAATTTCAAACTATAAATTGCCCGACTCCGAAGGAGGAGGGCTATTTTTTGAAACAACGATGAAAATAAACGAATGCGGTTTCCAAAAAACATTTCATTTTTCAGAATGTTCTGGAAATTTTTATGCACGAATGGTATTCGGTAGAAAATTTACGGAATAAATGGCTAACACGTTAACATTTTATCTTAGTTTTTTATTTATTAAAAGTAATATTACAATTATTGTAATTTATTATATATTGTGTGGTCTTATTTGAGTCCATAATATATATAGGTTCTCTTGAGTGCTTGATGTTTTTTCACTGGGTTTTGGGGTGCTATCTGTTCTCATTTTTTTCTACAATGGCTTCATGATGTTCTTGATCCAAGTTCCTGTTCTGCAATACCGCTTTTTGCAAGTTTTGACACGGCTGTAGCCCTAAGTGAGTGATTAGTAATTTTTTTTTTTTTTTTAACGTTTAGTCCCACTGTTTTTGCTGTTTTGTAGTAGTCCATTTTGCTATTTCATTTCGCCCAACAGGACTGTTTTTATACCATCGACTTCCAGTTTTCCAAAATGGATTGACCGTTAAAAATAAACGATCATTTTCAATACCTTCTCGTTTTGATTTTAGCAAGTTAAACAATCTGATTGGACAAAGATCGGGATATTTCTTATTAGCGACTAGCCATTCAGATGGAGCGCACGGTTTGGAGCCACCTTGTGTCGTTTTGCTGAATATGGGATTGTATTCTATTCTACCTGTTGTTTGCCCCCCATTGTCAAATTCTTTTTTTTAAAATTCAAATAAGGTTTTGCCCTCTCCATGCCAATTCATAGGAGAATATAAAAAACAACTTTTTTTGCAGACCTTCTGGGGTACATTCATTGCAATTGTCAATTAACATTTTCATTTCATTATATTTTAGGGCAATTGAACTGACCTTTCTTTTATCCTCGTGCTTTTGCAATTCCTTTCTTTTAGCATTTTTTGCATCCCTGGCAGCTTTAAACTCTTGATCTTCAAATGGGTCTATTTTAATACCATATTTTTCAAAGTATTCCTCCATCACCATTTTTGCAGTTAAATTCCACATTACTTTTATTGTGGTTTCTTTATATTCATCGCCATTATTTTTTCGCATGTTGTAGCCCAAATCTTTAAGTACTTTAGCAATTTCATGTACTGATATTTCCCGCTCTAGTTTATAGTTTCTAACAACACAAAACTCCATGAATTTTTTCCATACGAAAGATCGGCTTTTTTTGTATTGGGCGGGATAGTTTTTTTTATATTTACATCAATCGCATCTTCACTAAATTCACCAAAACGACTCATTTTTCAAACGATCGGCTTTCAAATAATAATATACAATAAACATACAAATAACTTTTTTATTACTTGTTGCAATGGTTGCTACAGTGCAATTTCCAGTGATGCAATTTCCACTGTAATTCAGTGGAAATTGCACACCTCTTATGGCATTCTTTATACATGAGTAAAATTTTCAATCATATTCAGCATTAACACCTTGAACATATTGAAAACATATCCTAATAATAAATATCTTCCTAGAGTATCACAAACATTTTCTAGAAACAATTAAAAACACGGCGGGAAAGCATGCAGGTACGCCATCCTAGTCGTGCGATCGATTATATTGTTATTTTTGTTCTGATAACTAAACTTAAATAGAAAATAATAGATTAGAAATAAAACACCAATCTCGAAAGATTAGTCAGGTCGGGATGGGTCCGAGCGTGTCAAATGAAGGCTGTACCAGGTTGCCAATTTACAAGTTTTGTTGTGACGTCGGTACCTTCTTCCGCGTGTTTTTATTAAGAGCGTATTTTGTTTCATCATTTTTTCAGTAAATAATTGAAAAATTTAAAAACTGAAACCGTAGAATATTTTATTTTTTCTTACTCTATACAATAGTGTCAATGTCAATATCAAAATTTAGTAAAAAAGTCCATTGATTGGCTAAGTTAAAAATCTCTGAATAAATAAAAATCAATTTGATAGCTTCAGTTGTTTTCGAGTATAGTAAATGTTATTAAAATCAATGGCGAGAATGGACAATAGTTAAAATAGCCTAATAACGATAAGGGACTCTTAAGACTATCAACGAATCAACGGTTATTCCAAGATTGTCACGTTCTTAAATTTAAAAAAAAAACTGAATTTCATTATTATAAGAACCAAGAATTGTATATAAATCAAAGCGGTTTTGAAAATTTGATATCGCCCTCGTAGTATCAATTAAAAATTTCTAAAAGATTGTTTCACCGCACTTTCCGCGTCATTTAAATCGCTAAAAAAATTGAGATCTCTCACAATCATGTCCAAATAAAGCCAATCAAGATCTGTGGAAATAATCAACGGCCTAACCAAAAACAAACAACCGGTCGACCTTATTTCGTTCCTAACTGATAATTTTCTTGAATTATCGACCATTAGAAACTCGATTAAATCTGCAGTAGCCCAAGATTAGAATAATTTTTTTAACACGACTTTATGCACAGTCTCTTATCTCTGATCGTTATTATCATTTCAGAATAATATCGGTTTAGCACTTACTTTAGAATGACTTTCTCTAGTGTATATATATTTATTGGTAATCATCTAGAATGGAGATTAGTTTTTGATCAAGATAACTTGTCCTTTTCTAATTAAGTGAATTAACTAAGAACAAATTAATCTCTACAATATTATTAATGATCTTTTATTTTATATGGATACCATATTAACGGAGATTTAGCAAAATTGTTTTTTTTTTTGTTTGTATGCGACTAATTAAAATGTTACATGGTTTCAAAAAAATACCTCCAGAGCTTGACAATAAATAAGTAAAGTATATAGGTGCAGTAAAGGGCCGGACTAAGGCAATTAAGAAATTATACTCGTATTATGATGTGTTTATATTAATTTAATGAAAGGAAATAAGGTAATTTAACCTTACCTAAAAATCATTATAATCCGGCCCCGATAATAAATACTGGGGAATAACGGGTATTTACGACCGCACTTAGCACCCATTTTATTTCACTCAATCAGAACCATTTATCCTGAAAAGGACTTTCCATCGTTTTTCTTAGGGGCTTGAAAAAAGTCTTCTTATCCAAAGAAATACGTATATACATTGATAGAAATCCTAGTTTATTTATCTTTAATCATTACTCTACCGTAGATTCATTATATTTATGATAAACATAACTGTCCATTTAAAAATAGGTTTTGTTTATAAAAAATTTGGAGCGCAAAAATTTGTATTGTACGCAAATCAACGATTTATTTTATTACTTATCAAACTATTTAGTATAACTACAGTAGCTTTATAATAAAAAAATATTTCCTCATACTTTTGATAAGTAGCTAGTTAGAATAAAGTGTAATATTTAAAGTATATAATGCTAAATTTAAAAATATTTAAGCATAATTTATTAAGTTTGATTGTTACTATGATAAGGCGTATGTATTATTGTTGTGTAGAAGACACAACAAGAAGAAATAATGGCATCGTGTGACGATCAGAAGCGGTCGCTCCTGAAATAAATTATTGTGCCTTCCATAAAGCACGTCAATGCAGTTTGTATAAATTGTGGCACAACATTTCATAAATCTTGTGTCGAAAGAGATTTAGCAGGAACAGTGAAATTCATCTATTCATCGAAATTAATCTGCTGCAAGGAGACCCTAACCCCAAAATCAACTACAGAAATGAATATACTGAAAGAGCCCTCAAGGGAACTTCAAGAAGAATAAACTCTTGGAGAAAAATTATGCTAAGAGAAAAATAAGGCATTTAGAGGAGAACCTATATTTAGTTAGTTACTTATTACAACTCAACATAATTTTGTATAGATAATATATTACTATTTCTTGGTATACTTGAGAAACTCATATTTATTTAATATAAATCAAACAATTTTGATAATTAATCAACGTTGATTTTACCATTGTTAAATCAGCCATATGTATTAAGTATTATTTTTATGCATTGATGATTAACTCTTCTATCAGTACAGCGAGTATCGACACGGAATTGGGGGTAGTCAGAAACATTTTTTTTTTAAATATCCCCAAAAACTAATTTTTTATACCCTGAGGGGAGGGCATGAAGTGACGTCCTTAATGAAGTTTTTAACGTACGAAAATGTGAAGTCATAAAAGCGTTAAAATTAGCTAATTTATAAAATTACTTTATAAACCACAAAAATATTGCTGTAGGTTGATTAACGATTAAAACAAAACAACAGTGACGGCATAAAAATATGACGTAACTACTGTCAATATTTATTTTTACCACAAAAACAATATTAACTGACTATTAAACCATTTGAACCAATAAAGCATTTTTGGTGTCGCAAACTCTCGTTTTGGAACCGTTTGTTTTGATAAAACTCCTACAGAATTTTTTGTCCAAATTCGCCAAGAGCCTTGCCACATTTATTATTGGGCGGTTCTCTAGAATAAGCTAAATTATATTTTTTTAGATTTGAAAGTTTACCTTTAACATGCAAAAAAAAGTCAGCCTCAATCAACTCCTCTAGTTTAGAAATCTTATAGATGAACGTCCCCGTTACAAATGGGCATAACTGACGAGGTTCTATTGAGTTGAGTCTACACACTACAACTACACATAGATCACTAATACTACACACCACACTGA
Organism: Polydrusus cervinus; assembly: GCA_935413205.1. Taxonomy (NCBI): domain Eukaryota; kingdom Metazoa; phylum Arthropoda; class Insecta; order Coleoptera; family Curculionidae; genus Polydrusus; species Polydrusus cervinus. The sequence goes on along the minus strand of OW284512.1, from coordinate 79,880,492 downwards.
TAGCTGCGACAAGAGATCAAGACCAATTTTTATACAAGGGTAAAAAGGACGTGGTTGTGCATGCATTGAAGTATCCACAATTTTTTGTTGGGATCCAGTTAGCTAGAAAACTCATGCGATTGTTTCTAAAGCAGAACAAAATTCGTAAATTTTTTGTAGAATGGCTCACAAAATTAGAATTTTCTAATTTATGCTAATTTCATAAATTTATTTTCGGTGGGTCGACCAAGTGACTAACTTTTCGCCGTTATTACGATAGATTAGTCAATCATTACCAATGGTGCGGTTAAACCCATTATTTCGTTGTTTTTTCAGCGTGCCCGTTTGCGATGATTGATGACAGTCATCAATCCTTTTAATTTTTTTAAACGTTCAGTTTTTTGCCTTAGGATGTACAAAGAACTCCGCTTTCATTTAAATATTTTTTTCAACTTAGAATTTAATTATCAGTTTTATTTGCATTGCCGATTCTAAGTAGTCTATGGCGTGTATTCATTCTTTCCTATGGCGTATTGGTTAAAAAAATTCTCATTGTAGATGATTTGGAATTTAAATGGTATCTCAATTTAAATACAATTATTGATACATTTAAAAAACATATTATCAAAAACTGTCTATGAATAATATTAATTTTAGAATTACATTACATGTTCTTATAGTATACGCTGACTTGGAATACATGGCAGAAAAATTCGTCTTACGAGCAAATATAAAATAGTTGAAAACGTATTGTGAAAGGGAGTAGCTGTTGATCAACATACCACTTCAAGCAGTACTCGGTTTTAACCGTTTCTAGTTAAAAGTACTTAATTTGGGATTAATCAGAGGTTGTTCGGGTTTGTTAGAACCTTTATGATAAATTGATTTCTTTCTGGCAAAAATAAAGAAGAACTTACAAGGGAAAGTAAATGGGTATGAAGTTTAAGTATTTTACATTACATATGTTACAATGCAAACTTATTTACTTAATACCATGGCCGCTGACAAAAACTAACGATTCCGTACCAATTTCCCTTTTTTCAATTATTTTAATTTAACTTAAAAGTGAACTATATTTTACGTATGTTAGCAACATTACAATACCAAATGTTAGGATTCAAATCGATATTGTTTTCCCATTGGTTTACAGCGAATTCAGTTAGATTTTACCCAGAAATAAGTAATTTTACATATATGTAATCTAAGCCCTATCGGACAGTATACTTCTTTTTATTTTTTCATCGACCAAATATAAAAAAAACATAGATATTGTAAAAAAATAAAACTTTCATGAGAACATTACCGAGACAAAGTACATCTCGACTGCACGTACTTCAGTGCAACAGCACCAGTCCAACGACATTCACTTAAAAATGAATGAAATTCAAACTCGAAGGCTGCTGCCCGTAAAAGGCGAAGACATTCAACATTAAAACAGCCGACTTCGAAAAATAAAACCTTTTAAGGGTAGTACGCTAAATGCATTAAATTCTCGACCACAATTTATAATATACAGTATGTGGTTACGTACTTGTATGTTAGGTTTCCTCAGTATGAAAAACGAAATCTTTTACACTGATAAGTCACTTTCCGAACGCCAGGATTTATGATTAATTTAACCCGACCGTTTGCCACGATATGGCAGTTCAGTGGTAGAACTAGACCTCACCACCCCCCCCCCCCCCCCCCCAGTCCAAAATCCTGGATTCGCTACTGCCTACTCGTGGTAATCTTTGCGGTCTTCAAGGACCAAACCAGTGACAAAAAAATTGTTTCAGAGCTCATATTGTAGATTATCAACTAACATGAGGAATGTAATACTGTTTACGTATTCAATAAACTAAAATATTGTTATTCCGCTCTTCGTAAAGTCAAAAAACTGAAAAATGTGAAGACCCACTACTCCCAACATTTTATTTTCCAGGCGATACTCTCGTGAATTTCAGAAATGTAACATTAATATGTTAAATCGGAAAATCTGTCGCAATCTAAAATGCGCATACCAATAAGTGTAGGGAGTATATATGTATATCGCATGTCAGTCCATTCAGAATCAGAAGTGGTATAAAGGACGGCATCGCTGTCGTCGACATTTATTTATTTTTTTTTATCTCGCTGGAATAAAATAGCATTGAAGCAAGAGAATGCGCGATATTTTGCGAGGGGGATTTTAGTAAAAGTTTGAAGGGTTGAGTATTCATTTCCAATTCGCTCTCAATAATATTCTTAAAAACGATGTGAACAATAACTGAATGGCTGTATGTAGAAGTAATAATTGACAGCGAAGACAAGGACAAGACAATACGATACAACGTTCATCCTAGATTACGTTTCTTACACTTTATCACCTTAAATGGCGAACACCAGGCGGCACGCCACTACGGCCTTAAATCGATACGACCATCGTCAACTACGCTAATCCGGCAAGGCCCACCATCCGCGTTTATCGAAAGAAGTCCGAGCAATTTGTAGATTTATGGACCGACGGATCGGCCAACTAAAACCCGAGCCTAATTTAGACGAAGAAGGTTGTCATCTCCGTAAATGCAGACAACAGGTCTACGGCCTGTTGCCGCATATGGACAGAGAACCTGTCGGAGCTGGAAATCGATTGGGTTATTCTTTGATAGGTTGCCAACTTATTTTTTCTAAGATTAATGTAAAGAATTTTAATAATAATTAACTAACCAACAAGTTTGACTGTGACGTACATGAGATTGGCAGAAATAATTTTTTCACAATCATACTGGCCCGGTTACCTTAATTTTTAATTCACTAATCAGACACCTTTGATTGTAAGCACATAATGCCTGTCAATGTAATTTATGTCACAGTCAAACTCGCAGGTTAGTTAATTCTGGTTGAAAATCTCTGTGCAACCCAATAAGAGTATTTTAAAACTCCGTACAACTTTGAAACAAAAATATAGTATGTACTTCTATATAAAATAAAGTTGTTAAATGCAAGATTACATAATAAAAAAAAAACATTGACACCCGTATTCACTAATGGGTTTTAAATTTCCATTAAAATCCACCATCAAAATATTTAGATCTTATATGTTGGGTTGCACAAAGATTTGTAACAATATTTAACTAACCATCAAGTTTGACTGTGACATAAATGACTTTGACAGGCAATCAATAATACTCACATTCCAAGATGTCTGATTAGTAAATTAAAAATTAAGGTAACCGGGTCAGTATGATTGTGAGAAAATTATTTCTGCCAATGTTACGTCTGTCACAGTCAAACTTGCTGGTTAGTTAATTATATTGACGCTTTTGTGTTAAATTGATTTTTTGCAATTAACTTTTTTTTACTGGATTTTGCTAATATTAAATAAAAATATTACGCGTTATGATGTACATTATCCCTTATTTTTAACAAAATCATTTTTTTAGTCGCGCCCATGGTCCGGCAGCGTGTTTCCGAACGGATTAATTAAATTTTATAAAAAAAACTGAGATCTCTTTTGCATTATTTCTAAAGAATTTCCCAAACTGAAGGTAGATCAAGATAGCGAGGTCGATGTTAATCAAGCAAATCTCTTCTGGTAAAAATATTTAAACGTTGAATCTATGATGAGAGAATTGGTCCATTTTTATTGCGTCCATGAAGCTGCCGTTGTTTGCCGCATCTCAGAGAGATAAAATTAAAACTTCTCCTTAAATGACTGGAAAATATAAATAAACCCCTGGTACCAAAAACTTTCTTGGTGCTTTGGCTACATTTTCTTCGCAGCATTTTATATAAAATTAAATAAAAAAAGGTAATCGGTGGTTTCAGTATATTAAAGAAATAGCAATATTGTTATACCATGAAAGAAGCGCTTAAGTATGGGCTTTAAAATAATAAAAAAAACAAATTTTTGAGATATGCTAGGTATATGGAAAAAAGAATGACTTTTAAAATATAAAAATTGTTCCAATGAGAAATGTCGTATTTTGAGTTTTCATGTGGATAATGGTGTTGTTGACTGATCCACTGGGTCTGATTTAGTTCTTAGCTCACAAAAAACTACACAATTTCACCTATTTTAGTTACTCAGCTATCTCCATTTCCTGTCCTAAAGCGGCGCTTGCGGAATCAGCCATTTAATAATTAAAAAGGGCCAACTCTACTGAGGAAAATAAAAAAAAAATTGTTGTGTGTAAGTAGTACGGAAGAGTTGATTGCGAGTAATTGAATTTGTACTCGACAGCTTTTTTATTAATTATTGTAAAATTGAAATCCCTTTTCAATTTCCGCGACATTATTATAATCTTCTTTTGTGTACTCTTACGTAATAATACATTCATTATTGTTGATTAATTTATTTTAGATTATTTCCTCGACTCAAATGATTTTCTTATGTGAACGTTAAATCGAGTTTTATTGTGTTTGAAATTAACAAAGACCTGGATATCCTTGAGATTTTCATGGATTACGTATCAATTGTACCTAACGATTATTACTTCTTATTTTTAATAATAGCCGAACGGTTATTCATCAATTTAATCCGTTAATATTAATTTAATTAACCAGGAAAACGTTGGCTCTCGTTAAGAGTATCCGATCAATATTGCTAATTTTTCTCCAAGGCTACCAGCTCCATGCGATATTTAATTAGGCCAAAAACAATGCGTTCTCTTGGCCTGAATACTGGCCATGTTTGTTAATGATTTTTTTTTAATTTAGACTGTCTGGAGTGCGTTAGAAAAAAATATTTGTAATATTAATACGTAATATAATACATTATACAATGAACTTTAGTATTTTTTTAAGGATTTTCTTCTTTATTATAATATCACCCAAATAGATTCCATCTTTCCATTGGTGAAAAGAAAACTCAATAATTTGCTTATTTTATTGTAATTCGACCCAAGAAGAACTGCAATTTAATAGGGCAAATTTTAGAGCGGTCGGATCCACTTAGTTTAGAAAATGATTCCTAAAGATGGCCACTGACAGTGGAAATGGGGGTTTTAAAATACGTAAGGCAAAATGATTATAGTAAAGCGAAAAATAAAAAAAGAATATTGAAACATGTTACACAAAACAAAGATACTTCCTTTGGCACACACAGGTGGTGTATCCATCAACCGGCTAAAACTAAAAATAAATATTTTCCCTAAAAATAGAACAAAAGTGTCAATGGAAAACGGCGCTTTCTACATACATTAAAAAACTCCAGAATGTGTTACAGAGCGTGAACAAACAAAATTTAAAATCGATATTTTTATTTTAGTCTCGGCCGAAGCGCTAAAAGTAATTTTGTAAAGTTCAGATAGTTGTTTAAAGGTTAATGGTTTTCAGGTGTGAACGTAGTTGATTATTTTTAATGCAACGTGTATGCTATATGGATGTTGTAACACGAATTTCTACTTAGCTTGCTTCGTTGACACTCGGCAATTTCCTGCAACAGTTTCCTGAGGAGCTGTTAAGTGGATCTGAACAATATTTCTAAATTTTTCTCCACAGTAACCAGCTCTGTGCGAAATTATATCCATACCGGGTCCCCCAACGAAGCGGGGACGGAAGATTAAAATCATTATGGAGGAACTTATCAAAAATGCTAAACCAGCATGAAGTATGGACTTAAAAGCGGCCCACGGAGGGGGGGAGCGTGGAAGTAAAAACCGGTCGTCGTTGTCGTGTGAAGTTCTTTTGCTACCAAAGGTGACTTCTAAAAAAATGGTCCTTCACTATTAAAAAAAAATCAAAGAAGTTGTCAAAAATACAAATAATATCTCTTTTGCAAATGAATGTCACAAAAAAAGATGTACATTTTTGGGTTACCCAGGGGGGTGAAGTGCTCCCCCCCTGTCATTCAATCATTTATTGTTTGAAGATTTTTTTTATCTCACGCTTCCTTGTCTTCATGTTGCAAAATTTGCACTTACTTAACGTACTTTTATAACATAAATATGATTAATAAAAGCCATTGTTAAGTAAAGATGGCGGACTCAGCTGAGCTCAACAGTTTTTAAATATTACAAAGTTACGAGTATATTTTTAAAAAAACACACTTTCAATTACGTTTCACTTTTACTATCGATAAAATGATTTAACGAAACATGGCAAATTTTAATTAATATGTCCATCAAAAATATCAATTCATTACTCATTACCAAATAACTTAAGGGTCCATCGTCGTCGTTGGATATTTTCCAATCGCACAAAAAAAAAAATGGATGTTCGATGACGTGGAGTTTCATGCCGTCGGCGTCGGCTCGTTTCCTAAATCGACGCATGTTCTAAAGTGCTGTCATATGACATGAAACGTGTATCTTAATGTACTATTATTATTCGTAATTATTATTAAACACTATCTGACATTTTGGTCTAATAATGACAATATTTTTATTTTTTTACAGCTTACTAAACTTTCTTCAAAACTTCTTATGACTTAAGGACTTTTTACATTAGGTGTAAATTTGCAAGTACGGGTTCAAATAAGTGGTCGTTTTAAATGAGAAAACTTGCATCAGCTGATTAAAATGTTATCAAAGCGCATGCTTTCATGCAATTTTGCTTGAACTGCTGAAATAAAGGAAAATTGATCTACGCGGCCATTTTCAAAACAAATGGTAGTGTGTAATATTATGTCATTGAAAAGAGAATTTTCTATAGAATCTAAACATCGAATAAAAATTTAAAAATTGAGTTCACATCCGGAAGTAGTTTTAGAGGTTTGAATTGGCCGAGAAATAGCAATGCAAAACAGAAATACACGGCGAACCACTGCCGCTCATCCATATGTTGTTCAGCTTAGTACTCCTCGAACTTCATTGTTCAAGAATTCTATCATCTGGAGAACGTCATCTTTGTGGAATGATCTTCCTGAGGTCGTGTTTCCCAATGAATACAATCTTCAACGTTTCAAGACCAACGTTAATCGCTTTTTTCGCACTCGCACCGCTCCCAGAGCGCCTTAAAGGATTTTTCCTACAGTGCAGGTGTTATCATAAAAAAAAAAAAACCTACCTAATATTTTTAAATCTTTACTTTTAGAATTGTGGAAAAAATTGGGGACACTTCCTTGTGTCACCCGGTATAGTTGGCTCTGAATTAACCTTGATCTAAGAATATTTATTTCAGAATAATTAACTATATGACCTGCTGGGTTTTAACTTTTGTTTAATTTAGTTAGTCAAAAATAAGTCACTTTTTTTTTGTGTTGGGTCGCTTCAAATCAAAAATGACCCCTGACAAAACATAACATTCTCTAGCCGACTAAAATATGAAAAATTTTATTACGTATACTAAAAGTTATCATCATATCACTAACTAAAAATTTTAGGCCTTGACACGCATTTGTAAACTATAAAATGTTTTATACGCGTATTTATTTTTAGTTTTATGTATTTTTCGAGTGTTTTCTGTTTGTCCTTACTAAATATAGTAGGCCTAGCGTCGCGGCGCGTCCAGAGCAAAATGCGCGGGAATGTTTTGTAATGCGCCGTTGGGTCAGAAAAAACAATTTTTTTAACTGTTTATTAAAACTTTAGGAAAAAAAATCATGGTAATTTTATGAAATAATATTAATTCCTCCTATTAAACCTCATTGCATTTCGGCTTTTTGAAAATTAAATTTTCCGAATTATCTATAGTGTTGAAAAATACTCTCAATACTAAACCTACATTTCCAATTCTCGAAAATATTGATAAAATAGCTTATTTTAGGGTGAAGTGAAAATATAAAGTTTTCTGGAATAAAATGGAATAATGGTTAAAGATGGGGCGTGTTTCTTAAAAGAGTCCTCCAAAACATATTTGGGCTAGAGGTGCCTAAGGATTTTCTGAAAATCGACAATTTTAGTAAAAATCGCTTATTTATTGCAAAACTACTTTCCTTGATTTTGTCCGAAATGTTGGCACATCCGGGGAGAAATGCTGTAGCCCCCTCCCCCCCCCTACTACCAGCCAAACAAATCACTGTGCATCGTTCCATTGATATTTAAAAGAAGTTTTGGTGGCAGGAACGACGATTTTCTTTTCTGAAGTTTATCGGAGAGGTTTTTAGTGATACAGGCAAAGTTGTCTGGTTGGGGAGGTAATTCTTAAGTGGATTTATGTGGGTGTGGGAATTATTTTCAAGCAGAAAAAAAAGCGAGGAAAAAGATATGCCAATGACAACCCTACAATAAATTACTAAAGTTCATTGTTTGTAAAAAATATTGAGAATTGTTTTTTTTTAATAAAAAAAAGTCCAATTTTAAAAAGTTTTTTAAAATCCATTAATAAACATGGACATGATTCGTTTTAAGAGAATGCCATGTTTTTAATAAAAATACAATTTCGCATGGAGCTGAAGAACAATTTAGAAATATTGTGCGGATTAATTATTAACATCTTTTTGCAATTATTCTACATAATATATATTTTACAATGTTAGGTATAGGGTAAATGCTTTGTTATTTTGAATTTCGCCTGTCACATAAAACTGAATGTGTAGACATTATTGTTGGCAATATCCTGAAACTTGCTCTTAATTTTTTTTAGCCGGACACGACGTAGTTCATCTAGTTATTTTTTCTGGGTTAATTGTTTTTCTACGTCGGAAGTTACTTTATAAAATATAACAAATTGCTTGTTTGACAGCCGCATTCCAAAACGAGTGTTTTTTAAATACAGGTTTTTTTTACTTTCCAAACTTTGTAAATACGTAGAAAAGTAACAAAATTATAAATTATGTTCTTTGTATTTTTTAAATGTTTATCACCACCTGACTAGTAAGAAATTCCGTGTTTTTACCACGGTTTGCTTTTACAATCCTTGTCAATGGTGACATTTTGCAAACCAACAAAATCCCTCTTAACGCTATTTCAAACGTGATTTTCTCGGAATCCAAACAAACAATTTTGTAAAAACCTGTTTCATATTCAGCCGCAAATATAATTCTTTCCAGCGGGTCGAGAATTCGGTTTCAGGTATCAGCCAGTGCGAAGATTTTACGGCATGAAAAATCAATCAGCGGGATTTTATTGGCTTGCAAAATGTCACCAATACCTCAACGGGTACGCTCAGATGGATTGCATGGTGCTTAGATGGTGCTAAAGTCTAATAATACAACCCAAAAAGGTTGATATTATAGTTTCTAGTATAAACACCTGGCCATGTACTGACGAGAATCAAATAATTCGAGTATTCTAAGTAAATTGCGATCCTACGGTATGCCCAATGGATTCTGTTTATGGTTAACCAGCTTCCTTAAGAACCGTTCTCTGCAAGTGGTGATTGACGGGTTTCTCTCAGACACCTTCACCATCAATGCCGGTGTTCCTCAAGGGTCCATATTGTCGCCTACCCTCTTTTTACTGTATATTAACGACCTTCTAGTGAAAACCCAAAATCCAATTTATAGCTTTGCTGATGACAGCACACTTGTCTCATCTTTTACCTTGACTCCCCAAACATCCGCTGCCGACGCACATCTTCGCAGGCAGCATGAAGTATTGCGCCTCAACAAAGGCTTGAGGTGACAGTAACCAAGTCGAATTTAATGCTAAAAAAAACCCAGGCAGCAGTCTTCTCCAAAAAGGTTAACATTGCAGAACCGGATATAGTCATGGCAGGACACGCAATTCCCCTGGCACCGTCTATTAATTTGCTGGGGGTCAATCTGGGAGGTAATATGTCTTGGCATGATCACGTTGCCGCAATTGCCAAGGCAGCTGCACAGAAACTTGGTGTACTTTTCCGCAACAAAAGGTTGTACACACCTCATCAACTTTTGACACTCTACAAAGCGCAGATTCGACCATCATTAGAATATTGCTCTCATGTCTGGAGCTCTGCACCCAAGCACACCCTTCGGCTACTGGATTCCATTCAAAGGAGAGCCATTCGTCTGATCGGCGACCCCGAGCTGACCAAGACCCTCGATAGCCTGGAGCATCGAAGACAGGTTGGTGATTTGGCTCTCTTTTACAGATATTTCCATAGCAGGTGTTCGACTGACATTGCCCACTTGATTCCAACTAGAGCAATTCAAAACAGAAATACACGGCAAACCACTGCCGCTCATCCATATGTTGTTCAGCTTAGTACTCCTCGAACTTCATTGTTCAAGAATTCTTTCATCTGGAGAACGTCATCTTTGTACAATGATCTTCCTGAGGTCGTGTTTCCCAATGAATACAATCTTCAACGTTTCAAGACCAACGTTAATCGCTTTTTTCGCACTCGCACCGCTCCCAGAGCGCCTTAAAGGATTTTTCCTACAGTGCAGGTGTTTTATCATAAAAAAAAAAAAAGAAACTGGTCTCCTACCAATGGTAAAGTTTTCAACTTCTTGGTGGGCACTGGGCACTAAGCAATCTGATCTGTTCTTTGATTCTAACTGTGTTAGACAAAATACGATAAATCTTATAGTAGGTATAAGCAACTTTCAGATGGTTCGAAAATTAGTTCCTTGCATTTTGTAAACAAAATAATAACTGAAAAAATTGAATAGTTGTGTTCAGAGGCCTAATTCTCGAAATCGAGGAAGTCTTCTCATGAGATAAATGGGCGGAATTAGTTTGAAACCTTCAAAATCGTATGTGAATTATCTCATGAGAAGGCTGTTCCACGATTTCGAAAATTAGGCCTCAGGGAACATACTAAAAAATCTGGTCTGAGTAAACAATGAAGATCAAATGAACTACTCAGCTGAGACATCTTTGCCATATTATATCCAAGTAGAATATGTCAATTTTATCCAACTAATCAAATGTGCACCCATAAAAGGATATGGGCGCGTACGCGTTGCGTCGTCAACGTCGCGACGGCCAGTCTGTCCGAGATTCTAAAAAAAGCGCCGTCGGGACGCGGGGGTCGGCCGACGCCGCCGCTGCGGCCAGTGAGCGTCTCGCCATTTAAGGGGAGGCCTACGATGGGCTCTACCGGCCGGAAAACGATTGGAATATGTCTAGTCAACGAATTGGCATGTTTTTTTTTTGATTCAGCTGTGACATTGGTTGTCAAGTATATGATTTAGATAATATTGGTATTGCTTAAACGGATTCGACAGGGCAAAAATTTGCCGTGTTAAATTGCGGGTCCGAATTACAAAAAAAATATGAGTTTTTTTTCTCCAAAGGAAAGGTGGTGTCTACGTGGGCGTGGAAGTTATTTTCATGCCGAAAAACAGTTCAAAGAAAAAGGCTCTTTCACTATTCTAAACTTGAGAGTTTTGGCAATTAAATTATCGAGTCGGTGTTATAATACGAGTTTATCATCAATAAAACTGTTGTTAGGTCTTTTATCATGAATTTTCTGCAGCTCATTGAAAACGTGCACTAATTCCATCACTTTTAAAATCGAAAAATAGGCGCGGCGATGACTTAATGGCGTCGATTTTATAAAAATTTACAGCGAGCATCGTTACCGATCTTGTCGCTTGTTAAATCGGAGTTTTTTTTTATTTATTTGCTCATAGAGCCATGTCTCAAAAAAAACCCAAGTCCCAAAATTTTCAAAAACTGTTTTTGTCTGACAAGCTTCAACTTAGGATATGAATGTTTTATTTGAAACACTGAAACTGGTATTTGAACAGCACCTTACGATAGAACGCTTAGTTTTCTTGGTAGATATATTTTAATGTAATAATAATTAAAATTTTTAAATTAATGTAAAAAAATACCACAGATATATTGACAAATAACTTAGATTAGGCTTTTTTCAACTGCCATTGCATTGAATCGGTCTTCTGTCAATAATGTCAGTGTTGCCACATGTAAAAAGTTGTATGCTGGTTAATAATATGATTTTTTTATTTTCCGCATAAGTTCGTGTTGGATAATTATTTCTATTAAATTACTTTTCAAACGTTGTCATTGTTGGTATTATTGTCAAGCTGCCGGTTTCATGACGTATATTCGATGAAGTCCGTGTTTTTGTTCCAATAGTTTTTTTATTTATTTCTCAAAAAATATCATAAAGTACATACAAACACAAAAATTTTTAGTTTTTGTTCCACTATAACCAAAATCAATATTAAGTAAAAAAGCCCATTTCTAAAGTTCATAATACATATAAAAAACATTAATTTTTTTTAAACTATAATAACTTTTTGACACACGCGAATATCTGTAGAGTTTAAATTTAAAAATCCATTACTAAACCTGGCCAGGATTTGGGTCAAGAGAACGTAATGTTTTTGGTCTAATTTAATATAATTATATAATTTCGCATGAAGATGATAACCTTGAAGAAGAATATTGACATATTGTAAGAATACTCTTAAGACTTTGAGTTGAATTTTGCATAATAATCTGTGTTGTATGTATCTTATAATAAAACATATTTAGATCCTGATGAGAAAAGGCCTTTACTCCTCGTATGCCTAATATTATATAATATTGGTGTGAATAGTGTTAGAACAATATAATGAACCTTTTTATGTAATATTTTTTTATTATTCAAAGAATCTCTTGAAAATTAACATAATGTTATACTACATTCTTGTTATGGACATTATCATCATACCGAATGTAAATATTTATCCGCTTATGTAACTCCACGAATGTTATTATTCCAAACATATGGCGTGTTGATTTTTTTCTAGGATTTCAATGAATTATGTTTTAATGATATTTCAATGTTCGTTTGTGAAAACATAATTACAGTGTCTGTGACAAAATGCATGCATAGTGCTTTGGCTGTATTGAACATAATATTATTATTCTGTTTAATCAAACAGAAAGAAATAACATACAATCATGTAATAAGGTATCTTTAATAGGTATATACACTAATATACAGTGCCTGCGGAAAAGTCTGCACCATATGGAAAAAAATTTTATTTGTAAAGTTTTTAAAAACATAATTTTCTAGTTTGTTTTTGCTTAAATTAGAAACCAAAAAATAATCTAAAATATTTTACATATCGTATTTGCTTTACAGTGAAACCTCTCATAACGGACACCTCTGATAAGCAGACATCTCTATTAAAAGGACATTTTTTTATAGTCCGGAACTAGGTATATGAAATTCCATATAACTCAACCTCTCTTGGGCGGACTCTCTCTTGGGTGGACTCTCCTTTGGGCGGACGCGGACAGGCTGTTTTCATACAAAGAGTGCGAAAACTCTCCTTTAAACGGACAAAAAAATTTTAAAAGTATTTGGGAGACGCATAAGTATGGTGCAAAAACTCTCTAAAGAAAGACCGGCAACCAATCGCGTATGCGTGGCAGCGCGAAAGGACTTCGCCGAATGAAAGTAGTGTGATTCCCCGAAAGCAGTCCGCCGTTTACTTGTGAGTTGTAAGGTTAAGTACTACATCCTAACTAAATCTAGTGTATTTTTGTTATGTTTAATAAATGTTTATTTGTACATACATATATGTAGTAATAATAAAAAAAATTCCCATGGGCGGACACCTCTATTAGGCGGCCACATTTAGACAGTCCCGTAGGTGTCCGCCTAAGAGAGGTTTCACTGTATAGAAAAAAATTATTTGCATTTTCCTAAACATTCTAAATCCAAACTTTGGTGTTTTTTTAATATTTTGCTTATTAAAAACACTATATTTTTTCAGTATACTTACATTTCTTCCGAATTTCAAAATTTTTAAACAATTTAATAAAGAAATTACTTAAAATTGACATTTATTCAATTACTTATATCGTAAAAAGTCTAAAATTATTATTTGTTTTCCAAACCTAATTATAGTGAAATTATTAGGAAAATTTTGGTAAAAAAGGAAATTTTTAAAATAAGTGATATTTGTTAGCTTTTTCGCTCATTATAACTGACGAATATACATTTTTAGTATACGAAAATATGGAAAGAGTCCAAGAAATTTCTCCAGTTTTCTCACCATCCTTTATTCTAAAAAATATACCTTATTTTAATTAAGCAAATAAATGTTTTTACATAATCTTTTCTTTTTTTTTCCAAAATTCGAGATAAATGTACACTGAAAAAAAATTTGTGTATTTATTAGGCAAAATATGACTTTTTTTTTAAATTTTGCACCAAACCATAGATTTAAAATATTAATGCACCTAAATGAAATTAACTTTTTCTAATGATATTTTTGTTGATATTTGGACAAATAGTGTCATTTTTCGACGTTTAAAAATTTTAAATGTCATTTACGGAATGAAGCAAATGCGTCATGTCAAATATTTGAGATCATTTTTTAAGAAACTTCAGAAATATTTTTTTTCCATATTATGGTGCAGACTTTTCCGCGGGCACTGTACAGTCGATTTTTTTTAAAAAAATGTACCTACATATTACATATATACAAGGTAATTCACGAGAGCGGAGCGTCCCACAAACAAATAAATGTAGTTTTCTGATAGGTACACTGATAGAAATGCGTTAAGTTTATCATTACTCTCCTGTAAATTTCTACTATATTTATTTATGATAAACATACCTGTCCATTGATATTTATGTTTTTTTAAAATTCTTGGGTAGGTATTTTATACAAAGACTGCTTATTCGACGTTTCGTGCGTCTTGTAGCACTTTTTTAAGTTTTTTTTATTGAAACATTGCGCTTGTAGTTGCTGTTTCGTGGTGAATAAAATTCACCGCCCAAAAAACCTCACGGAGACAACAATAATTTACCGATACAACCCTTAAAATTGGTCAATTTAAAAAAGTACTTACCACATCGCTTGCACAGAAACAGGCTTAAAAATATGGTGACGATCACAGACACTGACACTGAAGCCTCTGCAAACAAAAGAAGAACGTTCTTAGTATATTAAATTTGTACAGGAATTAACATGGGAAACATTAAAAACCAATTATGCAGGTATTTGCTAATTTGCTTGATAAACCCGACCACATTTTTGTCATAGCCTAATATTTTAATTTAAAATGTTAGGGTTTCTACATTAAGGAGCAATTATATTAACAGAAAAAATGTATACAGAACAAAAAAATCGTTTTATACAGGATGTCCCACCGGGAACCGCCTCGATCTATTGGCTATAGCTGTTTGTACAATTTAAGCGACCGGCGGCATGATTATTTATAATTGTCAAATAACAAGTGACAGCTTCATAGATTTCTTTAGCGTTTGACTGTATTTTAACGCAGTCATAGCCAACGCGAAGTAATGGAACTTAAAATGCACAGTAAAATCGCCATATAAAAATATTAAATATTATACAATTCTAACTTTGGTAGAATTAGTAACATCGCCAACACGTTGGTAATTGGTTTTGGGGTTGGTTACAGCACCCCTTCCAAAAATTATGGGTGCTGTGCTGTCTACCAATTTAACCCAATTTTGATTCCTAAAAAAATATTAATTTACAAATATAAAGACTTAAGGCAATGAACTTTAAACAATTTAGGACACATTAAGCATAATATGAGTAGAGCGCAAGATTATTAATAAAGTGTACTTATTGAAATCTAATCAAAAACTCATAAATGTCTATATATACGCGCACTGAGGTCAAGAGACCACATCTATCAATTTCGCTTCAATATGTTTATTCTATAATAAACATTATCACGTGGCCCTTCTTCAAACAGTATCAAAACGAATGTAATTGTAACGATCGAATAATATTCGAGTTATTTTTGTTGTTGCCAGGAACTGAAATAATAGTAATAATAGAAAAACAAAGGCATCACTGTTTTAATAATTCTATTTTTAAAGATGGTAGTATTTTGCCGCATTTTGCGGCTTACAAGTTAACATACAGTGTGCAGCCACAGACGGTTAATGGTGCAGGATATAGTAAAAAAGCAGCTAAATACGCGTCTTATGGCGGGTTGCACAAAGAATTTTAATAATAATTATTTAACCGGCAAGTTTGACTGTGACATAAATGACTTTGACAGGCATTATATACTCACATTCAAAGGTGCTTGATTGGTAAATTAAAAATTAAGGTAACCGGACCAGTATGATTGTGAGAAAATTATTTCTGTCAATGTTACGTCTGTCACAGTCAAACTTTCCGGTTAAATAATTATTATTAAAATTATCTGTGCAACCCGACATTAGGATAGCAATTACCTGCTGTTTAATTTAAAGACATTTTAATTGATAATTTTACTAAAAGTCAAAAACCAGATTTTGTAAAATTTATTCATATTCTTTTTTTTTTTGCTTTTATTTCTTTATAAATTTAAACTCTTTAAACTATAGGCAATTACATATGTTCCAAACATAGTTATCCGCCATGCAGAACATAAAAATAGAAATATTATGGCTATTCATGTTCATTTCTTATTTTCCATTCAAATTACAAATGATGCCCCGATATTATCTTAAAATCTTCACTGACGCCGCGCCACCTAATTCTCGATAAATTAATTTTTATAATATTTTGTGTATAAAAAAAAAAGACATTTTATTGCCAACGCCAGATACAATATTGATTACTGTTTGCTCTTAATAAATTTATTTTATTTCGAAAAAAATTCTGGATATCCTCAAAACGAAAATAATACTCATCAAATCCGGTAAAAGTATTATGGCAAACGAGGAACAGTAAGAAATTCGAGAATGTCTTAAGAGTAAATTAACTACCCTTATTTTTCACTTTAGCCGACTTTAGCATTTTTATTAAAATAGTTATTTTTGTATTAAGGGCGCAAAATGAATGTTTTTTTAATGGCACATGAGTTTGTCAATTGTTATTAACTATTTTATTAATTATATGGATATTAGACTATTTTCATTAACTATTTATCGTGTTTAGAACAAAAATTAAAATTCATAGATTTTAAGGTATTTTTTCTTACACCTGTTTTGGTTCGTTGTTTTTTATAAACAGTATTTATTAATTTTTTTATATTTCTACATTAGTAGCTTGAAATTTGATAGAAAATTATAGAACATCCTGTATGGCACCTGAACCAGGACATGTATACAAAATTACAAATAAACAAATTAAATAAATATCAAGAAATAAAATAACGGATGTTTGCCAAGTATATACATAAATTTTAAAGTGCTTCCTCCTTAGAACATTTTAGTCTTTGTTCATTCAGACAGCGCAGAAATGGCGAAAAGAGCAACAGTTAGATCCAATTACTATAAAATTAGTAAATTGACTCATGAGTTGAAATAAATAAAATTTAACTTTAGTTTAATGATGAAATAATTGAGACTGTTATGGTGCAGGATATAGTAAAAAAAGCAGCTAAATACGCGTCTTATGTCGGGTTGCACAAAGAATTTTAATAATAATTATTTAATCGGCAAGTTTCACTGTGACATAAATGACTTTGATAGGCATTATATACTCAAATTCAAAGGTGCTTGATTGGTAAATTAAAAATTAAGGTTACCGGACCAGTATGATTGTGAGAAAATTATTTCTGTCAATGTTACGTCTGTCACAGTCAAACTTTCCGGTTAAATAATTATTATTAAAATTCTCTGTGCATCCCGACATTAGGATAGCAATTACCTGGTGCTTAATTTAATAGTATATTACATAACAAGTGATAAAAGTGATACTTTTCAAACGAGGAGATATTTAGCACGAGGCGTTAGCCGAATGTGGAAATTCTCGGAGTTTTAGAATAATCACTTTCACACGAGTAATGTACACTATTTTTCCTACGACCACAAAGAATTATTAAAAAAGCCTTTTCCTACGACCACCTATGAAAATGAGAAAAAAAGCACGGTTAACTTGGCTCGAAAGCGCCGAATATCACACGCGTGTTGAAAGAAAATATTTCAACTCTAGAGTGGAAATACAAGGCACACTATTTAATTTAGGCATATGATTGGCAGGACTTTGATAACGATGATAGTTATGAAGGCATGCCTCTTTCTAGTTTTAAAATTAAAAAATGCGTAACCAACTTTTTATTTGTTATTTTTTTGATTGTTTGTTTAATTTTTGTATTTTTTTCATTATTCATCATTTGTTGTACCTGTGCGACATAATTTAACTTAAAAACTATTTTTAAAAAAATCTTAAATATACCAGTGGTGGAGGAAGATTTAAAGGGTCTCATTTCCTTCAATTTAAAAAGAGATACTTATTTCTTTATGATTATTCTGTTAAAGAAATATTTCCAATGTTTCAATATATTTCCAACATTTCTGGCAATTTTAAAGCACAAACTGGACCACATGAAATAGAGTCGTTGCAGCGGGTGGAGGCGCAAGGACATTAAAGTTTAGAAAGACTGTTGAAAAATTAAATTATTCGTATAACTTTATACACATGCTTTAAAAAAAGATTTATGAGCTTCCCACATTCATTGAATAACATCTTCATCCGGTACCACGACACCACGAGCATGTGACGTGACACGCTTGGTAAATAAAAAAAATACGCATATTTCTTCACGCCCAGACCGCTTGGCGTCTTCTCATTAAAACCTCCGACTCGAACACGTTGCAAAATAAAAGTAAATAACAAACTCTTCATTCAAATAATACATATTACACAATAAATGTGTTCCTTGTTAGGGCAGTTGTTCCTCCTATTTACATAATTATCATCATTTTACCTAAGGAGGTCATTACGACACACAGCATACAAAATGGACATCATTTTTACCCTCCGCTGGTTTTTTTTTTTTTTATGATAAAACACCTGCACTGTAGGAAAAATCCTTTAAGGCGCTCTGGGAGCGGTGCGAGTGCGAAAAAAGCGATTAACGTTGGTCTTGAAACGTTGAAGATTGTATTCATTGGGAAACACGACCTCAGGAAGTTCATTCCACAATGATGACGTTCTCCAGATGAAAGAATTCTTGAACAATGAAGTTCGAGGAGTGCTAAGCTGAACAACATATGGATGGGCGGCAGTGGTTCGCCGTGTATTTCTGTTTTGCATTGCTCTAGGTGGAATCAAGTCGGCAATGTCAGTCGAACATCTGCCATGGAAATATCTGTAAAAGAGAGCCAAATCACCAACCTGTCTTCGATGCTCCAGGCTATCGAGGGTCTTGGTCAGCTCGGGGTCGCCGATCAGACGAACGGCTCTCCTTTGAATGGAATCCAGTAGCCGAAGGGTGTGCTTGGGTGCAGAGCTCCAGACATGAGAGCAATATTCTAATGATGGTCGAATCTGGGCTTTGTAGAGTGTCAAAAGTTGATGAGGTGTGTACAACCTTTTGGTGCGGAAAAGTACACCAAGTTTCTGTGCAGCTGCCTTGGCAATTGCGGCAACGTGATCATGCCAAGACATATTACCTCCCAGATTGACCCCCAGCAAATTAATAGACGGTGCCAGGGGAATTGCGTGTCCTGCCATGACTATATCCTGTTCTGCAATGTTAACCTTTTTGGAGAAGACTGCTGCCTGGGTTTTCTTAGCATTAAATTCGACTTGGTTACTGTCACCCCAAGCCAAAATTTCTTCCAGGTCATTGTTGAGGCGCAATACTTCATGCTGCCTGCGAAGATGTGCGTCGGCAGCGGATGTTTGGGGAGTCAAGGTAAAAGATGAGACAAGTGTGCTGTCATCAGCAAAGCTATAAATTGGATTTTGGGTTTTCACTAGAAGGTCGTTAATATACAGTAAAAAGAGGGTAGGCGACAATATGGACCCTTGAGGAACACCGGCATTGATGGTGAAGGTGTCTGAGAGAAACCCGTCAATCGCCACTTGCAGAGAACGGTTCTTAAGGAAGCTGGTCAATATCCTGCAGGAACACCTTGGCTTGGGAGTAGCCTCGTCAATCACCATCTTCAGTGATAGTCAGGCGGCGATTAAGGCAATCTGTTCCAGCAGCGTCAAATCAAAGCTCGTAAAGCGATGCCGCAACAATCTATGCACACTTGGCAACCAACATCGGGTTATTCTGTGCTGGGTTCCTGGACACTCCAAAATAGATGGCAACGAGGCTGCCGATGCGCTCGCAAGAGAGGGCGCAGGCATGCCAGCTGATCTAGCAGACAATACAGTGAACAAACCACTGGGATTGGTCAAAGAGGAGATTGACTACACGGCCAAGCAGCTTGCACAGAACAGATGGACAGGGTTGATAACCTGTAGTACATCCAGGCAACTGTGGCCCACATTCGATAAAAAGAGAACCGCAGAGCTATTGAGACACAGTCGAAAAGACGTGAGAAATATTACTGCGGTTGTTAACGGACATTGCCTCTTCGGTAGACATGCCGAACGTATGCAAATACCCACTAACGACTTCTGCAGAAGCTGCAGAGATGAGGAAGAGGAAGAAAGTATTCAACATTTTCTGTGTGAATGCCCTGGCCTCGCAAGAAGGAGGTTCACTACTCTGGGTGAATCATCTTTCGATAGCCTGGAGGAACTAAACAACTTACAACTTGGACGGCTGAGCAAATTTCTGAACAGTAGTGGCTGGTTTGAATGAGTTGTTAAAATCCTTCCGCGGTTACGTCGCATAAACCATCAGTGATCTGATGAAGGTGGGTTCTACGGAACACGTGTGGTATCACAACGGACCTAATCAGGACTACGTGAGACCGTTTGGTCAGAACCAAGGGTCTGCCACTCTTACCTAACCTAACCTAACCTAAAATCCATTAGGCATACCGTAGGATCGCAATTTACTTAGAAGCCCATCGTGCCAAACACGATCAAAAGCCCTAGAGATGTCCAGTGCAACAGCCCGGGATTCTCCATGATGTTCGATGGTGTTGCTCCAAAGATGGGTGACATATGCCAAAAGGTCACCTGTTGATCTGGACTTTCGAAAACCGTATTGATGGTCGCTGATAATGTTAAGCCCTTCCAGATACTTTAGGAGTTGTTGGTTAATAGCTTTCTCCATTACTTTTGAAATTACTGAAAGCAATGCGACGGGTCGGTAGTTGCTTGGCAGGGTCTTTTTACCTTTCTTTGGAATGGGCTGGATACGCGCCGACTTCCAGCAGGATGGAAATATTCCTTTTTTGTAGGATAAGTTGAAAAGTCTACAAAATACTGGTGTAAGTTCATCGGCGCATGTCTTGAGTCTGGTTATTCAATGTCTCCAGATTGATATAATTAATCAATTTCGGAACCACGCCCAAAGTTTGATTCCGAAAGAATTTACCCAATTACTGAATTACTATCTAGTTTCGTAAATTAAATTATAACCCCTGTTCAAAATTACACTATTAGTTGTGTAAGAAATTTCCGTAGATTTCATTTTATTAAGTAAACTCAAAGTCTTATTCCTAAACAAACATAGTCAACCTAAAAAGCAGTCGTATAGACTTAAAGTGTACGCCGTTGTGTTCAAGATTGAAAGCAGTAATTTCCTGGTAAACTGCTGCAGGTCAAGGAAGCACGTAAAGACTGCAAACCCGGGATCCCCAAATTCCGGGATAGCTACCAATTTTAACGTACTTTTCCGATCCCGGACTTACATAAAGGCATCCCGAAAATCCCGGGATTGTTTATTTGCTTCGGGATTGCAGTCCCTAGTAGGTGTAATTTTGCATAGTAAATAGTGGAAAACATTTTTTGGCTAGTCAATTTTACCTACTAACCCATGTTGGGATTAAATTTGGTTATATGTATTTTTTTTTTCCACTTTTTTCTTGAAATTCCTCTGGCTCTTGGGTTTTTAATTTTAAAAAGATAAATATATAAAAAGAAAAATTATATATATAAAACTTAAGAAAATGTAAAAAAATTAACGTTTCATCATTACCTGGTACACCTGGTAACTTGACAGCATTAAGAAACCGGGCCTCAGATTATGTATATCTCGGCACCGGTTAGAAACATGGTTATTAAGGTGTGATTCCAAAAAACCAAAAAAAAATTCAGGTCACAATAAACACGTTTGGCGATAAGCATAAAAGGCAACAACTGCACAAAAAAATTAAAAGTACAACAGCAACAAGACGAAATAAAAGTGCGAAACAAACTACGCGAGGCGATGAACCCGTCAGAATTTAGGGCATCAACAAACGACAGACGGTCGCAATAAGTAAAATGTTAAAACAGAGACCACGGGTGACATAAGACCTTTTTACACACGAGCCGACGATCATTGTGAAACGAGTTTGGTAATAATAATACGTCTTGATATCGGTCACAATATCTGTTCCGTCCATTAATTTTAATTTGAAAAACTTCAGGCATGACTCGATTTGTGTCATTCATTAAGTCAATGTGATTTGGGCACAACGTTATTATTTGGAGAGAGACGGAGTTATTGCTCAATTAGGCTGGTTGTTTTGATAATAATTAAAGTTCCTTGTAAAGGGGTCACATGAGATATTATGCCGTTTATTAACTATATATTAAAACAATTCTCATCTTATTTAAAACTTAATAAGTGATCGGAGTAGCTTCTTAATATTTTCTTAAGAGATTAACTTTTCTATATACAGGGTGAATCTTTTAACTCTAATAAATTCGGTAATAGGAATCCATTTCCTAATAAAGACAATGCAAGTCCAAAACTCTACTGCCGTTCAAAGTACGCAGGGATGCTAAAATGTCGGCAGTTTCGCCCTTATTAGAACTCAGCGGAAAGCCATAACCCGTCGACAACTCCAGAGACTGCGAAATCGCGTTTTTAATATATATTTAAGAATAAAACGCGGCAGTAGTAGGAATCAATTCAAGTCCACTAAAACTTTTTAACGAATTAAACTATTTTTGAATATGCGAATTGCAGGCTGTTTTGATGAAGGCTAAATGTCGTCCCCAATACTATTATAAATGTGTGACGTACCGTTTTCTTTAGTTCACATTTCTAGTCGATTTGTCTTTTGCATTGAGTTGATTCCTACTAGATACCTACTAGTTTTTATTAAGGAATGAATGGATTCTGTGTTACCGAATTTTTCCCGTTATAAGTTTTACCACCCTGTATATTATCCTACTAACATGGCTTTATTCTCTAGACCTCCTAATTTTTTTTTCAATTGAGGTATCTAGGCAATAGCATAGTTACCAAATACGGACGTATAAATCATCTAACTACAAACATATTAAATACATATTTCAGCATAACTCCAATTAAAAATTTAAATTATGACATCCTCTTGATTATTATGATTATTCCAATCATTGCGTGGCTCTTTTTCTTACAGCATTCTGTAATATGGATACTTAAAAGGCGACAGGCAGTCTGTAATCTCCACTTGACTTAGACAGATTTATATTTTTATTAATGTAACGAATTAATAATGTAGAGAAACACTATTCCGAAACATAATGTATTCGCCAGAAATATAAATAAACAACTTTGTAGTATATACCAATACAAAATTCGTCGTTCTATATCGATATGGCGACATTTTGGCCTATACTTAGCTACTTCGAATAATTGAAAACAATTTATTACTTGGCCACTTTTCTAAAATCTCTTAGTACTTGTAAGATATGACAAATAAAATGATATGTTTTACTAAATAACATTAAAATTATATTTAAAACTTCTCGTACAATATCTGCTTAAAAACGTATCGTCTATAATGGCCGTTCTATAAAGACTGCCTGCTTTACATTTACTATCCCCAGACCTATTCTAACATAAACAGAACTCTCCTAATGGGTTCGTCAAGAACCCATAAATAAGGTTTAACTGTGTCGATGCTGGTGTCGAGTTACGTCTGGCGTTATTTCTTACATTCGGCCATCCTGTATATAAGCCTGTCCTCAGGCTTCACGCTGAACTGAAAAGGAAAAACAGTAAAAAAAATCTATTAACCTTTCCATTTTAGAGATCCATTGATCCCGTCGTGTTAAAAACCAAACGATCTGTTCGTGTGTTAGAGATCCGTGTTGACCTTTTCGTGTTCGTGTGTTAGAGATCCGTGTTTACCTCTTCGTGTAAAAGATCCGTCGATCTTTTCGTGTGTTAGAGATCCGTGTTGATCTCTTCGTATTAATGATCCGTCGATCTTTTCGTGTGTAAGAGATCCGTGGTGACCTCTTCGTATTAAAGATCCGTCGATCTTTTCGTGTGTAAGAGATCCGTGGTGATCTCTTCGTATTAAAGATCCGTCGATCTTTTCGTGTGTAAGAGATCCGTGGTGATCTCTTTGTATTAAAGATCCGTCGATCTTTTCGTATGTAAGAGATCCGTAGTGATCTCTTCGTATTAAAGATCCGTCGATCTTTTCGTGTGTAAGAGATCCGTAGTGATTTCTTCGTATTAAAGATTCGTCGATCTTTTCGTGTGTAAGAGATCCGTGGTGATCTCTTCGTATTAAAGATCCGTCGATCTTTTCGTGTGTAAGAGATCCGTAGTGATCTCTTCGTATTAAAGATCCGTCGATCTTTTCGTGTGTAAGAGATCCGTGGTAATCTCTTCGTATTAAAGATCCGTCGATCTTTTCGTGTGTAAGAGGTCCGTAGTGACCTCAGTATTCGTGTTAGAGATCCGTCTTGACCTCAGTATTTGTGTTAGAGATTTATCGTGAATAGTTTTAAAATGTAGGTGTTGTATGTAAATAATTTTTAAAATGAAAAGTGTTTGCCGGTGTGAAGACAATATTAAAATTAAAAAAATTTTAAACTTTTCGTAATAAAGATCCGTCGTGACCTTTTCGTATTAGAGATCCGTTGATCCCTTCGTGTTAAAGATCCGTCGCGACCTTTTCGTAATAAAGATCCTTTGATCCCTTTGTGGTAAAGATCCGTCGTGACCTTTTCGTATTAGAGATCCGTTGATCTTTTCGTGCTAAAGATCCGTCGCGACCTTTTCGTAATAGAGATCCGTTGATCCCTTCGTGGTAAAGATCCGTCGTGACCTTTTCGTAATAAAGATCCGTTGATCCCTTTGTGTTAAAGATCCGTCGTGACCTTTTCGTATCAGAGATCCGTTAATCCTTTCGTGCTAAAGATCCGTCGCGACCCTTTCGTAATAGAGATCCGTTGATCCCTTCGTGGTAACGATCCGTCGTAACTTTTTCATATTAGAGATCCGTTGATCCCTTCGTGTTAAAGATCCGTCGCGACCTTTCCGTAATAGAGATCCGTTAATCCCCTCGTGTTAAAGATCCGTCGTGACCTTTTCGTATTAGAGATCCGTTGATCCCTTTGTGTTAAAGATCCGTCGCGACCTTTTCGTAATAGAGATCCGTTGATCTTCTCATGATAAAGATAAACGTATTTGCTGTTGTAATTAACCTTTAAATGATTATGTAAAATATAATAAATTTGCCGTTGCAAATATCGTGTAAATGATGATGTAAAAATGATAAATTTACCGTTGCAAATAACTTTTAAATTATTATGTGAAAATATTAAATTTGCCGTTGCAAATACACACATACATATATATAACATAACAACACATAACAACAATATATTTGCCGTTACAAATATCGTTTAAATGATAATATAAAATCTAATATATTTGCCGTTACAAATATCGTTTAAATGATAACATAAAATTTACTATATTTGCCGTTGCAAATATCGTTTAAATGGTAACGTAAAATATAATATATTTGCCGTTGCAAATATCGTTTAAATGATGATATAAAAATACATCGACATTAAAATCGTTAATTTCTGTTAAACTATTTATATTTCGTTAAAACTTGCTCATCGTTATAAATAATGAAGCATCGTAGCGACAACAGTTCGTGTTATCATTCAAAGGCCTAGTACATCTTCAATTTCTCTATGTGGTTGATTAGAACTGCAATCATGTTACTTGGAATGACCCTTTGAAATTTGGAAGAATTTTCTGACTTCCCCTGTAACTGTGTCGTGTATAATTTTGACCAACCAATTCGGCCTGGCTGCAACTAGTGGCTTGTCACCCAGTGTTGTCGTATTATTCTTCCCTTATTTTACTTTTTCTAAAGAGTATCTAAGATGCTCAGACATTCCTTTCTTAATTTGTTATACCATTCGTTACTTCTTTCTTTACTTCATTCGTTACTCTTTTATTACTCAGGGAAACGGTTACGTAATTCTTTTAAAAATTAAATCTGTGTAGACCTTCTTTACTTAATTTCAGTTAGAATTCGTGAATCTGCAATGTGTTTAATATCTTGTAAGGGCTTCCATTGGCGTAGCAATAACAAACTTGTTGTGATCGATTGCACTTTACACTTGCATTATGTAAAAGTTCCACTCGACAACTTTTTTAACTTTTAACTTTTTACCGGCGGTTGTTATTAATTGTTCTAATATATCATTCGTATTGTCCGTTTGCACGTGAAGTTGCCATTGCGTTTAAAATATTTAATGCCGTAGCACTCACAATTGATTAAATGTTTTTGACGTAAAAGTCTCTCCATCGTCATTGAGTCTGAATCAACTTTCATGGAACACCAAATTTGTTAAGTACTAATTATGCACTTTGCTGTACTCAAGTATCCTGACTTAGGCGGCATTGCTAACTTATTTATCATCCAACTGTTTTTACGGTTATCTAATTTTTCTGTAAATTTTTGTTGTTTTTGAGTTCCTATTCTTTAATACTGTTTCGTTTGTCACTTTTCGTAATTCGTATCTTTCGTCATTGATTTGTTTGATTTTTCGTAACTGCTCGTCTCATAATTAATGTGCTCCTATTTGCTCCTACTTTAAGGATTTTTGCTCAATGCGTCTACATGCATCCTGTATTCCCGAAACTCTATGTTAAACGTACATTCTTCAATTTGGAACCACCAATTCTCATGCTAACTAGAAGATCCTTTTAAATAAAAATAGTCTTCAATCCGTTTCAGTCAGTAATCACCTCGGTAATCACTTTAAAATATCCTCAATAAGTACACTCGTAAATATCGTAAAGCAAGTAAACTGTTGTGGTTTCTAACATGCGTCTTGCAGAGTCAAAAATTGCATCTACGCCTATGGGGTCTACATCTGTGTGTAACTTCCTACGTAATTTATGGTCAAATATTGTCAGAATCGGTTTCCTTATTAGTATATTTTTAAATTGTTAAAGTTGCCTTATTTTCTTGACTGTCATCCTATGGCCCAGATATACTTTACACCTTCTCTTGTAAAACGAGTCAATAATTTCACAATGACAGCGTAGTGTGCAATAAATTTTCTAAAATTCTCTGACAAATCAAGACAACCCCATAAATTGCTTGATTTGTGCATGTTCACAGGGGTAAAGTGACACCTTTTAATTTTAGGGTTATAAACTTTCAGCACTGGTTTCTCTTTTTGGTAAAAATACCATCTGCGTATGTTTAATATTAAAATATGTTTACTTTATTTCCTTAATATTTGTTTCAGGCGTACTACCCCTTTATCTCCTCCAATCTTGTCTATCTGTTCCTTAATCTATGGTAAAATGCTTAGTGTTTTTTTTTTATCGTTAATCGTCTTATGTCTTTTTCTTAATTAAATTTATTGGGCTTGCATATTGCGAATGAGATTCGCAAACTATCTTGTTTTCCAGTAATTCGGCAATTTTTTTTTTAAGTAAAATATCTTTTTAATTTCTGGTAGGCGATTAAGGTGGTAAACTAGATATTCTTGTTTTCATCTCCGTTGATACATTGTTTGTATTACCTAAGCACTGCTATACAATCTAGAAATTTGTTTAAAATATCCTCGAAAATATCTAACACTTCAATCCATCGTTTTCGTTAATGGGCCCAAAATAATTTGCTATAATCATGCTACACAATAAACTGTCAGTTATATTATTGAAAGTTAAAAAATTGGCAAAGTTCTGAAAATACCACATTTTTTTGTTAACCACTGAAAAAATTACAAAACGTCTTCCTATCAATAACTTCTGAGACAAACGTTCATCATTACAACTATTGCATTATGTTTTAATTGTTCCTGTAATTGTATTGATTTTCGTGTATTTTTATCATATAATTTCTACAAACCGTCGAAGAATGGTTTCTTAAAGTAGGTAGTAATAAGATCGAATATCTTTACAGCTGACGTTTTTATGAGAGTCTTTACACTACCCTTGTCAATATTTATGGCCATTCCCTAATATGCTTTTTACAAACAATTGTTTTGATTCTTTTACAACGTTAACCTTTGATATTTTTAAAATGCAGGTATTATGCAGACGTCCTAACTTATTACAAGTAGTTCATTCTAATCTAGGTTTAAACAGTTTTTTTTTTTTTTAATTTAATTAATATGTTCCTGTAAACTTCAATAACATGAAAATGTTTTGATCTTATTACGTTCGTCGCAAAAATCTTCATCATTAACGTCTTCAAGTGCCGATCAAAAGTTTCTTTTTGTATTTTTTTTCGAATTATTTTCCTTCGTAATTAGAATCATCTCTTAAAAATTAGTAAATGGAACGGACTTACGAAAATTTTCCACATTCCTTCTCTTTTCTACACATAAAACGTAATTTCGTATTTCCTTATGGTATCAATGGCGTACGTGTCCCCTTAGTCTGCTGGATATAATCCTAATTGGTCACTCAACTTATATTTTCCGCTTGTGTCCACTTTTGCCATTCACGTTTCGACCGTAATGTCATCTTTCGAAGAATTAAAGATGGCATGTTCGTCACTATTATAAAAATAATTAATTTTGTTTTTAAGCAACTCCACACGTCACTCTTCGTCACTAACGTCAAGTATCACTTTTACTATTAGTTACTCGTATAACTACTCGTAGATGTCGATCGATCGCGTTTTCGAATCTCGCGAGATCATTGGCCACGTTGCCCGTGTTTGGACTTTTTGTCCCGTTTTTTGCCAGGAAAATTGACCGGAGTTTTAAAGGCAGTAATCCCACTTCTGATATGTAAGATATGACAAATAAAATGATATGTTTTACTAAATAACATTAAAATTATATTTAAAACTTCTCGTACAATATCCGCTTAAAAACGTATCGTCTATAATGGCCGTTCTATAAAGACTGCCTGCTTTACATTTACTATCCCCAGACCTATTCTAACATAAACAGAACTCTCCTAATGGGTTCGTCAAGAACCCATAAATAAGGTTTAACTGTGTCGATGCTGGTGTCGAGTTACGTCTGGCGTTATTTCTTACATACTCGTTTTACAAGTTACAGAGATATGTAAGATATATTATGTACTTGTGTATAATTTTTTTAAATGTATAGGTTTTGCTTACCCATCTCCATCCAACGTGATAGTCGTATTGGCAAGGACCTTCAGCACTAACCCAACCGTAGTTTGCTCGTTGCAGTCAATCCCCAACAAACACGATTCCTCGCCGCGGCTGCCCATCCTGGAGACGACCACCAGGTACCTCGTGCGAGTCGGATGGACGCTTTCTAATTTAACAGCCTGCAACAAAAATGTTTCATGAAGGATAATAATATTGGCGTATAAGAATTTTCGGAATAGAAGAATGAACGTTTTACCAGAAAACCTTATAGGATCATTACTGACACCCTGCACTGAAAGAATAGGTGTCCTTGCCCAAAGTAGTAAATTATTAGAGTAAGAATGCAGGTGTTTTATCAAAAAAAAAAAAAAAAAAAAAAAAAAAAGAGAAATTTTATTTGTATATAGTTTTCTATACAGGATAATTCAAATAAAGTGCTCACCATTGGTAAGTCATTACTTAGAAAAGAAAATAAGTTTACTAAGCAGACGAATATGCAGATAACGGATTTTTTGACTCTGTTTAAATGGGGTAAAAAACAAAAAGTATTGAACACAGCATATTTGAGTTTAAGAATTTTTGTTTAATTAAACCTTTGTCCATGGTTACATTTACAGTTTGTTACCCTTCAGTCGTAACCTTTTTTTGGAAAAATTATAATTCTAATTAACCCAGACGTCAGTGCCAAATTGTAGTTCTTCAACAACAACACTGAAAAAGTATGAAAGTTATAAATGTCAATTATAAACAATAAATGAGTGTGGAAAAATTGTACGGGTGTTTCCTTATAGCTAGAAAATGCGGGGTTGGGTTTTTTTCTTTTAGATCTTTCTAATCAGAGTAAACAGTCCCCTGGTTTCTGATTCTATATTTTGTTTAATTCTACAGGATCAGCTTTCACTTATTGACGCCAAGCATATAGAAAAACATATTTTTTTAGGTTTAAGTCTATTTAAAATAATTATTAGTTCTTTTCTCTTCCTGCAGAAAATGTCATAACAAAGATATTTATATTCTTGGAAACAATAAATCATTTCTACACTACTTGAATAAATCATTATCACATAAAACGGTTAAATAATTTGTTTAACGCGTTTACAAATGATGCCTTTTTAATGCCCGTATCGGAAGTTTGTTTTAAAAAACTGTAATAAATGCACTTTCCAATGAGTCAGAAAAATCAACATTCAAGTTAACAGGATTAACTATAATTGCTAAATTTATTTGCATTTTAAGTTATTACTAAATATTGTGTAATTAGAACGGTTTAAAATTTAATCCTTTGAAATGTGAATACGGCTGTTATTTTTCAGTGAGATGCACAGCGTACAAAAAAATGTAATTTAAAACCTGTCATATACTCATACACTATGCAGCAGCAACAGGATGTTGATCAATACAAACTAGTTCCTCCTAACATTTTTATCTTTGAAAAACAAACAATTCTAAAGAGTCTTTTGAAACGACAAAACCAGGCTATTCACTTAAATATCATTTAACAAAAGGACGCTCTTATCTGCCGTGTGGCATGTAAACTTAAATATCTCCTTTTCAAGATAAGAAACAGGTCTTTGAGAAAACTTGTACTAATTAGTAGATGACAGGTCCTGATGGGTTTGTTTAGGGATAAAAACAAATTTGATTTGGGTTTTAAATTGACATTGGGAACATGTCAACGGTTATCTCTGTCACTTTCACTTATATAACAGTTAAATCACGATTTTTGTACTCTTGTCGCGATCGAACTGGCAATCATGTTTTGAAAGAAATTACAAGCATTGACGTTGCGTTGGATTGTGCAATTAAACAATAATTAACTAACCAGACAAAGTTGACATAAATTGTTTCTTCACAAAATAGTATTATTTGTTCGAGTTAATTAAGAATCAAGCTAATTTTAGGCCATTTTAATTATGACAAAATATTTTCTGCAAAGCCAAATTTTCGCGTTTAGTTATGACTTTTGCATTTGTTGTCATTCTTGTACAAAACACGGAGTTGTTCTCGAAACCAAAAATTGACAAAATCAATAATTGCTAGGTCGATAAATATGCTTTAACTGTGGCCTGCAGTTCTAGCATTTGGCCAATTGAAGGCCAGGTTATTTATTTTGTTGGCCAATTGCCTTTCGAGTAGTTGATACCAATTGGTGCCAAGTTAAAGTATGTGTCCAGTTTACGCTTTTGACGCCAGTTGACTTTTGGTCAACAGACGTTTGGCAAATGGACGTCTTCTGTGAATTGCCACCCTTGACTAATTTATATGTTGCGACTGGTGGACTGCGATCATTTTGTCTAACCATGGAAATGCAATGTTTCTCCGGAAATATTCTCGCATTTCTTAAAATTTTGTATGGTCATTAAAGAAAACTAGAAAATTGGCAAATTTTCAATACTGAGACGATTTTTTTTTTAAACTTATTATTGCTTGTATCTGGCCTGACTGAAACTTTCAATCGCTATTTCGTTGGCTCGATAGCTCGTAAGTATGTTGCCCGCCCCATAAAAACTTCTATTACAAACACAATAATGGACGCAGTTTCCTGGTAAAGCACCGATAGCCATTACGGTTTCCATTTTAGGATATACTATGCGTGGTCTGGCAACGATAAAAATTCGAGTAATGGAGAATTTTTACGGAACACGCGAGAACGACAAAAGTTGAAGAAAAAGTCCACGCCGCCGGTACATAGAACGATGTAACGTTCTATAGGAAGTAAGTTTATTAACTTACTATACAGGGTGCCCGGTAAGTATAACGCAAACTCTCGAGAGCGTGCAGAGAACGCTAATATAACTTTAATGTTTCATTTTTTTTTTCTATAGTGTCCCCTGGCCAAGATACCGTAGAGCAGATACGGCCCGCGAGCCATGACCGGCCCTCATGTTATGGCTAAGTAAAGGTATATCATAATAATTATAACTTTTTTATTTTATAGATTTCCGTCAATAAAGTTTTCTGTATTGATATAACAACACATTTTTTTGAAGCCGGCCCGGCCCCCCAAGTATGCCCCGAAAAAAAATGGCACTCAAGCAAATTGAGTGTCGACACCCCTGCCCTAGAGGGTTACCAAGAGAATACTTTTTTAAACCACCTCCTATACTTTGATACGATTTTGTACACAGGACCGAATAGTATCATTAAGATCCAGTTATACAATTACGGCTTAAGCTTAGTTCAACGTTCAACCCAAACTATAACTACTATAATTCTAAGGCTTTTGAAACACGGTAAATCGCGTTTGCAACAAGATAAATCGAGAAATAAATGTCCCAGAGAACTTTGAAGGTTTTTCAAGATAGCCGTATTTCGTAAACCAAGAGCTTTTCTCTTGTGATAAGAAAAATTCTCTCATACACGGATAATTTCTTGCCTCAAAGAATTAACGTTCAAAAGCGCTGACCACTTTGGGTCAAAGGCGCCTCTGTTTTCAGGGTCCATTTCTGGCTTTAGTGAGACATTAAAATGTTATTATGTAGCCCCTATTTTCGGTTACCCTATCCCCGTGTACAATATTATATCAAAGATAAGAGTTGCTTTAACTTTGAAACAACTGGTTCTGGAAAAAAAATCTGTTAGCACAATACA
The DNA here is from genome assembly GCA_935413205.1 of Polydrusus cervinus. Classification (NCBI taxonomy): domain Eukaryota; kingdom Metazoa; phylum Arthropoda; class Insecta; order Coleoptera; family Curculionidae; genus Polydrusus; species Polydrusus cervinus. The sequence goes on along the minus strand of OW284512.1, from coordinate 79,848,026 downwards.
TTTTTTGTTAATTCATTTAAAACATACGATATGTCTCTAAATAAGTACATCCCCCTCCTTATCACAGTTAGGTAAAAAATTGCTATGTCCTTCGGCCTAAGTAACGCCTCCCACGACCATCACTAACTGATGGATTTTGTTATAGGCCGAACTAGTGGCAAACACATGTTCTTTTAAATATATGAACACGAAATATTGAAAATATGCACAATATTTAATTATGAACATAGTCGTGAATAGGGTTATTTCCGTTTTGCAGCCTATTTGTATAAAACCCATAATTTTCGTTCACAGTAAAATCATTTAAAAACGATTAATTTCATCTCAGTGCTGTAATAGACTGTGATGCAATGCTATTAAAAATATTATGATTTAAACATGTCGAACTTCATTGCGAAATCAGAAAAATAATGATGAAAATGGCGAAATCGCAATAAGGCCAATAATAGTGTCACAATTATTTTTAATTAAAAAAAATTACACCGCTATTTTTTTGCAGGAAATATGGTCCATGAATAAATAGAAAGAAATGTCAATAATATTATATTTGAATAAAAACTATTTTCCCGTATAACAATCATATAATATAAAACGAAACTTTGATTACCCATCATTTTAGTAATGAATTATGTAACATTAGTTACGCTAATGTCGGGTTGCACAAAGATTTTTAATAATAATTAACTAACCAGCAACTTCGGCGGTGACATACAGGAAATTAATAGAAACACTTTTCTCACTATTAAGGCAACTTCGATTGTGAGTAAATAATGCCTGTCAATGTCGTTTAGTTAAAAAAATTGTATGCAACCCAACATAAAATTTTGCTTTAAGCTACATTACGGTTCTTTTTGGCTCAAATTATAAAAAAGGACCAAATTATTGTTTTTTTTGTACCAATGAAAAGGTGGAATCTATGTGGGTGTGAGGACGTTATTTTCATACAGAAAAAAATTCTAAGAAAAATATATAAGCCAATGACCCTAAAAATAATGACTACCTATAGTTGATTGTATTGTAAAAAATTTTGAGAATTATTTTTTAATGAAAAAGTTTTTATAAAATCCATTAATAAACATGGCCAGGATTCGAATCAAGAGAACGTAATGTTTTTGGTCTAATATAATATAGATATAATTTCGCATGCTGCTGGTAACCTTGAGGAAGAATTTATTTATTTTGATCCGATGCTGTTTAAAACGATGGTCCTCCAAAAAATTACTTCTAAAAAAAACGTGCCACCACCGTTTGCACACATTGCATTGTACTGTAAAAAGTTCCTGGTAAAAAATAACCATGCGCCTATAGCAAAAGTAGAAACCTGCCATTCCTGGCATAATCATTGGCAATCCTGGTGTTCGTACATCTAACTTTCGCAACGCTTTGTTTGACACACAAGTTTTTTTCGAATAAAACAATTTACGTCCCCCCTCCATATTTTAAAACTGTATACGCTACTGCAATAAGGAGGTTTAAGTTGTAGAGATAATTTTTTCTTGCCAAATAATAATTTAATTATTAATATCTAGTTTTTTCGTAGAATGCCATTTTTAGATAAATAAAAAAAATTAGAAAGCCAATTCAAACAGTACCTAAACAATTTCGTAATAGTTATCCGTAACTAAACCTTCGCATTGTCTTATGGCATAGTTTTCCGCAGTGTCATTTTTTTCTGTCACGCATTTTGATTTGCTTATGTACGCCAACGAACAACTACTGTGTGTACGGGTTTACACTTTCACTACCGCTCGACACCGGGCGAGAATTTTAAAAAGAAAAGCGACAATTTTAACGCAACCATGGTTACGTGTTAGTTTATGATTTGGTCGACTACTCTGGTTTAATAATATTGACGGACTGTAATAATTGTCGAACTACGTTGTTATAAATATAAATTGCTTGTAACACAATGTTTTGTGTTATCGTGAGGTATAAAAACTGTTGTGTTGTAATTTATTGTCTGAACTTTCTCACAGTTTGCTGTAATTTACAACGTGCGGCTTGAACCGGCCTGTTGAAAAGTTGTTATTAGGAAGAGAACTTATTATTAAGTGCAATGTTTGCATTTAGCTTGTCAATGTCAATGTTCCGTTACGATACCCCGATACCAATAAGATTGGATGTAATAAAAAGCCACCAACTTTATGTTAGATCAGAATATCCCAAACATTTTGCAGAAAATTGCTTTTAATAAAAAATATCTTTAACGTATGAGATATAGAAGAGAGGAAATTTAATTTTTTATTTTCATTTGGTAATTCTTGGGTTTACAAGGTTACACAAAAAACAACTCATTTTAATGTAACGACGTTTCGTACGTTTTGTCGTACTTTTCAAGCTTTATTCATCTAAAAATATAGAAGTGATAAACATAAAATACATGCACAATTTTTAAAAATAAATACTAATAAGAAAATAATTTTAATTAATACTCATAATAAAAATTAATTACAAAGGTTAAGAAACACTTTATCAAAAATTGAATTTTGTATAACGTGATTATTTTACAAGCAAAAATTGTTACAAAGTATGACTTATTTTTCGTATCATTCATTTTTAGGTTCATTTGTCCCGAATTTCTCCTCTACTTGCACGTGTTTAACATTCTTATAATAACAAACATAATATGCATAATAATAAAAATTATAAATTCCCAAATTGCAAAACAACATTTAATTTATTTAAAAAATAATTTCTAATTTTACTAGCATGCGATAAATCATTTTAACGACAATTTATATAGAAACAAAATGCGACTATGTATCTATATATGTATATTAAATTACATCAAAAATATTGGATTCTCTTGGTTTGAATCCTGGCCATGCTTATAACTGGATTTTTAAACACTTGGTAAATTTAAAATTTACAGACATTGAAGAGTGTAAAGCTATTTTAATTTTTTTTTAAATATTTTCAATTTTTTTACTTAGTAATTCTTTTTAGGATATTAATTGCCTTATATCTTTTTCTTTGATTTCTTTTTCTGTGTGAAAATAACTTTCCAACACTCACATAGATACCACATTTTCATTGCTGAAAAAAAAATGTATCTAGATTTTTTAGTCAATGCTTAACAAAACAGCAGAAACTATTTAGACATTACGCACACCCGGCGGCCCACCTACCTGGTGCCTGGAACTAACGGCTACACTCGTATACGAATAATTCTATTATTAACTTATTCTGTAGTTTATGCGTAAACGTTATCCACAGTTATTATAAAAGTTATTCATAGATACAAACACAAAACAAAAATAAACCCCGTTTAAGAGACAAAAGAATTTGAATAACCTCGAAATGACGTTTAACATCGGAAATTAATATGTATGAAGAAAGGTATTTTCAGCGTCGGTTAACTAAACTAATATTTATGAAAAATACATATCATTGCTAATCATTAGTGGAGAAAATAGTTTATCTGTACACACAGCCATCAGAGTTCACGAAGTTATTGGCATCGATATGATACCACCAGGCAGTGGCGTAGTCAGAAAATATGCTCGGGGGGCTCAATGGGCGTAAGTAGAATATTTTTTTTCTGGAGAGAGGGACAGTCGGGACTACGTATACTTTATGATATTGTATGTAGTGAAAAATGTGGAACAGCGCCGCAGGCGAAAAATTTTCGGGGCCACGCCCACAGTTCGTTCAAAATTAACCTAACTACTATCAAATTTCGAAAATTAAATTATTACCTCTTGAATTAAATGTTTTTATAAATGTTTTTTTTCCTTTTTTCTGATATTATCTTTCTCTCTTTATTAAACTTTTTTTTTTTATATTTGTGAAAAATATGAATATTGGTGTCAATCCAAAATTTTAACATAAAACGTATGTATGACTCTAACCAGCATAAATACGCCACTGCCACCAGGGCATGGGCGTCGGCACGAAAAAGTTTAGAGGGGGGGGGGGGTGTTACTATATACCCAAAAAGTATTCAAAAACCAAACACTGAAATAATAAAATAAAATCAAGAAGGACACTTAAAAGGTATTTAGGGAGAAGACATGAAAGGGAAAACTCCTCCCCCTCCCATGCCACAGAGTGTTCACAACATTGTCGTTTTACCAGTAAAAACTAGCATTTTCTAGGAATAAACCATTCTGCTAAGAATGACTTAAGAGCATCCTACCAATATTTCTAAATTTTAAGTTTACCAGCTCCATGCGACCAAAAATATTGCGTTCTCTTGGCCCGAATCCTGGCCATTTTATAAATAGATTTTTTTTTAACTGTATCAATTTGGAGTCTACAGTTATTGGAAAGTGTCAGAAAGTTATTTTTATGTAAAAAAAATAATTTTCAATATTTTTCACAATACGATAAACTTTGGTACTTAATTGTTTTTAGGGTTTTCATTGGCTTATATTTGGATTTTTTTTCTGCATGCCCCCATTGCATTTTGAATTGGTCAAAAAAAAATGTAATATTTTGCTTAGTTTTTTTAAAATTCGGGCCAAGAAGAACTGAAATTTAACATGGCAAATTCTAGCTCGGTCAGATCCACTTAGCGAAAACTTTTTGACTACGCCACTGTTGCCGTTTATTTAAGTCATGCCACAAATTCCATGTTGATACGACGGCAACGCTGTTCGAAACGAAACAATCGAGGTGACAATATAAAAATATTAAAACAACAATGCAAAAAATACTTGATTATAAATTCGAACATTACCGTTCGCCGGCATTAATAATATGCAATGATATTAACCATAGACAATCGGAAGTTTTTTCTGTAATTATCTAGCACACCTTAGATTACAACAAAAACATTAAGAATCATGATTAAAGAAAGCTCTTATAGGGTGTGTCTGTGGGCCTGTAAAAAATTACAAATCCGGAAACAACATTATTCAAAATTTGTTACAGTCTGGATCCACCATTGAATCCGAAATTACCTTTTTTTGTATGGTACAGTATGGTGAATATGAAATATTTCCTATTGCTGATTAGCCAAATTTCATTGTCACATTCAGTCTTTTTTTTTGGTAAACGTTTCCTCGTTGGATATCCACGATATATACCTTTTGAACACCGCTGTGCATCACATACGACTGACGCGAGTGACAGTTTTAACCTCACATTGCCGGGTCATTGTAAAAAAGGGATAAATTTTCTTTCTGTGCATGTTATTTTTTTATTTTCAGTTCGGATAGTTATATACCTAGCTAGCGTACTAGAACCTTATAATTGTTAACTAAGTGATTTTATCGACTCTGTTACGTATTTGTCACATTCAAACAATAAAGTCATATTCTTGAGACGCCCATATTGTTAAAGGCTATCGAGTAAAATTGCCTGGAAGCATGCGCTTTGAGGACTTTTTAATCAGCTGATGCATTTTTTCTTCATTAAAAACGACAATTAACGTACCTAATGTAAACCTGCCTTTGTTAAAGCGCTTTCGAACGCGACGTCACAACGAGGTAGAGAGATAGAGAATCTAATCGCGTTAGTGTATCGTACTCATCTTTAAAACACTGGGTCTTTGGGGGGGTATTTTTCTAGTAGGTACTCATGTAATAAAATGCGAAAATATTTGGTGACCTAAAGTCAATAACAGTGTTTCTCAAATAGGATTTTACAGGGTTCCTTAAAACGAGGTTAAGATTCCGTAAGAAGTCAACAAAAAAAAATACAAATGTTGTCATAAAAAAATAACTTTTGTAGGTAGATATGTCTTTTTTTTGAGTAACTAACATATTTTATAATTACAGTTACTCTAGATTTGACAGCTATACAAATATAAGAAGATAACAAGCAATGTCCATATAGAAATTGGAATCAAAATGTTTTTTTTTGTAATAATGGCGATATTTTAACGGAAAATTATCTCACATTTTAGTGTAAAAAAATACTATAGAAGGTTGATTAACACTGGTCTATATCATACTTTACAGTACAGTATGAATTAATAATGTATTTAAATATCATGGAACGAAGGTAGAGCATTATGTGCGGTAATCGTGACCATTATACGATTTATGACTGATAAAAGCCATTTTCCGACATCATCCTAATCTTTATTGCACATGCAATCGTTCTAATAACGTAAGAAACCGTTTATTTACATTTAAGCGAAGATGCAGTCATGTTGGCATTTTGCAATAGATGCACGCTAAATGTACATTGTAATATAAAAGGAAAAAATTGACCAATAGCTTGTAAAATTAAAACATCTGTTGTGGAATCACTTATGAAGTTCGACACACAGTTCTAGAACTAAACTATAACGAACTTTATCACTTATACCGGGTCCGCCAACGAAGCGGGGACGGAAGATTAAATCATTATCGAGGAACTAAACCAGTATGAGGTATGGACTTAAAAATATTTTATATTATACATGGTAGCACAAAAAAGTGTCGCGGACTAAACTTGCATTTTTTTTTAATGGAATCAATTTTCAATTTTTGATTTTAGTTGAAATGTTTCTGAGAAATAAACTAAAAATGTTTTTAAAAGACCCATCTTAATGGTCTCTTTCTGCTTCTTAATTTTCAAAAAAAAGTTTATTAAAATTTTTTTCATTTTAAACATTAATTAAATTATGTAAAATTTAATTCTCTTTTAGTTAAGCATGCAATGTTAAGGGTCTCTCTTCTTGTAACAATTTAAAATTCATTTCGCTGATGATGAAGGTTTTTACCTTCGAAACATGTACGACACTAGGGTTTTCGAATTATTAAAATCCTTATAATAAACTAGTAGAGCAGACTGTGTGTATTGTTTCCCTACTGATTATATTATTTCCCAATTCCCTATAAAATCTAGTCTAAATTCAATTGTTTTTGAAATATTGATTTAAAATATGGCATTTTCAGACTTTTACAGGCTGTAGCATTGGAACGGCGCATCTTAGAGAAAAATGGTTTTTACCTCCCTATATTAGTTTTTTATTCCCTATAGTATAAAATACCAACTTCCGGTTAAAAATGTTAAACCAAAAAAATTGTTTTAAGCTGATGGTTCTTTGGATAGAGAATAAAAAACTAAGATAGGTAGATGAAAACAATTTTTCTCTAAGATGCGCTATTTCAATGCTACAGCCTGTCAAAGTCTGAAAGTGTCATCTTTAATTGTCAATATCTCAAAAACAATTGAATTTAGACATATTATGACATCTAATACAAAATATACGTGGGGCTTTATGAGAAATTAGAAAATAATGTAATATATAGGATGTTCCATTTAAAAAAAAATGGAAGTCTAGTCCGTCACATTTTTTTGGGCCACCCTGTATAATGTAAAATATTTTAAAAATATTCCAAGTCCATACCTCCTGCTGGCTTAGTATTTTTGATAAGTTCCTCGATAATGATTTAATCTTCTGTCCTCGTTTCGTTTTCAGAGAATTCAAAAATATTCTTTCTTCAATACTTCAACGTTAAATACAATTAAAACTCCTCCATAAACTAAGCATAAACCATACTTTTCTTCAGTTAATTTAGCATGCAGTTTTTCTACGCCTGCATTTATGAATCGATCAGTAGCGCGCAGGCTATAAATTTTAAAAAACAAATGGTGAATTTTTACGCTTATTATAAGAAAGCGATATAAAAAAAAAATTTTCGCAATTTATTTTAATATCAGGATTTGCGGGTGTAAATAAAATAACTCCTTTCCATAACACCCTGTATAACAAACACCCTTGAATTTGTACCCAAGTTTGACATCTTATTTAGTGCAACACACCCATATATAAAGAAAGACCCAGTTCCACAAAGTTTGTATCTATAAATCTTAACGCCTTGCATAATATTCCCAACAACGCACAAAGATGTTCCCGTGATAAAGACACAAAAAAGGTCATGTCGAATCACAACACACAAATCACAAAAGTAGGTCTTTCACGGTCCGGAGGTAAACGAAATAAATTTCGTATTGAACTGTTCGAAGGATGTGACGACACGGCGGTTATTTATGGCACTTTGTTTCAACTGTATTTAAGCATTTTTCCTCGAACATCGCCAAAGGCCGAAGGAACTAAATTATATTATTTTTATAACATCGCCATGATACTAGAGATTATTACCAGTATTTTCGTACACAAGTAAAAAAAGATGTTTTGTATGAAAAAAGACAAAGTGTCGGCCTCAACTTGTTTCTTGCAATGTAAGGTCTCCCTGAGTAAAAATGGTAGAAAAAGGTTATTATTATTACGTGAATCCGACCGTGCTAAAATTTGCCGTGTTAAATTGCGGTTCTTGGTGGCCCGAATTACAATAAAACTAAGCAAATTATGAAGTTTGGGAAAGTTATTTTCATGTAGAAAAAAATGAAAAAGAAGTAAAGCCAATAAAAACCCTAAAAACAATTACCAAAATGTATTGTATTGTTGAAAATATTGAAAATCATACTTTTCAATAAAAATAACTTTCTATCCAATAGCTTAGCGTCCAAATTCCTTTAAAAATCCATCAATAAGTATAGCTAGGATTCGGGCCACGAGAACAAAATGTTTCTGGTCTAACTTAATATACAGTGTGTCCACCAAGTTTTGACCTATGAGCTAAATGTACAGAGACCGGCAAAAAGTTCCAACTCATAAAATATGATTTGCTTTAAATTAACGCATTTTGCAAATTAGTTAGTCCGCGATGTGTTTTCAACGCCGTCTCGTCGGGAAAATGTCCGTTTATTGTCATCGAAAAGTATACAATAAAGCTAATACAAAGAAATACCTTCTAAAGACTAACTAATTTGCAAAATGCGTTAATTTAAAGCAAATAATATTTTATGAGTTGGAACTTTTGCCGGTCTCTGTACATTTAGCTAATAAGTCAAAACTTGGTAATGAGACGCAGATTTTCAACCACAACAACTTTTACTAGCTTTTTTATATTTTTCTGAATTCTAAACACCCGGTATATCAATTTGAAAAAATAATATGCTTTTGGTCGTTTGAGAACAAGCAAAAAAATAACTTTTTTTCATAAACCCACAAATAAAAGTTTTTCCTCTTGGATATCCGTGGACACAGTTTATAATTTAGCATGGAGCTGCTAACTTTCAAGAAGAAGTTAGAAATATTAGGCCGATCCATTTAAACATTACTAGGCAACGAATAGTCGTTTCTATGATGACTGGATAGATATTTTTCCCGTTTTCCTCATGATAATTGTTTAAAAAAATATCGGTAAAGAAGGGACCATTGAAAATTTATTTATAAAGTTTTTCGACATCAAACAGCTTAGCCGCCATCGATTTGGTCCAACAAATTTTGAAAAATGGGTTATTCTGAAGCCAGAAAAACGTTAAAATGTATTTTTTTGGCGCTGGTGTAAAAATTTCTGTATCCAGAGAATCACCCATATAGGTCTGAGTCGTCCGACAAAAAATATTAAATATATGGGTGATTCCCTGAATAGAGAAATTTTTACACGAGCGAAAAAAATACGTTTTTAAGGTTTTTTCTGGTTTTTTAATCAGTAAAACCAAATTTCGTGTAGAATAACCCATTTTTTTAAAACTTGTTGAACCAAGTAGGTGCCCGCTAAGCTGTTTGATACCGGCAACCTTTTAAAATGAATTTTCGATAGTCTCTTCTATACTACAGTCTTGACTCCATCCAATAAGGACAAAGATATTATCATTTTCTTTATCCCAACAGTCTGACCAGGACCAGAGCTTAAAAGCCAAGATTCCTAGTAAGTTTCTAAATAAAACCGCGTGAAAATATCAGTACGTTTTTAGGCCATCAGAATTCGCTGTTGCCAAAGATGCTTTCCTAAGACCCAATTTCATAAACTCGATTTAAATAGAAGAAATGTTAAAAATGGTCATTTATTTATTTTTATTTATTTATTTAATCTTTATTTCAAAATTACATTGACATTTAATTGAAAAGAAACAAAAGTGATCTGATCAACCTGGTCATAACTTGTTGTGCAATGTAACATTAGATTAAGTTATGGGTAAATCACTTTTAACTCGAACTTTGCTTCCGATCCCACATTGTAAAATGACCATTTTTGACATATTTTTGGTTTACGTGTGACGCTGATTGACGAAAGATTGTTTGTTCCCACAGCAGTCCGTGACAATCAGAATTCTGCGCAATAGACTCGGAAGCTGATTTCTAAGTGTTTGGATTGGTTAGAAAACTGTCAAACTGTCGATAACTTATCCGTGATTGCTTGTGGGAACATACCTAGAAAGGACCTTTTGTCAGTCTGAACTAAGACCAAAAATAGTACGCTTTCAAAATTACTTGTTCTACAAAGTACTGGATTTGTTATGTGACTAATAAAAAATTAAACACGTTATTTAACCGTCGGAAAAAAAATATTATCGCTTAATGCCACATTACTCGCATCAGCATTATTAGCACGAGTTATTCGAACACACTATTGGCCGTCCGGCACGGTCGACCCGCCAATAAAGCCGCATAACATAATAGTTTCTAAAATTGACATGTTAAAAATAGAAAGAACGCGGGCGATTATCAGAATGCAATCGATTTATTATGTTGCAACGAATCAATCAAATCAAATGTCGAATTTCCGGCTAGATATCTTTATCCTAGATAGGCGACCAGAAGTGAAAATTGAATGTTCGGCATGATAGATTACCGTAACGGTTAATCATTTTATATACTTGCGTTTATATACTTTGTGGTGCATGATTAAGCAATTGAGTATATTACTTGTAAAACAATGTTTACTTACAGCTTTGAATTTCAACATATAAAAATTTGGATAGATAGGGTAGAGACAATTATTCACGACGCGTTCTCCGACCAATATTTCTAAATTATTTTCCAAGGTTACCAAGCGAAATAGTGGCTATACAGGGTGATTCCTAAGTTGATACTTCTTTATTAGCTGTTTATAGAAGGCATTAAAATAAACAACTTTTTCAAATACCTTTTTTCAAAAAACTTAAAAATAAGCGATATACAGAAGTAAAAAATCTAAGTGCGGGCCTGGTCATCAAAACATAGCCTATACTTTATGCTGTTTTTGTCTTATTAGTAGTTATTAGTCGTGCAGTTTACGGGTCGGTGGTAAGTTATTTATTTGGCGATCTACTGCGGTGTGTTTTTCTGAAGCAAGTTAATTTTAAATTGGTGACAAGTAAAAAAGGTAAAATTTGAAAACAATGAACTAGTAGATATGGTGCTAACTTACTGTAAGTGTCGTCAAAACGCAGAACGCTTTCCCTTGCTGGCTCATCCTACACCCAGAAGTGTCCTTAATGTTCAACGGGCAAGTTAGGCAGAACCGTATTTGATTCGTAGTGTAATCAATGAATATAAGTACCTACCTTATTTTTGCGTTTTTTGAAAAAAGGTAGGTATTTTAAAATGTTGTTTGTTTTAATGCCTTCTATACACAGCTAAAACAGAAATATGAACTTAGGATTCACCCTGTATATTATATCAAGGTTGCAATAAATCACGATTTTTTTGAAAAAATCAATAAAACTGATTTTTTCGATAAAAATTTTTTTTATTATTTTTATCAAGTTATACTGATTTTTTCCTTAAATAATGAATTTTAAAATTACTTATTTTCTTTATTTTGTCTCTATTCGTTTCCATTTTTTTAAAATTTCCTGATGAGTTGTTTGCTTCGGCGACTTGTTTTTACGGCAATTTATAATTTGATTTAAATCACGATTAAAATTGATTAAATCAGTTGATTTAAATCGTCGCAACCCTAATATATGTATTATGTTAAATTAGACCTAAAACACTGCGTTCTCTTGGCCCGAATCCGGGCCATGTTTATTAATGGATTTTTAAAAACTTTGTAAAATGGACTCTACAGATATGGGATGGTATCAGAAAGTTATTTTTATAAAAAAAAATATTTTTATTATTTTTTACAACTAATTATTTTTAGGGTTTTCACCCACACTGTTTATATTTTTTTCTTAGATTTTTTTTCTACATGAAAACAACTTTACCGCGCCCACAAAGATACCACCTTTTCATTGGTGGAAAACAAAACTTAATAATTTGCTGGCGGTCCCTTTCCAAAACTAAGTTTACAACGGTTTACGCTTACATAAATTTACAACAAGCTGAAAATCAGTGAAAATGTTTAAAATACAATTATAAATAAAATTTGAAAGTTCCCCAACATTCCCGCGTATGGAAGAAATTTGAGTTTTTCGCAATTTTTAGCAAAACGGTAAGTTTTATCATAAAAATACTTTAGACAAAAATTGTAGATCATAAAATTATTTATAAAAAATGTATTAACTCTTTTTTTCCTACGGGCCATCGTTTCTGAGATATAACGAATCAAAAAAATGTAATCGTCGAATCGAAAAAAAGTTATTCCTTATAAAAAGTTTTGCTTTTAAAATGATTAAAATTGGCTTAAGAATTTTTTTTTGTATATTACATTTCTAGAAATGTATATACGTGGCGTACTCATGCATATTATGACGATTACAACTTTTTGAATCGTTACCTATATCTCAGAAACGGTGGCTCGTAGGAAAAAAAGTATTTACATTTTTTATAGATAATTTTATAATCTACAATTTTTATGATAAAACTTACCGTTTTGCTAAAAATTGCGTAACTCATTTTTTTGACCTTTGACCTCGAGTCAAATTTTTTCCATACACGGGAATGATGGTAACTTACAAATTTTATTTATAATTGTATTTTGAACATTTTTACTGATTTTCAGCTTGTTGTAAATTTATGTATCTTCGAATGTGTAATTTGACCGGATCATGAAGACAAAAAAAAACTAATTACAAACAAAAAAAATGTATTCTTTCTTCCCGATAATGAGATCGTTTAAACAGCAGCCAAATCCCAACTTAACATTTGCAAGTAACTTTTTTGATCTTGATAAGTTTGGGCTATGACTTTATTTAGAAATTTGTAATCATTTTGCAGACGCTGGCCAATTAAAAGAGAAAAATGATGCCTATTTTGAAGAATAACGGCCAAAAAAATGTCCGATGGAATAAAGTCGTCCCAAGGAAGTTTATGCTAAAAAATAAATATATCAGAAATCGTAAGCCTTTTGTTTTCTTTTTTTCTAGTGTCCCCTTTACTATAGATCCTGCAATTTCACTTTTTGTCACACAGGCCTTGATTCTAACAAAATATTTTAAGAAATTTCGATAGTTTCGGCACTAACTTCGCAATACTATGATATTTTTGATGTAAAAAAGTTTATCAGGCATTTTCTTGACTAGAAAACGATTCTAAGAATGCATGTAAATATTAATTTCGTAATTAGTACCTACAGTAGATTTTTTGAGTACTCTCGCAAAATGGATTCAACGAGATATGAATTCTGGTATGTTTGCTTTCCATAACACAATTCGCAACATGACGTGTGGGCTAAATACGGCTCACTAAAAATCTGGGGAAATTATGAGGTCCCGATATCAGCTGATCCATGACAAATTATTACTGCTGTCATCCGTCGGAGAACGAGAGAATTGTTTGCACAGACTATACCTACGTACATTGTACGTTATGAACGTATATGCCAATAAATGATTATTTTAATAAACTGCTGTCAGGAAAATCTTTTTTGATATATCACTAAAATAAATTATCATTATTTTGTTTATCATGAAGGTTTATTTGATCATGATCACATAAGGCATAATTTATCTAAGAGACAGTATGTACTATGTACAGGTATTAGGTATTTTATTAAATAAATAAAATAATATGTTTATCTTTAACCTTTACCCCCATGCATGATTGTGGTCTCAGTCAGTAGCTCCCATATGGATATGTGATGTTTCATTTACCCTCAAGTAACTGGATAAAAGAACTATTTTATGTGTATTTTTAAAAACTTTAAAATTCCGACTCTACAAATGTTGAAGAATGTGAGAAAGTTATTTTTAATAAAAAAAAAATTCCCAATAATTTTTATAACACAAACTTTAGAATTTTTTTTTTTTAGATTTTCATTGGCTTATATTTTTTTCCTAGATTTTTTTCTGCATTAAAATAACTTTTTTACACCCACATATATACCACCTTTCCATTGGTGGAAACAGAAATTCAAAATCTTGCTTAGTTTTTTTTTGGTAATTCGGTAAACACAATTAATTACAGCTTTCAATATTTAAAGAACGACGGATCAGTGCAAAAATGTGACAACCGTTTTTGGAGACATGGGAAATTTTAGCACGTTCGGACCTACTTAACCCAAAGTAAATCGTAAATTCCAATTTGGAGAAATTCACGCAGGGACGATGCGAACGGTACAATATGAGTTTATAAATTCTTATTATGCACCGCGATGCACAACCCGTAGCTAATGACGGTAATGATGACCAACGAATTGCCATCAATCTCTTAAGATAATCTCTTAAGGCAGGGCACATACACAATGCAAGCACCTTTAATAACGACGAAGGTAAATCCCGACCACGAACGAACGTTATGGATTATCCACACCTTTATTTTTTATTGTGCAGAAAATTATAGACGTTTATCTGCTGATGATTCTTAAATGTCAGGGGTGCGAACATCGGTGATTACAACATCGATTGGCAACAGGTCGTCCTGTTCGTAAATGGTAAGCGTAATCGATACGTTATTACACAAAGTTAGTGAGCGATTTTCTATAGTCATATTACTAAGGCCTTTAAAACTATAAACAACGCAGTTCAAAGTCATTGAAGAAGCATCTTATATTGGTCACATTTTTGAGTGCCAGGAGGCATTCGATTCAGACGCAAAGGGGTTAAGTTAGTCTGGGTCCCAGGACATCAAAAGATGAACGGCAATAAAAGGGCAGATGAGTTTGCCAAGCTCGGAGCTGATACACCCTACCAGGTAACGGAACCAGCAACATGAATTTCCAAGCGACAGGTGGGATAACCGACGTTCTACAGAACAATAGCGGCAAACACAGAGATGCAGACAGGCAACGGTCCTCGTCTGGAAGGATATCCTGACATTCATAGAGAGATCGGAAAGATTTAGCAAGGGCGCATGTGGTTAGAGTGGTTGGTGGAAGGGAAGGCAAAAAGGATCGCCTTGGTCTACGTGCCAGACAGCCTCCCCACAACTACTACTAATTAATGCCGTAATTAGAGCCTTCAAGGCTTCCTTGAGCGTTTTGCGTATCACCCTAAATTAATAAAGGCAATAATCCTAAAATAGTGGGCATTATTGCCGTATTGATTTGAGATTACTAACAGGTTATTTATCATTCCCCAAGACTTATTGTCTTATTGACATTTATTCCAATTGATTTAATTAAAATAACTAATGAAGAAGCTTTAGATAAAAGGAATAACCCAATAATGAAAGCTCGGGAACTAAGATATATAAACGGCTCCAGCTATTTAGATAATGGAAGCGAACCAATCCAAGCTATATTTTCGCTTTTAATAGGTCTATTTATACGAGATTATGCCACAATATCGTAATTTTAGAGGTATGTGTCAGGTGTTAGACGCGCCGGAAGATTTTTTCTTCTTGAAACTGAATACATACAATTCGCAATGCACACATCTATTACCGAGATTGTATCTTTTCGAGTCGGTGTGTTGTAATGAAAATGGAAAGTAATTTGCAATTACTAGTGATCGCGGTACGCACCCAAAGCGTGCAGAATAAATCGATTTGACCTTGGAATTTGAAAAAAATGCAATTTGTAATTTGCAATCTGTTCATACATATACGAGGACTGTTTCATTTTTCCTTGATTATTTTCAATTTTGGATTGTTCGGTACCAAAATAAAAGTCATATCTATTGGTCTGTCACAGTCCTTATCATCGATACAAATAACTTACCATTTTGAGCGTCTCCTCTGGTCTGAGCAAGTAAAACATCGACTGCAGATGTCGCTGTATGGCACTGCTACTCTGCCCGCCGGACGACCCGTTCTTTGCCGCCCCGTGACCATTTTCTGCCGTCGCGGTCGCACCATCCAGTTCGCCCTGGTGTGTTTGGGCAGTGGCGTCCGCGTCGGGCAGCACCAACGCGGTGCCCTTGCCCGCGAAATAACATTCGCTGAGGCTAAAAAAAAATTACAGAATTAAAGATCTAAGCAAATCTAAACAAAAGAGAATGTTTAAATAAAAATTAAAATTTGAGATGCGATATGCAATAATTCTATACTTTGATGCTTTTTGTCAAGTAATTTGGCGAAAAAATACGTACAACAAGGGTCATATTCATTCATTTACGCTAAAATTTCAAAATTAGCACCTTCACCTTCGGGGTCAAGTAATTCGGAACCAGGATCCGAAATATTAATAAATGTTTTTGTCCTTTTGTGTTGAGTCAACCAAATTCGCATCATCATCGTCATTGCGACTCGAACAGCAACTTTCTAATAATGTCAAAACCGCGGCCAAAACTGAATCTATTATTGTAACTGACATCAGATGGAGATTCATAAATGAGGCCGTTAAAAATATGCACTAGAGACCGTTATAAAAGACAACCGCAACATTTTATTATTGTTTATGGCATACCGGGTGGCGCCTTGCACAAGGGAACATAGGAACAAATGTAATGGAAAATGTTTTCATGATTTTAACCATGGTTATGTTTTGGGTCAAAAGCCGATTGTTATTATATTACCATATATGTAACTGTGTCTGTATTAAACAACTCCCTCTGGAATTCCCGATTGGTTCAAAAGGATGGTTTCCACATCTTATATTGGTGAAGAAGAACCATTATAAACTTACTGCATGAAGTATAATTTTGTTTCTGAATCGACCCTATCGATGAGTATGCATCGCTTCCCACTTGGAGCGCCATTTTTTTGTTGGTTCATTGGCACTCTGATGTCACCTGCTCACAATTGCCAAACTGTATTTTTAAAATGGTTTCAGCTTTCGTTGCACGTCTTGTTAGTGCAAAATAATCTATCTTACTACATAGAAACACTCATATATTTGTTCCTGTTTGTGAAAATTATATTCCACCTTCTTGTCCCCCCCTGCTTGGATTGGAGAAAGTCTCTTGTTGTATTCTTCACTTTCAGGAATTGCGGCGTTGTTCATCCTTTCCTTGTTTTATATCATCATTAAACAGAACAGAAAATGCATATACATAATATTTGTGTATAATATGGTAAAATTGAATTTTCCTTTGTCACCTTCTTATCACCTGCCAAATGCTCACCCTCTTAGTAATTGCGGTACGTATCCATTATCTCATGTCATGATTCACGATGTACCGAAACAAAAATATGCCTTCACTTGGTTTCCCATCGCCAAAAGTATGTCGTATATTTTACGTGCGATATGACCGAAAATGTCGGCTTTTTACGGCTTCGCCCGCAGCGGCTCAATATTCTTCAAAAGGGCTCGATGACTTTTTATGTTCCGGTTGTCCATATATGGCTTTGAAATTTCGGAGTTTTATGTGTCGATATATCATATACGACTGAATGGCCTACATTATTACCAGAATTAATTGGTTTACAATTTTACAGCTGCAATAAAACTGCAGAAAAAAGTGAAATGTTAAAGAAGTGTAAAAATTGCTTCAAATTATTGAGAAGATGATGACTTTTGTACAATTATTAACGCCCTGGAAAAACAAAAGGTGGTGAATGGTGAATTAGGATACCCATGACGAGGTGTTATCCTGCATGCGTCTTTTTGAGGAAACTGGTTATTGTCAATGATTACGATAGGTCACCGGGGTTATCGGAGCTTAGTTTGTGTAAAGAAACAAAAAAGACTGTTGAAAGCGTATATCGTGTATCTAGTCGGGAAAGTTTAAAGGTACATTTTACTCCACGGTCGCTAGCGACTAGCAACCGTGGAAGAAAACCTACCTTAGCATTCCCGGGCGACTATGAAAAGTGCTGCATGATCGAGGCAAGACCGAACAGACATAGTTCGGGAATATAACTTTTCCTAGGAGATACACATACTATTTTTCAATCGATCATTTAAAAATCAAAACTTTGCAAGACTAACAACTGTATAAAAATAGTATTTCCTTACAGTACCGGGTGATTCAATAAGAAAGGTAGCCGTCTATTATATTATTTCTAATTAGCCTGGTCAATTCTGCATAAAAATGGTCTCTTGCGTTTTTCTCCTTTGGCACACCGTTCTTAATTAAAATAGTTAAATTAAATTAGACTGGCGGAAGCTTTCCTAAGTGAAGGTGGTCATTTCCAACAATTTTTATAAAACAAAATTTTTATTATCAATGTTAATAATAATAATAAATAGTCGAGCTAATTTAATTTAATTATTTTAATTAAGAACGGTGTGCCTGAGGAGAAAAATGCAAGAGACCATTTTTATGCAGAATTGACCAGGCTAATCCGAAATAATATCCATATGGAAAAATATTAGTGGCGTCCCACTTTTTTTCTAAAAAATTTATAACCGCTTCATCTAAAGTTTTAAAAATTATTCTATTGGCGATAACGCTGAAACGAACGGAGATATCGAGCTGCGGTTCTAATATTTTTTCTAGCAAATTTCATCTACTTTTCGATTATGGTATTATAATTATACCGTATGATTTATTTTTTCGGAGTAAAATAAAAAAATGTGGTATTATTACAAATTACGCCCTCTAGCATTCTTTTTGAGAACTATTATGGACAACTAAATACAATTGGTGAAAGTGCATACATTTCTCTTCCAAACAGTCTTTAGTTTGCTAAATTCGGGTAAGTCGTTTATAAGTTACAGCGATTTAAATGATTACACTTTCAACATTCTTATTAAAGTCAGTACGCCAATGAGCATAAGACCAAAATGATGCAGAATTGTCCAAGCTTTTTAACGGTGTTACCAAAGATATACCTTAATGTGGAATTTTCGGAGATATGTAAAATTTTAAAATTTACTTTTCAATTACGCCCTCTTGCGGCAAAATGCGGAACTTGAAAATTATTTCCAGGTTTTTCTCATGGCCACTTTAGTTATCATTTTTTTTTCCCGAGTTTCTATGCCCAGTAGTTTCCGAGATATAGCCAGCTACCTTTCTTATTGAATCACCCGGTACAAGAATAGAATGAATACTTCCTCCAGCTTATTTTTTGCTAATAATAGCAAAGATTACTTATTGAAAAATTGGAAGAAATCTCAATATTTTTGGACAAAGGACGGAAAATATTATTTTTGGCTCTTCATATCCTAAATGAAAATGTATTTTAAAAAGTTATGTTTTTTTTAACTTAAATATTTATTTGTGAATCCGCAGCTAAAGCTACACACAGTTACTGATCATTTCAAAATAAAAACACACATTGATATATTTATTTATTACCTGCCGACATTAACGGCAAACTCCGAGGACAATATAAAATAGTTGGGAATCGTGAACACAAAATTCAATCCACAATCACAAAACTCCACTTAATTGCTCATATCGTCAACTTATGTATGATTATTATTATAAAACAATATTTACATTGTAAAAAAAATCACAGATAACAAAAAAACTAGTAATTAATTAACTAATTATTAGGTATCTTCCAAGTATTAAATCAACTTCGAAATAGCAACAATGAAGGTTCCCCGAACGATAACAGATCATTAATTTATTATTAACCTTAAAAAAATTGATGGGATAACAACTGACGCTCGAGTGATTGCCGCGTCGCTACTCGTCACGCTACCACCGCATCCTAGATTGTAGCTCACCGGTCCGTTCCGCTCGCGAGCATTACCAAAAACGGATTACCATTTCGCGGTTTCATCGAGAGTGCCTTGAGCCCGGCCGCCGCTAAACGTTTAAAAACAAAAGACGATAAAAACAACAACGAACAACCGAAGTAGCACGGTCGCCCAATCAAAGCAGACTGAGAGAAATGAGAATGAGAGAATTTAGCGGTTTACGTGTGTGTCACGTTTGTTCCAAAGACGTCCACCATCGGCGGATTACCGCTAAATTTTTTGCGAGCGTGGGCGAAAACGACGCGACAAATACTACTTTTTTAATGTCCTTTACGTCGGCTTTCCCGTCCCGTGATTCTAGCCAACTGAGAGTAATACAAATAGAAGTCAATTTTGTTCTCGAGTCAGGCGACATATTGTCTGGATACGATATCGTTTCGCATTTTCAAATTAGGTTCAGCAACAGTTTATCTGTAAACTGTGGTTTAACTGCCCTAACACTAAAACATCCTAATTATGCTCAGTAACCCCTCTAAGCTTCCAAAAACAAAGATAAATAAAAAATACCTTTCAGAAGAAGCTTCCCTTTATTTCGTCAGAACTATCCCTAGGCGTGTTTCACTATACAGGGTGTCTCATCGGGAACCGCTTCGATCTATATACAGGGTGTTTTTTGAGTGCCGATACTTAAGGTTGTGAATCTTTGGGTGATTTTAAGAAGAAAACTTAATATTAACGGTGTCTGTTTGAAAGATTTGAGGAAATCAAAGAATACACACTGGAAGAAGATCACGGACCAATTTTCCGGAAAATTGACGCCACTTGTAAAAAAGTAAGAACAAATCAACAAAACATTCATGATAAGAAATTGCGAAAACAGGTTAGTCAAGAAAGACCAACAACACAAACTCGGAACCAAAGAACCATTATCAACATTTCATCCAAACAATTAACAACCATAGAAGAATCCCTATTGGCTAAAGGTCTAAACTTCACTATTGCTCCAAAAGAGGTACCAATATTGGACATCATTAGCGCCGTCGACTCAACAAACATAGGAGAAACACAAGCGGAAGAATTCAGATGGAAGGTTAGAGAGGTTCTAGAAAAATCAAGACCCCCAAAACAAAATATTAGTAAGGAAGAAACAATATCGCTTGCAAAACTACGTAAAGATCCGAATATCAAGATTCTTCCAGCCGATAAAGGAAATGCAACCGTCATTATGAATGTTCAGACCTACGATCAAAAAAATCGAAGAAGTTCTGCAGAAAGGAAACTACACCCCCATGTCCAAGGATCCTACCTCCACCATTGAAGGAAGAGTCTACCGAACACTCAAGAAATTTGACCAATACATACCAGAAAAGACACGAAGACGCCTGACACCACATCACAGTAAGCCTCCACACCTCTATGGCTTGCCGAAGATACATAAACAGAACATGCCTCTCAGACCCATAACGAGCTCTCGAAACTCTCCTACCTACGAACTTGCGAAATTCTTACTACCCCTACTTCAACCACTCCAAGGAAATAGCACATCATTTGTGAAAAATTCTCAACACTTCGTACAACTTATTGGCGGGATGAAAGTACAACCAGAAGATCAACTTGTTAGTTTTGACGTCGAAAGTCTCTACACTAACGTCCCTGTAGAAGATGCACTAAAGGTTATTAAAAGCAGATTTGAGGAAGACCAGACACTACAAGAAAGAACACTGCTACCTATCAAGGCCATCATGGAACTATTAGAATGTTGCCTGAATAATTCTTACTTTCAGGAAAAAGATAGGTTTTTCAGCCAAGTGGACGGACTACCGATGGGCTCATCTCTCTCACCAATAATCGCCAACATTTACATGGAATGGTTTGAATCCGAAGCAATAAAACAAGCAAAAAAGAAACCAAAAACATGGCTGAGATATGTGGACGACACCTTCATTATTTGGAATGGAAACGATGACGAACTCAAGAAATTCCTATACCACATTAACAGCCTGGCGCCGACAATCAAATTTATCATGGAGAGAGAAGAAAACAGTCAATTACCTTTCCTGGATGTAAACGTAAAGAAAAATGGCAACACCATCCATACTTCAGTGTACAGAAAACCCACGCATACAGGTCAATATTTGAATTACACCTCAAATCACTCAAATAGCACAAAACATGGCATAGTAAGAACGCTTGTGGATAGAGCAATTACCATCTGTAATTCAAATGAAGCCCTCAAACAGGAAACTAACTACATCAAGACCGACCTCAACAAAAATGGCTACCCCGGGCATCTAGTTGATAAACTAATGGAAAATCGCAAGAATCGGTCAAATACACAAAAGAAGCCAGTAGAGTCACAATCAACACTCAACATTCCGTATGTCAAAGGAGTATCTGAGAGAATTAGAAGACTAGGACAACGATACAACATTAATACGGTATTCAGCTCAAAAGACACTTTAAGAAGCCACCTGACGAAGACGAAACCAACAAGTCAAAAAGATAGGAAAAACTGTGTCTATCAGATTCCCTGCGAATGTGGCAGATCCTACATTGGTGAGACTCTAAGGCCACTTGAAACTAGGGTCAAGGAACACAGAAACAACACGCTTAAAGGAGAAACCGAAAAATCAGGGGCAGCTGACCATGCCTGGACACACGGTCATCACATTAAGTGGACAGAAGCTCGAATCCTGCACAAAGAACCACATTGGAGGAAGAGGAAGTTCAAGGAAGCTGCTATCATATACCAGAACCCCGATTGTTTTAGTAAGCCCTCACTAGATATAAGAAATATCTGGAAACCTTTGTTAAGTAGATGTAAACTTAAAATACCGCACAAGAATTAAACGCATGACTGCACCCATCTCAGTCATGCTCCAGTACATCTAGCTAGTATAAATAGAGCTGTAGTTACTTTACTTATTTAGTATTCACCTGAAGACGACTGGAGATACTTACCAGTTGAAACGTTGTGATGTAAAACAAATTATAGACAATGCAAGTCCAAAACTATTCTATCATTAATATTAACGTATGTCCTAACTCTTCATTTTTTAGCTACACTGACTGACTTTTTTATCATAATTATTATATCACTATTAGATATTTTTATAAAATTTCGTACACACCTCTTAAGCATTTTTTGACCTAAGATTTTTCAAAATTTTTACCAGTGACGTCCGTACGGGGTTTGAACTGAATATTTTTAAAGAAAAAAATGGTACGCCACTGATTTTTCTAAAAACTAAACTTATATTTAAAATCCCCATTTATTTTGGAACAAATTTGGTTTATAAACTTACTTTCTTATGATGCACCCTTTTTGCATAAAAAAATAAAAACGAAAAAATAATTTTTTTTCTTCGGTTTATTGAGAGTGCTTTCGATATTTTGTTGAAATGAAAATGAATGATCTTCAGGACATATGTTAATATTAACTTTTCTTCTTAAAATCACCCAAGGATTCACAACCTTAAGTATCGGCACTTAATTAAAAAACACCCTGTATATGGAAAACTATACATAGGAACATTTTGAAAATTTGACAATATGCTAATGCTGATGGGGGCGACCGGGCTAAAATATTTTCATAATGATGGTACTTCCGGTTATACCAGAAGTAAGTGTCTTCTTATTTTAAATAGAACACTCTATAATATAGAGTTGTTCTCTTTGTACAATTTAAGCGCCCCAGCATGATTATTTTTGTCAAATGGCAAGTGATTCATAGATTTCTTTAGCGTTTGACTATTTTTTAATGCGGTCATTGCCAACTATAGGAACTGAACTTAAAATCTGCAGCAAAATCGCCATATAAAAATATGCAATATTTCGAAAAGTTAAAATTTCCGGGATATACAACCTTATACAAACTTACACTTATTTTTAATGCTAAAGAAGAAATAATTATAAAATTTGGGTGTATCTAGACTGCAGTTTCTTCAATTTCATTTTTAATCTTATTTTTTAAACACCCTGTATTAATAGTTATCAAAATATTATAAAAAATCTATTAAAACAGGTTCTTTGTAACAAGGAGTCCTACTTAAATTTAATACATGAGGCTTCTTTATAGAAAAAATTGATAATTATTTTAAGGGTTGCAAACGTCATTTTTGACATAAAAATGGAAATATGTCAAAAATGCTTAGACATAGAACGCAATAATGTAATAATATATAGGGTGTTCTATTTAAAATAAGCAAGTTTACACTTACTTCCGGTATAACCGGAAGTGTCATCATTATGAAAATTAGCCCGGTCGCCCCCGTCAGAATTAGCATACTGTCAAATTTTCCATATATAGATCAAAGCGGTTCCCGGTGAGACACCCTGTATTATAGCTTATCAGTAAACCTGGGATCCGACGAAAATAATTAAAAATGGTGTACTATTGAAACAGAAAAAACGGGTAAACCGCCAGAAGGCTAGGCAGCGGTAAAACCTAAACCATAGAAATAAATTTTTTAATGCACAAACATTATATTTTTAATAAAAATAAACGAGTGCTCGGATTAATGGAGAAAAAGAAAACAAAGGCTATTTCAACGGCACGAAATTAAAAGAAATAAAATGACAACGCGTAGTTCAAGTATACATTGTAATTCTTTGTGTGGCATGTAACGTATACCTGACATGTCGTAAAGTCTAGACACTATTCACATTGCGCTTGCAAATTTAAGTCCATTTAAAGTTTTGCATACCGACTGCCTTTTGGCAAGGTTATACCTACGTAATCGAAACTGACGCTTATAGAAATGCATTGAAAATAATGACTAAAGTTCGTATGATCGCTGACTGGATGCACGTCACAGCTTCTGACGTAATTTTGGATCAATTCATATCATTGATTAAATCGTAATTTTTCTAATTCTGTCAGGATTTAAAAAAACTTTAAAATGAGCATTTCTTCTTTTGCTGAATGACAAAGGTTGTCAAAACGAATTTTACGTCAATTGTTGACAGGACCCTTTAAATAATAGCAGACCTGCTTAATTTTTTGTTTCTGTTGTGAATATGTCTTCATCATAATCCCATTCGTATTATACGAGCGTCAAGATAAATGCTTCAAAAATAGTTGCAGATGATAGGAGAATTTAAGACTTGAATTGGCGTTTTTAAATCAAAACGTCTTCCCTCCAGTAGTCTTTGCGTGAATACATAAAATATTATCACTTAAGGAAGACCAGACTCTACAGGAAAGAACACATGCTACCTATTAATGTCATCATGGAACTATTAGAATGTTGCCTCAATAATTATTACTATTTCTAAGAAAAAGATAGATTATTCAGCCAAGTGGACGGACAACCGATGCATTTATGGTTTGAATTCGAAGCAATAGAACAAGCAATGAAACAAAAAATGCAGCTGAGGTGTGTGGATGACACCTTCATTATTTGGAATGGAAACGATGAAGAACTTCCTACATGACATCGACAGGTTCACACCGACAAACAAATTTACCATGGAAAAAGAATAAAATAACCAATTACTTTTCCTAGGCGTCAAGAGAAATGGCAACACCATCCCTATGCATACAGGTCAATATCTCAATTTCAAATCAAATCACTCAAACACAAAACATGGCATAGTAGGGTGGAGAGAGGAATTACCCTCTGTAACTCGAATGAAACCCTTAAAGAAACTAACCAGATGAAGACCAACCTCAACAAAAAAAAGCTACCCCCTTGAGATTAGTTGTTGACGAAACATTGGAAAATACCAACTTTTAACAAGAATAAAATATTTTTAAAAATCAATAACAAGTTTTCCAAACAGTGAGTACTTCTAAAGAGAACCTCTGTCAAATAAATCAAAAATTTTGCAACAGCTGTAGAGAAAAAAAACTTCTAAACTTTACCTCATCTATCCCAGAAAAATGCAGCGCCCTGTCAATGTTGATTCTAGCATGACGACAGTTCGTACTACATTTTTATAAGCGCCACTGCTTAAACAGAGGCTTAAAAACCTTGCAAGGTCTTTGGAACTCTCGAAACGAACGCGTTATTATGTAGATTTCAAAGGGATTAGGCATGTAGATTACGTGCAAACGTTTTGACCAGCTACGCAATTTATTATACGGTCCATCCGGTCCTGTCAAATTAATAATTTTAACAAATAAACAGCGTGTTCCGTATATTTAAAAAGAAATTGTTTTAGGAGCAACAATAAATTACTACCTAACCATCAACATTGACTGTGAAATAAATGACATTGGCAGGCATTATTTACTCACAATCAAAGTTCCATGATTAGTAAATCAAAGGGCCAGGCGGAGATAGCCAGACTTTAGATAAAAGTCAATGCAAAAAACCGATCGATGTCGAATTTTCCACGAAACGATTCTATTTTTGTCTCTGTGGCGCAATGTTCATTAAAACCAAAAACCAATTACGTCTTATAATGGGCAATAAACTAAAACGCTACCGTCCAAACCACAAAAAGTGAGTAATAAAATAATATATTTTTTAAGAGCCTTAATAGCAAACAACAATAAGAAACGAAATTAAAGAAAAAACATCGGAAAGAAAATGTACCGTTGTGCAGGTGAACGACCACCGGTGCAGTTAATATAAGGCCGTTTGTTAATGACGGAGCTGGTTGGTTGTAAACTTTTTTTATATACCTATTGGCCAGTTTATTTTTACCGAAACTAATGTCGGGTTGAATAAAGATTTTTAATAATAATTAGGAGCATTCGACCAATATTTCTAAATTCTTCTCCAAAGCTCCATGCAAACTTATACCTATACAGAGTGTTACAAATTTGACATGCCAGCATTGGAATCTCAGAAACCATAAGAGTTAGAGAAACGGTTAAATGGGGGCAAAGTTGTGCAATTCGGTGCTGATTATAATGCCGCTTAAAAAGTTTTCAAATTCCAAATACTTCCGATTTTATTCGAAAAAAAACCGAAATTTTGCAAAATCGATTTTATTTTTTCCTGAGCTTATTCGACTAGCTATTTAATAATAAATTACAGTTTGTCATTGCCACTTTTTATCCTCTACAAAATGACGTTACTAAACTAAAGATCCGCCGTTTCGTCTCCATCACGCCATCACTAACTTTACTTTTTTAAGTACGGACCTGGATTTTTTAAAACCGATTTTTAAACCCTCATAACCTCAAAATGTAATGGCGATATTACTTTCTCATAATGATGAATTGTCTTTGCTTATTTTTTTAAAATTCATATTTTTTACACTTCTTGTCAGTCCGGTCCTGGCAAGATATTTGGCCGCTGGATTTCTTTTTATGGGGGGCTTTAAAAAATGTTATTTATAAAAATGACATAGATACCTTGGAGGAACTCGAAGAACGAATAGAGGTTGCATTTGGTAGGATAAGGACTATAAGGAGAAGATCGGTTGAAAGGGCTGTCGCCAAAATTGGAAGAAAAATCGATCATTGTATTGAGCAAAACGGCAATATCTTTGAACATTTAGAAAATTAGGATTTATAATTAGTAAATTTAGCATTATTAGAAAATTCTTATAAAATAATTTATATTACTTATATGTATGACTGTTTTAAATAAAATAAAGTTTTTATTTAATATTGTGAATCGTTGCCAGGACCAGACTGACAAGAAGTGTAAAAAATATGAGTTTAAAAAAATAAGCATATTTTTTCTACGACCAAACTTACAAACCTTATGCTAAAAAATGTAAAAAAAAGTTTTCAGGTTGCCGGGCTCGAACTCACGACCATAGTCAAACGCTCTACCTCTCGACTATCGAAACGTTTAACTAATTATGGGAAAACCAACTGATACATGATGCTACATGAAATTAATTTTCTATGCACATTCACTAGGTTGCATTATTGATAAATCTATTATAAATGCGTCTAGATTTTATTATATTGAACCAATTAATAACAAATTGTACCATATGCATTTAAATTATATAATTTAGTGTCTTGAAAAAGCATGCGGAGCCTAAGTAAAAATAATATACTGTGATTGGTCAGTGCTTTTAAGAACAACAATGGCTTCTCTGTAATTGACTAAACTGTGATTGGTCAGTTTCATTACCTATCTAGGATTGTTATAAAATTTTGCCGCACAGTTAACTGAAATAGCCTACTTTACCCGCCACGAAACAGCAAATTTCCATGTGGGAGTAGAAAAAAGATTTTCCATATGTCGAAAACTTCCTTGAAGCTTCATTATGAACCTTATTGTCGTGCCGAAACCGATAAAAAGCAAAACATGTCAACAACAGTGCGTTATTATTAAAAAAATACTGTTAAATAATTACCATTGACATGGCATGTAGGCTAGCTAACTGACTCATCCAATCTAACCGTAGCATGAAAGACAAAAACCCAAATTATTATGCATTCCTGAAACATGGTCTATTAAAATTTCCAAAGAACAATGGTAAGGCCATTCCGCGAGCGAGATTACAGTTCGTTTTTATTGTCACGAACCGGCAAGGTCATTCAATTGTACAAAGAGGCAACTGAGATGGTAAAAGGCAGTAGCGCCTGTAAGGACCGGATTGGATAGTATTCCTATCGTACTTTTTATAACCTTGTAAGAAAGGAAAGACACAAACGTTCGGACTCAGAAAGTCATAATTAAATGTTACACGTGTTTCGTCCTCACGGACATCATCAAACCTAAAATAAGAGAGAACCCTAACTAACAGATACATACATAATTAAAAATATTATTTACCTACGGAACTAACGATGCCCTCTTTCATAAACAATTAGAAACTAGAGAAATTAAATAATCGCTCTCAGCCGTTTTCATCAAACGGTGAGGTTGAACGATTCCATTTGGGTCCAGACGAGGAACTTAAGTAAAATTATAAAATAAACTGCTCGTGCCAATCAGATCATATTACCATCTCTTTCTGCAATGTACCGGCAGTTCAATTAAAAAGAGATAAATACATTCCGGAGTAAATCGGATATATTGCTGATTGATGTTAATGTTGAACCATGGTCTAGAGCGAGCGAGAGGCGGAAACAAGTAGAAACGTTCATTATTAAAAGAGCGATTGTCTTTTTGAACGAAGGGCCTAACTTGAGTTAACAGTCTGAAGCTTTTCGTGACATCACATAAGGAGTCTCACTGAGTTGCCATGTGCAGAGCTATAGGAGACGAGTAGCCATCATTATAGGAAAATATTGGTTAAAATAGTTTCTTAAATCTTATGACATCATAGTTGTTTATTTATTATTCTGGAGGTTAAAAGTGACAAGGCGATTGGCTTAATGAGAAGTTATTATTATCAATAATAAGTTAAAAACTTAAACAGGTAATGCATACCGGACCACCACATGCTAACAGGCATCATTGCCATGAACTTCAACATGCTAATTAGTGTAATTTCCTTAATATTGATATAAGTTACTTTTTAAAATATCGCACCACGAGAACATTTTTAATACCTGTTTTATGTTTACAAATATTAGTTGAAATAATAGAAAACTTTATACCTTTGAAATGAACATATATTTTTGAAGTTATTGCCACAGAGTAAGTTAAGTGACAAGATAATATTTTAGTTTGGATTGTAAAACATTACAAAGTTTGTATAAAAACATTCCAACTCATTATGGCCGGTTAGCGGGGGAAAGTGCAACGACCACCGTAACCATGGTGCGTTACGGTCAACGTTTTTGACTGATGATGACGATGATCAAAGTATCATTTATTAATTTGTTCCTTATTTGTTTTGAGGAGAAATCTTACTTAATAAAGAGTACGGTAATAATTTAATAATATATTTATTTTCTTACAGATCAAAACTTGTTGGAGAAGAAAAGTTGACACGTGACTGGCTTGACAAGTTTCCCAAGAATAACAAATCAGATTAAAGAAAGCCAATCTTGTTCGGAGAAAAAAATACTAGCTGGAAGTTTTATTATTCTCATTTAGAGTTAAAATATTTTATTGAAATAAATCTACTAAACTTTATTGAAGAATAATATTGAATAAACCAAAACTTCTTAAAATTAGTAAAATATATACTGGGTCTCCCAAAAGTCCCGCAAAAAATTAATATCAATTAAAGGAGAAAGATCTAGGAAAAACGCTCGGACCCGTAAGTTTTTATTTTTAATTGTGCATTTTTTGACTTAAAAAAATATTATACAGGGTGTCTCATAGAACTATCGTCACGTCTTTGAAATTTTTTTTTAACGGAACACCCTATATATTGTATTATTTTCTAATTCCCCACAAAATTCTACGCTTATGTTGTAAATGTCATGTGTCTAAATTCAATAGTTTTTTGAGATATCGATGTTTAAAATATGGCATTTTTTGACTTTGACAGGCTGTAACATTGGAACGGTTCATCTTAGAGAAAAATGGTTTTCACCTTCCTATCTTAGTTTTTTATTCTCTATCCAAAGAAACCAACCTCAGATTTACCATGTTAAACCAAAAAACTTGTTTTAACGGTTTAACATGGTAAATCGGAAGTTGGTTTGTTTGCATAGAGAATAAAAAACTAAGATGGGGAGGTGAAAACCATTTTTCTCATGAAAACATAATATTGCCAACGTTTAATTCGATTCATTAAACCGTTTTAAAATTATGGCTTATTTTCGAGAATAAACTTTTACTTTCAACATCCTGGATCTTTAGAACGAGTAACAATCAGAAAAAACTTATATGACTTAATCGGCTTAGTTTGATGTCTAGTATCTCCAGTTACTCTACGGCCCATAAGTTATGGGACACCCTGTATACAAAATTGAATAGCAATAGAGCCATTAGTAGAAAGAAATTACATTATTTCCTGATGAGGTAGAAACTAAAACCCCGCCCTTCAACATAGGTATCATTAGCATCAGCATAATAATACCATTAAATTTCTAATAATAATACGACAGAAAAATATTCCTATGGGCTGGCTTTGTCTAAGTTGAAGAAACTTAGTAAACAAAAGAGACATACATATAGTGCCTCCATTTGAATTATTGTTAAAGTTTATGATATTTCCTGTACACTTAAGTGAACCATTGTTGAGGTATCGTGGTTCCAGTTCTATTATTTAAATAAATTATAAAGTACCCATAGGTCGCTAATTGCTTTTGATTATACAGGGTGTTCCTTAATGATGTGCTAATATTTTAGGGTGGGATTCCTCAAGTTATTTTATGAAGAAAAGTTTATATCATATGTCCTAAACGGCTTAAATTTTTTGCTACAGGGTGTTGAATTATTTTTTTTTAATGCGTTTTTTGTAATATCTCCAAAAGTATAATATTTTTAATTTGGGCATGTGCTAATAGAACATAAAACCACATGTTTTAGTTATAAAAGTTATTTTTTTGTCCCACCAGTAGCGTCCCTGCAAACATTTCCTCTGATATTTTTTAGAAAAAAAGTGGTACGCTACTGACATTTTTCCATGGACATATGTTTATATGAACTTTTCTTTATAAAATTACTTGAGGAATCACACCCTACAATATTAGCACGTCATTAAGGAACACCCTGTATTCACAATCAGTGGCTTGGAGTATTATTTATACGGTTGACATTTTTTTGCGTTTTGCTGTGATTTGAGAAAATATGAAAAAAATATTAGCATTACCTGCGATTTCACTCGCCGGGTCTTCGAGCTCGTGTCCAAGTCCATAAGTTTGCAAATTGCGGTCATAGAAACCAGAGAAACAAAAGCTTCCAAGTCCTAGATCGCTATCGTCGTTAATTGAAGCTTAAGAATCGTCTAATCTGATATATGGGTAATTCGGCGCAAGTGTAGTGACTTTGGTAGTCTCTCGACTACGCCAAATAAAGAGGAACAGTATTATTATATCCTCAGACCAATTACCATGGACAAAGCTATTTACATATCCCCTTAAGGACCTCCGATGTTCACAGGATAAAAATGTACGTACTGAAGTAATTATAAGATTGTGATAGCAAAACAGAGTTGCCGACCAGTAATAAATATACAGTGTGTCCAAAAAAGTATGCAATATATGGGAAATTTTTTTATTACCAATCAGTCAGAAAACTGTATTCCTGATAAAAAGTTGGTGCATGCCTTAAACCTGTAATATTTTAGATTTCACCTGCGGCTAATAGTAAGAGAGCAAATGAAATTTTTTCGAAATTGCCTTAGGAGTAAAGCACCTTAATTATGAAAAATACAGCAAAATTTTATATGGAAATGTTGTTGTAAATTAAAAACTTAGTCTAAATACGAATTTTGAGTTAATTATATCAATTTTCCTAAAACCCATATTTTTCCCCAAAGGATACGCCTCTGGTCGATTTTTGTTTACGCAATTTTAACATATTTGTTCAATAATTTAATAATAAAAATGTCTAAATAGTTGCAAATCTTGTAGTGTATTGTAAATGTGCCTTTAACCATGTACATAGGCGTTCGGCTGTCACGAAATATCACCAAAAATATTTAACTAAACAAGCATAAATTTCACTAGATATCCAAAGATGATTAAATTTACTAACACTCTCGAACATCTGGAAATCTTGGAGTTGCGCACCCCTACCCACTGAGCTCAGTTACCCCCTATGCCTCTATCCGTAATAAGCGGCTGGATCTTTTTATCTGAAATGTCGAGTTAAATTACTTCAGAGAATACAATTAAATAAATGTAAAACTCGATTGGCTTTGAAATTAATAGATAAGATAAAACTTAGTAGAAAAGGTAGTTTTCTGTAGATAAAGCCACACTAAGTCTCTAGTATGCTGAAACTTCTTCACCATTCCAAAGCGACTTCTAAAAAAAAGTCCTTAGCGTTCTCTCCACCATGACTTCCAAAGTAGTTTGGAATCTTCAACAATAATACACCAAGCTATAAGGGGTGAAGTACCAATGAACATTAACTTTTATTCGAGGATGGACGACCCCCCCCCCCCCCCATGGACGCCCATGCGCTGAAAATGACGCCACAATGAGGGATAGAGATAGAGGAAAATAAAAAATTTTTAGACTTGTATTGGCTTTAGTTGTTTTTAAACCACAACGTTTCAACTGGTAAGTATCTCCAGTAGTCTTCAGGTGAATACGCATAGGCATACCGGTGTTAGTGTATCATGCTTCTACCTATCTTTAGACTCCGATAAGGATGAGACAGTCGCGTATCGTGTATAAATAAATAGTTCACGGTAAACAAGTCTTTTCTGAAATCATGAACTAGTTCATTTAATTCCCTAAATGGGATTCATTTGACCTACTTCGTTCATGAACTACATACATTTATATACATCTACTCATTTTTAGCACTAGACATAGACAACATAAATTATTTAAATTAATGCTTTGTTGAACGGCAGTAGAGTTTTGGACTTGCATTGTCTTTATTTGTTTAGAATCACTGTCCCCCCTCCCCAGGGGACAGTGATTCTAAACAAATAAAGACAATGCAAGTCCAAAACTCTACTGCCGTTCAAGAAACGTCATTGTCTCCAACCTTTAAACAGACATTAATGCTTTGTATCGCGTTTACAGCTGCCAGTACGTAAAATAATACAAACAAAGTATGTATTGTATATTGCATGTTCAAAAGCAATTTTTTGTGTTGCCAAACAAAACAATGTAAATTGCCAAAGTCAATAATCTACCGATAAATCTATGAATTAGACACCATAAAACGCATAAAATGTGCCCGAGTGCGTATAGAAACATAATAATAGCGTACGCAATCACGCACTCTAGTTGGCACAGTAATTATTATTTAAAACAAAAAAGTGACAACGATTATAACACGGACTGCTTTCACTTTCTTTTGTTTTATGTGACAATTTGCGATAATTGAACTATTATTTACAATTGCAGGATATAAAATGTTAACAAAAACAATTTAGTGAAATCTATCATCGGCGGCCATGGTATTAGGGCTAGAACATAATTTTTTACAAAACAATATAAATAATCATGTAAAAAAGATTATATGTATAAATGTATTTAAGATAATTTATTATTTATAGTTTAATTAATTATTACTATTTAAGGTCATTGCACATTCTAAAGTACAAAATTTATACTCAGACTTAATAATTATTAAGAAGAAGATTTTCCCTTTCTTGTCGCCAGATCCATCTCTAGACGCGTTTCGTCATATCATGACTCATCAGTAGAGCTAGGATTCGACGAAAAGAAAAGGGAACTCGAAGCTACTTAGGTACTTACTACTTATTGCCTAAACCAGAAAAAATCAGAATACGCTGTCAATTACTTTTAATTACATTTTTTTAGAATTTCAATATTTTTTACCATACAATGATTTTTAGTAATTATTTATAGTGTTTTCATTGGCCTAAAACTATTTCCTCGATTTTTATTCCTGCATGAAATTAACTTTCCCACACCCACATAGATACCACCTTTCCATCCATCCTTTAAATGAATTTTTAACCTCGGGTCCTAAGGGTCTCGGTAAAAATTGACAGTCTTATGTGCCATTAAAAAAATAACAATATCTATTTGATATACGCAGTGGCGCGCACGTTCCTTTCTTTCGTCAGATTCTGTAGCCTCACTTATGAGCCATAAGATGGCGAAACGCGTCTGGTGATAAATCTGACAAAATGAAAGGAAACTCTTCTTATTCTATATTATATATTATTCTTCGAACGTTTCTTCTGCAAGAGAAAATACATTTCCACGGCCACATCTATACCACCTTTCCATTGATTAAAAAAAAACTCAAATTTGCTTAGTTTTTTATGTAATTCGGGCCAAGAAGAACTGCAATTTACTACGACAAATTTTAGGACGCTTAGGATCCACTTAAATAGGCGTATGCTAGAACCAGCGAACCGATAAGACTTATCTGTTCGGTGACAAGAACTTTGTAAAGTTTCAATAAATAATTATTGCAGATATAGACGAACAAACTTTGAGTTATTGATAGATAATAAATAAACAGTTACTAATAAATAAAGTGTACGTTATATACCTCCTCCGCATGTTTGCCGTATAGTTATAAAACCTGGTTCGGTCGCTTTATAATGTTAAAAGTTTTTTGTCAGACTTCGACCGCCCTTTCAATAGACACTTTCACAAAAGAAAGGGTCCTTGTACTTCTTGAAGGCTGTTATGAATACAATATAAATTATAACTTTCCTTTGTGTCGACTTACCGTGGCGAAGGAAACAAGGCTTACAGAATAGATATAACTACCACCGGCACCGTCTACTAACCTGTACTTACTATTCTGAAAACTTGAATCATTGGCGTAACTCGGGAGGAAGTCACTTTTGATCGGGGCAAAAAATGTTGGCCGTGTCGTGACGTTTGTTCGACAGAAGGCATAAAATATTGGCAGCATAACATTTTTGACCGAAGCAGCTTTTTACCTGGCCCATACATACAGGAGTTAGGAGAGGCTGCCCCCCCCCCCGAGCGTATTAGCTCGGGCCTAAAATTTAATTGCAACGTTATTTTTCGTTTCACGCTTGGACTCTTAATTTAAATTTTTAAATTATGTATTCTTGGCTTAGATTGCTAAAGTCTTGTAAAAAACGTTATAGTTTTTTAACTTTTCCTTCTAAAAGTGTTTTGTATAGAGATTAAGGTTTTGGACGCATATCGTTTTAGTTATTGATTTATGATGCAATTTTATAGGAAAACGAGTAAAAATAATAATATTTTATTGTATTTTTCTATTATATACTTGTCTGTTCCGTTTTTCCTTTTTTAGAGCTATTTTAAATCAACAAAAATATAACCCAATGCAATAAAATATTTTTACAACAAAGACAAAAAACAATTAGGTATTTGTTTTCAAAAAGAAAAATTAATGTAAAAATTTTAATTGAAACGATGCTGTATAATGAATATACAAAACGGCACTTAAGGAGTATTTCAAAACCTATGCGTTTGCACAAAAAACTGCTCTTAGATCTACGCTCCTAAAAACATGATTTCTGAAAAATTATCAATTTTGGCATGGTGAGCGATATTTACTTTATTTTTAATCATGAAAAATCGAGCCCAAAAACGCTGGTTAGAGTCTTACATACATCTTATGTTAAAATTTTAGATTGACACCAATATTCATATTTTTCACAGATATAAAAAATATTTTTTTTTAAATAAAAAGCCAACTAGGAATATCAAAAAAAAAGTTAAAAAAAACATTTAATACAAAAACAAATTTAATCCAACCATGTAGAAGGGGAGATAATTCAATTTTCGAAATTTGATAGTAGTTAGGTGAATTTTAAACAAACTTTGGGCGTGGCCCCAAAAATTTTTAACCTGCGTAGCTTTTCCACCTTACAGTAGAACCCCGATTATCCGTGCGCGCTTTATCCGGGCGGCGAATTCTCCGTGCGGCATTGTAATTGTTTATCCGGGCGGCGGATTCTCCGTGCGGCATTGTAATTGTTTATCCGGGCGGCGGATTATCCGTGCGGCATTTTAAATTTCGGGAAATACCCCAGTTATGTGTTTACTTATTATTTTCGCCAACTGCCGACCGACTCATTAGTAAACAGGCGCCCAAAATGCAGCGTACCGTGCTAATGAAAAGCGTAAACGCAATGTTTTAACTATTGAACAAAAAATGGAAATTTTAAAACAATTTAAAAATAACACATGTGTTGCTGAATTGGCTAAAGCATATAACATTGGAAAACAAACTGTTCGTGACATTGTGAAGAAGAAAGCCGAATTACAGAGCTTTGTAGCTAAAGCTGACAGTGCAAAAGCTATTTCTGACAGGAAATCTCTAAAAGGGTCTACTTTTCGAGAGCTTGATGATGTTATGACCAGGTGGGTCTTGCAGAAAAGATCCGAAGGGGTTCCAATATCAGGACCTATGTGTGCTAAGCAAGCTCAAAAGTTTCACGAGTAGTTGAAAATCAAAGGAAACTTCTCGGCATCTTCTGGTTGGCTTTACAGGTTTAAAAAACATGGAATATGAGAATTAGCTGTTCAAGGGGAGAAATTAAGTGCTGATTATGGCGCTATGATAGAATTTTGCTATGCTTTCGAACACCTTATACAGGAGCACAACCTAAAACCAGAGCAAGCGTATAATGGAGACGAAACTGGACTTTATTGGAAAGCGGTGTCAAAAAGAACACTTGCTGCAGGCTTAGAAACTAGTGCACCAGGTTAGCTTTACATACATATTTTTACGTGTATACAGTGCTTTTTAAAATATTTTTTTTAGGTTTCAAAGTAAGCAAAGACCATGTAACAGTATTATGCTGTGCTAACACATGTATTTTTTAGAATAAATTATTAAAAAAATAAAAATGAGCTCGTTGGATTATCCGTGTTTTCGATTATCCGGCGAAGGCTCGGTTCCGGCTGGCCCGGATAATCGAGATTCTACTGTATCATGAAATACATGTAGTCCCGACTGTCCCTTTCTCCAGAAAAAAAAATGTCCTACTTACGCTCACTGAGCCCCCCCCCGAGCATATTTTCTGGCTACGCCACTGGGCTGTATCAAGTATATTTTTTCTGTAAAACGTCTTAAGGCCTTTTTACATTGGGTGCAATTGCAAGAAAAATAGCCTGAAAGCATGCGCTTCGACGACGTTTTAATCAGCTGATGCACGTTTTCCCATTTAAAACCTGCATCAGCTGTGTAAAACGTCGACAAAGCGCATCCTTTCAGGCAATTTTTTCTTGCAATTGCACCTAATGTAAAAAGGCCTTTAAACTACCGGACGTATAAAATCACCAAATGTCGTCTCCCGTCTCACCATCAAAGGAAAAAAATATGGGTCAGCCAAAAGTAAAAACAAATCATTAGCTAATTTAAAAAAATTTCTACTCGCCAAGCTCCATTGTCGGTCATTATCTCTTTTGAAACGCCTAATTTCAGTAATTTTCATTTGGATGTATAACGCCCATTAAGGCTATTTAAGTGTAATTTCATCAAATGAAAGTAATTATTGTTACAGTGTTGTGTGAAGTAGTTCATACATCGACTTAATACGTCTGGTGTGGAGTTCTTTAATTATTATTCAATTCCAGGTGTATTATTATAATTGATAATGTTGCCGATATTATTACGACGTTTTGTATAGGTTGTAATAATGATCGAAATGAATAGATTGGTTCCCATAATGCTATTTTATTATAATGTTGTGTAAGCGGGTACATTTAGAAATAGTATTCGTATCTTGTATAAAACTGTAAGATAAAATTTGAAGCAAAGCTGTTATTAGCCAGTTTTTGCCAACCAAAAAAATCCCGCTAAACGGTATTTCAAAAGCAAATTTCTCTGAAAATTTCCCTCATGTATAAAAATGCCATAAGAGGTGTGCAATTTCCACTGAATTACAGTGGAAATTGCATCACTGGAAATTGCACTGTATATAAAAACATTCCTGTTGGGCGAAATGAAATAGCAAAATGGACTACTACAAAATAGCAGAAACAGTGGGACTAGACGTTAAAAAAACAAAAATTACTAATCACTCACTTAGGGCTACAGCCGTGTCAAAACTTGCAAAAAGCGGTATTGCAGAACAGGAACTTATAAAAATGACTGGCCATGCTAGTTCCAATGTACCAAATCAATTGCCAGCTACCTTCAAATGGATCAAGAACATCATGAAGCCATTGTAGAAAAAATAAAAACAGATAGCACCCCAAAATCCAGTGACAAAATATCAAGCGCTCAAGAGAACCTATATATTATATTATGGACTCAAATAAGACCACACAATATATAATAAATTACAATAATTGTAATATTACTTTTAATAAATAAAAAACTAAGATAAAATGTTAACGTATTAGCTATTTATTCTGTAAATTTTCTACCGAATACCATTCGTGCATAAAAATTTCCAAAAAATTCTGAAAAATGAAATGTTTTTTGGAAACCGCATTCATTTATTTTCATCGTTGTTTCAAAAATAGCCCTCCTCCTTCCGAATCGGGCAATTTATAGTTTGAAATAATGATGAAAATAAACTCATGCAGTTATCAAAAAACATTTAATTTTCCAAAATTTTTGGAAATTTTTATGCACTTATGGTATTACCCCCGAAACACACAAAAACAATTTTGTAAAAACCTGTTTCATATTGAGCGGCAAGTATCATTCTTTCTAACGAAGCAAAATTCGGTTTTCCGAAATCAGTGGTTGCCGAGATTTTAGCGTCTGAAATATCAAATAGCGAAATTGTGTTGGTTGGCAAAAACTGACTATTATTAAAGCTGCAACGTTGGAGTTGAAATAGCAAAGCGTCGGACCGAACGGGCAAGGACAAACGGCATAAAAACCCTCAAAACTGCTGCGAACAGCCGGAATTTTTTGCGAGCTGTCTACCATTGCCATTGGAACAGTGGCGCGCGGCGGACAACGTTCAATATAGAATGTTCCTTTTCAAAGTATAGCGGTTTGCGCGGCATCAAAGGGTTCTTTCACAAGGATTTTGGGCAATACTACTTGTCAATTAGTACAACTTTTGTTTTGCAATTTTAATTTAGATATGTAAAAAAGGGTACGCCTATGGTTCGAATACAAATATTTCAGGTTTACTTATTATAACACAAGAATAAATATTTCACACAAAGAAAAGTATAAAACCACTCAGAAATATTAAGAGCATCGGAACAATATTTCTTGCGTTCTCTTGATGCGAATCCTGTCCATGTTTTTTAATGGATGTTTAAAAACTTTTTAAATTTTGACTCCACAGATATTGGAGAATGCGAGAAAGCTATTTTCGTTAAAAAAAAATTATTCTCAATATTTTTTATAATACAATGAACTTGAATTTTTTTATGGTTTTCATTGGCTTAATTTTTTTTCCTCGATTTATATTTCTGCATGAAATTAAATTTCTCACATTCTTACACCTACATGGATACCACCTTTCCATCCATCCATTTGAATGAATTTTTATCCTCGACCTAAGGGTCTCGGTAAAAATTGACAATCTCATGTGCCAATAAAAAACAACTATTTTGCGCACTTAATACAAAAATAACTAGTTTTTTATAATAACAGTACAATAAGCATTAAAATGATACAAGTAAAAACACGCTTTTTTCGATTAAGTTATTAATAATATAATATACATAAATTTTGATATGACCCCCTTGTAAAATTGGCTACGAGCCGCCACTGAAAACGACGGACTACGGCATATTTACATATTTTAATTCAAAAAGCAGAACTACACATTCTAACATCAAGAAGTGCATTCTTTGCTTCCAATAATTCCGTTAATAAATAATAAATTAAAATAATCTAATCACAACGCGCCTGCCATCGAACAAAAAAAAAACTGCGAAAAACGCCGTTAACGGCCCATCACGGACAATGCATCACTATTAATGATATGGAAGGCGGTCAAATTTAAATTTTAATTAGCTATTTAAATTCCTGCCGTAAAAGTACTGTTACGATAAAATTTAAACAGCAAAGATATTTTCCGAATTGTTGGCGATTCTGTTATCCGATTACCGCGGACGCATAACGAATTTCGGTGCCGGTGCACGGAACGTGTAAACGGCTCGCTTATCAGCTGTAAATTGAGGTTATGTTCATGTTGGGTGATATATTTGATTTTGGTTCAGTGACCCCTGGTGTATTTGCATATTGTTTTCGGGCTGGTGGAAAAAAAAATCCTATGTAATAGAATTAATGTTTGAGTTGTAATGTAAATGGGCTTCTTTTCATTCAAACGGG
Organism: Polydrusus cervinus; assembly: GCA_935413205.1. Taxonomy (NCBI): domain Eukaryota; kingdom Metazoa; phylum Arthropoda; class Insecta; order Coleoptera; family Curculionidae; genus Polydrusus; species Polydrusus cervinus. The sequence continues at coordinate 79,807,834 of OW284512.1, read as the reverse complement.
GTTTTGACATGTCATGGTTTAATATTCTCATTACTTATTTTACAGTGCAAACAAGGAGTAAATTTATTAAAACAATTGTTTTTTTCCAAAAAAAAATAATCTAGGGATTTAGATCTTAGGCCTTTACAGCCGTATTCACTAAGGGGGTTTAAAATTAAGACCATCGAAATATTTAGATCTATATCTGTGGCTTGGTACAAGAAGTGCATATGTCAGTTTTTGTGAAATTTATAATATTTGCTTTTAAAGTTTAAAAATTTAAACTTTTAAATAGTTAATAAATGAAATAAATATTCATAATTTTCTAAAAAGGGGTTTAGATAATACTAGAGGCTTCGACATTTTGCCATCATAAAATTTACATTTTTTATTAGTACTTTGGCACATTTATCGAAAAATAGTGACATGCACTTCTTGTATCAAGCCACAGATATAGTCTCACAGTTGTATTTTCTTCGTGGCATTATTTTATATGCCATAATGATGATTTTATGTTAATTTGATTTTTTTTTAATTAAATCGTCTTACCGATAAATAATTTGACCAGGATGTTGTTGCGACTACAGTTTTAGTTCTATTAAAGAACGCAGTAATACGTATTAAACTTCGTTTTTATTTATAAATTTGAAGAAAACCCCAAAAAATATTTACAATATAAAACAGATATTGACGTTTAAAATATGGCATTTTCAGACTTTGACAGGCTGTAGCATTGGAACGGCGCATCTTAGAGAAAACTGGTTTCATCTTAGTTTTTTCTTCTATCCAAAGAGACCAACTTCCGGTTTAACATAAAAAAATTTTAAACCGTAAGTTGCAACTTTTAGATAGAAAATAAAAACTAAGATAGGGAGGTGAAAACCATTTTTCTCCAAGATGCGTCGTTCCAATAGTACAGCCTGTCAAAGTCTGAAAATCTCAATTTTAAACACCAATATCTCAAAAACAATTGAATGTATACATATGATATTGTATACAAAATATACGTGGAATTTTATAGGGAATTAGGGTCTTCCATTAAAAAATGCAAGGTTAGTCCGCCCCACTTTTTTTAGCCACGCTGCAAAATGTAAAATATTCCGCTTTTAAGTTCATACCTCATTGGCTTAGTATTTGTAATAAGTTCTTCGATAACGATTTAATCTTCCGTCCCGCTTCGTTGGCGGAACCGGTGCTTAGTTTTTTTATAATTGGACCAAGAGAAACTGCAATTTAACACGGCAAATTATCTCCACCAAGAGATACCGTTTCTTTTATTATTGCGTGCAGTTGTCCCTAGACGAACTATACTCCCTCTACGATACGCTAGAAAATTTGTTTTCTTGACGCTACGATTTATGGGGGTTGAACTGGTTGAAGGGTTATTGGCCTTTCGAGTTGCATGTGGGATTAAATCGACGACCAGGCGTATTTTTAAATAGGTAAGACATACTTAATGAGGTTCGGTGCACGCGAACATTATTGTTTTCGAACTTTTATACAAAAGTGCATGGGAAACAGCATCGTTGCGGTTTTTACTTGATAAGGCAATTAAAAGGCAAGATTTTTATAGTAATATAATAAACATAAATAATAAATGTACTTATAAAACAAATTATTTAGCACCTACCATCCAAAGAAGGTAACAAGGTAGCGAAAGAAATGAAAAAAAAGTCTTTTAAATAAAGTGCCTTTTAATAAGAGGATGCTTACTTTTTTCTAGTAAAATAAATGAGATTCACGTTAAGAAAAATTAATTTTTATACAAGGAAAAAATAATTATTCTACATCCCTTTCTACCAAATTTTGGCATAGTGGACGTGTGTAGGGTGTAACTAGTCTACAAGTTATTTGAAAAACAAGAATAGATTCATGTTACTCGCTTGCAAGAAACCCTAATTAAAAACTTTGATGTTTATATCTCAAAAACAGCTTGAGTTATGAAAAAAACATTACTTTAGAAATTAAACCTCAACACCCTGTATCTCATTAACGACCAATAATTAACTAAGGCAGGTTGAGATCAAACCTATTATTTTCATGTGTAGAATCGGTGCTTGGCTTACTCTATGGCGCATCCATTACATACCACTCTGTATATATTTATATACCGGTACTTAAACGTTTTTTATTTGCCATTTAAGTTTTATATAACATTAACAAATATTAAAAAAATATTTTAATATTCTTTTATATTTATGATTTTAAATACCTAAAATAAAAAGATTTGCCCCTAACAAGAATGTCTTCAAGGTTTGAAGAATGAGTTTATTGAAGAAGATAGAATAAACATATTTAACTATAAAAATAACTATTAAAAAAAAAATTATTATTATTATTTAGATATAATTTCGGTGGTGACCTTGGAGAAAAATTTAAAAAATAAGCTGGGGATGCTCTTAAAAGTAAGAATCTCCTTAAATAAAGTGGAAACGATCAAATAAATTTAAAGGAAAAAAGGAAAGACAACAAAGTCTCGGTCTCAGCAAATATAATTGTGTGGTTACACGTGTTTCACCCTTTCGGGCATCATCAGACCTAAAACAAGAGACCTAACTAACAGATACACGAATAATTAAAAATCACTAATTACCCAGAATTTAAAACTGAGAGGAAACAGTTATAACATATTAAAATTTAAAAATGTAAATAACAAAAACAAAAAATCAAATGTCAGAGAGCAGTCGGGTCAATTGGATCAATAAATCCAGTGAAACGAATGCGACGGGATCTAACTATGTTCAAATGCCTGAAAATATGAAAGAAGATGAGAGCGTAGCCAATCTGTTCTGTGCATTAAAAATTAGCGAAAGGTGACCGTCCCGATGTCAACATCGGGTTATAAACAAAACAAATCATAACCAATTCATTTACTAATATTGTTAAAAATCAAATTAGGTTCAAAATTAAACACGTCGTTGACACAAGTAAGTATGGGACTTTTTTTGGCCTTAGTAATCTCCATTTTCTCCAACAGATCCAACTTCACACCCTTAGAACATTCGTGTAAAACCTTGATATTTGTAGGGGAAGAGAACTGGTGTCCAGAAGTTAACAGGTGATTAGCGAATGCAGACTTAGTCTCGGTGAAATCCGAATATTTATACTTATTGAAAAGGCTGAGATGTTCCTGTACTCTAGTGGATATCCTTCTACCCGATTGGCCGACATAAACCGCTGAGCAAATATCACAATTTAAGGCATAAACACCAGTGTTAACTGTCTTAAATGCACTTTAAAACAACACTTGGTTAAGATCAAGGACAGAACGGACCGTTTTGCAAAGTCTGGTGTTTATGCCCTGTCTGATGATGCCCGAAAGGGTGAAACACGTGTAACCACACAATTATATTTGCTGAGACCGAGACTTTGTTGTCTTTCCTTTTTTCCTTTAAATCTATATCCGGTCTCTTTGAGAATTATGGACGATTTCTTCGATCAAATAAATGCTACACCAATGTGAACCAAATAACCCAATCATAGGATAAAAACACAAATAATATGTAAATTGACAAAAAGAAAAGGAAACATGAACGATATGATGGGGCGCCACACGATATCATCATAGACTACAAATCGATCAGATTTTTGTTCCGATAACAGCTCGCTGCGGTTTATTATTATGGCACGACATAATACAAATCCGAAAGGACCAAAGTTTTAAGAGAATTTCATTAAATATTAATATAAAAAGAACTTCTCCGGTCTTTGTGAGAAGCCTTTGTGTTTAGAGCAGATATTTAGTTTAATAAAATGTAATTTAATAACAAAGGAGGAGGAGATGACTTTTTTCGCGGCCAAAAATAAAGAAATCTTAATTTCCTTCATTCAGTGTTTCTTGTTTGGTCAGTCAAAGCAAGAACAAACCAAATTTTTTGTTTAAACGCTAGAATTACTAAGAACGTCTAATTGCTTTTCATATCAACACCATATTTTAAGCTGTGTCGGCTAACTTCTCCCCTACAAAGGTCAGGTTGTTTATTGCTGTTTATTTTCCAGTAAGACTAGAAGACAAAGGATCCCGAACTGAAACGACCATAAAAGAGCCATAAAATTTCTATTTGTGTATCTGCATGTTCCTCGGCGACATAATGTCTGCCGATGAGAGGTGGCACTATTGGATGTTTCGAACCGTGAGTCATCTGCAGGTCTGGTTGTATTCGTTTTCGCGTAAATTAATCTCTTTCAAGAATAACGGTACGTTTCACAGCAACTGATGTTGTCGCAGAAAGGCGAAATGTTTCCATACAATGATCCAAGATTTTTTTTAACAAACGACCTGCCGGTCTGTCGACATAACTTTAGCAGGAACAAAACCATTTTGACGTCTTCCTAAACGCCCGGACAAGTCTCGGACTAATTTATTAACACCTTAAAATAAATTGAGACCTCGTTTTTGTTCCCGTCTGCACGGGTCTTCTTTTACTCCATGCCGCCGGCCGATTAATTATTTTTAATGCAGCCGTATTTTGAACATTTAAAAATGTAGCCGTCGCGTTGGCAATCAGATCGGTATACTCCTTCAGGTGCGTTGGAAGCATATTAAGTAACAAAAAAATAGTAACTAAAAAGCCAATAAGGTTACACCAAGAACGCCATCGCGAACTAAATATTTCAATTCGAATAAGGAATCAAAAAAAAATTAACATATTAAACTAAAACTTTACACGTTTTCCGTTTTCCTCACCGTTGACAGTAAAAGATTATTTGTCCCATTTGTATTGTTGTCGACTTTTTAATACTTAACTGGAAAATCGTAATTTTTTATTTGATTGTCCCCTATAAAATTGGCGTGACGACGTGGTTCAATCTAAACTCCTTCGCGAACACGTCATCATCATTAACCCATTAGAAAAGGTCATAGTTAGACAGTTTAAAAATTGCTTTGGCCTTTAAAGACCCCTTTTCGTTGTTTTACTTTAGAAAATTGCTTCTTAATGATAATAATTATCAAAAAAAAAATTACTGACATTGTGTCACGTCTACTTTCTGAGACTCACTTAAAAATTAACTTCCACATCTTCAGGGCATATACGTTATTTATTTTAATGATATATTTGTATACTGGGATTCAAGAAATGACACTAGTTTTATAATCATAATCAATTATATTCATAATAGTAATTATTTTAAAAAATTAAATACGTTTTTTTGATCTTCAAAGATGGGTAATGAAAAATCATACAAAATATGTATGTATCTATCTACCAACATAACCTCAAGTTACCTTTCGCTATCGTTCACACTCTTCCTGTTATATGTTATTCACCCGAAGCCGTTATTACAGCCTTGCTTATTACACAACATATATATATAACAACTCGCACCGGGAAACCCAACAAGTGCTAATTTCATGTCAGTGCAACCAGACAGGTAAATGGCACATAAGCCTTTCTGGCAGCGTCCGATAAATACCACGCACGTTGTTGACTCTATTATTAAGAGGGAACCAGGGGATTAATTATTATCGACTTGACAACGCCGCATTAGTGAGGCATATTCCCAAACCAAGTAAATTGTAGATATACAGGTATGACAAGCTGTTCTGAGTATGCGCATTTCTATGCGAAAAAGTGAGGAAATTATAATTGAATTGTCTGTGGAATTGATTACAATGTGTTGTGTACTCGGATATTTTGCCTTTTTAGTAATTAAAACGCAACGTTTAGCTTATTCCACTGGCATACAAACTCACCTGTGGCCTAACAAAATAAACAAAACACTATTTTTCAAATTTTTAGGTTCTGCTTTACTACTTGAAGTTTTGCTTAAAGTTTTGCGAATAGCCACCAACTTTTATCAGAAGTAAAACCAGTGGCGGCAGATGGAGGAGGGCTCTCAGACGCCGCCCTCCTCAGGAAAAAAAAATAACAATTAACAATCTTTTACCTCTAAAATAATCTAGCTTTACGAAATTTTTTTAAACAATAATAGAGAACAACCTGTCATACTCTTTACTTGCGATCAATGGAATTTAACTTGCCAATTACATGTATAAAGCAACGCTGAAAGGGGCTCCATATATTCCGTCTAAGTTTGTACCAGCGCAGCGAGGCGGTCGTCATGGCACCCCCTAGCGCAGTGGTTCTTAACCGGTGGTCCGCGGACCACTGGTGGTCCCTGGAAGCACCCGAAGTGGTCCGCGAAGCCCATCGGAAAAATATTTTATTTTATGCTGTCCAGTAAATCTACTTTCCCTGTACTCATTAGCGGCCGGTAAATGGAACATATAACGTCTCTGATACTGTAATGTGTTGCCTAGCAATCGCATGATAACTATATAGGTTTTTAAGGGTAATAAAGTAGTTAACTTCATTAAAAAGAGTGCACTTAACACTCGTCTCTTCAAGAAATTGTGCTCTGATATGAACTCTGAACACGAAACTCTGCTTTTCCACACAGAAGTGCGCTGGCTTTCCAAAGGAAACATGCTGTCGAGGTTGTACAAACTGAGAGAGGAAGTACAAACATTCTTAACTGATAAGAACACAGAGTTGCTGGATCAGTTCTGCGATTCCCAATTTAAAATACGTTTTGCTTATTTGGTTGATTTTTTTACACAACTAAATAAATTGAATCTTCAACTACAAGGGTCAGGAAATTTGAAGTTGCAAGGCACGAGCAGTATATTTGCATATGAAGATAAAATCAGTGCATATATCGCTAAAATCGAGCTATGGATCAAAAAAGTCGAAAAAGAAGAATTTTCTGCGTTTGATAAGCTGAATCAAATTATTAACGGACAGTGTGCTGAGAATAAAGGGGAAATTCAAAAGAACATTATACACCATTTAATAAACTTAAAAAGTGAATTCAATCGCTATTTTCCTGACTGTGAGGACGAAGGTATTCGGAAACTGATCCGCAATCCTTTCATTGTCAAAGTTTCTGAGGTGCCTGATGGAATTCAAGAAGAAGTGATTGAAATGCACACGATAGTAACTTGAAAGATACGTTCGAGGCAGGAATTAATCTTGAAGATTTTTGGAGCCAAAAGGCACTTTCTTTTCCAAATATTCGAGAAATTGCTTTACGTTATCTAACTTTGTTTTCATCGACATATTTATGCGAGCAGGGGTTCTCGGCGCTTCTAATAATTAAAAACAAGCACCAAAATCGGTTGGATGCTAGTGCCGACATGCGTTTGGCTTTGAGTAGCACTGAACCAAGGATTCAGAAGTTAGTAAAGAGAATGCAATCACAAAAATCGCATTAAAATATATATTATCTCTTTGTTGTTAAATTTTTGTAAAAAATTAAAATATTGTTGGCTTTGACCAGTAATTTACATGTTTTATTTATAGATAGAACAATTTTATTAATTTTCATTTACTGTATTTACCCCCAAAGAGTAAGTGGTCCATGTCAACACAAAAATGTTGTCAAATGGTCCCTCATTACTAAAAGGTTCAGAACCACTGCCCTAGCAAGACGTTCAAGAGAGGACGCGTGATAACTGGGGCACTGATCAGTCCGCCGACGAAGGATAACTAGTGCATACACGTGGTTCGGATTCCACGTTAAGCTGTAGGTCCCGTCTGGCTGACATTACCCAGACGATAAGTATTATGACTCTTCCGCCAACCCTAGCAAAAAAAATTTTTTTATGAAAGTGAATGTACCTTGAATTCAATTATTGGTCTTAATTTGTATTTGCGAATTTTTTATACTTTTTAATATTTTGTTAGAACTGGCGCCTTCCCGGGCATGAACCTCCACTGCGAAAAAACCTATCGACGACTCTGTAGATGAGATACCTGGTAGGTAAAATGGCTTTCAGAATTCGCCCCCAGGCCGTTGCCCCCAGCGCGTGTCACTGCGACATAGAACGAACATTTTCCGTCATTATTCTAATCAGTTATAATGACCCAGTGCGGGCTGTTATTAGGGCCGATTTGAATCTGACAATGTGGCGCCATCGTCAACTCGGTAATCATTTTAATTTTCTAATCGTTATTACTTTACTGACGGCTAATGGAGTTCATGAACGGTCGACTTTTACTTTAAACGCGAGGGAAAATTTAAATGCATACATTTATATGGGAACGTCTACACTTTTGCAAGGACCTATAATGTTTTTTCTCAAAAATGGACAGCTTAGTATGGTCAGAAAGAATGATGTTGGTAAAACATTAATTTAAGGACAAAAACGTCGTCAACACCTGTGTATAGGTGATAGAACCAGCAACCCTCTGTTGATGAGGTAGGGTAGAACATAATATATTCAAAGAGGACTAGGTCTCATCAGGTATCCTAACATATTTTGCATTGCTTGGAGGAAACAAAAAGGCTACGATTTATAAATTTTTTTATGAATTTTCACTTGCGTCGCTATTTTTTCACATGCCCAATATTTAACCTTTTTTTGTTCGAACACAACCTTAATTTTTTTCGGGGATGTTATCAGCGTAACCCCACTCTCCCATAACAAAAACCTAGATCCGTCCTTGTGAAAAATTCGACCAAATAAAAAAATTAAAACAATCATACTTAATTACTTACCAGCGCAAAACCCCAATTTTCTTTTTCCGTGTTCAACTCACCTGAAAAAAAAAATGTTGATATTAATCATTTTTTATTTTAGCAATTATTATTATTTTTCCAAAAATGACACAAGGAATTAAAGGATTTTAAATTTTCCGGCAACATTTTGAAGACAGAAAGAGAATTTCGTTGGTAATAATAAGTAATAAGTAAAGAAGATTTTCCTTCTTATTTCGCCAGATCCATCTCTAGACGCGTTTCGTCATATCATGACTCATCAGTAGAGCTAGGATCCGACGAAAAGAAAAGGGATCTCGAAGCTACTTAAGGCAGCACTTGGTGGGATACACCAGTAAGATGTGGCACGGAGCGCCATCTGTGTTGTTGTTACACACTCTTGAGCATACCAGCACCTCTAACAAACTTATAGAAATAAGTAAATGTTAAGAGGAAATCGCCTGTAAAGACATTCGTCACAATTACAGGAGTCCCGCTAGGCAGCGCTAACTCACATCGGTTTATTAACCGAAAACAATGAGTAAAGAAGATATAATATAATAAGTAATAAGTTTAAAACATCTTGCTTTTGTTTACGGGGTTCAGTCTAATCAAGTATGGTTACTTGAATTCTCTACACAGCTGGTGGAAAGAAAACTGCTGCACCATTGCCACCTGCAAAAAGGACTAACTTCGTAAACCGTGCAACAATGTCTATAAGACTCACCTGGAATAGGACAGGTAATTTAGCATTAGATCCATACTCCAAATGTCCATCTATACACCATTTTTTAAACATTTACTGTAATTTAGAGTTTCTCATGCACAAGTTTGTATAGGAATGTCAACAAAAAAAACTATAATTTTTTACTATTAATCTATATTCAATTGTCACACACGATTTTTATTTTAAATTTTAGACTCGATTTAAGGAACACTATTTATGAGAAAAATATTTTTGGACAAAATACACCTGGCAGTTTTATTTCTGTCAGTATATTATGTGTGTATTCCAGTAAAGTGCATCAAATACTCCAAGCAAACAGCAACCAGAAATTAAATAAATTTATGTATTATGTATAAAGTATGCAACAACATGCCAATCATAACATTCACTTTGTCTGTGACACGACTTCAATAATAATAATTAAAAAAAAACATTAATAAACATTTTTTTAAATAATAAAATATTATTCTAAAACAAAAAGAAATTTGCAATAAGGAGAGGCACAGTTTCGTCTTCCGTCTTACCACAGTATAAGCGATATTACCATAAATTACCGCCCAACAGAATTTAAGACTGTGAATTAAATGAATTTTTTTTTATCCGCATGGGTACATTCCGTTGGTAGATTTGGAAGAAGCGCTTCGCAAAACGGTGTAAAAAAATAACACAATTACAACCAGCTGTATAAGAAAAATCCGTTACCAGTGAATATAGAGGAAGTAAAACCATGTTAAGTTAACGTTTTAAAAATCCATTATCAGAAGTAGGTAGTAAAATTTTTATTAATTTTTATATTATTCAATTTGCAATAAAAAGTTACGTATTTCTGATATAAAAATTTAAGTACCTAATATAATTCATGTACATAACATTTAATGGCATAATCGATTTATTTTGGTGTGTTGCATGATTGTGCAATTGGAATCATTAATAAAACGGTCCCAGGTGCTGTCAAAACCAGCAAGAGAGCTGTCAATTTCAACACAAAGCCGTGCCAAATTATTCCCACGGGACCCTGACCTAAACTACGCACCCTATATAAGGCAAAATTAATGACGTAGTTTTAGGAAAAGACATTAGTGACATTTTGCCAAACAACAAAACCCCGCTAAACGATATTTCAAAAGCTATTTTCTCTAAATCCACACAAAAAATTTTGTAAAAACCTGTTTTGATATTTAGCGGCAAGTATACATTTTTCTAGCGAATCGAAAATCCTGTTTTAGGCATCAGTCACTGCTCAGCTCTTGGCAAAAAAAAAATTGATTAGCGGCATTTTGTTGGTTGACAAAATGTCACCATTTTGCAAGCCAACACAATCCCGCTAATTGATTTTTTAGGCCGTAAAATCCTCGCACCGGCTGATACCTGAAACCGGATTCTCGATTCGCTGGAAATAATTATAATTGCCGCTGAATATGAAACAGGTTTTTACAAAATTGTTTGTGTGGATTCCGAGAAAATCACGTTTGATATAGCGGTTAGAGGGATTTTGTTGGTTTACAAAATGTCACCATTAGGTAGATCCGGCCGCGCTAAAATTGTCCGTGTCAAATTGCAGTTCCTCTTGGCCCGAATTACAGAAAACTAAGATTGAGTTTTTGTTTTCACCAATGGAAAGATGGTGTCTATGTGGGTGTGAGTTTATTAATAAAAATAACTTTCTCCCCCCCCCCCCAGTAGAGTCCGAATTTAAAGTTTTAAAAATCCATTAATAAACTTAATCAGGATTCGGGCTAAGAGAACGCAATGTTTTTGTCTAATTTAATTCGTATGGAGTAGAATTTAGAAATATTGGTCGAATGTTCTTAATAAAACTACACGATTCAAATTTGCTATATTTTATGCACTGTCATAAATCGATAAGTGACATTAATCACGATCATACGAAACAACAAACGCAACAAAACAACGCAGGTTATTTTAGGAACAGCTGATGACAAATAATGTTCACAACAGATAACGTTTATTATTGTAATCAGCTGATCTAAAAGTGTAGAAACACACCAAATACAATACACGACGATCAAAATAACTAAAAACTGACAAAGAAGTTATGCCCGCGCGACGAAAAACGGGACTAACCAAAAACAGAACAGTGAAAATCTGGTTAAAATTCGCTTTTGGGTCGGCAGCCGCTCTATACGTTCGCCATAGAGTTTCTAATTCTAGATTCAAAAGTTATTGTTAATAGGGAATTATTGGAAACGCTATAAGGTAAAGGCCTTATTATGGTCGTTCTTAAAATGACAGCTAAGCATGCGCACTAAACGAAATTTAATATGGCAACCATAATAAAATACTGCCTTTCCCCATTTGCGACTAGTTATAGTAAGTAAAATAACGTTTCTTTATTTACCTTATTCGGCAAACCGAACCTCAGAAAACAAATGGTTGCATTATAACCTTAAAATTAGTGAACTTTATGTTTTGTGTCGGTTAATTTTTTAAATACAATCACAAGTGCCAAAGGTACCAAACAGAATTCACAACCCAAAATTAAAAATATACTTTTTAGATTACAAATAACGCTGTCGTAAAAAGGAAAGCGTTTGAATAAGTCCCTATTTTTTAGAGAAATAATGTTAAGGCCTTATTAAAATAGGGCATGCCATTATTAGTGCTGAGGTAAAAATTATCTTTTCAATAATTCCCTAATGTTCCACCATTACAATAAGGTTTTATTATTGTTTTAAAGTGGTAGGGCGTTTTATAACCTACAAGCCCTTTGAGTATTAAAATTCGTTCTTTTTGAAGATAAGTATTTTCATTTCATAAAATTTCCAGGGCACTAATATCCTGAACTAAGAAATATGGAAAATATATTTCAGTTATAAAACTCTTCCTAGAGTGTCAAAAACCTTTTCTAGATACAATTAAAAACACGGCGCGAAAGCTGGAAGTTTAAAAACATAATAAAATAAGAGATGTACGTCATCCTGTTAACTGTGTAATTCTTTTATTTGCCAGTCGAGCGATCGATTATATTATTATCCGTGTTTCGATAACTTAAATAGATAAAGACAGTATAGAAACAGGAAACCACACTCGAGACCTCAGGTATGAGTGCGTCGTTCACGATTGACTGTTGCTATTGCATGAAATTGTTGTGATGTCGTTAAGTTGTTTCGCGTGTTTTTATTAGAGAGCGTATTTTTTAAATTATTTTTTCTGTTAAAAATTGATTTATTTAAAAACTGTAAGGATAGATGATTTTATTTTTTCTTGCTCAAAATTTCTTGGATCAATATCAAATTTTAGTGAAAACGCCCATTGTACTAATCTAATGAAATTTTACCATTTTTATACAAAAAAAAACAATTTAATTATTTCTGATACATTTTTCGCCCAACTGCACACTGCATTGTTCGATGATAATAATTTTTTGAAATAGGTTTTTTTTTTGGAAGTCACTTTTGATTGGAGAAGGTTTGGGGAGGACAGACACGTCCTAGCGTCCTAGCAACTTTCTTCAATTTCTTTATCTATATTCAGATTGTAATGAAATAAAAGTTATGAATTAATAAAAATTCTTATGTCAGAAAAAATAGTACATCTCTCGCAGTGAAAACACATTCCCATTGCTGTCTCGGCTATCTTCCGGGAATGTATTACTTTTACTCCTATACAGATATACTATTTTTTTAACATCCACGAAGTATACCTACTTACTCTAATTCTCAAACCTCACTGGACGTTATCCCGAGCTCTATAGATATCGACTCCAGAGAGCGACTACTCCGTCGAGATGCTGTGCCCCGCCGCGTCTGAACCGTGAACAAGGAGTACAAGGACGAACCATGACACGTGGAAGGAACATGCGGAGCCCCGGAGATGAGAGGGAGAGAGAGGTACAAAATACACGCGAAAAGGAATCCGAAATACTTATTGAAATTCAAGGGCGACATAATAAGCTTTATTTAAGGACGCCTTTGAAATGTAAATTAAATTCATTCTGATAGATAGGAAAAGGTGATAATAAACACTATCTGGAGGTATTAAAAAAAATGGTAGGTAAAGTAACCGCTACAAATATAACATTAGTGTTTACTTCTGTATAAAAACCGAAGCCAAAAATGCTGCCTCTTTGTGAACAAGAAGCGATAGATTGTTGGATATTTTGTAGAATTATTTATCAAATAAAAAAATAATTTCTTGATTTATAATTTAGTAATTAATAAAAATAGTAAAATAATACGAGATATGAATATTTGACTCAATACTATTGGATGCAATTTTACTTGCGATAGTAGAAGGTGGCTGTTTGCCAGACTCTGAGTAGGATTTTATGTTATCAAACTATGACCTTTAAAAATTTAGGGCTTGACATGACCTATATTTCACGCCGTAACCCAGTTGCTACAGATTTATTTCAACTCAGCTTCCGGAAAGTGTGCAACTGGGTCAAACTTGCAGCCGCCGGCGGTGTAGTAGTCTGAAATGGCGGCAAATCGACCGAATATAATCTCCAATCAATTTCGATTATACAGGTGTCCCTCGTTTTACGCGGCACATTTATACGCGGTTTCGCTAATACGCGTTTGCGCTTTTGACACCAGTGATTTATTTTACGCGGTTCACTTATACGCGGTTGGTATGTACCCGCCTTTCGGGCGCGCCTCTCGAATACTCTCGATGAATCGCGTCACCGGGTGGTTTCAACGTGCAATCGGGCATGAGCTGACAGTTCTTGTCCGGCAGTCTGGTCGTTTCGTCTGCTTGTGCTTGTATAAATCTGTGGAAATACGTACAGTACGTATGTATGTACAGTGCCTACTTTAACGATGAGTGCAGTTAAAAATAAACACAAAAACGCAATAACGCCTAAAAGAAGCAAGAAGGTTTTAACGTTAATCGAAAAAGGTGCAATTTTGGATGCTTTGGAAAAGAAAGAACCTGGGGCATCGATTGCAAGAAAATATAAAATTAATGAGTCGTCTGTGCGTACTATCCGTAAAAATAAAGACAAAATTCGTCATAGTTTACAATCTAGTGCTCCTAAATGTGCAAAAGTGGCTGGGTATACAAGAAGTGGCCCTATTGAAAAAATGGAAAAAGCTTTGTCTCTGTGGATCGAAGATCAAAATAAAAAGCGGGCACCTCTTAGTTCAGCTCTTATTAGGGATAAAGCGACAAGCCTGTACGAGAATTTCGAAGATGATGAGCCACTGTCATCCAACATATATTCAAAAACATTTCTGGCTAGTAAAGGATGGTTTGAAAGATTTAAAAGTCGTCATAGCCTACATAATCTCAAACTGCAAGGGGAAGCAGCTTCAGCAGATATTAATGCAGCAAGGGAATATCCTGGGCAACTTTTAAAAATCATTAAAGAAGAAGGTTTTAAACCGGAGCAGGTTTTTAACGCGGACGAAACTGGCTTGTTTTGGAAAAATATGCCAAACCGTACATTTTTATCAAAAGAGGAGAAGATTGCACAGGGCTTTAAAGTGGCAAAGGATCGTCTCACCCTTTTGCTTTGTTCAAATGTTTCTGGAGATTGTATGATTAAGCCTTTATTAGTGTACAAGTCATTAAATCCCCGTGCTTTAAAAAACAACGATAAAAATAAATTGCCTGTGTTTTGGCGTGCCAATGGTCATGCATGGGTAACGGGAGACATTTTCTTAGATTGGTTTGAGAACTGTTTTATACCAGAGGTTAAACGTTATTTGACGTCAAAAAATCTTGCATTTAAGGTGTTATTACTCATAGATAATGCTCCTGGTCACCCAGCCGCCCGTTTACAGGAAATAAATCCCAATGTTCGAGTAGAATTTCTTCCACCAAACACCACATCAATACTACAGCCTCTTGATCAGGGAATCATTGCCACCTACAAAGCTTATTACACGCGATGCACGTTTAAAATGCTGTTAGAAAACTTGGAACGCGACCCTACAAAAACATTAACCCAATGTTGGAAGGATTACACAATTGCAGATTGCCTACATAATATTAAACAATCGATTGGTGAACTTAAACAATCGACATTAAATGGCTGCTGGAAAAACCTATGGCCAGAAAGTGTAAAGTCTCATACGAAGGTGCCTGATATCAGAGACGAAATCAAAGAAATTGCTGATTTAGGAAAGTCATTACATGGAGAGGGATTCGACGATATGAATGAGGAAGACATAAATCAGCTATTTGAATCGCATAATGTTGAACTTACTGAAAGAGAACTTATAGAACTGACGGAGAACAATTATGAAGCTCAAGAACAAGGTGAAGATGATGAAGTAGTCCCGGCACCAAAGCAGTTGACGTTGAAAACGCTTAATAAATGTTTTACCATGGCACACGATCTCACCGAGCTGTTAATCAGCGAAGATCCTACAACGGAAAGAAGTTTAAAAACTAAACGAGAGGTTTTTGCAGCATTGGCAGCATACAAGGAAGTTGAGAAGAATTTACGCAACGAAGCTATACAGTCAAAAATTACGTCTTATTTCTCTAAAAATTAATGTTTTTGTTTGTATTTTTAAAGATGTTTTATATGTATTTATGATGCCATAGTATACGTTTAATGTTTTTATACATAATATGTACATATATATATACATACATATACATATTATGTATGTATGTACATATTTAATAAAAGTTTATGTAATAAAATGTTTTTGTTTCGATATACGCGGTTTCTTTTTACGCGGTGTTTTCAAAGAACGTAACCCCCGCGTAAAACGAGGGACGCCTGTATTGTTATTAGCTTTATTATAATATCATTTCAAAAAAAAAAGTATTATGCCTCCGAGGAATAATAATAGTAATGAGATGAGAAATTATATTTTTAGTGATAGGAATAAAAATTTATTCCTATCATATAATTATTAACCACTGTATGGACTACTTCTTGAATCTTATATTTTTAGGTTTCCGATTAAGCTTATAAAGATTAGATATCTTGTCATTCAGCCAGTGGCATAACTAGGAGTGGACAAATAAATCGATTATAAAAACTTTGGACCTCTGAGAGAAGCCATAGGGTTGACAACAGAACTGCAATTGACCAAGAAAATAATAAAAAAAAGGTCATATCTATAAATTATTCTAGGTATTATATTTAATTTCAATGCAGAAGAAAGCTTCTTCTGATAATTATGTATTTCGAGCAAACCCCAACTTTATTCGCACGCGGCAAACGGAAATAAAATGAATGAGGGATGTCAAAGTTAACTTCGATCATAGAAACTCCTTCTCGGGAGTCAACCTCGACGTAATAACTTTATCACCAGAAATAAAGCCAACCAAAAAAACATATTAAGACAATAGCAAAGCTTACTAGTAGGCTGTCGCAGCGAGAAGCAATGAAGATACTTAAAGACTTTCAGCAAAAAATACGTTTAACTTGGTTTGCCGAATTTAAAAGATGTTGCCTGATGTCAACCGTTAAAATATTTTCTTAAGATCTGCATCTTTCTTACTTTTTATTTTGGATTTCAAAAATGAACTATAGAAGCCGAAAAATTGATGGATACAACCTCAGACAATTGCCATAGACAAGGTATTTTACTCATAAAGAAGCTATGTGTACATAGTTAATGGCACATTTACGATACAAGTAAGTCTCCCACCCTTAAAAGGAAGATGATCAATCGGGACTCGCGGAGAAGTGGATGAAATGGAGAGGATACTACTTGTAAAGTGCATCAGCCACAATAATTTGTCGGGTCACTAACATGGCCGATTTTGTTCTCACCTGTAAAATGTTATTTCCGGGCTTTAATGGCCCAAATTCTTACACAGTTTAAACTGTGTTGCCATTTCATCACAATATACAGAATATTTAATAAAAACACACTTTAAATAAAGTATAACAACATATAAAAAGCATAATTAAATAATGCATGCTGAAAACAATCTACGGGTCTGACAGCTGGTCGTTACCATGACAATGCAATACTGCTTATATATATTTAGTGCAGGTCGGCAACATAGTGTTGCGGTCACAACTTTTCTATTACTACAGTGCGTAAATTCTCACTTTGTGAACATCGATCGTCGTCACTGCCAGATGTCTAGGGTAATTGGTCTCAGGGTACAAAAATAATCTTGAAAAACAGAATCTTTCTACCAAAAGGCTATGATGATGTAGCAAATCTCTTAAATGAAGTTAAAAAAATTAAAAATAAATATATTATAATCAACGTTTAGCCAAACCTTTTAAAAACTTTCTTCAATTATTATTAATCTCAATCCATGTTAGGCGAGTACCACGTTTTTTATTATAATTTTTTATAATTCATATCCACCCAACGATTTCGCATGCAAAAGAGGTACCGTCAGCCTATACCAAACGGGTGAAAGTTTATGGGGGCCTCGCCCGATAAAAACAAAAATATCGCGAGACGGTGAAAGTGAGACACACGCGGGCGGGGGCGCCCGCAACGATTATTCACGGCGAGGTTTGGTGACCTAGGCTGGGGTGCCGTCGTCGGTACAGGGTCAGAGGCCTGGGTCAGATGCAAATTTACACACGGTATACCTACGTATGCATATGGCTCCATATAAGGAGGGTACAAATTTCTCCTTTACAAAATTACATACGAGATAACGTCCCATATGAGTTTTTTTTTTAAATTAAGTTATAATAGACGAGATAGTATCTATTATCAATACGTGACAGTCATGATCATGATAAACAAATACAATGCTTTAAGAACATTCGACCGATATTCTCCAAGGTTACAGGGTAAGACAAAAAAAAAGTATTTTTTATTGAATATGAAGGCCGTAACTTTGTATTCAGACATAACTTTTAATTCTAAACAACTTTTACAAATGAAAATTGTATCTAAAACGAAAAATAGCAAGAATTCTGCCAGTCACTGTATATTAATAACATTACGTTCTTTTGACTCGAATCCTGGTACTGTTTATTAAAAACTTTTAGATTTGACTGTGTCAGAAAGTGTTTATTAAAAATGCAATATTTTTACAGTAAAATAAACTTTAGTCATTATAATTAGGGTTTGGATTGGCTTATATATTTTTCTTCGAATTTTTTTTGCGTGAAAATAACTTTCCAACACCCACATACATATTCATCATTCCACCTTTCCATGGGTAAAAAAAAATCAATAATTTACCTGGTTTTTTTAAAATTCAAAAAACCGCAATTTAACAGGGGAAATTTTAGCGCGATTGGATCCACTTAACGAAAACGCCCAAATCAAAAATTTGATTGGAGTTGATTAAGCATTATACAAAATTCAATTTACAGTTTGGGTCGTAATATATTCAAGACGATGGAGGTAGAACGCCAAGTTGGTAAAAGCTCTGTCAAATTCGCAAAATAACTATCTAAATTAGGTGAGAACAAGCTTAGGACAAAAAAGTGGCGTTGCCGAACGTACATAATATCGTAGCATGAAATAGATGTATTAGGCCCGGTTTTATAGATTCGAGTTAAACTCAAAATTCTCGAAAAATTAATAATTACCCTTATTTGATCACTGTCATTAATTTTGAGGGTTATTTCATACAAGTACATACCTTATGAAACTGGTCCTTACAAGTATCAAGAGGAGTGAGACGCTTATTTAGATTGAATGCAGTCACACATGTCAAAATATGTAAATTTCGAGTTATGTTAAAATTAGCATTATTTTGTAACAGTTCAGTTTGGTTACAGCAATAAAAATTTAGAAGTTGGAGAATGGAGAAAGTATTTATTCAGGAAATATGTTGACCTGCTCCTAAATTAAAAAATTATGCAAAATATGGTCAAGCAATTAGCATTACATCATTTTGGAAATATTAATATCAGAACTAGCTTATATCTACGTTACGTTATCAATCACAGTTAAAACCCATAAACAGAATGTGTATGTGCAATAGGTAAGTCCGAAATAAGTTTTTTTTTAACATTTGGTATAGGCTCGGTTAACTAAACAGCAATGCTGCTCTTCGCCAAGTTTATAATAAAGACGTTTCTATCTATCTATTAGTGGTGGGTCGGTATCTCTGTAACTGCTACTTTGAAACGGTATTTTTTATACCGTCGTGTCGCGCTCCACCTCATACAAGCAGGCAGTTACTCTGGAACTATTAAAATATTATTCTTCGCCGCTACACGCTGCGATGTGAACCGAGAAAAAGCGACAGCGGCCGGGCTCTTCACACTTTCGTTGTGGAGCGCACAACGGCAAACGGTACCTGGAGAACAGTAACAGTTTGTGGTTGACGGTATTATGTCAGACTGGGGACGAAAGGTTGCAGAGCGAACTGTTGCGGCTGCCGTTCGCGGGTATGTATTATGTGGTGGAAACGTTTGATTTTAACGCTGCGACTCGTAGTTACGGTGCCGGTGTCTTGCTGGCGCGCTAGCCACGGAGGTATCCATAACAGTATCTCCCACCTCTACTATCTATTAATGGCGGAGCCCAGGGCAAGGGCGGATTCTATCATCCAGGGGTGGGGGAAAACAAGTGAAGTTGTAAAATATATTTCCTGTACAATAATTATTATAAATGGAACCTTTTGACAATATCAATTTTAACAGGACCCGGACTTTCGCCAACTCAGTCTTTTGTATATGTCGTGTTCGGGAGTGCGCAATAATATTTTACATTATTCAACAAAGTGAATAACATCCATTATTTTAAGTAATATTTAATCCTCTACCGGCCCTGTCTAATATTTACATGATCTATAAAATAATGTAATCACAAATCTGGTACATGTCATTAGCAATATATTATTTTATACCGGGTTCGCCCCAACGAAGCGGGGATGGAAGATTAAATCACTATCGAGGAACTTATCAAAAATACTAAGCCAGCATGAGGTATGGACTTAAAGGCGGCATATTTTCAAATTATTTTACATTATACAGGATGGCTCAGAAAAGTATGGCGAACTAAACTTGCAGTTTTTTTTAAATGGAATATCCTATATATTATATTATTTTCTAATTCCCTATAAATGTTGTCTAAAATCTCATATGTCTAAATTCAATTGTTATTGGGATAATGACGTTTAAAATATGACATTTTAGACAGACACGCTGCAACATTAGAACGGTTTATCTTAGAGAAAAATGGTTTTCACCCCCTGACTTAGGGTTTTGTTTTCTAAATGTTATAACTTTTGGTTCAATATGTTAAACCAAAACGTATTTAATTTAGACTTCCATATAAGCAAGATATCAGTATGTCACAGGTAAATTATTGTACAATAAAATATTTTAATTAGTTTTATTTGTCAACAATAAATATGCAAACAAACAACTATCAGTTTTAATTAATTGTAATTTTCATTGTTTATATATCAGAACCTAAACATTTATAAACACATTTGGCGACAACAAAGCGCCATTTAAAGTTTTAGATAGGAATAATAACTATTATTTTTATCGATTGAAAAATAAAAACAATTAAAATTATATCATGGTTAATTACCCTGATACAATCGGAATAGTTCGTGCGGTGGCAAAAGCTATAAAAATATGTAAATATTTTTGCACGGCACTTTCCTCGCTTAATTAGTCTTCGCGCAGTATAAAATATAATATATTACATATTGTTGATAACAGATGTCAATACATAATTTATATAAGTTTATTTTTTATAAAAGAATTAAATTTTTTGCACCTGGGGAACTAAATCCCTGTATGAGCAAAAATAGGCTCTGATTTGTAGAATACATATAAATGACAATGCATTAAACATAATTGTTGGAAAACTAGTTCCAACATTGGAATTATTAAATTTTCAATAATTATTACTCTCATTAAAATATCTTTAATTTGCCCTTTCTAAAAATCAATGCATCGAAAACAGAATAAATCATAAAAATTTCCTCAGTTTAAAACTCTCAAATAGACAAATTTACATGTCTCAACTCGATAATATTTAAAGAAATTTCTATTTATAGAACACAGACAGACGGTTTGCATTTCTCGTTTGCCGTCTCTCACCCCTAATCTAAAATATAGATTTCTATTGGTCCCTATTTCGCGTCACTAATCAATCATTGGCCCTTCTGAAGGTCACAGGCTTCTTGTTGCTCCGCGACCCGTCGGTCAGAAGCCAGATACGAAG
Organism: Polydrusus cervinus; assembly: GCA_935413205.1. Classification (NCBI taxonomy): domain Eukaryota; kingdom Metazoa; phylum Arthropoda; class Insecta; order Coleoptera; family Curculionidae; genus Polydrusus; species Polydrusus cervinus. The sequence continues at coordinate 79,786,597 of OW284512.1, read as the reverse complement.
CAGTGATGTAAATTTTCGTTACTTTTGAGGACTTGGACCGTTTCGTTACTTTGGGTATTAGGACTCGTTACTCAGGACTCGTTACTTTATGTAAATCGTTACTTTTAAAAATAAAAAATATGGCTTTGATCCATGGCCAAATACTCATGATTTGTAGTATAGATATATTAAATCTAGGTTATGTACTATTGTCAATTCTCAAATATGTGATTAAGAAACACATAAAAACATACAATATAACAAAAAATAGGAATAGAACATGGCGTATTGATTAAAAAATAGATTTACTTGTTCTCAATTTACACAAAATATAAACAAATAACACTTCGTTTCTGCTTTTGGGTATCTGATTCTAGGAATCAAAGATCTATTATTTTATAATTTTCTAAATACCAGTGTGCGAAGTGAACTTGACTAAACACAATTTGTTTACGCTATACAATCTAAGAAACAGAATACTCAATTTATATTATGTTTATAAAATAAGTGCCTGTTAAAATTAAAAAAGAAATATAAATTAAAAATACATAGGAATAAACATTGCTTTCATCTCTCAATGGTAACTTCCAGTCCTGTATTTCCTCAACCCAACAGGCAACATGGCTTCCCGACAACAAATTAACCAAACACATATTAATACGCCATCTCTCCAAAGTACATGCAAAACGACACGCCATCGGCCGCCTGACGAGGTAAAAACAAAATCCAGCTCGAAAAATAATTATGATACGTTTTGTCTGTCATCCGTTTGGCTATCAAGTCCACGAACGAAACCGCCCGCTGTAAAATTCTGGGTAGAATAGTTACTAGTTAGATTTAAATTCAGAGTAACGAAATGCCAAAAGTAACGAGTCTTTTATAACATTAGGACTCGTTACTTTTAGTGATCACATAGTAACGCTTACTTTGTAACGAGTCCTTATTTATTTTACATCACTGATACGAAGTAACGAAGTAGATATCTCGGGGTCAAGACACGCTCGATTTTGACGTAAATCTCTCGCCGTTTCCGACACCCCCGTCGGTCGGTCTCTAAAGAAGATAGAAATAGTATCTCACATTGTTCAGTCACGCTTTGTTTTTTTGGAGTTTTAATAAAATCTCGCTGGCAAGACACCCCCGTTCTGTACGTCAGCAATTGAACGTATCGCGCCAAGTCACACTCGGCTTACGGCAAATTCCTGTCAAACATTCTCGTTTTGGCAGTCTCCAATAAAGTGAAGCAAGACATCAACTGCATTTCTCACTGTGAATTTCCTGTCAAACACTCCCGTTTCTCAGGTTCAAAATAGATTAAAAATAACTCGTGTTCTTACAAAACTCGTGTTATTATCTCGTGGTTATACTCACAGTTGATTGTGTTCTGAAGTTCCCGTAAAATAATTCCACTCTGAAGGTCTACACTCTGACCTCAGTATGTGATATAAGAAAAACAGTTTTGTGATGTATTTGTAGTTGTGAAATGTTTGATTATTTAACATAGAAGATCTGTAGATCAAGGTAGGATCTAATCTAGTTGTCAATCCAATCAAAGTACGAGCAGTTTTGCAAAGATTTGCAATCAAAAGAAATTGGTTGCATCCAAGCTACATTTGTATGTAAATGTAAAAAACTTTCATAGTTTTTAAAAATCATTCGACATTGATTTATCCGCCTTGTGGTTAATAAAGAATTTATAAAAACCACTGTTTTCGTGATTACAAAAAATAGAAAAGTGACTTTGACATTAAGTGAATCTTTTCGAATTAAAAGTTATTTTTGAGCATTATTATGTTCGGGCTCTTTTAAGTTTTAAATGTAAAAACCATTTTTGATTTATAGATTTTGAACAACTGTTCATAGGTTGTTGAGATTTATATTTATTTCATGATCAAAGGTTATTGTATTTTTGATTTAGTATTTTTTAGTAGTATTACTGTATATAGTTAGTTGTATTGTTTTGATCTTAAAACAATATTTTATTTCAATCGTTACTGATCCGGTATTTAAATTTAAGATTGATTTCAGACAATGTCAAATTGTATTTGATTTAACTTATTGTAGATTTCGTAAATAACGGAAGATACAGTAAATAAAAATAATTTGTTAACACAAATTTAAAGTTCGTTTTTATTCAACTTGAACCACCCTGGGCATTTTACAGTCTGTTTCAGGCGATGTTGTAGAAACAACTAGCCACCCTTCTTTGAATATGTAAGAGGCTCGACAGTTTCTCACCAATAATATTTTTCCAAGAGTAATATTAAAAAATAACCAAAAAGTTTATAAATATCATTCAAAATAGGTCTGAATTCATTCAATGTTTGATCTACATACAAAATTTTATTCTTTCGCGTTTGTTTTCAAGCCGCGTTGAGTTTTCAAGCCAACAAATAAGACAGGCATCCGGAGCGAGAGAAATCTTTATACGGATGTTAATTTTTAAACCCGTAAATCCTGACATTATTTGAGGGAAAAATATTTTTAAATATCGCATTGCTATAATAAACGAGAACAGTCACCATTTGTAATTTTTGTATTATGGTTTGACCAACTGGAGAAGTTCTAAAGAAAGAGTGCCAAGACAAGAATGACATTTGAAATGTCAATTAATTGAAGACCCGTCATTTCCTGTTTTAAGTAAAGAAGATAAAATTAAACCTACCCCCTCAAAAATTCAAGACTGGCCCAACCATAATAAAAACAATGGTTATCCATCCAATCTATGATTAAAACTTTTGCCGCAATTCACAACAAACTTTTACTCCGTTTAAATACAAAATACAACTGTGCCAAAAGACTTTATAATACAACTTGACATTGAAAATTAGTCCACAAACATTAACCAAACGAAAAAACGAACGACGCCGACGCCATGAGATTGAACACTGAACTCACGAAAGGCGAGGTTTCGCGTCATTTGTTCTTGGTTCCGGCGAGGCGACCTAGGCCCACAGTGACGAGTGTTTCCCCAGGACACCCATTTCAAGGAGTCGCCCATTTAATGCGTTTAATTCCATAACACCCTGTTATTATCGCCCATAGTAACAACCCATACAAATTTTGTGTATGACATTCAAGCAATTATTTAATATCGAAAACTAATAACTTACAAATTTTGTTTTCTAATAAAATTAATTAAATTATCAGTATTCCATACATCTACACCGACTATATCAATTTCATGTTAATCAGCACTACTTACCGCTAATGAATAGTTTACTTAAAAAAATATGTAGAAATAATTTATGACATTTAAATAAATGTAATGATATGGGGGGCGGGGAGGCTTGATCATGAATATGATCAATTTTGAATCAACAAAACTAATTATTTTAAAATAGAAATAAATTGAAGCATAGTATTTCTACGTACGTAAAGTAGTTACCATTGTAAAAATGCTATTTAGCTTATGCCACCTCCAATTCAGTATGTGTCTATGGGATTGGCTGCATAAAAAAGGAGTGAATTATTTTTATATGGTAAAAATATGTAGGTGGGTAATAATTGTAATTATTTTGTAGACCTCTCCAATCATTAATGATGCATTATGCGATTTACAAGTAAAAGTAAACGCGGTAGTGAGGCGGCAACAGCAACATTGATAACAACAAACGAATTTCCAGTTGAACGAACTTACATTTATTAATGTTTTATGCAAATACGTAAATTTACTATAAAGCAACAAACGAAATCAATTTTCTATATCGTGTAAAGCGATAAATTGTTAATTATTATATCCATCGATTTATCGTGTATCATATAAATTCCTCAGATATACTGGATAAAGCAATACCTAAACAGGATTTTTTTTCCAAAGAAAAAAAAATTGCAATGTTTAATTACGGTCTTCTCGGCCCAAATTACAAACTAAATTGAAGAAAATAGTATATTACGTATAGTATATTGACCGGAAAGTACTATTTTACAGGAAGAAGCAGACAATTTCCAGGACGAGCCGCCAGGCGAGTCCTGGGAGCCTGCGAGTCCTGTTAACGTACTTTTCGGTTGAGTGACGTACAATATTTTTTTTACAATCGACACAAGACCGCACAGCTGTGCAGCCGAAATCTGTTTTATTGTAAAAATTGTTGGAAATGTTGCTCATTTTTTTCTTGACAAACCCCTAATCTAAAGTAAAATTCCTTCTTGACATTATGTATCATTCCCCCCGGGGTTATTTGGTAAATTTCGTGTATAGGTCGTGACCAAGTTCGTTTGTTATGTAAACTTTCATTTTTAGGTGACCCCAAAGGTTTCTATATTACCGAAACGCAATGGGTCGTATTACCTTTTTTTATGCCCTTTCCAACGAGCTATCACAATAAGTTGGGGGGCGGTTTCTACCTCAAAATGAGAAATAAATTACCTAGACACGAAAATAGTATGCAAAAGTAAAAATAAATACAGCCGTAGTTCTGTATTTTTTCAGCAAATAAAGAGGCTTCCTAATAATACATTTATTCCCGTTAAAAATTCCACCCTGTATGTCATATGGAGCGTCTAACCTTGGAGAAGAATTTAGAAACGTTGGCCGGATACCTTTAAGGCCATTCTAAACCAATGTGACAGTATTAGTTGGACAAATAAAAATTCTGATGCAATATTGTAGTACAAAACAATCCCACATCATCCTAGTTCCCAATATTGCTTCTCTGTAATCAAATATGTAACTGACAGGAGGAGTTTGAAGATAATTGATAAATATGTCAAGACCAAAATCCCATTACATTCAAACAGGATAAATATGATAATAAAATAGATAGAGGTTTATTGAGTTTACGTCAGTCATTTGGTAAAATTGGAACTGAATCTAATTTTTTTTGCAAGAATTTTATTAAATAATCTACAGGCAGGAAAAATGTCTCTCTCACTTTTATCGCCTGATTTTTTAAAATGATTCTATACTTTTAAATCAAAATATGCACATAAAATTTAAATATTAAAAAAGAATATCACACACACCCTCAACAATCACATAAAATGTGATTCGGTAATGGTGGCAGTTTTAAGTTCCAACTAAAAAAAAATTGAATCATCTTTCAAATGGCTTTTTTCTCTATAATTGAAAAATCACAAACATTCTTTCGTATTAGTCATTGAATTTTCAATTTAACTGAGTCTATGTCCGGCTGCATGCAAATGCCATTGGCCATTTTACCAATGCGCTATGCATACAGGGCCGGATATTGCTGTCCGTCCATTCTATTAAACTGGCTCTATGCATTTACGGCTCTATAAACATTCAAGAGGTTATGGGCGTAAAGGCATCGAAAATGGTATGATGCCTTTTTTGAGAAAATCAAATTTATTATTTTTATTGAAAGTACTGATAATAAAATTGTACTTTTGTATGCCCGCATGGCCTCCACCCCTAAACTATGGTACAATTTATGGCAACAGCATGAAAGTAACTATATTTGAAATTTACTTTAACAACCTAGTTAGTTAGTGCGGTCACTGTATAATATGTTCATGGTATTTTGTCGTTAATTTTATTTGCGCTAGCACTTTTCTTTAATTCTTATTTTTATTATTTTGCCGCAGATCGTACTTTCTGTTTTAATAATTTTATTATTGCGGTTTTAAAAAGCGAATAAAAAATATCGACTTGTGTTGTTAGCGGTCGGCTACTAACGAGTTTGCTGACATTTTAGCCACAACCACTTCTTTAATAACGTTTTCTACAACCATTATTGCTTGATTGCTCGTTTTTTCCGTTCGCCACAGAATTACTTTATTTGCTTTTCAGTTTCATATTTAATAATTTATTATAAAAGTGGTACAGCTGAATTTATGTATGTACTTATAGCTTAAAATGTCAAAAAATTAATTAAATCCTCGATTACATTTTAATTATGGAGTACCTACCAACACGAAAGTCGTATATGTATATTTATTAGGTCTAAAAAGAGAAAGTATTTTTTTTCTATAAAGGTTTTGAATTAATTATTTATAAAGTACAAAATATAAGATTGAAAGTATTAAGGCCTTTTTACATTGGGTGCAATTGCAAGAAAAAATTGCCTGAAAGCATGCGCTTTGTCGACGTTTTAAACAGCTGATGAGAAAACGTGCATCAGCTAATTAAAACGTCGTCGAAGCGCATGCCTCTAGGCCATTTTTCTTGCAATTGCACCCAATGTAAAAAGGCCTTTAGCGCGATGTCCTTTTTATTTTTTTCTGACTCTATTTGAATAAGTATAGCTATATAAAGTTGACATTCTCAGTACCATTTTGTCTCCTCTACAAGTTTGTGTAATTAGATTTTTAATCCGGCGTTTCGTTTTTTCAAAACCATCATCAACTTTGCTTTTTTAAATAGCAGAGAAATTTTATTATTTTTAAATTCCTTTCCTCCTTTATAATTTAATGACGCATCACACCTAGTATTAATAACACATTTCGAACTTCAAAACCCATCATCAATAAAAATAAGTGCAAATTGCTTATTTAAAACTATTTAATTTTCAATCTCCGTAACCTAATCTAATTGTAGTTTTTTTAAATAAAAATGATGGCACATTATTCAGGAGAAGAAAAATTGGATATAACTTGCTGCCGATGTCCAGAGTTAAATTATTTCTAGTTGGTTTTGAAAACAAAAGAAAGTTTATATATACAAGATGAGTTTGTACCTAATCTTACTGATCATGGATTTTAGGTGTAATGCGTCGTTAATTTACAAAGGAGGAGAAAATAAAAAAATCTCGACTATTTAAAAAAGCAAAGTTAATGATGGTTTAAAAAAAAAACGTCGGATTAGAAATCTAATTACACCAACTTGTAGCGGAGAAAAAATGGTAATAAGAAAGTAAACTTTATTTTAACATATCTCTTCAAATATATTTAAAAAAAGATAAAAACGAAATCGCGAAAATTCGGCTTTGTCCAAATATCGTCGGAATAATTCGAATTTTTCCATGTAGAGTGCATCCCTATCTGGGACACCCTGTATATTAAATTAAACCACAAACATTGCGTTCTCTTCCTGGCCATGTTTATTAATGGATTTTCAAAAACATTTTAAATTTGGATTCTACAGATATTGCTGAACTGTTTTTCTCGTATTCCACTGTAGACTTTCAGGGAAAACCACCACCCAACATTCCCTCAGTTCAATCGCAAATGTCAGAAATCGTGTTCCGTCAGCGTCTTGTTAAACGGATTCTTAAAGGACTCGACGTCAATAAAGCTTCTGGTCCAGACGAAATTTCTATCATTGTTCTTAAGACATGCGCCGATGAACTTACACCAGTATTTTGTAGACTTTTCAACTTATCCTACAAAAAAGGAATATTTCCATCCTGCTGGAAGTCGGCGCGTGTCCAGCCCATTCCAAAGAAAGGTAAAAAGACTCTGCCAAGCAACTACCGACCCGTCGCATTGCTTTCAGTAATTTCAAAAGTAATGGAGAAAGCTATTAACCAACAACTCCTAAAGTATCTGGAAGGGCTTAACATTATCAGCGACCATCAATACGGTTTTCGTAAGTCCAGATCAACAGGTGACCTTCTGGCATATATAACCCATCTTTGGAGCAACACCATCGAACATCATGGAGAATCCCGGGCTGTTGCACTGGACATCTCTAGGGCTTTTGATCGTGTTTGGCACGATGGGCTTCTAAGTAAATTGCGATCCTACGGTATGCCTAATGGATTCTGTTTATGGTTAACCAGCTTCCTTAAGAACCGTTCTCTGCAAGTGGCGATTGACGGGTTTCTCTCAGACACCTTCACCATCAATGCCGGTGTTCCTCAAGGGTCCATATTGTCGCCTACCCTCTTTTTACTGTATATTAACGACCTTCTAGTGAAAACCCAAAATCCAATTTATAGCTTTGCTGATGACAGCACACTTGTCTCATCTTTTACCTTGACTCCCCAAACATCCGCTACCGACGCACATCTTCGCAGGCAGCATGAAGTATTGCGCCTCAACAAAGACCTGGAAGAAATTTTGGCTTGGGGTGACAGTAACCAAGTCGAATTTAATGCTAAGAAAACCCAGGCAGCAGTCTTCTCCAAAAAGGTTAACATTGCAGAACCGGATATAGTCATGGCAGGACAAGCAATTCCCCTGGCACCGTCTATTAATTTGCTGGGGGTCAATCTGGGAGGTAATATGTCTTGGCATGATCACGTTGCCGCAATTGCCAAGGCAGCTGCACAGAAACTTGGTGTACTTTTCCGCACCAAATGGTTGTACACACCTCATCAACTTTTGACACTCTACAAAGCCCAGATTCGACCATCATTAGAATATTAATTGCTCTCATGTCTGGAGCTCTGCACCCAAGCACACCCTTCGGCTACTGGATTCCATTCAAAGGAGAGCCGTTCCTCTGATCGGCGACCCCGAGCTGACCAAGACCCTCGATAGCCTGGAGCATCGAAGACAGGTTGGTGATTTGGCTCTCTTTTACAGATATTTCCATGGCAGGTGTTCGACTGACATTGCCCACTTGATTCCACCTAGAGCAATGCAAAACAGAAATACACGGCAAACCACTGCCGCTCATCCATATGTTGTTCAGCTTAGTACTCCTCGAACTTCATTGTTCAAGAATTCATTCATCTGGAGAACGTCATCTTTGTGGAATGATCTTCCTGAGGTCGTGTTTCCCAATGAATACAATCTTCAACGTTTCAAGACCAACGTTAATCGCTTTTTTCGCACTCGCACCGCTCCCAGAGCGCCTTAAAGGATTTTTCCTACAGTGCAGGTGTTTTATCATAAAAAAAAAAAAAAAAAATTGATGAATGTCAGAATGTTATTTTTCTTTAAAAAAATAATTTTCTATATTTTTTTACAATACAATGAACTTTGGTAATTATTTTTAGGGTTTTTATTGGCTTGCATGAAAATAACTTTCCCACATCCACATAGATACCTCCTTTGCATAGGTGAAAAAAAATGTAATTTTTTTTGTAATTGGGGAAAAGAACAACCGCAATTTATCACGAAAAATATTACCGCGGTCGGATCCTTTCAACAAGGCTCGTTGAATAGTTTTCATGTTACATGTCACTAGGTCATATGCGGTCGTTAAATCGTAAAATAAGAAAAAAAAAGTTCATAAAACGAAGTTTACAAACTCGAAAGTGTCGTAAAATTAATTCTACTGCCGCTTGAGGTCACAGGTCGTCCACAGTTTGCAAACATCAGAGAATTTATCTTAACATTCGCAAAGTACGATATAAAATTTAATTTTTATTTCCTGTACGGGGTGTCCCAAATTCGAAGGCGACCATTGGGATCTTAGAAACATAAATTGTGGCAAAGTTGCACGATTTTGTGCTCAATCGAATGTCTTTTAAACCTTGAGAAATTTCCTAGCACTAGATTCGAAAAAGCGAAATTTGAAAATTAGTTATTTTTTTAAAACTTTATTTAAAGAGAAATTATACAATAAATTGCACTTTTTTATTGCCACTTTTTTTCTTTAAGAACGGACATTATCAGTTTTTAAATCCCACGTATCAACTTAATTTTTTTAAATACGGACCTGAATGTTTTATTTTGGATTTCAAAAGAGCTCGTCATTCTAAAAACATATAATATGTTTCACACTTGAACGGCAGTAGAGTTTTGGACTTGCATTGTCTTTATTTGTTTTGAATCACAACGTTTCAACTGGTAAGCATCTCCAGTCGTCTTCAGGTGAATACTTTTTCACACTTGTTATGTTATTGAACGTTTCGACAAAAATTTATATGATCAAACATACCTACATCTGTCTTTATTCAATATGGAAAAATTAAACAGAACTTAAATAATAAATTAAAGGTGGCAATGAGACAAAACATTATACTCTAAACCCTTATGAGGTGTTTGTTAGTTGTTGAAGTTTTGTGTAGCTATTTTAGTGATTTATATATGCTTTCAAATATTATGAAAAGCATTATTAATTTTCATACAGAAAAACGTAAATAGCGAAATTAAGTGGATCAGACCGCCAGCGTAGTGTTAAATTGCCTGAATTACAATTATATTAATATTGAGTTCTTCACCAATGGAAAGTTGGTATCTACATATTATTATAATGTGGGCGTGAAAAGCTTGTTTTTATGCTGAAAAAAATTGAAGAAAAATATAAAAGCCAACGAAAACCCTAAAAAGAATTTGTTTTTATATTATTTATTATATATTTTTCTCCAGGCTACAGCCTCCGAATTCCGACAAAATTTTATCCAGTTTAGCAAAAATAATTTCCTACGGAGCGGTTGCACTCGTTCTAGATATTGGTTTAGAAATACAGTTCATAAGAAATTCTAGAGTTTCTATTTGAACTGTAATAAATATCTAACAATCACGCCCTTTTATATTTAAAAACATTAAAATTACAAAAATAAAAAATAGCTACTATGACGACACTCCATAATGTTTATTTTTTTAATTAAATTTGAATTCTATCTAACATTTTCATATTATGTACAGTACCAGGAATTCAGTTGCATTTTTATTCCACGTACACTTTATACATCAGAAAAAAAATATTAATTGTATTATTACCTATTAAATAATTCATGTTACGTGCGTAACGCAGGAAGTGCTAAAAGATGTTGATATGTCGCGTGCATTTAAAACCTGTCGTTCATAATAAGTATGGTTTATTTACAACAGAAGCATGTATGCAAGTTTTATATTTGCATACATAATGTAATAAATAAATAAATAACTTAATAATAAAAATATCATAAATGTGATTGTTGTAATAAAAAAAAAATTACTTACTTAGCGTCTGACCACGATGAGAAAGTTTTAATATATTACTTAAGTGTACATACCTGAAAAAAAAGAAAGAAATGCTATAGTATTATTTTATTTCCATATCAATCGAAATTTTCACTATACTCTTTTTTGTACTAGAATATGATTTCCTATAAGTAGTTGCTACAAATCGGTTTTGGGGTTTCAAAGTGATAATTAATATTTTTTTAGAGGAAATTTAGCTTTAAAAAAATTTAAAAAATTTTAAATTAAAAATTGCTATTTTTATATATTATTTCAACGAAGAGAAAAAGCATATATTTCAAATTCTTATAGAAACTGAATGGCAAGAGAATTGCGGTTCTTGACCAAGAGCGATCGCAGCTGGACCTATTTAAAAGCGCAAAGCTTTTGGATTAAGTGTCTCGTAAAAGATTAATTTTTTCAGTGTAACAGAATCGTAATTTGGATTTTAAGAAATACTTCACATTGAAAATTTTTTGATCCGAGCAACGAATTATTCAGTCAATAGCAGGCCAGTCGAAATACAAAGTAAAACTTACTTTTTTTAGGCTTAAATTTATGGCACGTGCCCAAATCGCTTTATAAATCAGCAATAAATTGCGGTATCACAACCGAAACGAAAAAACACTTAAAATACAATTTACAACACCGCCGACCGATCGGTTATTGTCTTTTACACAATTTAATGTTTACGCAAAATCGAGCGTGTCATAAATAAACGGTTCGCGCGTACAAAATCGAATAAAACATCGATTAAAAGGTTTACTGGACTTGCTTAACCTATTTCTAAATTTAACTTTGGCTTATACACGTTAACTGACGCTTAAAATCTATATTTTGGCGAAATTTTCGCATCGTCGATTCTTGCCAGTGTTACTTGTTAAACGATCCCTAAAATCGAAGAAAGAGTATGTTTGATACCAAATCAGTCGGGGACAGGCTAGTAATAATGTAGGCGACTTTTTCAAAATTTTAATTAAGTCAAGTAATTAAAAAGAAACTTTCCAGTTAACAGCTAATTTCACCGCTTCGCTTAAAACTACATATTATCTAAGGTTGACCTTATCTTAAGGTGAACCTTAAGTAAGATGTGGTTTTCACAGGTCTTTTCTTAGTAAAGTTTAACAAACACTTGGCGACATAGCAAATGTAGTAAGAACCAAGACAATTAAAAAAAAGAAGAAGAAAAACGATTCCATTCTAACCCAAGTTTTATCCGTTTATTTTATTTTTGCTTTGGTGTTTGGTTTAGGCCTTTCTTTATTTTTTAAATTTTGTTGTGTACTGTGCAGTCAAAGTTTTACAAGCAACAAGATGGAGGATAAAAAAAGAGTCCCGAATTTTTCAAACAGAGAAAAAGTTTTGCTTCTAAACCTTGTCTCAGATTACAAAGATGTGATTGAAAATAAGAAAACCAATAGTCAGACTTGAAGGCAGAAGGATGATGCTTGGCAAAAAATTACAAATCTATTTAATAGCCAAACTCCAGAAAATTACCCGAGATCCAAAGACTCACTAAGAAAATACTATTATAATATAAAAAAATCTCTTAGAAAAGATACTGCAAAAGAAAAAAGGAAGTTCAAAAAACCGGAGGAGGTGGCTACCACACTATTGTTCCTAAAAGAAAACTTTCAGTAAAGAATTAACAGCACCTTTGTCTTTATAAGAAAAAAGTATTATAGTAGTATACATAATATATTGACATTTTCTTTTGCATTGCTAAAATAAAATAATATACTTACAAATCATAAGGGTATTCTATTTCATTCTCAATGAGGCTTAAGATGAATAGAGCAGTTTCCTTTGTTACCCTAAACCTTTTAAAAAAAATCCAATTATCTAAGGTCTCAATGTAGTTGATTCTATTGTAAATTTTTTGAGGAATTCCAAAAAATATCAAATTTAAATCATCCATATCATCATCATCATCATCATCATCTTCATCATCATCATCAATAGCAAGCTCCTCGGCAATCCCTATCCTATTAAAAGCCATTTATTTGCAAACTCACAAACTATACAATTACAGCTCAAATATAGGCAATTTTAAGAAAAACTATAGAAAAACCAGAATGTGAGTTATCTGTAAAACCAAAAAGACCAAAACCCACAACAAAGACCCCTAAAAGTTAGGTGATAGTATGCCCCAGTGACACTTAAGCTCCAAAAATCCTGGGCTTAACTCCTACTTAAGTCACACTTAAACGACGGTGAAATCCAAATGTGCAACTTAAGTTCCACCTTAACCTAAGCCCACCTTAAGTGTAAGCCGTGAAAATAGCCGTTATCAGGACAAGGATCACCATAAACATGTGTTCCAATAACTTAAATAGAAAAGCACAGATTAGAAATAGAACACCAGGCTCGACAGATTAGTCCGCAGATGGGTCGTAGCGTGTCGAATGAAGGCGGTCCCGGGTTGCCCATTTTCCTGTTTAGTTGTGAAATCGGCATATCTTCTTCCGCGTGTTTTTATTAGATTGTATTTTGTTTAATTCTTTTCTCAGTAAATAATTCAAAAACTGCAACCATAGATAATTTAATTTTTTCGTGGTCTATAAGATAGGGTCAAAATAAAAATTTAGGAAAAAAGCCCATTGTAATTCTGTTAACCTACGGACTGGTGAATTTTAAGTATAGTTTTTATACAGTGTGGTCGATGAAGTGTGCAACAAATGGAAATTTTTTTATTAGTTGCACAACCGGAATTTAAATACCGCCAAAAATTAGTGCATGTCCCATAACAAAATCAAATACAATTAGGATCGTGTTTGGCACGATGGGCTTTTAAGTAAACTGCGATCCTACGGTATGCCTAATGGATTTTGTTTATGGTTAACCAGCTTCCTTAAGAACCGTTCTCTGCAAGTGGCCATTGACGGGTTTCTCTCAGACACCTTCACCATCAATGCCGGTGTTCCTCAAGGGTCCATATTGTCGCCTACCCTCTTTTTACTGTATATTAACGACCTTTTAGTGAAAACCCAAAATCCAATTTATAGCTTTGCTGATGACAGCACACTTGTCTCATCTTTTACCTTGACTCCCCAAACATCCGCTGCCGACGCACATCTTCGCAGGCAGCATGAAGTATTGCGCCTCAACAAGGACCTGGAAGAAATTTTGGCTTGGGGTGACAGTAATCAAGTCGAATTTAATGCTAAGAAAACCCAGGCAGCAGTCTTCTCCAAAAAGGTTAACATTGCAGAACCGGATATAGTCATGGCAGGACACACAATTCCCCTGGCACCATCTATTAATTTGCTGGGGGTCAATCTGGGAGGTAATATGTCTTGGCATGATCACGTAAACTCCGCCTGGGATGATGACGGGTGAACTGAGTAGCTCGGAGTCATCACTGCCGGTCCCAAGCCCGGATAAAGGAGGAGGGTTAAGCGTAGGGTTAACAACCCTACCTTGGAAAAAGCGACCATGTTATGAAAACTAACGAGATGCCTCGGAATAGGACAGATAAAAAGACAAGATCAACGTGTCGTCAAGCTGGTATGGGAAGAGACCCCGGTAGGAAAGCGGCCGCTGGGAAGACCAAGGATGCGGTGGAAAGACAATATTGCGGCGGATTTACGAAGCCTAAATATCCAGCGACCAGAAGAACTTATGATGGACCGCAGCAAGTGGAGGCAAATTGTAAAGTCAGCGAGGACCCACCCTGTGTTGTAGGCTACAGAGAGAGAGAGAGAGAGATGATCACGTTGCCGCAATTGCCAAAACAGCTGCACAGAAACTTGGTGTACTTTTCCGCACCAAAAGGTTGTACACACCTCATCAACTTTTGACACTCTACAAAGCCCAGATTCGACCATCATTAGAATATTGCTCTCATGTCTGGAGCTCTGCACCCAAGCACACCCTTCGGCTACTGGATTCCATTCAAAGGAGAGCCGTTCGTCTGATCGGCGACCCCGAGCTGACCAAGACCCTCGATAGCCTGGAGCATCGAAGACAGGTTGGTGATTTGGCTCTCTTTTACAGATATTTCCATGGCAGGTGTTCGACTGACATTGCTCACTTGATTCCACCTAGAGCAATGCAAAACAGAAATACACGGCAAACCACTGCCGCTCATCCATATGTTGTTCAGCTTAGTACTCCTCGAACTTCATTGTTCAAGAATTCTTTCATCTGGAGAACGTCATCTTTGTGGAATGATCTTCCTGAGGTCGTGTTTCCCAATGAATACAATCTTCAACGTTTCAAGACCAACGTTAATCGCTTTTTTCGTACTCGCACCGCTCCCAGAGCGCCTTAAAGGATTTTTCCTACAGTGCAGGTGTTTTATCATAAAAAAAAAAAAAAGCTTCAAGTCAAACAGCATACAGGGTAGGTCAAAAAACATGAAAATCGTTGAAGAGTAAAGTACCCTTAAGTCAAAAAATAGAGAAAAATTGTATAAAGAAAGGTTGTTTAGAATTAAATATTATGTCCAAATAACCTTCTATTAAAAAAAACATATTTTTTAAAAACTTTAAATTAAACCTGTATAATGGAAATGGAAAAATAAATAAGTTAAATGTATAGTTTGACAGTTTAGCTGATCTTTCTTTTGGCGGTATTTAAATTTCGGTTGTGTAACTAATAAAAATATAAACACAATGAATTTAAGTATTTTTTTTAGGGTTTTCATTAGCTTATATCTTTTTTCTCCATTTTTTTCTGTAAGAAAATAACTTTTTCACACCCACATAGATACTACCTTTCCATTGGTCCAAAGTCAATAAATCGTCTAGTTTTTTGTAATGCTTTAAAAAATTAAAAATTGCGGCAATAGTTTTTGGATATATTTCGGTATATTTTAGCAAAAATCTAATATTACAAAATAAAATCAATAATCATATCATACAGCTAATATGAACAGCGAAATAACCAAGGCCGATCCGGCGCAAAACTTTAAACAAACTAAAAATAACTCGTATAGAGCCAACAATTACCTTGCAAAATCTAATTTTTTACAAAAACAAATTAGCTTATGAATGTTTATCTCATTCGAAAATCATAAAACTATTATTTACTAATCACAATTCACGCTTCCAAGCGCGCTGGTCGTTTCTGTGCCTAGGCCGACAAAAAAATCACGATAATGGGGTCTCAAAAATTATTACGAAACAATTATATTGCGTAACTATAATAGTTAATTTTTTAACAATAAAAGTAGGTTAAGAATAATTTAAAAGACAAAGCAATTATTATTGTAAATTACTAAACAGCTATAAAGCGTGAGAATAAAAAAAAATGTCTTTTATGCAGTATATTACTGATATGCTATATGATTATATTACCCGTGTATTCCATGCAATTCAATGGGCCTTTTCGCTATAATTGAATGTACCGTACTATATTTAACACTAACTAAAAATTGAAAATATATCTCAATATTAAAAATCTTCTTAGAGTATCACAAACCATTAGTAAAAACAATTAAAAACACGGCGCGCAAGCAGAAAGTTTAAAAACATAAGATGAGAAAAGATGTACGTCATCAACCGTACGACCAATTATAGTTATTTTTGTTTCGATAACTTAAATAGTCAAGGAGAGTTTAGAAACAGGAAACAAGACCCGAGATCTCAGTCAGATAGGAGTGCATCGTTTACAGAGCGATCGGCTGCTGCCATTGCTTGGACATGTTGTGACGTCGGTAAGTAGTTTCGCGTGTTTTTGCAAGAAGAATTTAAAAACTGAAAGAGTAGAAAATTTTATTTTTTCGTGCTCTATACGATATCCCTGAATTTGCGCTAACTCACACTAGTAAATAACAAGTGATGAAAGTGATACTTTGTATTACCACTCTAGAGTTGAAATATTTTCTTTCAACACGCGTGTGATATTCGGCGCTTTCGAGCCAGGTTAACCGTGCTTTTTTCTCATTTTCATAGGTGGTCGTAGGAAAATATACTTACACGTCATATTTTTATAATATACTTATACAAAACAATATGAACAAATTAAGAACGTTATCGTTCAGCCAATCTTCGTCCTAAAAAAACTGTTCTATTGTTTTCCTATGACAGAATTTTCACAAAACAATATACAGCGCGGTTGGGTTTCCGACAAATTTAGTTTACCGGGTCAAGCGAATTAATTCTTTTCGTAACAGTGGCGTAACCACAAAGTGGTTCTGAGGAGGAAACTGATTTTTTTTATAGTTTTAGTGCCCAAGAAAAAACACACATTTATGAAATAGTTTTGCTGTGTGAGATTAACTTTAATTTCCTAATATTTTGTCACAAAACATATCTTTAAAAATTATCAGAGGAAAAGAATAGGGGGAGAGGATAGAACTTAAATTAAATTATAAGGACTTAATACTTCCGAGTCAAAAATTTCTATCAGTGGTTCAAACAGTAAAGAAGAAGTGACACAACAAAAATTATTATTTTCTCGTTATGATTATAAACCTCACCGCTCTACTTTATATTTGGCCGACTGAAAGCGCGACGTTGTCATACATCGGGAGCATCAAATAACCACCTCAATATTTAAAAATGCACAGTAATTCTGATGCACTTGGACTAACATTTTTGATGCTGATAAAATAATTATGGCAACACAGCGTTTCGAACATTAAGTATGCCCATATTTATACTCGTTTCTACCTCGAGGAAAATTTCAAGTGTGTCATCTTGACATTGATTGATATTGACAGTTTCTCGAGGAATCCTTAAGGACTAATTTTTCTTTATTTCTTCCCAAAACATATTTTCTAGACAAAAATTGGTCGTCAAGGATTCCTCAAGAAACTGTCAATATCAATCATTGTTAAGTTGACACACTTGAGAATTGCCTTAAGTAAGATAGACTCGAGGAACGACTATAAATAAGGGTATTAGTCATTTGAGCGGGGTATTCTCCCCTTTTCAATTTATTACTTTACTACTATTATAGATTTTTACTTAAAACGTGGTAGTCGTTTACAAAAAACATTTTCTTGGATAACTTTTGTATATCTCACTTGTAACTACTATTGTGGAACCGCGGTTGTGGCTCAGAGGTAGAGCTACTGGCATTCGACCGCGGCCACCCGGGTTCCATTCCCGGAGTGGGCATACGTACAATAAAAAAAGTATGTCCGAAATTTAGTGGATTTAAGAATGCAGGGAAGAGTGTAAAAGGTATCATCTCCCAACCACCCCATTCACGCCGGTAATCAGGCCGGATGAGATCGGACATCTCGTGGGGTGCGGATGAAGGTACACACTCCCCAATCGGTAGGTCATGCAATGGCAATAAACCAAGGGTTGATAGCCCTTGGGGGGTGTCGCATGACTGAGGATCGTGGTTCCTAGCTAGATTAAACTCACTATTTAGAAGAAAATTAAAAGTGACCCTCTAGTCCCTAAATATGGGGATTACATATCTTTTTCCCACAAAGTGCAAAAAAAATTGTTATATCAAAGTGCGGTTAAAATTAAAAATTTTGCCTCTTTGTCCCCCCACCCTAACCCGCCCATGTCTTGTAATGAAATAATGATAGTTTATTTTAAACGCTTTTTCTTTTACATCATGTCATTTGAGAAAAAATGCGTGTCGTGCCAAACAAAGGAAACAAAAGAACAATTGAGAAAAACTAAAACAAGCCGTTTAGTTTTAATATTTTAGTAAGAATTCAGGTTATGCATCGCGTGCCAAGGTTTCAATTTGCAGATCTCTCTTTTGATAGTTCAAAAATTATACATTAGAAGAGTTAATAAATTTTACTTACCTTACACTTCTTGATAGATATAATAGCTATATTGCAAAACTTATATTTTATTATCTATTATCTTAGGCACTCGCGATACAATAACAACAAACTTAAGTAGATCGAATCGGGCTAAAATTTACCGTGTTAACTTGCGTTTCGTCTTGGCGTAAATAAAAAAAACTAAGCAAGTTATTTAGCTATTCACAAATGGAAACGTAGTATCTATGTGAGTGTAGGAACGTTTTTCCATGCAGAAAAAAAGATAGAAGCCAATGAAATCCCTAAAAATAATTACTAAAATTGTTAAAAAAAAAGAATTTTTTTTTGTTTCGAAGAAAAATAACTTTCTGACACACTCCAATATCTGTACAGTTCCAATTTAAAAAGTTTTTAAAAATGCATTAATAAACATGGCCAGGATTAGTGCCAAAAGAACGAAATGTTTTTGTATAGTATAACCGAACTAATATATAGGTACATATTGTCGAGAAAAAAGCACCTTAGTACTATTATATTATATTACAAGCGCCACACATGTCACTATTCTATAAGGTCACTATCTAATAAGGTCAAAATTTGCATTAAAAAGCACTAGCACTAGTGCGGGAAAGTGACACTTTCAAAACTAAAATGCGTGCGGGAAAATGGGTTAAAACGCACGGTTGTAGAAAAAATTAATTTTGCTATAGATACGAAACTTCATAAAATAATTGTAAATTTTGCTGAAGAACATAATATACACAGCAAAACTATAGGACTAAATTCTTTTTCTACTCCCATATGGATATTTACTGTCTGCTTTACACTACAGACTACAGTGGGATGCAAATCTATCAGATAAAATTGGTTATTTCTTATATTTGAATCAAATTATTCAAAAGTTTTTTCTGGCCGCACTAAAGATTTGTGCACGAATGTCCTTTCTCTTTTCAAAAATCTTCAGTTTTTCACTAATTTCTAGAGTATTATACGCAACAGATCTAGAAAAATAATTGGTAAATCTTCCTTAAATGATGGAAAATGAAGATAAGTACACAAAACTAGAAAAAATTCCATTTTTAAGGTTGGGCCTACGTTTTCGTGCTTAATTTACTTCTTCGTGCGATATGGGCATCATATCCACTCTTATTGTACAAACTACTAATAGGATACGATAATTAAAGATTTATTACGTGTATCGGCTACATCTAAAGGAAAATGTAATCAATAAAAACTCGATTTACAAAAACTCGTGCCAACATATTAGTTTTGGGTTACAATATTTCTCTAAGGCGAAATTAGAAATTAATAATAAGTACACTTGTCTTAGTTAGGATTTATTCAATGGCCAGATTTCTATGTATATTTAGTGATTTTTAAAGATATGAAAAAATGTGAATAAAATGTTTGATGAACACAATTGTATTAAATCACTTTCACCCTTTACAACATGTATAATTTAAACCCCCTTTGTTTTGTACAACCCTTTGACAGATGAGTAATGATTATGAATATGGATGTCCAAAGCCGATGGGCCCCTTATTCCCTTCCAACCCTTCTTTGTTTCAGCACTCTGGATGTGGTCTTTCATATTTGCAATAATTCTCCACCAGTACCTCGTTTTACGATAGTATAGTAGGTATTATAATATACAGTGTCCGCGGAAAAGTTGGCACCTGATGGGAAACTTTTGGATTCTACGTGAACCAGAACAAAAAAAAAGCTTAAATATTTTGAATTATAACATGTTACACCATATTTTGGAAATTCAAACTTGGAATTTTTTAAAAGTTTCTTGTGTCCGGTTATCTTAAATACTACTTATTTTCAATGAGACTAACGATATTTTAAAACTTAGGCATTGAACAAACCGATTTTATAATAAATAGGTAATTATTTTTTTCCAAAAATTTTAAATTTGTCTTGAGTGAATTATTTTACAAAATTTATGTACCTACTAGAATAAAAAGTATTGGTACTTGTATTATAAATATTAAAAGATAAAAAAATTTTTAAAGCTTGCCTGTGAAACAATATTTTTTCCGCAAATCGATCGGAAATATTGACAGTTTTGATATTTCTAAAAGAAAAAGTCAACATTTTTTTGCACTTAGTCATTGCTAGGCAACGGAAAATAACTCTTAGGAAATATTTATTATTTTACTGTATGGAAATAGTACATTATATACCTAGGTTGAGAAGTGAGCTATTATATAGCGAGCGCTTTTAAATCCCGAGGCGCGGTACATAATAGCCTTCTCAACCGAGGTATATATAGAATTTTTTACTACTAACAGTAAAATATTACATATTTTAATTGGTTTAAATCTTTGTTACTCATTTCCACCTAATTTTTAAAAAAAATTTAAAATCAAGTCACCTGGGATTTTACTTGTCAAACTAAAAAATAAAATTAAAGAAATGCGTTCTTGGCTGTCAGTATTTGGTAAATATTCCCGTCAGTTAAATAAAATTATAAAATGTCTGAAGTTAAAAATAACTTAGATTTGGAAGTTTGTACCCCACCCGAGCTTAGAGAGGTGGCAAATATATAAATAATATGATAAAGAAACGGTAAGTTAAGTTATAAAATTGTCTCTAACGACCTCATTGAACAGCTGTTTTTCATTATTGACCTAGGTGTAGAATTGTTACTTCTCTATAGAGCAATGGAGTAAATAATGACGATTTCTCAAGTAAGTAGTAGAAAAAATCTATTATTTCTGTACAGCTACTTGTAAACCTAAATCCGTTTGACAATTCAATATTACTTTATTTCCAACACAAGAATTTTATAGTATCATTTATTTGTGAACAAAGTTAATAATATTTATTTCAAAATTTTAACGAGTTGCTTGTAATAAGTTACGTCCTTTTAATAATTTTCTATTTACGGAAAAATAGTATGTAACTATACCTCGTCGAAAAAGCCACATTCCCGGACTCCGTATTATTACGAAAAAAATCAAAATTTAAATTTCACTTTTTTAGGAAGTCGCAACTACTCTCCAGAAAGGACATTGTAAATTAAGGGTTTGGAAAGCCCTATTTTCTTTCTTAAATTTATTTAATAAAATTAGTCTCTACGCCTACGTTTTTATGTTTTGGCCGAAATCGCGTAGTCATTAAGTTTATTAAATAAATTTAAGAAGGAAAATGGGGCTTTCCATCGAATCCCCTAATTTTTTAATGGGTTTCTTTGTTTCAAATACAATATGTAAGGCAGTGGCGCATTCTATAAATAAATAATCTCAACAGCATTAGGCACCAGCAATTAATATTCCATAAATGTAGTAACCTCCTTTCGACAATATGCCAGCACCAAAGTACCAAAATTGGCAACAATACGAAAAATTCAACCTTTTTGGACTTTGCCTACAGTTAGTTCGACTAACCTAAAAATTCGTCAAAAGTATGTAGATACTACACTCTTAAGGCCTTTTTACATTGGGTGCAATTGCAAGAAAAATGGCCTGGAAGCATGCGCTTCCACGGCGTTTTAATCAGCTGATGCACTTTTTCCCATTTAAAACCTGCATCAGCTGTTTAATACGTCGACAAAGCGCATGCTTTCAGGCAATTTTTTGTTCTAAAATAAAACATTTATCCACCATCATCAATCTGCCACTACAGCTTTGGAAATAAGAAAATAGTTGTCCGCTTGGCGTCGTTCGTTCGCAGACCGTCGCGTGCGGAAAAATATCACTTTGCGCATGCGTTAGGAACAAAAAAATTTCTACGAGAGTCAGATAACAACGAAAATAAAATCAATGATTATTTTTTTATGAAACTTGAAAGAACTACAAAAACAATTTACATAGTAATAGAGAATATAAAATAAATATAAAACTTTTTACTTATAATAAGATTGCAGTCAGTGCGTAAAAGTATCACTTTGCGGACGCAAATGCATGTCCAAAGTTTAATTTTAAGCACGCTTGTAGTAAAACTTATTTTCAAACTCCCTAGAAAAATATGGAGACATTTACTATTGACGATATTCCACTTTAAAAAATCGAAAGAGATATTTTTGTTTGAACTTTTAATAACATCATCACGTAACACGTGATATAAAAAGAATAATAATCGGAATCAGATTTCAAAAGGGGGTCAAAATCATTAGTCACCCCATCAATCCCGTTTGCATATAGTCTCCTTAGAAACGGGGGTGGGTATAGAACGTAGAACAACAAAAACGACGGCATAACACAAGGGGGATGAATCAAAGCGGGTAAGGGGGAGCAGCCAGCATGGCCTTAATCTGATGAACGCCGAGTGATACTAGCCCTATTATCATTGTGTCAGGGGTTGTGCTAAACATAACTTATTACGTCAGAATAAGTTATAAAGGGTTATTGGCATTTGACAGATTATGTTGGAGTTGATTTATTTGGAAACGTCATTAAGAATTAAATTCCTCATACTCAAAATAGATAGACTGGAATAAATAATATGACAAGACTATGTAGTATGTGCTACGACAACTCACCTCCTTCGAAATGATGCTAATGAAGAAATCTCAAAGACAAGCTCTAAAAATCCTCCATTCTCAAGGATGAAGAATAGGAAAAAAATGAAATACCCCGCTACCCCCTTAATCTGTCAAAAACCATTCCTTTTCGTGTTTTATGAGGAAAAACGTAAAAAATCCATCCTCCAAAAACGGGGGGAAGAAATGCCTCCACATTCCTTCTAGAATAACATACCAAAAATATCCATTGTAATAAATGCATATTATACACATAATCCCCATACCTGCATTACCAACAATCAATTTTAAAACGCAAAAAAGAATATCTACAATAACAATAATAAAATAATTTATTATTCCAACGCCACCATTATGGTCACAAATCGTTGCCTGTCCATATCGGTCCTTTTCTGCAGGCACCTTTTATTGCCACCAGACCATCCATCATCAGATATGCATAAATGGCGGAAGCAAAAGCCAACTTGGACCCGAAAAAAAATACTGCATCGCCGAATACCGAAGACGACACAACAATTGAACATCTGCCACGACCGTCGATTGTTATGCTCGGCTTGGTCGTGCCAAAGATTCGACATTATTTATTTATGGCGGTCGATTCGATCGTCAGCGTCTACGGCGTGTCGGTCATTATTTGTCTATTTGCCAACTTGTGTGAAAAATACTCATGGTGGATCGAAACGCGCTAAAACTTGCCGTATTAAATTGCGGTTCTTCCTAACCCGAATTACAAAAAAAATAAGGAACGGACAGGTGGGTATCTATGTGGAAAACTTATTTTCATGCAGAAAAAAAATCGAAGAAAATGATATAAGACAATCAAAACCCTAAAAATATTTACTATTGTATAAAATATTGGAATTTAGGAAATGTTTAGCATGGAGGGGCAAGCGTAAGATCAGTGGAGCTGGCAAGGTACATAGCCAGACTCATAGCATAGCGACAATATCAGGGTTGCGACGATTTAAATCAAATGATCTAAATCATGATTTAAGAGGATCCGAACAATATTTCTAAAATCTTTTCCAAAGTTACCGGCTCGAAGCACGACGTTATGAGAAAATATAACGAATTATCTTCCTCGTCGTACCAGTTATCGTCCTTCACTCCTTTGATGCATTCAGGTATTGAACGGCGATCTTTCTCTTCAATTCAAGAGCGGCAGTACATAAGCTAATACATTACGCAAAGCATTTTCAGTGTGAGTTACGGATATTATGACGATGGATTTTTAAAATTTGGAATGTTTTTTTTTATCTCCATTCAAAATTATTTTTTAATATTCTCAGAAATCTTGTAGCATTAACCACGATGTAATAAAAATTTTTTAAATTTTAAATTAAAGTTTTTTAATTTCTCTCTTTACTGATTTGATGCATTCAGGTATTGAACAATGACATAATGTCAAAAATGTAACTATTTAATATGTCAGGAATGTACCAAACTATTTTAATATACAAAAACTAAGAACTTTATAAAAAAAAACATGTTCTTACAATAGCAGCAAAATTTTCCTATTTGCTCCGGTAAACTGAATTTTAATCAGCATGCACAAAGGTACCAAGGATGTTGTGAACTAATAATTTTTTTGATTTTTGGTCTGAAACCAAGTATATTGATTTACATTGTAATTATTAATAGTGCCACTTATGATGACTTTTGACGGTCAAAATAAAAATAAACAATACATCTAAAAAATATGCTAAATATATATTTTTTCTAAATCTAATTTTCTGAACTTAGTTTCATTTTTTAACACCCTATGGAAAGTTAATCAAATATAATATATACACATAAGAAAACGTTTAACACGTTAGCATAAAACTGCGCTGAAGACTGTTTAAGATCTTTGCAATGGAAACCAACCGATTTTCTCATTATTTTCATATTCTACGCAAGCGAAGCCTAGGATATAATCTAGTAATGATTAGAAAGCAATATTTTAATGTTTAGGCGTACTACCCCAAGTACAACACGTGTAGCAAAAACCAAATGTCGATCTTCAAAGAGACAAATTATTTTCGTTTGATTTTAGAGACCAAAAACATTGCGTTTTCTTGAAGTGAATCCTGACCATGTTTTTTTATTGGATTTAAAAAATTTTTTTTAGTTAGACTCTACAGGAATTGGAGAGTGTGCAAAAGTTATTTTCATAAAAAAAAATTTTTTTTATATTTTTAACAATACAATGAAATTTGGTAAAAAAAAATTTGGTTTTCATTACCTCGTATCTTTTTCTTCGATTTTTTTTCTGCACAAAAATAACTTTCGCACACCCACATAGGTACCACCTTTCCATTGGTTTTGTAATTCACTTCAAAAGAAACGGCAAATTTACACGGCGAATTTTTGCGCGGTCGGATCCACTTAAATCATGTCTTAAATCAACTGATTTTTTCCATTTTAATCGTGATTTAAATCAAATTATAAATTGCTGTACAAACAAGTCGCCGAAGCAAATAACTTCATAAGGAAATTCAAAAAAATGGAAGATAGTTTATTTTTACTGTTAAATCCTTTATTTAGATCAAATGAACAATTTACATTTACAAAACAAGAATAACTATCTAAATTTAGGTAACCCTCAAAACAATGCAAGTAGCATTGGTACCGAGGGTACTGCTAACGAATAAATAGCATAGATAGCAACTATCACCTTTTACATTATAGAAAACTTAAAAAATCAAAAACAATTAAGTAACTTATTTAACATACATATATCTTTTTAATTTGTTTACAAATACACCCTGTCGTCTTTCATTCTTAATTTCTAGAGGTAAATTATTAAACGCATTGCAGGCCGCACTTATAGGACTGCATAATGCTTTATTTGTCCTTGCACTATCCAAACGAATATCATCACTGTTTCTTAAATTATGATCATGAGTTTGATTAATAAATTGAATACGACTATTGCACTTGAATTTGTTATTTAAGACCTTGAATATTAATTTTGATTGCTCAAGCATTAGAATATCATGAGCAGGTAGAAGTCCAAGCAAATGATATAAAGTTTCAGTTTGAGTGTAATAATCCAAGTTAAATAAAATTTTTAAAAATTTATTTATATTATGTAAGTGTAAAAATGTAACTAATCGTCATCAGACCAGCGTAAAAAATATTCATAAATTACGCTGCACGCTGCCGAAAATTTTCATGTCAATACAAGTTATTTTGTATGTATTTAAATTTCATTATTGCCATGTTTAAGGAAAAATCAGTGTAAATTGATAAAAATCACGATTTTATCGAGAAAATCAGATTTATTGATTTTTTTTTTTAAATCGTGATTTATTGCAACTTTGGACAATATTACTGCCATGCCCTAGACGGTACCACAGAGATACTGATTCGATCGGCCCCGTTTATAGAAACTGTTTCGCATAACTTTCCGCTCGTTTTTAATGTCATGCTTGACGTTGGAATGATGTTGATGTTACGTTGCTGTTATGTAATTACGCGGGAAAGACACGAAGCATTTTTTGAATCCGAAAATGATACAGCCGCTGTCCATTTCGGTATGCCGTGCAGTGTAAATTATGTTGTAATTTAACATATAATGAATGTTACTCTTTTACTTATTTCTAAGCAAATATCCACCCGACCTTTATTTAACCGGATGTATATCCTGCAATGAAAACTTTATTCATTAAATTTTAATCTAGGTAAGCCATAGATAAATAATTATCTTTATCCTGGAAATTGAATCCTGACTTTCAAAGAATTCCAATTTGGTGAAGGTTAAATTTTCATTCTAAAGATTAATTAGACGATAAAGTAAGTTAAAAAGAGACCATTTCAAATGGAAATATTATCAATTGTTTCCAAACTCTTCTCTTTTATTGAAAACATTTTGACCAATCGAAAACATTTAAGTTACGGTGCGTATCATATTAAAATAAGAAACAAATAAATATATAGAAATAAAATAAAAAACATAAAGTCTTTCTCCACTGGTTTATTAAACATAAAGTTAGAAGGTGGTAGATGTTCTACATGTTTCGGGTGTAGCAACACCCATCATCAGGAACAAAATATAAAGAGAAAAATTCATAGAAAGGAACAGACGTAAATGGTGAGTGATAATGAACCTCGATGGAGCTCTCATCGAGCCATGGAAGATTAAATGTTGAAAAATGGGATAGTGATTAGAAGAAAATTGACATATTTAAGTCTTAACACTGACCATGGGCAACAGGTAACAGTGGTAAGAAGGGGCCCGTTTGGGCAAAGAAAAAAAAAAATTTTTAAGAAATGTAAAAAATGGAGACTCACAGGTCAAGAACCCTCATCCCGGGAACCGTGGAGAGAAAGAAAATTTATTAATTTAGCCCTCTTTTTAAGGGAAAAAATAAAATATTTTAGTTAAGAAAAGTAAAAGGCATAGAACTGATGTAGAATCTGTAGAATGGACTACTTCTTCAAAAATAAATATATATTTTCATTGTACCACTTCCAATTTAAAGTAAACCAGCAAAAAATTAAACGAATTTAAATGCAAACCCCATCCCTACACGATCATTCAGACTGACATTGATAAGGAAATGACAGTAATAGTGAAAGTCTAAAGGCAAATTTCAAAGAATAATGGCCGGAGTTTTTAAAAATCCATAAATAAACATGGCCAGGATTCGGGCTAAGAGAACGCAATGGTTTTGGTCTAAATTTAATATATTGTATAGATATAATTTCTTGGAAAATAATTTTGAAATATTGGTCGGATGCTCTCAATGTTATCCTTCCTAAAGGACCAGAAATGTTGTGTGACTGAAGACAACTAAGAAAAGAACCCCTTGCTATATTTTCCTGTGTTTCAAGGTTGATTTGTTGATGATGATATTTCTAAACTGACTGATACCGTTAAAAATATAGATCGTCATTAAGTTTTCCATTATTATTCCTTTTTCTTTCAACCGTCAACATTTTCTTTGTTCCATGGCCATTTTAAACGCTATATTCGTTTTTACGAAAACTAATACACACTAAACGCAATGCAGCCTGATTTAAAAACCGCTGAAAATTGATACTAGGCCTCAAGGCCTTCAGCATTCAGTCATGCATCAGCATTTTAAAAAAATGTAGATCTGTATGCACGCATGCACTTTATAATCGTCGCGTTTATTTTCATTTGGATTTATCTTACATATAAACAGGGTTTAAAATATCATAAAATGTGTTTTTCAGGTTATATTTGTACCATACACACAATTAAATATCGATTTAGAATACATATATACAGGGTCTTTAAAATATATGGTTTATAAATGCAAAAATACCTTATTTTCGAATGTTTCTTCGAGGAGGTTCGATTAGTTTCCGAAATAGTCGATAGGTGGTTTTCAACCAGAAGAAAAAATTAATATGCTAATTTCTTTCAAAGTTACTAATTTCGATGGAAATATAAAAATCATTTGATACAGCGTTCGATTGGTCTTTAAGTGAATCCGACCGGGTTAAAATTTGCCATGTTAAATTGCGGTTCTTTTTGGCCCAGAAATGGAAAGGTATCTATGAGGGCGTGGGAAAGGTATTTTTATACAAAAAAAATCGAAGAAAAAGATATAAGCCAATGAAAAAAAATGTTTAGCGTATTGTAAAAAATATTGAATATTAATATTTTTTAATGAAAATAACTCTCTTCTCCAATATTTGTAGAGTCCAAATTTAAAAAGTTTTTAAAAATCCATTAATAAAAGTGGCCAGGATTCGGGCCAAGAGAACGCATTGTTTTTGATCTAATAGATATAATTTCGCATGGAGAAGAATTTAGAAATATTCGTCGGATGCTCTTAAGAGGCGCAAATTCCGAAATTAAATTGGGCACCCCAGCTCACGTAATGGTACAAATCAGTGACCGCGTTAAAATTATATCACGCGTTACCGTTCG
Organism: Polydrusus cervinus; assembly: GCA_935413205.1. Lineage (NCBI taxonomy): Eukaryota > Metazoa > Arthropoda > Insecta > Coleoptera > Curculionidae > Polydrusus > Polydrusus cervinus. The sequence continues at coordinate 79,757,818 of OW284512.1, read as the reverse complement.
GTTACTCTACGACGACTGATACCGTGGGAAAACATGATGAGAAAAGTGAAATTGGAATCCGAATTAAAATAGTTTCAAGTCATCACAATATTACACTTTACTGGCTGTAAATGAAGGAATCCTTGTAAGATCTAAACAGTGCCATCGATGTACACAGAAAAATATTGTCTTTGTTGGCAGTTAGTAAACTTTTTCTTTAAGAGCATCCAAACAATATTTCTAAATTCTTCTCCAAGGTTTCTAATTTAAAAAATGACGTTTCGGTTTTCAGATATCATCAAATCAATATTTTTAAATACGGACCTGAAATTTAAATATTTGATTTTGAAGTATTTTATTCCCCCTAAAACAGTGGCATAGCCAGAAAATATGCTCGGGGAGAGGGCTCAGTGGGCGTAAGTAGGACATTTTCTTTCTGGAGAAAGGGATAGTCGGAAGGAGGAGAAGCGCCGCAGGCGAAAAATTTTCAGGGCCACACCCAAAGTTCGTTTAAAATTCACCTAACTACTATCAAATTTCGAAAATTAAATTATTACCTCTCCCCCTCTGCATGGTTGGATTAAATTTGTTTTTGTAAATGTTTTTTTTCGATATTCCTAGGTGGCTCTTTATTAAAAAAAAAAAACATTTTTTATATTTGTGAAATATATTGGTGTCAATTCAAAATTTTACCATAAGACGTATGTATGACTTTAACCAGCGTTTTTCGGGCTCGGGTTTTCATGGTTAAAAATAAAGTAAATATTGCTCATCACGCCTAAATTGATTTTTTCAGAAATCGTGTATTTTAGGAGCGTAGATCTAAGAGCAGTTTTTGGGTGCAAATGCTTAGGTTTTTAAATACTCCTTCTTAAGCACCGTTTTGTATATTCATAATAAAGCATTCTCGTTTCTTCCCGCACTTTTTTTTTATTATAAATTATCATACTTCTTCCATAAAAAATGTTTTAATTAAAACTTTTACCTTAATTTTTCTCTTTAAAAATAAATACCTAATTGTTTTGTTGTAAAAATATTTTATTGCATTAGGTTATATTTTTGTTGATTTAAAATAGCTCTAAAAAGGGAAAACGTAACCAACAAGTATATAATAGAAAAATTCTATTAACTATTACTCTTTTTACTCGTTTTCCTATAAAATTGCATCATAAATCAATAACTAAAACGATATGCGTCCAAAAGTTTTGGTTAAAGTAGCCTATTTTTCAAACATAATACATAATTATTATGAACGCATTACAAAATTTTTTTAATTTACTGATGATGGGTTTTCAGTTCAAAACCGTAAACTTTCGGCAAAAAGTTATTGATTCATGTTTTTGGGGAACAAAATACTTCAAAAAATAATGTTTAAATTTCAGATCCGATGATGTCTGAAACCCGAAACGTCATTTTTTAAAATTAGAAACTATCTTTGAATGTATCATCAAAAAGTGCCTGTAGAAAGGCTTTCCGTTTATCCATATGTTTATCAGCATAAGTAAAGGCACAAAAAAAACAAAAACGGAAAATTAAAGTTTCGGATTTTTCAGATATCTCCGGAAGTAGTCGGAATTTTTTTAATTTCTAACCGGCATTAACTTAAGCTCCAAATTATGCAACTTTACCCCAATTTAATCTTTGCTATATCTTTTATAATATCTGAGATCGCAATGGTGAGCATCCAATTTGGGACACCCTGTACAGGAAAAAAACGTGATCTCCGCTACCGAAAATCGCTGAATTAGTTGGCTCGCAATATTGCTTTACACCAAATTATGTGTTCTCTAATATCGCTTGTGTGTGAAAATGGCTCATTAGAAAACACATAATTTGGTGTAAAAGCAATATTGCGACCATTTGTCGCGCGCGATATATGGTGCCGTGTGAAAACGCTCTAACACTTAAATATAAAGAGTCCACCATGCACTTACCTTTTGGAGTTTCTGTTTGAGTCCAAATTATCATGAAATTCAGATGATTCGTCCTGAAACAAATGGAAATACGTGAGTATGTAAAATATTTCACAGAGATATAATTTTCTTTATCACAACAATATGACAAGATCACAAATGCAAACTTCCTCCAGGTTCCCTACGAGTATATTAATGAAACCACTTGAAAATAATATCAACAAATTTTTACGCTACAATAATACGCAGCAGGTGCCCAAGATTTACTCTTTAATGGTAAAAGTTTACTATTCACTACAAGGACCACAGGATCGACAACTTTTTCGTTTTGCTTTCCTCTTAAAAATAAGCTAATATATGTACATTTTCAGTAAATTTACACCAGATTGTGAAGGTGCTTTTTGAGGTGCTTTTGCATAAATGTACATGCCGGAATGTCTGGTATTAAAAGATGATTTAATGTCTTATTTGTAATATCTCTTAACTACGGGTGAGTTAAACAATCATTTTGCTTTCTTGCTCCTTATTTTTATTTAAATTAGACAACAAATTTCTCGACAATGGCGGATACGGAAAACAAATGTATTTATTATCAAGGCTACTATAATAGAGTCTATATCGCGATAGAAAACGGCGTTTCGACAGTTGAAAGCCACAGATGACATTCACAGCTGATTCTAGTTCCGCCGAAAAGTTACTAGATTTAGTGTGGACCGTAACAAGTTCACATGTCAGTTCGCGTCCTATTATTTTCGTTGTTTTATGGTGTTTTTTAGTATTTTTGTGGCTGTTTTTTATATAGTGTGTGTTTAAAAACATTTGAGATATTTTTAGACTTTTACATTACTTTATTGTAAGTAATTCCTATCACAATATCTAGGTAGTATTCAGTGCAGCGGCGGCGCCAGGGGGGGGGGGGGGGGGGTGGGGGGGCAGTGTGGGCACCGGCCCACCCTAGAAACATGAGTGCCCACCCTGGTACCCCCCCAAAATTGATGGATCCGTTCTGTAAGGGACTTGGCTTATAAAAGTTTTAATGAGTGGTTGTATGGTATTTTAAAGAGAACGATGACTTTTTTTTTTTTGACATCACTTAGAAAACAAGAGGAAGGTTTTGTTTGTCGCTGCCTATAGCGTTCTAGAGCGTCGGGAGGCCGCGACCTTTTTTTTTTAGGGCCCCCTCAAAAATCACCGAGCCCATTTGTGCCCTCCCATCCCAAAAATCCTGGCGCCGCTACTGATTCAGTGGATACCTAATAGGTTCTTGACTTTTGTTCCAATTTGGATAACATCTCCAAAAGTTTCTTGACAACTTTAGATAAGAACGATGATTTAAATAGAAAAATTTGTAAAGTCTTCTTTGATAAATTAATATGGGAGATAAGGAACTTAATATTTAAATATTTTTTTAGTTTGTTAATGGAACATAAAAATAGTCCGGTCCTGTCTTTTTAGCCAACCTCTAAACGTAAAATAGACCAGACGTCAACAGTGTGCCATAAATGACAAGTGACTTGGCGTTTTCTTAAAAAAATTTGACTATAAATAGATAGTATTCCCAACATTTAGATTTATAAATTTGAGAGGAGTACCTATATTCTTTTTAAATATGTATTTTTTATTCATTCATTTGCGACTCTTTTTCCACCTTTGTTATCTGACGACAATTCACGCGCCATCATGTAATGCGCTCGGTTGTGGCTCGGTACCGAATTCTCTGCGGCCGTTCCTTCCTGACGAACGCGTAAAATCAGCAATCTCGCATTCTCCACCCGTTGTGTAACTGAAAACACGCAGAAATATCGTTGGTTTATCCACAATTGTTTTACGGCAAAGCACTAAAGTGAGAAACGCGGCAAGTGGATTCGACCATGTTAAAATTTTCCATGTAAAATAGCGGTTTTTTTTGACCTGAATTACAAAAAAAAAAATTAAGTAAGATATTGAATTTTTATTTTTACCAATGAAGGAAAGTTATTTTCATGCAAAAAAAAATCCAGGAAAAAAATATAAGCCAATGAAAACCAATAAAATTATTGTTTAATTTCATTGGTAAAAATATTTTTAAAAAAATTTTAAGCAAATAACTTTCTCACCCTTTTCAATATCTGTGTGTCTATGAGTCCAAATTTAAAAAGTTTCCAAAAATTCATTAAGAAACATTAGCAAGGATTCGGGTCAAGAGAACCCAATGTTAAGATATAATTTCGCATGGAGCTGGTAACCTTTGGAGAAGAATTTAGAAATATTTTCAGATGCCCTTAAAAAAAACGTAAATCATATCGTGGCCAATTTTCCTAGCTAATGTTTCGATGTGAATTTGTAAGCCATGCATTTTACACATTTCTTTAAAAATTAGAAGAATAACCGCATCAGGCTTTCAATTTCGCGTACCTAGATCGATAACCACGAGGCGCCACTGGTACACAGGTATTCTTATTTTGGGGAGAAAAGAACGATAGTACTCTAAATAGATGAAGAAATGTGGACCAAAGAGGATCATCTTTGGCTGGCCTCTTTAAAGAATGAAACTTTTGAAATCCTATAGGTTCTTTCAACTTTATTAAACTGTCGACGTTTCCCATAACCTATTGCAAATTCCGATTACACCACGCCTAAAAGATTTTTAAAACGATAATCTCCTCCATGTATCTGGTAAGTTCAATTATTTTAATACCTTAATATCGCATACCTGGTAGACCTGTTCTAATACTCCAATTACATATCGCAACCTTGTATCGTTTATTAAAATCTTTATAATAATATTCTCATTATGGTGACCAAAGTGGAACATGTCAAATTGTGTTTCACACGCAAGTGTGTTATGTAGGTAATTTATAATAACCAGTTTTTGTGGTTTTTTTTTAATTGGAAAAAATAAGGTACCTACTTTTAAACATACATAAGTGGCTTAGCTTAGCCACGCCTAAAGTCTAATGGTCAGTAGCGAAGAATTTTTGAAAGAAACTGTGTATAATTATATTTAATTAAGGAAACGACATCGGTTAAGTTTTTACATGTTTATATGCCTATGGATTGTATAACTATTTTCGATAATTAATTTTGCCATGGATTAAAGTTTTTTTTTTAAATGCTTTATCTGTCAATTTTATATATATTAAAAAAATTGGAAAAGTTGGCTGGATGCACGTCACGGCTTCTGATGTAATTTTTGATTCGAGTCAGGTCGTTGATTAATAAAATAATATATTCCAATTAATTATTTTTGGCTTTTAAATTACTTTTTTCTGTGACGGGAAAAAAGTTTGACATTTTATCTCTGTTGACAGGTAATAAAATGTCACTTTTTGTGACATTACTTTTTTCCCCGGGAAAAAAGTGATGTGATAACTTTTTTCCCCGGGAAAAAAGTGATTACTTTTTTCCTGGATATAATATACACACATAAGTAAAGGTAGATATTTAATTTTAGAATATTTTATTATACAAGAAGTTGCATTTTCCTTAAATCAAAAATTACAATTATTAAATGTGCATTGCATGCATGACATGTTCATTTTACTATTCGGTACAGTCGAATTTTCTCGTGTTGAAATTGTACCTGGTCGCAAATCGGGGGTTCTTTTAGCACTGCCACAGGTTCTAAACACTTTATTGGCTATTTCTGTCATGTGTGCTACCGATTCATCAACATACCCTTCAGCGACCGTTGATGACTTCCAACCGCCATGTTTCTTGAGTGTCAACAAGTCTCCCCCAGATTCAACCAAAAGTGTAGCAGACGATCTTCGAAATGAATGACCCGTGTATAAGGTAACATTTTTAGGTTGAAGAAAATTAGCTACTGTTTGGGGTACCTTATAAAACTGATTTTTACCCACAACTTGATTGATACATTTTCCATTGTGATATGCATAAAATAGGCGGCGATCCTTTGCTGCTGTTGGACGAAGGGCTATGTACTATTGTGCCGATAAAAAACTGGGACAAGAGATTTACAAAAACAATGTAAGAAATACATATCCCCTAGACTATAAAAGGTGTCTAGAGCTAAAAAGGAAAAACATCCAAAATTTAAAAAGTAACCTAGGTTACATAATGGAATGTTTTGTATTTTTCGATACGGGGTGGTTAAATTTGAGAGACATCATATAATATGGATAAAGTAAATTTATTAGATTTTTTTAAAGTCAAATATTTTATAAATTATTATATTTACCATTACCACAAAATAATAAATAAAGCTAATACAGGTAAAAAAATACATTTAATAAAGAGAAAAAAATTGCGAACACAAAGTTTGTCAAAACAACACAAAATTAATATTTGGTCATAGAACCATTTCTGTTTATTACTTTTTGGAGCCTTTGTGGCATACTTAAAACTAAGTTTCTACATAATTCGACAGTTATTTCATCCCAAGCTTGATTTATCCTATGACGTAATTCATCCTTGTTTCTAGGTTGAAAATCATGTTTATACATAGATTTGACCATGGCACCCCAAATGTTTTCTATCGGGTTCAAATCGGGACTCTTCGAAGCCCAGGGAAGAACTGCTATGTTATTTTCTTGGAGAAAATTTTGTACAATGCGCGCTGTGTGTATTGGAGCATTATCATGCTGAAATGTGTAATTTTGACCGTATACAGCGTTTACCGATGGTATCATAACTTCGTTTAGTATATTAACGTATATTGCTGCAGTTAGTCTTCCTTCGACGATTTGGCAAAGTCCTGGTCCTCTAGCGCTAATCCAGCCCCAAACATTTATGGAGAAACGCCCACTTTGGTTGGTTTTGTGGGTGTATCTCTCATCATACCGCATGCCGGAAGGCCTATACACCCGAATTCTCCCATTATTGCATGACTGAAAAGTTTTCTCGTCAGAAAATATAACTGTTTCCCATAAATTTATTTGATTAATATATTCATGTGCCAATTCTAACCTGCCCTGTTTATTTATTTCCGTTAAAAAAATTTTATTAGCAGCACAACGGCTTCGTATATCGGAATTTCGAACCCTGTCTCTAGCGGTATTTGCAGAACCTGGAAAATTCGTCTCTTCTTTTGCCTTGATTGCAGTTTCGAAGGGATGATCCCTTAGATAATTAACCAGTCTTCTATCATGATCATCAGTAGAAATTTTGCTATTTTTTGTTTTGCGAATAGCACGGTATTCTTGCTTACTCCAGTTCATCTGCAATATCCCTAATAGCAACACTATCTCGCAACCGACTATAAATAATTGCCTTTTGCTGGGGGGTTAATTGTGGCATATTTACAAATAATATATGATTGTATGTTTGACGAGTCAATCATAAAGTGACAATCTTTATTGACATGCAAATTTTCATGACATTTTACTGGTACCAGGCTTGATGTAAAATTATTCTTAATAGTCTAGGAGAAAATAGAAAAATTTCCTGTCCCAGTTTTTTATCGGCGCGACTGTACATTCGGTAAAATTTAATATATTTTTCAGTAACTACAAATCTCCTGTTGACATCATTCTTTATTTGCTTAATTTTCACAATTAATAACGTTCCCGAATCTTCCATATCATCTAATGTTACCTGGCTGATTTCGCAAATTCGACAAGCTCCTGCAATCGCAAGCAAAACAACAACCTTGGCCATTAAATAAACTTCATCGGGAGCATTATTTAAAAAATCACTAATATTTGTACTCGTAAAAATCGTAGCTTTCTTGGGCGTGTAACCTTTCCCATTTTGTTTTAGAAATGTAATTAGTTTGAAATATTTTCAAATGTCTACATTATTATTGGATTGTAACATACATTGTAACAATCATTGAATAATTCGACCACACTGTTGATGGCTTTTGTTGTTATGTCAGTTCCGAAAAATAGGCCAATAACACCGTCTCCGACAAAGAACTGCATGTCTTTTTCATCTTCCATTCCATAAATCTTGAAAACGCGTTTTCGTAAATTTTGCGCGATTTAGCTGGCAATAATTTTTGTGACGCTACTTTCGCTGCTTCTACTAAGTCCGGTGGAGTCAGAGAAAACTCAGAATCAGACATTTTAAACTTTATATTATTTAAAATAACCACTAAAGTTCTTACTTTTTATATTAAATCACGGAATTAAATTGACAGATATTTGATTATTTTAAAGGTTTCCTTAGAAACGCAGGTCCAATTGTCGCTATAAGTAAAACAGCCTACCTACTAGTTTAAAAAGTCAAATTTCACATCGATACTTTTCTAACTTTAATATATTGTAATAATATCGTCGTTTTTCCCGTCACAGAAAAAAATAGTGTATTATACACGGGAAAAATATTAGATTTTAGCTCTCGCTTTTTTGTCTCCCTCCGCTTCGCGTCGGGAGACAACACAACCTCGAGCTAAAATCTAATGCTTTTTTTCCCTTGTATAATAAATAACTATTTAACATGTAAAATTAAAGTTTTTCGAAATGACAAAGTTTGTCAAAACGAATTTTACGTCTAATGACAAGTTTAAAATTTTCGTGTCAAGTGAGAAAAACGCGTCCCGTTAATAGCTTGCCCGGGACCCGGGACAAAACCTTCAAAAACGGGACAATCCCGAAAAATACGGGACGTCTGGCAACCCTAGGTACGTGAATGAACAGACCTACCTTTTTTTTGTTTCTCTTATGATTATGTATATGGGAGTTGAGACGTGCATGGTCATCAAAACGTGACCTGCTATACTTTATGTTGTTTGTCTTATTAGTCATGCAATTTACGGGTCGGTGGTCAGTTATTTGGCAATACGCTGCGGTGTGTTTTTCTGAAGCAAGTTAATTTTAAATTGGTGACACGTGAAAATGGTAAAATTTGAAAACAATGAACTAGTAGATATGGTGCTAATTTACGGTGAGTATATATAAATATTTGAACCCTTCAATTTGCATCTACAAGAGATTCCATGGTTCCATCGTGACACTAACAAAGGTAAACCTGGCTGGTGCTATTGACAGACCTAAATTTTTAAAAAAATCTGTTTTGGACTTTAAAATCGCGTCCCACTTACAAGATAATACTGTTCCCTCCTCCTGTTTTTTTTTTTTTTTTTTTTTATGATAAAACACCTGCACTGTAGGAAAAATCCTTTAAGGCGCTCTGGGAGCGGTGCGAGTGCGAAAAAAGCGATTAACGTTGGTCTTGAAACGTTGAAGATTGTATTAATTGGGAAACACGACCTCAGGAAGATCATTCCACAAAGATGACGTTCTCCAGATGAAAGAATTCTTGAACAATGAAGTTCGAGGAGTACTAAGCTGAACAACATATGGATGAGCAGCAGTGGTTCGCCGTGTATTTCTGTTTTGCATTGCTCTAGGTGGAATCAAGTGGGCAATGTCAGTCGAACACCTGCCATGGAAATATCTGTAAAAGAGAGCCAAATCACCAACCTGTCTTCGATGCTCCAGGCTATCGAGGGTCTTGGTCAGCTCGGTGTCGCCGATCAGACGAACGGCTCTCCTTTGAATGAAATCCAGTAGCCGAAGGGTGTGCTTGGGTGCAGAGCTCCAGACATGAGAGCAATATTCTAATGATGGTCGAATCTGGGCTTTGTAGAGTGTCAAAAGTTGGTGAGGTGTGTACAACCTTTTGGTGCGGAAAAGTACACCAAGTTTCTGTGCAGCTGCCTTGGCAATTGCGGCAACGTGATCATGCCAAGACATATTACCTCCCAGATTGACCCCCAGCAAATTAATAGACGGTGCCAGGGGAATTGCGTGTCCTGCCATGACTATATCCGGTTCTGCAATGTTAACCTTTTTGGAGAAGACTGCTGCCTGGGTTTTCTTAGCATTAAATTCGACTTGGTTACTGTCACCCCAAGCCAAAATTTCTTCCAGGTCATTGTTGAGGCGCAATACTTCATGCTGCCTGCGAAGATGTGCGTCGGCAGCGGATGTTTGGGGAGTCAAGGTAAAAGATGAGACAAGTGTGCTGTCATCAGCAAAGCTATAAATTGGATTTTGGGTTTTCACTAGAAGGTCGTTAATATACAGTAAAAAGATGGTAGGCGACAATATGGACCCTTGAGGAACACCGGCATTGATGGTGAAGGTGTCTGAGAGAAACCCGTCAATCGCCACTTGCAGAGAACGGTTCTTAAGGAAGCTGGTTAACCATAAACAGAATCCATTAGGCATACCGTAGGATCGCAATTTACTTAGAAGCCCATCGTGCCAAACACGATCAAAAGCCCTAGAGATGTCCAGTGCAACAGCCCGAGATTCTCCATGATGTTCGATGGTGTTGCTCCAAAGATGGGTGACATATGCCAGAAGGTCACCTGTTGATCTGGACTTACGAAAACCGTATTGATGGTCGCTGATAATGTTAAGCCCTTCCAGATACTTTGGGAGTTGTTGGTTAATAGCTTTCTCCATTACTTTTGAAATTACTGAAAGCAATGCGACGGGTCGGTAGTTGCTTGGCAGGGTCTTTTTACCTTTCTTTGGAATAGGCTGGACACGCGCCGACTTCCAGCAGGATGGAAATATTCCTTTTTTGTAGGATAAGTTGAAAAGTCTACAAAATACTGGTGTAAGTTAATCGGCGCATGTCTTGAGAACAATGATAGGAATTTCGTCTGGACCAGAAGCTTTATTGACGTCGAGTCCTTTAAGAATCCGATTAACAAGACGCTGACGGAACACGATTTCAGACATTTGCGATTGAACTGAGGGAATGTTGGGTGGTGATTTTCCCTGAAAGTCTACAGTAGAATGCGAGGAAAACAGTTCAGCAAGTAGGTTTGCTTTATCCCCGGCTGTGGTTGCTATTGTGCCGTCGGGACGTGTTAGAGGTGGAATAGTTGACTTTGTAAAGTTTTGGCTGACGGTCTTAGCGACTGACCAAAAGGACCTTGATCCGTTAGGACTGGCAAGAAGTTTGTTTTTGATTCTCTCGTTATGAGCTTCTTTGCTTTGGTCTATCATTTGCTTACATTGGTTTCGGGTGGTAACAAAGATGGCGCGATTTTCAGGAGTAGGGTTTTTACGCCACTGTCGGTAAGCCAGGTTTTTAGATCTGACAGCACGCTCGCAATTCTTGCTAAACCACGGCTTGCCGTTGGAAGGGCGCTTTTTGGAGAAAGGAATAAAGGCCTCCATGCTAGTTGGAATGACGTCGGAGACCTCCTTTGCACAGACAGATGGATCATCCGAAGAAAAGCATACGCTTAGCCAGGGAAAGTTGCGAAAATGGTCCTTTAGGTCTTCCCACTTAGCTGATGTATAGTGCCAAATCTTACGGGGTTTAGGAGGTTGTTCAGAACTAATTGGCAGCTCGCTTAGGGTTGAAATAAGTTTGTGATCGGAAGAGCCCAATGGTGGTTGTACGGTGACCGTATATAGGTCTGGATTTGAAGTTAAAAAGAGATCTAAAAGACTAGCAAAATCCCCAGCTCGGTCTGGAACCCGCGTTGGTTCTTCTACGAGTTGAGTTAGACCAGAACTGATCGCAAAAGATTCGGCCTCGCGGCCTTGCTCATCGTTGGTGTTTGAGTATTTAAGCCAGTTGACATTGTGGACGTTAAAGTCGCCAAAGATAGCAACTTCGGCATTCGGATGATTGGTTTGCAAGAAGTCGATTGTGTTGGCTAGTGATGAGAAGAGGGCCCTGTAATGCATGTCGCTTGGAGGACGGTAAAGGCAGCATATAAACTTAGTGATTTTTTGTGAAGATATTTTAAACCACATTACATCAAAGTCTTTCGGTTCCAGTATCTCCTCCCGTTGGCAGCAAAGATCATCTCGAATGAACAGACAGACCCCAAAGTTGCGTCTAAAACGGAAGTGAAAATCATATCCAGGATATAAATAGCTGACGGTGTTCGTTGACGCTCTGACTTTTGTCTCGGTCAGTGCAAGCACATGAGGCTTGGAAGATTGTAAGTGCTGGTGGACTGAATTGATGTTAGTGTTAAGCCCTCTAATATTGCAGAAATCAATTTTGAAGTTGTTACTTTTGAGTCTGTTAGCAACTGCAGGCGCCACACCATTTCCTCGTTGAGTGTTGTTGGAGGAACCCAGTAAATTATCGGAAATGGTGGATAATTCATTAATTTCGCTTGATGAAGCCACAGGACCAGCCCCCACCCGGAGATCCGATCGGGGGGCGAGTTTACCTCCGGAATATTTTGATCTTGGAGCTTCCATCATGCTTCTTTCATACCATACATAAAGCACATTTAATCCCATCGAACACCATGCTTGGCTCCCAATTATCTTTTTAAAAGGCGTCCGTTAATTACCAGTACTTAGCAGCACAATTAAGCAAAAAAAAGGTGATATTAAAAAAAACGTTACAAATGGCAAATCGGAGAGAAGTCGGTCCATCATATTAGCTTTCACCGCAAGTATAAGGAGAGTCTACCGCGCCTTATAAGGTAAAGTCTGATGTACCGTCTCGGATATATACTGTGAAACGCGACCGACTAATGAAAACTAGGTGAATTAAATAAGATACAGCTGATAACAACATTATTGATAAGATATAATAAAGAAATTTGTAAATATTTCGGTGTAATTTTGTTTATAAATCATGCGGTAAATTTTTAACTTTCCAAGGATCCTCAATCCGTAGATCCCCAAAATCTTTTTAATCTTTTTTGAGAAGCACAAGCTTCTGATTTCGGATTTCAATTGTCATGTCGGCGAGGACGTATCTGTGACGGTCGGAAGCGTGCGTCAAAAAAGATCGCGGCGACACAATTTTTGCTTCTCGCTGTTACTAAATTCAGTTTGGTGAATTAAGACATATTAAAATATCAACCATCGGTTTTACAATTTTTGAAACTACACGAAAAAAAACCATAATCCTTAACCAAGTTATAAAAAGAGCCACTATTTCGATCAAGAACTTATAAGGTACTGACTTTCAAGAGCTGTCGTTCTTATTTTGAAACGTTTGTATTTAGATTAAAACTCAAATTTAATATAGTAGTGTTAGGAAAATTTAATATGCTATACTTAATCAAGTCAATTTAATATGTCATAGTCAAGGTATTTCAAGGTAAAGGTATTCTTAAGAGTGAAGTCTAGTGGTGCATTCGCCATTTCATTTTTTGATCAATATTTCTTATCCTTTTCGGTTTATTCAAAAAGGGGCCAAATACGCGTCCTTGAGTAGCAATTACCTACAGTTTGGAACTAAAGAAATTTTGATTAATTAATTAATAAAAGCAAAAAACAAAAAATTATGAAATTTGTCCATTTTTCTTTTTCTGCTTTTATTACTTTTTAAATTCAAACTTATTTAACTTTAAATTGAAGGTAGTTATGCTTCAAATATGGACATTTGTCCAATTTTTGGATAAAAGGAAAAAGTAACGAAATATTCATTAAAATACGAAATGGCGAATGCGCCATCTTCAGGTAAATACTGTATTCACCTGAAGACGACTGGAGATGCTTACCAGTTAAAACGTAGTGATTCTAAACAAATAAAGACAATGCAAGTCCAAAACTCTACTGCCGTTCAAGAAACGTCATTGTCTCCAACCTATAAATATTTTAGTTAAACATTGGCAACATTATCAAGTAACCGTTTTTATGACGTAGGTTTGATAAAGTCCGTGTTTTTGTTCCAATAATTTTTATTTAGCTTCGCAGTGATTGCTTAAAAATATCAAATCAAAACACAGAAAATTTGGTTTTATCAAAATTTAGTAAAAACGCCTAATTATTTTAAAATTTGAACATTCAAATGGTCCATAAAAATTCGAATCATTGCGGATATCTCAAAAATTTAATTCAGTAGAATTTTTTTCCAAAAACATACTCAACCTTAAGGAATTTTTTTTAGGTCGGTGGTAGCATGGAGTCTTTGCAGGGGTTTACTGCATAATAATTAATACTATCCTTATTTAATGATTTTTAACAATAATTAACTAACCAGCAACTTTGACGGTGACATCCATCATGCATGATATTGGCAGAAATAATTTCCTCACAATTAAAACTGCCTGGTTACCTACATTTTTAATTTACTGATCGGGCAGCTTTGGATGTAAGTAAATATTTACCTGCCAACGTAAGTTATGTCACAGTCAAAGTAGCTGGATATTATTGTTAAAAATCTTTATGCAGCCCAACATTATTCTAATAAATTCAATATCCTTGATATATAAATAACTATTGCACGTGACGGAATTATTGTTATCAATTTATTATATTAGAAAAAATGCACAAGCAGCAAAAAAGTGTCAGTTACTGATAAATAATAATAAATATTTCATGGCTTCAATCGTTAATTCACTTTTATCTGCGCATTCCATAATGTTCATCGTGTGTGTGATTAATATGTATATTTTTCGTATTAATCTGTAAAAGTTTGTAGGTACACATTTCTAGACTCGAATAAATCGATACTTGAAAACCCTCCACCTAAAGAGAAAGTGCACTTTTTTGAAACTAATAAATTAAGAGACTTTTCAAAAAACTAATTTTTTAAACAATATTTGCCCACTTTATTTTACATTATAATACACGATAAGTATTACTGACAGTCCTGGGGATGATATTATCAATTATAAAATGACTAAAGTAAAACCATTTCTGACTAGATAAATACCAATAAAAATGTAATTATTTTGTAATGGAGACCCTACATTATCAGTAAGACTAACAGTCTTGATAAGGAAATGACAGTAATACTGATTGTGTAAGAGCAAATTTTAAAAAAGTATGAAAATGTATGATCGATATCATCCATTATTAAACATGGCCAGGATTAAAGCCAAGAGAACGCAATGTTTTTGGTCTAATTTAATATACGGAGTACGGAGCTGCTTTGGAGAATAAATGAGATATACAAGACATATAAGAAAAGTCCATATGAACATATTTTCGCAACATGCCTAAATTTTTTGCTCCAGCAAGGTGTTTTTGAAAAAAAAACAACTCTCCATCCTTCAGAGGTGAATGATCCTCCGCCAAACTTCTTTGTTCCTCGTCCAGACGCCGATGCCGTAGCTCGGCGTCGTTTATTTTGTGAACCCGGGATTTTCTGCCCCTTTCCGTTTGTTTTACGCGCCATCTCTCCGCTTTATTGCCTTCGCGGCGAACAGGGCAACGAAAAAAAAACGGACAGAACGGCACTGGAATGTCAATGGTTTTTCGGTATTCATGTACGTGTGAAACTTTTATTGACATATCAAAATAACTCTGTGAAAGGGATGAGGTGATATATTTGAGGTTCGTAGGGCTCTCAATACCTACAGGTAAAGAGGCAAAAAGTATCGATACCGGTCTCACGTCGATACTTTTTTTTATAGAACCGATACTCTAACGAAAGTAGCGGTATCGAACCCACTCAAAAGTGATTTCTAAAAAAACTCTCCTCCTGTTCGCCAAAACCATCAAAGACTTTCAAAAATAAACGCTCTTCCTGTTGCCAAAACCTCTCTCCAATCAAAAAAGTGATATTATAAAAAAATATATTTTTTGTTTCGATACCGCGCAAAAAGTATCGATACTTCTGAACTATCGATACTTTTTTTGCATCCTTACATACAAGTAGGGAAATGCGTTAAAAATATAAAATATCGCACAGCAAATAGAAATGGGTAGATTATGTTTCTCCCTGTCCATCGCATCGGATCCTACTCATTGTTCTGCTGGAGCTGGTAACCTATTGGTCGAATACTTTTAATTATTCTGTTTTTTGTGAGGCCTTAGGCAAGCACCAAGTGCTACAACCGGTCCTGGTATCCAGCGCATAATTTAATCTTTATTGTGTGTGCACAA
The DNA here is from genome assembly GCA_935413205.1 of Polydrusus cervinus. Lineage (NCBI taxonomy): Eukaryota > Metazoa > Arthropoda > Insecta > Coleoptera > Curculionidae > Polydrusus > Polydrusus cervinus. Next base: position 79,742,205 of record OW284512.1, on the reverse strand, counting down.
GTTAAGGCGGAACTTTGTGCAGCAAGAAATTTATTTGCAAGAGAGTTTCACCCGAAGTGGGCATACTAGCGAGCTTATGACGTGGTGAAAAATATTCCGTAAACATCGACACACACTGAAAGCACGATGCAAGGCGGTAGGTTCTTTATTATGCTAATGAGTTTTGGTTGATTTTATTTCGGAGACGAGAAATTTGTTTTGTCGAAAATAAGTACTTGTTATTGTATTCTTAGTTAAAATAATGTACCTAATCGTTATACGGATATATCTTTTAAATTTTGTCTTATTTTATTATTAAAGCTATAGAATATTTACAAAAAATAAAATTGGGTAGAGCAGAAAGTTTGAAGTGTTAATTAATAATAGGTATAAAAGCACCTGCAATCAGGGTGTTCGTGTTCCACCGGGAACCGCTTCGAACTATATATGGAAAACCATACATAGAAAAATTTTCAAAATTTGCCATCGTGGTAATGCTGATGGGGACGACCGGACTAAAAAAATTCATAATGGTGGTACTTTCGGTTACACCGGAAGTTAGTGTCAGCTAGGGTAGCCAGATTTTAAAAATTGAAAAGCGGGAAGTGGATAGTGCCTGGAGGACAAGTTTTTTTTGAGGTGCCTAAAATAATTATATTGATGATTTAAAAAAAAAAAGGTCGATACCCCGTTGACCTTACGCTGTGGCGTGCCTTTTATATTTCTTCCTCCTATCATCAAACGAGCTTTCTAAAAAAAAAAAGGTCGCCCCTCTCTAAGGCAGCTGTACAGTTATTAGGCGTCCGTCGTGTTATTGGAAAAGCGGGAGTTTTGTTTAAGTGCGTGGGAGGCGGGAGGTTAAGTAAAAAAGCGGGAGCCTCCCGACTAAATCGGGAGGGTTGGCAACCCTAGTGTCAGCGTGTTTATTTTAAATAGAACATCCTATATATTATTACATTTTTGCATTCTACGTAAGATTCTAGGCAGATTTTGTACAGGGTGGGGACTTAAATTGGAATAAATTCGATATTATTAAAACTGCCGAAGTTATGCCTACAAAATTTAGTATGTATGATTTTGAAGCATGCGGAATTAAATTATAATGTCGGCGCAGTTGCCAGATTTCTCAGCTTTGAGCTACACGTAGTAATTTTAATATTTTAAATGGAATGCCCTATTTATTTTTATTGCAGTGCATTGGGCGTGTCCAATTTAATAATATGCCAAATTAACAAAATTCTATCTTCACTAATTGCTGAGCTATGGCAATACTGTAATTCCATTAAAAAGTACCATGAGAATTTATATTTTTAAAGTTTAAGTTAAATAGGCCATTTTGAAAAGACAAGAACTTTTCTTGAATCTTGTCAATAACTTAGTAACTATGGAGGTAGACAAGCGTCCCGGTACTTTTTAAGGGAACTTCAGTGTTGCCATAGCTCAGAAACTAGTGAAGATAGAATTTTGTAAATTTGAGATCTTACTAAATTTGACACTACCAATTCACTGCAATAAAAATAAATAGGCCATTCTATTTAAAATAACAAAATTACTAAGTGTAGCGCAAAGCTGAGAAATCTGGCAACTGCGCCGACATCATAATCCAATTCCGCATGCTCTAACACCCCCACATACCAAATTTTGTAGGCGCAACTTCAGCAGGTTTAATAATATCGAATTTATTCCAGTTAAAGTCCCTACCCTCTATGCCTATACCTATAAATATCTAAGCGTTTTTGACATATTTGAATTTTTCTGTTAAGAATGACGTTTGCAAGCCTTAAAATAATTATTAATTTTTTCTATAAAGAAGCCTTATATTTATTTAATTTAAGCGAGATTCCTTGTTATAAAGGACCTGCTTTATTAGATTTTTTATAATATTTTGATAACTATTAATTCAGGGTGTTTAAACAATAAGATTGAAAAAACGGCAAAAAGTCTAAATTTTCAAAGGGAAACACCCAAATTTTATAATTACTTTTAGTTTAGCATTAAAAAAGGGTAAGTTTGTATATCCCAAAACTGTTGAACATTATTAATAAGCACATTGTGATGGCTTCTGTTTTGCGGATATCGATTGGCAAATGTGTCCCATGTTCTTGATATAACTTTAACACATTCTCCATAAATAATAAATAAATTTAAATAATCTTCGTTTGTATGATTGTATGTACAATTTAAGCGCACAGGCATGATAATTAATGATGTTTAAATGGTAAGTGACAGCTTCATAAATTTTTCTCGCATTTGATTGTTTTTCAACGCCGTTATAGCCAACTAAAAGTAGCTAAACTTAAAATCTGCAGCAAAATCGCCATATAAAAATATTAAGTTGGCAATGTTTCTAAAACTAAATTTTTTTGGAATATACAAACTTACCCTTATTTTTAATGCTAAATAAGAAATAATTATAAAATTTGTGTATTTCCATTTGAAAATTTAGTCTTTTTGCAGTTTTTTAATTTAATTTTTAATCGTATTGTTTAAACACCCTGTATTAATAGTTATCAAAATATTATAAAAAATCTATTAAAAATATCTAAAACGCTTAGACATAGGTATAGGACATGGTATACAAGATATGCCTAAATTCTTGCGTAGAATGCAAAAATGTAGTAATATATAGAGTATTCTATTTAAAATAAGCAAGTTGACACTTACTTCCGGTATAATGGAAAGTGCCACCATTATAAATATATTTTAGCCCGATCGCCCCCATCAGCACTAGCATATACTGTCAAATTTTCAAAATTGGGAGGCACAGGCCTACCCTGAAACTAAAGGTTTTCAGCATTGGTTATCAAATACTTCGTAAGGTCAATAGTTTTTCAATCAAAATTTTCTTATATTACCAATTTTTCACCATGTTTATTTATAAAACAAAAGATAAGTCCCGCTGGTTCCAGGATTTGTTGACTGTGGTTACTAACTCGCGCAGTATTTTGTCCGTCGCGTTCCGTGCCATTATAATTATTTTTTTTTAAAAGTGGTATGTTTTTGACGATTAGTTGCGCTGCACCTTCAAAAGAAAAAAAAGTAAGTACCTAGATTTTTTTTTAGTAACACAGAAACAACAGGAGGTAGTACCGTATGGTCGCGCCAATCCGATACAAAATCACGGTATTAATGTTTCTTATAAACATAAAGTGATAGGGGGGTAGCCAAAAAAACGTGTAAGTTCTCAAAAGTTAATTTTATAAAATAAAATACTTCGCAGCCTTTTCTACACTTTCTCCATCGTTCAAAAGTGGCTACAAAAAAAACAAAACTTTGCGTTTTCAAGAACTTCTATCAAAAGTGATTCCTACAAAAAAAAATGTCGCAGTTGTTTCATAAACTCCCCCTAACAAAAGTTAGTAAAAAGTATATTTACCCCCCCCCCTCTCCCCCTTGGTTAAGAGACAGGGGCAACTACCCTCTTTATGGACGCCCATGCCTAACAAAAAATTGTATTTTATTACTCTGCGTGGCATACTGTCCAATTTTTATTTATTACCTACCTAGCTTCTCAGAAGCATTGTCACTATACAGTAGTCTCGCTGCACCAAATTGTAGCTGCGAGCCAATAACATGAACAGATAAATGTCATGTGACCAACGCCAAATTCGTGCCTGACAACTACTTTTAAATCGTTAAACCATGGATAAAATAATAAACACATTTCACCTTTAAAATGAATTTATATTTTAACAGGTTTAGACAGAAGCTTACTATATATACAATATATAGAGCCTGTATAATAAGCATAAAATATAAAAACAATCGAATAGAAATAGATTCATTATGCAACAGTTGGTTTCTTTACTCACTAAGAACCTTCATAAATGGCTTTATTTTATTGCACCTATCACCCTTTGCCAAGACAAATTAAACTTTAATTTTAGATCTAAGAGTTAATATACCAGGATTACCATACATCCTGGGATTTGTCGTAAGTTCCCGGTGACCCAGTCTGGGCCTCTAATACCGATAAGCTATTTACCTTAGTATATTTTGTTCACTATCAAGAGAATAACCCATTTCGATAAAAAACGAAACAAAAAATTCAATATAGCCCATTTTTGATTGCAACAAATCGACTGGATTTCGTTCAATTCTTATTACCTAACATGAATAATAAATTTTGAAAGCCCAAACACCAGTTTTGACAAAATGGTGAACGCGCCTTGAACATTTTGCCCTACGGCGCATTATAAACCATCCCAGTCTAAGCCGAAAAATGTATGGTAACCCGGAGTTAAAAGCACAACTACTAGTTACGTCTTTTTAATATTAACGCTTAGATATTCTGTTATTGGCACAGACAATCCAAAAAGGAAAATATTAAATTTAGACCAAAATTACCCCCGAAATTACTTCTTGTTCGACCACCTATAATTTTTTTCAGTGTATCATTATTCTCTCTGGATGTAAATTGTTTCACGTCAGCCGAGAATAAATTCAGCTGTATATAGGCAACTTCTATAACATGACAACAAAATTTACCTAAAACATGAGTTGCGCGCTGCAAGATAACGGACTTATTACGACATTGTTTTGTCTCAATTTTTGAAGTCTTAAAGATAAGACATGGAAGTTCTAAGGTACATGGCTATTTTTTTGAAAAAAAAATTCTTAGCTACGATATTAACCTTGGAAAAAAGCCTAAAAATACGCACCTTTAGTGGGCATTTTCTTATACATATTCTTATTTTTTTCAAAAAAGGGCTTTGTACCTTAGAAATACAAACATTCCTTTATTAAATTTTAAATTGTCCCGACAAATATTTCAAATAGCCTTTGCAGAATCCTGCAGTAGCGAAACGGTGTTTTTCATCCTCTAAATTTGCGCGTGGTAGAGCCTTAACGAGCCGCAAAGAAACTACTTTCCCCTCTTTTTCTCCCTGTCGGATAAAAATGTGCGATCATGGTGAACGAAATATAAAAAGACGTGCAGAATTGATCGAATATTTCCTACATTCTCCAAACACTAATAACATATCAACTTTTTCACTACTTGTATAAATATTATTTTTCATGTTTTTTATACAACGTACAAAATGATTACCGAATTTTCTCTTCCGGGAGCGACGTACAACGAATAAGATGTCAAGAAGTCAATCCTACAAGACACCTTAAGGTATTTTATGTTGTTGAAGAAAAGTTCTAATGTTATATTTTAAAAGTTTTTTAATCGACATTTGTTTAAAACCTAATAGTGTATAATTGTAATAATATATAATGTAAAAAAGTGCTCTTTGTTTCTAATCCGATGAGCCACAATGTTGCCATTTGAAAGAAAAATAGTAATAAAAATTTAAATAATAAATTTGATATAGTAGATAGGTAGCTTTGGACCGAAAACAGTAAAATTTTATTTTCCTCATGAATTTAGAACTTAAATTAGTGATTTAAACGTATGCATAGCTTTCTAGATAAAAAAATATATTTCAGAAAAAAAAAGTTTGGTGACAAAAATTGACAAGTGACACATAATTGTATTTAGAACGTCATATAGAGTTAAAAAAAATATACCAGGTGTTCCATTTAAAAATAGAAAGTTCATGTCACTTCCGGTTAAATCGGAAGTTTCATAAAGTTAAATCATCCGTCAAAAAATGCAGTTTTATGTCATATAGAAATCCTCCAAATTTCATTCCATTATTTAAAAAAAAATGTTTAGGGGAGAGTCACCCGGACACCCGATATAGGTATAGATATAATTTCGAATGGAGCTGGTAACTTTGGATAAAAATTTAGAAATATTGTTCGGATCCACTTAAATGAACTATAGTAAGTATAGTCTATTTATTTCCCACTGCCAAGAAATGAAAACAAATACACGTGGACAATAGGCCTGAACAGGGTCGTAATCAAAAGTTTATAATTCCTTTACGGCTTCACGATTATAAGCAAGAGCTAATAAGACAAGCACTGCACTAAATATAATCAGAAAACGTGTTTATTCAAATGCGAAAACTGAATGCAGTCATGTACCGATCCAATAAAGAGCTAGCTCGTGGTTAGATTTTTGTTTATTATCGCTGCCAGCTGAAAATAAATACACTTTAGAATCTCCATATTTAATGCGGTATGCCCGAAAAATACCAGAAACAGTCGCTTGCATGACAGGCACCTACAAAAAATTTGGATTTCGTCGGGTAATCCCAAAATCAATTTCGCAATGTTTGACGTAAGTAAACAACAAATGGCACAGTCCGAACGCCGAGTATTATGTATCGAAACCGAAACAAAAATTGCACAGTACCATAACAGGTATAATTGCGAATTCAAGAACCGAGAAGACTGAGAGGTACTCGTCTCGATGACCATGAAGGAAAAAAGACGATTAGAGTATAAAGTACGATTTTTATGGTAAATGAAAAACCGGCCAAGTGTAAAGGCCTTTTTACATTACGTGCAAGTTGCAAGTGCAAGTGCATGCAATGCAAGAAAAAGCATTGCAGGTCGTTTTTACATTGTCGCAAGTACTTGCATGCAAATATCTTCACAACAGATAATACCAACCTATAAATAATATACCTCCGATCAGCTGATGTAACTCGCGGGGTTATGGTGAAGAACCAGACAAACTCATCTCGTCACGAAGGAGTTTGCATGGCAAATTGCCCGTAAAGGAGCATTTCCATCAAGTACAAACAACAAAGAAAGCCGGCTGAATGTTGGAGACGGCAAGGAAACCTTCTTTTCTTCTGTGCGGCAAGGGGCCATTCCAGACAACAACAAAGAACTCTCCTTTTTTTCTGCGACATACTTTAATTTAAATTCACAAAAAATATACCCAAATAGTCAATAATCTAAACAAAGCCACAAAATAAATAACAAAACGAACGAAGTCAACGTAAAACAACACTTTTTTGGAGGTTATGTTCGTAAGTTGGTAGTAAAGAATATTAGTACATTTTATGCTTATGCGCAATCACGATAGACCTGGTGCAAGAAAGTAAACTTGCATCAGCTGATCAACACGTCGTCACAGCGCATGCTTTCAGGCCATTTTTCTTGCAATTGCACCTAATGTAAAAAGGCCTTAAGACTCCTCTTGTGTATTATAGTATCTCCATGGGTACACCCTATACAATATTTTCTAATAAGTATTTAAGGACGTGCAACTTCAGTTTAGCTTAGAGCATCTGAATTGCGAATTTATGTATATACAGGGTGGAATTTTTAACTGGAATAAATTCACTATTAGAAAACTTCTTTATTTGTTGATAAATATGGAACTACGGCTGTGTATATTTTTAGTTTGGCATATTTTTTCGCGTCTCGTCAAATTTACCTCTTCTACCCCGTCTCATGAAATGTATGGGGGGTAGAAACCGCCCCCAACTTTTTTTTTCAAATTTATTGTGACTCGTTGGAAAGAGCATCAATTTTTGCTTTTGTATTTCAGTAATGTAGATGCAATTTGTTTTATCGTAAAAACTGTTGGAACTGTGGAAATTTTGCTCATCTTTTTCTTGACAAGTCCCTAATCTAAAGTTAAAATCATTCTTGACTTTATGTACCAAATCCGGGGTTATTTGGTGAATTTCGTGGATATTTTTCGGTAAATAAAGAGGCTTTCCAAGACTGAATTTATTTCAGTTAAAAATGCCAACCTGTATATTAAATTAGACCAAATAAATGTTCGTTCTCTTGGTCCGAATCCTGGCCATGTTTAATAATGGATTTTTTAAACTTTTTAAATTTGGACTCTACGGATGTTGTGAGAGTTTCGGAAAGTTAATTTTAATTAAAAAAATAATTTATGATATTTTTTACAATACAATGACCTTTAGTACCTAATTATTTTTAAGGTTTGTTTCATTGGCTTAATATCTTTTTCTTCGATTTTTTTTCTGCATAAAAATAACTTTTCCACAGCCACAAGATACCACCTTTTTACTTCACAATTTGCTTAGTTTTTTGTAATTCGGGCCAAGAAAACCGCAATTTAACACGGCAAAATTTAGCGAGGTCGGATTAGCCTAATTTTTTTATTCGCGACCTTTGCAGACCCTACACAATCATTTCGCCTGTCAGTGATTTTCTAAATGATCGTGTAGGGTCTGCATTTTTCACGCTTATTAGGAGCAGACTACTGTTTATTTCTGCAGAAACATCGTCGAGAATCTAAAAACCACATAAGCGTAAAAAACAATTAAACAGGTGGATCCGGTTGAAGAAGAACCCCTGAAGAGTAACAGCGATGACGTCATTGAAGCTAAAACAAGTGCTAAGAATTCGTAATATTAAATTTGTAATTAAAAATGTTCTTGACGGACTTGCTCGTGCTCGTTCGTTAGCTCCGAAGCAAACAAAGGAGGAACTTGACCGTGAAGCAACGCGGATTTGGGTATTTGGGTGTAAAAACCTTTGTTGTGGCACTTTTGCTAATTATTCGGGTGAATAAACAGAATGGAACATAGTTTCGAACCTTCTAAAAAGGTGCAGTTCAATCCCAGTCATACTACACTGTGTCTCAAAAGTTTTAAAAATATTGCTTTGTTCTTGAAGCAAACATCGTCACCTTGCATACGAAAAGGCGTATCTCAAAAAGCTTATATTTAAGTTACTGCATTAAAGTAAATATTTAGGTAAATTTCCTTGTAATGGTTTTCCCGAAAAATAGGTAAGAATTTGAGATACCGTCTTTGTATGCAAGGCGACGATTTCGATCCTCGGAGTGGGCATACGCCCAATAAAAAAAAAGTACGTCCGAAATTTAGGAGGTTTAATAATGCAGGGGAGAGTGTAAAATGAAAATGTATCATCTTCCAACGCACCCCATTCACGCCGGTAACCAGATCGGATGAGATCGGACATCTCGTGGCATGCGAAAGAAGATACACACTACCCAATCGGTAGGTCATGTAATGGCAAGAAACCGAGGATTGACAGCCCTTGGGGGTGTCGCATGACTGAGGGTCGTGGTTCGAAACCCACGTTAAGCTTTAGGTCCCCTCGGGAATGGCTCTGGCAGCGAACGAAGAGAAAAAAATTGGAACAAACAAAACAAATAAATAAGTTAGGCGGAGCCTTCGTAAGCACAAACTGTGATTAGTCGGTCATTCAATGAGAAACTTCATGTTTATACCAATGTTGCCAACGAATTATAAAATTCCGGATTCGTGAGAAATCTTTAGCTTCAAAGCACAGAGGGATAGGTCGGCACTGTCTTCAAAGGGAAATGTTAACCCAAAGTGTTGAATTCGTGGAATATTTTTTATTTATCTTTATTGTGGTTGTGCTCTGCTAAAAATAAGACTGTTTAAGTATTTTGTGCAATCGTAGGATTTTTTACTTTAGTGAAAAGGAAACAGCAAATATTCACGTGGGAGTAGAAAAATTACTTACATATATTTAAACCCGCAAATAATATAAAAACCAATCTTAGAAAATATTTTTTGAATCGAGAAAATTTACCATTTGTCTTAAACCAACATTTTCTTGATTGAGGACAATTGGGTGACAAAGGAGGGCACAGAAAGGGGTAATTTCGCACGCCGTTATGAACTTTTGATAATCCAACGACAAGGAAGAGAACCAAATATTATCATTAGGAAGTTGCGCCTGATATTATTTGAATTGCAAATCATGCATAATTCGTTCTAATGATCGGGGACGCCAGTGCACTGCTCTGCTCCCTCCCACGCTCATCTTAAGTGCATTATAACGAGATTAGTAATGATTCATCGTCATTTATGCGTGCACACACTCGGTCTGACTCTAAACCGTACTTAAACCTACTTTATTACCGGGAGTTTGTAGTTCGGGAGGTCAAAAGTTTACCGTGGGTGACTAGGTGAACATTTATTAGTATGTTCACAACTATTTCGGCATTTTTGCGGAAGGCATTATTAGATCTTCGCGAAGAAGAAAAATAAGACCAAGAAGAAGAAAGGTAGTATATCCAGAAAATAATAAAGCTGCTATCAACAACTATACATAGGTCAAACAAAAAGTTTGATTTAAGGCGACCCGCAAAGTGGGTTAAGTTATAATCACCAATCAGGTGAAAAAATATATACGGTAATATTCACAGACGATATTATACACGTAATACTGGCATATCAGAAGTGGGGACGAATTTGCAAGACAGGAAATTAAGTCTGACCACGGAATGATATAGTAAACTCAGTAAACTAGAACTAAAAGATCATGCAGTGTTAAAAACAGACAGCAGAAGAAGAAGAATGGATGTAAAACTGGAAAAACGAATTTTTACGAGCTGAATGTTGAATCAATACTGATAAAATAATGAAATTATATCAAAATATAAAAATGTAATACCAAAAACATTGCGTTCTCTTGGCCCGAATCCTGGCCATGTTTATTAATGGATTTAAAAAAAGCTTTTTAAACTTGCACGCTACATATATTTTAGTTATAAAAGAAAAACTCTTTATTTTATTTGTTTTTAGGGCCTGAATTTCGTATTAAAATAAAGCTCTGATAAGAAAAACGTGTTTTTTTTAATTTTATTGTCAGTAACGTGGACAGAACATGGGTACAAATCAACTTTTTAGCACTGATTTTACTCTTACGTAGTATTAAAAGATCCATTGAGCACAAACAAGCCATACAATTTTATTTTTTTAATTTTTTGTTTTCGAAGTTGACTTATTTTTCTCGCTGAGCTAAATTTTTGGCTATTTTATTAATGACTTAAGAATAACAATTTGGCCACTATCAGTCCCTGAGCATACGAGATCTCCATCGTTGGAGAAAAAAAAATGTCCAACCTCCTAGAAAATTATTATCGCTTCATAGAAGATTTTTAAAAAAATCGTGTTTTTAAAAATGGGCATTCAACGGGTTTTCAAATTTTAATTATAGAACAGAAATATTGTTAAAAAACTGATTTTTATGCCGCGAGGGCATAATTCCATTTAATATTAGAATTTTTAACGATTTGTTTATTTATTAAGGTTATATAGGTTTTGTACCCAGTCTTGGATTTTTGAGGTAGGTTTAATTTTTATTTATCTCTACAATATCAAGTGTTTACTTGTCATTTTATACCATGCGGCTGTTTTTGTCATTTAAGTGACATTTAAAAATATTAATTAGCAATTTCTTTCATATCTGGATTAAATATAACAAGTCATTTCCATAACACCATGTATATATTTCAGTAAGTTCACTGTTTGTTTATAACCTGAAATCTACATAAATTGAACTAAATATAGATAGCGCTTAAAAATATCACGAATCTAGGTGTATATCGAGACACACCTGCCTAATGAAATTATAAATTAATATCTGGGATTGTAGAATAAATCCTATTTGAGAGTTATGCAAATGTAAACAGACAAAGAAGTGAAAGATTTATAGTGACTTTATTATTTTGTAACAGTTTGTAATGTTTTTTTTTTAATATAACTGTTTATGCAAATTCGCGCTATGGCCTATTTAATTATAAACTATAAGGCCATTAATTTGTTTATATGTGCAGATAAGTATATGATTTGATGGCTTCCTGTCATTTTACGAAATTAAGTAATAACATGGAGTATAATTTAATGTAATATTGTTAATTACCTGTATTATTTCGTTTAATTGTGAATTTCGTAAAGTTCATTTATACTATTGGACGTATTTTAGAAAGAGGCCGCCCAAAAATTATTAATTTCTTAATAATGTAAAATATAATAATAAGTAACATTTAAAATTAATTATAAATACTGCAATTACAATAACAAACGCCACCCAGCCCGGATTTTTTTGTTTGTTTGCATTATCTACTAAACGTTATTATTCATTGGTAGTTCCCCCCCCCCCCCCCTTCCAGCCTGTTAAATAATTCCATTTTTATATTATATTTGAGACAAAATCGAAAGCCCGTTACTGGATAAAAGGCCCCATTTAACCGACTTTTATTAGGAAGAATAGTTCCCCTTTCAGCAAAATAACTTTAGAGCCGGAGGCGCCAGACTTCAGACAAACAACCCCATCAACCCGACCCCCCGATCTCCATAAATTCTAAGGGTTCACGAACCTCTTACATCATCTCTCTAAACGCTGGCGTTATAAAAAGGCGCTGCGCGCCGTGCGAGACGCTAACCAATTTTTATTTGAATTTATCAGGGTTTAGGTATTCGATAATATGTTTCTTTGGTGGCGGATATCCCTCTTTTTCATAGAATAAAAAAAATTTGGTAAAAATATCGGCCTGCATCCAATAGTTGGTGTTGCTGTGGCATATATTAAATTTCTCGTCTGAGTGGAGCCATTAGCTCGCTTGATTAGGACACACCCAAAGGCGTAGATAAGGGGGAGGGTCAATCCCCCCCTTCAATTAGTTATTGAGGAAGTAATTAAACAAAATACGCTCGCTAATAAAAACACGCGAAACTACTTACCGACGTCACAATTCCAAGCAATGTCAACAGCCGATCGCTCTGTAAAAGACGCACTCCTACTCCTACCTGATTGAGGTCTCGAGTCTGGTTTCCTGTTTCTAGACTGTTTTTATCAAAACAAAGATTTTATTAAATCGGTCGCACGAATGGCAAATATAAAAATTGCGCGGTTACTAGGATGACTTCACTGTTCTCATCTTATGTTTTTAAACTTCCTCCTTTCGCGCCGTGTTTTTAATTGTTTCTAGAAAAGGTGTGAGGTATTCTAGGAAGATTTTTATTATTGAGACATATTTTTAATAGTTTTAGTTTAGGATATTATTTCCTGGCTAAATATCCACCAGGAGTTTTGTCATTAAATCAAGAAGACTATGATATCTCATTTTGGGTGGAAATTTTATCTAGCCCACAGCGAAAAATTGCTAAATCCGCCACCCGTTACCGTTAGAGGAAAACAAAAAAATAAAGCTCGTATAGTAAAATTATACCACAAAATATTCAATAACAATAATTATTATGTGGAGCAATTTTAGGACAATTAGAAATAGGGCATTCAACACAGGGCCGTAGCCAGAACCAAATTTTTGTTTGGGCTATTCGATTTCTTACCAGGGCCCATATTCTCACCCCATAACTTGCAGACATTTTTGACACTTATTTTATCTATTTCAAAATCTTTTTTACAAGGGTTCAATATTTTTTTACCAGGGCTTTGCCCTGGCGAGCCCCCCTCTAGATACGGCCCTGATTCAACACCCTAAATATGCCTTTGAATTTGGTACTAAATGAGCGACTAATTGTTAAAAGCATCAGAAATGATATCCATCCTATTAAAAACATTGCGTTCTCTTGGGCCGAAATCCTGGCCATGTTTATTAATGGATTTTTAAAAACTTTTAAAATTTAGTCTAAAGATAATGAGGAGCCAGAAACTTATTTTTATTAAAATAAAAATGTTCACTTTTTTTACAATAATACAATGAAGTGGTAGTTTTATTTAAGGTTTTCATTTTTTTTTTTTTTTTTTTTTTTATGATAAAACACCTGCACTGTAGGAAAAATCCTTTAAGGCGCTCTGGGAGCGGTGCGAGTGCGAAAAAAGCGATTAACGTTGGTCTTGAAACGTTGAAGATTGTATTAATTGGGAAACACGACCTCAGGAAGATCATTCCACAAAGATGACGTTCTCCAGATGAAAGAATTCTTGAACAATGAAGTTCGAGGAGTACTAAGCTGAACAACATATGGATGAGCAGCAGTGGTTCGCCGTGTATTTCTGTTTTGCATTGCTCTAGGTGGAATCAAGTGGGCAATGTCAGTCGAACACCTGCCATGGAAATATCTGTAAAAGAGAGCCAAATCACCAACCTGTCTTCGATGCTCCAGGCTATCGAGGGTCTTGGTCAGCTCGGTGTCGCCGATCAGACGAACGGCTCTCCTTTGAATGAAATCCAGTAGCCGAAGGGTGTGCTTGGGTGCAGAGCTCCAGACATGAGAGCAATATTCTAATGATGGTCGAATCTGGGCTTTGTAGAGTGTCAAAAGTTGGTGAGGTGTGTACAACCTTTTGGTGCGGAAAAGTACACCAAGTTTCTGTGCAGCTGCCTTGGCAATTGCGGCAACGTGATCATGCCAAGACATATTACCTCCCAGATTGACCCAGCAAATTAATAGACGGTGCCAGGGGAATTGCGTGTCCTGCCATGACTATATCCGGTTCTGCAATGTTAACCTTTTTGGAGAAGACTGCTGCCTGGGTTTTCTTAGCATTAAATTCGACTTGGTTACTGTCACCCCAAGCCAAAATTTCTTCCAGGTCATTGTTGAGGCGCAATACTTCATGCTGCCTGCGAAGATGTGCGTCGGCAGCGGATGTTTGGGGAGTCAAGGTAAAAGATGAGACAAGTGTGCTGTCATCAGCAAAGCTATAAATTGGATTTTGGGTTTTCACTAGAAGGTCGTTAATATACAGTAAAAAGATGGTAGGCGACAATATGGACCCTTGAGGAACACCGGCATTGATGGTGAAGGTGTCTGAGAGAAACCCGTCAATCGCCACTTGCAGAGAACGGTTCTTAAGGAAGCTGGTTAACCATAAACAGAATCCATTAGGCATACCGTAGGATCGCAATTTACTTAGAAGCCCATCGTGCCAAACACGATCAAAAGCCCTAGAGATGTCCAGTGCAACAGCCCGAGATTCTCCATGATGTTCGATGGTGTTGCTCCAAAGATGGGTGACATATGCCAGAAGGTCACCTGTTGATCTGGACTTACGAAAACCGTATTGATGGTCGCTGATAATGTTAAGCCCTTCCAGATACTTTGGGAGTTGTTGGTTAATAGCTTTCTCCATTACTTTTGAAATTACTGAAAGCAATGCGACGGGTCGGTAGTTGCTTGGCAGGGTCTTTTTACCTTTCTTTGGAATAGGCTGGACACGCGCCGACTTCCAGCAGGATGGAAATATTCCTTTTTTGTAGGATAAGTTGAAAAGTCTACAAAATACTGGTGTAAGTTAATCGGCGCATGTCTTGAGAACAATGATAGGAATTTCGTCTGGACCAGAAGCTTTATTGACGTCGAGTCCTTTAAGAATCCGATTAACAAGACGCTGACGGAACACGATTTCAGACATTTGCGATTGAACTGAGGGAATGTTGGGTGGTGATTTTCCCTGAAAGTCTACAGTAGAATGCGAGGAAAACAGTTCAGCAAGTAGGTTTGCTTTATCCCCGGCTGTGGTTGCTATTGTGCCGTCGGGACGTGTTAGAGGTGGAATAGTTGACTTTGTAAAGTTTTGGCTGACGGTCTTAGCGACTGACCAAAAGGACCTTGATCCGTTAGGACTGGCAAGAAGTTTGTTTTTGATTCTCTCGTTATGAGCTTCTTTGCTTTGGTCTATCATTTGCTTACATTGGTTTCGGGTGGTAACAAAGATGGCGCGATTTTCAGGAGTAGGGTTTTTACGCCACTGTCGGTAAGCCAGGTTTTTAGATCTGACAGCACGCTCGCAATTCTTGCTAAACCACGGCTTGCCGTTGGAAGGGCGCTTTTTGGAGAAAGGAATAAAGGCCTCCATGCTAGTTGGAATGACGTCGGAGACCTCCTTTGCACAGACAGATGGATCATCCGAAGAAAAGCATACGCTTAGCCAGGGAAAGTTGCGAAAATGGTCCTTTAGGTCTTCCCACTTAGCTGATGTATAGTGCCAAATCTTACGGGGTTTAGGAGGTTGTTCAGAACTAATTGGCAGCTCGCTTAGGGTTGAAATAAGTTTGTGATCGGAAGAGCCCAATGGTGGTTGTACGGTGACCGTATATAGGTCTGGATTTGAAGTTAAAAAGAGATCTAAAAGACTAGCAAAATCCCCAGCTCGGTCTGGAACCCGCGTTGGTTCTTCTACGAGTTGAGTTAGACCAGAACTGATCGCAAAAGATTCGGCCTCGCGGCCTTGCTCATCGTTGGTGTTTGAGTATTTAAGCCAGTTGACATTGTGGACGTTAAAGTCGCCAAAGATAGCAACTTCGGCATTCGGATGATTGGTTTGCAAGAAGTCGATTGTGTTGGCTAGTGATGAGAAGAGGGCCCTGTAATGCATGTCGCTTGGAGGACGGTAAAGGCAGCATATAAACTTAGTGATTTTTTGTGAAGATATTTTAAACCACATTACATCAAAGTCTTTCGGTTCCAGTATCTCCTCCCGTTGGCAGCAAAGATCATCTCGAATGAACAGACAGACCCCAAAGTTGCGTCTAAAACGGAAGTGAAAATCATATCCAGGATATAAATAGCTGACGGTGTTCGTTGACGCTCTGACTTTTGTCTCGGTCAGTGCAAGCACATGAGGCTTGGAAGATTGTAAGTGCTGGTGGACTGAATTGATGTTAGTGTTAAGCCCTCTAATATTGCAGAAATCAATTTTGAAGTTGTTACTTTTGAGTCTGTTAGCAACTGCAGGCGCCACACCATTTCCTCGTTGAGTGTTGTTGGAGGAACCCAGTAAATTATCGGAAATGGTGGATAATTCATTAATTTCGCTTGATGAAGCCACAGGACCAGCCCCCACCCGGAGATCCGATCGGGGGGCGAGTTTACCTCCGGAATATTTTGATCTTGGAGCTTCCATCATGCTTCTTTCATACGGCCCCACCCTGGAAACCGGAAACATCAGCACAGCGACGAAACGTTAACTCAAAGAGCAACTTCACGCCGCGTAAACTGATGCAATGGTATCTCACCGGGCGATGCCGGGTGGGCCAGCATCTTCCATTTGTGTGTAAGTAACTTACCTATATCTTTTTCTTCGATTTTTTTTTTCGCATGAAAATAACTTTCTTTCACATCCACATAGACACCAATTTCTCAATGGTGAAAAAAACGCTCAATTCGCTCAGTTTTTTTGTAATTCGGACCAAGAAGAGCGCAATTTAACACGGCAAATTTTAGCGAGGTTGGATCCCCTTTAGTCAGTTTTGTGGCTATATTTAAGTAGGTACCGAGAAAAAATTACTGCGTAATAATTACACCTATAAAATCCTTAAATTACCTTACAGAGGATTTCTACTTTTTTTAGTCCTTGCATTTCTAATTGTGATTGCATGCAGTGTAAATTGACCCTTGGATTTTACATCAGGACAATCAATTTTTAAAATTTAATTAGGTATGCGAAAATCCGCTCTATATTTATTTTTGAAAATCCTCTAAATTTTAAAAGTAGGGAATAATTCTATACAGTTATTATACATACTAGGTACCGAGTACCGGTTAATACCACATAAACAACAACTTTGATTAAAAATGTACGTAAAAATAAAATAGTATTTTGTAAAATACTAGATATATTCTTGACACAACTAAATGAAAATGGTAAAGAAAAAACTCACATCTCTTATGGGAACAATTTGCAAATTCCTCAGCCTAATCTTTGGCGGCTTTCTCTCGGCGTTATTATTCTTCCAACTAGACGTATTATTATCCAGATTTTCCCGAGTAGTATTCCCGTTAGCACAGATCAAATTACTCCAGGGAGCCGGCGGATTCTGACTTCTCAGAGGAGGCAAAATGTACAACATTGTGCCGCAGGTAAAAAACCGGCAAATTTAACAAACATTTAGGGGCGGGAAAACATGACTCGAGCCCTTAAAAACACCTTTCCGGCACATATCAGTTTGCTTAAGCCACTCAAATTACTCCCCAAATGCTGTGAAATTAGAATACTTTATGTCAAAAAACAGCATCGAAACCGCCAAAACAGTCGATGTTCTGCAATACGGCGCGAGCAACACCACTCCGTCGAAATTGCCGATCCTAACTGAAACAAATGAAATGTCAGTCGGTGACTGAAAACAGCTGCGCGGCTTTAGAGAAAGGGCAATAATCGATATTGAGGGTTCTTTTCGATAGTTCAAGAGCTTGAGATTTCCATTTTACCTAGAAAATAATATAGAAGCTACGGAAAATTCGAGGCCTACAAGGAAACGATTATGATAATCTCGCTTATACAGGGTGGAATTTTTAACTGGAATAAAAAATAAAAAAAGTATTAGAAAGCCTTTTTATTTGCGGAGAAAATACGGGTGCCTTTATTTTTTGTTTGGTACACTTTTTTCGTCCCGTCCTGAAATTTACCCCTCTTTTGGGGGTAGAAACCGCCCCCAACTTTTTTTTCTTAACTGTAAAGGTATGTATTGCGATAGCTCGTTGGAAAGGGCATAAAAAAGGAATACAACCCACTATTTACTTTTACATTTTGGTAATGTTTGATTAGGGTTTTGTCAAGAAAAAAATGGGCAACATATCCAACAATTTTTATAATAAAACAAATTGGGTCGTATTCCTTTTTTTATGCCCTTTCCAAAGAGCTATCGCAATATATACCTTTACATTTGAGAAAAAAAGTTGAGGGTGGTTTCTACCCCCAAAAGAAGGGTAAATTTCATGACGGGACGAAAAAAGTGTACCAAACTAAAAATAAAGGCACCCGTATTTTCTCCGCATAAAGAGGTTTTCTAATACTGAATTTATTCCAGTTAAAAATTCCAACCTGTATAGATTGTAATGTAATGTTAGTCAATTTGTGTCGAGGAAAAACGTTCTTCGCCAAAATTTCATATGGTTATGGTATTTCTATTTCTAAGGTCCGCTAGACGCACCTTCTGATAACTTTACCAACAAGATAACTTCCAAAGAAACCATGCATAGAAATTATCTGGCTATCTAGCGGTACTATGGGTCGTATGTCATACCACAGCCGTCTTAACTTCGAATTAAAAGGGCTGTGTTAGTACTACCACCAAAATTTCGTTGGGCAAAGATATTTTCCAAAAAGGCATATGGAAGAGGGGACCAACTCTCACAAAATATTCCTATAAAATCCACATGCGGCAGTCATCGTTTGTATGATTGTTGATATTGTAGAAAAGTTTTAGACTTGTCTTTATTTGTTTTTTAAATCACATTTTTTTTATCATCATCTTCGGTAAACCTACATAACATTAAACGAAATAAGTCATTTCATGAATTTATTTTTTAATAGTAACGTACGTCGATGCATTTACAGGTCCCTATCGATAGTTTACCCCACGCCTACGCAAAACAGTCGATCGATACGTCAACTTAAAAGAACTAAAACTGAATATCCCTGTTCCGTTCTGGATCTAATAAATTGATTTATTTTTTTAAATAAAAAATTATTGTTTCCACTGCTTCCAGCTATTTGTTTATTATTGCTGTTGTGTAAATTATTATGTACGTGCGCTAGGGAGATTAATATTATTTTAAAACAAAAATTATGGTACCCAATAGCTAATAAAGATTGTAAATAAATATTTTGAATATTGTTATCCTTATGTCAATAGTAAATATGATAAAATTTTAATAGATACCTACTCTAGGGCAAATTATTGTCAGGATAAACCAGATATAAATTACTCAAGATAAGATATCTCCAAATAGTAATTATTTTTTATTTTGATCAAAAATAACTTTGGTTTCCTTTTAGCACAATATGTAAATCACAATGTACAGCCACATAGGTCAATCTGGGACTTAGGGACAAATTTTTAATTATTTAAATTTAAAAAGAAAAAAATATCAGTTACAAATCAATAATTATCAAATAAAAAGATGTTTTGATGACACATACCTGACTGGGTGAACTACTGGAACTCGGGCTTCTCTGAATTGTCACTAAAGCCATTTTAGATGAAAATAATGAACACGATGAACGACACAAAATGCATGAATGTTTTTTTAGTAAGACACTATGAAAATTTCACATATTTTCCGGAAAATACTACATTTTTTTGACAAAGTTTGACAAGCGAGAGATAAAACGTCAAGCATCCCGGCCATGTTCAATACTTGTGTTATCACGACCAATCGCAAGGCACCGTTTTAGATTGTTTATCTTGTCGACCAATAAAAATTTAAGGAATTGCGCCACATGAATGAAGCAGATTCCGCCACCTACCAAAAAAATGGTAATTAGTTGAAGTAATTATCTACTTTACCGGCAAAGTTCAAGCGTTTGTCAAGTTCATTAGTTTATAACCTCACAAAAAATATCTATTTTTGAAAACAAAATCCACCATTTTTTTGACAAAAATCATTTGACAACAAAAAATATAAAATGAGTAAAATATTCACTCCAACAAATCAAATTAGATTAACAAATGTAGCAGTCGTAAGAATAAAAAAAGCAGGAAAACGTTTTGAAATTGCCTGCTACAGAAATAAGGTGGTTTCATGGCGAAACCAAGTGTAAGTAGAGCATTTCGTTGTGCAAGGTTGAGATGAAATAAACCATAATTAACCAGTTGCAATGTAATTAATTGTTTGTTTATTGCAGGGAAAAGGATATTGATGAGGTTCTTCAAACACACACAGTGTTTACCAATGTGTCGAAAGGACAAGGTGCAAAAAAGGAAGATCTAATCAAGGCTTTTGGAATTGATGATCAAACTGAAATATGCAAGCTTATTTTAGCCAAAGGCGAACTTCAGGTGTCCGACAAAGAGAGGGCTAGCCAAATGGATCAGTTGTTCAAAGATATTGCTACAACTGTGGCTAATACCTGCCTAAACCCTGAACTTAAAAGACCATACCCAGTTACAATAATAGAAAAAGCTATGAAAGATGTTCATTATTCAGTGAAACCGAATCAAGCTACAAAAGTGCAAGTAATGGCCGTTATTAAACTTCTCAAGGAGTCAAATTCCATACCTATTGAACGAGCAAAAATGAGGTTGAAAGTAAACTTTAAAGGTAAAGAAGCCAAAAAATTAAGAGAAAAGCTTTTGAAGATAGAAAGCATCGAGGTTGAAAATGAGGAACGAAATGCAGATCAAGTAACAATGGTTTTTCTTGTTGATCCTGGGCAATTTAAAGAAATTGATAGCATGGTCAAATCAGACACAAAAGGCGGAGCTTTGTTAGAAGTCATGTCATATAAGGAAATGGTTTTGGGTGATGAGTACTTGTAAGACAAATACTCAATAATTTTTTTAAATGTATTTACCGATTAAAATTGTTTACTCTGTTAATATTTGATGGGTTAAAAAAACTAACAATTAAATTACATATATTTTTGCCCAGCTAATAGTTATTATAAAAAGTTTAATCCACTGTGATACATGTTTTAAGATGTCAAGTGTTTTATACTATAAAACTTAAACTAACTACCATTCTTTTATTAAAAACCTTATTAATTTGAATTCAATCCAAAATTATAAGAAAACGAAACCAATAAAAATCTTTATTTATTCATGACTACATCCACAATGACTACTATCATTCAAACACCCATGTGGGTGGTTTTTAAAGAACCAACATGGTTTATCTTTGTATTTCTCTGTTTCCTCACCAGTGACAGGTAATCGTAGTTGGACTAATCCATCTTTTATTTCAAACAAGTACCTATGGTTCCTTAAAAGTGTCTGTAAACCACCACATTCTTGTTTGAGTTTTTTAAGATCTTCTTTTGGTATTTCATTTACTAATTCTAAAATTTGGAAACCTGAACCTTTGTTCCACACATCTCCGTTTGATTTTTTAATACAGTTTTCACTTGATAACAGTTTATTTACACAAGAAGTCACTATATTTTTAATTAAACTTCTTTCGAGTTGGGTACAATTTCTTACTCTCTCTATACTACTTCTTTGAACTACTTTGTTGCCAGTTTTTTTTTCAACAAAATCGGTTATATACTTTAATGTTTCTTTATAAATGTCAGCATCTACTTCGCCTCTAATTCCAACAAGACAAGTTCTTTTTGTTGATGGAATTCTTAACCTGTCAATATCAGTGTTAAACTTACATTTCTTTGATATATCATGAATATAGCTCAAATAATCTGCATATGCGCTCACCGAAGTATTTGTTCTAATGTATTTTTTTCCATTAAAATCATAAGGGCAACAAGGTAGAAGAAAAAAATTTGTTTTTGGGCTACTTTTTAAAGCCATTACTGGTATCCAAGGTGTGAGCTCATCAGAGTGATTGCCTATAAGCCACGTGTAATCTGGATACAGGGAATCTGGAGTAACTGTCCCTACCTATAAAATACATATTCAATATAGAAAAAATAAGAAAACTGACATTTCACACCACAAAAAAATACTTTAATGGTATTTTCTTAATAATGCCAAGAACAATACTTAAAAAGGTCATGTTTTCATTAAATTGTCTAATAGTGTATTCTTGAAACGTGAATTTTCTCCTATTACATCTTGAATTGTGTGAATTTTTCGCCTCTAATTACTTAAGCTCCCCTTACACCTGTAACTGCTAGGACAAATTTAATAATGTAAAATGCGAACTTTGATGTCAAACAAATTCTTATTCATGATCATGAATTAAATCAACTTTTTAAAATTTGTTCTTGGTTTTTGTTTATTTAACCATTTATCGATTTTATATTGAAAGAAGTTATTATGATGGGTTGTAAAAAAAAACATGTGTTGGTAAAATTGTTTGAAATAATATTTGACAAAAAAAAATGAATCGGCTGATATACAATGTATCTGGACCGCCAAGCCAACATCACAAAGAAATTCACGATATTATTCACAAAGAACTTCACAAGTGTAAGGACAACTTTAAAATCTAGAGCAGAGTTGTTCCGCAGATCATTTTTAAAGAAAGGCTCACATTGGAAAAATCATACAAGTTCCCCACAGTTTCTGGCAAGTAATAATTAACAGTGGCAAACAAAGTTTTTTTAAGGTGCTACTAAAACTGAGAGTACCAAAATAGTTGAAATAGAACACAGATTTTATACTTAAAATAAATTCTATTAAATCTAATTAAATTAGAGACTGAAGTATTAGAATGTAATTAGGTACTGCCCATTAAATAAATATAAAATCAGCTGATTGGCAGAATCAATGGTCAATGTCCGCGTGTTCCGTCTCCATGTGAATTCAGAGTCATGGACTGCCTGAATTATTCAAAAATGTAGGTGAATCAGTGATTCCTATGGCGAGAAATAAAATGGCAACGGCAAAAAATGTAGGTATGCATGTAATGTAAGAAATATCCCTCACCTGTAAATTTATATTTTCAGGATATATGTCCCAGATGGGTCTTCTTCTAACATCTATTCCATATCCTTGAAATCCCTCTTGATTTAACAAAAACACCAAGAGACCATTTCCACAGCCACAGTCTACAAATTTTATATTACTGTAGTTGCTCCACAAACAAATCAAGTAGCTTGCTATAGCTATATCTTCAAACACATATTTCTGTGGGTCTGTTCCAGATTTTGTAGGCCATTCCTAAAATAAAATTTTATGTATCATAAATATAGTGAGATCTGAGTCTATAATATGTATTGGTTACTATTTCCCCACATGCCACATACAAAATAAACAGCAAAAAATATACCTTTACTAGCTTGTCTCCATATTTTTCTTTCAACTTGTTATAAGTTAAACAATATTCATCAACTTTTAGAAGCGACAATGATTGAACTGTGTTTTTATTCTCCTCAATATTTTCAATCCATTTTAACAGTTTTGTAAAAAGTTTATCTGCCAACCATTCAGAGTGAGGAGTATCTGCATCTTCAAATGAATTAATGTTTAATTGTAAAACAGAAGTTTTTGTTAATTTAATTTCATAAGCAAATGGAGGAGTTATAGGTAATTTCTCTGTGTTAGAAACAGATAGAAATGTAGCTGTGTTATTTTCTTTATCCAAAGTGACTACTTCAATGGCTTTTTGACTGTTCTTGAGTCTCGGAAACAATATTCGTACAGATATAAATACACCATGAGTTGAAACCTTGAAATCTTCTACAGAAACTTCTTCCAATAAAACATTTTTGTCATAAGCTTGAAATAGATTATGCAAAAATTCTTTTTTTATATTCTCCTTACAAAGACTTTCCAACTTTCTTAGTTCATATAAAATAGCAGCTCGAGTAAGCAGTTCTTGAAGCTTTATACTGCTTGAATTAAAGGTTACTCTATAAAATAGGGCTTGTGAGATAGCAGTGAGCTTTCTATTTACCAAATGGGGTCTATCGTGATACAAAATTAGAGTGTTCCAAAATTGTTCTTGTGGAATATTGTTGAAACTGGTAGCTAGAGGTACTGGAAACATTTTGTGGGGGGTTTATTTACCAAGATACTAAAAAGTAAATTATTAGATGGGCATAATATACCTTTAGAAGAACCTTACCTTTTTCAAGACCCACTCACAATCTTCATATGACCTCTGAATGATTTGCTTGACCCTGTCTGAATCAGGTTCATTAACGTGTTGTTTAAAGCTCTACAAAATTTATATTCAATGATGAGAATTTTAAGATTTAGTTAAAAAATACCTGCTTTATCATAAACTGATAATGCTCCTTGGCACCTTTTGGTAGCCTAAGACACTGTCTTAGGAGATGTTTATAAAGCTTTTTTGCTGCGTTATGGCCGTTTTTAGAGCTAAAAAATCGCCTGGACATCAACATGACTGTTCTGAATTTTAAGGTTATGATCCAAGGTGTTATGTGATAAGTATAAGTTGGTTATATGATTTTTCGGACAAAAAATGTATCGGAATATAGATGAAAAATCACCTCGCACCTATAATGTTTCTATTCCATGTTGTATGTTGTTATCTATTCCGGCACCACAAAATCGAGCAAAACATAAATTTCAAAATAACGTATTAATTGTAACTTAACCACAGAATTCGAAAACTTAACGTAGAGCATTAGAATGTATTTAGGATCTCTCTATTTTCTTCAAACATATGCAACCAAATATTTAATACTAGGGTATATTAAGTTGCCTCACCAAAAGCTACGTATATTTTCTTCTTTGTGCTAAATATAGGACTATCTCTTATTACCAATATGAAACGGAAAAGATGCAACCAATTCAAGAACTCTAATTTTATCGAAAGAACTTGAACACGTAATTTTGGTTTGGTACTTCTTGTTCTGGTCAAAGTCACAGAAGAGCTTTGTGGTCAAATGGTGAACAAAGCCTAAAATTTTTCTTTGGTCAAACTGTCAAAGTCAAAATGATATAAACGAAAATTGGGGTTATTATTTAAAATCTTATAGGAATCTCTAAAAAATACGATAAAAATGGTT
Organism: Polydrusus cervinus; assembly: GCA_935413205.1. Lineage (NCBI taxonomy): Eukaryota > Metazoa > Arthropoda > Insecta > Coleoptera > Curculionidae > Polydrusus > Polydrusus cervinus. Next base: position 79,717,272 of record OW284512.1, on the reverse strand, counting down.
TTTAGAAGAATCCTTCACCCTAGATCGCTTAACCAAATTCGCCAGTACTGTAGCAAAAAAGTGTAAGTGTAATTTAAATACTGATATCGTTTTTTTGGTTCTAATTGCAAATTAATTTTAAAGGAATTCCTGTATAAATTTAATTAAAAAGCCCTTAAAAGAGTATAAGAATTTGTTTATCTTTTTACTTTATTAGAAAGCAGCAAATTCTGAAAAACCCTACAACAGACCTTTTTTAGACCCCAATCCAGTGCAGAGAGCAAAAAGACCCCGGAAAAAGAAAAACCCGTTATTTTGGAAATATTCAGTCGGGAAGGTGACAATGGAACCTCTAAAACTATCACAGGGGATACTTTACCTAAAGACAGCCAAATTTTTAATGCTATTGGAGCAACTGAAGAACTATTAAGTTATATTGGGTATGCTGTAGGTTTTGTAATATGAACAGTACTTATTAATAGCTACATTTGTTGTAAGAAGTATAATATTATGACTAGTAGTACATTAACTCACTATGATTTTTTATTAATTTATTGAATCAGCACTTACAGACATAGATTACACTCCAAATAGCACATCATTCATTTATTTGTGAAATGAATATCTAAATTTTCATCTTTCCAGTCTAGCTAGAGAACATGCTAATGAATCAGAGCACGAATATACAGATAAGCTAAAAAGGATTCAAACCATTATTATTGATATCAGCACAGCAATCTCTCGGGGTAACAAAGTTGTTATACCTAATGTTTATACAAAAGAATTGGAAGACTGGATCTCTGAGTATGCCAAGCAGTTACCGCCTCCTGAACAGTATATCATACCAGTAAGTATGAGCTTAAAATATAAAATATTTAAAGAGTTAGTGTACACGTTGGGTATAATGGAAGAAAAATATGTAGGAATATTCATTTATCACTTCAGTTAATATTTTTCTAGGGTGGAGGTGTAGCAAGTGCATCTCTTCACGTTGCCAGATCAATCTGTAGAAAAACAGAAAGGGTGGTGTGTCCGCTAGTCACAGAAGAAAAACTAGATAAAGAAGCCTTGGTTTATTTGAACAGGTTGTCAGATTTTTTGTTGACAGTTTCAAGAATAGCTGCCAAACAGGATCAAAGGACAGAGAGCATATATATTCCCAAACCTGATGAAAAAGTTCAACCACAGTAAACATTTACTTGAATATTTCAAAGTGTTGTTTTTAAACCACATAATTGTCAGAACCAGTAGAAATTGATAATTGTCAGTTTTGTGTAGAAAATAGATTTAATGAGATCTATGTATGTGTACGTAAGCTGACAATTAGATGACTTAAAAATATTCAGTTTGAATTTTTTTTGTGCCCATGTTATGTGGGCAGGATATAGTGGGGCAGGTTGAGACGGTTTTCTAGTCACATTTTAAAAATAACAGATCATTTGTACATGTTACCAGATTTTTTTGAAATGTCTACTCTGCATTTGAGGCAAATTAATTTTGAGTTATGGAGTCCAAATGCTTTATTTTTTTATTGAATAACATCTTACTATGATATAAGAAAAGTGTAAACTCTTAGAAATATTTTACCACAATATTTAAGGAGCACAATACTTTTTAAACTTTTGTGAATAACATTATCGTGATATTTTGCTAGGCTACATAAAATTTTCAAAAAACAAACAAAATTTTTAAACCACGAAAATACAAATTATCTATATAAGGCGGCAAATTCAAAATGATCGGAGATGCCCTATGTCTGAACCTGCCCCACTCTACCCTACATTTATATTTACCCAAGTTATTAATTTTATTTGTTGTATATAATGGGGGTTCCACCTCTTATACTATATTATTAGTTTAAGTAATCAACATGTTCTTTGCTCATTGACATAGATTGCTTTATTGTCATAAAGCCAAAAATCGAAATTATTGTGATCATACCAAATCTAACCAGAAAAGTGTACATGTAACTTCTGAACTATTTAAAAAAAAATAATTAAAATAATGAATCCTAAAATAATGTTATTAAAATTTAGGCTGTGGTTTTGGTTCAGCATATTATACAGGGTGTCCATGAAATAACTGTACAACGCTTCACCATAAATTCCTTAACCAAAAATAAGGCGATCTAGGTAAACTTACATAATATATGCAATGTTGTTTTGTTTTGGCGCTACAGGGCGCTAAAGTTTTCAAATTAATATTGTTTTTTCGAAATAATTTCTAAACGCCTTTATCGATTTCCACTAATTTTGGAAATAAGAATGCCCACTATTAATAGAGTGTTTTGACGTATGCGCCATCTTTTTTTAATACCTGCAAATTTAAAAATGACGTGTGATTGGCAAATAAAACTTTGTCTTTTTGTTACCCCCCCGTATAAATGACTTAAATTATTTCTCTGACACTAGCTGACTTTATGTTGAAACTTTTTTGTCTCTTGTAAAATTTTAGCCAGACATGCAGTTTCTCTGCAAAAAATTATTTACCATATCGTGTAATTCATTATTGCTGTTTATTCAGAACGAGAAACAGACCAAAATTTTAATTCTAAATAACTACCAACTAGTTTGATTTTGATAACAATAATTGTTCGAAACTTTTTCATGTTTTTCATCGTAAATATTTTTTTTGCAGAGAAACTGCATGTCTGGCTAAAATTTTACATAAGACAAAAAAGTTTCAACAGGAAGTCAGCTACTTTCAGAGAAATAATTCATTTAGTCATTTAAGACAAACTTTTATTTACCAATCACACGCCATTTTTAAATTTGCAGATATTAAAAAAAGATGGCGCATACGTCAAAACATGCTATTAATAGTGGTAATTCTTAGTTCCAAAATTAGTGGAAATCGATAAAGACGTTTAAAAATTATTCAGAAAAAACAATATTAATTTAATAACAAAACGAAGCGACATTGCATATAGGTAAGTTTGCCTAGATCGCCTTATTTTTGGTTAAGGAATTTACGGTAAGGCATTTCATGGACACCCTGTATACTAGAGATATAATAGTTTTAACATGTTGCAAGGGGAGTCAAGATAGGACTCCTCTGATTCGTATTAAATATAGATAGCTTTATGTTAGAGGATTGTTGCCTTGCTAAAAAAACCTCAGGCATCTTGTTCTTATATAAATATAACTTATTTTTAGGTCATTACATGTTCGAAGATTTTCACCATTGTAATAGTGAGTTGTCATTAATGTAGATATGGTCTTGTATTGTTGTATACTTTTGTATATTGTATCGAAGCTGCCAATGGAACAAATGTTTTGTAATTATTGTTACAAAATATACATTTTATTTTATATAGCATATCTGCCTGTTTTTTTTTTAGTTTATATTTTATTTTATTCAATAAAGTATCGGCAAATACTCTTGGTAACAATACTCGTTGGTTAAATCGCGGCAAATTTGCATATTTTATTGCTAATTAATTTGTTAAAAAGAAATTGAAAAATTCCAGAGATATCCGAAAGTATCAATTTTTATTTTTACAACAAAATACTGATTATTTTGAAAAACCAAGAGCACTTTCTTATGCTCAAGTAAACAATTTTATTTTTCAGATTCCTCCGAAGTCATCAGAATCTTTTTAACAAATTATTCAGCATTAAAATATGCAACTTTGTCTTCATTTAACTAATGCATAAAATTTCACAACACCCTGTATATTAGGTTCAGAACGAAACCATCGTCAAGAACAGAAAAGGGATTACCTGAATCAATGACGATAATTTTGGAGTTTTACTATATGTGAATGTAGCAGTGGCGTAGCCAGAATTTTAGTTGGGGGGGAAGCGACGAACCAGCGCCGCATGCAAATCGCCAAATTTTTTTGGGTGCCACACCCAAAAAAACCTTTTTTTGGGACAATCAAAATATATTTCAAAATAAAAAATACCTATATTTAAAGAAACTTGTAGTGAGTTATACAAATATACTAATATAGGTAATATAAAACAGATATTATACTTGTTAAACAAAAACTTCTTTATGAAATAAGCATAATTTAGCAAAAAAATATTAAAAACAAGCTAATTTTTTGAAAAAACAAAAACTAATCATAAACTAAAAGCAAAACATATTTCTTTGCCTAAAACTACACTGTAATTCGTCGCCTGTTTTGACAAAATATATTTATTTCATATATCAATGTGGATTTTTTGCTGAATACTTATTAAAGCTAAACTTGTACTCTCTTCACCTGAATGATTTCTGATATGTTTTTAATCTTTTTAAAGTGGAAAAACTTCTTTCTGCTGAAGCTGTAGTTACTGGGAGGATGATTTATTTTATTTGGCGCGTTATTGATAGAGATCATATCGCGATAGAAAACGGCGTTTCGACAGTTGAAAGCCACAGATGACATTTACAGCTGATTCTAGTTACGCCGAAAAGTTACTAGATTTAATGTGGACCGTAACAAGTTCACATGTCAGTTCGCGTTCTATTATTTTCGTTGTTTTTTGGTGTTTTTTAGTATTTTTGTGGCTGTTTTTTATATAGTGTATATAGAGTTTTCTGATTGAAAGTTAGAGTCATAACTAAAATAAAGCATAGTGATTGTTTTATATACCAATATTTTAACCATATATACCATGTTTTACGTATTCTACCTAGCTGGTGCAGTATTACCGGCATTTATTACATTCTTTAATATTCACGAGCAAAGGAGAATAGTGTGTCGATAAGTTAAATTTTTTAAAGCTTTGTCGATAATATTTATGTTACTAGTACATTACTTTATTGTAAGTAATTCCTATCACAATATCTAGGTAGTATTCAGTGGATACCTAATAGGTTCTTGACTTTTGTTCCAATTTGGATAACATCTCCAAAAGTTTCTTGACAGCTTTAGTTAAGAACGATGATTTAAATAGAAAAATTTGTAAAGTCTTCTTTGATAAATTAAAATGGGAGATAAGGAACTTAATATTTAAATATTTTTTTAGTTTGCTAATGGAACATAAAAATAGTCCGGTCCTGTCTTTTTAGCCAACCTCTAAACGTAAAATAGACCAGACGTCAACAGGGTGCCATAAATGACAAGTGACTTGGCGTTTTCTTAAAAAAATTTGACTCAAAGATTTTTTATGTTGCCCAATTATATTTATTTTGGGCCCCCCCCCCCCTTTGGCTATGCCACTGGAATGTAGATCATATCTATTATTCCTTAGACCAGGTAAAACCGAGTCAAATACATTCTACTAAATTAAAACAAAGCTTTATTATCTTCATATTTTATTCCTGCCTAAAATTACAAAAACAAAACAAGAAGTCCATTAACCTATATGATTCCAATCTTATTGGCTACGTCCAGCGCATCATAGTCCCTTGCTAACCTAACGTAGGCCTTCTTTTTACCATCGGGCCTGATCAATGTGTTTACCTTCGCTACATTGATATCGTACAACTTCTTAACGGCCGCCCTGATGTGGTGCTTGTTCGACCTAGTGTGTACCAAGAAAACTAGGGTGTTGTTATCTTCAATTTTCTTCATGGCTGCTTCAGTGGTCAAGGGGTATTTAATGATGTTGTAAGCGTCCATACGAGATCTAAAATCAGAAGGAAATATTCTCATATTTAATTTTAAGAAATAGTCCCTATTTGTGGATACGTTATAAAATAAAACATAAAATTTAGAAATAAACAGAACTTACCTTGTGGGTACACTCTTCCTGGGGTATTTGGGATTACGTGGAGGTCTAAGTGTTTTTGGCCTATGGAAATGTACTGAAGTCCTCAATTTACGAGTGCTTGTGCCATTAGGGCCTTTAATGACCTAGAAAACAAATTTAATTATAAGATATACAATAGTAATAAATTGACAATAGATTGTGCATAATACAACAATGCACGCCAATTGTGAAAGACTATTTTAACTACATTAATAAAGTAAGATAAATTAATTAAAGGAAATAGATATATACCTTCTTTTTAATCCTAAGTGCCTTAGCAACAGCAGGAGCAGATTGTGCTGCAGCTTTTTTACCAACAACACCCTTTTGTTGTTTAATGGGTACATTTCTTTTTGGTTTTACCAACACTGGTTTTGGAGGAACCTTTCCTTTACCAGCAGCAGCCTTTCCTGCAACTTTTTTGCCTGCTGCAACCTTTGCTGCTGGTTTGGCAGCTACAAAAAACACATTATCATATCAACTGAAAACATACCTTAACTATACTAGCAATAATAAAATTTTGAAATAATTTTCATTACCTTTAGCAGGTTTAGCAGCACCCTTTGCTGTTGCTTTACCAGCAGGGGCAGTGGCCTTAGTTTTTGGAGCAGCCGCCGGAGTCTTGCTCGCACCTTTAGCTGGGGCTTTACCTGCAGCTGGAACTTTAGTAGCCGAAGCCTTCTTTTCTGCTGGCTTTGTAGCAGAGCCTGAAGCTTTCGCGGCAGCTTTGGGGGCTGGCGCTGGAGTTTTTGACGACCCAGCAGCAGTGGTACTTGCGGGAGCTGACGCGGGCTTCTTCTTTTCTTCCTTCTTTGCAGCTAAAACAAAATAAATATTGTAATGAAACCCAATTTATAACCTAAAATCAGATGGGGTATAAAATATTGGGTCAGTTATGTGTTAAATTATTTTTTTTTCATAGGGTTCAAAGAGATTCCCACACATAAATCATCATTTGTAAATTCATTTTCAAAATGTTCTTTAGAAAAGTGTTTACCATGTGGTGTAACGCGTGGCTGTCAACCTCATGTTTATTTCCACTTTCAATTTACTATTTTTCATGAAACCCAAATGAGTTATGCATCAAAATAAAGAGTAAATTTTCTTTAATAACTTCCAATATTTTACTTTAGATTATTTACTAATCTTACCGGGTTTATCCGCCGATTTTGGCTTTGGAGGAGCCATTTTCTCAAAATATCACACAAAAAGGAAGTTAACCTAAAATTAAAGTGACAATTGACAGGCGGAAACTGAAATGATTTGATTACCGTAGTCATGAAACACCGCGAAATTTTGAATTAAATTCGATGGCGGTAAAATATTAAAACATACCAAAAGGGAAGAATTAGTAAAAAGTACGTCTCTTGGGTAAATAAAAACTTATTTTTACTTATTAATTTAGAGATTTACTAGTTTATCAGAAAAATCTAGATTAGGCATTGGTACTTTGTTTAGAAGTTTTGGTTCAGTAATTTTTAAAATACAAACAGAAACTTGGCTTGATTTTAACTTTTAGATTTCTTATACACACAGAATATGGACGAAATTATTTCACAAGATAGAATAATTAACAAATTTCCTAGTCCATATAACTTAGAATGTACACCGTACACTCTATGCAATTTTAGCGAAGAAACACTACGAAAATGTTTAAGAGAAGAGGAACAAAAACAGTTTTCCAAAGAATGGTTAAAAATTTCCAAAGTTATAGTTATTGGAGATGTTTCTGTGGGAAAAACTAGTCTAGTGAATCGGTAAAAATATACTAACTATCTAACTAATATTCTATATTGTTATGAAATTTATTTTCTTTTTAGGTTTTGTAGAAAACTTTTTGACAGCAACTATAAAGCCACAATAGGAGTCGATTTTGAAGTTGAAAATTTTTTGATATTGGGAGTTCCTTTCACTTTACAAATGTAGGAAATTTTAAAATTATTTTCTAGACTTAAAAATTCGGATATTTTAAACATTTACATAAAATTTAAATTGTTTTTTTGTTAGATGGGATACAGCAGGCCAAGAACGATTTAAAAGTATTGCCCAGTCCTATTATAGAGGGGCACATGGTAAATATGTGACATAATATTTAAAACTATATAATATTTAAAACTATATAATTTTTTTTAAATATTTATATTTTACTTTATATATAGGTACATACATATTTTCCTTACAGGTTTATCTCTTTTGTTTTTAGCTATAGTAATTGTTTTTGACCTTACAAACTGCGAAAGTTTATCAAACTGTAAAAAATGGTTAAATGAAGCCTTGAACGCCAATACGGCCAAAGACCCTTTGATCTTTTTAGTTGGAACGAAGCTAGATTTACTGGTAAGTTCTTATTTATAATTTTTTTTAAATGCGTGTTATCAATGTTGTAAACTATAAAATTTTAATTTTTAGAATCACATTTCTTATAAAAACATCAAGAATAGTGCTACAAAATTGTCCAAAGAATTAAACGCTGAGTTCTGGGGGATTTCTTCAAAAACAGGAAAAAATGTTCATAAACTGTTTTGCCGAATAGCTTTCTTAAGTTTTGATGAAGTAATTAAAAAAGGATATAATTCAACAGGAGAGGGCATTATTATAGGAGCCAAATTAACAGGTACCTACTTAATTGTAATACATTTGCCACTTCGTTTTTTAATAATTTCTTTTTACTCCTTGTTATATCAAAAGCGGCCGAATACCGGTATTTGGGGCACGTTTATAAAATTATAAAAGCAAATAAGAAATATATGGGATAAATTTGACACGCGGAAGTTAATTTTTTGCTTTTATTAATTTATCAATCAGAATTGCTTCACAAAGACAGGTATTTGGCCGCTTTTTAGGATAAACTCAAAAAATCAGAACTAGTATGAAGAGTAAAGTCTAGTGATATGCATTCTCCATTTCATTTTTTGATCAATATTTCTTATCCTTTTCGCTTTATTCAAAAAGGGGCCAAATTAATGAATTAAGAAAAGTAAAAAAACAAAATTTGTTACCTTCAAATTGTAGGTAAGTATGCTTCAAATATGGTTATTTATTTTATTTATATTCTAACAACTCTTTCATGACTAAATTAAAAAATATTTCGCCCCAATAATTAGGTACTATAAGTATTGCTTTAAAATTATAACTACTCTAATTTTCGTTTTAGGCGTTAACATTTTTATCAAAGGAGATAAGAAGAATAAAATTGCTTGTTGTAATAAGTAATATATAATATAATGTATCGTAATTAAATCATACAATATTTTCAAATTGTAATATCCGCCACACATTTCATATTGTTTGCAACCTAAAAAAGAAAGTATATATCTGGTTGCTGATGAAGAACACTAATATATCATTCTTTTATTTCCAATATTTTTTTTAAATACACGTATAATATACCCACTTTTTTCTTGTCGTATTGCAGCATTAGCACCGGACCAAACATATTGCTTATAATTATTATGAATGTTTACTAATTTAGGACGTTATTTTAATAATAAAAGCCTGCAAGAATAATATAGGTAAGCCTTATTTGTTTCTTCCCTTGATCACGCCAGTTGTGCGTGTCACTCAATAGTTTAAAACGAAAGAAAAGGGTTTGTTAACAACTAAGAATCCCTGTTTTTTTTTAAATTATAAGTAACCACAAACGAAAAAATGGGTGCATAGTTTACGGCTAACAAGCTAGCGGAAATATGACAACACTGGCATCAACAGCTTTAAACAATCATGTGTCACACAATAGACCTTGAATTACAGAAGACACCTTGCGCCTCGATTCATATAAAACTTTTTGACAGTGACAGAAGTGATCGAGGTACGGGGGGAAATAGGTTAGGATATTTTTGGAATTATTTTACTTTCAGTTTCCACTATTTTTTGTTAATAATTTAATTTAAATCTAGTAATTTTTGTGTGATTTTTGATTTAGGAATCAACTTAAAAAAGGTAAGAATAATTTAGTCTATGAATTTATTATTTGTAATCGTTTTTACTAATTCAAGGTTTTATTATCTAGAAAAAAACTGGTTCCTAGATTTATACATATAGTTATTTTATGCAAACTAGTTCCGTTCCTCATTAAAATTCGACAAATTTTGTAATAATTAATCGATTTATTAAAATAATGTTTGATAAAATATTTGAAATTTTTAAGTTTTTTACATTGAAGGATTTCTTATTTTGCGTAAAAAGTTAATACTGCAATCACAAAACATTATTAAACATGATCTTGATTCTTGACCCTTGTTGTCGCTGTTGTCAGTACTTATAAATTCAAATGAATTTATTAATAATATTGGATGACCCAATGAACTGAATTCAGGGCATACAGGGTGGTATCCTGATACATGAGTTTGAAAAGGTGTATCAAGGCACTTGCGCTTTTGCTCCACAGATAAGTATATAGTGTATATTTCAAACTTGTGAACAACTGTACCTACATATCTCATAAGCATGGCTTTCAATACTGACAAAATATTGATATTATTAAGACTGTCTGCATGGGGGAGTCAATCGTTTTATGGAAAAAAATATATGAGACTTCTTAAATTAAGGAAGGTTGTTACTTCTGTGTGGAGATCTTTACTTCCAGCGTTGCCTATAGGACAAGGGTTACTGGACGCCCCCTCTGACCGGCCCTGCACATTATCACATCCAGTGATGTATATTAGTAAAGTTTAATAATTTCAGTATTGAAATTAGTAAAACTGTCAGTAACAATAGGGTAGAGTGGGGCTAACTGATCCACTTTAGAATTAACCTTCGTTTCCAGCTTTTTGTAAAGCATAAAAATGTCAGCTTTATTTGTATCATAAGTGTTATTGTTTAAACAACTAAAAATTATAATCTTTAGATCAAAACAAAAAACTGCATATTTGGCAAATAGCATTTTGTAATGATCCGTAAAATGGCTCACTTAACCTGTCAGGCAGGTTAACTGATCCATGTAAGTAGGTTAACTGAACAGTACCATAATTATGTTTATAGGTAACAGAGAAGCGCAATAACTTTCAAAAAATATTTGTTTATTTGCATAAACACACATACTAAATAGTAAAAAATAATTTTTAATATACAGTGAAACTCATTTCAGTAAAATCTACATTAAATGACAACATGTTTTGAAATCTGGCACTGCTACTTTTTACTGGCATTGGTAACTTATAAATAATGTCCTCTTTTGGAACAAAACCGCCTTCATTTTTTGAGGAAAACTTTGTTAGATTGTTACGTTCCAGGAAAGTAACGTCATACCAATTAGGAAGAATATGTTCAATTTTAACCACGTAATGTCTAAAATTTGAGGCTGTCTTGCCATACACTTTTACGATAACATAATCCCCTTTAAATACCTCCATAGCATTAATTTCAAGATCGTCAAAATCCTCGGGAGAATCAGAACTTTCGTTATAAGTAATATTTTCATCACTAGATGAAGAACTATCTTCCAAAATACGTTTTGTAACTGCGCGTTTCTTAGTGTCGCTAACTTGAGTTTTCTTTCTGGCGTTCTCTTCTCAAATTTTTGCTTCTTCTTCTAAATTTTCTTTGACAGGCGTGTCGGTTAATACCATCGATTTTCCCTTTTTGCGTTGAGTTGTAGATTTCCTCGGCTCTGCTTTCGGGTAAGGGCGAACCTACTAGGTGTTATAAGATGTGACACTCCAGCGTCTTGGTCGACAGGTTTCAATGCTGATACCATAGAAGAGGTTTGATTTCCCATCGATGAGGGTCCAGGCTGTTGCTGATCCTCTGGATTTGGCCTGTCAGTAACATATGACGTCAAGAAAACATCATCAGGAAATATATCATCGTTGAATGGCTCTATTCCTGTTGCTCTAAACCCACTACATATGTTGTTTGGAGTAAACGCTTCAAGAAAAGCGTCTCCTGCTAGGTTACCTACGTCGTAAATGGTTATTGCTTTTCCTGGATGATTTACCATCCATCTGTTACAAATTGCACCATAAAATTTTTTTAAAAGGGCCAAAAACTGCCACGTCTAAGGGTTGCAACTTGTGACTGCAATAGGGTGGTAAAGTCAATAGGATTATTCCATTTTCTTTTGCAAAATTCAGCGCAGCAATGCTTAAGTGACTCCCGTGGTTGTCAACTATAATTAGTTTAGGCTGTTCTTTTGATGGCCTCTCATGTTGTGCAAAATGTTGCAGGACAGGTAAAAACAACTCAGTGTTCATCCACCCGGACGGCGTGGCAGCTCCTTTAGTGCCAAGAGGAGTTCCATTTAGCATATGATTCTTAAAGTTAACGCGTGGAAAGATAAAAAATGGTGGCACGAATTTTCCTACAGCACCAATAATTGCTACTAGAGTGACTAAAGTTCCTCTTTCACCAGAAGTCATTTGGCCTACATTTCTTTTTCCCGTTGTTGCTAGGACTTTGGGGGGCTTATGAACCGTGGTAACTCCGGTTTCATCTAGATTGTATATATCATTAGCTTGTAAGTTATGTTTATCTTTAAGGTTTCGCAGATTTTTAAAGAATGCCTCAACATTCATTTTATTAAAGCTTGTCGAGCGACTTAAACTTGTTTGCTCAGGTGTTCTTAATGAAAAATTATGTCTCTTCATGAAGTTAAACATTCATTCCTTGCCTGTCATTTTGTCTCGGGACCAGTTCTCTTTAATACTTTTGTTATTTGCTACAGCAAATTCGCATGCTAGTATTCGGGCCTGCTTAGCCGATAAACCATAATGAATATTTGATGCCCGTTGCAAGTATTCCTTAAGTAATAACTCTTCTTCTTGCGAAAAGGCCATTAAATGTTCATTATTAGGACGGAAATTAATTTTTTCCAAGTCCATGTCTTGGCATTTATCCACATAGCGTTTTAGTGTAATTCGGGGAATGTTAAACTCAATTGCCACATTTCTTGTTGACCGGCCATTTCTGAGGACTTCTTGGCAAGCCTGTTTAAGTTTTTCTGCACTATAAGATCTATTATTTGTTGTACGAATCCTTTTTCTTGGCATGGTCTGTAAAGAAAAACGTATATTTAAAACCAATAAGAAAATTCCCACAGCAGGTTAACTGGACACCTGTTCATGTAACCTACATTGAAAGTGTCCAGTTAACCCACTACGTGCTCAAACCGAAAAACTATAAAATTTGGTAAAAATAATTACTGTAGGAATACTTGCATATCTACAAATAACACTAAAATACTTACTAATATGAACTATATAACACACTTCTTTTAATACAACGTTGTTTCGGCAATAATAAAAAAGAAACTGGAACCAAATAATTTACTCGGCCGCCATTAAAAATGTTTTTACTAAATGAACGCGATCCTGTTTATAATAGAGAAACCTGTATGAACTGCTACTAAAGTAATTCTGGTGAGGAATCTTAAGAAAGTACAACCCCCCGCTTAAAGATGGCAGTTAGATCACACTGTTCAGTTAACCCGCCTGTTCACTTAACCCCGTTCTACCCTACTGGTCATAAAAGGTCCTCAATAAAGGTTTCATTAAAAAAAAATTATGGGTTTATCACAAAAACTGAAATGTAGATAATCAGCTGATAATAATATATTTTAAGAATATTGTTAGCCATGATGTAATCCCTAGGTAAAATTATAGACTATTATTTTACACAAATGTATAAGCCAGACTTTTTCTATAGGAATTACCTAAATAGAACTACCAATTACAGTTAAATCCATGATGTATTATCATTTAATTATATCCTAACATTTTAAATTTACATGTGTGTAGGTAGAATATATTTTCGTAGGGTTTTACAACATTTCAAGTAGGTACTTTAAGTTATTTACTAAAAATGGAGAAGAGAGGATACACCATTTTGGGGAAATCTGTAAAATATGCATACATATTGGGTCCTTGTATCCCAGCATTCTCGGTTACCAATTGGTTAGATATAAGGCCCCTGGGTCGATGGGTTGGGGTATGAACAAGCCAAGCACCATGAAGTGATAAACAAAATATCAACGCTATTTTATAGACAATTTTTTACTTTATTTATAAGAATTAACATTTTTGTCAAGTAGTATGTTACTTAGAATCCTCTGGTTCTCAGCTTGGGCGATGTTATTATGTTAACTGTAATTAAAATTCAAACATCAGTGTATACAATTGTCAACTCTTTATGACATTGTTCAACACTATTAGAATTTATTTGGTTTATTGTAAACATTTTAAACCAATAAACATTCATGATCATTTGATTGACCAAATATTTCCTTGAATGATCTGTAGCCTGGATGATTTGTTTAATTTTGGCTAGGGCAATATTTTAACAATAGTTTTTTTTTCTACTATAGTATATCGTCACACGCCCCTACGCCTCCTATTCTTTACCCAGTGGCGTAGCCATCCTATGGGGGCGGGAGGGGCAAACATATGATGGAGCGCTCCCCTTTACATAACAAGTGACTTCTAAAAAAAAATTTGACATCTCCACCACGAGCGTTCTCTTGCAAAAATAGACTAAATCAAATAATAAGGTTTATTAAGTAGACGGGCACTAAGCGGCAAAGGGCGCCAAGCGCAAGGGTGGCGTCAGGGGGCGGGAGGAGCCCCCCATCTGGCTACACCACTGCCTTTACCCCTACATGGGTTTTAAAATTTATCATAGCTCTGATTGAATCTAGCTGTAAAAGATGACTATCCAGTGTTACCAAATTTTTTTTAGCGATTTTTGACCTGAAAAATGCGTCAAAACTGATGATTTTTCAGAAAGAACCTATGTAAATTCTTCTTTTCTTCATAGCCCTTTTTGTAGGCTAGAATTCTGAATATAGGAGTGCTTTATGGATATTCTTTAATATACTTGTACGGTTTTTTAATTAACCTTACTTATTATTAACTAAAATACTTAAAGTATATTGAAGCATATACAAGAATATATAAAATCATCATGAAAGTGATAATACTTATAATAATAAATGATAAGGCAATGGTGATACGCACAATAATAAAATATACATCGTAATCCTTGTTATTAATTCTTAGTCAGAACAATATAGCAAGTCTGCTAAATTAATGATAAATAAACATGAATATAAATTACTTATCTAGAATTTTTTTTAACAATAATGGGATTTTGGTTGAATCTCAAAGTCTCATCTTCACACATTCTGTATTTGATTCGGAATTTCTGAATTTGCCCAAGACTAAGAGGGGTTCAAAAAAGAAAGGTTTTCTCATCTCCAGAGATGAACTAAACGAATAACTACTAACCACAGAGATTGGTGGTTTTCGAATTTTCATTTCTAAACAAAAATATCGTCTAAAAACTGGATATTTTTGCGTTCGGTTATGGGTACTACAAAATATATTAGCATTGGCAAATGGTACCAATTAATAATCCATATGAACCAAATTTGTCGGTTGATATTAAAATATCTTTGGTTAAGAGCGTTTTCACACGGCACCATATATCGCGTGAGACAAATGGTCGCAATATTGCTTTTACACCAAATTATGTGTTTTCTAATGAGCCATTTTCACACACAAGCGATATTAGAGAACACATAATTTGGTGAAAGAGCGTTTTCACACGGCACCATATATCGCGCGCGACAAATGGTCGCAATATTGCTTTTACACCAAATTATGTGTTTTCTAATGAGCCATTTTCACACACAAGCGATATTAGAGAACACATAATTTGGTGTAAAGCAATATTGCGACCATTTATCGCGCGCGATATATGGTGCCGTGTGAAAACGCTCTTATACCTGTGTATGACCTTCCCGGTTCCTTTAAAATACCCGGTAACGATCTCTAATATAATTTGCAATTTCGGTGAGTGAATTTTACAACTACTGCGTCCTCATATTAAACGCCATGATTAGTAAAATGGAAATTTATTTATTTAAATTATCGCTATATAGCCTACGTGACAATTGAGAACAATAGAATCTGCATTTGTAATTTCTGATAGTACATTTATTGCTACCGTATATCAAACAAATGTAATTCATATGGAAAAAATCTATTTTATGACGGTAGAAAGGGCAAAGTGCAAGTTTTACCTGAGTATTTATTTTTGACCAATTGCTTTTTTCGAACCTAACGTTCGTAAAAATAGTACCAAAACATGTATGTAGTAGTACTTATGTATGAATATGATACGCGTTTATTCATTTTTCGGAAAAAGTAATTATAAAAGACGTCAACGATGTAACCTCTACGTCTGGATACATAATCAATAATAATAACATTGTTTCGTTTTATGCTATTTTTTCAAAATAATTGGTGGGAAACGAAATTTTTCGCCCAAACAATCAAGATTGGATTTTATCTATGCTTGACGTGGTTTGCACATTATATTTTATATCTTGTTCTTTAAATTTAAAGAAAAAAATGTATATAATATAGCTCGCGGAAAAAGGCATACAAAACTGAATATTAAATAACCACTATTTACTTTTGAATTCCTATTACATAAAAAAAAGCTTAAAATGTGATTTTACAAATAATTTTTATAATATAATTTCTGTAAATATTGATGGAAATGTTCACCATTTTTTCCTGGCAAAACCTAAAGTAAAATTAATTTGTACCATTTACTTCCATTTGGTAAGAGGGGGAGGGGACGTATCCAAAGCTTCTACAAAGAAAAAGAAAGAACCTGTCTTCCTCCCAAACTTATAATTCGGTATAAAATGACTTCTAAACTTAAAAAAAGGTAATTATTCCTGTCACCAGAACTTCTGATTCAATATTGCTAGATTGGTGCAATTAAGCCGGGTCTGAGAAGGTTACAGACCCCCCCCCCCAGCTTCGGGTTTGCCACTGTACTTTCTAATTACCTTTAGCCTATAGGATGCAAGGTGGGTCATATCATAATAACAATTTTAAAAAATGAGGTCACTTTTTTTTGTCAAACAAAATTTTTTTTTAGATAAAATATTTTTAATTAACGTAATTTTGTAAAACGTTCTTAGTTATTTTGGCCAGGGAGTGCGGTACGTGCACTCACCTCTTTAATTGATCAGGTGTTTATCTGCATAAGTATATGTGCCAAATCTGTCTTTTACTAACGTACCTTCATAGTAATGGAAAGGAAAGAGACACCGTGTTGAATGATAATATTGATAACGATAATTATAACACGCATAAGACAGATAAAAAAATAATTAAAAAAAGATACTGCTCTTAAATAGATTACTATGTTAATCTTATTAAATACTTATGCTTTGTTACACTGGCACAGTTATCTATTACTCAGATGTCAAATAAAAAAAAATGTAATAACAAGTTGTATAAGTACCGGGAAAATTTTATTAATTGTTTAAAAGAAATAAATAATTACTCATTTAAGCAATACTTGCACTCATTCGTTTTTAATGATTTGTTAAATTTTAGAAAACATTTTAAAACAATCATTTTTTTTAGTCACCAGTTATTAATTTCTTCAGTGTAATTGAGCCGAATATAGAGGCAGACGAAGTTATGCCAAACAACGGCGAAATCGGCTCTAGTGATGCGACTACAGCGTGTGCCGCGGGACAAATTAAAATATTAATAATTATTCTGCACAAAATAAAAATCTGAGCATGTAGATAATATCTCCTTCATATTATGAAGGAGACCTGGCAACCCGAGTATCCGCGACTCGGCATGCTGGGACGCCACGCTACTCCGGTCTTTTGAGTGACCCAAAATAATAAATGGAGCAAATGTTTAAGCTGAAATTCATGAATGTGTCGAGTAGCCTAGTCGCCCAGTATCCTAGTTTTCAAGGTACCACAGTTTCTTTTAGGTTTCCGCGTGAGAGAACTGCCTAAAGAAAACGACTGTTTGCTATGGTGCAAAACACATTCACAGCGGGTTGCATCAAGAAAAATCATTCTTGGTTAGCTTAACCGCGTGTTAAAAAGACAAAATGTAATAAGCCCCACTCCGTGTTTGCGCGAAATACCTTTAGAATTTGTAAAAGTTGACAGCTGCCAGATCCCAGCATCGAAGACAAACATAGAAAGAAGACAAACAAACGTTTTAATTGGTCGAAGCAAAATTTGACATAAGAAACGTTAAAACAGCGCCACCATCGGGTCTGGAGGGAACCTCTGGACTATAGGCGGGACTTTCAAATATGACCATTTTAAATATTTTTGTCGCCAAAATTTTAAAATGATATTTACAGCTTAAAAAACCATCATAATCCTAATATTTAATTTTTACTATACTTGGAAAATTAAATGAGGATTGTGAATAGTTTGTAGGCTGTAAATATCATTTTAAAATTTTATGTGCAAACATTTTTAACATCTGAACAACCTTTCGACTATAGGCGGGACTTTCAAATATGGCAATTTTAAAAAATTTTGCACACAAAACCTTAAAATGATATTTAAGGCCCTCAAATTATTCACAATAATCCTCTTATTTGATTTTTCAAGTAGAGTAAAAATTAAATATTAGGATTTTCTGATTAGATTTTTAAGCTGTAAATATCATTTTAAAATGTTATTTATTAAAGTTGTACAATTAGAAATAAAACTTCAGAAATCAGCTTATAATTAATTTTATTGACAACTACGATGAAAATATAGGTAAGATCAGTACCTCGTGAGAAAAAAACAAGATCTGTAACTCATCCCAGTTTTTGTAAAATATGAGAACTATATGTCTTTATGCAACCCGCTGATAATAATTTAATGTAAACCAATTTTCCATTTTAAAACAATATAAGGTGTAAATGCATAATAATTCGAATTTACACCAATAAATTTTCTAGCCCACACAGTGCGGCATGCCACGGGTTAGATGAAAATATAAAAATTTAGTTTATTATACTCTAGACCTAGACCTTTAGTCTATAAACTGTTTTTTTTTTAAATACTTATACAAGCCTCCTAATTAAATTTGTCCAGAAAAAATGTGTCTACGTGACGTTTTAATGAATTATATAATTATTAAATTATTGAGAGCTGGTTAATAGGAAAGTTTTATTGAATGCTATAATGCATGTAAAAGGGAGGGAGGTCGGTTGTACCCCGTTTTTCAATGAACTGAAAGATATTTTTTTGTATTAAGCGTAATTTATTTTCTATTGCCTAGCGCTTTCGGCCTACTGGAAGGTCATCTTCAGGGCTTGGGTTCTACAAGAACATATAAAGATAAAAAAACATTATAGGATAGGACAAAGTATTGGTAATATAAGAATAAAACATTTCTTTAAAGTTTTCTTTAAAAAAAACTCCTTAAAAAAGCATAATGCATATTTATAAATAATTTTTAATTTGAAAGAAGCCATTTTCATGATTGTAGGTATATTTTATTTTAAAAACTAATTATTATTTGTTAAATTATTGTCGTAGACCCGCAAACGGCACAGTATTATACAAGTGGGTAAATATTTATGAAAATAGAATTCCAAAAATATCTTAATATAATATTGGTGCGATTTAAAAAAAAAAATGTTAACAGCGCATTTCCGAACTTAAATGCTTGTTGGCCTCTGCTATCAATTTACATTGTCGTTTGTCGTTCATCAGGAATGTATTGCCCCTACTCTAAGGGTCTGTTCCCACAAGCAATCACAGACAAGTTACCGATAGTTTGACAGTTCTTTAACCAATCCAAACACCAAGAAATCTGCGTCTGAGTCTATTGCATAGAATCCTGATTGTCACGAAATGCTGTGGGAACAAGCCCTTAGATACACACCAGTCAGTACACTATTTCTCTATATAGAATCATTTCATCGCTTCAAACGAAGGTCGAGGAAACGACCATTCGCTACGGTGCAGGTTTTATTCAGTGCTAGTATAAAGTCCCCTCTACCCCTGTGCGTGAATGATAAGGAAAATACTTGGCGGGGATCCGCCATTTTGGAAAACATATTTAAATGGAAACTGGGGGTCGAGCGATACCTCATTTAAAAGGTCTTTTTATGATTCAACCCAACTATTTTAATATTTCAAAATTTGCTGTTTTAAAATGGCCATTTGGAAAAATATGAAAAAAGCTCATTTTTAACGGATTTGTCATCTTGATATAGGTAAAATAGTTACTTTTGAAAATAAAATGTTTTTTTAAATATTTTTCCGGTTCGCCATTTTGAAACTGCACATTATCAAAATTACAGGGTTGAATTTAGCCTAAATATACCTTTAAAAAGGGGTATACCTGCCATTCCCCTTAAATATATTTTACAAAATGGCGAATCTCCTCCATCTTCACCTGAATAACCAAGCAACAATTTTTTGTTCAATATTTTACTTATAGTTTTTGCATACTGAATTTGAATAATGTATCCAAGCCATTCCCAAGTTAGCAAGGAAGGGGGGGGGGGGGGGCTCGTATGTGCAGGACCGTATATTAATATATGCATTAATAGTCACAAAAACTTGGAAAGATCCCTATATGCTCTGAAGTTCTGCTTCATCCTTTACCACTTGGCAACCGAAACTACACTTTTTCGTTGTCTACTTAGCTGACAATGTAGTATGACAACTCGCGTCTATATTCTAGTCTGCTGCCAAGGTCAGGCGGATGGCGGGACATTTAAACGAGTGGTTGCAATGGATTTAATAATTTTTTTACTTCACGGTGATGAGTCATAGTCGAGGTATTATGTTTTCTTACAAGAACAGTTTGCCGGTTTGTTTATTTGTGGCCTTGTGGGGCATAATTAAAATGGAGGGGCAAGTTATTAATCAGTAAGTTTTGTTATGGCATGCGGCTGACACAAAATATTAAATATTTTGAAAGTAAAAACCTAACCGTCATTTTTTAAATTGTAGAACAGTTTATGTGTGCACAGAATGTGGAAGGGAATGCAGTACAAAATCAAATATTAGTGCTCACATGAAATTAAAACACAAAGTCTTCATACAATCACATTTAAAGACAATTAGATGCCCTCTATGTAGAACTTTGTTGTCATCCTTGGCTGAACTGGATCTTCATTTTGTTGATGTCCATGATATAATAAGAAGACCTGCAATTTAATTCCGTTGAAGATTTTAAAAAGTGGAAGCTTACAATAGAGGCAAATAGTCAGTCATCATTTGTTATTGTACAATCAAGAACTCTTTCTAACAAAGATATGTCTGTCACCGTTCAGGAAGGTACACTGAAAATATTAAAAACGCACAAAAAGTGCGACAACCGAAAGTTAAGGGTTCCAATAAAATTGGATGCAACTGTCCAGCAAGAATTGTAATGAAAGCGTGACGTAAAAAATAATAAAATCCATTTCAACCTTAATTTTAAATGTCCCGCCATCCGCCTGACCTTCGCAGCAGACTAGAATATAGACGCGAGTTGTTTCTTCTAGCAAGAGTGCCAATACTTTCGCGAACAGTAGCTGATCCAGGATTTTGTTGAGGGGGGGGGCGACTTTAAAATAAATTACTTCTAAAAAAAAGAGCGTATCCCGGCTCTAAAAATCTTCCTACTCTCAAACGTGAATTCTAAAAAAACTTCTGACCCTGAGTCACAGGAGGGGGGGGGGGACTGCCTCCCCCCTTGGATCCGCGCCTGTTCGCGAATAGCGTTATTGTTATTTTAATTTAAATCAAGTGTTTCGTATCTTTATAAAATCATGATGCAATATTATAGATGATGATGATGATGGACCGTATATATCTTAATTTGAAATATTGTGAAATCTTGTTAATTATATTTTTTGAGTTAAGAAGGGTCTTTAAATGAATATTTTATGGAATATCTGGTTCTTCATTCTTTTAGTGATAATAAGCATTAAAGGATGCTTTGTTTTTATAGCTTATAAATATTATTAGGTTAATTAAAGTGCAGTCAAATTAATTATAATTCAGTTTTGATAGCGAGTTGATATAAATGGTCGCAATATATATATATAAAAAAATTAATAATTATTGTTTAGTGCTAAGCGTGCTGTGAACTTACGTTATCTTAGGTTTTTATATGTTTTTTTTAAATTGTGTATGGTGTAAAATTGCTGTAAGTTAATTTTTTTATCTCCGGTTTATTAATAACAATTTATCACAAAAATATGGTGAATGTCTCGTATTGTTGGCATTAGGTTTAATACAATGACACCGAAATAAAAAATAATGCCTCAGTTCCCCTAAGACCCAAGTTTAAAAATATAACATTGGTTAATGATGTTATAAATGACAACAGAACAGACATCACCAACGATGCGACACTGAGCACTTAAATTACGTTGTGAGCGACCATTTTTGAAGCTCCAAACTTTTTCAAAGTTCGGACTAAGGTATTGTTTGTTAAGTCTTCAATATTTTGCACCACTGATTTTTTATCGCTACTTGACACTCTTTATTTAAAAAAAAAAACGTATAACAACGGCACGCGTAATATCGTTAATCAAAGATTAAAATGTACACACATCATATTTTAAGTTAACATGACCGTGACTCCGAAATCACTGAAATCAGTTGGCTAATCAGTCAATTATTTGGTGTTGCCAAAATTATACCTATAGGTACTTTTATCCATTAGTGATTTTTAAAAACTTGTTTTTTTTTATGGGAGTTTTGTTAGAATGTTCGTGGTGTAGACTGTATGCGGTGCACTTGGTTAAATTTTTTTTTCTACGACTTTGGAAGTTCAAGCCTCTTCCGAGTAGACACTTCCCGAAGACTATTTCAAATTCTTACCCCACGACAGAAAAAAAACTTTTGGCTTTGTTGTTTCGATGTGTTGGACAGTTGGTTTTATTTTTACTGGAAAAATTTCCTTAAAAAAATCTTTGGCAGTTTTAGGGATATTTAAGAGCATAAACCTAGTATCCGAACAATATTTCTAAATTATTTTCCAAAGTTACTTGCTCCATTCGAAATTATATATTAAGTAATACCAAAAACATTGCGTTCTCTTGAAACGAATCCTGGCCATGTTTATTAAAATATAATTTTTACCAGTTACCTATAATACACAGTTAATTGAAAATAATCTACCGATTCCTGTTTTTTTTTTGTAATAAATAATGACCCCATTTTTTTATTACGACGCCAAGTTATTAAACTTTTTGTCTTAAGAGTGTGAGGTCTAGTGAGGCATTCGCCATTTCGTTTTTTGATCAATATTTCGTTACTTTTTCCTTTTATTTAAAAATCAGCCAAGTACTCATATTTGAACCATAATTACCTACAAATTAAAGTTAAATAAAAAAAAATAAAACAATTTTATTGAAAAAACAAATACTTGTACTAACAAAAGGTGGTTAGACCGCACAGCATGTATTAGTAACCACCTATAGTAAATGTGAGTATAAGTAGTATACCTAGTTACTTATACAATAATTAAGAATATTTATACTGAAGACTGGGTGTCTAGTATGTATTTCTTGATCTTATTTTTAAAGTTAATGCTGCTAAAATCAAAATAAGCGGGAAAAAGGTTAAACACATGAGCAAAAATATATAAAAAACAAGATTTAAAGAATTCGGTACGGTGTTTAGGAATATCCAGTATTTGCTTATTACGTGTGTTTACCTGGTGGATCTCCTCGCGCCTGATCATTAAATCACAAAGGTATGATGGAGCTTTGTGGGATATGACTTTATGAATTAAACAGCTCATGTGTATAAACCTTCTTTGGCCCATACTAAACTTTAATGTATAATATAAGTTTGAATTTATTAACTAATAAAAGCAGCAAAACAAAAAAAGGAGAAGTTTCACATATTTTTGTTTATTGCTTTTATTAATTCATTAATAAAAAAATTTTGTTTTAAAACTATAGGTAGGTAATGCTACTCAAGAACGGGTATTTGGCCTCTTTTCAAATAAAGTGAAAAGGAGAAGAAATATTGATCAAAAAATGAAATGGGGAATGCCTCACTAGACTACAATCAACTTGTCCCTTAAACCTTGTCTACGTACTTAAATAATACCCTTCCTATACAGTATGTATGTATGTACGTATTAATTCACTGATTAAAATTTTAGTACGTCGCACTTACCATACGAGATTTGATTGTACTTTTGGCCGCATACTTCATTTTTTTCCTATCCCTCTTAATATGAATAAATAAATTTTCCTTATTTATCTGTTAATCTCGGTCTGATAGCAATATATATTTTTGACAAGAGATAACGAAAAATACAAAATACACTATGTGGCAAGGTAAAGTACCTACCTTTCTGTCTAAAAATTTTTGACTTTACCTACTTTGTAATACAATTTTATGAATGACTTCAAACGAACAATCCTTGAAAAGATTCCAGTAAACCAAATAGATTTTTGTTGGCACGTAGATAGATTCAAAAGTTTCTGGAATCAAGTCAATCTGTTAAATTTCTACTTGGATCTTTTAGCTTTTAACCTCAATTGCAAAAATCTCATTATTATTATTCTCATATTTTTTGATAGTTGTCATTTCTTGTCATTCTTTCGAATTAGACTTTTTTCCTCTTCGTTCGCTGTCAGGGCCATTCCCGAGGGGACCTACATCTTAACGTGGGTTCCGAACCACGATCTTCGGTCATGCGATACCCCTCAAGGGCTATCAAGCCTCGTTTTCTTGCCATTGCATGACCTTCCGATTAGGGAGTGTGTATCTTCTTCCGCACCCCACGAGATGTCGGATCTCATCCGGCCTGGTTACCGGCGTGAATGGGGTGAGTTGGGAGAAGTTATCTTTTACACTCTCTTGTATTCTTAAATCCACTAAATTTCGGACATACTTTTTTTTATTGTACCTATGCCCACTCCGGGAATCGAACCCAGGTCGCCACGGTCGAATGCCAGTAGCTCACCTCTGAGCCACCGCGGCGGTTTTTTTGATAGTTATAGCAGGTATATTGTCAAGTTGGTGCTATAATAGGAGTTTATCATCAATAAAACTGTTGCTAGGACATTCCATTAAACTTTTTTCCTAATCTTATTATTTAAAAATGAGCTAGTAGGTATTATATTATTTAGAGAAAGGTAAAACTAGCATATTATTTTTTCCGTGTAGCTATACTGGTATACGGAACCCTAGAACCCGAAAATACGTCGACACGGCACTTTCCTCGTATATTTTTTTTCAGTTCTTCACATCTAAAACGTCAATATCCACTAAGCTCTCGAAAAGTATTTTTTTTTGGGAGTACAATATTTCACTTTCTTTCTTGCAAGGAAATCATTGGTTGGGTTATTTGATTAGATCTGATTATTTAGTGCTTGGCCACCTTCTGATAACCTTGACCCTTGATGACAATAGTTTCAATTTCGGTACTGTTGTCAGCATTTACTTAATTTTGTTTTGTTTTATCAGGATCGACTGCGTCTGACGTCGTGCTCGACTCGGTTCGTATTTATTGATTGTACCGCAGGAACGTAGCTCACTATTTATTGTATCGTCGCGGAGCGAGCGCACGAACGTTTCGGTGCTAAAAAGTGACTTCAGTGTTTTTAGTTTGTTTTTGGAAGTTATTTTTGGAAAATTGTTTTTTGAAACTGGTGTTTTGATTGTGACTATGAGTTTTTCTTGTTTTTCTTTTATTACCGGAATTTTTATGGTGAGTTTTTATACATGTATAGTTTTTTTTAAAGGTCCTTGGTGAAGCAATAGGATTTAGGGCTTTTGGAAGTCATTTTAGATAGTTTTTTTTGGAAGTGATATTGGATCGGATAGAGGTTTTGCCGGCAGGAACGTTTTTTTTAGACGAAGAAAAAAGAGCAACTTTTTATGGAAACAAAAACTATTGATAGTTTATCACTTTTACTATCGATATATCGATCCCTTCCTGCTATCGATAGTTTTACACCTCTGAAATGGACTTAAGTATAGAGATGGGCAAAACCGTTAATTTTAAATATGTTTTGCGAATGTTATTTTTATTTAAAAATAACAGGTTACTGTTACCGATATTATAAGACAGTACCCAAGCAGTGGCGGCGCCAGGATTTTCGGGATGGGCACTACCCAAATCAAAAATGACTCCCCTGCGCCTATAACGCCATAAGCGGGGTAAACAAAACTCCCCTCTTGTCCAAACTGACGTCTAAAAAAAGGTCATCATCGATCTCTTTATCTTTTATTACATTATTACATCCTTCTATAATACCACTTCTTTCTCATCAAAAATTTCATAGTCAAATCCCCCTTTCCCCACGGAAATTCCATTACAAAATCCGATCCCTCAATTTTGGGTGGGCCCCTTTTTTTTAGGGTAGGCCGGTGCCCACCCTGCCGCCCCCCCGGCGCCGCAGCTGTACCCAAATCTTTATTTAGTAGCAGGATTCTTATTTTACAAGTGTCCTCTGTAAACAATGTTATGTCGGCTCGGCGCAAAAGTATTTTTATGAATGAAATACGGGGTCTATTCTTTTCTGTCGTATATGTTTAAAATCGTGAGAGAAATCGAAAAATGCAATAAAAAGAATAATCTCATATTTAAAATAACGAAGTTGACGGTTACTTCCGGTATAACCGGAAGCGATAGGAAAACGCCTATATATTAGTTAAAGAGGCACATCAAGAAACAAAAACTTTTAAGAAAATATTTTCAGTAGTTCTCCCAAAAGTTCTAACGTAGTGAATCACCCTGTAAGGTACCCAAACAAATTATTAAAATTGAATTCCAAGTGCCATCTGTGGCTGAGAGACTCTAACTAGGATGCATAATAACCTTAAGAAGCTAAAATGTACCAGGCATCAGGCCACGGCCTTATTATCTGCATTAGTAATAGTTTACCATAAATATACATGTCAAGTATTAAAGCCGGTCACAAAATTAATATTTTTTTATTATTTGCACATATGAGGAAAAAAATCGCGGCATTAGAGCAAATTGGACTGACGAAATGATGGAGGAAGCTCTACAACTATTAAGAGAAGTAATTCTCAAGGATCGGCGGAACGGCGTTCTGGTATCCCTCGGCTGACACTTAGAAACCATCTTTAAACTGGCTCAACAAAGCGAAAACTGGGAGCAAAGCCTATTTTGAGCGTTCAACAGAAAAAAGACTTGGAGGAAAAGATTATAAGTTTTGCCCAGAAAGGACTCCCACTCACTTCAAAAGTTTTACATCCTAGTATTTTCAAATTCTGTGAGGAACTTGGCGTTCCTCATAAATTTAATAGAGAACAACAATTAGCTGGTATAACGTAATATATCCCAAAGAAAAGCTCAACAAATGAATCCGGTATTTTCCTCTTTCGGGCGTCCCGTTTCGTGCGCTCCAAAAATTATACCTGAAAATGGCCTGTTTCGGGCGTTGAGCTACGACAATTGCTAACCTTTTCCTGTTTCGTGCGCTAATGTATTAATGGCATTTTATTACCTAGGATCATCACCAGTGCTGTAAATCTTAATTAATTTATGGTTGGTATGACAATACAAATATAACAATATAAATATTTTTGTGGATTACGGATTATAATGCAAAGGTAGGTAGGTAAAATTTACTATAAATTGTTCTGAGCATATTCAAAAAAATATTCTTTAACGTACTGCGACTTATGCAATATGGACCTTCAAGTTGTGACGTCAAAGCGAGGAAAGCAAGTTATTCTTTATTCCGGCTATAGATTTAATTTAAAATCAACGAATAAAAACAACACCATTAGATGGATATGTGCCAACCGAACCTGTCCCGGAGCCATCATCACAGATAACGCGCCAGCAAGTGTAATTCAAAGCAAGCAGCACACCTGTGTTCCTGATGTTGCTAAGAATGAAGTAGAACTCTGCATCCAAAAAGCAAAGAAGAGGGCCCGAGAGGAACTCACGCCAGTACCACAGATATATCGCCAGGAGTTGGTAACTGCGAGGAATATGGGACTGGATTTCGTCACGCAGATTCCAGAACTTACATCAATTAAAACATCGCTCTACAGAGAAAGGCATAACTCACTGGGAGTCAAATTCTTACCCAAAAGCCGAGAACAAGTTATTATTCCAGAATCAATAAAGGAGAACCTTATAGTGGACGATGGCAACGAAGAAAGGATTCTAGCGTTCGGATACAAACTGGACAGTCTTCTCGCCGGCAATACCACATTTTTCCTGGATGGCACGTTTAAAAGTTGTTGTCCGCTTTTCGACCAACTATACACACTGCATGTAGATATCGGAAGCACCGAAGAGAGGACATGTATAGTTCCCGCCATATATGCTTTGTTACCCAACAGAAAGAAATCCACTTACAAAAGATTGTTTTCCTGTCTAAAAAAGCAACTTAAAAGTTTTCATCCATATAAGATACACATCGATTTTGAAGCCGCTGCGATAAGTGCCGTCAAAGAAGAATTTGTTACGGCTGATGTAAAGGGTTGTAATTTTCATTTCAACCAAGCCTTATGGAGAAAAGTGCAACAGTTAGGAATGACACAGGCTTACAGAGACAATAAAGAAATCAGAGACCATGTGAAGATGGTTGCTGCATTGGCACATGTGCCAATCGAATATGTTTCGGAGGGATGGCTCTCTATTATGGAATCTACACCACAAGACGAAGCACTAACCGAATTTTATGACTACTTTGTTGACAGTTGGATGGACAAGGAAGAAATATGGGTTTGCAGTGGAGAACGGCATCGCACTACCAATTCCGTAGAAGGCTGGCACAACCGCTTTAACAAAAAAATTGGAAAATCGCACCCGAATATATACGAACTGTTGAAAGGCCTACAAGAGGAAATGTTGTTCTACGACACCATATATGAAAGAAATAACGTACATATGCAGGTTCCTAAACGAGCCAAGAAGTACAGTGAACGAGACCATAGGTTAGAAACGATTATTGCAGACCTCACAGCAGGAAGAGCCACTATTTCACAAACCCTTAGAAAATTAGTTTATATAGTAAATTTTGTTTAATGTAATGACTGTAGTTGTCAATATACCATTTTTAAATAACATTTTGTGTCTTTAACAAACCCTTAGAAAATTAGTTTATATAGTAAATTTTGTTTAATGTAATGACTGTAGTTGTCAATATACCATTTTTAAATAACATTTTGTGTCTTTATTTAATTGTGAAAACGAGCAGAATAAGTAACGCCCGAAACAGGAATTTTGTAGGGTTATATTTTATTAGAATATTCTCTACCTGGGGTGCCAGCACGAAACAGGAACTTTTTGGGTTTACGCACGAAACAGGACGCCCGAAACGCCCCTAAACCATGAATCCTGCCCGAGCTCAAAAACTTAATCCTTTTATTGTTGGGGATTATTTTAATAAATTAAAAAGCTTATTAGATAGAACCAATCTGCAACATAGACCTGAAAAAATTTACAACATGGATGAAAAGGGCTAATGGGCAATGATGACTACGTAGCTGATATGAGAGCATGTTCATCATGTAGCACATGATGGGTACCGTTGAAGACGAAGAAATTTTTATTTGTTCCGAACGCATGCCTTAAACATTTTTCGCGCCCATTATTTTCGGCCTTAATATCTACCTGGAATTTTTATCTATGGCCTTATTACCTGTCTAGGTTGGTAATAATATGGCCTTATTACAGAATTTTATATTTTTTTTTGTAAAATTTGTGTTTTTTTTTTATAAGTTTATATTTTTTATTCATAATAAAGAAAAGTTTATTCTAAGTTGTGCACTTGATATATTTCTCGTTCAATAAATACATATTTTTTTGTACTAAGCCGGCCTTATTACCCAACAGTACCTTATAATAATGATGATAACATAATATCATAATAATCATACACATGTCAGGCTAGCGTGTAGATAAGTTGCCATTAACGTAGCATCTTATTCAATAACAAAGTGGTTTAAACTGGTAAATTAATCGTGATTAGGAATTATTTCGTGTTTTAATTAAAGATATTTTTTTAAAAAACTAATAATTATCTTGTTTATGTGTCTGCTTCTGATGTTTTTTTATCCAATGCGAACGTCATTTATTTTTCCAGGTTCTAAAAAATTCTGTATATTAAAATTCTTCTATAGAGATATCTACGCGTCATCAACGTCTGTGTGTGGATGTAAATAATGCAAGCGCTTTCAAGAAGAATCTCTGTCTGTGTCTGTGTGGCCGGCTTAATACCAAATTGCAAACGATCCCTTGCCATAGAGATCTGACGTTTCGCATATTATGCGTTGATGTGATACAGGGTGATTCCAAAGTTGATACTTTTTTTAAAGCTGTGTATAGAAGGCATTAAAATAAAAAACAATTTCAAATACCTTTTTCAAAAAATTCAAAGATAAAATACTTACATTCAATTATTACACTATTACACTATGGATCAAATACGGTCCTGCCTAACTTGCCCGTTGAATAACATTATGAAAAATTCTGGATGTAGGATGAGCCCGCAAGGGAAAGCGTCCTGCGTATAATCTCGAAGCAACAGCCGTACTTTGACGACACTCACCGTAAATTAGCACCATATCTACTAGTTCATTGTTTTCAAATTTTAACATTTTCACGTGTCACCAATTTAAAATTAACTTGCTTCAGAAAAACACACTGCAGCGGAATGCCAAAAAACTCACCACCGAACCGTAAATTGTATGACTAATAAGAGATAAGATAACAACATAAAGTATAGCAGGCTACGTTTTTATAACAAGGCCAGCACTTAGATTCTTTACTTCTGTATCTCACCTATTTTTAAGTTTTTTGAAAAAAGGTAGCTCAAAAAGAAGTTTCAACTTAGGAATCACCCTGTGTAGAGTTATACAGACCGGAATTTTAGTGGGGCTTTCATAGGGTAGTCGATTGTCTGCGTCAATAGTATATAAAATATAATATCTTTACCATGATCACATGGTCTAGTTCATCTTTTCGAAAAGAAGTACACAACCCGGTTTTACTAAATTAAATAATCGTCAGAACTAAATTTGAAATCTTGGAGTACTCGATAAATACTCTTAAAATTATGGAAAATAGTTAAGTACTATTTGTTTTTAGAGATTTAGTTTTACGTTATGTTAGGTTGACATTGGTAATTATCATAAGCCTTGATCCTTATGCAACTATCTAGCATTTTTCTACACATCAATAACGTAAATGAACCATTGTTATATTTTTTTTCGTACAATGTTTTTAATAATATACCTTACCCTTAGCAATTATAGTGTAATACTATGAAATTTATAACTAAACGTACAAGGGCGGTCCTAGACACAAAATATTGGGGGGCACCACATTGGCGTAGCCAGAAAATATGCTCGGGGGGGGGCGTAAGTATCACATTTTTTTTTCTGAAGCGAGGGATAGTCGGGACTATATGTATTCCATGGTATTGTACCTAGCGAAGAAGACGAAAAAGCGCCGCAGGCGAAAAATTTTCGGGACCACGCCCAAAGTTCGTTTAAAATTCACCTAACTACTATCAAATTTCGAAAATTAAATTATTACCTCTCCCCCTTTGCATGGTTGGATTATATATTTTTTCAATGTTTTTTTTTGATATTCCTAGCTGGCTCTTTATTAAAAAAAAAAACATTTTTTATAATTGTGAAAAATATGAATAATGGTGTCAATCCAAAATTTTAACATAAGACGTATGTATGACTCTAACCAGCGTTTTCCGGGCTCGGTTTTTCATGATTAAAAAAAAAGTAAATATCGCTCACCACGCCAAAATTGATGATTTTTTAAGAAATCATGTATTTTAGGAACGTAGATCTAAAAGCAGTTTTTGGTGCAAATGATTAGATTTGGAAATACTCCTTCTTAAGTGCCGTATATTTATATTCCTAATAAAGCATTCTCATTTCATCCCGCACTATTTTTTTTATTATAAATTATCACAATTCTTCCATAAAAAAGGTTTCAATTGAAATGTTTACCTTAATTTTTCTCTTAAGAAATAAATACCTAATTGTTTTTGTTGTAAAAATATTTTATTGCATTGGGTTATATTTTTGTTAATTTAAAATAGCTCTAAAAAAAAGGAAAACGAAACAGACAAGTATATAATAGAAAAGTTCTATAAAATATTAGTCTTTTTACTCGTTTTCCTTTAAAATTGCATCAAAAATCAATAACTAAAACGATATGCGTGTGAAACCTTAATCTCTATATAAAACAGGACTTTTAGAAGGAGAAGTTTAAATCTAAACGTTTAAAAAATTTAAATTAAGAGTCTATGCGTGAGATGAAAATGCAGCCCCGCAGCCCCCCCCCCCCCCTATTTACGCCACTGGGCGCAGCCACAATTTTTGGTAGCCTTCGCAAGCACATAACGCCACAGTCCAAATTTTTTTAGGATCATGCTCAAATTATGTAAATAATAAAGCACCCGGAATGTTTTTTTATCAGTGGCATGAAATTTATAGTTTTTTTCAGAAATGTTAGGGGGTTCTGGGCCCCCCCGTAAAACCGCCCCTGTAAACGTAGATATAGTTACAGCTTTGAATTTCGAATGATAAAGAACAACGGAGTAGTGTTTAAAACTGACAACCTAAAGTCATTTTACTTGTGGAGATGGTATGTTTTGGAAATGAAAAAATCCTCTAAATGAGAAACAGAGTCTTTAGATATATTTATTTTACAAACTCTTAAGTGTTGGTATTCCAATACATTACATAACTTTTTATAACTGGACTACACTTATGGCCGTCAAGGACCCTAGACACATGCAGAATTTGACTACGGTCTTACTGCGCCGGCAGTTTGTTGTCTAAGTCCAAGATTTGTCCCCATTCAATACAGTTTGATCACAGAAACGTGATGAATCCGTAGTAATAGCCTGAGCGTGTAGTGGGCCCTTTGAGCCCCAAAAAAACATAATTATAATCATAAAACATTTTTAAGAAACCATTGACGTCTTTGACCTTTTAATCGGTAATATTTTAAATTTAAATTTGTGACGGCTTCCTTATAAATATGTAGGTAAATTACAAAAAATTCTATAATTATGGAAAGTTACATAACGTACTTGTTTTAGTAGAGGTTTTTAAATTACTTTACGAGTTACTCAACTATTTAGAACAAATAAATGTTTTGAAGTAAACTTACAGAATGAATGCATGCATGAAACAGTGCCGTCAGTCATTCCTGAACCACCTTTTAATTTAATTGGTTTTCTAGCTAACCTATCCTTTTTTCCGTTTCAGGGATCAATCATGGAAGAAGCCCGAGCCGACGTGGGAACTGAACACATCGTGGAAGCTGCAGAGTCACTTTTTAGCACATTGGACATCGTCCTTTTGGCCATCATCATCGGCGGAGTCAGTTGGTGGCTAGTCAGACGAAGTAACAAAACATCCAGTGCCTTATCAAATGGAAAATCCTATACTATTCAGTGAGTTGCTTAATGTTTTACCTTTATAACAAGTAACAAGGAACGTACCTTCTTAAAAGGCACTATATGTATTTTTTTTTATATAGTTGTACTAATTTTTATACTGCTAATTCATTTAAATTTAAAACATCAATATTTCAGGCCTACATCCCTTACGATGCAAAGTACGACAGACAACTCATTCGTAAAGAAGCTACAATCCTCTGGGAGAAGTTTGGTTGTGTTTTACGGCAGTCAAACTGGCACAGGCGAAGAATTCGCCGGGCGATTGGCCAAAGAAGGAGTGAGATACAGGATGAAGGGAATGGTTGCCGATCCTGAGGAATGTGATATGGTGAGTTAGGAGGTCCTTTACTAATATTATATAAGGGAAATAAGTATTCTATATTCAGTGTCGCTGGATTTATTCCAGTGACGGCTCGCGGGTTTAAAAACTGGCGAAGAGCTAGGTATAGTGCGGGTTCTTAAACAAACATTGACTAAAAACCCGTGTAACAAAATGTCTCTCTTATCCTCATATGTCAAACGACTGAATGGAGTTTCCAACAAATTACAAACTATGTCATTAATTGGGTAAGTAGGTACTATTGTGCCGATAAAAAACTGGGACAAGAGATTTACAAAAACAATGTAAGAAATACATAATATCCCCTAGACTATAAAAGGTGTCTAGAGCTAAAAAGGAAAAACATTCAAAATTTAAAAAGTAACCTAGGTTACATAATGGAATGTTTTGTATTTTTCGATACGGGGTGGTTAAATTTGAGAGACATCATATAATATGGATAAAGTAAATTTATTAGATTTTTTTAAAGTCAAATATTTTATAAATTATTATATTTACCATTACCACAAAATAATAAATAAAGCTAATACAGGTAATAAAATACATTTAATAAAAAGAAAAAAATTGCGAACACAAAGTTTGTCAAAACAACACAAAATTAATATTTGGTCATAGAACCATTTCTGTTTATTACTTTTTGGAGCCTTTGTGGCATACTTAAAACTAAGTTTCTACATAATTCGACAGTTATTTCATCCCAAGCTTGATTTATCCTATGACGTAATTCATCCCTGTTTCTAGGTTGAAAATCATGTTTATACATAGATTTGACCATGTCACCCCAAATGTTTTCTATCGGGTTCAAATCGGGACTCTTCGAAGCCCAGGGAAGAACTGCTATGTTATTTTCTTGGAGAAAATTTTGTACAATGCGCGCTGTGTGTATTGGAGCATTATCATGCTGAAATGTGTAATTTTGACCGTATACAGCGTTTACCGATGGTATCATCACTTCGTTTAGTATATTAACGTATACTGCTGCAGTTAGTCTTCCTTCGACGATTTGGCAAAGTCCTGGTCCTCTAGCGCTAATCCAGCCCCAAACATTTATGGAGAAACGCCCACTTTGGTTGGTTTTGTGGGTGTATCTCTCATCATACCGCATGCCGGAAGGCCTATACACCCGAATTCTCCCATTATTGCATGACTGAAAAGTTTTCTCGTCAGAAAATATAACTGTTTCCCATAAATTTATTTGATTAATATATTCATGTGCAAATTCTAACCTGCCCTGTTTATTTATTTCCGTTAAAAAAATTTTATTGGCAGCACAACGGCTTCGTATATCGGAATTTCGAACCCTGTCTCTCGCGGTATTTGCAGAACCTGGAAAATTCGTCTCTTCTTTTGCCTTGATTGCAGTTTCGAAGGGATGATCCCTTAGATAATTAACCAGTCTTCTATCATGATCATCAGTAGAAATTTTAGGGGGACCAGAACCTGCATTCCTAATAATAGTCCCACGTCTTGCTATTTTTTGTTTTGCCAATAGCACGGTATTCTTGCTTACTCCCAGTTCATCTGCAATATCCCTAATAGCAACACTATCTCGCAACCGACTATAAATAATTGCCTTTTGCTGGGGGGTTAATTGTGGCATATTTACAAATAATATATGATTGTATGCTTGACGAGTCAATCATAAAGTGACAATCTTTATTGACATGCAAATTTTCATGACATTTTACTAGTACCAGGCTTGATGTAAAATTATTCTTAATAGTCTAGGAGAAAATAGAAAAGTTTCCTGTCCCAGTTTTTTATCGGCGCGATGGTACGTACACTACTGAATTAACTGAAAAATAAAAACAAAACTTTTTAATCACACAGTAAATCACGTAAAAACGATATCTATAACCGTAAGTTTCACGAAGCCTCAAAATAAATACCTTAAGGTTAGGCGAACCAATGCTAAAACAATGGTGTATACGACTGATCTATTTTTAAATTGCCCTTCATCATAATGCAAACTGTTACATGCTGTTTATGTGACTGACGTCGCGTAACCATAGCAACGGTGAATATCAAAGCCATGTTGGGCGTTGGATCTTCACTTGCTTTGAGCTAACGGTCACGGTCGCGGGGGCGCGTCAAAATGCACGAGTGTTTATAATTATTGTCCATCGGAGTTAACCGTGGCTTTATTATGCATAGCTACATACGGATTAAATTAATATTATTAATTCGAACATAATTATTTTTTAAGGGCTAAAATGGTAGCTGTATTGGTACATTAATATTTAATATTGAGCCGCCACTGTTTTATTCACTTTTTTAAAAAGATGCCCAGTGGAATTTAATTTCCGATATGATTTCCTTCATATTGGAAAAATGTGACGAAATTTTCTGATCGATCAGAAGCCAAAGTATCCTCTTTGGTTCAGCCACAGCGCTCCATCTTTTTATTCCTCTGCGCTGCAGGTTAAAGAATGAAACAAATAACTACATAATAATGTCGATAAAAATCGTTTAATTAATCGAGGGATTTGCCGAGTAATTACGATGACGTAATGGAAAATGCGGTTCTGCAACTTTTGCAATGACTGTCTGAGATCCGACCACGGTTCCAAAACAAATCGGTGTAATGAATTCAGGGTCGCGGCGGTCGTTCATCGATTATATTATAGACGGAGACACTTATTTTGGTGGAATTTAAGGCATAATTCAAAGACGAAATACACTCTAAAAAACTGTAATGTTATCGGTAAACAATAAAATATGGTGAAACAAAAAATATAGTTATATCTACGATTTTTATTATTATATAAATTTCAGAAAATAATGTTATCGTGCTCAAATACGTATTGTCGTATATTATAACAATATTTTATGGCAATAGTATGGAAATAACTATATTTCAAATTTAACAAACCTAGTTAGTTAAATTGTATACCTGTGCATTTTATTATGATGGCTCGAAGGTTTCCTCCCTGGTTTTCTTACTGTTTATTTCTTGAATCAAATACTTACATTTTTTTATATCAACGCATATAATTACCTCTATTTAAATACGTTGTAGGGATTATTACAGTATAGGGAAGTTTTGTTTTTTCGAAAAAGTGACATTTGCTCCCTTACTATTAGCCGCAGGTGAAATCTGAAATGTGCGTTTATAGTTTTAAGGCATGCACCAATTTTTATCAAGAATACAATTTTCTGAGAAATGGGTAATAAAAAAACTTTACCATAAGTTGCTTACTTTTTTGGACACTCCATATGTTTCCGATGACAAAATGACAATGGTAATAAAAAAACTTTACCATAAGTTGCTTACTTTTTTGGACACTCCATATGTTTCCGATGACAAAATGACAATATAATTTTTTTCGGTGTAAGAATTTTAAAATTGATAAGAAACAATTTTTGTGTTATCTACTTATCTACAGCCTGCAGAAGAAGAGCTTCTTACGTCGTTATCTCATTCATTAGTGATGTAATGAGCTCATTAGGCAACTTATTTATTTTCAATGTCAAAATGTGACCTGTAAATTTAACATCAAATAGCGTCATATCGGCTAGCTGCGTTCAGAACCGTACCTACTATCGGCAACGGCGCCATTGTTTTTATTTTTTTGTATAAGTTCTGCATTGCAATATAAATTTGTACTGTCAATTCTATTTTGCGTTTTTAATATACTTAACTGATTTATTTTTCTTTGATTATCAAATTTAGTGTTTGTACCGTTTAGTTGTGTTGTTTTTTTGATTGGTCCATTTGAAGGCATTACAATGTATGCTTCCATTTTGCCCAAAGAAATTGAATAGTTAACCGAAACAGATATCTGGTCCTGTCCACTTTTTTAAAATTAAAAAATTATTTTTTTTTATATGCGCAAAGCCCTAAAATTAGCTACTTCGGCCATTAATGTTTAGAAATCCAGTTAGTCAGAATGTAATAATATTTTCAATTTTTATTTTAAACAATTTTCTGTAATTATAGCTAGTTAACGCCAAGGTCGCTTTTTATAACATACTTTTAACGGGGATATCACGTGTTTAATTAGGCAGAAAAATTGTTTTTTCCACCTACTTATTTATTCGGTTGTTTTAGTTAATCGCGTACTTGCCGAATATAGTATACAATATCTATCGCAAGTGCATCAGAGCTACCGATAATAGGGTTTAAAATGAATTTAAGAAAAAAATATGTTTTTTTTACTGAGATAAAAACTTTTCTATTGGAAATGCTATACTATCGAAGTTACTGACAGTCAGAGCTGTGAAAGTTACTTCAGAAAAGTAACTAGTTACTTTTTCGATACTTTTGCACAAATGTATCTAGATACTTATAAGGAATAGTTACTTTTACCTGAAAGTAACTTAGTTCTTAGTTACTTAGTTAAAGTAACTAGTTATAGTAACTAAGATACTTTTACAGTAACTAGTTACTTTGATTGTAACTACGATATAATTTAAAAGTAACTAAGATACTTTTAAAGTAACTAGTTACATTGATTGTAACTAGTTACTAAAAGTACCTAAGATACTTTTGAGTAACTAGTTATTTTAATTGTAACTATGAAACTCTAAAAGTAACTAAGATGCTTTTGAACTAGATATACCATAAATTTACCAGGTAGTGATAACTCATTTTCCTGTACACACTACCACTATTACTATCAGAAAACTAAACTAAGAAGTGTTAATTCGAACAACGAACAAGTAGAATAAAATGCTTTCCAAAAAATTTCGCGTTCCAATCAGTTGGCTGTTTGACTCTCGCGACTCGCCGCTCGTCCCTTTGTGAAAATCTGATTAACGGCCGCCGGTCATCCCTTGGTCATCATCTGATGGACGGACGGCACGTGAGCATTATTGGTATCCTAGAGAAACTTTAAAAGTACCTAACTTAGTTACTTTAAAAGTAACTTAGTTACTTTAAAAGGAACTTAGTTACTTTAAAAGTATCTAGTTACTTTTTAAGTGTATAGTTACTCCTAAAAAGTAACTAGATACAAGTTACTTTTCAAAAGTAACGAAGTTACAGTTACTTTTGGCATGATTCCAAAAAGAACTAAGTTACTAAGTATCTAGTTACTTTAAGTAACTAGATACTAAAAAGCATCTAGTTACTTAAGTTACTCACAGCTCTGCTGACAGTATTACTGATTTCAATCCCAAAGTAAATAAAGTAAAACCTTAGCCTTAGACCATGTATCCGACGCGCGGAGAAATGGATGCAATGGAGGGGATACTGCTTGAAAAGTGCTTCGGCCACAATTTGTCAGGTCACGAACACGGCCGATCTTGTTCTTACCTGTGAAATGTTAGTTCCGGACTTAAATGGCTTTATTTCTTGCACACTTTAAACTGACGTGAGAGCCATTATACAATATTTATATTTAATAAAAAATCACTTTAAATAAAGTCACAAAATACAAAAAGCTCACTTTAAATAATGCATACTATTTATCTGACAGCTGGTTTTCTACAATACGTTAGTGAACGAAGGCCACTAGAATAGGCAGGCAACCATCAGATCGCAAATATAACAGACGCGACATTGTCACGTTGACAAGCTTAAAAAATGGTGCAATAAGGTGTAAATATTTTTTATTTTTACAAATAAATATTTTTTCTAATTTTTCTTTGTTTCGATAACTTCTTTTATCGATAACAGCTTTTACCCAACCGGAAACCAGACCCGAAAATCAATCCATCCCGTCTGCTAACTGCTGATTGCTTGGATTTGTTGTGACGTAGCTAAGTGGTTTCGCGTATTTTTAGTAAAGAGAGTATTTTGTTAAGTAAATAATTTAATTTGGTTAATATTGGAAAAATCTGTTAAAACAATGAATTTTGAGAAAATCAACAATCATGTTTCCTCAAGAATTGTAAATTTCATACAGAGGCAAAAGTAAACTTGATTTTTTTTTAATAGGAAGAATTAGTTAACCTAAAAAATATTCCAAACTCGCTGGCCGTCTTCTGCATGGCTACCTATGGAGAGGGTGACCCCACCGATAACGCCATGGAGTTTTATGAGTGGCTTCAAAACGGCGACGCCGATTTGGCAGGATTAAATTATGCAGTAAGTTATTATTGTTTATTTCGTACCTAGCCATTAACCAGAGAGAAAATAGTTTCGGTAAATATTGATTTAAAAAAAAGCGATATATGGAACGTTCGGTCATTGTTGTGCTTATCTAAGAACATATTAATGTTTTATTTACCACAACAAGCCTAAATCAATTGTATTATCCACTAGGCTATCCTACAAGCTCTAACGAAAATTTAAAAAGTTATCTTTGAAGAGTTGATTGGATATTGGTAATAAAAAAAAATCTTCTAATGAGTAGATTTTTTCAAAATATTCCATTATAAAAATAATTTCCTAAGTACCTGTTTATCTACTTTATTATGTGGGTATTAATTATGCTGGCAGAACTAAGAAATATATTTGAGATAATGATAATTCCACCGAATCCACGTGTTTAGCTCATAACCCATAATGGATCTAATAATTACCATAACATTCGTTTACTCATGACCGGTACCAATAAAGAAGTGTCCGGTTGATTATTGATTGATATATTCATCAACAAAAAACATTAAATTACTTAATACCTAATGTTTTATTTAAATTATTTTAGGTGAGGTACGTTTTTTAGTAGTTCTCGTGCTTTTTTTATTGGTGACATTTTGCCAACCAACAAAATCCCGCCAATGATTTTTCAGCCGCTAAGATCTCGGCATTGGCTGATGCCTGAAACAGGATTTTCGATTCGCTGGAAAGAATTATACTTAATAGCTATACAGGGTTATTCCAAAGTTGATACTTCTTTTTTAGCTTGTATAGAAGGCATTAAAATAAACAAATACCTTTTTTCCAAAAACTCAAAAATAGGCGAGATAAGGAAGTCAAAAATTTAAGTGCGGGCCTGGTCTTCAAAACATAGCCCGCTATAGTTTCTGTTGTTTTTCTTATTAGTATTAGTCATACGGGTAGTGTTGAGCAATCCGCTGCAGTGTGTTTTTCTGAAGCAAGTTAATTTTAAATTGGTGATACTACGTGAAAATTTGAAAACAATGAAGATATGGTGCTAATTTACTGTGGGTATCGTGAAAGTGCGGATGTTTCTTCGAGATTATACGCAGAACGCTTTCCCTTGCGGGCTCATCCAACACCCAGAAGTTTTCTTAATGTTATTCAAGGGGCAAGTTAGGCAAAACCGTATTTGATCTATAATGTAATAAATGAATGTAAGTTGAGAGAAAGAATGTGACTTTTTTGAAAAAAGGTATTTGAAAATGTTGTTTATTTTAATGCCTTCTATACATAGCTAAAAAAGAAGTATCAACTTAGGAATCACCGTTTATAATAATTATACTAAACAGCTTTTTACAAAATTTGTGGATTCAGAGAACATCGCTTTAGAAATATCGTTTAGCGGGATTTTGTTGTTTGGCAAAATGTCGCTAATGTGTTTGTTTTTTCTGTTACCGTTACTAAAGGCCACAGACGCCCCCCCCCCCCCCCCCCCCCCCCGCCGAAATGAATTTATGATAACAGTTTAAAAACACTTCAGTAACATTTGGATACGTCACGATGGTACAACTAAACAATAACATAATTATTTTATGATCTCAGATCCCTCCTAATACTATCATAGACCTTATAGGCGTTACCTTTCTTAGTAGAAATATTTAATTTTAACCAAAAACCCTTTCACGTATCAAAATTGCGTATTACTTAAAACAACTCAAACCGTTCAGTTTTAAACTATAAAGAGAGATAAAAAAAACATTTTGCAACAATAATAATGTGCGTTTTTATCTGGAATTACGTATTTAATTCGAGGTCTGCAAGTTGTTGGCAACTAACAAGTTTATGATGGCACGGCTTGTAGACTTAGATCTAATTTTTTTAGCGATCGTGACCCCAAAATAAAATGTAGTCTTATTGCGTGGATTATGCGTAACGACAAAATCTGAGGTGATCGACGTTGTTTCAAGTTATTTAAATTTTTTTTTGTGTAAAATAAAATTACTTTCGCCGCAGGTACTACACAGAAAAATATGTTTTTTATTATTAAAAGACACTGCGTTTACTGTAATTGAATATGCAAAATGGGACAAAAATCCGCGGCGGCGCCAGGAAATTCGCAATGGGTGGGCACACGCGGGCCCAATAATTTTAGAGTTGGCACTGCCCAAATGAAAAGTGAGTTCTAAAAAAAAATCAGCCGTGATATCAACAAAAGTGAGCTCCCTCCGGTGAAACTCTTTTCCCCCCAGTCCAAACTGACGAGTTCTAAAAAAACGTTTCAAAAAAAGTGGCACTGCTTTCCCATCAAAAGTTACTACTTTTAAAATAAACAAACCCCCCACTCCCCTTAAACTCCAACGCTGGACCGAACACTTTGATTTTGGACGGTCACTAGGGTGGGCACCCATCTTTCCAGGGTGGACTCTCGGAAGCTGGGTGATCGAAGAAAAAGATGTAAGACTATGAAAATCCTAAACATAATTTTAATATACAGGGTGTCTCTAAAAGGTGCGGAAAAAAAGCTACCACAAGTTCCTGAGACGTAAATATGACGATCTAACCCAACTTACCTTAGTCCAAAAGTGGATGATTTCGAAGATACAGAGTGTCAAAAGTTCAATAAGGTTTTAATTTTTTATGAATAATTTTTTTAATAATTGGTGTATTGTCACAATATTCGGCATGGGGGGGTTTTACGGGGTGAGAAATTAGAATCTGCTCTCATTTTTATTGTAAAGTTTAGAGGGCGCCACCTGCGGTACCTTGCACACATTTAAAACGAAATAACTTTTTTGAGCCACCCTATATTTAACTTTTAAATAAAAATTCGGATTCTCCAACGTCTTTTACCTAAAAAAGGCATACGTGGTAAGAGTTGATTTGAGCAGCTGTTTTTGAGATATATAGATTTAAAAAATTCACTTCGTGTACACAAGTCAGCTTTTAGTGACGTTATTTTAATTTACCGCCTACGCTTCAAATATGTATAATAATTTAGACCTGGCCATACACGAAGTGAATTTTTTTAAACCAGATATCTCAAAAACAGCTGCTCAAATCAACTCTTACCACGTATACCTTTTTTAGGTAAAAGACGTTGGAGAATCCGAATTTTTATTTAAAAGTTATTTCGTTTTAAATGTGTGCAAGGTACCGCAAGTAGCGCCCTCTAAACTTTACAATAAAAGTGAGAGCAGATTCTAATTTCTCACCCCGCAAAACCCTTCTAACGAATATTGTGACAATACACCAATTATTAAAAAAATCATTCATAAAAAATGAAAACCAAATTGAACTTTTGACACTCTGTATCTTCGAAATCATCCACTTTTGGACTAAGGTAAGTTGGGTTAGACCGTCATATTTTCGCCTCAGGAACTTGTGGTAGCTTTTTTTCCGCACCTTTTAGAGACACCCTGTATGTATTTAAGTTCTTTGCATTGAAAAAAATACTGAAAATAATTTTTTTATATAAAAATAACTTTATGACACTCTTCAATATG
Organism: Polydrusus cervinus; assembly: GCA_935413205.1. Classification (NCBI taxonomy): domain Eukaryota; kingdom Metazoa; phylum Arthropoda; class Insecta; order Coleoptera; family Curculionidae; genus Polydrusus; species Polydrusus cervinus. Next base: position 79,674,609 of record OW284512.1, on the reverse strand, counting down.
TAAAATTTAAATACATAGTTTTAAAAAATGCATTAATAAACATGGCCAGGATTCGAACCAAGATAACGCAATGTTTTTGGTCTAATTTAATATATAGAGATATAGTTTCACATGGAGCTGCTAACCTTGGAGAAGAATTTAAATACAAGGGACGTGGGGGGGGGGGGGGGGGGGGGAGAGGGTTCCACTGATTTCTTCGTTTTCATTGTTGTGTGTAGCCTATTAAAAAAAACATTTATGAAATACATTAAACAAGCATAAAATGTACTATATCAACACTTAATTATATATAGATAAATTGCATTTTATTGATTTGAACAATTACCTGGTTTATTGCTTGCAAAATAATTATAATCCAATTACATTTTTGCGCAAATTTTTATGTTTGCGTTATCGATCATAGCGTGTAAAAAGTCCTCCGTCGATCGTTTATTAAAAGCCACGAAACACTAATATTCGTATTTTGCGGCTCCTATGCCAACCTATGCCTAGTTCATGTTTTATGAAAATCACTCTTCCATATTAATGTTTGTGGTACATGTGGCATTGTATCTACTTAAACGTAAATAGGTGTGCATACCATCACACGTGCCTACTTGAAGAGAAAGAAGGGGCAAGTCTGCGAGCAAGAATGATATACTATTTTGCATTTGTACCAGTGGCATAAACGCCTCATCAACTCAGCGTACACACGTTTGCACTTATGCGCGACCCTTCAATGAATTAGGGTGATGGACACGACGGCATACATAACGTGACCATTTATTTTTCTCCTCAAAACGGGACCCTGCAATATCTGTTTGGTTTGTTAAAGTAAAGCACAACATAATTGAAATAGTAGTTTGTACAACAAGAGTGGATATGATGTCCATATCGCACTTCCGAGGCAATATGAACAATCCACTCGAGTTGAACAGTATATTTTTTCTACGAACAAACTAACAAACCTTATGCTAAAAAATGTAAAAAAAAAGTTTTCAGGTTGCCGGGCTCGAACTCACGCCATTGGTTCCATAGTAAAACGCTCGACTATCGAAACGTTAAACTAATTATGGGAAAACCAACTGATAAATGATGCTAGATGAAATTAATTTTCTACGCACATTCAGCAGGTTGCATTATCTATTATAAATGCGTCTAGGTTTTATTATTTTGAACAAAGTAATAACAAATTGTACCATATGCATTTAAATTATATAATTTAGTGTCTTGAAAAAGAAGGCGGAGCCTCAGTAAAAATAATATACTGTGATTGGTCAGTACTTTTAGGAACAACAATGGCTTCTGTGTAATTGACTACTGTGATTGGTCAGTTTCATTACCTATCTAAGATTGTTATGAAATTTTGCCGCACAGTTAACTGGAATAGCCTACTTTACTCGCCACTTAAGTGTAAAGGAAGCAGCAAATTTCCATGTGGGAGTAGAAAAATGTATTTTTAAGCAACATTATAATAGGCGGCTTAATTAAGTTTGGTATTTCTCAGATGAAGAATTTTTTTAAATATAGGTATTAGGTGACGAATTTAGAAAAGAATGGTATTCTTAACAGGTTTTATTCAGTTACATTCACCTTTATAATTAACATCGCTTTAAGAACTGATACTTGCAATTGAGTTTTATATATACCGACTTCGCTTACTTCCTGAAAACGGGACATTTTGGCGTCCCGAAGCTTTTTTTGGGGACAACGGGACTGAGTGTCAAATAACGGGACTGTCCCGTTCAAAACGGGACGTATGGTCACGTTAGGCATACATCACCCCATTTAGATTGATATACATATATCTTGTAAATAGCGCAAAATATAAAAAAAAACTAAATACGAATATTTGCAAATAAAAAAATACGTCCTGTATTTTGTTTGGTTATCAAAAATATTACTATTATCAAATTTTATTAAAGTAAGTAGGTACGTGTGTAGTGCTTATGAAATAATAGAGATCCAAATAAGCGTGGGGAAACTGTTCGGCGCAGTATATTATTACTATTACGTAAGCCTTAATATATTTATTATATATTTTGAGCAGGGAACCACTAGTATTTAATTTTTCATTTGTTTAACCTTGACGAATCAATGTTCACAAATCTACACTTGGTATGCAAGCAGACGAAACAAGTCATATATTGGTATGATTTGCGATTCTGCGTATGGGTATTATTGCCGGTAATTTTATATTTATTATAATTTAACTATCAATGCTGTGTTGGCATTAAAAAAGGTAAATAAATACAAAGTTAAACATCATCAATCATTACAATACTAAACTTGAGATCATAGAATTTTCCTAAATGGTGTTTTATACAATGGCGACCGTACCGTCGGTTTCCCGTTTCCCCAATCCCCCAAAACAAGAAAGAAGTAAATTAAAAAAAAAACTAAATCTTTATTAATTCTCAAACTTCATCCAATGACGCCGTGTAATATAATAATATGTTGCCTTTAAATGCAAACCAATCGGTTACTTTTACGCGCACGCGCATTAGGGTTGCCACCTTTTTATAGTTGTTAACCCGGAGTTTCCGCTATGGATTTTATATTTTCCCCAATCTAAAGTGATTTTTAAAAAAAAAAAAGGTCAACACCCATAACAACACAAACAAACCCAAACAGGCACTATACCCAACCTACGCCATCGGCGAAGCCCGACAAAAGCGATGACTAAAAACTTTTTAAAAAAGGTCCCCCCCCCCCTTTTACATTCTCGTTGCACTTCCCAATCAAAGGTGACTTCTAGAAAAAATGGTCTTCTACACCTTCTCCTCAATACCTGTAACCTGGAGTCAAAGGGTTTCGACCTGGAGACTCCAAACCAAATCTGGAGAGGTGGCAACCCTAACGCGCATTGACGTCTCCGACAGTCCCGTTTAATCACCGTTAGCTTGCAGGGAATTTGTAGATTTGAAAGTTTTAAATTTAGTAAAAATGAATTCTGTTCATGATTTAATTGCGGAGCCAATCTTTAGTCGATCTTTCGCCGATAAGACTGAAAATTATTCAATAAAAAACCACAGTTTCTGGATTTATTATTATATGTGTACTCAACTTAATTTTTTTCCAAAGTTTTTAGAAAAAAATTCGGTAAATATAGAAATTTTGATTAATATTACCTTCGATATTACCCCATTAATGATTCTACAGAATTACCGAGGTCGTACTATATAGACCGTAATTTTTTTATTTCTATAGATAAAATTGAAAATTGGGACAAAATAAACAAAGTTTAAGGATACTTTGTCCTAATAAATCTAGCAATAAATTTTATAAACATTACAAATGACACTTTTATAGTTAGGAATAGCTTTAAAGGAGAATTACGGCGGGAGAGGCTTATTTACCTATAATTACTGGCGATATTAATAAACGTTATAATCGTAAACGCGGCCTTTAATAGTTAAAACAAGTTGCATCAAGTGGTATATTTATCAACAGGTGTCTCTACGCCCTATTATATTGTGTGTTAATCGGCAACACGGGGGCATTTTACAAGGACCCTATATTCGTTTTATTGCTGTCGCCAGAGGGCTTAGGTTGAAATAGGCTTATTCTCGTCCGCTTAGTTGAACATCTTGTCCTTTATTTAAAGGTGGTAGACACTGTCGTATTATAAAAAAATATTTTGTCGGACGAAATAAAACAATGGAAATCCGACAAAATATTTAAATATAATTAACGTTCCTAAGACAGAGGAAGAGAGAAATAAAAATTATTAATTAATTAAGTTAATTTTTCTTCCCTTTTCAGGTATTTGGTTTGGGTAACAAAACCTACGAACATTACAATGAAGTGGCCATTTACGTCGATAAGCGGTTAGAAGAATTAGGAGCTACGAGGGTGTACGAATTAGGATTGGGGGATGACGATGCCAAGTAAGTAAATAGTCCTACTTTAAAGCAAAAACGCATTTTAAAATTAACTTCTTAGGCCCTAATCTAACCGGCCTACTCCGTTCACATAAGAGCTGCATAGAAACGGCGCGTGGAGGACTGCGATATTTTAAGCGCCACCTATGTCGCTTTCTTTCGACAACACCATATGTGTCAAGTCGCTTATGTGAGTACGATATAGATAGATATAATTTGAACCGATCACTCACTTGTTTAATCTCTAATACTCTAACCCAACTTTTAAAACGTTTTCGTTTTGTACTACAAGCAACAACATTTGTTTATGAGTCGTAAACCTCTTCTGTAAAAGTTTAAGAACGAGAATAATGTTGCCCATTAATATTTTTAATCCAATATTAGTAAGGGAGGAGAAGAGAAATTACGAAGGCCATAAACCAAGAAAGACGAATGGTGGGAACTGGGTGTTTTTCGACCAACCCCAATATCATCACGTGATGGTCGGTACACAATCTCATGGTTGTAAAATACAAAAACCAGGTCAAACGTACTAAAAAAAAAAATTTGACGGCTACATTTTTAATATATTTGAGGTTATAATGAAAAAAATGTAGTGTGCCACCAATATAACAAATATAAAATTCCTACCGATTTTTGACAGAAAGTCGATTCTACCGATGACACTTAAACATGGTACGAATATTCATAACTTTCGATAGCAATGTCGCTAGAAATTGATTTTTTATTAAACATAGTTGCGTCCCTTGCCTATCCAAAATTTTACCTCACGAGCCGCCACTGTACATCTGCCAGACTTGTTTAGTGATATAACTATAAAAACTACTGATTAGTAAAATTTAAAATGAGTGTATACATTTTATGACATAACAAAGTCCACTTTGTACACGCGTCGAATGGTGACCCACGTTTTGTTTGCAAGCCTATTATTTGATTTTTGTATTGCCATTATCAGATGCGATGTTGGTCGAGTAATTGCAGGTAATTGGTGGTTAGACAAACATACACAGGAAAAACTACTGTTCGTGACGGTAATTATTTTGAAGGTATGTGAATTGGGGGAAGGGGATAGTTTAAGTAAATAACTATTCCAGAAGGTGGTAAGATGGGAAAAAGCACATTCAAAAATATTTATACAAATTAAGGGAATTGAATAAAAAACTAGCACATCAGGAAAAAAATTATATTAACCATGTTTTAGACAGCTATGCTATACTAATGGGTACTTATTCTCTTTGAGAATGATCTGAAAAGGTCGAAATACGTGTCAGAAAACTGAATTAAAAACTGAAACATAACAAATTACCACTGTTTTATTTTCCATATAATAAAAAAAAATAACTTTTTTTCTCACTTTCGACAGTATTGAAGATGATTTTATCACATGGAAAGACAAATTCTGGCCAGCTGTTTGTGAATACTACGGCATCGAGTCTACAGGAGAAGATATCAGCATCCGTCAATACAGACTGGAAGAATATGAAGATGCCCCAGACAGAGTGTTCACTGGGGAGATGGCTAGGTTGCATTCGCTCAAGAACCAAAGACCGTGAGTATTTTTTATGGTTTTCATAGTCTCAGTCACAGTGTGTGATTAGACCTGTTTTTTAGACCAATAATACATGAAAATTGTGAAATTTGTAGAACGTGGAAAAATGGACATTAATTGATTTTCCATTTGATTTTTAATTTTTAAAATATTAAAAGAAGTGAGTGAGAATTCTAGCCCTTTCAATTAGGCACTTTAACGAATCCGCGTGCGGGGAGTTCTTTGAGGAGGGAGACTTAACGGACAGTAGTGATTTTCATGTAGGCATCCAGAACTAAAGGTGGATTTATAGTTGCCGTAACGTAAGCCGTAAGCAGTAGGCAGTAGTCAGTAAGACGTAAGAATTAAGCCGTAACGGAAAACCCATTTATAGATTCAAATTAGTTAAGAAGTAAGAAGTAACCTAACAAATTTTTAGGACATGTATAATGTTGGATTAAGTCAATTAGCAGCTGTTCTTGTTCAAAGTCGCTCATTTTTCAATAAAATTGATACTAAAAAGTTAATAAAATCTAAAAACAACAGTGAAAAAACATACTTCGCTTCTTTTGTTTCCTTTGTTTGACCTTCTCATATGGATATGGTTGTAAACATGACGATTATGTCCGAGTATGACCGATCCCGGCCGAATCAGTAAGCAGTAACTAAGAAATAAAAATAAACCATTCCTTACTGCTTACGTCCTACGCGTTAATTCTTACTGCTTAAGTTTTATGAACTATAAATGGGTGTGTTGCTGATCATATGTTTATTTTTCTTACTGTTTAACGTTACTGCTTACGGCTTACGTTACTGCAACTATAAATCCAGCTTAAATAATGTGATGTTACTTTTGTTTGTCAAACCATGACAAGCCGTCAAGGCGTTGACATATTAAATATATGTATATTGAGGTTAGTTTGGCTTGTCATGTCACAAGACGTCATTTACGTGATAAAAGTCATATTTTTCCTTGTTTTTTTTTTACGAACAATCTCTCTCACTCACTCTTCCTTTAGAGTATGCATATTTTATATAAAATGTCATATTTCTAAATTCAATTGTTTTTGAGATATTGACGTTTAAAATATGGCGCTTTAAAATAGTTGTTACGTTTTTACCTCCCTATTTTAGTTTTTTATCTATCCAAAGAGACCAACTTCCGGTTTAACAATCATGTTAAACCAAAGAAACGGTTTAACATATTAAACCGGAAGTTGTAACTTTTAGATAGGAAATTAAATCTAGGATTGGGATAGGAAAAGCATTTTTCTCTAAGATGCACCTTGCCAATGATGCTACAGCCTGTTAAAGTCCGAAAATGCCATATTTTTACCGTCAATATTCCAAAAATATTTGAGTTTAGACATATGACATTTTTTACAAAATATACGTGGAACTTAATAAGGAATTAAAAAAGAGAATATAATACGTAGGGTGTTCCATTAAAAAAAAAACATGTTTGATATGTCCTGACTATTTGTATAATTTTAACTTATAGACCTGCCTTCTAATATACTCTGTGTTTGAAAATTCTTAAAAAGTTTGGTAGTAAAGATGCTATGGAATCCTGTGTTGAGAGCGGGCCACCCTGTATAAGCCAATGAAAAACTAAAGTAGTTTTCATTAATTACTAAATAGTTACGCTGCATTACATTCTATGGATATTTTTGCTTTATTTTTACTTACATAATTAAAATGAACTCTTGTACTTCATTACTTTTTAAGCTGATACATTTTTAAATCGTTTAATTATGCTTTTGACTTTCAAAACTATTTTTTTTTCAAACAAATTAAAGTGCAATATTTGAATTTCTAAATTTTATAATTTTTATTAAAACACAATATCGTCAATTCGTTTACGTCAAGATTGAATGTAAAACGTAAAAGAAAACGTGCCTATATTAATGGACAAAGATCGATTTTGGTAAAAAGGCTGCTGTGTAAAATATTGCAAAAAAATATAACCTAACATTTTTATAAAAAAAAAGCTTTGTGTTTTAATCCAAAATTGAATTATAAGAATGATTTTATATTTTCTGGCTTTTCCATTACATTTTTTGAATTCTCTCTAGTGGAGGATTTATAAACACGGCATAGTATAATAAATAATAAATTAAACACTTGGTTTTGTACGGGTATAAAAAAATTAAACGTATCTTGAAAATCCAAGACTGGCACAAAATGTTCAATCTTAATAAAAAACATATCGTTATAATTCACGATTCCATCGCATGTAAAATATACCCACTTTATGCAACTGAATTTCTCCGAAACTAGACATGCGATTTGCTTCAGTTTAAATATATCGAAAAACTTATCCTTTGACTCAGATGTAACATTTTTTGTGATTTACCTATTTCCAAAATCTAACATAATTTATGTTAATGTAATTGGACCAACTCAACTTTCTTCTTGCTCCCAAAGAAAGCCCTAAATTTAAAATTTATTGCAAGGCAAACAACGTTTAAACCTTTAGTTATCTTGAACTTTTTTCTATAATAATATATAAGCTATAATAATTTAAAATCGCGACACGTTCAAATTTAATACTGCCATTTTTGTAAACTAACTGGCATGCCGTCAGTTGGCGTACAGCGTTGCCACATTTCAGTTTTAAAGAGGCACGGAAACTGTTCCAGTTTTAGAAATATTAAGTCTTTTTCATAAGATCCATAGAAAGATTTTACCAATCCCGTTAAACAATATTTTCTATTCCAGGCCCTACGATGCCAAAAATCCCTACCTATCCAAGATCATCATCAACCGCGAACTGTTCCAAGATGGCGGCGAAAGACACTGCATGCACATCGAATTTGACATTGAAGATTCGAAAATGCGTTACGATTCTGGAGATCACTTGGCCGTCTATCCCATTAATAATACTGAATTGGTTGAGAAGGTAAGTAATATGGGGAATGGGGAACAATCTTTTTTTTTTAATATGGCAACGGCCTGCGCGCTATTGGTGGATTCGTAAACACAGCCGCATGGGATGATATAATTCAAACTTTGAACATTATTCGACACTTTAATCTATAACACAAAACTACGTGTATGCAAAGCATAGGGACGGTTCGAAGGAATAAAAAAGCGTTTTAAATATCTTTCAATCCTGAGTACACATTTTCTCTAGGAATATTCGTTGTTATAAAAGCCACTAAATATCTATAAAACATATGTAAGGTGAAGTGGGAATCTGGGGCAAGTGGGTTTTTTGTAATAATTGTAAAAAAAATTACTTTTAAAAACTAAAACTACAATAAAATGGGTTTTTGGACTCTTATAGACCTCAACATATTGTTAAAAACATTTTAATATTTTTTTTAAAGTAACACAGCGATGTCAAATGTATCTAAACCTCGTCTATAGTTACAAGTTATGGCAAAATTTAAAAAAATTTATCTGTACTAATTTAAAACTTAGGTTCAAAGTTTTTACATCCTCAAAGTTGTAATCACTAACGTTATTTCTTGAATTTTTTTAGCATTTCAATTTTTCAGGTTTTCAGTTTTAGGTCCATAGTTCCCAATTGTACCGCTTTTTTTGTTAGTGGGGTAAGTGGGGATTAGTTCCCACTTGTCCCATTTAAATTTTTTATATTAATAAAATTTAAAAAAATTTTAAGAAGTGCGTAATCTGCAAAAACTATAAAGTAAATAAAAACTTAAAACCCGTATTACATAGTAAAAAAGTTATAGAAAAAGAAATCTCTAACATATAAACTTCTTTATTTTTAGGAATTTTTTTTAATCTGAAAAAAGCCTGTTGTTGGTGAAGTCGCAATAGATTAACCCACTTGCTCCAGTTGAATATAACATTACTCAAACGCCATTTATAAGTTGAAAACCCACTTACCCCAGTACCTGGGGCAAGTACGTTCTATGGGTAACATTTTCATAACAATTATTTGTTTGAATGAAATTCTTGGGTAAATAATTAAACAAATTTTGTTGTAATTGTAAATATCACTAATTACTTCCTGTCTAAATCGCATCTCTGTAACTCGATTTATAAAAAAGTTATGTGGTTTCAAAGGCTACCTTTTATATTTGTAATAATCACTTATATTCACCTTATATACTTTTTTAGATTGGAAAACTTTGCGAAAAGAACCTCGACACTATTTTCTCACTCATCAACACTGACGAAGAGTCTAGCAAGAAACATCCGTTCCCTTGTCCCTCTAGCTACCGCACCGCTCTCACTCATTACTTGGACATTACTCAGAACCCAAGAACTCACGTCCTGAAGGAATTGTCCGAGTACTGTTCGGATCCCGCTGAGAAGGAGAAGTTGAAATTAATGGCCAGTACTAGCCCTGAAGGTATTATTTATGACACAAAATAAAGATACATTTTTAAAATCTCCCTTAAGATAGCATTCTTAACTTTTGTAGAAATTTGCTTACATTGTACAACACGCTTTTTGTCTTACAGGTAAAGCTTTATACCAAAAATGGATCAACGAAGACAACCGTAACATCGTTCACATTCTGGAAGACTTGCCTTCGTGTAAGCCCGCCCTCGACCATCTATGCGAATTGCTGCCACGTCTGCAACCCCGTTACTACTCTATTTCCTCTTCTCCGAAGCTACACGCAACTACTGTCCATGTAACAGCCGTCGTCGTGGAATATAAGACTCCTACTGGACGTATCAATAAAGGTAAGAAGTATCAATTTATTATTGCTATTCGGAGGATCGGGGGAATAAAAAACTGTTTTAAACTGCTTACAGTCCTTTATGTAGTGTAAGCCCGATATCGACCGATTGACGTAGGTATGCAATTTTTACCATATTTCAACTGCCCAAGGGAGTACCTAACTGAATGCGTTGAGATTCAAATCCAGATTTTTAGGCAATCGATTTAAAAAAGTAGGGAAGTATCTCTAGAAGACTTTGTTGCGCTTTTTACATTTTGAATTATTTTTTTTCAGGTGTGGCAACAACGTGGCTCAAAGAGAAAGTCCCCGTTCCCGACGGAACACCGTTAACGGTTCCGATTTTCATCCGTAAAGCACAGTTCCGTCTTCCCACCAAACCACAAACGCCCATCATCATGGTTGGTCCTGGAACAGGCGTGGCTCCATTCAGAGGATTCATCCAGGAGAGGAATTATTCCAAAGAAGAAGGCAAACAGGTAAAAGTTGACACGTCTTAGAAATGTTAAAGCGAAGAGTGTTTTACCAAAATCAAATTGAATTTGTTTGTTATCGTGATCAATGTGTTAAATTCTTTGTGTTGTACCTTTGGAATAGTTAAGTAAAATTTTTTTTTTAGGTCGGTCAGACAGTTCTCTACTACGGCTGCAGAAGGAAGAACGAGGATTTCCTGTACCAAGAGGAATTTGAAGAATATGAGAAGAATGGTCTGTTGACTTTGAAGGTGGCTTTCTCCAGAGATCAGGCACAAAAAGTCTACGTCACGCATTTGTTAGAAAAGGACTCCGATATGGTTTGGAATATCTTGGAGAATAACGGACATCTTTATATTTGTGGGTAAGTAACAAATTTATTTGGATTTGGGGGAATTTCTTAAAAAGATAATAAAAACATATTTACTTTTCTTAAAAATAAACACTTTAGAACTTCTCTTTTTCAATCACCTTTACCTGAGTTGTCCATATCAAAAGAAAATTATAAGCACCAATTGACCATTTTATAATTTTATTTTAGCGATGCCAAATCTATGGCTGTGGACGTTCGTAACATCATTTTGAAAATTATCCAGGAAAAGGGCAACATGACCGAAGAGCAAGCACAGGCGTACCACAAGAAAATGGAGACGCAAAAACGCATATCAATGGACGTTTGGAGTTAATGTAGGCACTGACAGTTAGGATAAAACAATTGATTGTTAGGGGTCTATGAAAAGAAAATTAGAAAACAATAATTTGTTCTAATATTGTTTTTAGAAAACTGTATTTTAAAAAAAATGGTCTTTAAAACATGCGATTCTTAAACATGATAGTCAAGAATTTGTTTAATTTTTTTTTCGTAGGCTCGTTTATTTATGTATGATCTTCATTTTTTTTTGTCGTTTTGGAACCAATAACCGTCATCCATGGTTACTTTATATATTCAGTAGTGGTACTTTCGGTACCGCTTAACCCGTTTAATCGCGATTAAATTTAATCGATTTTGTGACTGTGTCAAATGACAAAAGTTCTATGTAACTGTTGATACATTCTAAGCTTCCGATTGAAAGGTTATCATGAATAACCAGATGTTAATCGACACTGAAAGTAGTAACAAAGAAACTTGGCAGTTTTTAAGTATTAGCTTTAACTATTTAAAAAATGTTTAAATTAGTTTTTCTGCGCTCGGACGTTTTGGAAGCACCGAAAGTTTTTGTTCTGAATTAAGCAGAAGGTCACGTGATTGATTTACTAAACTAGAGCGTGGAAAAACTTTTTAGATTTTAATTATTTTGACAGCTAAACGTGTGCATCTATATTTTACATATGCAGCGTAATTTATCTTATATCACTAAAGGGCTAAATTTGACAGGGTAGCTGCTTTAAATCTGTTTTTAGTTGGAATTTTGAAAAAAAAAGTCCTTCACATTGTTGCAACAATATCAATTACCAGCAACTCCACCCCGGAACGGTGCTCTTACCAGATACTCTAGCTTTTAAAATTTAACATTTTTATTTATTATCAGTAAATTATCTAATCAAAAACACCTCTAGAGTCGACAGTCTTTATTGTTTACTCGAAGTACCATTTCATAAAATTATCAGGAAATTAATTTCGCGTGAGGAGCCCCGTATAACCAAAAATAGGGCCCTCCATAAGTTGTTGCTAATAACTTGTGCTTTATTGGATACTCCACTGTACCACACTAACTAACTAAAATTGAGGTAGTACAGATAAGACACCTAAATGGTAGGGTAGAGTTAAATAAGTTAGTCGCCTATGTACAGAGACATTGCGGTAAGTGTGAAAAAAAGATGGACGGTTTAATCGCTTTATTTTTGACCGCGGTTGAAGCGATTTTGCGTTATCTTTAGTGTTTTGCTTGACGCGAACTTCTCTCTTTTTCTGTGGTGCAATAGAGTGCTTCTATGTAGAATTTCACACTAACATGGGACCTCACGACGAACGTTCGTTGGATTAAATTTTGTATAACAGGTTATATGTCTCAACTGAATCGTTCTTGAGAGATTGGCATTTGAAAAATGACATTTAAAGGGACTTTAACAGGCTTAGGCATCTTAACGGTGCTTCTTAAAAAAAACACTTGCGCATTCCAGTGTTGGTTGTACTTGTTTGTTTCTACACTTTAAATTATCACCTCCAACCGGAAAATTAATCCAAATGTAATTTTTTAAGTAGAAGATAAAATTTTAAGGTATGATAACAGCCAATTGCACCATCAAGACAATACAGCCTGTCAAAGTTCTAAAAATGTCAATCAGATATCTCAAAAAGTATTCAGTTTGCATGTCTAGCCTTTACACAAAATATGTTAGAATTCTCAAAAATGCAATAAAAATAATATCCTATTTAAAATAACAAAGATGACAGCTACTTCCAGTAGGTATAAAACTGGAAGTAACAAAAAACAAATTTTAGGTAAGGAGGGCACATAAAAAAATATAAACTATCTAGAAATCAGTGGTTCTCCCAAAAGTTCTAATAAACGTTTGTCGTGAATTGAATCACCCTGTATAGTACGAAGTGTTTTTTGTAATCAAAGCGATGGGGGGGGGGGGGGGGGGGTTTAAAAAGGTGTCTGTTCTCTATTAGATTAAGAATTAAAACAGAGTGGATGTATTATCAAAGATTTTAATTTTTTGCTAGAGTTTTGGTGATGTCCCTTAAGTAATACGACCTCTACTGGCAGTCTTAGAAGCTCTATTGGTTGTCGCCCATTTTTAAATGTTCTCTACGTTGTTTATACGTTTGAGGTTAGAAAATGTTAGCCATTTTTGACATTTAAATCTGTCTGATAATACTTTAAATTTAGACTTGGTGGATGACAGTCGATGGTTATCGGCTATGCTTGTCCAATGGCGTCAAAGTTTCTAATTCGAGGGTAGCCAATAGTGTTTCGCTAAAGCGCCGTCGTGGTGCTGGAGTCAACTAGCTCGACAATATACTTTCCATATTTTATTTCTCTCGCTGTCAATTTAATTAGGCAATTGGGCTGTCGTTATTTATAATTTTGCCAAATAATGTTAATGTTAGGAAATTTTGTTTATTGTACATATAAATTTGTGTTTCGACAATAATTATAAGCTGACAAATGGTGCCTACTTTCATAGGATGTAAATAAAAACTTGTTAATCATTCCTTTTACGAAGTAATTTAAGGGCAGGGAAGGCGTTTTATACCCACTGTGCAATTAAAATTTTATATGCTTTTTACTGTTTAGTATTTACCTTTAAGGTAACTGTTTTAAGTTATTAAATTTTATTTAGTTACTGTAAGGAATTAAAAAAATATATTGCAATATATTATTTAATAAAAGTTAGTGCCACTTGTATTTTTATTGTTGCGGTGACAAAGAAATAGTTATTTTCCTAACAAGTGCGCAAAGTGATACTTTTCCGCACGCAAGTACAGTTGGACGAACGACGCGAAGCGGAGTTCGGATAAGTTCTTGCGTGCGGAAAAGCACTTTGCGCACTTGTTAGGAACAACATTTTTCCTACGAGCTTCATATCAGATAACAACAAAAATAAAAATATGATAATTTATTTAACAGTGTTTAAGCCTTTTTATGATTTGATAAAAATAAAAGTGTCGGTGTTTGTAGATTCTTGTGGACATAGAAACTGAGGAAAAATCTGACATCATGTGTCAAAATCGACATGTACATTTATTGTTGCTTGGCAATATTATAATCATTTATCACTATACGAGGTACTTAAAAAATACAGTTTTTTTCGTTTTAAGCTGAAATACAAATATCGGGAATTACGATTAAAAGATAAAAGAGAATACTCTTGCAACGGCTTCTCACATTGCCATAAAATAGTTTACAGCTACTAAAATAAATATAAATATTCCCTACCAAGGAGATTTTTGAATAGTTTTACTTTTCCGCACCCAGTGCGGATAAAAGTCTTATCCGCACTAGTGCGGAAAAGTGTAACTTTGCACACAAAAATGCGTGCGCAAAGTACTACTTTGCGCACGCTCGTAGGAAAAATCCTTTTCCAGTACGAAGGCAAGTCTGCACCACAAGATATGGACATTTTAAATATTACCAGTGCCGGACTGGCATATGCAAATAATTCAGTTTATAAAAGGGGAACAACGAAACATAATAATTCTAGAGATATATCTATGAAAATTTAAATGAGGAGAAATAAGTCAACCTTTAGTTTGCTAAGATATATTCAACAAGAAATCTTTACTTTGTTCTACATATTTTGTAAGAAAAAAAGACACAAAGTCTCGGTCTCAAAAATCTCTTTGAGTAAAGATGGACGAATTTGTTCTACATGTTTCGAACGCATAACCGTTCATCTTCAGGAGAAGTAACAAAGTAATGTTAACTTATACTTCTCCTGAAGATGAACGTTTATACGTTCGAAACATGTAGAATAAGGTAAAGATTTCTTCTGAATATATCTTAGTGAAGTGTATTATTTCTCCCCATTTAACTTGCCGCATGGACCTTTAAACTATGAAAGTTTGCTTGTCGGCGTGGCATTTCTTTTATTACTAATTTTCTATCATTAATTTTTGATTTACTCTCAATATTGGCACAGAATCAATCCAAATTTAATTCTCTATCATTTTAGAGAAAATTAATTTTTTAAAACAATTCAGCTTTATTTTGTATTCGCTATTAAAAATATATAAATTAATACTGGTCAATTATAATAATGCATGCCAATTGGAACGGAATACTTTATACTATTAGTCATATAAGAACTTTTCATTGGTTTAACGGTTGAACCACTAAAAATATTGATGAGGAAAGTGCCAGGCAAGTATCTGACGAGAAAATAATAACAAGAAAGTTTAAAAATAAGTTTTATTAATATATCATTTAAGACAAAAATCCAAAAGGTTATAATACAAGAAACTCCTAATATATACAAAACAGCTAGGATAACACAAAAATCAAATTATAAAAAGTGTCTCAACAACAAAACTAACTAAAGCAAAACGATATAATGTTGAAACAAACGCAGAATATCTAAAAAATTGTAAGGAAACGACGTTACAATATTTTATATCACTTTCAAATACCGATAGATTATCGGAAAATTGATTACCGTATAAAAATTTAATTTTAACAGGGACAAAGGTCTCTTTAGTTTTAAAAAACTAATTTCATTTTATACAACTAACTAGTAACATTTACTTACCAAAACAGTGTCTAGGTCTCTTTAAATACAGTAAGCCGCGTATTAACAATCATTCTGCGTTAAATTCCACATACTAATTTACAGTTCACAAGGTTAACCCCAAAAATATACATACAGAAATTATAGGAAAACTAGTAATCACTCTAAAATACTTAACAAAAAACAAATATTTATAAGCCGGATATTATTTACACAATAACTTAAATATAATTCACTTAATTAGTCACTGAAATAAATAAAACCGTCTTGCCGAATACAACGCCTATACATTCCCATATTAACCAAGTGAAAATGACTGACAAACTGTAAAAATAACATCGCTACAAAAAAACGTCTAAATGAAGTCGCTCAGGTTTGTGTTGCCATAACAATGTTGATTAAGCTGGCGGTTACCATGACATGGTTTCAAGACTCACTGTGACGATTATTGATAGCACTATTGTAGACTATCAAGAGATAGTAAGAAGTTCATTATTTTGAGATTTGACAGGTATGCGACAGAAATGCATGGAACACCTGCATATCTTAAAAATAATCGATTAACAAATAAATATTTACAAGAATATACAGGAGAAGGTAGAGTTAAGTAGTTAATGAGGAGGGGGATACAATTTTTATACAAAGTTTCCAAAATAATAGAGTTAGTCGTTTAATTAGTTTGTTTCCAGAATATTAGCCGTTAGTAGGACATTTCTATAGAATTTTATAAAACTAAAATTCGGTCAATCATGAAATTAGCGTATTATTAGGAACAAGGAAATTTAATCAAATTATACAGCTAGAGATTTGTAGTATGTTGCATGCTAGGTTAGTAGTGTAAAAATTTATAGGAAAAAGGTTAGTTTATACCGGGTGCACATGCAAAATTTAAAAATGTTTCTTGCATTAAATGCTTCAATGGAAAATTAAAAAAAAATAAAAAACAAGTTTTCTTTGTGTAGAGCTTATGTTTTTTCGGTACACCCAATAATATTCATGAGAGTGTATATAGTTTTAGTAGGTTTGAGTAATAAAATATAAAATTTTAAAAAGATTTTATAAACTTGAGGAGTTACCATGTCAATAAAACTTTTAAAAGGGCGGTTTTCTAAAAACAATCTCAAAAGATATTTTAAAAAAGCTACAATTTGTTCGTCATTGTCACAGTTCCATTCTAAAAACGCCACAAGCCGCAAAAATCGAAATCACCTAAATTATATCTGATTGATATATTTGTGCAAGGTTTTTAATCGATATTTCAGTGTACACACAACATATACAATTTAAATGGTGATAGGAAAATCAATTTAATTTGGTACCCTTGTCTACACTTCACCCAGTTAAAAACCTTGCAGCGCGGAAAAAATTGAATCTAGTGAAAAAAACCGAGTACAACACGGCCTCGACACAACAGACAGATAAAGAAATTCCGAAGATGTAAACGTATATAATAAGGTTGAAATTCTACAAGATAGAACGAGACAACAATAAGACTTTCTCCTATAAGGTAAAATATATGCTTAGCTTTACCTGACCACGACAGGAACACATACGGCTCGAATAATTAAACACGGCCAATAAATGTAAGGTAGTAACTGCCATATAGCCACTGAGAGTACAAAATTATATATACAAAGTTTTTCTAACGCACGTTCTTTCGAATTATCCGAAATCACGTTTGTCTGACAGATATATTTCGAGGTTAGTTTTTTTCTCAAATCATGATAATATGTCATGGCGTTAACATAAATATATTTTGAGATTAGCACTCAAATCGCATGAGGCCTTGGAATCACACTAATAATGCGATGCACCATATTGAAACACAAGCCACATTTTTTTTATCTGTAATATACACGCGGCCCTGGCGGCGAGGCCATGTATTTTTTAATGACCTTTTTTAGACTGGGATAAAGGGTCAAATAAATGAAACTAATTTGCATTTGATTTTACATTTACGGTGCAAATGGAATTTAGACTTTATTATCGGCTGCGGTTAGTGCCATTCGCCAGCACAATTTGGGCGATCGCAACTCTGCTTAACGGCATATTACGACCACGAGGTTTTCTTCTTGATTAATTTTGTTTACAACCACTGACTGTTACATAATATTTTTGGCTGTTTTTGTGTTTACAGACTTATGCTTTACTTATTATTAGGGAGTTAGACAGATAGCACAACAAGGGATTTTAACTCTTCTCGCTATCGGGTAACGGAGGAGCATTGGACACCAGAAAGTTTCCTCGGGTTTGTAGCAATACAGGAAGTGAAATATAAAATACATTGTATCATGCCGATAGTATTTATAGCAATTTTTTTATATTGTAGGAACTTATTGATAATTATTGACTTTTTTGGGTGATATTCGCTAGAACAGTCTAGATATTTAGTGGTGTTATCTTTTTAATAATCGTAATGTGTCTTCTGTCAGTATTTAACAGTCATTGGAACCTTACATATCAAAGAAAAATGATATTGTTGTCTCGCTCTAGTTTATGTAATTTAATCATATACAATGTGTCTACTTAAGTTGGCTACATATGGGAAACTTTTGTATTTTTAACTTTACGAAAAAAAAGTAATTCTTTATAAAAAGTTCTGCATGGTCCAACACCTAAAATGCAACCATCAGATATTTAATTTTTTCAGTCGTATATGAGGTTTGTGATAAAATATGAATTTTGCCCAAGAGTAAAGTACCTTTATTTTTGACAATATCGAAAACTGTAATTATGAAAAGTTGCTCGGTGTAAAAAACTATGTTCTAATATGTTATTACACAAAAAAATATTTTTTTATTTTTACAAGTTTGTCTTAAATTACCGATAAACTTGTAAAAATAAAAAAATATTTTTTAGTGTAATTGCATATTAGAACATAGTTTTTATACCCAACAACTTTTCATAATAACAGTTTTCGATATTGTCAAAAATAAAGGTACTTTTACTCTTGGGCAAAATTCATATTTTTTGACAAACCTCGTATACGACTGAAAAAATTTAATATCTGATGATTGCATTTTAGGTGTTGGTCCATGCAGAACTTTTTAGGAAGCTTTTTTTCGTTAATTTAATAATAAAAAAGTTTCACATAAATGTAGCCAACTTAAGTAGACACACTGTAAGCACACGTCTACGACATAGGAATTTCCTTGTCTGTCTAACAATAAAAATTATATACGCATAATCATCAGTCGTTAACCTAAAAACTAGCAAATATTAAAATATAAAAAAAGATTTGAAGCACTGATATACATATCTATGATAAATATTTTTAGTAGAACGCTTACCTACTATAGTTCCATATCGTTAAATACCAGAGCAATGATTTACAATTGCAATAGCCATATTGCGCAGGAAAATATAAATAGAACTTAAAATTACGAATTCTTTCCGAAATTTTCGCCACGGAACAGTTTTTGCCATATTTACTTCTTTTTATTTCAGAAGCAAATAAAAGAGAAAAGTAATTTTCAGTGCTCATTATAAAATCCTACACAAATATAATTTTATTACTGAAGGGGGCGCAGGAGATTACTCTATCTGTTAATTACACCAAAGTTAAATGCATAATCCGATGGTCTTTTAATTAATTTTTTAGGTAGTTTTGAGATAATCCGATCTGTGGAAAAATAACAGTCAATTCCCAATAAAAAAATTATCTCTGCTAATGTCTTGCCAATCTACCATAAAAGAACAATTTGCTAATAATAGTAAACTATCAACTCCCCAATGAAAAAGTTTTGCGTGTGTTACTGAATATGGCGTGCCTCAGTGTTATAGTCTTGGGCCTCTTCTGCGCTCGTTTTAGGTATTAAACCTTCTAAGACTCCCTAAAGGTGGAAATTAATTTTTTCGTTTGTGAAAATTAAAATCAACGAATTACCAGATATAGTAACCATTCCCTCGAAACCCCCTGCTCGACCTGTCAGTTATAATATATAACGAGGGCGAAATAAATAATTGTTAAACAATGAACTCAGAATTACGCCACCACAACCTCCTGGGGCTGTTTTTGTTGCTCTGTCGTCGTTGGCGGTATGTCCTCGAAAGGAACCCAATCTGCGTAGCCTTCGTCTACAAGCCTTTGGTTAAGAAACACTACATCCTATAAAAAAAAATTAGGGTAAACCATTTAAAAAAATATACTAAATTAAGGTGTCTAGTAATTTTTAATTATCTAAACAAGTAAAAAAAATGCTTACCCTAGGACCAGTGACTACATAACATAAAACTAAAGGAATCCCCTCGGGAGAATAGTCTGCTACTTGAGTGTAAATTATGGAACCTTTGGTTATTTCTGCTACTAAGTTATAAGCCTCCTCTGCCCACGTACCATCTTCTGCAAAAAAAATTATGTTGTGTTTTTCTAGGACATCCAAGAAGTCACCCATTTAAATATAATCAGATATTTTCATAAGAAAGTGTATATTCAAAGCACAATCAACTTACCACTCTTGGTTTTAACATTAGCTAAGAGACATTCAGCTGCCTGGAACGGTAACAGCATAAAATCTTGTCTAATTTGTCTTAATTTATTATTTTCTACATAAGCATAACCGCCATAGTCGAGAAACTTGACGTATGACGTGTCAGTTTCTTCGTCGGGCGCCAGAACCATCGCCCTATACCAGGAATCTATTGAGAAGGCTGCACATACGGTGTTTTCTGAAAAAAACAACGACCTAGTAAATAATTATCTTTAATTTATAGAGCCTTTGACATTTTACTTTGATATCTACAGAAATTCCTTTAAATTAATTGCCCGTCTAAAAGATTTTTAGACGGTCAATCAAAAAAATATAGGGAGTGTTTTCCCAAGACACTTAAGTATTTACCCATTTAAATATAATAAATAATTTTCATAACACCCTGTATAAATTTTATTTATGATTTAAGTAATAGTAAAAACGATGGACCATTTTATTGGTAAAAATATGATAATTTCGTTAGGTCAAAAAACAAATCGTAAAGTCAAGATAAAATCTGAAAAGTAAAAAACTAGAAATCATCGATTATTTTGCCCACCCCTTGTTCCCACTAACAAATCCCAATAAATTTAATAGGAAATATTGTAAGAAAAAAAAACCTATAATAAATAAAATATCTTACCCGGTATAGGTGACGGTAACAGCGGTGAATCAGCTGCGCTGTAGCAACTATTCATGCAATTGCTGAGCATATTTAGACTTGGAAAAGATGGATGCGTCGGCTGTTGCATAAACAAATGGTCTGGGGCGACCATGCAGCTCAGGATTGTGTCATTGTTGATACCTTCTATAAGCTTTAACTGAAAAAAACATCAACAATTAAAAAAACTAGAAAAGACAAACATAAATAAATAAATATTTTCAAGGCGTAAAAAAAATTTTTAAGGGGAAAAAAATTGGTTTTTTAAGGGGTACAATATTTATTTTTTGAGGGACTAAAAAAATTAATATGGATAAAAAAATATTTTTTAAGGGGTAAAAAATTAATTTTTTAGGGGGTAAATTCAAAAAAAATTAAATTTTTTTACCATTAAAAAAATTAATTTTGAATTAATTCTTTAATGGAAAAAAATTTATCTTTTTAGGGGATAAAAAATAAATTTTTTAGTTATTTTAGTTAAGAGTAAAAATTCATTTTTTAAAGGGTAAAAAAAATTAATTTTTTGTAAAACTTCGTCTACATGCCGTTAAGCATTTTCAGTTACATTAAATACAGACAACTAAATAAATTTTATTTTTAAAACTTGACGTTTACTATACTTACATATAGGCAATCTGGAATAAGAGGAACTGTAGGTATAAGAGGGGTCAACTGGACCTGTTCTAGAGTTACTTCTGAATACTTTTTAGGGGGGAATTTGTCACGAATCATTTTCAGTGCTTTGTCGATTTCGGCTTGGGTACCTTCAACGCTACACAACTGAAACAAAAATATTCATATTACTGGTGTGTCCCACCAAGTGCTGCCTTAAGTAGCTTCGAGATCCCTTTTCTTTTCGTCGGATCCTAGCTCTACTGATGAGTCATGATATGACGAAACGCATCTAGAGATGGATCTGGCGAAATGAAAAGGAAAATCTTCTTCTTTAAAAATATTCATGCT
The DNA here is from genome assembly GCA_935413205.1 of Polydrusus cervinus. Taxonomy (NCBI): domain Eukaryota; kingdom Metazoa; phylum Arthropoda; class Insecta; order Coleoptera; family Curculionidae; genus Polydrusus; species Polydrusus cervinus. The sequence continues at coordinate 79,652,814 of OW284512.1, read as the reverse complement.
AAAAATAATTTTTCATGGTGCAAAGTATTACGGCGCATACAGAAATTGGGTGGAGAATTTATTTAATAAAAGGGAACTTTTCCATATTGTATTATTGCTTAAAAATGTTCAATCTTAAACATCGCTTCTTAAGTTATTATAAATAATTTAAGTTTGCCGTGTGACGTCACGTAGTAATGAATAGACCGCTCTCGCGCCATGTATTGTAGTACGCCTTGACGTGACAATCGCGAACTTTAATCGCTCCTATTTAATCAAGAGAATTTAAAAAAAACATTTCTTTGTGAACCCTGGTTGCAGTATTAGTAGTACGCTTAAGAGTATTATTTTTAAAATTTACTTTTCATGGAAGTTCCCTATTGTTATTAAAAATGCCGTTGATGCATACAAATATTTTCTAAATCATTCAATATAATAATACTCGCAGAGACTACTTTGTGAGTCGTCTTAACCCATATTAAAAGTCCATTAATAGGCCCGAATTTGATCAGCCGACCCCATTCACATAAGAGCTCCATGAAAACGCGCGTGTTGTTCGTACTAAGAGCTTTTAGGCCCAAGTCGCTCTGGCCGACCCGCCCTATTTTTAGAAGTTCGATTTTTTTAAAGTTTTCTCGTGATAGCGATTGAAATGATTTTTTCTGAGATTATGTTCAGTTCTAGAAACATAAATAGTAATTGGATACCGTTCCATCCTTGCTTCGCTATTAAAATCGCCATTAATAAAGTCAAATTTTTATACTGGGACTTTTGTTTTTATTTGTCTGTTCTTCCCGAAATTTGCCCCAAGAGCCGCCACTGCAATCAGTCTTGTTAAAATTAAATAGTTGAAAAATTTAGACAATCGCACGTAAAGTCTTTAACAGTTTTAAAAGCTCTCAGACTAAATTTACTACCGTTTTATCACTTTCCAATAAAAATAAAAACTATGTTCCTGAAACTGTTATTGTAAATGTGTTTTTAGTATTTAAATTATGGGTTGCTGACAATACAAGGCGAACCTTCATTTTATTTGTTCCAATAAAAACAACTGAAAGGTAGCCTACTGAGATAAGATAAATAAAATGGATAAAATATTTACAATTTCAGGGAGCTTTTATTAATATAGCTTACAGAAATATTTGTATATTAATAATTTAATTAAATTAATAGAGTCCATAAAACTATTTTGGATATTAATTTTGTAAGCTTTAAAAAGTATGTGGGGTAACACTACCAGTGGCGTAGCCAGAATTTTATTTCGGGGGAGGGCCCAAATGGGTAGGGAAACAGACGAGGCAGCGCCGCAGGCAAATCGCCGAAGGCGAAACATTTTTTGGGTGCCACGCCCAAAAAACACTTTTTTTGTACAATCAAAAAAATTTCAAAATAAAAAAATACGTCCATTTAAAGAAACTTGTAGTGAGTTATACAAATACACTAATATAGATAATATAAAACAGATAACATATACTTGTTAAACAAAAAATTCTTCATGAAATAAGCATAATTGAGCAAAAAATACTAAAAATAAGGTATATTTTTTATTTATTGAAAAAACAAAAATTAACCATAAACCTAAAGCACAAAATATTTTTTTGCCAAAAACTATAAACCGTGATTCGTCGCCTTTTTTGACAAAATATATTGATTATTCCATATATCAATATGGATTTTTTTATGAATTAAACCTGAACTTATTGTACGCTCTTCATCTGAATGATTTCTCAGATATGTTTTTAATTTTTTTAAAGTGGAAAAACGTCTTTCTGCTGAAGCTTTAGTTACTGGGAGGATGATTTATTTTTATTTGGCGCGTTATTGATAGCGTTGCCGTCAAAGATTTTTTTATGTTGTCTAATTATAGTTTATATTTTCTTTATTTTTTTGGATTTCGGCCCCCCCCCCCCACCCCTGGCTACGCCACTGAACACAACGCACCTTCCGAGAAATGTATACTTTTTAAAATAATTAATAACTTTTTTTTTTATCAAAAAATTGGTACCAATAATGCATATTATAGAACAAAAAACTACCTTTAATCTATTATTACTCGGGTGTCTCCTGACGTAGACGTAAGCGTTACACTTGTCCTTGATGCTCTGCACGAAACAGCCCTGCCTGCCTATCAACTTCCCGACCAATCCGATTGGAATGACGAACTCGTACGCCGTCGGCATGTTCGGATTAATGTGGGGCTGAGGGGTACGAGACGGAGGAGGCGTCGCGACATCGCTGCCCCCCTTGCCGCTGTCACTGGAGCCCTGGAACAAATGGGATGGATAAAACCATTAAAAATAATCGTGGGATATTTCCTTTCATTCCTAGAGACATAAAATCAAATTATATAAATGTCATATGTAATTCTAAAACAGCATGAAACAGTTTTATACCTTTATTTTTAAGGCAGTAGCTTGCAAAATTATTTGTTATTGCTATTTTAAAAAAAAGTGTGTAAAGTTAATATTCTTTTTGTCGCCAGAATGTGGCAAACAGTTATTCATGGTGCCCATAACCTTTGAATTTCAATATTTAAAGAACGACGGATCAGTGCAAAAATGTGGCAACCGTTTTTGGAGACGAACTAATGTTTGTCTCCATTTTCAATCGATTGCAGACACAAGATATTGTATTATTTTATGCAATAAAAGACGGCGCGCTCCGAAGTCACGTCGGTTCTTACGTAGCGAATGAATCATACTGCGCCTATCTATTCGGCTTTCTTTAAATGTTGAAATTCAAAGCCATAACTAAGGGGTCATACTATACAGCCAAAGGAGATAGTAGAATTGAAAATTTAGTTTTAAGGAGAGGACGCCAGTTATACAATATGATTTATGTGTTTTGTGGATATAAAACACACAATCTGCTCCACTTGTTGCCTAATAAGTATTGTTAAAATTCTGTATATACAGTGACCGGCAAAATTCTGACTCCATATGGAAAACTTCTGTGTTATTGATGACAGAAAAATGTATTCTTGATAAAAGTTTCAGCGTTCCCTTAAATTAAAAAGGCGATCATTGTAACTTAAAAAAACTGTACCGCATACGAGGAAGATTTAATTTTTTAAAAGTTTCTCACGATTAATCTACAGGAAGCAAATATATTAAAACTAAATTTTCACCATACAACTGGAGAATATTATGGTTAATTTAAAAAAAATGGGACAATCTATTGATATCATTTAAGTAGCATGTTCCTGCCGAGTCCTTATCAATTATGCAATTAACAGGTTTAATTTTTTAAATAATATTGATAAAACAAAAATAGTATTTTTAAGCTACCATTACTTGATCCAGTTATCACTTATATATATTAGAGATTATATTAGTTATCCATCAGAGATATCCTAGAATAACAATTATAAAAATATCTTGACTACCTGGAAACCCTTTGTAGTAGACGTTTGAAAATGATGGACACATTGAAATTTATTTTTACTTAGAATTACATAGGCAAGTTATGCAATCCTAAACGATAAAAAAAAATCTGAACAGACTGACACAAATCCCACAATTTACGATCTACGTACAGACAAGGACAGAATTCGAAGAAGTAGTCCATTTCTCAAAGAGACTTATGTAATTTTCAAAAAATGAGGAAACTCTCTCTGACTAAGACTTAGAGTTTCCTCATTTTTTGAAAAGAACAGAATTCTTAGGCGATGGCAAAAGGTATCAGTGTCTATTTGAAGGTTGGAGACAATGATAGAAGAGTTTTGGACTTGCATTGTCTTTATATCACAACGTTTCAACTGGTAAGTATCTCCAGTCTCCAGTGATGTAAAACAAATAAAGTCAATGCAAGTCCAAAACTCTTCTATCGTTCAAAAGGTATCAGTGTTGAGGATGGGGGGGATGAACGACGGATATAATATAGATGGCTTAATCAGCTTGATAAAACTTAATTTCGCACAGTATTGAGAAGAAACATATCAGTGAAGTGCGGTTCGCAGAAGCGATGGAAGCACCGCTTCATGTGCTTGTTGCGGTGGAAACCCACCCCTACCCTGATATCAACAAAAAGAGAATTATTTTTTAGAGCGCTTTTTCACACCTATCCCACCTCACGCTACTGAAACATACATATACAAAATGCTAAGCAGCAATTTTATTTTGCGTTTTTAATAATTTATTATAATTCAGAATAACCCCCCCCCCCCCCCCCCCATCCCAGGATCCCCTTGAATCATCTGTCCCTTCTTTATAATGTGTCAGCTGCCAGCGTTCAGGACCGTACTATCCATCTCATGATTTCCTTGTTAACATTTAGTATTTTATGGGATATTTTTCGCAGCAATTTTTTTTTGTGGTTTTAATAAACAATAAGGTAACTAAATACATATGTATTAAAAAAATTAAATTGAAATTTTTATTATAATTCAGAGTAACTATGACAAGTAGGTCATCAGTCATAAATTTTACTCAAAACAAGTAAAACTTTTTAACATGACTTCACTTGAAGTTTTTCATCATAATTAATAATTATAATTGCTTTCCTTTAATAAGAGAAATAATGTAAAAGCAATGAATTATTTTTTAAGTCGAAGTGGAGCATTGTTGCAGTATTTCGTGTGCACTTCGTGGCTGGAGCGCGAGTAAACATAACGAAACAAAATTATAAAACAGTACCTCAGGTCTGTAAAGTAACTGATTTAGTACCTTCATTTTATTAGTAAGAGTTTATAGACATGTCATACAATAGAGTGTCCTCGCGCTGAGAATAATTACGTTTAAGAATGCAAATCAATGATTTGTCTATCTTGCTTGTAAGTTGTTGCCCAGATCTGTATACCAATAATTTAATAAAAAAAAATTTAATAGGCAAGCACAAGACAATAAAATAATTTAACACATCACTAACCTCGCTATGGTTATCCGACATACTGCTCAAGCTGGGACTCGCCATCATCACATCTGAAGGACTGTGATTGGCTGAATCGCGTCCCGAATTTTTCCTATGAACTTCCCGATGAATGTTCTGCTCGTTTTTCGCATTGTTTTGTTTTTCCGTCTTTGACGTTGTCTCTTTTTTCGGTGATTCCTTGTTATTAGATACCTAAAAAGAACATTAAAAGTGGTAAAATATATTATTAAAAATAGATAAATAAATAGGGAATATTTTTTTCTTAAGTTGAAAGCAGTTAAGTCATCTAGATGTACACTGTGTATTTTTCGGACCATAATAAAAACGATGGCTATAAATACAACAGCACAAAATATAATTGTGCAGAAATGGTCGTCTTATAATGTGCTGTCAATCCACATTATAAATAGACGCTTCCAGTTGGCCCACTATAAAGTTTATAATAGATACATATTATTATACCTAGGCATATTAATTTTTTCATAACTTTCAATTTACCTTTAAAGCGGCCATTTTCTCTTCAACAGCAGCCACGTCTTTCTGCGCCATTTTCTTACCCGCTGACTTCTCCAGCTTCTTCTCCTTATTCTTTCCCTTACTCTTTTTAGGCGTCGCCTTAGGAGTGATTGTACTGCTTTTCTGAGCTACCTTGTTATTATTAATATTATTGTTGTTGTTGTTCACATTCACAGGACTATGTTCGAAAGATTCCTTTTTAGGGCTTATAGTTGCAGGGGGTGTGTTTGGGCTCAAAGAGTTTTCTTTATTGTCCGGGCTGGACTGTCGACGCTGATTCTCTATAATATTCTGTGTGTCCGCCTTCTGAGGGGAGGGGGTTTTGGATAGATGGGCGGATATGGTACTTGGCGAGTTGTACTGATTTCTCATCGATTTAATCTATATTGAAAAAAAGTTATCAGAACATTTCAATTCAAACTACCAATCCAAAAAATAGTTTTTAAGAGTCATCATCAGTTGCCCATAGGACAAAAAAAAATAGTACTTTGATTAAATTTCTGTACAACATAAAACACCGTCCTGTAATATTCTAAATAAATTCAACATTAACTGTTTATGGATTTATAACACACAACAAACACAAACAACAATTTTATTTTGCACAAAATAAAGCGTTTCGCAGATAAATCAAACAGTTTTAGATAGCAAGTTAAAAATATAAGCAACACCAAAATGTACACACTTTGGATACTTTAGCACTACTAATGTTTGTTTTCTTTATCATCGGTGTCATCAACACATAGTCGATAACAAAAAAGTGGTCGGCCCACGTATTTACAGGCTATGCATATAAAGATAAATAAAATAATTGTGAATAATGAAAAAATTGCTTCACTTAAGGAGCACAAAAATGCAGTTTTTTGACGATATTTTTGTTCTAAAGTAAAAATTTTTTGTTAAAAAACTACTGCAGAGATTGATGATGTCCAGTTTCAAATTTAGAAAAATAATATCAAAAAAAAACTTGATCTTAAAGGAATTTTTAATAACATAAAAAAATGTAAAACCGATTTTGTTTTTAATTCTTTATTCCCAACATATCTAGAATAAAGTATTTTTACAAATAATAATTAATAAAATATTATAAACAAAATAAATAAAATACTTAAAACAAATATTTTTTTCTTTATAAATTTAAAGAAATATCAAAAAAACAATACAAAACGTAATTGACTTATTCTGACACTTTTTTTGGTCCGGTCATAAATTTAGAACCATTTAGTGAATATGGCTGTTAATGTCTAATATTTTTTAGTAAATTATTATTTGTATGTATATAACTATTCCATTATATAAAATTGATCTTTTTCCAATAATACTATTTACTGAGAAAGTAAGGAGATCTTTATTTTTACGCGTAATATGTTAATGTAAGAAGTTAATAGAGGTGTTAGTGTTAATATTTGATGGTTTTCTTAAATGTTTATGAAGTGTAGTATTATGCATAATTTACTTTTATAAAGATTAATAATATCCAATGATTTAATAAGTTTTTGATATAATCGGGATATAACACATAGATTACCTTTGTTGATCATATTATTTATCAATCCTGTTGTTTTGTATAAAAAAAAAATGGCGCCATAATACATAATTGTGCCTCTTGGAGATAATGGGATAAAAATAACAGTATTTTTAAAGATAAACACGGAAAAATACATTATTATTAAGAAACATTATTTAGGTCAAAAATAATTCAGATTATTCAGATAGGTATGCAGACTCCGCGAAAACTACTTCTAATAGGATTAGCTATATTATGTATCATGATTGTCTACTCCTTACTTTAGTGTGGATAGCGGAATCTAAATTATAAAAGTGATTGGTCAAAAGGTCAGCTGATTGACAGAATCAATGACCATCAGCTGAATTTTGACCAATCATATCCATAATTTAACTTCCGTTATGCACGCCCGTGCAGATTCAGCATTGGCTTCATGAATGCCATCCAGTTAAATCGAATAACAAGAGATCAAGGGCGTACCGCTGGGAGGAAGCGAAGGGATTTTGGTTTTACCTCCAGGATTTAACTATGCAAGCAAAATAATAGCTAAGCTGTTTCTTAATCTTAAAAATTCTTGCGCCTGGGGCCTATGCTGCATTTTCCCTTTTTTTTGGGTAAATTTGCATCCCAGGATGATAAACTTACCTTTTCAATTTCCAAATCCAAATCTTCGTCAGATATAATCACTGGACTGGATTTCGACGTCTTCAAGTCTCTCGGGTACACTATGTCAATCGGAGCTGATTCAACACCACTCAGTGACCTATTGAACTTCTTTGTCGGAGTGGTGTTCGGTATACTCTGTGCTCTTGACTGAAAAAAAAAACAATATATTTTAAAGGCGCCTATGTATATGCTTTAATATTAATAATATCGTTTATTTCTTCGATGCAAAGGCAATACATACCATTACATTCATTGAAAAACAGGCTTTTCACCATGTTCGTATTGTGCCGTTAAAATTTTAAATAATTTGATATAAAATAGTGGAATTTAGCGCCGTTAAAATATATAGAAATAAACTTAGCGGCAAGCGGACAGAGTAGTGCGGCTATCTTTTGCATAAAAGTACACAGGTAAACAGTGACAGGAGTAGAGATGTGTAGGAAAGCGCAAAAATGTTTCCTATACTGGATGGGTGGCCGTTTCGTGATCGATTTATTTATAGTTCTGTTTTCACGTCTGATGGCTATCTTTTGCATTGAGTTGATTCCTACAGATGGCGATACTAGGTTTTCATCATATTTCGTAAAAATATCTTGAACACATATTTTCGCTGTAGTGGGAATTGCTTACAGGTTATTCCTATCTGATGAGTCCCAACAAGGGCGAAACAGCCCGTCATTGTCTACCTGTGCCCCAGGAAACCCATTACCTTTGGCGCCCCTGTGTACTTTAATGCAAAAGATAGGCGCACTACTCTGTCCGCTTGCCGCTAAGTTTCTTTCTATAATTTGATATGTAAGAATTGTTACAATTCCATTTTAAAGTGTTTTTATTGTAAAATCCCAGCGTTTACGTTTCTATATTGTAATCATGTGAGTAACAGATTTTTCAACTTATATATTTACTCTATTCAACTAAAATATGGCTACACGTCGATTTACTGCGCTGGACGCGGCCAAATACAAATTAAAAAGCGACTATTTCTTTAAATGTATGCCTGTTATTATGAATGGTTTACGAAATACTGGCTATAGGGTAATTCATATGTAGACAAATTATGTTTCATAACATAATTCAGAAAAAATATTGAAAAAGAAAGATTACAAAGCAGTTCAAAAACAGATTCAACTTTTTAGAAAAACTTTGTAATTTAGAAAACAACTTATAATTCTCAAAATTGAATTTTGTGTTACCCAAAGTAAAATACGATTTTCTCATAATTTTGGGCCAACTATTTGCATTCTACATGTAAAATTAAGTTACCTAAAATTAGTAGTATTTATTTGAAACATTTTTTTAAAAGACGTTTATAGTTTTTCACGAAAATTAAAATAACTAGCAGCACAGGGAATCCCCGACTAAAAGTGTGGAACTTAAAGAAAGATATTCCCGAATCAGTTTGAATCAACATCTAATAAGGCATAAAATGGGCGAAGGAAATCAAAGTCGAATTAAATTGTTTGACCATTGTCAGAATGCTATGGCAGCGCGCTATTGCGGCTAAACAATGGTGCATTCGCCAAACAAAACATTCGATTTATAATAATATATTTGTAACAATTAATCATAAAAGGTTTAGTGTTGTTTAGTTTTCCTTGAAAATATTTACATTATTATTTAAAATAAATGTATTACGCATTTGCCCAATTACTTGTAATATTGCTCCAGTAATCAGAATTGTTCACTAATTGATTGAGCCAGATACATTTTTTATCCGGATTTGTACATGCAAAAACATAGCCTATGGGCCTAAATCTATTTTTGAAAATATCGATGTTAGGTGGTACTTTTATGTTATTATCTAGCTGGGGCGTAAAATCCAAACAGTTGAAATAAAACTATACAATTACAAGATAAAATACAACTGCCATAAATCCTGAGACTCAGTTGCCAAAATATATCTAAGTACTATTTTCAGAAAGCGACACTGCAATAACAGCTATGAGGTTAATGACATCCTAAACTAAACTAACAAACACGACAATCCCGAAAACTTATACGTTTGGGGCTGCAAGAGTTTTCCAGTAAATTGCGTCTTTTGCGGAAAACTAATGTTAAATAACTTTTTTAGAAATATATTCGCAAATAGATAGAAACGTTTCTTTTAAAGAATATTCATAAGGAAATAACCAGCTATTTTAAAGTTAAAGTAATAGTATGTTGCACAGATACAACAAATGATTAGCAATGTAAAAAAATATATAAGTATTAAACAAGAAATTAAATACGTATTTAATACAGTCAACTATTAAACACCTCCACAACATTCAAAATATTTCGAAAGTCAATTATTGTTTCGAAACAATTGAAGGGTAACTTTTTTGAAGTAAAATGTTTATATTATTCAAAAATAATATTTTTAATTCGATACCATGACCGTCCGTTTCTGGCTCTTCAGAGACATTAAATGATGCTCCTATTTTCGGGTACCTATTCCCTGCACAAAATGCCAAAATTGTTTCAAAATATACGAGGTGATTTAAAAATTAATATGAAAAAAGATTAATTGTTTGGTCCCCGATATCTCAGCCGGGGGCACTATAGAAAAAAAAGTATACAAAACACTACACACACAGTATTAAGGTATTACATATTTTTTACCTTGGAAATTTGGGCGAAGAACGCATTTATACTCGTCAAATAATGAAATGTTATTTTTTTTTACTATAAAGTCCGCAGCATTATAAAGACACGATTCATACTAACTGAAATAAAAAATAAAAATATAACAGTACCTATAATAAATGTTTCAGATAAGGAAAAACAATATGTTTGAATTACACAATGGGTTCGTTCGCTAATGATTTTTTAAATTTGCAGTCATGTATAGCCACTGATAAGGTTAAATAATTGCCACTACACAAGCATCTGAAAATATTAAATTTCGTTGCAAAAATGTTGATATTTAGGTAAACCTTTCACAGAAAACCTATCCGCTTTAGAAGTTATAATTATAAATAACTTCTGATCATTAAGGTATTATAAAACAAAAATCGAGAGGTGAACCATCCGGATAATTTAATTACTTTGTGATTTTTTTTTACTACATAAATATTTTTCAATGCAGTGGCGGATCCAGGATTTTGCTGAGGGGGCGACTAAAGGATAGAAATGCTTAATCTAAAATCCTTCCTTCTTTCAAAAGTGCCTTCTTAAAAAAAACGTTCTCGGTTCCAAAAACCTTCCCCTCAAAAGTTACTTCTAAAAAAGGTTCTTTGCTTTCAAAAGCATTCCTCAACACACCCATAAAAAAGTGCACAATTAATAATAACATACATACTTAAACATAATATGTATTATAGAAAATCAGGATTGTGTACAATATTTTAAAATAAATTTTAAAAATTAAGCTAACCAATTTTATTATCCCATTTGACCACGCATTTGAATACTGTATTCACCTGAAGACGACTGGAGATGCTTACTAGTTGAAACGTAGTGATTTTAAACAAATAAAGACAATGCAAGTCCAAAACTCTACTGCCGTTCAAGAAACGTCATTGTCTCCAACCTTTAAACAGACAATACACAAAAAACGTTATAAATGAGACTCCAAAGTAGCACAAATCATTTTTATTTAAAAACTAAACAAAGTGTGCAATAGACATCATAGAGTTTGCTGGATGAAGTGATGCGGCGATGGCGGTGGATTTAAACGCTTTGTATTGCGTTAGAAAGAAATTCCCTTGTCAGTGAGGTAACTTACCCTTTCAGATTCCAATTTACTGCCGACTATATTCACGGCTTCGGATCGTTCCAACAACGTTTCGTCTATTATTGACTCCTCCTCAATGGGTTTCGTCCCACCTGTGTCACTTCGAGCTCCAATTCTCCTTTTTTTGTACCACAAATAGCTGAGCAGAACGGCAACGGATGGCAAGCTCCACACTAATAATTGACGAATTGGGGACGGGGCCATAGCTTGATCGATCCACGATTAATAGACCCAAGAAAAACAATGTAATCCTGTAACAAAAATGAACATTATTATCACCATAAATAAAATAATCTAATAATGCATAAATTAAAAATAATTCTGTTCAATATTGATTTTGAAAAGCTTAAGGAGCTAACTGGCGCTGGCCACTAATACTCAACGGCATGTAAATAGAAAGGGGGTTTTTAGGAATCCGCACCTGTTGCGAAAAACACTTGGTGCGGCAATGCCCTCATATCTACAACAAAGTTGTTTTATTTGTTTTCTGTAAACTTCTAAAATTTTCTACTGCGATTTATTACAGTAATTACTTTATTACTGACTGTTTGTTATGATCAGATATTGCATACAGAATATTTATAGACCATTTTAAATAAACCATGACGATTGGAAAGTTTACTAAAGGTTCGTTTCGTCCGTACATCATAAATGCGTTTATTCCAAACGAATAAAATTCGCAAACCAGTTATTCGATTTTTTAAATATAGTATTGTTTACAGTTTTAATACATTTGCCAAGTTACATATAGATATTACGAATTTTAAAAAATTGGGTTAGTAGTTTTGATTTTTCTCATTTCATACAAAGTAGTCATACATTTTTATCGACAAAGCGGCCTTTAAACACAATTTCCTAGTTTCAAGTTTTTTTACTTATGAATTATTAATAAGAGCAACAAACCAAATGTCAATATTTCTTTTACTTGAACTTGAATCTCTAGATAATTAATTGTGGATTCACACATAGGTATCACACAGGCCGATTTAACAAAATTGTGTTAAAGACAACAATTAAAGCGTACTAGTAAAGTGAAAATTGAAGAGAACTCGTTTATCTTTATTTTCCGCATTGCATGGTTCAACTTTTTTACATATTTTTCGCAATATGACTTTGTTTTACCTTCAAGGTGAAGGTAAGTGGTCAAAACTTTATAAATGGGTAATAAACATACACCCAACCTCAATGGTGTATTTAGGGGGGGGGGGGGGGGGGCTGTCGGGCTGCAATTAGGTATTTATTTTTAAAGAGAAAAATTAAAGTAAAAATTTTAATTGAAACATTTTTTATTGAAGAAGTGTAATAAATTTATAATAAAAAAAATATTGCGGGAAGAAACGAGAATGCTTTATTATGAATATACAAAACGGCACTTAAGGAGTATTTCAAAACCTAAGCATTTGCACCAGAAAGACATACTCTCCTAAAATACATGATTTCTGAAAAAATATCAATTTTGGCGTGGTGTGGTCATACATAAGCCTTATGTTAAAATTTTGGATCGACACCAATATTCATATTTTTCACAAATATAAAAAAATGTTTTTTTAATAAAGAGTCAGCTAGGAATATCAAAAAAAAAAACATTTACAAAAACAAATTTTAATAATTTAATTTTCGAAATTTGATAGTAGTTAGGTGAATTTTAAACGAACTTTGGGCCTGGCCCCGAAAATGTTTCGCCTGCGGCGCTTTCCAGCCTTCTTTACTAGGTAAAATATCATGAAATACATGTAGTCCCGCCTGTCACGTTCTCCAGAAAAAAAAGTATTACTTACGCCCATTGAGCCCCCCCCCCCCCCCTATCATATTTTCTGGCTACGCCACTGCCCAACCTTAAGTGATGATAAAAATAATGTTTTTGTTTTAAATGTGCAGTCATAATAAGTATGTGTTAGTAAAGCCCCACTTTGGGAGTGTCGGTTATTGACTCTGCTCGTTATTTATTTACTTATATATTTATTGTTTAAAATTTACCAGGTATTCTCCTTTGAAAATAACATAAACTATAATAACTCAAATACGACTAAGTTATATTAAAGAATATTTTTATGGTACTTTACCCCACATTTTCTCATTTTATTAATGATTTTAGGAAATGTAATGACTCATCCTTCAATTATAAATAATGAAAAATCTATTTTTAAAAGCCACAACAATACGTTTCACAATATTTATTTAATTTTTTTTTGCAAATCATTTTTGTTGCGCAATTCTTATGAAGTTTCATGCTTGGTGCATATAGTTCAAGAATAGATTCATAATGTTTATGGCCATCATCGGCATTTTTAATGATTATAATTATATTGCCATTATCGTCTGTTATTAAAAAATGTACTACCGATTACTCTTGTTTGTTTAAACATAAAATGTATACGTGGGTCAATAGAAAAGTAAGAAACGTAAACAAGTTAAACTCCAATCAGGACCAAAATTGTTGTCAGTGATTCATCGCTTTCATATAGAGCAGCGTGTTGTACGAAAAAAATCATTAGAACAAATATTTTGCTCAATCAGAATTACAAAAAAATACACATGAAAGCGACTAATTATTGACAGTAATTTTGTATTTAGGGTATAGATCTGCATCGAGTAAAACTAATTAAAAATGTTTTCTTAAATGATTGCTAGCCCTCAACAGCTAAAGGAACCCTTATACGCTATTAATCGGATCGACATTTTCATTGCATCAATCAGATTGACAGATTTCGAAATTTCCTGAAATCCATTAATTTCTATCTTATACAAGTAATCAAATCGTCGGTCGGACCATCAATCCGATTGATAGTATAACGCTTAGATCCTGACATTTCCACCAATAATGGCACTAGCGCATACTTTTTAAGCTAAATTTTTGGAAAGTTTAGAAATTCTTTGAGCTTTCTACGTACAGTACGCGATATTGCGCCACGTGATGTCGGTTTGTTCCATGTATTTTAAAGGTTAATTAAAACCACAATAGTTTTCTGATTAACTTAAGTGGCAAAAATTTTGAAAAACTTCATTAATTACCGGTGGTGTATATGTACGTGGGATCATTTTTAGTTTTTCTGAAACTTATATTGTGTCTCCCTCAACAAATATGTGTGTGGGTAATATTTTGGGTAATATTGCACAAGTGGGAGTAACCATAATCATTTAATCAATAAAACCATCTACTTCGCTTTTAAATTATTATAAGACTATTATTATGTATGAGTATGAATGTCTTTGATGAACACCTTTTTGTTTACATTTTGTTTGAGCATTTAATTAGGTACTCAAGGACAGACGTTTTTAATTAGAAACAAACACTTAACGAGGCGACGGGGCGGAAAAATGTTAATTATTATTAATTACATATTTTTATTACAATAGTCATCATGTCATATACACGTAATATTAAAATTTTATAATTAAGTGTTTACTTTCGGTAACATTTAAACAGGATTAGCTTGGAATATTTTAAAAAATTAAGACAAATCATTTAAAAACTGCTGCTCTGTTCAGATTAAATTTTTTTGGGGGGAAAGGGGCTTAATCCGTCACTGAACACTGCAACTACAACAAATTATATACCATTATGGGTTTAAAATGAAATATGTTTCAACATGTTTCTAACGGTTTTAAACAATCCTTAACAACATGAGTAGTCAGACTCCATTCACCGCAATATTGTGCTGTGTGACCCTCTCAAAACTGGTTTCGATATAATCCCGTCTGCAATACTGTAAAAATAAGACCAAAAAAAAAGACTCGGTTGAACTAATTTCAGAGGTGAATCGCCTGAACCCGGATGTAAAATATTTTCATTTGTTTATAGATATTTATCATTGATATCTGATATTGATACCTGTTTGATTGCGTGGACTCTACAAATTTCATTTTAGAACGGGTCATATATTACGTTTTTTGGGCATCTTCATGCGATGAAGTCAGATTATTCCTAAGCCGAAGGGGGATAGACTGCAATGTGTTTTCGGATTTTGTGCGCACCTCGTATCTGCAGCCGAATTCTCGCCCGGTCGCTATTTATAAACGGCAACGTCGATGTCGCTAAATAATGTTTTTCTTGTTGAGTTCTACACACGCAAAGGGCCACCAGAAAGGTCATCTGTCAGACCAGTATAATAATTTCTTTAAAAAACATATTAATTATCGAACACACCATTTTGGTCAGTCAAAATGCATGAAATCCCAAAACGATGGGAATTCACTAGTCCATCCCTTTTCAAGGTTTTTTTTACGGGCCGTTCCGACTTCCCCGGAGAAGTGTTCCTTTCGCCAGAGTGTGTCTGTGACATTAATAGTTTTTTTTAGCGATGATGAATCAGGATGTTTGATTTTTTGAAAACTAATGTTATGGTTGTCCTACTCCAAAAATACTTTGAACCGTTTCAAAACAAAACAAGAAAGTTTTTCAAATTAAGGCGGAACTTTGTGCAGCAAGAAATATATTTGCAAGAGAGTCTCACCCGAAGTGGGCATACTAGCGAGCTTATGACGTGGTGAAAAATATTCCGTAAACATCGACACACACTGAAAGCACGATGCAAGGCGGTAGGTTCTTTATTATGCTAATGAGTTTTGGTTGATTTTATTTCGGAGACGAGAAAATTGTTTTGTGGAAAATAAGTACTTGTTATTGTATTCTTAGTTAAAATAATGTACCTAATCGTTATATCGGATATATCTTTTAAATTTTGTCTTATTTTATTATTAAAGCTATAGAATATTTACAAAAAATAAAATAAGGTAGAGCAGAAAGTTTGAATTGTTAATTAATAATAGGTATAAAAGCACCTGCAAACAGGGTGTTCGTGTTCCACCGGGAACCGCTTCGAACTATATATGGAAAACTATACATAGGAAAATTTTCAAAATTTGCCATCGAATGCTGATGGGGACGACCGGACTAAAAAAATTTCATAATGGTGGTACTTCCGGTTACACCGGAAGTTAGTGTCAGCTAGGGTAGCCAGATTTTAAAAATTGAAAAGCGGGAAGTGGATAGTGCCTGGAGGACAAGTTTTTTTTTGAGGTGCTTAAAATAATTATATTGATGATTTCTAAAAAAAAAAGGTCGATACCCCGTTGACCTTACGCTGTGGCGTGCCTTTTATATTTCTTCCTCCTATCATCAAACGTGCTTTCTAAAAAAAAAAGGTCGCCCCTCTCTAAGGCAGCTGTACAGTTATTAGGCGTCCGTCGTGTTATCGGAAAAAAACGGGAGTTTTGTTTAAGTGCGTGGGAGGCGGGAGGTTAAGTAAAAAAGCGGGAGCATCCCGACTAAATCGGGAGGGTTGGCAACCCTAGTGTCAGCGTGTTTATTTTAAATAGAACATCCTATATATTATTACATTTTTGCGTGCTACGTAAGATTCTAGGCAGATTTTGTACAGGGTGGGGACTTTAATTGGAATAAATTCGATATTATTAAAACTGCTGAGGTTACGCCTACAAAATTTAGTATGAATGGTTTTGAAGCATGCGGAATTGAATTATAATGTCGGCGCAGTTGCCAGATTTCTTAGCTTTGCGCTACACGTAGTAATTTTAATATTTGAAATGGAATGCCCTATTTATTTTTATTGCAGTGCATTGGGCGTGTCCAATTTAATAAGATGCCAAATTAACAAAATTCTATCTTCACTAATTGCTGAGCTATGGCAATACTGTAATTCCATTAAAAAGTACCATGAGAATTTCTAATTTTAAAGTTTAAGACAAGAACTTTTCTTGAATCTTGTCAATAACTTAGTAACTATGGAGGTAGACAAGCGTCCCGGTACTTTTTAAGGGAACTTCAGTGTTGCCATAGCTCAGAAACTAGTGAAGATAGAATTTTGTAAATTTGAGATCTTACTAAATTTGACACTACCAATTCACTGCAATAAAAATAAATAGGGCATTCTATTTAAAATAACAAAATTACTACGTGTAGCGCAAAGCTGAGAAATCTGGCAACTGCGCCGACATCATAATCCAATTCCGCATGCTCTAAAACCCCCACATACCAAATTTTGTAGGCGCAACTTCAGCATTAGCAGGTTTAATAATATCGAATTTATTCCAGTTAAAGTCCCTACCCTGTATGCCTATACCTATAAATATCTAAGCGTTTTTGACATATTTGAATTTTTCTGTTAAGAATGACGTTTGCAAGCCTTAAAATAATTATCAATTTTTTCTATAAAGCCTTATATTTATTTAATTTAAGCGGGATTCCTTGTTATAAAGGACCTGCTTTATTAGATTTTTTATAATATTTTGATAACTATTAATTCAGGGTGTTTAAACAATAAGATTGAAAAAACTGCAAGAAGTCTAAATTTTCAAAGGGAAACACCCAAATTTTATAATTACTTTTAGTTTAGCATTAAAAAGGGTAAGTTTGTATACCTATCCCAAAAATGTTGAACATTATTAATAAGCACATTGTGATGGCTTCTGTTTTGCGGATATCGATTGGCAAATGTGTCCCATGTTCTTGATATAACTTTAACACATTCTCCATAAATAATAAATAAATTTAAATAATCTTCGTTTGTATGTACAATTTAAGCGCACAGGCATGATAATTAATGATGTTTAAATGGTAAGTGACAGCTTCATAAATTTTTCTCGCATTTGATTGTTTTTCAACGCCGTTATAGCCAACTAAAAGTAACTAAACTTAAAATGTGCAGCAAAATCGCCATATAAAAATATTAAGTTGGCAATGTTTCTAAAACTAAAATTTTTTGAAATATACAAACTTACCCTTATTTTTAATGCTAAATAAGAAATAATTATAAAATTTGTGTATTTCCATTTGAAAATCTAGTCTTTTTGCAGTTTTTCAATTTAATTTTTAATCGTATTGTTTAAACACCCTGTATTAATAGTTATCAAAATATTATAAAAAATCTATTAAAAATATCTAAAACGCTTAGACATAGGTATAGGACATGGTATACAAGATATGCCTAAATTCTTGCGTAGAATGCAAAAATGAAGTAGTATATAGAGTATTCTATTTAAAATAAGCAAGTTAACACTTACTTCCGGTATAACGGGAAGTGCCACCATTATAAATATATTTTAGCCCGATCGCCCCCATCAGCACTAACATATACTGTCAAATTTTCAAAATTGGGAGGCACAGGCCTACCCTGAAACTAAAGGTTTTCAGCATTGGTTATCAAATACTTCGTAAGGTCAATAGTTTTTCAATCAAAATTTTCTTATATTACAAATTTTTTACCATGTTTATTTATAAAACAACAGATAAGTCCCGCTGGTTCCAGGATTTGTTGACTGTGGTTACTAACTCGCGCAGTATTTTGTCCGTCGCGTTCCGTACCATTATAATTAATTTTTTTTAAAAGTGGTATGTTTTTGACGATTAGTTGCGCTGCACCTTCAAAAGAAAAAAAAGTAAGTACTTAGATTTTTTTTAGTAACACAGAAACAACAGGAGGTAGTACCGTATCGTCGCGCCAATCCGATACAAAATCACGGTATTAATGTTTCTTATAAACATAAAGTGATAGGGGGTAGCCAAAAAAACGTGTAAGTTTTTAAAAGTTATTTCTATAAAATAAAATACTTCGCAGCCTTTTCTACACTTTCTCCACCGTTCAAAAGTGGCTACAAAAAAAAAAAACTTTGCGTTTTCAAGAACTTCTATCAAAAGTGATTCCTACAAAAAAAAATGTCGCAGTCGTTTCATAAACTCCCCCTAACAAAAGTTAGTAAAAAGTATATTTACCCCCCCTCCCCCCCTCTCCCCCTTGGTCAAGAGACAGGGGCAACTGCCCTCTTTATGGACGCCCATGCCTAACAAAAAATTGTATTTTATTACTCTGCGTGGCATACTGTCCAATTTTTATTTATTACCTACCTAGCTTCTTAGAAGCATTGTCACTATACAGTAGTCTCGCTGCACCAAATTGTAGCTGCGAGCCAATAACATGAACAGATAAATGTCATGTGACCAACGCCAAATTCGTGCCTGACAACTACTTTTAAATCGTTAAACCATGGATAAAATAATAAACACATTTCACCTTTTTTGATTGCAACAAATCGACTGGATTTCGTTCAATTCTTATCCTTACCTAACATGAATAAGAAATTTTGAAAACTTAAACACCAGTTTTGACAAAATGGTGAACGCGCCTTGAACATTTTGCCCTGCGGCGCATTATAAACCATCCCGGTCTAAGCCGAAAAATGTATGGTAACCCGGAGTTAATAGCACAACTACTAGTTACGTCTTTTTAATATTAACGCTTAGATATTCTGTTATTGGCACAGACAATCCAAAATGGAAAACATAAAATTTAGCCCAAAATTACTTCTTGTTCGACCACCTATAATTTTTTTCAGTGTATCATTATTCTCTCTGGATATAAATTGTTTCACGTCAGCCGAGAATAAATTCAGCTGTATATAGGCAACTTCTATAACATGACAACAAAATTTACCTAAAACATGAGTTGCGCGCTGCAAGATAGCGGACTTATTACGACATTGTTTTGTCTCAATTTTTGAAGTCTTAAAGATAAGACATGGAAGTTCTAAGGTACATGGCTATTTTTTTGAAAAAAAAATTCTTAGCTACGATATTAATCTTGGAAAAGTGCCTAAAAATACGCACCTTTAGTGGGCATTTTCTTATACATATTCTTATTTTTTTCAAAAAAGGGCTTTGTACCTTAGAAATACAAACATTCCTTTATTAAATTTTAAATTGTCCCGACAAATACTTCAAATAGCCTTTGCAAAATCCTGCAGTAGCGAAACGGTGTTTTTCATCCTCTAAATTTGCGCGTGGTAGAGCCTTAACTAAACAATAAATATGCCAATTCGCACGACCTCCGCTTTATTAATATATTTTTTCCGTATTGCGTTTCAAATCCAGATTACAGGACCTTGATCTTTATTATAAAGCGACATGTAGGTATGAATGTGTCAATTATTTTAATGACAATATAAAAATCTAACAAAATTTATTAAAAAAAAAGATTTGTTATGTTACGGAATTTGATTAACCTGAATTACAAATAAATAGCATTGTTGCTGATGTCTTCAAAATTTAATCGCTTTAGCGATTACATAAATATTTTTTTAAAAAATTTCTTTAGAAATGGGTTTTTGCATCTGTTTAAGACAAATGCCATGTCTTTCATCATCAAAATAATATGAAATAAGAGGATACCAATGAATAAAACGTATGCAAGCATTCCGAGAAAGATTAGACGAGTTTATGGTATGATGACAAGTTTTGTTTATATCAGACGCTCGCTATGAAAGAAGTTAGTAGCCCAAGAATAGTTTTAATGTCGACTCCTCATTATAACTGCAGCGGCATAAACTGTGAAGGACTCGGCAACAACGCTTTTAACCTGGTAATTTTGAATAAATGATTAGAGCCGTTCAAGAACATGTAATAATTATATTTTAATTAGTCCAATAGCCAGCTAATTCAAATTAACAAATATTAGTTGCATGTTCCAACGCTACTGTCTACGTCACTAGCAACGGAAATTTCACCGGTATTTTAGAATGTCTGCAAACAGAGGCCGTGCTAAAAGCAACAATGTCCCCCGTTAAATTCCTCTTGCTAACAATTTACAAGAATTTTTAAGTAAACAAACATACTAATTCTTATTTAAAAACTTCCCAGAAAATCGTATTATTTACTGTATGTGTTAACGATAGCCGAAAATATACTCTGCGACAAGTTTTTAGAATTAATAAAGTTTTTATCGATCCCTGAATAATCTTTACGAACAGACGTGTTAATTAATGATATGACTAAAACTGCAACGTTGAAGTTGAAATAGCAAAGAGTCGGACGGGGGCGGGCAAAGACAAGTGGCATAAGAATCCCCAAAACAGCTTCAAACGGCCGGAAACTTTTGCGAGCTGTCTACCATTGCTCTGTTTGTTTGGTTTTATTAAATTGAGATACTTACCTACGGAACAGTGTCGCGCGGCGAACAACATTCAATTATAGAACGTTCCTTTTTAAAATAGAAGTCTGCACGACATCATAAGAAGGCAGTTTAACAAGGATTTTGGGTGATATTACATGCCAATGTATACAACTTTTGTTTTGCATTTTTATGTAAAAACGGGTACGCCTATGGTTCGAATCCAAACGTTGCAGCCTTATATTTCACTATATTATTTCGTTATGTTCGTAGTTAGCGAATTTTTGTCTTTTAAAACAGAAATATAGTCAAAAAACTAAAACATAACATTAAAAAACGGCACCAAATCCGTTTATACCTTTTGATTCGTTACGGCCGGTATGGGGTTAATCGCTATTTACCGTCTCATTTCGTATTGACCTTCAGTAAAACCTTTCAAATTTCTATCTCAGCGACATTCTACCTTTTACACTGTATGAAATTTAATTCAACCAGAAACATAATGCCCGTACTCGACCACGTGGGTTAAATTGCAAAATAACAGTTGACATTGATAACCTCGACCAGACCTGAATGAATTTTTCATCAATTTGTAAAACATTTCCGCGACATTGTAACGGATATTCCTTTCTATACTAAATGAAGGCATCAAATTTCTCATGATTGTATTTTTTATAGCTTGTCTAATGGTGTCTGTGGCTAATTATAGTTTTGTTTTCACGTATTAAATAAAGTTTATTAATTAAGTTTGTTTAAAGATAGTAAAGTGAGAAAAAATTCACTATTTGTCTTATGGAATGCGCGCTAGATTTGGTAGATTTATAAATACAGCTGCAGGGGAGGTAGACAATTTAAAACTTGGCTGTGTAAAGGCAAATTAACATTATGCCTACCTTAAAGTTCCAAGACTGACACAAAACGTGCAACCATGCAAACAAACTGCCCTATTATGCGGAGGGACGGTTCGAAGGAATTAAAAACTGTTTTAAACTGCTTTCATTAACATTCGTAGTTATAAACGCACGAAACGATTGTTTTGTTTCAAGCCATAGTTTTCACTTAAAGTACTTGGAAAAAAAACCGCCATTTCACACCAACGTTACAGTGTGAGCGCATTACGAAAATGTTTCCAAAATTATGAAAATTTGTAGGCCCATTGTCGTGTGGCACGGCGAATAGGGGTGATTTTAGGGGACCTGTTTAGCCAGTTATTTTTATAAAACTCTGTATAAAATGATATTTTTTTTAATTACCCGGAAGGAAGTGTTAAAAATTCTAGTATACTGATGAAAGTTATAGTATTTTTTGATAAGCATCTAGTGCAGTTTATAGGATTAATAAAATCGAATAAACTATTCTTTATGCGTTCCAGACAAAACAGGCGTCATAGTTCTGTAAAAACTTTGTATCTACTATCAGGAATAATGTCGCTGTTACGCCACAGTTCACAATTTTAACGATCTGTTCTGGTAATTTGGTAAGTAAACATGAAAAGAAGCTATTTTCATAAACTTTTATTCTTGCATTTATTAAGACTTATAAATAAAACTATAAAGTAACTAATTACTCTTACTCTAATTAAGATCGGGTAGAATGTAAAAATTAAACACCATTGAACTCATCAAATTATTAATGAAGGTGGTTTTATACCCGACGAATATACTAAAATGGTTAATATTCACTGAACTTTTTTAATATATCTGATGAAAACAATAAAATTGTTGCATTTTAACAATTTGATTTATACATTAGACTTTTTATGTTTGTTTATGTTTTCCCATATAGTGTGGTAGAGTGGTTTCCCAAGGTGGTCTCAATATAAAAAATGTGAAAGACTTTACATGAAAAAAAACTTTATTAAGCTATTGATAACTAATAGGTAAGTAGGTATGTTAAATTTTCAAAGTCATGGAAAATGTATTAGTGCGTCCACGCCCTAATGCACTAAATTACTGGCAACGTTGCCAAAATGTCTCGTTAAGCCGCAAGCTAGTAAGTCACTAACGGTACCACAATAATTATTGTTTGCGGAGGAAACCAGACTAGCTAATTATTTATATCTCGAGTCTACAAGGAAGAAACATGTCCGCCAACACGTCGGGTTAAAAACCGGAGCACAATAATCTAGAAACGGTAACTTTTATTGGTAAAAGTTGCTTTGACCGAGTTCAATTATTTTCCGATAATCCATGATCATACAGTATGATCACGGTAGTAGACAATATGAACAGATTGGTATTTGTTGGCATTGCTTATCAAAATTGAAATAATTTAATACTTAGTACGTTTAATATTGAATCATGGAACATGATTATTCTAAGCAGTTGAAACACCGTTATCTCTCTTTCTCTCAGTTCTAACCTTAACAACATTGCATTGATGCCCAAATTGACTAATTAGGTGTCGCAAGTAGCTGTTTTTAGTTTTAATTTCAGTATTGTTGCTTAGGTTAACCATATTGTACCTACAATTTAATATTTTAAGTACTTTTCACTAATCCATATAGTGCTTCTAATGCAAACAGCTGTGATGTTATTAAAAATACGTAAAAACTGTTATTACAAAACTTGAAGAAAATTTGTTGTAAATTTGACTATTATTGTTAAGTAATAAAAATATTAATATGTAGTCTTCTCTTAATTCTATAAAAAAATTGGTGTCATGTCAAATGACATGGTAGACACCCAGTTTCTTCTTATAGCAGCTTAATAAATTCCAAACCATCGTTTATTAAAATAAATAATTGTATTTGAAATATTCTAATAATTACCCAAAATACTTGAACCTACATGGACAGGGGATTTTTATTTTTACAAAAACATAATCTTTTAGAATTGCTTGTAATTGAAACAAAGATTGTTAGTATGCTAAAAATATAATTTAATTTTTTTTTAAACTCAAACAAAATATACATTCTTAATTATTGTTTTTTTTATAAAATGGCCCATGCTGACATTTAAAAAATCGAGACTAGTTTATTACATTTCTGTCTTACTTTTTCATTTTTTATTTAAAAAAACCAACTTCTGGTTTAACTGTTAAACGTGTAAAACCGGTTTTACGGTAAACAAATATTTTCTTTTATTAAAACTGTTTCTTTGGGAAAAATATTTAGTTATTGCATTATCCAGTATATTCAGGGAATCGGAATTTAGAATGTACCTAGCATATAAGAGAGGAAAGTGCAGTGCAAAGGTATTTGCCAATTTTTTTCTTAAAAATTAAAGAAATCTTTATGGAAAAAGTTTCTCCCGGATATAGATTCAAATGGTGCAATCCTGAATGGGATTACAATCGGGGGAATGAAATAAAAGTGGAGCTACTGCATAACTTGATTATTTAAACGAGAGAAAAAAAATTGAAAGTGCGAGACAAACATGAATGTCAAACGTCGCTCGACTTTTACATAACGAACAAGAATTCAATGTAGAAAGAAGGTCACCGAGTCAGCGTTAAGTAAATACGTAAAAAAAACTCGGTATCTGTAGTACGGGAAAAATGCCAAATGACGAAATTATTTTAATATCATTTTAATAATTAAATTTTGATAAGGTTAACTTTGTACATAATTTATATATAAAATTTAAATATGTTAACATTCTTTGGTTGGGATTGCCAACGGTCAAATAGCGCACTATTGACCAAATATATTTGACAAAACTTCATTTTATGCATTTGTTAATTCATAAATTGTTGTCTCACCAAACGTTTCTTTTCTTTAAAGTAAAGGTATTTTAACATCTCGGTCAAAATTCAAAACGTCCGTGGAACAATTGGCTAGCAAGAGTTCCTGGATTCGATCACCATCAGGACGAACTTTTTTTCAATTAAAAAGATTTAATAATTAGAGAATTAATTATCTACAAGGGGATAAACATAAATTAAATGTCAGTTATATTTAAAACTAACATTATTTGTAATTATATGTTTACAAAACTATATGACAGCTTTAAGCAATATTTGTGTTTAAATAATCCAACAGCAAAAAAATCTACTTTGTTAACTATCTGTAAGAATTAGTTGGTAACGATTCTCGTTGTAGTACAAGTTGCATTTAATTATTGGTTATCAAATTGAATAGATCACCAACAAAATAACAATAAGTTAATTCCCAGTAATTTAGTTTCCAAACACTTTTAGCACCTGCGGAGAATCGAGAATGAGATAAAGCTAGCTTTGAATTTCGAACGCTAAAGAACAACCGAACAGTGAAAAACTATTCTTAAAGACAAAAGTTTGGTTTACCAGAATTTGGATCAATCTCAAACATGCCAGGTTGAAGATTGGGCTGCAACGGAAGAAAACACTCGTTGAATAACGTCCATTTTGGAGCTCAACGAGTAAATAATTATACGTCTTTTATCTAGATGTAGATACATATATGATTTTAAACCTAGAAGTAGGTAACATACATTTGAGCATTTAAAATATTATTTTAGGAATAATAGATACAACTTCCATAATACCAAACGCTTAGTTCTATTTTTAGAACCCTGAAAACAAACTATGTAGCTCAAAATTATAGGTAGTGAAAATAGTGATTATGAAACAAAAAACAATAACTTCCAATTGGAACGTGACCCAATATTAGGAAAACTTATCTAGAAATAAACTAGTCGTTATTAAAAATAAAGTAAATACAACTTAAGAAGTATCTGAATTATTTAATAATAAAGATAAAATCAATTCTCATAAAAATGTTATAAATTTATTGAACAATAATCTATTATTCAGTTTAACCTCATAAAGTAAAGCTGTAATGTAAATGTTTTCTATAATTTTTATTTCACCACAAAAACTATTTTGTGACTTGCTTTATCCATTGAAAATAGGTACCTGCCATAGACCAAATTACTTTTATGCAGACCCTACACGATCATCCAGACTGACAGTCTTAATAAAGAAACGACAAATGTAAGGGCGAATTTCAAACACTGATGTAAATTTTACATATTTATTACCAGACTCAGATGAAGGACTAAACCGAATACAGAATTTACGCAGCTCACATCATTTTGTGGATCATGTAATTATTGAAAAAATTTCCACTAGTATTGCTGTTTCTTTGACAGTTGTATCTGAAATAAAGTTGTGTAAAAAGTATCCAATTTACATAGAAATGACTGCGTTGCCATTTGTTATGCATGAATTATTATTAAAAAGTTCACAAAAACAAGATTCGGTCATATCAATGACATTTTGATAACGTTTATGTTTGTGCGCTTTATGCTAAAATATTTTAAATATTAAAATTAAAATAAAGTTTTTTATACTTTGTAAGCTGGGCAAAGCAATCGAAAAAAGTGCTTCGAGCATCAAACCCTTTGGAAAAGTAATTGCCAGGCATCAGGCACTTAGTAAAAAGTGTTTGCAATTACCAAAGAAAGTAATTTTAAGTGCTTGAAAGCACTTTTAATGGCTTGAAAATTCAAGCACCAATTACCAAGCACTGTACTTTAAAAGTGCTTGCAGCCCTATTGTGTTTAAAGCACTTTTTCGAGCCAATTACTGCCCAGCTCTGCTTCGTAGTATGATTAATAAAACCTGCTAGACAAAAAAATAAAAAAGATACGATTAATTTATAAATGATCTTGATATATCAATGATTTTATAGGTAGGTCTTCAGTTGAAAATTCAGCAACAAATTAAAATATTTTGGATATTTTCTAATCGAAAATTAAAATCCAACGGCTGGCCGACAGGCTTGTACTACAAAGCTTAATTTTCGCTTTAATGGAAATTTCTTTTGCTAAAAAGGTCAATTGGAATGGCATTTCGCAATGTAAACGAAGCCATTGTGCACTGGATTTGTTAAAAAAAAGATTAGCAAACAACTTTCACAACCTCCTAGGTAGTAATTCTGATTGATAAGGCGCAATATATAGCAATAAATTTTGCCAACGTATTATATACTTACGTAAATAATCAACTACTTTCTTAAAGGATTCCGCAAAACCAACGCGGCTATGATAGCGGTCGTTATCAATATAAATCAAATGGCTGTCATTAAACAGGGGGTCAAATGACAGCTAATTGATTGGTGGAGGCGGAACCCTCTATAATTACCGTATCATCCCTACATCGACACACACAATGTTTCACAATATTATAAGTGGTGCAATTTTAACTAAAAATTTCTCCGTCTTAAGATTTAGCCGTTCTTTCGAACGAATCAAAAATAAATAAGCAGGTAAGGTAATTTAATTATTACTTTGGAAGAATTCTTAATCAACATAAAAATGCGACGCTTGCTTAAAAAGCCGGCATATTTTCAATCTAAATTGCAGATATTTCTAACGAATACGATTTAAAATAACTAAGAAAACGCCAATGAATAATAAAAACACCTAAACAAATAATAACAAACACAAAACCAACAAAAAGAAACATCTTACCTACCATCATCTCAAAAAAAAATCCAATACGCAAAAAACTCAACAGCTGTTTCGCTTGGGCAAAACCGACGATTTCGAGAATATTTTATATAAACTTTCCGTTTTAGAAAAAACCGCGAATCTGTGAACTGTCGCGCCGGAAAACAAATGAAAACCGTCAATAGATGCCAAGTTTACAAAATTGTTACCGCCAGTGTGCGTTTTGTTTAAACTAATGCGGAGTTTCGCACTGTTCTTTCGACCGGCCGACAGAATTTACCACGTGGACGATATACCGACGACGAGGCGTTCTTGAAAATTCGAAAGACGCGCGCTTGCGCCCCAGCGCGCACCGGCTCAAGGCCACCGAATCAAGAGGACTGAAAGTTCTCACAGAAGCGACGTTGTCGGATGTTTTCGTGAAAAAAGTAAATAGATTGCACCGAAGCATGCACCAAATCACGTAATACCTAACTAAAGGTGTTTTAGAAAATGCTGGCAAGAACAAAAAAAGGTGTCCATGAACTTACATGCAGTAAAATGCCCTTTGCCTTGGTACGGAAAAGTTAACCTTTACACACGCAAATAATCACATCCTGCTCGTTATTATGATCCGTACAACACTGTCAACTAGAGAATTAAAGTTTATTTCTATGGTTATAAAATTCTTAGTAAAACTATAACTTTTTTTGTGACTAGACAAGGCGGTTATATTTTTGTTAGTAGCTGACCATGATAATAGTTAAGGGTGTTTTAGAAATTATAGATGCCACGAAGACTGTAATTTTAGCTTTTATCAAAAAAAAAACAAAGTTTCAAAAAATTGTGTCTAGTGTAAAATATGTTGATTTATTAAAATGTAAAAAAAAGGTTTATTTTAAGGTTGAAACCACAGCTCTGTCAACCGGCGAGGCGGTATGTCTCGGATTCCCATCAGACACTTTAAAAATGCAATTTTTTATAAGTAATTCAAAATAACCCTTCCTAGTCTTAATTTACACAAACGGAGCCTAATATGTATGTATGTATATTTCATATACATTTGGTGTTAGTAGTACTAAAACCACATACTTAATTAATTTTAATAATTTGTATTTATCGTCAAAGATAATTTTGTTTACTTTTAAAAAGTCGATTAAATAAACCACTTTTGGAGATAAAAATTATATAATTTGTTTTACTTCTGATATTTTTAGAAACATATTTTTGTATGGAAAATTAATAGCATTTCTGCCCAGCAACAATTATATTTATTAAAACAATAATTTTTTTTCAGACATAAATTAACTAAATTCTAAAAGTTAAAAAAAATTAAAAAACAACCTCCTATACTTACTTCAGGTCCAAAATTATTGCGTGACTCATCGCTTTCATATCGAGAGCAGCGGGTTGTACGAAGTCAGAGGAAAAAATTCTTGAAAATAAATATTCTGCTCTCTTAGAATTTCAAAAATATAGTGCGATTGTTTCCTCTAACTTCGTACAACCCGCTGCACTCTATATAAAGGCGATATTAATCCACGGAGAGTAATTTTGGACTTATGTTGAAGATATGTAATATTTTTAACATTTGGCAACAACGTAGACCCATTTTACTCTTTGCAGGCCGACGGCCTGTATGTCTTATATTTGCGAATGCAGTTCACAAGATATCCAGTCCAATTTTCACAGTCCGTTGTACTTCAGATCAAGTTTCGAAGATTTTGCACTTTTTATAAACGGTTGTTATACAATGCTCGGATAACATTACAGGGACGTAGAAATAAAAGTTAGCCATTAAAACTTATGTTTTTCTTAGTCAATCAACTGTCTTCTTTAGTTACCTGTATTCATATTTTAAAAATGAAACTATGTAGGTACCTATAAAATCAAAATTTGGTACCTAGCCCTTATGCGTCAGTATGTCATACATTTTTTCTCACAAACCGTTTGGAGGATAGAGCTGAAATTTGGCACAATTAAATAGGGCACTAGAATTACAGTACCCTAGTTAGGGGCGCGTTTACGATCGATTATGAACGCGCCCCAGAGTCCAGTGATATTTTGTTTCGCGTTAGGTTAAGAACACAATTTTTTTATTGCCCCTCGTTTCTTTTTATGGCGTTTAGTTAAGATGCAATGGCTCAATTCAAAGAGAGCAAAAAAGTAAACCGTTCCTATTCTAATTATAAAACAAACGTCATTAATGCCAGCCACAAAACGGGGACTACCTAGAAAATAATATTTACAAGCGCTGTAACAAACAGTTAGAATATAAACAAAATGATTTTCTTATTTACCCACCGACCTAGTACATTCATAAAACATTGTCATGTGACTGATGATTAATCATTACCTCCTCTCATTATATTACTATTATAGTATGGAATCGTTATTACTCATTGTCAGTTTAACGTACCGAGTCTACAAGGCTTTAATAAATAATATTATTATAATTTTTCTGGAGATAATTAAAATATATTGAAAAAAAAAACTAACATCACGGACCCGCTGCCACGAACTGGGTTTATTCGTTAAGTGGGTCCGACCGCGCTAAAATTTGTCATGTTCTTCTTGACCCGAATTACAAAAAAATGAAACAAATGATTGAGTTTTAGTTTTTACCAATGAAAAGATACATATAGTGTCTATGTGGGTAAGTTATTTTCATGCAGAAAAAAATTCTAAAAAAAAATATTTAAACCAATGAAAATCCTAAAAATAATTACTAAAGTTCATTGTATACTGAAAAGTATTGTATTTTTTTTAATGTAATGGCTCCTTAAATCAGTTTTAATTAAATATCTGACACAGAGTTTAATAGATGTAAAAAAAATAAGGACAAATTTCTTTTTCGATACGCTTTCCAAAAAGGTACCACAAGTGGTATCTTCTAATTTGAAAAAAAAAGTTGTTTAGGGCTGCGCCCCCTTCTTGGGGTCCTAATTTTTTTTTACGTGACAAAAGCGCGATCCATAAGAAATCTTTGAAGACGTATTTTTGGATTTTATAAGAAATATTCCCAGAGCCGCTAAAAAGCGTTCCATTTAAAATCCTCACCCTGTATATAAATAGATATAATTTCCCATGGAGCTGGTAACCTTGGAGAAAAATTTAGAAATATTGGTCGGATGTTCTTATCTAATTTGTTTTGTTTTTGAACCAATAAGACAGGGACGCACGGTTTAGGCAAGTTTATTTTTATTATTGTGAATTAGTTTTAGCCATAGAAATTTGTCCTTTCATTTATACAGTTTCCCTTACATACATTAAAATACTCTGTATATATTAAAGATATTTTATTTACTAAATCTCTCTGATGGACTATTTTTTTATATTCACCATTTTGCCAGGAAAATTAAGAGAAAGTGACAATTTTAACTGATTACTATTACTATATTATTGTTTTTCAGTTTGGTATCATGCCCTAACTATTAATTATTAAAGAAGGAATATTGCGGAATAAATAAAAATAAAGCTTCACTTCATAAATAGAAAATGAAACAAGAGTCCACACTAACATGATCAGCTTTTTTTACATTCACCAGCACATCATTCCATTGGCTGAAATGTGAAAATATATACAACATAGGCTCTGTAGGTTTAAAAAAAAAACCTCAAATACCTTGACACGGCACTTGTCTCGCTATATAGTATGTTTACTATGTATTCTTTCTGCTTCGCCTAGTATCCTACAGACTTAAAAAATATATTGAATAATTAAATATTAATCTACCAATACAGCTACCATTTTAGCTCTTAAAAAATAATTATGCTCGAATTAATAATATTAATTTAATCTCAATGTGGCATGCATAATGGACAATAATTATAAACACTCGTGCATTTTGGCGGCCCCAGCGACCGTGTCCGTTAGCTCAAAGCAAGACCCAACGCCCAACATGGCTTTGATATATTCACCGTTGCTATGGTGACGTCAGTCACGCAAACAGCATGTAACAATTTGCATTATGATGAAGGGCAATTTAAAAATAGATCAGTCGTATTCACCATTGTTTTAGCATTGGTTCACCTAACCTTAAGGTATTTATTTTGAGGCTTCGCGAAACTTACTTTTATAGACATTTTTACGGGGTCTACTGTGTGATTAAAAAGTCTTGTTTCTATTTTTTAGTTAATTCAGTAGTCTACGTACCTACTTAGTTGTGCGTTTTAAAAATGAATCCAATTAATGACATAGTTTGTTGGAAACTCCATTCAGTCGTTGGACAGATTATAAGGATAAGAGAGACGTTTTGTTACACGGGTTTTTAGTCAATGTTTGTTTAAGTACTCGCACTATACCTAGCTTTTCACCATTTTTTAAGACTGCGAAGCAGATAAGGCAATCACTATACCTAGGATTTTTTCCAAAGAAACAGTTTTAATAAAAGAAAATGTTTTTTTGTACGTAAAGCCGGTTTTAAAATTTAACAGTTAATTTTCTATCATTCCCACAATTCATTGAAATTGAATTTTTTCCAATGACGCGTAAAATAATAAAAAATCTATTAACTCCCATTGCGCATAACATTACTAACAATAATAAATCCCATTTGGGTTAAGAACACAGTAGTTTTTGGACATCCACTTTAACAAACCACCGTATTTTTAAGATGAATGTAATATAAGATAAAATACAACGAAGAGTGGCTTTCACATTTTTCACTCAAAGAGCCGCCTCGCAAATTCGAAATAGTTTTCGAATGATTGACATAACTGGGTTATCGAATGGCACCACAGTGTCTTGTTTCTAATTCGAAAAAAATTAAAATACGTAGTCATAATTACACGGCACATACCTATACTTTATTATTGCACAAATAATGAGATCTAAATGAATATGGGCTTGTAGGAAAGTTGTAAATATCAACCTAATCATTTATTATAAACATTATCTACAATCCGATCTACAAGTTTAAATTGGATATACATAATTATGTATTATACTTCATTCTATAGCACAACTTTATACCTAATATGTTATTTGTTCTTTTGGGACAAAAACTAAATGGCCAATTTGTGATAAATAATTAATTTGACAACACTGTGTCATTTAGGCACAGTTGCGTTATTATTACATCTTTATGGTATGGAAACTCGTTTCTGGTATTCTATTCCTCGTGGTGAATGTCTTATTTTTGGAATAAATTGTTTCTTTCTAAAAGTAAAAGGCCCAAGCTATGTTAAAAAATGTTTAAAAATAATAACATGATTCGATTATGTCTCGAGCATACCTACTAATATTTTACGGAATTTGTTTTGAAAATTGAAACGTTAGTTGTGGGTATTTTCGTATTTTATTTTGACAAAAATTACCCTGCATGATGACTTCAAAATCAGATTTGAAGATATTCTGACGATGGAAATACCACCATGGATCATAAATCCATTTGATAAAACGGAAGTGGAGAATGTAATATTATAAGAGCGACCCGAGCTTATGAGGGGCTGAAGGTGAAATTTAAAAGAGTGTATCAAACATTTTGGCTGCAGGCAGAAATACCCGAAAAATATCCTGGACTGTGAGGAATTGCGAGAAAGCTCTTGATAGCGTTTCCCTCATCACATCTTGTCGAAAAAAGTTTTAGTGTCGTTACAAACCTTTTAACAAAAAAAAAAAGTAAATTGAATATCACATAACGGGGAGAGTTTTTGGGAATATGGTAGAAATGTAGCTGCAGGGGGTCCACCGGAACCAGCAAAATTTTTAAAGTGGTCTATGAGAAAAAAAAGTTTGGGAACCTTCGGCTTAAAATATCGACACCTCCGACACGGAAGGAAGGAGTAAGAAAAGACGACGAATTACGGATTGCGGGACACTAGAAATAGAACATCGATGCTGTATTCAAGAACGTAGCATATATTTAAAGTTGATTCGTGAGGTGCATCGAGAAATACAAAATATGCATCGAGGAATACAAAATGCCCGTCGAAGATACTGATGAAGGGAATGCCTCGAGTTTGATGACATCGGTGCATTCTTGCCGACCACATAAAAACAAGTGTGCTGATAATAAATTTATGTTACACGATTGTAATAAAATAAAATTTATTTTATGGAGTAATTAAAATACAAATATTTAACTGTTATTTGTTATAAAAAAATGCCGAGAATTGCACAAGTATTAGAAACGGAAATTCAGAACATTTCTTATGGAATGTTACATCTACTTCTAGCATGGAGTAAAGTTCTTGATACAAGAATTCAACTTTTTCTACCGATACCGGCCTGTGGAATAATTGTAAAAAATACCTTTAAGCAATGAACCTAAGGCAGAATTTTGGCAACATTCTATAAATGCCAACAACGCGAACCAAAATAAGTCTGTACCAAAGTTACAGGGTAACTGAACCCTGTGTTTTTCACGCTTGACTGGATGAGTCATCATCTTCTCGGTTGAATTTGGGACCAAGATGTGTTACGAAATAGCAGCATAATAAATAGCACCGGCAAAATAGGATTTGTAGAGTTGTAGACTATTTTCACTATTGTTTTAAACCGCAGGTAGTTAGTACCTACTATGCAATCAGAAAGAAAAATGATAGATGAGATGGTGCTTATTTGTGAAGGAAAAAAACGCATTTTTACCCCGGTACCCGTCGGCGCCCGGAAGGCTTTTAGCGTTCTAGCTTTTAACACTACACACTAGTTTATGGTATTACTCAAAGACCTCTTTTAGTATTACTGATGCGAGTATAATGTCATTCTTTTCAGATCCACAATATCATTATTATGTTAGTATTGATACTAATAAAGTATGTAATAGCAATAACATTTATTGAAGGGATCCTAAACGCAACGAAATATAAAAGTAGGACTTATAACTCATAAGTATTAATGAGTTAAAAAAAGAAAGGTTATCAGTTCGACCTGTATTTTTTATGTTTATCCTGACCCTGGCATAACTTTTTCCTGGCTGAATTATTCATTTTGAATGTTATAAAAGTAGGTTGTCGAGATGGTACTCTTACTCGAAAAAAATAAAAATAATAAGAAGCGTTCAAATATATGTATAGCGGCGAATTCTTTTTATTTTTTTATAGAAAGAAAAATTAGCGAATAGGGTAACAAAGATGGCAAATGTGCCAATAGCTCCAACTTACTAACTTTATATTTCACGGTCAGGCCAACAACTACAATCTACAATACATTATATTGTATGAGTTGTTCAGGTCTCATCCACTTGTTAGTTACATAAAAGAACGTATCGTTGGCCCCGAAAGAAATACGCACTTTAATCATTTTGGCAACTGATTTTTTACTCTCGTGATGCTGCTGTTTGGCAACTTTCGCCGCCGCTAATGATTTGTTTCTGACATTTTGAGTGGACGAGAAAACGGGACCGGAATGCGGATTGTTAATTTACGGCAATTGACCTCGGGTACCAAGATGGACGATGAGGTGGCTACTTTTTTTTCTTTGATGTTGGTAATTAAATCAGCGCAAGATATAGTCTGTGTGCGCCAAACTATAACCTGAAAGGGCGAAACGCTCAAAAGAGGTTTTGGTGGTGGAATTTATTCCATTGGGGAAATTTCCAGTCGCAATGTCCTGACGGTAATACCCAAGCCGCACTTATTTTAAATTCTTGAGTTAAACTGGAATTCCAGTAGTCTTATTATTCGTTTTATTTAAGAAAGCGACCAAAATATCCGTTTTCGGGGAGCAATTACCTACAGTTTAAAAATGTAGTTGACAAAGTAATTAAAGCAAATTTTGTCAAATATGCCCATATATATTTTTTGTGCTTTTATTATCACTTTATAAATTCAAACTTTAAATTAAAACTGTTGGTAATAAAATTGTACTCCAAAGATGGATATTTGGTTGATTTTTGTTTAAAAAGAAACAGTGAAGAGATATCGGCCAAAAACGAAATGGCGAATGCATAACTAGTTGACTCCTAAGAATTTGACGGGTTTAATGTGACTTTTGTGGTCCGTCTTACAGGTTCAGACACATTGTCTTAGGGCCTCAATTAATATACCTATTAAAGAAAACTTACCTTTAAAAAAAATATAAAAAATGAATGTGTCAACTCTATCCAAACATCACAACACTGATATTAAAATGTTCAATGCTATCAGAATCCAAAACCGACCATCAAGGCTCTTCCTCGTTTTTTTTTTCAATCCTAGAGAACATCTCACACGCACGAATTCACATTTCTGTACCTGTTGTAATAAACCTCACTTTTCCTATATATTTTTAAAACCAACTCTGTGTTAAAAATAAACGTTGGTCCCTCAACAACGCCAAACGAATAGTTCAGATTTTTTTACAGTTATTGTTTTAAATTTTAAATGTAACAGTTATGAAAGAATTACCTAAATATGCAATTAATAAATTACTTTTATTACTACACAATAATTAGGTTTACCCATTTCTTGAACGTCTTTATCTTAAATCTGATTGGCATTTGAAAGATTATGGTATTTGAAGTTAATATAAAACTTTACTATATGTCTAATTAGAATAAACAGTGTCCGTTAGATAATTTGACTTTTGCCATAGAGTTTGTACTGTTCACTCATGAGACTGTTTTTCAAAATATAATTTTTCAGCTTATTATATACTTTTTCATAATGATACAATAAATACATTATAGAACAAACTGACAAATGGAGCAGTTTTTTTAAAAATAATGTTGACACCAACAATGAAACATCTCCAAGATGGGATCAGATTCATTTCTTCTAGTTATTTAAGGTGGTCTGAACCTGCCTAAACTATAAAGCTCTTTTTGTTGCTACTTGAAAAAGTTATGGACATTTTTTGTCAACTACTTCCTACTCACAATATTTATCTAACTATAATTATTAACATAATAAGTATAAAGCACAAACAATACATACATAGCTGTCATTGAATCAAATCAAAGATCAAGGTTATACTTATTTTCAATAAAATGATAGTCATATACATAAAAATAACACCAAATAACATTAATATAACAATTTTATAACAGCAATGGAACAAAAGCAATCAAATACTAAAATTACTGGTCCATGATATCCTTGTATATTTAGGTTTTCAATGATTAATAATTTTTAAAATCAAAAACATATTTCAAAAAAACTACCAACAACACATTTCCTTTGCAAACAGATGTATTATTACCAGTCATAAAAGTAAATTGTATTTGTCATTTCTGTTAATTTGCAGTTCCATTTCTAATTAGATATTAGGCTCAGAAGGTTTTTCATTATGAATGATCTTAACATAGCTGAGTGATACCTATAATTTGTTAAGTTGGAATTTTTGATGATACAAGGCTTCCGACATATAAGTAAGTATAGTAAGTTTTTGAAACCAATAAAATATGTACCTAAACTTGGTTAATAGAATAAAAATATTTTTTAGACACAAATTACATTGTTTATATACCTACATAATCTATTTTTCTAGGCTTCTAGGAATTTGAATCTTTGAGATTTATCGACTTGTTACAATGTGTCTGATGACTGATGACACTAATAAACTAGCCGAAGAGAAAAAGTAAAATAATATATTAAAATAAAAGGATAAGGATAAAAGAGAAATTAAATTATAACAGGTTTAAATTTGACATAATTAAATCAACTACAAGTTCTGTTTTAAGTCATTGCTCTCAAGCGCCTACACAAGTTAATGTCAAATGTATAACTTTCATTAGACTTCTATTCAAACAATTCTATTAGTTACATATTTATGTTAAAATTTATGTAATTTTTTAAAACAATGCGTGCCTTACTAACCAATATATTGAGTTGAAAACACAAGATTGTCCTAGTTCCCATTACTTCTTATGAGTTGATGATATACCTACCTACACTAAGAAACTATCAATATTTGCTAGTCTGAGGTGAAGTCCAAGAGTTGCCAAATTAAAAATCCAAACATAAGTAAAGACGAAGATTTTCCTTTTCATTTCGCCAGATCCATCTCTAGACGCGTTTCGTCATATCATGACTCATCAGTAGAGCTAGGATCCGACGAAAAGAAAAGGGATCTCGAAGCTACTTAAGGCAGCACTTGATGGGACACACCAAGTATTTTAATTAAAATGTTTTCTTAAGGTCGCTGGTCGTTTTGATTTATTGTCTCAATTATCATATCTTTCTTACTTAGGTACCTATTTTGAATTACCTATCTTGGGTATATTTCCGGTATTACAAAATACCATAGTGTTTTATTAAAACAATTTGGACAAGACCTTTTTTATTACTCGTCACATTTATGTTTCTTAATTTTTGGTAGGTAGGTATCACTAAACTGGACACAATGTAACAATTTGTTTGTGAAATAAAATAATAAAATGCACGGTAGCAAATTCCGATAGAAATGGGTCACGTCAACTAAAAATA
Source organism: Polydrusus cervinus (assembly GCA_935413205.1). Taxonomy (NCBI): domain Eukaryota; kingdom Metazoa; phylum Arthropoda; class Insecta; order Coleoptera; family Curculionidae; genus Polydrusus; species Polydrusus cervinus. The sequence continues at coordinate 79,614,957 of OW284512.1, read as the reverse complement.
ATTTTCGTTGAGGTTAACTTGAAACGTGCGAAGTAATTCATTTTAAATAAAGTTTATCTAAATCTATTAAAAAATCGCCCAAAAACCAGATTTGTATTGCATGTTTCACTACTTTCTCCGACGTCGCAGAAAACTTCTTGCATGACAGATAATTTTACGGTCAAAGAATTCCAAATATTTTGGTCAAAATCTAATATAACGTTATAATTAGTTTTGTAATTTAAAAACGGAATTAAAAACATACAATTTTAAAACATTATAAGGCTGGCATATCTTCAAGGGAAATATTTCTTATAAAACCGCCACCCCAAAAATAAGATGCCGGGCCACATAGTTACCAGATTGCGTATTTGTCAAAATATTTTTAAAGTTCTTGGGGTACTTACGGTTTGTTGCCTTCAGCAAATTGCTTATAAAGAACCGGAAATGGCTTTTCCGATCGTTTTCACACAATATTCACTAGAATGTTCCTTATTTCCACAAAAAAACTGGAAAGAGATCCGAATAAATTTCCACGTGCTCAAAGTGTTGATCACAAACTTCACATCATGGCGGCAGCAGTCGTGAAAGGGCGGGACACGCTTGCGCGAGTTTAAAAATCGGAAAGGTCGTGGCGGGTGGCAAATTAAAGAAGAAAATAGTGGAAAATTTGATTTTATGGGTAAATAATGAATAATTTTAAATAAACGGAATTATTTCTCAACCAGGTAATATTGTTTCCGACCATATTGTAACTTTAAATATATTTTCAAATTTTAAACCGCCATTAACTGCTGGAGTCCTCTACAGGACAAGCTTCAAACCTAAACAATTATAAATGCGTCTTTACAGATTTCTTCCTATTTGGCTCGTAAAATCCTAAGTTTTGAAAGTCAATTCGTCGCCAACAAAATATTTTATTAGCTCAAACGTAAATTATACTTATATAGAAATTTATCTCCCAAATCGAGATAACTGCTAATTATGTAGTATTTTTTTAAAGGTATCTTATCACATTGAGCGTTCGAGATTTACCGTTTCGTCTTTTTAGGATTCACATTATTAAAGGTTGAACGTGTCTGTAGTACAAGGTTTAGTACTTGTTTTAAAGATGACGCTAGTGACAGTAGGGAGAGGGACTAACTTTTGGGCTTAATTTTTAATTTCAACTTATTTTATTGCCAAATAATTAATACTTAAGTATAATTAATTGGGTGAGTGTTCTGTGATAATGATAAATAGCCTTTTTGAGTGGTTATGTGGAAACCGAACAATAAACGCTAGAAAAATTTAGATATGGAATATGAAAGTCGTTTAGAAAAATGAGAAATAAGAAGGAATGAAATATAACGTTGGAGCAACTGTGTCTGAAGGTAGGTATAATGATTAATGATGTTTCTTGAATGATAGAAGAGTTTTGGAGTCTTTCAATCACAACGTTTTAAGTGGAAAGTATTTCCAGTTCGCCAGTCATCTTCAGGTTTAAGTGATCATTTAACTTACCTATTTTATTAGGAACATTTCATAATTCTATCTAGGAGTTTCATCCAAAACAAAGACTGCAATCATTCAGAAAAATTAATCTAATAAATTATAATTAAGACCAGTGTTCAAATTTATAATTTATTATACCTTATAAATAATAAACTAATGGACAATAAAAATATTACATTTATATTGTAAGGGGGAGAAGCAGGGCCGTAACGTTGATTATGGGTGGGGTTTAGTAAGGGCTGAATCAGACTCAGAACCCGTGGGGCACGAAAAAGAACGCCAGGCTAAAATTTGGTTACAAATTCACCCAACTACTATAAAATCTTAAATTAGGTAGATAGGTACATACGTTAGAATAAATTTGGTTGTTTGAATATTTTTTTACTTCTTTCTTGGCAGCGGCGGCGCCAGAGGGGTGGGGCAGGGGGGTCATCGGCCCACCCTAGAAACATGAGTGCCCACCCTGGTGCCCCCCAAAATTGATGGATTCGGTTTTGTAATGGAATTTTCAGGGGAAGAGGGACTTGGCTTGAAAGTTTTGATGAGTAGTTGTATGGTATTTTGAGGAAAACGATAACCTTTTTTTTAGACGTTACTTAGGACAAGAGGGAAGTTTTTTTTGTCGCTGCTTATGGCGTTGTAGAGAGAGCGTCGGAGGGAACGTATATATTTGCCAATCTGCATCAACACACACCTACTCATAAGGGTTCGCTGGAATCTCCTTTTTAATTTTGTCAATATAGACACCTACTGCGCAGTCTTTTAACGACAGGCTATATTTTTAGTTAAAGTTGTCCAATGGTTTCTTTAGAATCTATTTATCTCTACGAGCCGTAACTGTTTTCGTTCCATAAAGGTGATATTCGTCTACAAAAATATATAAAGATATGGGGGATTCGAGGGTGGTAGTTAAGTTAAGGGAGAGTAAAGCGCGTCGCCTCCAAGGTCAACGGCTTGCGGTCGCCTGAAATACGGAGACGGGGACTGACCTCTTTCTGTTGAAATAACAGGAATAAAGGGGATAAAACGACTGAAATAGTCTGAGTAGGAGTCTGGATATTTTGATTCTGAGCGCTATTATATAAATGGGACGAAGATAAACGGAATAAACAGTGGCGTATTCACGCTCTCTCGCCTCGCGCAATCGTATCGAGTTACAGACAGTTTGAAAGTTTTCTAACCAATCCAAACACCCAGATATCCGCGAACGAGGGTATTGCGCAGAATCTTGATTGTCAAGGACTGTCCATGACTGCTGTGGGAACTATTTAACAACAATAATAAAAAAATAGAGAGAAACCCTTAGAATGTTTATCCGCAAATTCCGAATTTCAATTTTAGCACTGACCAGGAAAGCATATCGTTTTCTTGCCCTGAAAATTAATATGGTTTCGAAAATTATTGCCTTTTAATAATTTAATCGTTTGTTTGCTAAAGCTGTCTATGTTTTTGAAAAAGGAGTAATTTTTTAAGTATTGTACATGTACTGTATACTTAAACTTAGATCCGCCACTGACTAAAAACTTTCCATATCAATTCAAATAGTTGAACAAATCCTCAAATAACATGCAAATTTTGATGGAAATTAAAAAAAAACTGGAGTAGGAGTTTTGTTGCGCATTTATTTAATTTTTTATATACGATGCCCGCTAAATTCCCATTGATTATGTAAATAAACTTTTCTGTTGACTTTATTTTTCGTTGGCAAGGTCAGGGCCATTGATCCTGTAATAAACACGCTAAATTTAGGGCCTCTTTATAAACGATCCGCAAATAGATGCCCACGTAATAGGCATGGGCCGGCTCTGGTATTTTTGCTTTAAAAAAAAAAAGATTTTTTCGAACAAATGTATGTTATGTTAATGGGAAATAATGGATGGCAAAATAAGGGAAAAAATTAAAACTCGCGTTTTCTACAAGGATGCGGAAACTCGATAGTTTTTGCCAACCAATAAAATCCCCGGTTATTCGAACGTTCAAAAGCTAATATCTTGGCATTCGCCAACTCCTAAAACCTGAATTTCGATTTGCTAGAAAGAATATTATTAAATTAGACCAAAAACATTGCATCCTCTTGGCCCCGATCCAGGCCATGATTTTAACAATTTTTTAAATTTGAACTCTAAAGATATTGGAGAATGTAAGAAAGTTATTTTTATTTAAATAAAACAATTTTCAATATTTTCTAATGCAATAAACTTGTTTTTTTTTATTTTTAGGTTTTTTTTTATTTTTAGGGTTTTCATTGGCTTATTTTTTTGTAATTCGGGCCAAGAAGATGCGCAATTTAACATGGAAAATTTTAGAACCGTCTCATCCACTTAACATATTTACAAAAGCCTCCCTTGCATCGATCCCCTCTGCCCCTAAAATCTGGCCACGCCACTGGTTTTTTAATAATGTCGGTTTTCTGACGTAGTGGCGTATCTAAAAAAAAATGAAAATTTGAGTTACGCCAGAATTATTATATTTATTTTTAAGTGCTTGTTTATGTGTCGAAGTGGCATAACCATATCTTTAAGGTGTATTACGGTGTAAAGTAAAATAAAATATTCTGACGGAACCGTTTGAAAGACATCAATTTGTTCGTTCTTTTGATTTCCTCAAAATTGAGATACGCCACTACGTCATGGGACCGACGCCGACGATGTGATAAGATGATTTGTTTTGCTACGCCAGTGTTCTTAATGTAAATAAAAAAAATCACTGGCAGCAGATTTATCGGTAAGACAAGTCCCTACCCGACCTTGAACTTGAACTTGCGAATGGCCTACAGTGAACGCACATCGATGCTGATGTACTTCATTCAGGCGGCGGTTCTCATGCTGACGTGGAAATTGCAAAAAGGGTGAAAATAATACCTTCAAAGGAAAAAAGATCGGCGAATACCTTTTTCGGCACTTGCAGGCCGTTCCTATAGGTGTGAATGGGTGGTGCGTACCCTCCCCCCGAAGCTGGTCTAGTTAGGAGAATCAATATTTGTCTCAAGTGGATCCGAACCAGTGGCGTAGCAAGAAATTTAGTTTGGGGGGGGGGGTCCAGAGGGATCTGAAAATGAGTAACTAGCGCCGCAGGCGAACAATTTTTCGGGTGCCACGTCCAAAGAACCCTTTTTTGGACCATAAAAAAAAATAGAAAAATATATAATATTTTTAAAGAAACTTGTAGGGAGTTATACTAATACACTAATATAAATAATTTAAAACTTTATGAAATAAGCATAACTGAGCAAAAAAATATTAAAAACAAGGTTTATTTTTTATTTATTAAAACCAAAAAAATATACTAACTATAATCGATAATTATTATTAGACGCCTTGTCATGTAAAGATTATACATGCAAACACCAATAAAACTTTTTAAACCGAATTCCAAAAGAACTAAGCAATATTTTGAATTTCTGTTTTTACCAATGGAACGATTGTATCCATGGGGATGTGAAAAGTTATTTCTATGTAAAAAGTGTCGCGCGCCGCAGGTGTATTTAAAAGTTTTAAGATTTGCGTCAGTTTGTCTTGCAAGCATTTTGTATAATGTGGGATGATGTGTTATTTTATTTGGTGCGTTATTGATAGGGTTGCCGTAATTTCATTTCCAAATTATATTTTAAATCTTCTGGTTTTTTGAATTTCGGGCCCTCCCTGCCTACGCCACTGATCCGAACAGTATTTCTAAATTATTTTCCAAATATGCCAGCTCCATGAAAAATTATATATACCGGGTGTCCCGCCGAGGTTGGTCAGCGGCTGTATCTCGGAAAGTACCTAGTGGTCATACATTTTCGGGAATTTTTTTTTCATAGGTAAACCAGCAAAAAGAAAATACTGAAAATTATTTTGAACATTGTACGATTACCGCTAGAGGGCGTAACTGATGGGACAAAATACAAAATTCAAGTTCTTTTAAAAATAGCCTCATTAAGGTACTGTTTTGATATCGAGAATGGAAAGCCTATCCAATCTTGCGGCATTTTGATCCTAAGGATTTTTTTGTATCTCCAATAATAAGAGTGGGGGAAGCTGGTAAATAAGTTGTTACTAAAAGTACTGCATATTTCACATCTTTTATTCAATTTTATTAAATTTGGCCTCGTTTGAAATTTTTTAAAATTATTAATACGAAAGTCATTTTGTTGATAGACGCTAATTCGTATTTTGTTTTACAGAGGGTGGTATGTATAAAAGTCAGTTTTTCCTAATTTTCTTTAAAAAAATTAAGGGAACGGTATATTATATTACTTTCTTCTTAATCGTAGAATTATCTTTCAAACCAGCCAAAATTTGTTAAAATTGCATAAAATATGCGAATGATACAGTACTTTTAGTAATAACTTGTTTGACAGCTCCCCCCCACCCTTATTATTGGAGATACAATAAAATCGTGAGGTTCAAACTGTCCCAAAAATGGATAGGCTTTCCATTCCCGATAACAAAATAGGACTTTAATGTGGCTATTTTTAAAATAACTACCGCCAATCTTACAAATTTAAAAATAATTTCCAATATTTTTTTATATCGGTTAACCCAAAAAAAAAAATGTTTTCCGATAATGTATGATCAAAATTTTCCAAGATACAGCCGCTGGCCGACCTTAGCGGGACACCCTTTTAAAAACATTGCGTTTTCTTGAAGCGAATACTGTCCATATTTATGAACGTAATTTTAATAACTCCTTAAATTTGTACTCAAAGAAAAAATGTCTCGAATAAGGAAAATGTCTACCTAAACTGCCCTAAACTACAGAACCGGGCAGTAATTGCCTCGAAAGTGCTTTAAGTGCTTCAAGCACAGTGCTTTCAAGTTCAAGCACTTTTAAAAGACAGTGCTCGGTAGTTGGTAATTCAAGCTCTTTTTAAAAAGTGCTTGGTAATTAATAATCGGTAATTGAATTTCGCATTTCAAGCCATTTAAAGTACTTGTAAGCACTCAAACTCAAAATTACCTTTCTCGGTAACTTGGGATGCCAGATTTAAAAAAATCAAAAGCGAGAGTTCTGATATTATTTCTGTCGCTTTCGCCATATCGTAAAATTTCGCAGGGAGCTAATAACAGAAGAATTTAAAAATATTGTTCGGATCCACTTAAGGTAATCTTCAATTTTTGAAGGTCATACTGTTCATATTTTGTTAAGTTCTTTGTTTTTTCAATTAACTCTCTTAATTTCTATACATTTTGTACCCTTTTTCCCATGTTACATCTAACTTACTTCTAGGTCAAAAGTTATAGATATAAACCATAATAATATACTTTTTTATTAATGGACTGGGCACCTTTACCTCCCTCCACCCCTTTCAACAGAAGGAAATAGTTTTCATTTCGAGAAATTTTCTTCTGTTTTCAAAACAAAGATTTCTCATTTTTTTAAACAAATATTATCTATATATATTCCATAATGTATTTCGTCTCTGTAAGTTTTTTGTCTACATATAACTCATAATTCCGGAGCAATTTCCTGGACTGCGGCCAGTGCACCAGCAGGGCGGGTGTGGGGTACAGAGACGGCGGGCGGCATCGACCCGCCACCGCCGCTGCCGCCTCCGGGTGCAACAACTGCAGGTCGTCGCCCGACGCCGCCATGGCCGAAGGGCATCGCCCCAGACACCAAGTGCACGACCGCCGTCGATGCAGCCGATGCCCTGACGTCGGCACTCCTTCGTGGAGGCGTTTGTGATTAGGAGTGACATAATTGCCATTTGATAACTTTCGGATTGGGTATATCTAGTTAAAGGTCGCTTTAAAAAAATAAATTCTGGCAAAAAAACCGTCACTTTGAATTTTTTTGTAACTTTTATTTTGAGTATGATTTTTCAGTTTTTTAACATTTTTTAGATAATTTCATTGAAAATTCCACACCTGTGATTTTTAACCAATCAAAACGTGTATTTTTGACAGATTACCATGGCAACGAATGAATTTTAGTGGAAATTGTTTCCTCGTTGGTACCCAACAGCGAATTATACTGAATTTTTTGACGTTTATAATGACAGAATATTTTTTTGAAAATCTGGTTCCTATTTATTTACATGATAATTTTGATACATTTCAATTACAAAGCTAAGATATTTTCTATATTTTTTGGACACCTTCTGTCTTCTTAATGGCGAAAATGCAGGACTTGGAATGGAATGAATTAAATGTCAATTACTACGTTTTCATGAGGACTGAGTTCGATTTGAATATTTTTTACCCTATTACATTCCAAGGCGTTTTCATGGCAGTTTTCAAATCGAATTAAAATCGATTTCAATTCGGATTTGAATTTTCGACATTTGTCAGCTGTCAATGCTGTCATGCGTCAAACCTGTGGTTATAACCGCTCTTTTCTCGTACTTGTCTATGTTTTTGCTTTTAGATTTTGTTTCTATTGCTTTTTTGGTCGGTCATTTTTACAACGTTTATAACAGAACCGCCAAAACCAAACATAACAAAAGAACTATTTGTAGGTTATGAGAATCATATTCCGTTCCGATCTCGTTTTCATGATTAATAATTTCGGTACGATCCCAAAAATTGGCGAATCGACCTTGGACTGAAAACGAACTCAATACGGTAAAAATACCTGTTTTCATATGTTCAAATCGGATTCAAATCGAACTGAATCCTCATGAAAACGTAGTAAGTGTCTAATGAAATATATATAATATTTAGACACTATTCTATGCACCTTTTTTCCATTTAGCACTTTGAATTTTGATAGTTTAGATGCAAATATTCGCGAACAATTCGAAACAAATTTTCTTTCTTTAAGTAGGAGCCACAATCCTCTATTAATGCGGGTAAATAATTCATCGCACGATGATTGATCATTACATCAGACAATTTCACAATCTTCAAACCGATTCATTTTTAAAACAACAAATTTTGTTGGTTTTACTGGCTGCACAATATTCTTTACAACAAAACGCGACTTTTTCTGAAGTTTTGAATTGTCAAAATACACACGGCACTTTTGAGCTACTACAATCAGTAGAAATTTGCGGGTGTCAACTGCGTAATCTCATGGCGAATATTTTCTTTGCTTTCTTGACCGAAGCGAAACATTTTTTTTTCTACTCCCACATGGAAATTTGCTGTTTCCTTTACACTTAAGTGGCGAGTAAAGCAGCCTATTCCAATTAACTGTGCGGGAAAATCTCATACCCATCCTAGATAGGTAATGAAACTGACCAATCGCAGTAGTCAAGAAGCCAAATTGATATGTTGTTTTTAAAAGTACTGACCAATCACAGTATATTATTTTTACTAAGGCTCCGCCTTCTTTTTCAAGACACTAAATTATATAATTTAAATGTATATATTTTTTTTTTTTTATGATAAAACACCTGCACTGTAGGAAAAATCCTTTAAGGCGCTCTGGGAGCGGTGCGAGTGCGAAAAAAGCGATTAACGTTGGTCTTGAAACGTTGAAGATTGTATTCATTGGGAAACACGACCTCAGGAAGATCATTCCACAAAGATGACGTTCTCTAGATGAAAGAATTCTTGAACAATGAAGTTCGAGGAGTACTAAGCTGAACAACATATGGATGAGCGACAGTGGTTCGCCGTGTATTTCTGTTTTGCATTGCTCTAGGTGGAATCAAGTGGGCAATGTCAGTCGAACACCTGCCATGAAAATATCTGTAAAAGAGAGCCAAATCACCAACCTGTCTTCGATGCTCCAGGCTATCGAGGGTCTTGGTCAGCTCGGGGTCGCCGATCAGACGAACGGCTCTCCTTTGAATGGAATCCAGTAGCCGAAGGGTGTGCTTGGGTGCAGAGCTCCAGACATGAGAGCAATATTCTAATGATGGTCGAATCTGGGCTTTGTAGAGTGTCAAAAGTTGATGAGGTGTGTACAACCTTTTGGTGCGGAAAAGTACACCAAGTTTCTGTGCAGCTGTCTTGGCAATTGCGGCAACGTGATCATGCCAAGACATATTACCTTCCAGATTGACCCCCAGCAAATTAATAGACGGTGCCAGGGGAATTGCGTGTCCTGCCATGACTATATCCGGTTCTGCAATGTTAACCTTTTTGGAGAAGACTGCTGCCTGGGTTTTCTTAGCATTAAATTCGACTTGGTTACTGTCACCCCAAGCCAAAATTTTTTCCAGGTCCTTGTTGAGGCGCAATACTTCATGCTGCCTGCGAAGATGTGCGTCGGCAGCGGATGTTTGGGGAGTCAAGGTAAAAGATGAGAGAAGTGTGCTGTCATCAGCAAAGCTATAAATTGGATTTTGGGTTTTCACTAGAAGGTCGTTAATATACAGTAAAAAGAGGGTAGGCGACAATATGGACCCTTGAGGAACACCGGCATTGATGGTGAAGGTGTCTGAGAGAAACCCGTCAACCGCCACTTACAGAGAACGGTTCTTAAGGAAGCTGGTTAACCATAAACAAAATCCATTAGGCATACCGTAGGATCGCAATTTACTTAGAAGTCCATCGTGCCAAACACGATCAAAAGCCCTAGAGATGTCCAGTGCAACAGCCCGGGATTCTCCATGATGTTCGATGGTGTTGCTCCAAAGATGGGTGACATATGCCAGAAGGTCACCTGTTGATCTGGACGAAAACCGTATTGATGGTCGCTGATAATGTTATGCCCTTCCAGATACTTTAGGAGTTGTTGGTTAATAGCTTTCTCCATTACTTTTGAAATTACTGAAAGCAATGCGACGGGTCGGTAGTTGCTTGGCAGGGTCTTTTTACCTTTCTTTGGAATGGGCTGGACACGCGCCGACTTCCAGCAGGATGGAAATATTCCTTTTTTGTAGGATAAGTTGAAAAGTCTACAAAATACTGGTGTAAGTTCATCGGCGCATGTCTTGAGAACAATGATAGGAATTTCGTCTGGACCAGAAGCTTTATTGACGTCGAGTCCTTTAAGAATCCGTTTAACAAGACGCTGACGGAACACGATTTCAGACATTTGCGATTGAACTGAGGGAATGTTGGGTGGTGGTTTTCCCTGAAAGTCTACAGTGGAATGCGAGGAAAACAGTTCAGCAAGTAGGTTTGCTTTATCCCCGGCTGTGGTTGCTATTGTGCCGTCGGAACGTGTTAGCGACTGACCAAAAGGACCTTGATCCGTTAGGACTGGCAAGAAGTTTGTTTTTGATTCTCTCGTTATGAGCTTCTTTGCTTTGGTCTATCATTTGCTTACATTGGTTTCGGGTGGTAACAAAGATGGCGCGATTTTCAGGAGTAGGGTTTTTACGCCACTGTCGGTAAGCCAGGTTTTTAGATCTGACAGCACGCTCGCAATTCTTGCTAAACCAGGGCTTGCCGTTGGAAGGGCGCTTTTTGGAGAAAGGAAAGGAAAGGAAGTTTGAGCACTCCGCCTACGGCGTCGTGCTCAAGTTACTTCCTCGTGCGATATGGACATCATATCCATTCTTGTTGTACAAACTACTATTTATGTCGTGCCGCTTGACAGCTTAATAAAACTGAAAAGATTTTTAGGTTAGAGTTTAACTTAGTTGCCTAAATAAATAATTAAGTCGACCAAACCTTCTATTTTTTGCTGATACTTGATGAAGACGAAAATTGACGTTGTTGGAAATCGAAAAATAAATTTTAATTATTTGAATACAATTTGGTGTGGAATTTTCTTACCGAGTACCACACGAGGCCAAATTATATTTCGTATCCTCGTCCAAATAGATATTACACCGGTAGTATCACTATTATATCTTATCAAGCACATCTCTAAAACCTGAGTCATATTTTTTGTTATTTCACCCATACCCGGCCCGGCCTAGTCATAACAATCATAACATTATTGTGCTTTATCGAGTGAACAGTTGAATTTTAGTTAAAATTCGTTAAAAATGCCGAGAGGAAATAAACGAAAACGTTATTATAGTAGTGGTAGTAGTGAGGAAAGTGATAGTTTAGAAAAGAGGAGAAGACGTTTGCTGCGGAAATTGAATCGTTTGGAGGTACAACGGCAAGACTAAAGGCACGTTTACGGGAAAGTTCTAGCAGTGAAGAAAAAGTGAGTAAAAAAGCACGAAGTTAGTGGTTTTGCTGGGCTAAAATTGTTTAAGCCGATACTAAGTGAAAGAGACATAACTGTTAAGTCTCTGGAATTATACAATAGCTATAATTGTTAAAGCTATAGTTTTTTTTGGTGTGCCAAAATTGTTTAAGCAGATACTAAGGTAAAAGAGACATAACTGTTAAGTCTCTGGAATTATATAATAGCTATAATTGTTAAAGCTATAGTTTTTTTTGGTGTGCCAAAATTGTTTAAGCAGATAATAAGGTAAAAGAGACATAACTGTTAAGTCTCTGGAATTATATAATAGCTATAATTGTTAAAGCTATAGTTTTTTTTGGTGTGCCAAAATTGTTTAAGCAGATACTAAGGTAAAAGAGACATAACTGTTAAGTCTCTGGAATTATATAATAGCTATAATTGTTAAAGCTATAGTTTTTTTTGGTGTGCCAAAATTGTTTAAGCAGATACTAAGGTAAAAGAGACATAACTGTTAAGTCTCTGGAATTATATAATAGCTATAATTGTTAAAGCTATAGTTTTTTTGGTGTGCCAAAATTGTTTAAGCAGATACTAAGGTAAAAGAGACATAACTGTTAAGTCTCTGGAATTATATAATAGCTATAATTGTTAAAGCTATTTATCCGCCTTCCTTTTGGGAAGACGTAAGGGTTGACAATGAACAACTTGCCAATGAGGAGGGTGCTAATAATCCACAGCTACAAGAAATATATGATAACACCAATTATGGCAGGCCATTGGAGTAAATATCTTGAATTAGGCATTGGAAAAGCCGAAAAAGAAGAATTTTTTCACAAAAAAAAAAATATATCCCGCATCTTAAAAGTCCTATTTCAAACCCTGAAATTACAGCATGCTTAGAAGATGCGCAAAGAAAAGAAGATAAATATATGGGCATCATACAAGGACAAATAGGCAATGGTTTAGCCGCATTGGCAGTTGCTTTAGACAAATTTCTCAAAGCTGATGATAATAATATGAAAGTAGGTGACCTTAAGCTTCAGGTACTGCCACATTTGGTGGATGCAGGAAAAAGCCAGGCCGATGTGTTCCATATGCAATCCACGAACAGGAAATATAGGATCGAACCGCATGTAAATTCATCAGTAAAGAGAATTGTTCGGGAGAGTAAAGCGAATGTTTTTTTTGTGTGGACAAGACTTCTCCGAGAAGTATAAAGATACAAAAAATCAATTGCGGACTGGGAAAGAGCTTAAAGCGACTGGTTTTTCCCCATATAAACGCTTTCCGATTCCAGCTGCGGGGTCATCTGGAGTGGCGACAAATAATGCCAGACCAACTGCCAGACATAATTCTACCACTGGTTCTTTAAACTACCGGGGCCAGTACAACAGAACAAAAAAAAAGCCACAGAAATATCAGAAGCAGAAATACCGGAAATAAATAAGGTTAGAGTTTATGCTGGAAGGCTTAAAAGTTTTTACAAAAATTGGATATTATGTACAAATAACAAGAACATTTTGTCTTGGGTAAAAGGGTATAAAATTCCTTTTAAAATGCCTCCTTTTTATACACATGTAAATATACCTAAATCCTTTAGTAGTGCAGAATTCCGTAATTTAAATAAAGCTGTAAACAAGCTGTCTGATCAAGGCGTAATTAGCAAATGTAATAGTGTAGAAGGTACATTTTTATCTAGATTCTTTCTAGTTCCAAAATGAGATTGCGGTGAGTCGATTCATTTTAAATTTGAAACAATTAAACAGGTTTATTTGTGAACCTCCTGACTTTAAACTTGAAAATTATAAATCAGTAAAAGACATTATAACACAAGATTGTTTTATGAATACAATCGATTTAAAAGATGCATATTATATGATATCCGTGGCCCAAGAATGTAAAAAAAAAAAAAAAAAAAATTTGAGATTCTAATTTATTAAATCAATATAATGCACTGCCCATGGGGTTGTCAACTAGACAAAATGGATGTTAATGTATAATAAGTCTCAATTGCTACCAACGCAGTGAATGTAAATATTTAGGATTTATATATAATAGTAGAAATCTTACTTTATGGCTGCCACAGGAAAAGAAAATCCACATTTTACAGACTGTAAAACATCTACAACATAAAACAAAAATATCTATTCGCGAATTTTCTGGAATAATAGGAACATTAGTGGCAGCCTGTCCAGCAGTTCAGTACGGCTGGGTATATGTAAAACAACTAGAGCGTGCTAAATACTTAGCGCTGCGAAAACACAAATCATATGAAACAAAAATGATGACTATTTCCCATACGATTAAATTAGATCTTCGCTGGTGGGAAAACGCTATTACCAAATCGGAAAATACCATGCATATTCAGAATTTTGATCTTATAATTTTTACCGATATTTCCAAAACAGGATGGGGGGCAGTTTGTGGAGACAAGTCTACACATGGTTTTTGGGGAAAATGTCACAGAAATGTTCATATTAATTTTTTGGAATTGCACTTAAATGCTTTGCCAAGGCAAAAAATAGTTGCAACATTTTACTTCGCATTGACAATAAGACGGCCATTGCTTATATAAATAAAATGGGCGGTATTCGAATTCAAAAACTAAATAAATTAAGTCGGAAAATTTGGACATGGTGTGAAGAGAGGCAAATTTTTATTCACGCCTCTTATATTTCATCTAAAGAAAACACACAAGCGGATTTTGAATCGCGGTCCGTTTCTATTGAAACCGAATACAGCCTTGATATACATGTTTTTAAAAAGATAAAATTACTGTTTGGTATTCCCTTGATTGATTTGTTTGCCACTAATATCAACAACAAATGTAAATCTTACATTTCATGGCACAAGGATCCTGGGGCCTTGGCCACTGACGCATTTACTTTAAACTGGAATAAACTAGGATATTTTTATGCTTTTTCTCCTTTTACCATTGTTGGACGGGTTGTAAACAAAATAATACGCTACGGAGCTAAAGGTATTCTTATTGTGCCTTTTTGGCCGACACAACATTGGTATCCTTTGTTTTTAAAACTTTGTGTCGTAGAACCTTTTATAATTGCACCCAATAAAAATTTATTATTGACACCTTTTAGGAAACCTTACCCGCTGTGGGAGAAGTTATCCCTGGTAGCTGGGAAATTATCAGGGGATCATTTTTAGGGCGAGGTGTGCCCGATGAAGCAATTCCGGTGGTAATCAGCTCTCTAAGTAAGAATACCCTTAAACAGTATTCAATTACCTATAAGAAATGGTGGAGTTTCTGTAGGGAAAAGAAATTAAATGTTTATAAGACACCTGTTGGAATATAATCTCCTTTCTTAATGATTTATTTAAAGACCAAGCATCTTACTCTTCGTTTAATGCTTACAGATCGGCATTATCATTAATATTAAATTACTCAAGTGGGGATAAAATTTGGATTAAAAGATTTTTAAAAGGGGTTTTTAAAATTAAGCCTAGTTTTCCAAAATATGACACAACATGGGATCCGTCGATTGTCTTGGACTGTGTCAAGTTATGGTATCCCCTAGATACTCTTTCTTAGGAAAGACTCACAAAGAAACTTGTAGTCCTTTTAATTCTTGGGACGGGACAGAGAGTGCAGACAATCTCTAATATCCAAATGAAAAACATAATTCAAGTAAATGAATCTTTTATCAAGATATATATTACGCAAATTTTAAAAACATCAAGCTATAATCGAGAACAGCCAGTTTTAGAATTAAAAACATTTGATGAGATCCCCGAACTATGTATCGTAAGTACATTAAAGACCTACATAGAAAGAACTAAGTTGTTAAGAGAGGATGAAAGTTTTCTTATTCTTACCCATTAAAGACCTCATAAGAATGCAACCTCCCAGTCTATAAGTCGCTGGGTAAAAGAAGTTTTAAAAATTAGTGGTATTGACACAAACTTATTTAATGCTCATAGTACTAGGCATGCTACTTCCTCAGCGGCTTACAGGCAAGGGATTAGCATTGATCAAATAAGGAACACTATTGGGTGGACATCAAAATCACAAGTGTTTCAAAAATTTTATAATAGGCCTCTAAGTCAAGAAAAGCTTAATTTTATAGAAATTGCTATAAAGTAGGTTAGGTTAATACTGAATAATGTAAGGCGACTTTCAGTACCGTTTAGTTATTGTATTGTTTAATTTTGGATTTAAGTCATTATTAATTTCCTTTTTGTTTAATATTAAGATATAAAGATTTATACCATAATTAAAAATATTCTTTTTCAGTTAAATTATAATAAAGGCCAAAATACTCAGAAATAAATAATGACTGAGTTTTTATAAAGAATTTCCTATCTTTAAACATCTACCGGTGTAATATCTATTTAGACGACGATACGAAATATAATTGAAAGAACAAACGACTTACCTGTAGGAAGTTGGTTCTGAATTATATGAGTATCCTCGTCCAAATAGATATGTCCCATCCCGACCGTTGCGAACCCACCCTAGAAATTATTTTGTTATTAAAAGCAAATAATGTTATTACTAGGCCGGGCCGGGTATGGGTGAAATAACAAAAAATATGACTCAGGTTTTAGAGATGTGCTCGATAAGGTATAATAGTGATACTACCGGTGTAATATCTATTTGGACGAGGATACTCATATAATTCAGAACGAACTTCCTACAGGTAAGTCGTTTGTTCTTTCAATTATTTCCGGAAATTTTTTGCCTTCTTATAAGTGAAAATTTATGCTGTATGTTTGTTTCGAGGTAATTTTCGATTAGGACATTACGATACCGGGGCGAATCAAAGTGTGTTCTTAACACCCTGTGGAGAAATTTAAAAATAAAACCCCAATTGGTGTGGGGGACAACTTTGAGTATAGGAGAACTAAACCCCCCAGTTGTGCCACTGTACGAGAGTTTAGTTATTTCATAATTAAAAATTCTATTGTATTGTATATGTATTGACTAACTTGGTCAGTTCAATTTTTTATTTACAAAGTTTAGTTTGTTATATCAGCAATAGCAGTTTAACCTCATATTTTCAGGAATTATTCTCTTGTCGTGGGGCTTGACAATTTTGTAAGCAAAAACATCTTCCTCTTTTGTTGGCAAATAGGCGAACGCGCAGTCCCTCCAGGCAGGAGTAGGAAATTCGTAGGAGAATGTTGGAGCGAAGAATTCTCTTCCTGCATCCACAGTTATTTGTTTCACTTTTCTGAAAATAAAATATCAATAATAACCAGATGATGCATCGACGCGAACAGATCTGGATTGTTCATTATTTTCTTTTTTTTTTTTGTGGAATTTTTAGATTTTGTGTTTTTGTAAAAAAAACTATTTAGCACAATGGGCTTTTTTACAATAATAGAATTTATCATATTCAGCACTAACATTTAACATTCTAAACTGAAACCTATTGAAAATATATCTCAATAAAAAAAATCTTCCTAGATCGCAAACCTTTTCTACAAACAATTAGAAACACGGCGTGAAAGCTGGAAGTTTAAGAACATAAGACACGTCATCCTCATCTTTATTTCAATTAATTTAAATACAAGGACCGCTTAAAAACAGCACCAAGGGGGGGGGGGGGGGGGGTGCCAACCCACAGTTGAGGGATTCGGTTTTTTTAATGGGAATTTTTGTGGCGGAAGGGGGATTTGACTATGAAATTTTTGATGAGAAAGGGAGTGGTATTATAAAAGGATGTAATAAGAGATAAAAATGACTTCTTTAGACGTCAGTTTGGACCCGCTTATGGCGTTAAAGAGCGTGGAGAAAGCGGCGACCTTTTTTTAGAAGTTATTTTTGATTTGAGTAGTGCCATCGGGTTAAAACAAATGTATTGATCAAAATTGGCTCTGTTGACTTTAACAACTCCAAAAATTACATACACATAATTACATGTAAGTTATACACAGTTAATATTTTAGTAGTAAACATTTCTACGGGTCTGCCCTATAGCTCTTTGTATTCCGCCCTTTTTTTGAATTAAAAACACAATAACCCACCTGTAGAATTTATTCATGTTAGCTGAGGCCACTTTTCTAATAAGATTTGCATGATTCCAAGTCATGGCGTGAGCTTCTTCCAGACTAAATGGCATTCTTTCCGTTCGTGGAATGTTTGCGCAAACCATAGTATGCTTCCACAGGTCTTTGCTTCTTCCGAAGTATTTCAGTCTATCTTCGTAAGTCCAGTAAACCCCCGAACGCCTTTGTAACCATAACTTAAAGATCGGGAGTTTGTATACTTGAGGAAGCTTGGCCAGTGGAAAACCATCATCGGCCATGCCTTAAAACGAGCAGTAAAAGAATGAGTGAAAGTCGACCATTTACCCTAGACAAAACTATTTACATTTGGCCGTGAGGGCGTCCGATGTTCACAGAATAAGGATTTTATAGTAGTAGTAATAAAAAGGTTGTGATCGCAATGTTGTCGAACTGCAATAAATACACTATAAACGACAAGGCACATACGCAAAACAAAATAGATTTGTGAAAATAATAAATATTTATTTTACTTTAAATATTTTTAAACAAACTACATGTTAATATTTTGAAAATAATACTGTCATCCTTATGGCCACAAAAGCTATTATTTTTGTCTATGTGACAACGTCGCATCTATTATGCGATTGATGGTTGCCTACCTTTTCTAGTGGCCTTCGTTCATTAGCTAATTGTAAAGACCAGCTGTCAGACAAGCAGATTGTTTTCAGCATGCTTTATTTAAAGTTAGCTTTTTGTATATTGTGACTTTATTTAAAGTGTTTTTTAAAATTAAGTTCACTGTATATTATGATAAAATGGCACGGCACTTTGAAGTGTGCAAAAAAAGAACCATTTGAGCCCGAAAATAACATTTTACAGAACAAAATCGGACATTGTCGTGACCTAATGGACTGTCGTCAATTATTTTCACAAGTAGTATTCCCTCCATTGCATCCCCTCTTTTAAGGGTGGGAGACTTACTTGCATTGCAAATGTGCCTACAATAGTTTCTCTATAAATGCAATACTTTGTCTGTGGTAATTGATCTAAGCATATACTACAACTTAACAAACCTTGCAAAATATGCTGCAAAATTTGAAACTGGGTCTTCAAATCTTTAGGAAACGCTCTGAAAATTGCAAAGCGTTTCGACAAAAACGATTCGGGAAAGGGCTTTTCAGTTGGTATGTGAACCGGCCTAACCTCCGGTGGATTTTCAACGTGGCAACTTCCGCACTCAGAACGCTCAGTTTCCATCGTTTGTGATGAAGAAGTGTCGCTGTTTGATGATGAGTCATCGTCGTCTGAGGAAGACGAAGAGGTAGAAGAAGAGGATGAATCGTCTTCTGAATCTGAAGCTTCAGCACAAGCACATTTATTGTATTCCGCCGGCTTTTCCGACGGTACAGACGGTTCATCGTCTTCTGGAACTTCCTCTGGTTGTACTGGTGTTTCTGGTGGACTCTCGCTCTGTGGGAAATAAGATTATCGTACCGTTAATATTATGAATACTTATACTGATATAATTTACATACTTTTTGTTTTCAAATCAAAATTTATTTATTCTCAAAACAATTATAAATAGGTACTTTACTTCAATTCATCAGAATTGGACAATGTTATTGTTTTCACTTTCACACTTTAAAAAATGTATTTTTTCTTACCTCTTCCTTTATATCTTCAAGGTAAGTGCGTCCACCCATATTAACAATATCTTGTGAATTGCTCATTGCGAAATCAGCCTCCATTTGAATTTTCTTCTTAAAATGCTGTTTATTTTAATTTAATTGGAATAAATAAAATATAGTATTTTTCACGTACATTTTTAATGCTTTGACGTTTTTCTTGTTAAACGTGTTGGCCACTTACTGTGCTTTAAAAATTCCATAATTCCCACGGATATTGGCTTAAGTCATGACAGATAAACCTAATTTTTAATTTCTTGACAAAAAGTTATTCTTTATTAAAAAAATTGCTTGTAAAAAACTTAAGATTTGTTATTAGAAAAGTTAGTTTTTGTATAGTACGGGAAAATCTTAAATGATAATATTTTTTTTCTAAATGCCAGGAAATGTTGGTTAGAATTACCTTTTTCAAGTCAAGATAAAAAAAAATTAGTTTAAATCGATTTTGATAATAAATAAAGTGTAGCCAATTTAAAATGAAACAGTGAAAGAAGGTACATTTTTTGTTATTTCGTTTTAAATTAGACACACCATACCTCCATGTCAAACTGAATATCCTCCTCATTTAACAGGGTCCCTCTTCTTTGATGTTCTGTGTCGGCGGCCATGTCATCCTCGAGTTCCTTGATTTCGTTGACCGTAAGTTCCAAATACCGTTCGAACTCTTTCATGCATTGCATGTGCGCACCCTCAAATGAGGTCAAAACCTCCTCGCATTTACATTCTGAAATATTCAGTGCTCTCGACAGGATGAAAACGTTTTCGTCTGCCATTCCCTTGACACCTGATGGCAAGAAGAAAAATAAGATGAAAGAAGACGAAGAAATAAATAACAAAAAAAAGTAATTTATGTTTGATTTCTCACCTGCAATTTCGTATTTCATTCTTCCCGTGTTCGGCAGTTTTGCTCTTCGTTTTTCAAACTCTTCCTGTTCTTTTTTTTCTCGTTGAGCTTTGGCACACTCACAGTCTACGGGAGGTCTCAAACCGGAAATTATATAAACCGGACCTAAAACAGAATTGTTTGTTTAGGTTGGAACGTCGAGCAGATGAAAATTTATTGACACGTGACGTTTAAGCTCAAAACAGCAATTCGCTCAGTTTGCTGTTTTAGCTCCGTATCGTGTAGTTTATCACACGAAACAAGATACCAAAAACTTCTTGTACTTTCTAACAGGAACTAAAATAGGTTGGAGACAAAGACGTTTCTTAAACGGCAGTAGAGTTATGGACTTGCATTGTCATTATTTGTTTAGAATCACTACGTTTCAACTGGTAAGCATCTCCAGTCGTCTTCAGATGAATACCACCATGTCCAGCTCAATGAAATAGGCCAACAAACCTAATTCATTGGTCCAGCTATAGTGGTGGAAAGTTTTCAGTTGTATTTTGGGTACTTTATTTACTTACCGTCGGGAGTATCTTTCACCCCGCAAATACAATATTTCTGGGATTGTTTCTTCAGATTATACCGAGCCTTCACTCTACTTTTGTACTCATCAATTTTTCTGATGTAATTTAGGTGATCTTTCATGCATTCACAAGTGGGTTGTTGGACTCCTTGTACCAAATTAATCTATATTTATTTAAAAGCATCCATGTTAATAGGAGAAGATATTAGCCAGTTTTTGCCAACCAACACAATCCTGCTATTCGATTTTTCAGACGCTAAAATCTCGGCCACCGCTGATTTCTAAAACCCAAATGTTGCTTCTTTACAAAGAATGACACTTCCCTTCAAAATAAAACAGATTTTTACCAAATTGTTTGTGTAGTTTTAGAGAAATTGGCGTTTAAAATATCGTTTAGCGGGATTTTGTTAGGTGGCAAAAACTGGCTAATTACTACATAAGGTGACGATTGTTTAATGCCCGTATTCTCCGTCGACATTGAAAGTCGTTTAAACATTAAACTGGTTTAAATATGAAAATTGTTTTTAGACATTGAAACTCTTTTAAGCCTTAAACTGGTATAAGGAACTTTAAAAAGGAAAATATCTCAAAAACTAAGCGTGACCCCCAAAAATCGTTTTCAGATTCGTAATCTACGCCCCAAAATTTATTGTTCCTGGAAAAATCATCAATTTTGGCGTGGTGAGCTTATAATAGATATTTACCAAATTACCAAAGTGACATTTGAGGAATTAAATTTAAGTTATTGAAATTTGGGCCATTTATTATTATGTTTTTTGTTCAAATAATAAGGTGGGGTGGTGTTTTTACTTTACAGGCCCCGGGGGGAGTTAAAACCCCCAAACTGCCCCTTCGTCGCACCACTCTGTAGTAACTAAATAAGAATGCAAATTTGTCCTTCACCTTTTTTACAATAAAAACAACAATTACTGCCTACGCGTTTCGGTTAACAAACCATCATCGGGGCCAGCAGGTCAAAAACTTAGGCACTAAACAATCAAGACACCACACTGGTATAGGGCAAAAAAAAACAAAAACAAACGACATACGCCACACTTTAAAAGTGTTATAACTGTATATAAGTTTTAAAGTGTGGCGTATGTCGTTTTTTTTTTACCTATACCAGTGTGGTGTCTTGATTGTTTAGTGCCTAAGTTTTTGACCTGCTGGCCCCGATGATGATTTGTTAACCGAAACGCGTAAGCAGTAATTGTTGTTTTTATTTTAAAGAAGGTGAAGGACAAATTTGCATTCTTATTTAGTTAATGATGACCCTTCTGGAGAGTAGATATGATTTTGTTACTCTGTAGTAATCTTGTTCTAAACCTGATACAAAGAAAATTGTAAAAACTCCTTGGTGGAGTGGACATTTACCTTGTTACCACTGGACGTCTCCTGAGTTCCGCCCATTATGTACGTAGCAGTACTTTGCATAAAAGCATCATTACATGCGTCGCATGGACATTTGGCCTGCATAAATCTATTCAACTCTTCTTTACACCTGCATGATGTAGGTTCAGAAGGATCATCACAACTCTTATTGGATTTCCCTTTTTTATCACTAGACTTATTTTCTTCGCTATTTTCATCTTGCTTCTTTAATAACTTGGTCTGCGAAGTCACATCTGCTTCTTTCATAGAACTGTCTGAAGCACTTGAATCTGACTGTGACGACGAGCTCTTTCTATGATTTTTTAAAAATAATTCATGAATTTAAATAAAAAAAACTGCCATTACCAATAACCGAACCAAACAAGAAGTGGTAAAAAAAAGTTTTATTTAACCCACAGTCTAAATTATTGAGCGGCTTTATTTGAGTAATATCGCTTGGACTGTGAATTAGAGGAAATGTACCCAAACATTGGTTTTCGAAAAATGTAAAAAAAATTTATCAAAATTCTACGTCCCTCTAAATATTTTATACAAGAAGATTTTATTCCCATTATTATTTTGACTAAACTTTTTACCAGATGTTCCGACTTAGTTCTACAAAATACTTTAATTTTCGTACTTTTTACTGCTACATGGTGCTGCCGTATTCCTGCTTGTAGACTTTTTCTCACAATATGGACAAGGCGATCCACCTCCGCCACTTTGTAGAAGCTATAATATCCCAAAAAATAATGTACCGGGTGATTCATTAAGGGTGACGAGCGGCCATATCTCGAAAACTACTGGGCATAGAAATTCAGGAAAAAAAAAATTACAACTAAAGTGGATCCTGGAAATAATTTTTAAGTTCCGAATTTTGCCGCAAGAGGGCGTAATTGAAAAGTAAATTTTAAAATTTTACATATCTCCGAAAATTCCATATTAAGTTATATCTTTGATAACACCATTAAAAAGCTTGGACAATTATGCATCATTTTGATCTTATGATCATTAGCGTACCGACTTTAATAAAAGGGTGGAAGCTGTTGAAAGTGTAATCAGTTAAATCGCTGTAACTTATAAACGACTTATCCGATTTTAGCAAACTAAAAACTGTTTGAAAGAGAAATGTATGCACTTTCACCAATAGTATTTATTTGTCCATGATAGTTCTCAAAAAAAGTGCTAGAGGGCGCAATTTGTAATAATAACACATTTTTTGATTTTACTCCGAAAAAATAAATCATAGTAGATGAAATTTGCTAGAAAAGATATTAAAACCCAGTGGCGGAACTTCAAATTTTGGGCCCCCCGCAAAATTAAATTAAAGGCCCCTCGTAAATAAAAAATTATGCGCCAGAAATTTTAAAAAGGTATGTTTTTATTAGGTACCTACTTAACACTAACAACTAATAACAAATAACAATAACTGATTTTAAAATTCTTTACGGCGACTTTTAGCATTTGCAAAGTTTCTAATGACCTCTTTTAAATTTTGAGGCCTCATCAGCTTCAATAGCCAAAATAAACAGTCTTTAGTTTGCTAAAATCGGATAAGTCGTTTATAAGTTACAGCGATTTAACTGATTACACTTTCAATAGCTTCCCCCCCTCTTATTAAAGTCGGTACGCCAATGAGCATAAGACCAAAATGATGCATAATTGTCCAAGCTTTTTAATGGTGTTATCAAAGATATACCTTAATGTGGAAATTTCGGAGATATGTAAAATTTTAAAATTTACTTTTCAATTACGCCCTCTTGCGGCAAAATGCGGACCTTAAAAATTATTTCCAGGATTTTCTCATGGCCACTTTAGCTATCATTTTTTTTCCTGAATTTCAATGCCCAGTAGTTTCCGAGATATGGCCGCTCGTCGACCTTAATGAAACACCCTGTACAAAAATTATTTCTTCTGTAATTCTCAATAAACAAAAAATTTGCTTTACAAGTGGATCCGACCGCTTTTATATTTGCCGTGTTAAATTCTGATTCTTCTTGACCCGAATTACAAAGAAACTAAGCCAATTATTGAGTTTTCCTCTTCAGCAATGGAAATGTGGTATCTTTGTGGGTGTGGAAAAGTTATTTTCAAGCAGAAGAAAAAAATGGAAGAAAACGTTATAAGCCAATGAAAATCGTAAAAATAATAATGACTTAAGTTTATTGTATTATTAAAAATATTGAAAAGTGTTGTTTATTTAATGAAAATAACTTTCTGACACTTTCCAATATCTGTAGAGTCCAAATTTCCAAAGTTTTTAAAAATCCATTAATAAACATTGCCAGGATTCGGGCCAAGAGAACGCAATGTTTGTGGTCTAATTTAATAAATATAGATATAATTTCGCATGGAGCTGGTAACTTTGGAGTATAATTTAGAAATATTGGAGGCTAGTGATGCATTCGATTATTCGTTTTTTTATTAATTATTCATTCTACATCCAAACTGGCTCGATGTGTTTTCACTGCTTTTCTGAAAATGTTCTTATACATCATTAATGAACATGAAGAATTTCGGCTTAAAAAAACTTAGAAGAGTTTAATTAAAAAGGAAACATTTGGTGACAGTAACCAAGTCGAATTTAATGCTAAGAAAACCCAGGCAGCAGTCTTCTCCAAAAAGGTTAACATTGCAGAACCGGATATAGTCATGGCAGGACACGCAATTCCCCTGGCACCGTCTATTAATTTGCTGGGGGTCAATCTGGGAGGTAATATGTCTTGGCATGATCACGTTGCCGCAATTGCCAAGGCAGCTGCACAGAAACTTGGTGTACTTTTCCGCACCAAAAGGTTGTACACACCTCATCAACTTTTGACACTCTACAAAGCCCAGATTCGACCATCATTAGAATATTGCTCTCATGTCTGGAGCTCTGCACCCAAGCACACCCTTCGGCTACTGGATTCCATTCAAAGGACAGCCATTCGTCTGATCGGCGACCCCGAGCTGACCAAGACCCTCGATAGCCTGGAGCATCGAAGACAGGTTGGTGATTTGGCTCTCTTTTACAGATATTTCCATGGCAGGTGTTCGACTGACATTGCCCACTTGATTCCACCTAGAGCAATGCAAAACAGAAATACACGGCAAACCACTGCCGCTCATCCATATGTTGTTCAGCTTAGTACTCCTCGAACTTCATTGTTCAAGAATTCTTTCATCTGGAGAACGTCATCATTGTGGAATGATCTTCCTGAGGTCGTGTTTCCCAATGAATACAATCTTCAACGTTTCAAGACCAACGTTAATCGCTTTTTTCGCACTCGCACCGCTCCCAGAGCGCCTTAAAGGATTTTTCCTACAGTGCAGGTGTTTTATCATAAAAAAAAAAAAAAAAATTAAATGAACGTATATTTCCCGATTCTTAAGCGTTAAACGTGTTCAGCGTTGTACTATTTTTTTTGCTGTTGTGCCCTTTTTCAATAAGTTCCTGGATCCGATACTACAGCGGGAAAAATTTGACATAACGTATAATAATAGGGAACATACCTGAGTGCGACTTGACGTCTCATCTGAAGTCTCCTTTTCCGACAACTCATTATACGCCGCACTACATTTGCCTACTTTATTCGTCCCTTCATCTTTCGATTTCTTGTTTTTCTTTTTTTCTTTATCTTTACCTTTATTTTTCGATGTCTTTTTTCCTTTTTGTTTCTGTTTGTTCTTATTTTTTGCTTCACATGAGTCATCCGAACAACATGAATGATCAGTTGCATAGCCACCGGAAGTTGAACGGTGCGAATTTTCCTTGAAGGACGGTGACGCGCAGTCCACACACTTTTTTTTCTCTTCTAAATGTTTTCTAAAATTATATTTAGAAACAAAAAAATTAAGATTTAAATTTAACTTTTTATGCAATGTTATCTATTTATGATTTTAAATATTAAAGAAGGAATGAGATTTGTCCATTACAAGCTTGTCTTCAGGAGTTTGAAGAATAAGCTTATTAAAGAAAATAATATAAACATGTTTATTTTATTACAAATATTTAAAATAAGCTTTATTATTATTATTATTATTATTATTATTATTATTATTATTATTATTATTATTATTATTATTATTATTATAAAATATTAATCAGCTACATAAGTAACTATTACCTTTTAGTGCGAGCTTTTGTTGCTTGTTTTCTACCCTTGGAATTAGTCCCACAATTTGGACAGTTACTAACCTGCAAAGTTACAAGTTTCAAATTATTTTAGAGATTTTAGTATTTGTCCGGAAACTAAGAGTCAACATTTCATAACAATTAGTGCAATTCCTAGACTTTTACCCAAAACACGAATTTCTGTGGAATCAAAAAATGTATAAACTATACAGAAATGATAAGGCTCGAAAAAGTGCTCTTGTTTGGTATCATTCCATAGAGAATAAAGAACTAAGATAGGGAGGTGAAAACAATAGAATTTAGACATAACATTATATACAAAAAATACCTGTGATTTTATGGAAAATTAAAAATATATATATGGTGATCTATTTAAAAAAAGTATATTGGATCAGCCCTGACTACTTGGGACACCCTGAATAAAAATTGTAGATCTATTGCCACCTTATCTGTTTTTAAAAATTGAATCCTGCGTTGAGAGCGGGCCACTGTGTATATTATATAAATAACTATATTGTGGTACTTTCTCCATTAAAAGTCAAAATCCGGAGAACATACCTGGGTCTCCTCCTCCGATAACTTCTCATACACCCTACCACGCATGGCTTGTACTTTACTGGATGATGATGACGACGATGACGACGATGATGAAGATGACGATGATGACGAAGATGATGACGAAGATGATGACGAAGATGATGACTTAGACGATGACGAAGACGACACGTCCAAGCCTCTTGAAGTAATTCTAAAATGTTAGTCATTTTTATGAACCTCTTAAAATTAAATGTTTGCCCTAAAAGAGAAATGTAAACCACTAAATCGAGGTCTAAAATAGTTAAACAAGAACTCGAACGACCAATTTCTTTCTTCCTTCTCTTTTAAAACTTTCTTTATTGCTTTTTTTTCAAAGAGTTATATTTTTATTTGAACGATTATTTAGCAACAAAAATTAAAAAATATTTTAATAAAAAATATAAAGTCAAAACACATTTAATTAATTACTATTGCTGTAAATAATTAATCTATTAGGTAATAGTTTTCTAAAAAACTGCGTTTATACATATTTTTTTAATGTTTTTGATTTACATTTTTATGTGATGTAATCTATTTATGATTTTAAATACTCAAGAAGGAATAAGATTTGCCCCTTACAAGCTTATCTTCAGGGGTTTGAAGAATAAGCTTATTAAAGAAAATAATATAAACATATTTATTTTATTATAAATATTTAAAATAAACTTCATTATTATTATTATAAAATATTAATCAGCTACATAAGTAACTATTACCTTTTAGTGCGAGCTTTTGTTGCTTGTTTTCTACCCTTGGAATTTGTCCCACAATTTGGACAGTTACTAACCTGCAAAGTTACAATTTTCAAATTATTTTTTATTTTATAAGAGATTTTGTCCGAAAATTAAGAATTAACATTTTATAATACGGTGATTAACAATTAGTGCAATTCCTAGACCTTTACCAATGCAGGATTGCATCGCATTTAAAGAATACAGGGTATATCCAACATACTGTTTTTTTTTAAATGGAATTTCCAATACCCTAACAAAATTCCACGTATATTTTGTATAAAATGTGATATGGCTAAATTCAGTTGTTCTTGAGGTATTGACTTTTAACATATGGGATATTCAGACTTTGACAGGCTGTATCACTGGAACATCGCATCTAAGAAAAAAATGGTTTTCACCATAGTATATCTTATTATTCTTACACTAAAAAATGGTTTATCGGTTTAACCGGAAATTGGTATCTTTCGATAGAAAATAAGGAACTAAGATAGGGAGGTGAAAACAATTGAATTTAGACATAATATAACATTTTATACCAAAAATACCTGGGATTTTATAGGAAGTTAAAAAAAATATATATATACAGGGTGTCCCACCGGGAACCGAATCGATCTATATATAGAAAACAATGCATAGGAAAATTTTGAAAATTTGACAGTATGCTGATGCTGATGGGGGCGACCGAGCTAAAATATTTTCATAATGGTGGCACTTCCGGTTATACCGGAAGTAAGTGTCAACTTGCTTATTTTAAATGGGACACCCTATATATTATTACATTATTGCATTCTACGCAAGATTCTAGGCAGATTTTGTATATCATGTCCTATAACTATGTCTAAAAGTTTTTGACATATTTGAATTTTTATGTCAAAAATTACGTTTTTAAGCCTTAGAATAATTATCAATTTTTTCTATAAAGAAGCCTTATTTATTTAATTTAAGTGGGATTCCTTGTTATAAAGGACCTGCTTTAATAGATTTTTTATAATATTTTGATAACTATTAATACAGGGTGTTTAAAAAATAAGATTAAAAATTAAAATTAAAAAACTGCATAAAGTCCAGATTTTCAAATGGAAACACCCAAATTTTATAATTATTTCTTATTTAGCATTAAAAATAAGGGTAAGTTTGTGTAGGGTTGCATATCCCGAAAATTTTTAGTTTTCGAAATATTGCCAATTTAGTATTTTTATAAGGCGATTTTGCTGCAGATTTTAAGTTCAGTTACTCTTAGTTGGCTATGACGGCGTTGAAAAACAATCAAATGCTAAGAAAATCTATAAAGCTGTCACTTACCATTTGAAC
Organism: Polydrusus cervinus; assembly: GCA_935413205.1. Taxonomy (NCBI): domain Eukaryota; kingdom Metazoa; phylum Arthropoda; class Insecta; order Coleoptera; family Curculionidae; genus Polydrusus; species Polydrusus cervinus. The sequence goes on along the minus strand of OW284512.1, from coordinate 79,586,342 downwards.
ATTATTAATAATCATGCCCGGGCGTTTAAATTATACAAACGAAGATTATTTAAACTTATTTATTTTTTATGGAGAATCTGATATAGTTATATCAAGAACATGTGACACATTTGCCATTCGATATCCGCAAAAACAGTAGCCATCACATTGTGCTGTTAATAAAATTATATAAAATTTCAAGAACTTTGGAACTATTAATACAGGGTACTCAAACAATAGGTTTAAAAATGAAATTGAAAAACTGTAAAAAATCTACATTTTCAAACGGAAACCCCCAAATTTTACAGTAAATGTTCAAACTGACGTCCTTCAACTTCCAGACATTTTTCGCATCTGAGCAGCACTTGTTCATCGGTCGCTTTTCTTATTGACGCGGGACTTAAATTTGCAAATTCATTCCTCACTCGCTGTATGCAATCTTCCATAGTTGTTATCGGAGTATTATGAACACGACCTTTAATTGTACCCAAAATAAAAAAATCGAGCACTGTAAGGTCTGGGGAGCGGGCTGGCCAAAGGAAAGGACCATTGTTGGCAATCCATCGATCATTAAAAGCATTTCTTAAAAAAATTGTCGATGAGGTAGGTACCATGTGCAGGTGCGCCATCATGCTGATAACAGAGGTTTCTATGTACAGCGAGCGGCAAATTGTCTAAATAGTCAGTTTCAAAATTATGTAAAATGTTCAAATAGCCTTCACCTACAAGTAAATAAGTACATTTTATATCTAGAAAATTAAAAAACGTCTAACTTACCATTTAAATTTTCTTGATAAAAATGTAGTGCTATGACGCCGTCATTTCGTACCGCACAATAAACATTAAACTGCCAGGAATCTTGAAAATTTAGCTCTCCAAATTTGAATCACTCCAAAGATGGGAATTGTGTCGATTAAAGGAACCATTTTTTGTAAATTTAGCTTCGTCTGTCCAAATGATATTGTCCAAAAAACCAATGTTTCCTATATATGCCGCAAAATATCCCAAAATAGCAATTTCAATATTGTCATCATTAACAAGATTTTTATTTCTTTGCACTATTACCTTGACGGATGCAAAGTTCTTGAAATTTTCTATAATTTTATTAACAGCACACTGTGATGACTTCTGTTTTTGCGGATATCGAATGGCAAATGTGTCACATGTTCTTGATATAACTTTATCACATTCTCCATAAATAATAAATAAGTTTAAATAATCTTCGTTTGTATAATTTAAACGCCCAGGCATGATTATTAATAATGTTCAAATGGTAAGTGTTTCAATGGTAAGTTCATAGATTTTCTTAGCATTTGATTGTTTTTCAACGCCGTCATAGCCAACTAAGAGTAACTGAACTTAAAATCTGCAGCAAAATCGCCTTATAAACATACTAAATTGGCAATATTTCGAAAACTAAAATTTTTTGGGATATGCAACCTTACACAAACTTACCCTTATTTTTAATGCTAAATAAGAAATAATTATAAAATTTGGGTGTTTCCATTTAAAAATCTAGACTTTTTGCAGTTTTTTCAATTTAATTTTTAATCTTATTTTTTAAACACCCTGTATTAATAGTTATCATATTATAAAAAATCTATTAAAGCAAGTCCTTTATAACAAGGAATTCCACTTAAATTAAATAAATAAGGCTTCTTTATAGAAAAAATTGATAATTATTCTAAGGCTTGAAAACGTCATTTTTGACATAAAAATTCAAATATGTCAAAAACGTTTAGACATAGTTATAGGACATGGTATACAAAATCTGCCTAGAATCTTGCGTAGAATGCAAAAATGTAATAATATATCGGGTGTCCCATTTAAAATAAGCAAGTTGACACTTACTTCCGGTATAACCGGAAGTGCCACCATTATGAAAATATTTGAGCCCGGTCGCCCCCATCAGCATACTGTCAAACTTTCAAAATTTTCCTATGTATAGTTTTCTAAATATAGATCGATTCGGTTCCCGGTGGGACACCCTGTATATGGTGTTCCATTTAAAAAACGTATGTTGGCTCAGGCCTGCCTATTAGGGACACCCTAAGTAAAAATTGTAGATCTACTGCCCCCTTATCTGTTTTTGAAAATTGAATCCTTGAGAGCGGGTCATCATGTATATTATATAAATAACTATATTTTCGTACTTTCTCAATTAAAAGTCAAAATTTGGAGAACATACCTGGGTCTCCTCCTCCGATAACTTCTCATACACCCTACCACGCATGGCTTGTACTTTACTGGATGACGATGACGACGATGACGACGATGATGAAGATGACGATGATGACGAAGATGATGACGAAGATGATGACTTAGACGATGACGAAGACGACACGTCCAAGCCTCTTGGAGTAATTCTAAAATGTTAGTCATTTTTATGAACCTCTTAAAATTTAAATGTTTGCTCTAAAAGAGAAATGTAAACCACTAAATCGAGTTCTAAAATAGCTAAACAAGAACTCAAACGACCAATTTCTTTCTTCTTCCTCTTTTAATACTTTCTTTATTGCTTAATAATATTTTTACAAGTCAGTTTTCGTACTAGTACTGTATTATATAAATTACATAATATATACTTAAAACTAGATTCTGCTGGTTTAGCAGCTGCTAACCAGGGCACATCGACGAGGCAACGCCCCGCCGGAGCTGGTTTTAGCCCCAGTAAGAAAGTTCTGGCTTTTACTTTGATTTTAAAACGGCAGGTTCCAGTAATCTTTAACCTCTATGAAAGAGTTTAATTGTGCTTTAAAAAACTGTTGTTACTTGCTTGCTAGTTTAGGAAAATGTTATGCTTGTTTGACTGGAAAAACGGTGCGAAAAAACCAGCTTTAATTACTCAGGTACGATGTAGCAAAGTTTATGTCGTAAGACTCGAATAAAAGCTAGAAACCATCTGTGGGAGGGGATTAGGAGTGGGCGGGATTTACTCCTTGCGGTACGAGAAATGGGGTTACTTTTTGTCTGTTTGTTCGTGTCGTTACCAATTTACTTGCTTTTTGATCCGCCAAAAGAGGCGTTGCTTTATAGTATCTATGTGACGTAATCTTTTAGAAGTTGGTTTGTATCTATCTGCTTTGTATCATTAATGAGATACTTATTTACATGTGTTTTATAATGATTACAATTTTTATGTTTTGGTTTTTAATCTGGGCTGTTTGCTGCTATGTATTGTCTTAGTGCGATGCCCTGTTAGGAGTTATTTACTGCTCTTCATGTAGTTATCTATTTATAATTTTAAATACTAAAGAAGGAATGAGATTTGCCCCTTATAAGCTTGTCTTCATGGGTTTGAAGAATAGGCTTATTAAAGAAAATAATATAAACATATTTATTTTATTATAAATATTTAAAATAAACTTCATTATTATTATTATTATTATTATTATTATTATTATTATTATTATTATTATTATTATTATTATTATTATTATTATTATTATTATTATTATTATTATTATTATTATTATTATAATAAAATATTAATCAGCTACATAAGTAACTATTACCTTTTAGTGCGGGCTTCTATTGCTTGGTTTCTACCCTTGGAATTTCTCCCACAATTTGGACAGTTACTAACCTGCAAAGTTAGAATTTTCAAATTATTTTTTATTTTATAAGAGATTTTGTCCGGAAATTAAGAGTTAACATTTCATAACACGGTGATTAACAATTAGTGCAATTCCTAGACCTTTACCAAGAACACGAATTTCTGTGGAATCCAAAAATTGATAAACTATACAGAAATGATGAGGCTCGCAAAAGTGCTCTTGTTTGGTATCTTTCGATAGAGCATAAAGAACTAAGATAGCGAGGTGAAAACAATTGAATTTAGACATATAACATTTTATACAAAAAATACCTGGGATTTTATAGGGAATTTAAAAAAAATATATATGGTGTTCCATTTAAAAAAAGTATGTTGGATAAGCCCTGACTATTTGGGACACCCTGAATAAAAATTGTAGTTCTACTGCCACCTTATCTGTTTTTGAAAATTGAATCCTGCGTTGAGAGCGAGCCACCCTGTATATTATATAAATAATTATATTGTGGTACTTTTTCAATTAAAAGTCAAAATCCGGAGAACATACCTGGGTCTCCTCCTCCGATAACTTCTCATACACCCTACCACGCATGGCTTGTACTTTACTGGATGATGATGACGACGATGACGACGATGATGAAGATGACGATGATGACGAAGATGACGAAGATGATGACGAAGATGATGACTTAGACGATGACGAAGACGACACGTCCAAGCCTCTTGGAGTAATTCTAAAATGTTAGTCATTTTTATGAACCTCTTAAAATTTAAATGTTTGCTCTAAAAGAGAAATGTAAACCACTAAATCGAGTTCTAAAATAGTTAAACAAGAACTCGAACGATCAATTTCTTTGGCGGTCTAGAATAATTTTGTTTAATTTTCAATTTCTTTTAAGAAAGTATAGCATTTACGATGCAATTAAATAAATCACCCGCTCATATATCATCACTATTCATTATTTGTGGCATGACTGTATAACAACTTTCTTACTTTTTATTGCGAACTTGTATTTTCGTCACAGAACCTCGCCCACAATCCGGACAAGTCGTGTCAACTTCATCACCACTTTCTTCAGAAGATTGGGAAGATGGCTTCTCCGAACTAGCAGCCTCTGAAGACGGGGGCGGCGTATGGCGGGAAACCTTGTATTCAACGTAATCGTAGCACCGTTGGAAACACTTTGGTTTCTTAATTTCACAGCTGCACACCTAAAAAAACTGTATTTTACCCAAAAGATGCAGGAAATTCTTCGCATGGAAATGTTTCCCGACCCATCGAGGATCCTCGCGAGGCTCCATTGGGCAGAGCTGCTTTGCCTAGTGTGGTCGTGTCTACGAGCACAGACAATATATTCTATGCTACGAGGCTGGGGTAGATTTTATTGAAGGAAAACCCAGTCCTTAACCTGGGATAAACTAACACATCGTTCTTAAAAGACACCAGAGTTTTGGACTGGCATTGTCTTTATTTGTTTTGAATCACAACGTTTCAACTGGTAAGTATCTCCAGTCTTCTTCAGGTGAATACAAATACAGTACAAAACAAATAAAGACAGTGCAAGTCCAAAACTCCACTGCTGTTCTTTTAGAGCTGGCAACTAAAAATATACAATGGCCTTTAAAAAATACAAACCTCTTGCAAATCCAAAGGGCTTTTGGCTGCTTGAGCTACATAGTTAGAAAAGTGATACAATGGACCGTGTTTCCCAATAACTATCCCTTGGTTGACAAAACAACTCGTATTTTTTCTAACTTCATTTTGCATCGCCAAAATTTTCAGCTGAGCCCTGTATTTTATTATACATTTACACGGTTTTCTTGCTGCTACAGCTGACAAATTGTAGACAGGGCCTAATTTACTCATTACGACTCCGCCAATAGCGAAATTGGCTTTGTTGTCCCACATCGTTTCTTTTATTTGTCGCACTTGCTTTTTCCTTCGTTTAATTTCTCCACAGAGGCATATTTTTTCTCCTACCGCTGCCATAATTTGGTAGATAGGACCGATCTGGGTGATTGTTATTCCTAAAATATGAATATTTTACAAAATAGTATTATCGTGTCTCCATGGGGGGGGGGGGACGCTCTGTGGCGTAGCCAGAAAATATACTCGGGGGGGAGCAGTCGGGCCTATATGTATTTTATGATATTGCACCTAGTGAAAAAGGCGTTGTTGGATTAAATTTGTTTTAGTAAATGTTTTTTTTGATATTACTAGCTGACTCTTTATTAAAATGAACATTTTTTATTTGTGAAAAATTTGAATATTGGTGTCAATCCAAAATTTTAACATAAGACGTATGTATGACTCTAACCAGCGTTTTTCGGGCTCGGTTTTTCATGATTAAAAATAAAGTAAATATCGCTCACCACGCCAAAATTGATGATTTTTTCAGAAATCATGTATTTTAGGAGCGTAGATCTAAGAACAGTTTTTGGTGCAAATGCTTAGGTTTTGAAATACTTCTTCTTAAGTGCCGTTTTGTATATTCATAATAAAGCATTCTCGTTTCTTCTCGCAATATAAATTATCACACTTATTGCATAAAAAATGTTTCAATAATTAAAATTTTTACTTTAATTTTTCTCTTTAAAAATAAATACCTAATTGTTTTTGTTGTAAAAATATTTTATTGCATTGGATTATATTTTTGTTGATTTAAAATAGCTCTAAAAATGCATCATAAATCAATAACTAAAACGATATGCGTCCGAAACCTTAATCTCTATTTAAAACAGGACTTTTAGAAGGAAAAGTTTAAAAACTAAACGTTTCCTACAAGACCTTTGTAATCTAAGCCAAGAATACATTATTTAAAGATTTAAATTAAGAGTCAAAGCGTGAGACGAAAAATTAGGTTGCAATTAGACTTTTAGACCTAGGCTCCGGGGGGGGGGGGCAGCACGACAGCCCCCCCTTAAATACGCCACTGGGTACGTTAGATCAATCGCCTGGTATCTTAACTAGCCAGATAATTTCTTTGGGAGCAATTGTCCTGTTGGTAAAGTTATCAGGAGATGGATCTAGGGGACCCAAGAAGATGTAGAAAAGTAATTGTTTATGATATCAATAATTTCCTTCTTGGGAAGAGAATATAAACCTTATTAACATTATTATGTTTTCGTCAATCAGTTAGCCCCCTCACCTCCAACAACATATTTATGTTTTTGATCAGACAAACACTGCCTGCCGGCTGAACAAACAACTTTGTTCCTGTAGTCCTTGTAACAGTCGCAGGTCTTATTCAACAAAGTGCCCTGGATAAGGGGCACGGGATCGTCACATTTACAAGGCGGTTTGTGAAAACCTCCGTGAATCCTGACTGTATTCTTTTGCGCAATCTTCTCCAAACAACCGTCGCATAAACAAGTAGTCTGGAGAAACTCTTGTGCCGATTTTTCGCAACAACTTCTTCTAACAGGCTTGAAATCGGTGTTCAATTTTTGACGGTTTTCTTCGCAGAAACAAATGATTGGCTCTGACGGGGCTACTTTGCACAGGTGGGGAGCGATTAGTTTTTGGTTAATGACCACTACTTTTTTCTTTGGGTGCAGGAAATTTGGGCATGTATGATGATGCGACGGGTATATTAAATTTAGCCTCTGTTGTTTGACTCCCGGCAGGCTGAAGAAAAAATTTTGGGCCTCCTTGTATTCCGTCTGTCTGGTTTGTGCCTCCTCTCCTTCGCGTAGCAGAGAATAGTTGAAATAGAGAAAAGAAGTAGATCTGCAAATATAGAAAATAACTGTTAGTTTTCGTTGAAACATCCTGGGTATCATTGAAAAAGTCAAAAAATCGAAATGTCAAAAATTCGGGAACGACGCCGAGGACGTACAATCCTCGAACACTTTTTAAAAAACGGAGACCTATACAGGGTGCTACAAATTCGTGTGCGTACAATGGGATCTCGAAAACGGTAAAAGATACGAAGATTGTTAAATTGAGGCAAAGTTGCGTATTTTGGGGCTTAATAATTTGGTGAAAAAATATTGTAATTGTTCCGTATGCTTTCGGAAATATCCGAAAAAAAACGAAATTTGCATTTTTGGTTTTTAATTTTTTGTGCTTTCATTTTTAACTTGGGAAAAAAATGAAAACACTTTTTCATAGCCGTTTTTATGGTCTACAAGATGACGTTATTAGTTTTCAAATTTGACGTTTTGTTCTTTAGTTACCAACCTCAAGTCAATTTTTTTAAATACGGACCTGAAATGTTAAATACAGTTTTAGGGATTTCTAAGCTGTAGAAATTTAATACAATGTACAAATTTTTGGAATTTTAACGTTTTGTCATCTAATAACACATTTTTCAAATTATCTCTTATTTTATTACGGTCCTGAACATTTAGAGCCAAACTAAAAACAAAAGATTTCTGATTTAAAAAATTCGTCCATTTTTACTCAAAGAGGCCTAATATTAAATATCTAGGTCTGTTTATTTTTGTTTCGTGTTTTGTCTGAAACAAGCATCATCAGATCTTCTAAACAGTAAAAAAATGTTTTTAATTGTTTTGAAACAAACATAATCGCATCACAGTAACTAGACTAACACTAACACTCCAGTCACCTTTTCTTTACACTTATTTTTTTCAGTTTTACAGTATTTCGGTCTAAGTTTAAGGCAAAACCATAGGACTATATATAATATACGTTATATTAATAAAATACTAATAAAAAATAAAATTATTGCTTATGCCTTAAAACCTTGCTTACTTCCTAGCCTAGAGTATTGTGACGTAAACATCCTAAACACCATAACTTCCTGATATGTAATTTTAATATTTTAGTAATCCTAAGAATAATTGCCAGGGCCGTAATAGTAAAGAAAGGAAAATTTGAAATGCTAGTGATGTGTTATTTGATGACAAAACGTTACAATTTTAAAAACCTTTAAATTGTATTAAATTTCCAAAGCTTAGAACTCCTTAAAACTTTTTAAAAAATTCCAGGTCCGTATTTGAAAAAAAATGAATTAAGGTTGGTATCTAAAGAACGAAACGTCCAATTTGAAAACTAGTAACGCAATATTGTAAAACATAAAGAACGGCTATAAGAAAGTGTTTTTTTTGTTTTTTCCTAAGTTAAAAATGAAGGCGCAAAAAATTAAAAACCAAAAATTTCGGTGTTTTTCGGATATCTCCGAAAACATGCGGAATATTTATAATTTTCTTTGACCAAATTATTAAGCCCCAAAATACGCAACTTGGCCTTAATTTAACCATCTTCGTATCTCTTACCGTTTTCGAGATCCCCTTGTACGCACACGAATTTGTAGCACCCTGTAGATATCGACCGAAAGGAGCGATATGTAATCCCCTTTTCTGGCTTTCCGCTGTCACCTAATATCTCCAAATTAAGAATACCATTTACTTCACTTTAATAATGTTAAAAGATGCAGGCATGCGTTTTTATAATATGAAAATTTACTATTAAACCTTTGTGCGACATTTTAAGATTTTGTTCACTTTATTATTGTACGGCATATCTGTCACTAACCATTTGTGTGTGGCTTGCGACCTACGCTGCGTTTCAGTTGAAACTTTCAACCAAAACCATCAAACCTTATAACTGTAAATTTGTTTACCTTTTTTCTTCGTCGTGATGTTTCAAATAGGAAAAATAAGGACTTTCGGGGTACTGTCTATGATTATTCTTGTAAATTCCAGTATGCTTCGGAGGTGCAGGCTGATACTTCAATGGTTCCAAATACGGAGACTCATATTTAACTTTCGCAATCTTCTTTTTGGGTTTCCTAACCTTCTTATCCTCTTGTGGAGGCGAGGGAATTCTGACATGCAACTCTCGGAGTGTCGCTGTGATACTGAGATGCACCACCGCAGAAAGGAGGATCCTGTCATTCAGGGAGTAGCTCTTTCTTTTTGGGTCGATCAGTTGGTAGATTATCAAGAGGAACTCTACTACATCGCCACAGCAGTGACGTATAGCTTTTTCTACGTGTTTTTTACTGGGTCTTAGAACTAGACCTAGAGCAGCTAATATGTCTTGACTATTGCCAATAGTGTGAGTCCTTAAATAAAACAGTATTAAATTTTTAGAATGATATTAAAATTTAATTAACTTGTGCTGGGATACATTCATAGGCGTCGAATGGATTAAATCAAATTAAAATTACTTAAAACTACAACAATGCCTTCTATACACAGCCAAGAAAGAAGTATCAACTTAGGAATCACCCTGTATAATATTTCTTTATTTATTCTACGGTTTTACCTTATATCCAAATAGATGCTGTCCTTAAGCCTGTCAACTGCTGCGATCTGTTTTGGGCTGAGTTCCATGAACCAATCAGGTCCGACTAATCGCTGAACGACCTCATGTCCACGTTTCAATTTGTTATATCGTTCCTTTCGGGCGTCACGGGCCATTGTTTTATGAAGTTTCTTCAGATCTTTTTGACATTGGTCCATGTTTTCCTGATAAATTTCGCTGACAAATTTCCATTGCGGTGGACCCCCGCTGAACAGTTTTTCCTGGGATAAAAATACAAATGATAAGAAATTAATTTTAGTAGATTTGGTGACCAGGTTTTAATGTTTTTCAGGTGTTTCCCCCTAAAGACGACTGGACATAACTACCAGTTGAAACGTTGTGGTTTAAAAAAAAAAAAAGGTTAGAGGTGCCCCGGGATTTTTTGAAAATTGAAAATGTTCGTAAAAATCAATTTTTAATTGCAAGTCAAGTTACTTTTGATTTTGTTTGTGAATTATGGTAGAATGTCTAGTACATATTGTTATGTTAGATGTTCCCTTTAGTATTTTTTTTTCTAGTTATTTATTTTTTCAATACTTTGAGTCACTTGGGGGCACCTCAAAACCTCAATTTCAAATTTAGACTATTGAAATACTTGGATTTTACAGTTTCCCAGTTGTGTTTTTACCGTGGCATTATTTTGATATGCCATATTATGACGCTGTAGTGTTAATTGGACGTTTTTGCAATGAAATTGGGTTAAGAATTAGTAACTTCACCGGGATGTTGTTGCAAATATAATTATGGTTCTATAAAGAACAAATTCTAAATTTCTTTACAAATTTGAAAAAAATTAACAAAAATATTTGAAAATCTATTTGACTTATTCTGCCACTTGTCATTTTAAACCCAAAACTTACAGTTTAAACAAATTTAAGTGCGCCTGAAGAACATCGCTGGCGACTCAGTAGCGGCGACTGATTTGTCATCACACAACTTTGACTAAAAACCCGTGTAACAAAACGTCTCTCTTATCCTCATCTGTCCAACGACTGAATGGAGTTTCCAACAAATTACAAACTATGTCAATAATTGGGTTTATTTTTAAAACACACAACTAAGTAGGTACATACACTACTGAATTAACTGAAAAATAAAAACAAAACTTTTTAATCACACAGTAAATCACGTAAAAACAATATCTATAGCCGTAAGTTTCGCGAAGCCTCAAAATAAATACCTGAACTAATGCTAAAACAATGATGCATACGACTGATCTACTTTTAAATTGCCCTTCATCATAATGCAAATTGTTATTGTTACATACTGTTTGCGTGACTAACGTCACGTAACCATAGCAATGGTGAAAAGTAAAGCTATATTGGGCGTTGGGTCTTCACTTATTTTGAGCTAACGGACACGGTCGGCTGGGGCGCGCCAAAATGCACGAGTGTTTATAACTATTGTCCATCGGAGTTAACCGTGGCCCTATTATGCATAGCTACATTCGGATTAAATTAATATTATTAATTCGAACATAATTATTTTTTAAGGGCTAAAATGGTAGCTGTATTGGTACATTAATATTTAATATTGTCGAAAAACTTTCCTCCTGTTTTTTTTTTGGTGAAAAGTCCCTTCACCTGACGAGCCACCACTGTTTAAATTAATTTCAGGACATAGAACAATTTTCACTAGTGCAAAAAAATAAATTCTTGGGCATTTTCGGCCTTAATCAGTCAAACTTATTACCAAAAAATGTCACTACCTACCTCTTTGGACTGATTATTATAAGTACCCCCCAAAATGTATCTTTCCTCAATCAATTTTAATGTGGTGTTCGTATAATAGATAAAAATAATAATTTACCTTTTTCTCTTGGAACGTTTTACATATTTCTGGAGGAATCTCTTCGTACGTAACACACGTCTGTCTCATGTTAACCTTTACATCGCCCTTTTGCATTTTAGTCCACGTTTCGGATATATTGTAGTCCACACATTTTCTAGTCGGCCTGTACGAGGCAAAAATGTCTTCCTTCCGTTTTGTAGATGTTGGAATAATTTTTCCCACTGAACCCCAAGGACTAATATGACATGCCTCCATCATATCTTTTTCGGGAGGTTTTTTCTTTACTACAGGACTCTTCTTTTTCTTCATGATTTTAGGTAGTTTTGACTATTATTTGAGCTAACAGTGGTCTTAAAAATTCCGAATTACAATGTTTAATAACCCGATAAATTTAGACTAAATAATTTATAATTTTGCACAAATCTCCAAAATATTCTACCAAAATCGAAATAAATTATGACAAATAGTGACAATACCAAAATTTTATAAATGTCAAATAAAAACCATAGGTAATTAACCAATCCAACGATATTGTCTAAAATGGGCTGATACTGCTTTGTAATTGGTAGGTACACTGACAATATAGGTGATCTTGGCCCAAAGTGTTAAACTCCCTTGAGAGTTAATAATTATTCCTGGTATGAGAATATTTCTTTGTAAAAGTGAATTTTTCTTAGATAAAAATAAAATAGCTTTAATTGTCTAGCAGTACGTTTAATAGTAATTTAACCAACAAGTACATTAATAATGGCGATTAATGATCGAAATATTTTAACGCGTGAGCATAGCGAACGCGTTAATGTTCGAGATCATTAATCGCATTTTAATGTAAGAGTTGGTTACAATGTTTTTTCGTCGACCGTATTTTTTACTAAAGTGAAGAAAACCAGTTAACAACTTTTATTTTACAATCCAGATTTCACAATTCTACAAATACTAATGACAGCGGACGACGTTTTGGATTGACGTTTTATTATTTTGTTGATTTGTTTGCATGGCTGCCTTTAATTTTAATTACCAAAATCGTGCATTTACAGAAAATCATGCATTAATAGGGGTCATTAATGAATGATTTTGGGAAATCGTGCATTTACAGAAAATCATGCATTAATAGGGGTCATTAATGAATGATTTTGGGAAATCGTGCACTTACAGAAAATCATGCATTAATAGGGGTCATTAATGAATGATTTTGGGAAATCGTGCATTTACAGAAAATCATGCATTAATAGGGGTCATTAATGAATGATTTTGGGAACGTTAATATCGGATGTAAATACACGGTCGACGGAAAAATACTATTTATAAAACAATTTGTTATTTTAATAATATTATACAGGGTGTTACAAATTCGTGTGCGTACAAGGGGATCTCGAAAAAGGTAAGAGATACGAAGATGGTTAAATTAAGGCAAAGTTGCGTACTTTGGGGCTTAATAATTATTGGGTAAAAGAAAATTGTAAATATTCCAAATGATTTCAGAGATATCCGAGAAAACCCGAAATTTCTAATTTTGGTTTTTCATTTTTTGCGCCTTTATTTTTGACTTGGGAAAAAACAAAAAACACTTGACCTGAACCTGGAATTTTAAATACAGTTTTAGGGACTTCTACGCTTAAGAGATTTAATACAATTTAAAGATTTTTGAAATTTTAACGTTTTGTTATCTAATAACACATTTTTTTCAAGTTATCTTTTTATATCATTACGGTCCTGAACATTTAGAGCCAAACCAAAAAAAAACTTCTGATTTAAAAAATCCGTTCATTTTTACTCAAAGAGGCCTAATATTTTGTAAGAAAAAAGACCTAATGTCTCAGCCTCAAATTTTTCGTTCTATTTATTTTTGTTACTTGTTTCACCTAAAACTAGCATCATAACAGTAAAAGAAATTGAAATTGTTTTTGAACCAAACATAATCGCATTAGAGTAACATAACTAGACTAATACCTCCTCCAGTTACCGTTTCTTCACTCGGAAGCATTAATTTTTTATTTTTTACAGTATTTCGGTCTAGGTGTAAAGCCAAAACCATATAGGACTAAGATTTTAATAAAATAAATAAAAAATGTTTCAAATCTCTATTTACAACAATAAACATAAGATATTAGGTGTGTGAAATCTGCTCCTAAAATTATAAGTGATTTGCTATGTTTACTAAGCCGAAGTAAAAATTTGAATATACTGACTTTTCCATCATATAGTGCCCTCATGCTGTGTGCAAGAGGTATGTGAAAAATATTACTTTTAAGTTTGTAACAATGCATTTTACAATCTAACCTCTGTTTTAATGTACTGCAATAAGGGTCATATTCCTATAAAACTCTGGACTGCAAAAAACTGTATGTTTACAATACCAACTTTGTATAGTCCTACCGCATCGATAAAATCGTGAAGCGTAATATAAGATGCCTATGACCATCGACGAACTTTATGCTAAGTTAACATCTGCTAATGATTTACAAACTAAAGCACTAACAGATAAATTAGATCTAGCGGCCGCAAAATTTGACAGTGGGATTAATGATTGTCATGCTTAGTGTTGTAAAAAAGTGTTCCAACGGAAATATTTCCATGGAAATGGAAATATTGGAAATTTCCGAACTTGTCTCGGAAATATTGGAAATATTGAGAATATTGGAAATATTTTAAAAAATATTTAAAACTTGTTCTAAATGATTCAAAATAAATGTTTATTATTATATCTTTTATAATTTGTAACCCTATACTAATAATACATTAAAATGTTTTTGTTGGGTTTTCGGTCACTCTTGAATAAAATATTTTTCTTTATAAGGGGTTAACGTTTCGGTTTTATTAGGAAACCATCATCAGAACTACTATAGTTCATAACCCAGTCTCCTGGTGGAAAGGACTTTGTTCTTCATCTTCTTTATCAAAAGTAGCGTCACGAATTTTGATGATGCCAGCATCTTCAGCAGCCACTGAGCGCAGTTTTAGCGTTTATAGTCACATTCATTCTAAAAAGAGAAACAGGCTTACTAATGACAGAGCGACTAAATTGCTCTACGTATCCCACAATGAAAACTTGCTAAAGAAAATTGAAAAGGGCGATAGGTCAATTTTTATTTCCGACACTGACACTAGTGACACTGTTAAAGATTTTGAAGAAGTTGACTGGCATGAAGAAGACCCTAATGCCGAAGATAATATTGAGGATGATGACGACAGCGATGAACATATGCCTCTTGCTCGACTTGTTTGTAAAAAATAATTATTTTTTTTTACAAATTTGACCCTATTTCTATTTTTTTGATGTTTAACATTTATTTGTGTTCGTGTATAGGAAGCGTTCTATTTTTTGTTGTTATTTTTTAAATAAATATTTAGTTTTTTCTTATTTTTTTTAGTCTTTAATTTGTTTCCAATATTTCCATATATTTCCAATGTTTCAGGAAATATTTCCGGAAATATTTCCAAACATATATTTCGGGAAATTTTACAACACTAGTCATGCTCGAATTATTGAGTTGGAATCCAGAAACTTGCAATTAGAAAGGAAACTTCGTAAAAATAATGTCGTCATTTTTGGACTTACGCAGGTCAATAACATCTTGGAAGACACGCTTGCTTGGTTTGAGTCTTGTTTCTGGTGATGTCAACAATATCTATCAGATAAAGGATAATAGTAATAACTCTCCTATTATCATAGAATTTGTTTCTTACTTATAAAGTCGACTCTGTTCCAAAACGTCTCCAAGTTAAAGGGTAAACAAATATCCATTGCCAATGATTTGTATCCCGAAGACAGAGAAAATCACCGGATTCTAGTCAAATACTTAAAAGAAGCCCGAAGTAGAAATCTCAATGCTAAAATTAAGGGACACAAACTTTTGATTGACAATACGATCTACACTGCCAAGGAACTCTTAGAACTTGAGGAGAAATCGGGAAGTGAAACAGAATTATCATGATTTAATTTAGAGAGTTAGATTATTGTCCCTATAATTGTAAAATGTTATAAAATTAAAAAACGTGCACGTTTCTTATCAACTAAAATGAAATTAACGGGTAATATTAATTCAGATCAATTACCCTTGTCTTCAAGTTATTGATGCGTACAAAAAAGTTGTTAAGATGTTTTAGTTTTCTATTCAATATAATGCAAATGGGGTGCTCCCCATTGGTAAGTTATTATTTAGGAAAGAAAATCAGTTGAATTAGCAGAATAATATGCGGATAACCAACCATCTGGATAATTTTATAA
This sequence comes from Polydrusus cervinus, assembly GCA_935413205.1. NCBI lineage: Eukaryota > Metazoa > Arthropoda > Insecta > Coleoptera > Curculionidae > Polydrusus > Polydrusus cervinus. The sequence continues at coordinate 79,570,517 of OW284512.1, read as the reverse complement.
ACCATTAGATAATATCACAGGTTATCTGTGTCTAAGCAAATTTGTTTATCTTTATATCTAATACAGGTTAAAGGGCATAACGGATTTTTTGACTCTCTTGAGAATGAGAAAGAACAAAAAGTGACACAGCATACATATTTGAATTTAAGTATTTTTTTTTAATCAAACCCTTGTCATGGTTATATTTACAATTTGTGGCCCTTCAGTTTGGACCTTTTTTCTGGAAAAATTATGTTTCGGATTAACCCAGAAGTTAATGTCATATGTAGATCATAAAAAACTAAAATAAAAAAATAACGATCATTTTGGCAATTAGATAAAACAGCCATATATAAAACTTAAAAACATCAATTATTATTAACAATATGTAATTAAATGAGTTTAGAAACCTAAGGATATTAAAAAATTGTACAGATGTTTCCTTATAATTAGAAAATGCGATGTTCATATTTTTCCCTTTATATTTGCTAATTTAACTGATTCTGTATCTTTTTTAATAGCGTAAGTACCAAGTACACCTTATTTAAATCGCCTAAAGATCGAACCAATCAAGAGAAATCCACTTTTAAGCCAGAACAAGCTCTTTTGGGTCAAAAAGAAACAGTCTTGGCTCCAGAACAAACACTCTTGGGCCAATATCAACCACTCTTGGATTGAGATCACACCCCTCTTGGCCAAGAAACATAGAAAGGTTGTTCTTCTGATTAAAATATCAAGCTTTTTAGACAAAAAAAAACGTTATTTTCCCGAAGGGAAATGTGATCTAAGTTTTTAGAAAAGTCGTAAGCATTTCTCCCAATAGATTTACGTTTTAGCTAGTCCCCCCCCCCCCTGAAATTTACTCTCCCACGACACCAAGTCTGTCGATCGGCGATTCTTCGACAAGTGAAAGTTCTCAACCTCCTTAGATAATAAAAAAATTCGATGAAGGTGGTTAGAGTAGTTGGGTATCAGGGGTAAGCAAAAAAGATTTTTTTTCTATACCGTCCCTGTTCAATATGTAATGTTTGCCTTTGTTAATCGCAATTCCTGATTGGTATGAACAGACAATACTGTTAAAACACTGACAATACACGGATTGATTGCAGGTCTCGTCTTTTCCGAGGCGTCCCGGTGGGTCAACTACCTGCAGCAGGTCGGGTCACGAGACGGCGGCGACGAGGGCTTCAAGCGTCGCTTCTGCCACCCCCGCTGCCGGGCGGAGAGAAGCTGGACACACCAACCACTTTCTTATACACAATGATTGAGCATCATTCTGACAAAGAGTATTGAGTAGATAAACGGTAGTTTTAGAGAATTTCAAAACGACATGTCAACAGTTATTTAGACTACGAACATTTTTAATGTATGGTAATATTCAAACTATTCGGTGCGCAGATTACCTTCTTCCATTGCTGCTATTTTTCTACCCCCCAGCCTGCAGGATGAATGTCCGCGTTACGTCTGGGGAATCCTGTTTGCGAAAGGGAGGTATTTTTGGTGAATTATGCAGGGTTTAACGACGAGACGCAGATGTCAGTAGCGTATCATGGGTTCAAGGGCAGAGAGGGGGAGGGGCCCCATTAAAGAACCAAATTATTTTTAACAATAAAATTAGTGTTCTTTTCAATATTTTCTTTAATCAAAAATCGGCCAAGTACACATTTTTGTAACATAATTACTTGTTACTAAAATCTACTATTTTATTTATAATTACTTTTAGTTTCAAGTTAAATGAGTTTGGATTTATTAAATAATAAGAGCAAAAAAAGAAATATATCTAGACAAATTTGACAAGAGTTGGTTTTTTGATTTTTTTAAAAACTATTTATCAATTAAATTGGTGGCTATATTTATTGCTCTGATAAAAGCAGCTACAGAGTACAAATTTGAAGAAAAAAAAATTTAAAGTAAATAATCCTTATACATCCAAAACATCTTTTTAAGTTGATTATATGGAGCCATGTGCCAAGAAAACTACTGTTTTCAAAACAATAAAAATATCTGTATTAAGATACTCAGGATCTTATTAAGGTCGCCTTCCATTTCTTTAAAATCAGATATATATTTGAATCTATGTAGTTTTGCTTGCATAAGTTGAATCTTGGGACAGTGACGGATCCAGGATTTTTTTTTGAGGGGGGCTACCAGAAAAAGTTACTTTTAAAAGAGAAAAGGTGGTATCCCGGCTTAAAAAACCTTCCTATTCTCAAAAAAGACTAAAAACTGATCCTTCCTACGCCTAATTTTCAAGGCTCAAAGTAACACCCATTGCTGGGGGCTGCCCCCCATCACTAAGATTTGCCGCTGGGTTAGGAGACTTTAACAAGTAGGTACTCCCTGATTTTTGACAGATATTTTTTTAAAGTACATAATTTTAAATGCATTGCGTTATATTTTATAGACACAATCATTTTAGATTGGGAATGCAAAAAATATTTTTTTTTGTTTGATTAAAATACCTAATAAAAAGCACCAAATGAGGTGGAGGTTGTGTGCTTTATTATACTACATATACGCCATAGCCTTTTAGATTTGGAAGGAGTATGAGCGTCCAAAGAAATGTTTTTAAAAATTAAAAATATGTAAATTATTTTATTTTTATTTATATATTTTAAAATGTTTCTGTCTGTAAAAAATTGTTATTTTGTCCATTAATTTTAAAATATACTGAAAAGAAGTAAGTAAAATACTAGAGAAATAGCGCCACAGGCGAAATTCTTTAGCAAAATTAATAAATCTAGGTACAAAATAAAAATTTTTTACAGCATCGCAGAAAAATATTTTATTAGAAATGTGAAAACCTTTATACTTAATATATATTTAAATTCAAAATTCTTGTAGAAAATGTCAACATCGCAACGGTATTTTTGTATGAGATAATAGTTTTTTGTCCAGCCTGGAAAAGGAAAGAAGTTACCCCCCCCCCTCTCCCTCCTCGGACACTCATGATTCCTAGTTTTTCATTTCAGCACTTTGTGGGGAAGAACGGGAAGGGGGGCAAGTGGCGCAAGTGGCGACCTCTCCCTTGCAGTTATGTAATTTGTATCTTTACTAGCATAAGCCAAGTAACAGAAGACCGTGAGCTAGCCCCGTGGCAAACGTCAACCTATTATTTTTTTAACAGGCCTGTATTGTGTCTCTCTTACTCCTCTGCGTTATACTTGAACGACCCCGAACATAAAAATTAGCTAAAAAAAATTAAAAAAATGTCAGTTGGTCATTTCATGCTAAAATTTCTATTGATTACTTCTTGTAAATTCTGACCGAACATAAAAAAAGTTGTCAAATCATTACAAATTTTACGATCTTTCTATACGTTACATCCTCTTTGCACAGAAATAGCTCAACTATTTATTTTGCTATTTTCCACCGTGCGTGGCCTGGCGGGCATTGGCACAAGTGGCGCGGTCAAGGACATTTTCTCCGGACGATACCCCCGTCTAGGAGTCTATTAGAACTTAGAACTAGCTTTGCCTTTGCTACTAGATCTCAAATGTTTTTAACCCCTTTTTGCATTCTGATGCGGCCAAAAAGTACTGCACCAGCGATTACATGAAATGTCAATGTTTTAACGGTTCGTAGTAAGTCTTTAAAACAATCTGTGTCTCTAGGTCAGTGGTTCTAAACCTTTTAGTAATGAGGGACCATTTGACAACATTTTTGTGTTGACATGGACCACTTACTCTTTGGGGGGTAAATACAGTAAATGAAAATTAATAAAATTGTTCTATCTATAAATAAAACATGTAAATTACTGGTCAAAGCCAACAATATTTTAATTTTTTACAAAAATTTAACAACAAAGAGATAATATATATTTTAATGCGATTTTTGTGATTGCATTCTCTTTACTAACTTCGGAATCCTTGGTTCAGTGCTACTCAAAGCCAAACGCATGTCGGCACTAGCATCCAACCGATTTCGGTGCTTGTTTTTAATTATTAGAAGCGCCGAGAACCCCTGGTCGCATAAATATGTCGATGAAAACAAAGTTAGATAACGTAAAGCAATTTCTCGAATATTTGGAAAAGAAAGTGCCTTTTGGCTCAAAAAATCTTCAAGATTAATTCCTGCCTCGAACGTATCTTTCAAGTTACTATCGTGTTGCATTTCAATCACTTCTTCTTGAATTCCACCTCAGAAACTTTGACAATGAAAGGATTGCGGATCAGTTTCCGAATACCTTCGTCCTCACAGTCAGGAAAATAGCGATTGAATTCACTTTTTAAGTTTATTAAATGGTGTATAATGTTCTTTTGAATTTCCCCTTTATTCTCAGCACACTGTCCGTTAATAATTTGATTCAGCTTATCAAACGCAGAAAATTCTTCTTTTTCGACTTTTTTGATCCATAGCTCGATTTTAGCGATATATGCACTGATTTTATCTTCATATGCAAATATACTGCTCGTGCCTTGCAACTTCAAATTTCCTGACCCTTGTAGTTGAAGATTCAATTTATTTAGTTGTGTGAAAAAATCAACCAAATAAGCAAAACATATTTTAAATTGGGAATCGCAGAACTGATCCATCAACTCTGTGTTCTTATCAGTTAAGAATGTTTGTACTTCCTCTCTCAGTTCGTACAACCTCGACAGCATGTTTCCTTTGGAAAGCCAGCGCACTTCTGTGTGGAAAAGCAGAGTTTCGTGTTCAGAGTTCATATCAGAGCACAATTTCTTGAAGAGACGAGTGTTAAGTGCATTCTTTTTAATGAAGTTAACTACTTTTATTACCCTTAAAAACCTATATAGTTATCATGCGATTGCTAGGCAACACATTACAGTATCAGAGACGTTATAAGTTCCATTTACCGGCCGCTAATGAGTACAGGGGAAGTAGATTTACTGGACAGGATAAAATAAAATATTTTTCCGATGGGCTTCGCGGACCACTTCGGGTGCTTCCAGGGACCACCAGTGGTCCGCGGACCACCGGTTAAGAACCACTGCTCTAGGTACAAGAAAGAACAAATTTTTAAATTTACTGATATAGATTTTCTTTTATAATGTTAGACAATGTGTATAGGATAGCCTCTTTATTTTTAGTTTGGTACACTTTTTTCGTTCCCTCATGAAATTTGACCCTCTTTTGGGGATAGAAACCGCCAACATCATTTTTTCTCAAATGTAAAGGTATTTATTGCGATAGCTTGTTGAAAAGGGCAAAAAAAAAGAAACACGACCTACTATTTACTTTTTCATTTCGTTAATCTAGACGCATTTTTTTTTATTTTAAAAATTCATGGAAATGTTGCCCATTTTTTTCTTTACAAAACCCTAATCTAAAGTGAAATTCATTCTTGACATTACGTACCATTTCCGGGGTTATTTGGTGAATTTCGTTATAAACCGTTGTTCCTCTACATTTTCGGATTTTGTTACGTAAACTTAATTTTTTCTGGCTTTCTACATTACCAAAATGCAAAAGTAAATAGTGGGTCGTATTCCTTTTTTTTATGCCCTTTCCAACGAGCTATCGCAATACATACCTTTACATTTGAGAAAAAAAAGTTGGGAGCGGTTTCTACCCCCAATAGAGGGGTAAATTTCATGACGGCGGGACGAAAAAAACGTACCAAACTAAAAATACAGGCACCCGTATTTCCGTATTTTCTCCGCAAATAAAGAGGCTTTCTAATACTGAATTTATTCCAGTTACAAATTCCACCCTGTATACATTTACTTTAGTTTGTAGCCTAAACCTACTAGCTACTAGTATTTGTGGAAATTTAATCAAAATTAACTGAATTTTTTAAAATTCTTGACAAAATTGCGAACAAGTACAGTAAAATTTGGCTTTGATATTCAGCATTATATATAATTTTTTTAAAACTTTGGTTGTTGTTGGTTTCAATAATTTTTGAGCTGTGCAGTGAAAATTTGGTACCGATACAGAAAAAAACAATCGAACTATATAACCGGTGGTGGATGCGATCCTTGCCATATTTTGCTGCGGCGTAATTTCTAGGTGGTTGCCAGAGTTGTCATTTGTCTGTGTTCTACGTCCCTTAAGGATTTGCGTTGGTCTGGGGGATCCTGACAAAGCAGTGGCGGATCTATAGGAGGGAGATGAGGAACAATTTCCCCCTTGAGATCAATATAGGTTTTTAAGTAAATACCATTCATTTTTTCAAATTAGCAATATATACAATAATTTTCTGATATTTGTAATTTCTGTTTTTTATAAAACAAAAAGTATAAAGATTTTTAACCATAATTAACTTACCAGCACGTTTGATTGTGACATTGGCAGATAATATTTACTCACATTCAAAGGTTTCTGATTAGTAAATTAAAAATTAAGGTAACCGAGCCACTATGATTGTGAGGAAATAATGCCTGCCAATGTCATTTATGTCACAGTCAAACGTGCTGATTAGTTAGTTATTGTTAAAAATCTTAATACAACCCTACATAAACCTAATGAAGAAAATTTAGAACAAAGTAGTAGAGTTTAGTGTCCGTATAATTAAATAGAAAAGAAGGTTTTTTTAGCGGCAGGCGAACAAAGTAGTGCATCTATCTTTTGCATTAAAGTACACAGGGACGCCAAAGGTTATGGGTTCCCTGGGGCGCAGGTAGACAATAACAGGCTGTTTCGTTCTTATTAGAACTCATCAGAAAGCCATAATCTGTAAGCGACCCCCAGTACAGCGAGACTATGCTTTCAAGGCATTTTTAAGAAATAAAAACGCGATGAAAACCCAGTAACGAAGTGACTGGAAAGCACAGTCTCGCTGTACTGGGGGTAGCTTACAGGTTATGGCTTTCTGATGAGTTCTAATAAGAACGAAACAGCTTGTCATTATCTACCTGTGCCCCAGGGAACCCATTACCTTTGGCATCCCTGTGTACTCAATGCAATGCAAACTACTTTGTCCGCCTGCCGCTAAAAAACCTTCTTTTCTAAAATTTAGAACGTGCTTCACTATCATAATATTATTTTATAAAATGGCTTATGAATTGAACTTTAAACCGTATAACCGGAATAGGTGCACTATAAAGAGAATAGAAAGATGGTAAAAAAATAATTGGCCTCTGTGGAAATGGCAGTGGCTGCGCCGGGGGAGGAGGCACTGACGCCGCTTTTTTTCTCATAAATTACTTTTTTTAGACAAGCAGATCTCATCAGTCAAAGTGGCGATGACCTTTTTTTTAGAAATTTTCAATGAGTGCCAGATTCCATACATAAAAAATATCGGGCCCATTTGTGCCCATAACCCATTACAATTTTTAGGCAGAGTAGAAAAGCAGTAGAATAATAAAACTTCTCTTTTAAGCCACATTAGTACCCAACTTTTTCTATTTTATGGACCTTTTGAAAAATATGAGCCTCAAAGAAGAAAATTGCTCTGTGAGCCATCATTATTTGCAGGCTTGCCCAAAATTCCTGAAATTCGCAGACCATAGCGCCCCAGCCTGCTCGAAAAAGGGCCCTGCAGAAATGGCGACGCCCAGCGTCGCTTTTGGCCATTAACCCGGGCACTCGGCCAAGGGCATGGAGGGATGAGGATTTATCTTTTGGCGCCAACAATGTTTAGAAACTTGTCAGTAGGGTCGTGTAATTATTATTTGTATAGTTTTCGAGATATTTTTGGAGTTCCACGTAATTGTCTATATTATCTTTCTGTTCTTTGATATTTGAGCAAGGTGAGCTCGCCCAGTCGGTTTTATTGTTCAAATTCAACTTGACTTTAAGATCTCATCGTTTTACGTTTTAATTTCCTGATTAATAAACTTTGGTTCGCTTAGTACGTGTTCTCTATGGCGACTTTTAAGGTTAATCGGTAAATTAATTGGTACCTATAAACTAGTATAGGGTAAGGTGGGGATGTGGGGAACCCTGGCTAGGCTCAGTGGTGTAGCCAGAAAATATGATGGGAGGGGGGGGGGGGGCTCAGTGGGCGCGAGTGGGACTTTTTTTTCTGGAGAAAGGGACAGTCGGGACTACATTCTATTTCATGATATTCTACCTAGTGAAGAAGGCGGAAAATATTTTCGGGGCCACGCTCAAAGTTCGTTTAAAATTCATCTAACTACTATCAAATTTCGAAAATTAAATTATTACCTCTCCCCCTCTACACGATTGGTTTAAGTTTGTTTTTGTAAATGCTTTTTTTTGATATTCCTATTCTTAATTTTAAAAAAATCATTTTCTATATTTGTAAAAAATATGAATATTGGTGTCAAACCAAAATTTTAACATAAGACGTAGTATGTATGACTATAACCAGCGTTTTTCGGGCTCAGTTTTTCATAATTAAAAATAAAGTAAATATCGCTCACCACGCCAAAATTGATAATTTTTTCCGAAATCATGTATTTTAGGAGCGTAGATCTAAGAGCATAATAAAGTATTCTCGTTTCTTCCCGTACTATTTTTTTTAAATTATAAATTATCACACTTCTTCCATAAAAAATGTTTCAATTAAAATTTTTTACTTTCATTTTTCTCTTTAAAAATAAATATGTACCTAATTGTTTTTTGTTTTTGTTGTAAAAATATTTTATTGCATTGGGTTATATACTTGTTGATTTAAAATAGCTCTAAAAAAGGAAAAGCGGAACAGACAAGTATATAATAGAAAAATACTATAAAATTATTTTTTTTACTCGTTTTCCTATAAAATTGCATCATACATCAATAACTAAAACGATATGCGTCCGAGACCTGAATATGTATATATAAAACAGGACTCTTAGAAGGAAAAATTTAAAAACTAAACGTTTCCTACAAAACCTTTGTAATCTAAGCCAAGAATACATTATTTAAAAATTTAAATTAAGAGTCCAAGCGTGAGACGAAAAATTAGGTTGCAACTAGACTTTTAGACCCCGAGCTCTTAGGCCCGGGGGAGAGGGGGGGGGGGGGGGTGCCGGGCTGCAGCCCCTAAATACGCCACTGCCCAGTAGTATCATTCGTTACTAAATAAATTATAATAATAGTATCATTATTTTGTTAGGATTGACAATAATATTGATGCGATACTGATGATCGTGTAAGGTCCCCATATGGGCGTGGCGTGGGCAGAATAAAATAACACTCAACTTCCTATCTGACTATACGTACAAACCACATTTTTACCCAGTAACACAAAGAGCGAGGACAACATGGAAATGTAAATATTTATATTTAAAAAATGTATCTTGATAACTTTTTCAATGTCAGACACTCTACGGTCATTGTCTTTTATTATTATGCTGTTTTTTTATCAGTCTTACAAGAGTTTATAGTGTAAACTACTAAACGAGCAATGACTATATTAAAATTCCATTACAGAAATAGGACAGAGATAGTGTGGCGTTAATTTTATTGTTTGTTTTACTCGAAAAAAATATAAACTTTTTAATAGTTTTATTGGCATTTTCGAGATTCATACACTAAGAAGATTTATAACCAGCGGCGACTCGTCAGGTGAAGTAGGTGAAGAGGCTCTTCACCAAAAAAAAATTAAACCAGGAGGAAAGTTTTTCGACAATATTAAATATTAAAGTACCAATACAGCTACCATTTTATCCCTTAACAAATAATTATGTTCGAGTTAATAATATTAATTTAATCCGAAAGTAGCTATGCATAATAAGCCCATGGTTAACTCCGTTGGACAATAATTCTGAACACTCGTGCAATTTGGCGCGCTCCAGATATGATGGAGGCATAATAATATAATTACTACGTTTTCATGGGGACTGAGTTCGATTTGAATATTTTTTAGCCTATTACATTCCAAGGCGTTTTCATTGCAGTTTTCAAATCGAATTGAAATCGATTTCAATTCGGATTTGAATTTTCGACATTTGTCTGCTGTCATGCGTCAAACCTGTGGTTATAACCTTTCTTTTCGCGTACTTTTTTATGTTTTCGCTTTTAGATTTTGTTATTTACTAGTTTCTATTGCTTTTTTGGTCGGTCATTATTAAAACGTTTATAAAAGAATCGCCAAAACCAAACATATAACATGCGAACTATTTGTAGGTTATGAGAATCAAATTCCGTTCCGGTCTTGCACCGTTTTCATGATTAAAAATTTCGGTACGATCCCGATACGATCCCAAAAATTGGCGAATCGACCTTGAACTGAAAACGAACTCCATACGGTAAAAATACCTGTTTTCATGTGTTCAATTCGGATTCAAATCGAACTGAATCCTCATGAAAACGTAGTAAATATCAGTCCTTGGAGTTCAGTGGGAAAAATTATTCCAACATCTACAAAACAGAAGGAAGACATTTTTGCCTTGTACAGGCCGACTAGAAAATGTGTAGACTACAATAATATATATGATGTAGGGTTAACATGAGACAGACGTGTGTTACGTACGAACAGTTTCCTCCAGAAATATGTAGAACGTTCCAAGAGAAAAAGGTAAATTATTATTTTTATCATTAGGTATACGAACACCACATCAAAATTGATTGAGGAATGATACATTTTGGGGAGTACTTGTAATAATCACATATATATCGGATCGTACACGGACAGTCTTGATAAGGAAATAGGAAATGACAGTAATACTGATCGTGTAAGGGCAAATTTCAAGCAGTAACAGTGCCAGAAAAATTGTAATAAATTGGCACAAGCGGGTCCGATATTTTTAAGGAGGGCCCTCCGCCCCCTCCACCGCTGATTTCAAGGATTAATGGCCAGACTGATGTAAATGCTCATTAGCACCAGGACTGATGCGAGAATGACGAGGGACTGATATCTGTCAGCCTGCATGATCGTGTAGTGCCTGCAAATGAATTATTCAATAATTTAATTTTTGAGTCATTCCCTTAGTCACCGTATTGTCCATAATACTGGCATGCCCACGTCAAGTAGTAATTCACTTTTATTAATCTAGTAAAAGTAAAACGATTTTACGCAAGGTTAGCTGTAAAAACAGGTGGTTTATTCCTATTAATTGTTACTTTTCTATTGAGCTATTATGCGCTCTTTGTTACGGTATTTAAATTTGAATTACTGATATAAAAAAAAGAAATTATTTATTATTAGACCAATATTTTTAAATTCTTCTCCAAAGTTACCAGCTTCAAGCGAAGATATTATATCTATATTTATTTAATGAAACAAAAAACATTGCTTTTATTAATGTATTTTTTAAATTTAGATTCTACAGATGTTTGGGAGTTGGAAAGTTATTATTTTCAATAAAACCAAAATTTTTTTAAACGTATAGATATACAGGGTGTCCATGAAATGACTGTACAACGCTTTACCATAAATTTCTTAACCAAAAATAAGGCGATCTAGGCAAACTTACTTATATGCAATGATTGCAATGTTACTTCGTTTTGCCGCTACAGGGCGCTAAAGTTTTCAAATTAATATTGTTTTTTCTGAATAATTTCTAAAAGCCTTTATCGATTTCCACTCATTTTGGAACTAAGAATGACCACTATTAATAGCGTGTTTTGACGTAGGTATGCTCCATCTTTTTTTAATACCTGCAAATTTAATAATGGCATGTGATTGGTAATAAAAAGTTCCTCTTTTTGTTATCCCCCGTAGAAATGACTTTAATTATTTCTCTGATACTAGCTGATTTTATGTTGAAACCTTTTTGTCTCTTGTAAAATTTTAGCCAGACATGCATAAGGTAAGTTTGCCTAGATCGCCTTATTTTTGGTTAAGGAATTTGTGGTGAAGCGTTGTACAGTCATTCCAAGGACACCCTGTACATGTTTAATATTTACAATGGCTTTCTAACAACCATTACTTCATATAGCAATGTGAGAAAAACTTTTCTTTTTCCGTACAGCACGTCGGCCGCCATATTTGTTTCTCTTACACTTCACCTATCTACATACTATATGTAACTTTTGGGATGAAGATAATTTACCGATGACCATAGTTAAAAATATAATAAATATTGGGATAGTTTATGTATACCTACTTTATTTTGTCTATGTGATGCGACGTACTTTGGTAAAGCCACTGGATGGACTAAAAAGGAACCAACTCTATTATATACATTGTCGGACAAATGCACATTGTACAATTTATTTGCGTACGCCACTGCCTACGCAAACAAAATGATAAAGCAGTCCTAGCCGACCGACATTCAAGTTCGCACCTCCTCGACCTTGTCTGTACGAATTTGAGGCCGACCTCAACATTATAAAAAAAAATGATCGTAGATGCCAAATAAATTTTTTTTGCTAGTCGCCGCTTGAAATTGTGACGTCCATTTAAAAAAAAATAACACCTGGAGAGAGAGCTTCGAGATGAAAATAGGTTATTCTGGATACATTTTATTTTTTCCCAGGCTGGCTTGAGTTTATCAGTAAGACCTCAGAAAATACAGGGTTGGCTTAGTAGTAGTATATTTATGGTCTCATTTTTATATTTCAATGATGATTGATACTTTATTTCGGTGGATCTGACCGCGTTAAAATTTGCCGTGTTAAATTACGGTTCTTCTTGTTCCGAATTACAAAAAACTAAGAAAATTATTGTGTTTGGAGATACCCTATAAAAGTATCAAAAATGGGACACCCTGAACAGAAATTTTTGTTCTTATTCGAGAAATGGCGTAAATAATGGCTAATAGTTCCCGGGTTAGTGGTAGAAAAAATATTTTACAGTACGTTATAAATATTTTTTAATTAAGTAATGAACTTTTATTTTTCCCTAATCCCTAAACAACCTAAATTTGAAAAAATAATATGCTTTTTGCTCGTTTGAGAACAAGCAGGAGTTTTTATGAAAAATGAGTTTTTTCATAAACCCACAAATAAAAAAGTTTTTCCTCTTCGATAGTCAACACTGTATGTAGATATAACTTCGCATGGAAAAAGAATTTGGAAATATCGGTCGGATGCTCTTCACTTTCAAATGTGTCATCATGTCAATAGCCAAGATATATTACAATCTACGGTCGTTACAGATCCAAACCTAAAGTGTGTATAATTTAAAATCGTGGGTCAATTTCTTTTTCACTTAAAAACGAGCCTTCCATACCAGCGTGCAATGCGACATCGTTTCCTGGCTTATCTAATTGAAAATTTAATACCAAAAATTTTACTAAAAGAGGTTCACTAGAACTTTTAGTCTAGCGGATGACACCTTATTTTTTTTTGCAAAAAAAGAAAATGAAAATTTATTTTAAAGTTTCAATTATATAGGTTCAAATTATATCATCCGCCATGCAGAGCATAAAAATAGATATATTGCGACTATTCTTATTTTCCATTAAATTTACTAGCGATACCCCGATATTATCTAAAAAATCTCCACGGATGCCGCGCCACTTATTTATCGTGAAATTAATTTTTATAATAATTTTTTTATATAAAAAAAGGCATTTTGTTGCCATCGCCAGACGCAGGTACAATATGCGCGATGTGGTGAAAATGCACTATTTGTTCGTGATGACGCATCGACTACTCTTTGTTCCTAAAATATCCACCAAACTGTATGAAATCGGAGATTCCGGCTGCTTCACCAGATAATAATTAAGAAATGTATTAATGGATGTCAAACAGAATATCCATAGATTCTATTACTATTATATTATAAACCTTTTCTAAATAATTAAAAACACGGCGCTAAAGAAGAAATTTTAAAGACATAAGATTAGAAGAAATGTCATATTATTCTATTAACATATATCCTGTTATCTTTGTTTCGATAATTTAAATAGACAAAGAAAGTTTAGAAACAGGAAACCAGACTAGAGACCTCAGCCTCAGTTGGCGTGACGTCGGTAAGTGGCTTAACGTGTTTTTATCAAGAACTATTCCCCATATTATTTTTATTATAACCGGTTTTGGAGGTAGTGGCGTGTGAGACAATGTTTGCCTAAATATATTGATGTGCTGTGGAGCTTTTACAAAAATTTGTTTCATGATACCGATAGGCCAGTTCATTTGTTGGGAAAAAGTTCTATATATTAACGTATCTGTTTAGATTAAATATTTTTTATGTGAAAAATATAAAGTTAAAGCCGACCCAGTCTTTTACGTAATGGAAAAATTAAGATCATTCTTTCAGCCAGAGAATAAAAGCTTAATCAGTTGGATTGCATTAAATTAGTTTGTTTATTTCAATTATTGTTCGTGGCAATATGTATGTACATACGTTGATATTAAAGCTAAAGATTTAAAAGCATACCGATAATATCTATTACATTACTAAGATGCCCTCTGGGTATACAAATGCAGGTTTTAGGCGATATTAATAGTCTAATATTAGCACCATCAACCTAAAAGAATTATGGAAATTTAATAATTCTTTTATGGACCCAAGAATTTTTTATATGATGCGAATTGCTCTTCGTACTTCGATTTTCCAAAAAAATTTCGTCGTTCGTCAGTAAGTAATATTATTTCATAAACATTAAATAGGTATTATATTTTTTTTTTGTTAAGTTTTAGATTTAAAAAATACCTCTTTTATTAAAGATATTATTATGTATGTATGGTACTAGTGACTCCTAAACCGGGAAGGGTGAAAAAAAGGATAGACTAGTGCGTGGTTTGTATCCCACGCTAAGCTGTAGGTCCTGTTTGGCTGACACTAACCAGACGATAGGGAATATAATGGGCCTTTTAGGCCTAAGTAAACTGGGCTCTTCCGCCAACTCCTGCTGTAACATTAAAGCCACTCAATGCCTGTCAAAATATTTACTAAGTACAATGGCACAAGCAAATTTGCCATGAGGCCGTGTACTCTTAATCCGAACGATCCCATCCCATCACCAAAATTCAATGGCAATGTCATAGTCACCGCGAGCTTTGCCGCACCCGCGTCCTGTCCTGCCGCTGCAGTACGCACCCCTACGCATCTCGACCCATCCAACTCGATCGATGCCGTCGAGAGTTCAAGGCACCCGTTCAAGGACAAGGCCAACCGATTCAACCGCGGTCCCGGTCGCGCATTCGATCCCGCGCTCGCGAACAACTCACACCGAATGTTATCAAACTACGTTCGTGAATAATCGCCTCTCTTCCCGAACGTCGGCCTTATCACGGCGCCTTAACAACCCCCTAAATATCGTAATATTGGAACGTACGGGGCTAACGCACCCTCTGGCGCACGCGTATGCAACCCCCAAAGTTGTCGTGGATGAGCCAGCGGGCCACTGGTGGCGATTTCACTTTCATTCTTCGGTTCGCGGACGAATGGAAGTAGCACCGCGAGTTGCTCTCAGTGTGCCGATCGGACACTACTTTCATTTTCGAAAATTTTGATTGACAGTTTTGTTGATCACGGATGAGTACCATGGAAAATTGCTCCGGTCGCCTGGTGGTCCTGTGAATTAGTGACGAACATGATTTTTTAAAATCGAGTTATTTGGATAAATAATAATAAAGACCTTTTGACAGCCGGTAAGCTGCAGTATTAATTTCTGTTTAAGAGGATAGTTTTTGAAAAACTCCTCTAAAAATAGACATTTATCTGTCAAAGTTGTGTCGCCTGACGTCACGAGATTCTGTCGTATCAGAACGTAACTGACCTAACCAAACCGGGCACAAATTGATTCCACGATTTATTAATTCAATTATTATTGATATAACTGGAGGTGGGATCTGTTTTTTCTTTGTTTCGTGATTCGTGAAAGAGACTTGTTCGAAAATTGTGGTTGACAGTGATAATACTATCGCAAAATAAATAAATATATTGAAAAAACGTAATCTATTTCACGTAGTAACCAATGATTTTGATACTAACTCGGTGAACAATACAGACTATTTTTAAATCTGATAAAGACTATTTTATTGAGACTTTGAATTCGTTAACAAAGACTTGAAAATCTGCAATATTAAAGACAATCAGTGAGATTTTGGTGCTATTATTAGTACATGTGTTTTTAGGATTTGGAAACAATATCAGTGCAATAATTCTCAGCATTACCTAACCAAAACAAAAAAGATAATCTACTCTGCAAAACATCAGACATTAATTCAGCACATTTGAACTTACATAAATATACATACACTAACTCATATAATTAAGCATTAGAGCAGTTGCCAAAAGCCATATATAGGGTGACTCATAAGAAAAATAACTGTTTACCAAAAAAACAAACCACAACCAGCTAATCACAATGCAAACTTCAACGATCATATTCAAAACTGACAGCAAGGATTTCCGAATTCCTTCGGGTGGAATCGTGTCGTCGTCCACATCGTCCTCGACCACTTCGATGCGACCGCCGCCCCCGCCTCCTCCGCCGAAGATCAAGATCTTGGACATCAAATTGGAGGAACCGACAAGTTCAATCCCCGATATAGGTAAGATTAGTTTTGATTGTCTTACCAATTTAGTATTAGGTACTTAAACAGTGGGGGATCCAGGATTTTGCTGAAGGGGTGGCGGGACTAAAAAAAATTACATCTAAAAAAAAGAGCGTATCCAGCTCTAAAACCTTTTTATCCAAAATACACTTCTAATAAAATACTGACCCCTCATAGTCCATCAATTTTTAAGGCTCAAAGTAAACATTTTCTAAGGAAAAGAGAGGGGGCGAAACTGCCCCCCCCCCCCCCTGAATCCGCCACTGTACGTACAGTGTAAAAAGAACTAATAATATTCATTGATTAATGACTTTTTTGTCTGCCAATGGACCTGTCACTTCATCACAGTATGCTTTAAAGAGGTGCATGTTGTTGATAATTAGGCGAGGCTGTAACTCTTATTTCTGGAGCGCCTTGTTGACCCAGTGTGAATTCATGCTATGTCCAAATGTAGCCTTGGCTATATTAGTTAATCTATAGATTTCCTTCATACTATTATCTTGTTTAAACAGTGCAGCAGCGGCACTAAGGGGTGGACGGGGGCCCACCCTGAAAGAAAGAGGGCCTACCCAAATTGTGTGATTAATTTAAATACTTATTATTTTCCTGTATGGCTACGAATTTTTTAAAAAAATCACAACTTCGAGGAGCAGGGGGTGACGTACCGATGACCTATTTTTTTAGAAGTCACTTTTTTGAGAAATGGCAATTATTCACAAATCCTTTTTTTTTTTTTTAAATAATCCCAGCTTAAAATATCTGAAGCATTTGTACCAACCTATGAAAATTTTTCTGTAGCCGTCACTGAAACTGTGCGAACAGACGTAATCTGTCTTGAAATTGTCGCTTTCGTTTTTTTTTAATGACCGAGGTTACTACTGTTACTCTGTCAATAAGAATCAATAAAGGAAGCAAAGAATTTGATTTACTATCACTTGCACTGATAAGGTCAGTGGTCTTTATTGTCATGGGCTTTAAAAACATTTACATATAAATATGTTTTATACTACGTACCCTTATTTAAATTTTCCATTTTTGGTTTATAGTGATTTAATGGGCATGGGCGTAGATAGGTGGTGCCAGGGGGGAGGGGGGGGGGGGGTTCTTAGGTCGGGCCGAACCACTTAATTATTAAAGGTTCGGGTTTTCCAGTCCTAACAATTTTTTTCCGGGCCTATCGCGCCTCACGGGTCTGCTGGACTTTTGTAGCCAGCCGGTCTTTTGGGTCAGCCTTGGTTTGCTTTTGTGTTTATTTTTAAAGAAATATTTGTAAAATAATTTTCAAGCCCTAATAATTTATTTCGGGCCTTCTGAGCTGCCGGGTTTGTCTGATCTGCCGGGTTTGTCGGGCCTGCCGAGTTATTCGATTATGGTTGAATTTGTTATTCTATAAATAGATAATGAAATTAATAGTAATTTATGGCACTTTTTAGGGTTTCGATTCCAATAGAGTTTTAAACGAGTACTGATGATGTGAGTGATTAAATCGAAATGCCATATTGACTGATTTATGAAAATATCTTGACTTTTTTTTTGCGAAAAATCTTTCTTTTTTGGAAAGACAGCCAAAACATTCTACATTAACTTGGCTTCTCATCAGAATGTTATTCGATCGATACCACACGATAAAAATTCTTGGCTATTGTGTTTTTTGAAAATTTATCAAAACGAATTCCGCCAAATGGCCAGTCTCATCAAGAATCTCATAAATAAAAAACGTTTAAAAGGTGCCAATCTGCTTTTACATTTATTAAAGATTGGGTTTGTTTGTTTGTAGTGTTTTTATCATAAAAGAGTTGCCTTTGAGTGGATCCTTCGCTTAAATTTCGGTTCTTATTGGCCCGATTTAGAAAAAAACTAACCAAATTATTGGACTTTTATTCACCAATTGAAAGGTGATATCTATGTGGGTGTGGAAACGTTATTTTGATGCAGAAAAAAGCTCGAGAAAAAGATATAAGTCAATGAAAACCATAAAAATAATTACCTACTAAAGTTCATTGTTAGTGTAAATAATATTGAAAATGATTTCTTCTTCTTCTAAAATATAAATAACTTTATAAACATTTTCCGATTATTGTGCCGATAAAAAACTGGGACAGGAGATTTACAAAAACAATGTAAGAAATACAAATATCCCCTAGACTATAAAAGGTGTCTAGAGCTAAAAAGGAAAAACATTCAAAATTTAAAAAGTAACCTAGGTTACATAATGGAATGTTTTGTATTTTTCGATACGGGGTGGTTAAATTTGAGAGACATCATATAATATGGATGAAGTAAATTTATTAGATTTTTTTAAAGTCAAATATTTTATAAATTATTATATTTACCATTACCACAAAATAATAAATAAAGCTAATACAGGTAATAAAATACATTTAATAAAAAGAAAAAAATTGCGAACACAAAGTTTGTCAAAACAACACAAAATTAATATTTGGTCATAGAACCATTTCTGTTTATTACTTTTTGGAGCCTTTGTGGCATACTTAAAACTTTATTTCATCCCAAGCTTGATTTATCCTATGACGTAATTCATCCCTGTTTCTAGGTTGAAAATCATGTTTATACATAGATTTGACCATGGCACCCCAAATGTTTTCTATCGGGTTCAAATCGGGACTCTTCGAAGCCCAGGG
This sequence comes from Polydrusus cervinus, assembly GCA_935413205.1. Taxonomy (NCBI): domain Eukaryota; kingdom Metazoa; phylum Arthropoda; class Insecta; order Coleoptera; family Curculionidae; genus Polydrusus; species Polydrusus cervinus. The sequence goes on along the minus strand of OW284512.1, from coordinate 79,551,648 downwards.
AAGAACTGCTATGTTATTTTCTTGGAGAAAATTTTGTACAATGCGCGCTGTGTGTATTGGAGCATTATCATGCTGAAATGTGTAATTTTGACCGTATACAGCGTTTACCGATGGTATCATCACTTCGTTTAGTATATTAACGTATACTGCTGCAGTTAGTCTTCCTTCGACGATTTGGCAAAGTCCTGGTCCTCTAGCGCTAATCCAGCCCCAAACATTTATGGAGAAACGCCCACTTTGGTTGGTTTTGTGGGTGTATCTCTCATCATACCGCATGCCGGAAGGCCTATACACCCGAATTCTCCCATTATTGCATGACTGAAAAGTTTTCTCGTCAGAAAATATAACTGTTTCCCATAAATTTATTTGATTAATATATTCATGTGCAAATTCTAACCTGCCCTGTTTATTTATTTCCGTTAAAAAATGTTTATTGGCAGCACAACGGCTTCGTATATCGGAATTTCGAACCCTGTCTCTAGCGGTATTTGCAGAACCTGGAAAATTCGTCTCTTCTTTTGCCTTGATTGCAGTTTCGAAGGGATGATCCCTTAGATAATTAACCAGTCTTCTATCATGATCATCAGTAGAAATTTTAGGGGGACCAGAACCTGCATTCCTAATAATAGTCCCATGTCTTGCTATTTTTTGTTTTGCCAATAGCACGGTATTCTTGCTTACTCCCAGTTCATCTGCAATATCCCTAATAGCAACACTATCTCGCAACCGACTATAAATAATTGCCTTTTGCTGGGGGGTTAATTGTGGCATATTTACAAATAATATATGATTGTATGTTTGACGAGTCAATCATAAAGTGACAATCTTTATTGACATGCAAATTTTCATGACATTTTACTGGTACCAGGCTTGATGTAAAATTATTCTTAATAGTCTAGGAGAAAATAGAAAAATTTCCTGTCCCAGTTTTTTATCGGCGCGATGGTACATATACACTCCAATATCTGTACAGCCCAAATTTAAAAAATCCTTAATAAACATGGCCAGAATTTGGACCAAGAGAACGCAATATTTTTACGGAAATAGTTTTATGAAAACCTTTGTTTCTGAAATAAAAACTGCAAACCTTTTATTTCCATTTAAAATAGGATGCTTGCTGAGCTGGTACAAAATTACCGACTCAAACGAACAAGCCTTTGCAAAACAAATAGCAAGAAATCTGTTTATATTAGCGAGTTGAAAACTCAGTCAGTAGGCAACAAAAATAACACCCAATCAAGGTCTAGGTCATAACCTTGCCAAAAATCTCGGATTAGTGTTTGTTTATAAGAGCGGAAAGCGTAAATTCGACTTGTCTGCTGAAAGCCAGGACCAGACAAGCCGTGCCGGGGGGGATTGTCCCTCCTGAGCTCTAAAAAATTAAAGTTGAAGCAGTGGCGTACAGTCACAGATCCACCCGTATTTTTCATATAAGTACGTACCTAAATATATTTTTATAAAATTTTCTGTTATAACTTTTTCCCCGGTTTATGGAAGACACTACAATATTTAAGTTAGGCATATGACGTCCGTTTCAGTTTTTTATTAATGTTCAATCTTGAAAAGTTCTTATATTTCGAAATTAAATCCAGGAAACCAATAAATTCAATAACTTAAAACACAAAACGACCCAGCAAACGTTTTAAAACCACGGGCACGGGCCTTGGCTAAACTGGCTGAAAATTTTGGCGCTCTGTATGTATACGTTAACACGCTCTTAAAACTGTTGGAGATAATCCAGAGCTAGAAACAATTCTCATTTGCCATTGGTCGATTCAAAGTAAAGTCGACCACTTGTTATGTCCCGGTGTTGCGACGAGTAGCATCGTCACTTTTCACCTTTGATTCATTCGATCGGTGTTAGGCAGCCGCGACTGATTACGGATAAGACAAACCACATGGATGCATATTATACTAAATAAAATTAAAAAATTTTGGTTTTACATATATAGGATACGTAAGACACAAAAAATATAAATACAATATAAATATTTTCATATTATCAGAACAGGTGCTGCAGCTATTATACACTAGCGGCCAATGAATTAAAGGGTGTTTACCCTGTGAGCTCTGAAAATTGATTGGTGAAGGATATTTCGTCGTCCCGGAGTCTTGAAAAAGTGACCATAAAGAATTAAAAAGTTAAAATTGGTACCTGCATAGAATCTGGGATAAAGGTTTTGATTCAAATATCAAATCTCATACATTTGCATCTTCTTAAAATATATTTTTAATTTCTTAACCTCACTTTTGCTTAGTGTCATAAAACGATGTGTCAAATTTAGGTGTAAATTGGGTTTCTTTGTCATTATTCTCTAGTTGACTACGGTGATTGGTCAGCTTTATATCCTAACACAAATGAATATGAAATTATATCCGTTTAGTTAACTAGAAATGTATCCAGTTACTTGAGTGTAAAGGAAACAAAAAATATCATTGTAAGAGTAGAAAAAAACAATTTTAGTTATATATTTTTGTAAAAACTGTTGTGTCCCCAGGATAGCTTCAAAATAAGAATATATTAAAAAAATTCATTAGGTCCAGTTTAGAATTATCCCAAACTCGATCTCATAGCGCTTACGTAATCAAATTCCCTGAACCGTTTTCAATTGCATACTAAAATCTTATAGACTACCTATATGTTGGTAATTAATGTTGGAAAAATAATTAATTTCGCACCCGCGGATTTATTGGAATTCCAATATTTTTCTTTATAAATATTAAAAATCTAAGATCGAATATCAATAATACACAAAACAATATAAGTACCTACAGTATGAGTCGGAAATAATAGTCAGTGATTCATGACTTTCATATAGAGTGTAGTGGGTTGTACGAAGTTAGGGGAGACAATTCCAGTGTTTTTTTGAAATTTTAATAGAGCAGAATATTTATTTTCTTGACATTTTTTTCCTGGCTTCATATAAGCCGTTGCTCTCGATATGAAAGCGATGAGTCACTGACTATTATTTCCGACTCATACTATAGTCGATATTATAGTTGATATATCGAATGTTACGCCATGGATTACCTTAAGACTAGACGTGGGGAGTAAGTATGGGAAAAATCAAGAAAAGGAAGTTGGGAGAAGAATAAAGAGCTTAAATAAAGTAATTTTAGCGGTTTAATATGTATTAAATAAAAGTATCAATAAAGGATAATAATATATTGTTGAATTATAGAAAATGTTGGTTATATTTAAATACGAGAAATGGATGCAATAAATCTGCAACGTCGATTTTCTGCCCACTCCGAGTGGCAAGTGTTTATTTTGTGTTAAGAAAATGGTACCGATGCATAAATAAAACCAGTCATAACACGACTATAAAAAACTTAATTGAAGTGGACGATATAACGTTAAAGGGAAGGGGGCGGTCCGCCCTGCTTGCCAAAGAATGTAGGAGTGCCATTAGGAAAAAACAGCCTTTTTTGAGAAGTTCTTTTGATAGGACAAGTTTTTGGAGACTGGGAGACTGCGTGTTTTTTTTAGAAATAGAAAGATAAGTTAAAAGCAGTGCAGAAGTTGGTAGTGTGAGGGAGTCAGAATTCCGTCTTGGGTGTCATTCCTTCTTAGTCCGCTACTGCAAAGATGTGCCTACAATAAATAATGAATGAATAAAGATGTACTAATTTGGTACAAATTGTATTAACAACTATACGTTAAGTATACCTTAAAATTAATTGTTGCAGTTTGTGTGTCTGATTTAAGTCTAAATAACAGTGAGCAGATAAGCATTTTACTTTATTTATTAATAATAAATTATTTATGAAAGAAGTCACGTAGGCTTGTACTTAGCTGCTCTCACAGGTCAGTAACAGTTTTAACCCATATGTGAATTCTGAGTTTTAGGTTAGAATTCCGAGCTAAAAGTCAGAATTCCAAGTTTCATATCTGAATTTTGAATTTAAGGTCAGATTTCTGAGTTTAAACTTTGACTGAGTTTAGTTTTTTTTTAATCGGTGACCCTTCTACACTTTCCTAGAGTAAATGATGGAGATTTTGAAAAAAAGTTTTGTTTGTATTTTGTTAAAATGTCAGTCTTCGACATTAGAAAAGAAGGTTTTTTAACGGCAAGCGGACAAAGTAGTGCATCTATCTTTTGCATTGAGTACACAGGGACGCCAAAGGTAATGGGTTCCCTGGGGCACAGGTAGATAATGACAAGCTGTTTCGTTCTTATTAGAACTCATCAGAAAGCCATAACCTGTAAGCGACCCCCAGTACAGCGAGACTATGCTTTCAAGGCATTTTTAAGAAATAAAAACGCGATGAAAACCCAATAACGCCATCTATAGGAATCAACTCAATCCAAAAGATAATCGTGACGAAGCAACAATAAACCAAATACGTTAGGCCAACACACCAGTATAGGCAACATTTATCGCATCCCCCAATTTTTCTACGGATTTGTAGATTCAAATAAGTTCGCGCTGCAGTATACCCACTGTGCGCTGCCAACCCGTAATACAATGACGTGTTTTTAAAATCAAGTAGTAGAGTTTAGTGTCCGTATAATTAAATAGAAAAGAAGGTTTTTTAACGGCAAGCGGACAAAGTAGTGCATCTATCTTTTGCATTGAGTACACAGGGACGCCAAAGGTAATGGGTTCCCTGGGGCACAGGTAGACAATGACAGGCTGTTTCGTTCTTATTAGAACTCATCAGAAAGCCATAACCTGTAAGCGACCCCCAGTACAGCGAGACTATGCTTTCAAGGCATTTTTAAGAAATAAAAACGCGATGAAAACCCAATAACGCCATCTATAGGAATCAACTCAATCCAAAAGATAATCGTGACGAAGCAACAATAAACCAAATACGTTAGGCCAACACACCAGTATAGGCAACATTTATCGCATCCCCCAATTTTTCTACGGATTTGTAGATTCAAATAAGTTCGCGCTGCAGTATACCCACTGTGCGCTGCCAACCCGTAATACAATGACGTGTTTTTAAAATCAAGTAGTAGAGTTTAGTGTCCGTATAATTAAATAGAAAAGAAGGTTTTTTAACGGCAAGCGGACAAAGTAGTGCATCTATCTTTTGCATTGAGTACACAGGGACGCCAAATGCAATGGGTTCCCTGGGGCACAGGTAGACAATGACAGGCTGTTTCGTTCTTATTAGAACTCATCAGAAAGCCATAACCTGTAAGCGACCCCCAGTACAGCGAGACTATGCTTTCAAGGCATTTTTAAGAAATAAAAACGCGATGAAAACCCAATAACGCCATCTATAGGAATCAACTCAATCCAAAAGATAATCGTGACGAAGCAACAATAAACCAAATACGTTAGGCCAACACACCAGTATAGGCAACATTTATCGCATCCCCCAATTTTTCTACGGATTTGTAGATTCAAATAAGTTCGCGCTGCAGTATACCCACTGTGCGCTGCCAACCCGTAATACAATGACGTGTTTTTAAAATCAAGTAGTAGAGTTTAGTGTCCGTATAATTAAATAGAAAAGAAGGTTTTTTAACGGCAAGCGGACAAAGTAGTGCATCTATCTTTTGCATTGAGTACACAGGGACGCCAAAGGTAATGGGTTCCCTGGGGCACAGGTAGACAATGACAGGCTGTTTCGTTCTTATTAGAACTCATCAGAAAGCCATAACCTGTAAGCGACCCCCAGTACAGCGAGACTATGCTTTCAAGGCATTTTTAAGAAATAAAAACGCGATGAAAACCCAATAACGCCATCTATAGGAATCAACTCAATCCAAAAGATAATCGTGACGAAGCAACAATAAACCAAATACGTTAGGCCAACACACCAGTATAGGCAACATTTATCGCATCCCCCAATTTTTCTACGGATTTGTAGATTCAAATAAGTTCGCGCTGCAGTATACCCACTGTGCGCTGCCAACCCGTAATACAAAGCCGTGTTTTTAAAATAAAGTAGTGGAGTTTAGTGTCCGTATAATTAAATAGAAAAGAAGGTTTTTTAGCGGCAGGCGGACAAAGTAGTGCATCTATCGTTTGCATTGAGTACACAGGGTACACAGTCTTCGACATTGTCCATTATCCCCCTTCAGCTAAAACATTCAATCCACAACCAAAATTCTGGATGCGTGACACAGTAGTGACTAGGTACTACCAGAGCATTTTTATATATTTACAGGTTCATGCGATAAAAACTTACAGTTATACCAATATGTATAAAGCGAGAATAAAGTTCATAGCTGAAAAATATTTTTTACCGGTACTTCTGTTCTAATGCAAGGAGATAATTTAAATTTTTACCTCTTTAAAAGTACCTACTTATGTACGTCTTTTAATCTATGCGGTATGTATAGTATTGATCTATCGGGATGCTTACAAAATTACATACAATTTATTTTTATCTGACATTGAAATTTTTAGCTGTACCAATAACAATGTAATGATAACTTATTTTTTTGCGAATTTGAAGGTTGTTTTTAATTATTTAAGTACTTGAATATAATAAAAGCCTATTAGCTAAAATTTGCGTAATGGTTGATACCGATTGTCAATGTCAAGTTCCATACGGGGTTGTCAGATTTAACGTGGGGAGACATATTATCTACATTTAAATTCAACTTGATAATTTTACTTTTTCCTGTTTCTAGACCATACGGCATGGACGAAAATGTTATTCCCTTTTATTTTTGTTGTTTTAAATTGAAGTTATTTTTATATATTTGTATTTCGTTTTTAACGAAATACAAATGCTTATTTTTAAATAGAAACTCTAATTTTTTAACAAACTTGACAAAAGTGTACGAACAATTACAGATAGAGCGAAACGATCTACAAGTTCTCATCTTAGTTTTTTATTTCACGGTCATGGATTCAGTCAGTGTTAAATTACGGTTCTTCTTGGCCTCGATTACAAAAAAACTAAGAAAATTATTCAGTTTTTTTTTCGCGAACGGAAAGGCGGAGTTTACCACTCTACTAATGTTTAATCGTCAGCCCTGAAGAAGGTAGAAACTAAACAGCCGAAACGTCGGCAAAAATTAAAGCACATTAGTAATACTAATAATATACCTGGACGTGACTTTCCTTACTGAAATTTAAAAAGTAATATACAGGGAGTGATCAAAATATAAAAAATTTCGATTTTACAAAGTTGCGTAAACGACATGGCAACGGTGCGGCGCACAATATGTTTGTTTCCTGATCACTATCCGAAAACTTGAAGGTTTAAATGATTTTTGGCGGACAATTAGATATTATTGAAGGTTACGTGACATAAAGAGAGTAAACTAGGAAATGAGAAACAATTATGTGGCGGTTAAATTGTTAAATTAAGGTAATAATCGCACTACTATCAATTAAGCGTTAAGAGTACATAACCGCATGTAAAATAACTTCATTCTTTGCCCTCCGATGCAGTGGTGATGCGATAAGGGACCCTGGGGAAACGCGAAGCGGAGGGTTCCACCTTTGAGGAGTAGGGCCCAGACGTAGATCTAGAACTTCGTCTTGGGGGGAGGGGAGTGTTCATTTTTCCAAAAAAAATTGTTTCAACTCAAACGTAAGATAAAAAAGCGGCGCGTGAAATTTTTTTTGCTAAAAATAGTACATTGTATACCTACTAGGAAAAGCTAAACATTCCGGACGACGGGACGACCGTAAAGATTGTATGTCGAGGCGCAAGCCGAGACTGACAATACGAAGTCCGGGAATGTGGTTTTTTCTACGAGGTATACATACTATTTTTCCGTAATTCAAAAATTATTAAAAGGATATAACTTATTACAATCAACTTTTGAAATAAATATTATTAACTTTGTTCACAAATAAAGGATACCATTAAATATTTGTGTTGTAAATATGGAACCACAGTAATATTGAATTGTCAAGCTTAACACATTTTAGTTTACAAGTAGCCGTACAGAATAGTAATTTACGTTACAAGACCGGAAAGAAGTGTTTTCCAGGGCGAGCCGTAGGCGAGTCCTGGAATCTTGGGGAGACCTGAAAAACACAAATTTCCGGTTGCGTGACGTACAATATTTTTTTTAAGACCGACACTTTTATATAATACATTTTTTAATTCTTTATATTTTATTTCATTTTATATAAAAAATTGATTAACATTACTAAAACCAGATAAAAGAATAAAAATACTGGAAACAACTGCATAAACTGGAAAATACGTTTTTTTTGAATATTTATGTTAAATGTAGAATTGTGAACGTAAAATATAAGTTTGACATAAACAACAAATTCATCAAACGAACTGTCACTCAACAATACATTCGAAATTTTGTTACCTTAGTAACGAAATCAAAGTAGATTCCATTATCAAAGAGCGATTGGAAAATTGACGTAAGGGACTTGCAAAGGATTTTTTCTACTAGCGTGCGGAAAAACGCATTTTTTAGTGCGGAAAATCCACTTTTCCGCACCGTGCGGCAAAGATTTTTCCGCACTGTTATATTTTGAAATTAAATTTAATTAAATTAAATGCTGTACGATTTGAAGTCACTGTTCATCATATTACCTTTGAAATATCTTAGTTGCTATGTTGTATATAACCAGTTGTTGATTTGTATGTCACTGTCAGCAGAATATTATAAATTTAAACTAGTTTATCAGTTTTTCTACTGGAGTTTTGCTGAATTTTTCGGCACGCAAAATGATTTCCGATGAAGAGATGAACGAAAATTTTATAGAAGAAGTACCGGAGGAGATTCTTTTGGCGGCTGAAAATCTCAAAGAAGATTTATTGCCAGAAAAATCAAGAAAACGGTATGAAAAAGAATACACCCTTTTTTGCAAATGGAGTAAGGAGAAGAAAAATGTGAATTTTGAAAGAGAAGAAGTTTTTTTGGCCTACTTTTACGAATTATCGAAATCGTACGTAAATTATACAGGGTATGGATCATAAATTACTGAGGGGTTTAAACGTTTTGTTTTTATTCTGTTTTAATTGCTTTTGTTGTAATAAACAGCCAGTTACAGTAAAATTATTCAACGAAGAAAAAAAATCATAGATTTATGAAGCCCAGTGTATGCAACTAGCGCCCTCTAGTTTCAAACTTAAAAATTTCTACAAATTCTTATTTCTTGCTCATAAAAACATAATATTGCCAACTTTCAATTCGATTTATTAAACCGTTTTAAAGTTATGGGGCATTTTCGAGAATAAACTTTTACTTTCAACACCCTGTATCTCTAGAACGAGTAACAATCCGGAAAAACGTATATGACCTAATCGGCTTAGTTTCATTTCTAGTATCTCCAGATACTCAATGTTGAAAACTATGCTCAAGCTGAAAAAAAATGTGGATATTGGTATGCATTTTAAGTTAATTTCTTTTCTCAAGAAAAAAATGGTTGGCTTCAGACCAAAAAAGTCGAAAATTTTAACCACAAGTGACATGGAAAAATTTATAGACAGCACTCCTGATGACACATACCTCCTAATTAAAGTGGCAACAATTTTTGGCCTAGCAGGGGCGTGCAGACGGGAAGAATTGACAAATTTGTTGTTTGAAAACGTACAGCTGGAAAATGTTTCATTTTAGTGAAAATAGCCGACAATAAAACGCACACAAGCCGAAGTTTTGTGGTCACTGGGGAGAAAAACTTGGCGTTGATAAGAAAATATGTATCACTTAGACCAAAAAATACTTCACACCAACGTTTTTTCGTACAATATCGCAAAGAGGAATGTTCCATCCAATGCGTTGGCATAAATAAATTTGGAAAAATGCCATCTGAGGTAGCAGCCTATTTACGATTGCCGAATCCAGAAGAGTACACTGGCCACTGTTATAGAAGGTCTTCTGCCACTGCCCTTGCAAATGCCGGAGTGGGCATAACCAACCTGAAGCGTCATGGGGGGTGGCAATCCACAAAAATCGCCGAAGGTTATCTAAACGAATCCTTGGAAAATAAAAACTAATAGCAAGTAAAATATTGAAATCAACCCCAGCCAGTGCTTCCACCAGCAGCTGTGTAGCCCTTTCTTACTCCCATCCAGCAACAAGTACACAACATGAACAAACTGATGGGCTTCAGGACTCAGAAAACGAGCTGCAACCTACTGAAATATCAATTATTCCTGCACCCCAATCTTTACTGGAGAACCGCAACCAACTGGCTTCTGCTATTAATTTAAGTAGTGCTAGTAATTGTACGTTTACAATTAATTACAATATAAATAAGTAAATTAATATTGTAAAATTTTGTTCATTGTAATAAAAATTTTTAAAAAAACTCCGTTTTTTAAATTATTTTAAATTTGTTTCCTCACGCTAGTAGAAAAACTATTGTTCCTAACAAGTGCAGAAAATCGATTTTTCCGCACGCAAATGCCGTTGACAGCACGACGCGTAGCGGAGTGGTGTCAAGCATTTCCGGTCCCTTACGTCAATTTTCCGGTCCCGAGACCGGCAAAACGTTATTTTCTGGACGAAAAATTGTCCAGAAAGTGTATATTTTCTGGTCGGTCTGTTCGGCTTTGTCAAAAAATATTTTTAAGCAATTATTTATTGTTAAATTCAATCAATACTTAGATAAATAAAAATTACTTACAGCGGGTTGCACAAAGAAAAACTACTACTATTTTGATATTTTCAACGAGGCCCCAAACTCACTCGTCCTCAAAACTTTTATAATACGCAATAGAAACAGAAAAATAACTGTTAAATTTTTCTTAAATGGTGAAAAATAAGGATCAGTATAATAAAACCAGACAAAAATGTACATTTGTAGACAAAAATACAATGACACTTTTAAGGTTATCTTATGTCGTTGTTTTATCTTTGTCACTTTTGTAGGCGGTATTCCCACTTTTTTATCACATGTACAGCGTTTCTGTTATGCTATTATGTGAATTATAGAATGTGATTATTATTTTGAAAACTCTGTCTGCGAATGTGAAAAGTTAATATTAATGCACAAAAGCCGTTTTTAATATTTTTTTTATTGAATTTTTAATTTAGATATGTAAAAACGGGTACGCCTATGGTTCGAATACAAATGTTTCAGCTTTAGTTGTAACCCTTTGTCTATTACAAAAAAAAAATAAGCACTTCTCATTAGACGTGGGTGAAATTCCCCACATTATGGGGGGACCACCGAGCAATGTATGTATGTATTTTAATTGGACAGCGCGTAAAGCAGTTTTTTGGAGAATCACAGGCGCGTTATGATAATTGGGATCGTACAAATTTTTATAGTTTTTGCTCACCCTGTACAACGAAACAAAGTTTTTTAATGTGTTTATTCAACAAATAAAAGAAACTATGAAAAAAGTTTTTTTTTGAAAAACTGAAATGAACAAATTTTACCGTCCGTGGACACACGATTTTATAAATTTTTTATTAAAAAAAATACGAATAAATAAAAAAGTTTATCAAATTTGCAAAGATATTTTTTTTAAATAAATAAAAATTACATATTTGCTCACTTTTATAAACAAAACATAACAAGGGTAAATTAATGTTAAATATCGTGAACCAATCGTAAGCCATAGAGAGATAAGATAGCCAATATTTTTAAATTTGACATTGAAAATGTTGATTAATATAAAATTGCATTGCTTATTTGTTTTTGACATTTATTGGAATCCATCAACGGCCATTACAAATGTAAGAGTAAGACAGCCGTCAGTCTTGTAATAATATGCATATTATGTGAATCCATGTACCGCACTGTCCACATTGATAAAACTAGCGTCTCCAGACCCGTACTTACTAAATTTTACACTTCTTTTAGTGAAAACGGGAATTACTTTTTTTGCACATGTCACTTTTCTTTTAAATTTTTAAGTAAGACATAATTGCACATTCACCAAAAGCGCTAGTTCATGGTCTACCACACGGTTCGCCCCCCCCCCTCCCCCCCCCCCCTCTCCCCCCCCCCCCTATGGATGACCATACATAGTTCAATCTTACAGAACTTTTTAGCAGGGTTGATAAAAATCATGATTTAAAAAAAAAATCAAAAATGATGATTTTTTTTTTAATTTACCAGCTTTTACAAATATTATTATTATTTTTAACTGCTTATATTTTGTTTAATTAAACAAGTATTTTTAGGCAGAAATAGTACAGATACAAAGCAAACCTGGAGAAGTTTTAACTTTTAACATGCAAATTTCGTTCGCGTAGTTTTTGCAAGTTTGCGCCTTTGTCGAAACTTGTAATAACTGACAGTAAACGCCTGGCTTTATAAACGATACGCACTTATTTCAATTTTATCAGTAATATTTTTGCTTTGGGGGTTAATCTATCAAAACATTTGAAATCATAACAAGACGGGGCAGAAAGGAATTTAGTGTTTGTCAGCATTTTATAAAAAAGAAAGTGGTGGGCAAACTAGGTTGTAGAGCAGTATGTAAAAAGTGTGGTAAAGAATTGCAAGGTCTACCGGACAGACTAAAAAGTCATTGGGAAACCTGCAAAAGTGAAACTAGTGATATTAGCAGTGGTCTTGAAACTCTTCATGGTGATTGTCAGTCACAGCCTGGAACTGGCCAGAGTGAAATTATCCAGTTGGCAAAGAAACAGAGAAGCGATAACTGTGAAAAGGGAAGTGTAGGTGGACGTGAAAATAGTGGAAGTAGCGGTCATTTGGATTTGGATTGGAAAGCAGCTAAACTAGTATTTCTATTTAAGCATTATAACACTTAGGTTTCTTTTATATATTTTTTTGTTTAAATTAAGTATATTTTTGTATTAAAAAGGTTTTTTTGGTATTAATTTTTTTAAAGTTTTATTTTTGTAAGAACCAGCTGTTCTTTTCAATTATTATAATAAAATCATAAATAACACCACATAAAAATGTGTCTGAGTTTTATTTTTTATATGAACAAATACATTTTGTGTGTTAAAGTGTTAAACCTTTCTTCCGAATGGAGCGACATTTGCAACTTCTTGCTCTAGATTTCGCATCTCGGTGGTGGTGCGTGTGCGATCTTCGCTTAACTGGCCTTGAACGGGGGCTTCGTCCGCAGCGATCCGGGCTGCGGTGCTGCTATTTCGAGCGCACGGCCGGGCTCAACGGGCCAAGGTTGATGACACGCGTTCACCCCGGCACGCGTGCAACCGGGAACAACGGGGTGACGTGGGGATCAACACCGGCCGGGGGTAGCGTTCGAATGTCATCGGGGGTGCAGTGCCGGCAATCGGATTTTTTATAAAAAAATTATTTTTTTTTGGAAAAATTTTTTTTTTTGGAAACAATAATGTTAAATAAAGACGAAGATTTTCCTTTTCAATAATAATAATGTTATATGATGAGTTAAACTGACAAGGAGACAAAATTGGTTCCCTTTTGAGGCATATTTCATGTAGTGAGAGGTGCTAATACGTCTTCTATTAAAAATAGTTCGGTTTTGATTGACGGGCCGCGTCGGAAAATTTCGGCTCAGACCGGGTCGGGTCCTAAAATTCGAAACGATGTTTTTAGTTCGCTAGAAAATGAGGGTGTTTAACAATTGATTAACCTGTTATAGTCAATTTTCTATCGTATTTTAGAACTATAAAAGCATCATTACATATTTTATCGTGCTTGTGCCAACCTATTTTGTGCTAAAACGAGCAGATAAGAAACAAACAGCCAAATATTAAAAAGAATAAAAGAAACATTTGCACGCTGCATTATACGTTGTAATTTAATCCTAAATTAAACATAACAAGTTGAATGTCAAGATAGCGATAACCGTGGCCTTGCCCGTTTAACGACGGGTTGTCAGGGTCAGGTTTGTTAACGATACTATTATAACAACGTGTTTGCCACAATGATTTGATACTACTAATAAATACATTTCTTATCTATGTACGTATATTATTTTGTGGTTTAATAATTTTATTTTATTCTGGGAATTTTATTTATGATATCATTTAAGAATCGGTTATGAAAAGTTATCCAAAGGGGCAATCATTTAAACACTCTTATATATATCCATCAATCCACCAAACATTTTGTTACCTCAACATTGCCAGGGACGGATGGGCCATAAGGGAGACCGGGAAATTTCCCGGTGGGCCGGTCGGCCAGTTGGCAAAAAATTACTACAAAATTGGTAAAAATATATTTTGGATAAAACCAAATATTTTTTTTTGTGTTCACCTACTTTTTATATTATATTTAATTACCATCGGTGCATATTGACAACGTCGAAAATCACTCGGTTTCTCTTTTAAGCGTGTTGTTTCTATGTTCCTTGATCCTAGTTTCAAGTGGCCTTAGAGTCTCACCAATGTAAGATCGGCCACATTCGCAGGAAAAAGACAGGAAAAACTGTGTCTACCAGATCCCTTTTGGATTGGAAGTTCAAGGAAGCTGCTACCTTATACCAGAACCCAGATTGTTTTAGTAAGCCCTCACTAGATATAAGAAATATCTGGAAACCTTTGTTAAGTAGATGTAAACTTAAAATACCGAACACGAACTAAACGCTACATCTAGCTAATATAAATAGAGCTGTAGTTACTTTACTTATTTAATATTCACTTGAAGACGACTGGAGATACTTACCAGTTGAAACGTTGTGATATAAAACAAATAAAGACAATGCAAGTCCAAAACACTTCTCAGTCAAGAAACATCATTGTCTCCGACCTTCAAACATTGCTTGTATATATTATGTTTTGTTGAAAGTTGTTAAATTTAGGACTTTTCAAGTTCATGATTCACAGTTTTACAGGTTACAAAATATGAAGACCTTTGCTTGTGTTACATTTTCTTTGATTTTTTAATATTTATAAATTTCAAAGGCGTCGTTCACTTAAGTTTTAGCATAATATGATATAACTTGGAATTCTTGTTATAATATATTGTTAATGTTCTCTAATATACGATTAGTTTTGTCATTACTAAATAACACATTTATTTAGATCGTACCATAATGATCTCTGTTAATAAGGAGCATACCTTTTACACACGAAATGCCAAGTGGGCCGCTTGACCCGAAATTTTCCCGGGCCGGTCTCACAGAGCCCATCCGTCCCTGAACATTGCACTCATATTATATTGTAATAATGTGATATTCGGAGGAATGCGGATGTTTTGGTGATTGTAATATGTTATAGATTATGTCTTTTTGGTTTTGATATACCAGAGTAACATATAATGTCAGTATTATTGTTTTCATATTAAGAGCCATCCATACCAGCGTGAAAGGCGGCATCGTTTCCTGGCTTGCCTAATTGAAAAGTTAATACAAAAATTTACTAAAAGGTTCACAAAAACTTCTAGTTTGGCGGATGATACTTTTTTTCAAAGAAAAAAATTGAAAATTTATTTTAACAACGATGCCCCGATATTATCCTCAAAATCTTCACAGACGTAAAAACCTGTTACATATTCAGCGGTAATTATAATTCTTTCCAGCGAATCGAAAATCTTGTTGCAGGCGTCAGCCAGTGCCGAGTTTTTAGCGCCTGAAAATCGATTAACGGGATTTTTTGGTTGGCAAAATGTCACCAATGTACCAAATGTAGCTACCGAAAAATAAAGTAGACCCTTGCTAAATGTTATCAAATTATATATTTTCCCGAATTTATATACATATTCTATACTATTTGTGAACTGCAAAACTACTGTTGGTTTTGTTGACTACGGTTGGTCAATGGGGAATCGCGTTTTGTTAGTAACCCGTTTTAAAAAAAATAAATATTTACAAATTAATTCGATGGTAGGCGATTGATTGGTCTACATTGTACACAAACAACAAAAAGCGAAAAAAAAGTTTAAGAACCGCTGGTATATTGGATAGGTATATTTTTTATTGTTGTTTTTTATCAATTTTAGTAAAAACATTTCTCCACGGCGTTTATTGTTCATTGATGTCATACAATGCCACCTTTCAGAAATTCAGAACTTTGTAGTATCATTGCCATAAATTTGTAGTTACTATTTTCCTGATTGTTTGGTGAATGCGCTATTATATGCAATATTTTTGCAATTTGTTGTTGTGCCGTGATATATTACAAAATATTGCTTCCTTGTAAGGAATTTGCTATTTTCTTTATGATGTGATGAACAGGGTTGTAAAAATAAAATTTCTCATTCGTAAGGAAAAATCTCACGAATAAAACACTTTGTGTAAAAATCTTCCTTTTCCCTTTGGAGATAGCGTCGACCTATCATTCCCCAGTGCTTTGGAACCGGAAATTTTTCATGATTTGGCAACAGTGTTATAAAAATGTAAAAATTACTGATCAATCAGAGTTTGTGTTTACTGAGGCTCTGCCTTCTTTTTCATAACGTTTTAAATTTATGTATTTATCCCCCATTGCGCCCTTAAATCCCCTGGAACCAAAAATTGGTGGGGGGGCTAAATATTTTTCTATATCAGTAATTTTTTTTACTTGGTCTGTAACTTTTGAGGATGGCTGGATATTAGAAGTTTTTGGTTTGGCAAGGGAGAATGGGCTTCAGCTTCCCATCCTGTATCCACCACTGATCAATAAATGCAAACATGTCATGAAATAAATTCGATAGCTTTAGTTGTTTTGAGTTAATCGTATAAATACATATAGTGCGCGACTGGATCCTTTCTCGTAAAACATTCTTACGTAATTCGTGAACGACCTCTCGAAAATCTTACTTTTATCCCTTTAATAGAAGTACATATTTGATATGCAAGAACCGTAACCCAAAAAAGGAAAAATAAATAATTACCCGAATTAGATCATAAATTTTCCTTTTTTAAAAAACAACTTTGTAAAAAGTTTATTTTCGAAGGAAATATGGTAATGACAATATTAGGGTAAAGTAGAGAAAGTGGAGTAATATATAACTTGTAAATGTTTCGGCCAACGATAGAATAGACAGGGGTAGGAAAATTATTCTTATTACTTTTGGGACAATGGCAGACATGGGTGGAACATAAATTCTTATTACAGTCGAACTAGGTTATAACGTACTTGGGTTCTAACGAAAAAAGGCTCCATATCGTTGCTTTGCTGTGATAGTGCTATATCTCAAAATTGGTATAATTTACAGTACCTACGAGTATTTTAATTTCTATTATAGTTTTCAAGCAGCGATCAACGTTATAGAGACACATCTGCCTTATATTCAGCAACCTACGGAGTTACTACAATTATGCCGTCTTAAAAATATCTATATATTTGTTTGTTTTATGTAAAAACCCTAAAATTTATCGTTTCTGAGTTGTGCTACTGGTGACATTTTGCAAACCAACAAAATCCCTGTAAACGCTATTTCAAACGTGATTTTCTCGGAACCCACACAAACAATTTTGTAAAAACCTGTTTCATATTCAGCGGCAATTATAATTATTTCCAGCGAATCGAGAATCCGGTTTCAGGTATCAGCCAGTGCGAAGATTTTACGGCCTGAAAAATCAATTAGCGGGATTTTGTTGGCTTGCAAAATGTCACCATTGTCTATAAGATGGCGGCTAATAAACGTACTCTTTCAAACATTAATGTCGGATTTTCATGAATAATATTAACTAACCAGACATTTTGGATATAGCTGACATTTCTTGCTCAAAAAATGGCTTAATCCATTTAAATGGCTTCCATTTCCCAACTGTACCCTACTCTGTCATTTCGCAGGCTCAAATTGCCAAAAGGGAAAAAAGGGCAAAGGGAGAGCCCAAAATTATTCCCAAATTTAAATTTGGGGTTGCTCAAGGTCTGGAAACTCGGAGAGGCCGTCGACCTCATTTGGAGAGCCATTAACATACTAAAATATAGAAAATTGTGTTACGAGAATAACTTTTTAGAAGGGAATACATTTTATCGGCGTCATTGAGCGTTGCCTCGATGAATCGGGTGTTTATTTTATTTGTGTTTGGAAAATCCAATTTTACTTGCTTGAATCGAGACAGCAGCGTTTCTAAAATGATCAATTTTGCCCTAATTTGAATAAATTTATATAAAATGGAATGTTGATTGATGTTTCGATGTTTAATAAGCTAACTATCTCAGAAACTATTAGACTTATATTATTGAAACTTCGACACTAAGCAGTGAGCGGAATTGTTTCTAAACTTTTAAAAAATATATCCTGTTTCAATCACTAATAAATAATTAAAACAAGATAAAAAAACATCTTTATAATATACACATTAAAAAAATGGACTGAAAATGTTTAGGGGCATACAAAGTTTTTAAAACTGAAACAGTTTTATGCCTCCGCTGGGAATTGAACCCAGAACCTTTCGATCATATTATATTAACTTATTAAATTATGGTAGTTGTATATAGTTTGGGATCTCCTGCCTAGGAAATTTTACTTTTAAAGGTTGCAAGTTGCAACGCTGTTCATCAATAATAGGAATATCTAAATATATATTTTGTAAGAAAAAAGTCTATTTTCTTACAATATATCAAATATTAGGTCTCTTTGAGTAAAAAATGGACGAATTCTTCGAATTTCAGGAATAAATATGAAATTATATCATTTAGTGGTGTAGCCAGAAATTTAGTTGGGGGGGGGGGGGGGGGCAAAAGGATCTGAAATTGAGTAACTAGCTTTTTTCGGGTACCACGCCCAAAAAACCCTTTTTTGGACCATAAGAAAAATTGAAGATTTGAAAAATATATAATAATATTTTTAAAGAAACTTGTAGGGAGTTATACTAATACACTAATATAAATAATTTAAATTAATAAATAAAATCCGAAGAGGGTGTCGCTCGCCGCGGATGTATTTAAAATTAAGATTTGGGTGAATGTCAGTTTGTCTTGGAAGCATTTTGTATAATGTAAGATCATGTGTTATTTTATTTGGTGCGTTATTGATAGGGTTGTCGTAATTTCGTTTCCAAATCAACCTAATGTAATAGATCAAATTATAAACAAAAAACAACTAAATAAAGCAATTAGTTTAGCACATCCAACTTTTAAACACAATGAAAACTTAATTTACAAAACACTCACATATACTGGAAAACTTTCACAATTAGCTAAAAACTACTTAACGAAAAGAAATTTTAAAATCTCATATAAAACCAATAATAAGTTAGGCAAACTAATTAAAAATAACAAAAGCAGAACCAAAAAAGAACAAAAATGTGGAGTGTATAAACTAAAATGTGGTAGTTGCCCAAAAGTTTACATCGGACAAACAGGTAGAAGTTTTGAAACAAGAATTAAAGAACACAAAGCAAGCTATAATAAAAAACTCACCAATTCTCATTATTCCTTACATCTTAATAACGAACAACATAATTTTGATGACAAATTTGAAATTCTACATGTAGAAAACAAATCAATAAAACTTAATTTTTTAGAAAGTATGGAAATTAACAAATACAAAAATTTAAATATTTTATTAAACGATCAGCTCGATTTGAATAATTCCCCTTTATTAAATCTATAACCATTCGGTATTCCCTGACATTATTATAACAATAGTTTTTAAAAATATTTTTCAGAATAGTTAAGAGAAGGTGTGTTTTCATAATTAGGGTTCGGTACTTTATTACTATAATGTCTTTATTATTAAGTTGTAAAATAGGTACATTATTTTGGAGTAGGTTACCATTATATTTTAAGAGAATATTATTTGCATTAGATTTCTACTATCTGACGAAGACACTGTGTGTCGAAACAATTGTCATAGTACAATAAAAAATAAGTGAAGATTTATACATTTTTGTATTTTTTTAACCTAGTTTCCAAATTATATTTTAAATCTTCTGGTTTTTTAGATTTCGAGGGGGGCCCGAGCTCTCCCCCCCTGTAACACTGTAAAATATGATGATAAAATTTCACAATATTTACGCTATATAAGTAATCCGGAATTTTTTTTTCACTATATTTATAGAAGCTAAATTTCCATGGATAAGCAATATTTCTTTACGGATATTGTAAATTTAAAATTTTTTATGAAAATTTACCAGCCAAAAATATTTTCTTACACAACTAATAGTGTAATATCTTTACAGTATATATTGTGGTAATAAATTGCCAACGAGCAATAGTGTAAATATTTTTAACAGTGATAGTGTCAAGGAAACAGCAAATATTCATGGAAGAATAGATAATATTAATTTCGAATACTTTTACGGTATATTCATTAACTACGGCTTAAGCACCAAGGTCAACCCTATATTAACTTTTCACCTCTAGCTTTTCATTTTTTCCTCGTTCGTTTGCCCTCGAAATCCACCCTCCATAATTTGTCGTGTATCCATTGACTTGAAAACTGAAAAAAGGCAATCCGTTTGGAATCAAGCTTATCGAATCGGAAGTTCATGCATATTGCGCGTATGACAGAGTCGCAATCGACTGTCCTTATTGTGAACGACTAACGTCTTATCGAAGAGAATCTAAATTTGTGAGCCTTCATTTTTTTTTTTTTAATTTTTTTTATTTCCATTTCAATACAAAAAAAAATACATATTACATTTAAAATAATATAAAAGGAAATAATGGGCCATATTTGCATGGGTGCTGTTGAGGCCTACAAGGCACTGAGTTTAAGCTAAGTCTAACTAACTAATTCTAAATACTAACTTATATGTACAATATGGTAATAGAAAGAGACAAATGGTGGAAAAGGAAACATATAATAGAAGAGAAGAATTCAACAGAAAAGAAGAAGAAACAAGTAATTTTTGGCTTGAAAAAACATACCCTTTTATTTATGTTCTACAAGAGGACGGTATTATTTTTCAAATTCGACGTTTCGTTCTTTAGATACCAACTTCAAGTAACTTTTTTTAAATACAGACCTGAAATATTAAATACAGTTTTAGGAACTTCTAAGCTTTAGACATTCAATACAATTTAAAGGTTTTTAAAAGTTTAAAGTTTTGTCATCAAATAACACATAATCAGTATGTCAATTTATGCTTTCCTACTATTACGGCCCTGGCAATTATGTTTACGATTACTTAAATATCAAAATTACATTACAGGGAGTTATGGTGTTAAGGCCGTTTATTATTTCAATTTCAAGATATACAGTAACAATACTTTAAGTAAGTTTAAGGCATAATAACCTTAATTCCTATAGTTTTTGTCTTAGACCTCGAAATACTGTAAACAGAAAGAAAAGTTAATACTCCCTAGTGAAAAAAATATAGAGTGTTAGTCTAGGTATGTTACTGTGATGTGCTTATACATATTTATTTCAAATTTTTTTTAACTGTATCTAAGGGCTAATGATGCCAGGCAAAACATGTCATAAAAATAAACAGATATTTGAGGCTGAGACTTTTGTGGTTTTCTTACAAAATATCAAGTACAGGCCCGGACTGGCCAGGTCCGCGATCGCGGAGGGCCCCGGGGCCGAGGGGCCCCAAATGGCCCCCCACATAAGCTAGACGAAAATGACATTGATGTAGAGTTAGACTTTAAGAGAAAAAGAACGTCAAAGAGAAAATTGATGCCCGGTGAAAAATCAAAAGATGAAGCTGACTCTATTTCAACAGTTCAACATTACAAGATTGTATATTTTGATATTTTAGACTGTGCGAGGATGAGTATTGAAGAAAGATTTTGCGCAAACAAAGACATTTTAAAGGATTGCTCTTGGTTGGACCCCAAAAAGTTTGACTCTATCTTGAAACTTAAAACATTTCCCACAGAAGGCCTGCACAATGTTTCTAAACTGTGTAAAATTGAAAGAAGTCGGGTTGATAGAGGTGCGACAGTTAGCACAACAATCCAGCAACTTTATAGCGGCAGTGTCCACTAGGAACTACGGAGACAGATGCAGTGACGAAGAAGACCATTTTGACCCAACCGAAGAATGAATAATAAAGTTAACAAAAGTCGAAAATCATAATATTCGTATAAAAACCTAGCTGAATTTATTCTTCTTTATAAGTGCCAAAATAGCGTAAAAACGCGTTTTCATTATTTTCAAGCACCTAATTTTCAACACCCAGACCCCCCGGTAGAGGGCCCCTTTACAGGTTTTAGCTGAGGGCCCCAAATGGTCCCAGTCCGGGCCTGATCAAGTATCAGGCCTCTTTAAGTTAAAATGGACTAATTCTTCAAATCACAAATCAATTTTTTAATTTGACTTTAAATACTCAGGACCGTAATGATGTCGATATAAAAAGGTAATTTGAAAAAATGTGTTATTAGATGATGAAACGTTACACTTTTAAAAACCTTTGAATTGTATTAAATTTATAAAGCTAGTCCCTAAAACTGTATTTAAAATTCCAGGTCCGTATATTTGCTTGAATATTTTTTTGTAAATTTTAACTTATTTCCCAGGTTTTCAACTAAGGGTTTGCTGGAAAAGCTTTAAAAAAAACAGCTTAATTTGTTCAGGTACGTGTAACGTTGTGTAACATTGGCTTCCACAAAGATCTTTTTTTTATCTAAACGTAAGTATATAAGACTTAACCCCGCCACTGCAACAGAAAGTGCAGACGCTGTTTTAATTTTCGAGTTGTCTCTAAGCCAGAGCTTCTCAATGCAGAGCTTTTTGATTCAGAGTGCACAATAGGGCATTGGCTTTTTGCAAACGTTGCAGAAGCAAAGAAAAAGGCAAAGGTACGACAAGACGGTCAATGAACGGTGGTTGAACTCAAAGTGCATCTTTTTGACAGCTGATGCGTGATATTTTTTCCAATTAAGGACTATCAGTTTTATTCTTTTGTCTTTTCGAAGACGTATGGGACTATGAGCCATTGTTTTCGAAAATATTTCATGTCTGATCATCATCCCATTCATTCGTTCGTGTGACTTGGAGGCATGTATTTTAATTTAAAATATTGTGGAAACTTTTCAATCTAGTACTGGCTTACTATTAATTTCAACGATATCACACAGGATAGACTTGTAATTTCATTTATATTATAAACGTGCTTTTTCGCTCGCTGACAACTCATATTCTATCGTATGACATGGCTGTGAACAGTTACTAATAAAATAAAAATCCTGCCACTAAATTCGTTATTTAACAGACCTGGTTTATTCTTACAAAATTGTTTTATTACAATTAGAACTTTAAATATTTGTTTTGAAAATAAAAATTATGTAATATAATGTAAAGTGGCAATTTAATTAGAGTGTCAACTATATTTTATGTGGGTAAAGAATTTACTTGCTAAGTATTACGACTATCATATACATATTTAGACAACCATTGACTCACACGCCACTTCCTCCAGAACAGGTTATTAGAAGATGGGGAACTTAGTTAGACGCTGCAACCCACCAAGATAATTTTTCACTCAAAACTGTTTAGTCAGTAATTTTGATAGATGTCACAAGTTTAAACAGCCAAATTTTCTTTTAGATTAATATGTATTGTACAGCTCAATAAATTACAATTTAGAAAATTTTCTGACAACTTTTGTAGCTCATTAGACATTTAAACTGTTGTATTACCATTATGTTTTGTTACAGAGTTTGTCGATGTGCTAGACAGAACAATGACAGAGGAATCGCTGTTATTCTTGTTATATGGAATTTTATTTCCAACCTCATTTTTGTTGTAAAGGTTTCGTCTCCGACTTCCAACCCCCATGTCTTTTAAGAGCTAGAACGCTGACCTCAGTGTTAGCTAATAGTGTTACGGACGTTCTTCTGAAGAAGTGATCTGTGTAGGCTTTAGTGTTAGTTGAGAGTTTTTTTCCCACAGGTTGGCTTACACATTTACCTTTCTGGTATCTTAAACAGAAACATTGTTGGGAACTTTTAACTAGAGAGTTTACTTTAATTTAAATACTTTAATAGAGCTCCGCAAGCAGCCTCTGCAGCTGCATTGACATTCATTTTACGGGTTTTCTGATAAAATTCTGACACTGACAAAAAATAAAACAATTTTTTTGGATATAGTACAACCGGAGATAAAAAAATATGTATTACACAACTCAGGATGTAGTTAATCTGTCTCCGAGTTTTTTACTAGCCCTCGCTATCGCTCGGGCGCAAAACGTCCTCGACTACCTACCTGTAACTGTAATTTCAAAGGTGTATGCTATAAACCAACTCTGTATTTTCAGCGAAAATACTGTAGATGTAAAAAAGATCTGATGGTCTCCGTATTTTATTTTATAGACTTTTCTCCATGTAAATTTATTATATTTTTATTATGCACCCTTTAAAGTGTTCTCCCAGACGTTATTATTATTGTTAGACTCGTTGTTAGAATGTAATGTGGGCCAAGGGCGCGTTTTTTTCATGAGGCACAACAAACGAGTTTTTTGTCTGAAGGTCTCAACATCATTGTCTGTGTGGGGTTGGTTTTTCACCCGTCACTGTCTGGCTTAGATTTAAGCACCTTGTATAAACTTTTTAATGGTTGATAAAACGCTTTCTCGTATTTAATTTTGAGTGTTGGTTTATCCATGGGTGATAAAAGCTCACGAAATCAAGGCTTCGAAAAAGAGCACCATAAAAATCTAATGAAAATTTTAATTCATTTAATTTTATAAATTGAATAAAATGCCTATTGGGTGTGATTAAACTTATCACCCTACAATGCTTTGGCAGAAATTAATTATTTCATTATGTAAAAAGGTTTTTAAACTCTGCTCAACAGATAGGTAGCTATATATTTTTTACAATGCAAAGAACTTAGGGTTTCATTAGGTTATATCGTTTTCTTCAAATTTTTTTTTCTGTATTTTCATACCTTTCCATAAAAAAACTCAATACCTAATTTATTTATTTATTTTTAATTTGGACTAAAAAGAATCGTAATTGGACATGGCAAATTTTAGTGCGGTCGGATTCACTTAAATAAATTCTAACCCACTGCAGATATACGAACCCGAACAAGAATTTAAAAAAAAAAAACAAGCACCAATCCAGTGATATATAGTATTATTTTGAATAAAATGCAGAAAATATTCTTGACTCACTAAACTAATCCAGTTTTTAACTGGAAAAACTGGGCAATCCCGTGTACATCTCTCTGTTGTATTTGAGGGTGAGTCATATACGAAATGCGCTTTCCCCTTCGTCATGGGGAAAAATTACGATAAAGTGAGTTTTCCTGTTTATAAGGGTGTAAAAGAAAGAGGGTTGCGCAAGATGGCGAATAGGGTAGTGCTTGTTATTGAAGTTTCTTGTTTTCCAGTACAAATTACGGTAACGGGATTATAAAAGGGATGTAAAAATAAATTCCGTACAATAAAAAAGGCTTTACGCACTTTCGACTTTTTAATCCCACAACTACTTAGTGGCAAAAGAAAAAGTGGTTGGATTGGGTCTAAGTGGGCCGGGTGGCATCATGACTTTAAGCTAGATCAATCTCTTGGTAACTTTACCAGCCAGATATTGGGAAAATTGTCCCTCCTAATTTGTTTATATGAAAAACACTAAACCAATAACTTACCTCACCCTTGTAGGTATTCATAGCACGACGACGCGACGCAACGCGACTATCAAAATACATCTCCCAGTGGCGTAGCCAGAAAATATGCTCGGGGGGGGGGCTCAATGGGCGTAAGTAGGACATTTTTTTTCTGGAGAAAGGGACAGTCGGGACTACATTCATGTATTTCATGAAATTGTATCTAGTGAAGGGGGCGAAAAATTTTCAGGGCTATGCCCAAAGTTCGTTTGAAATTCACCTTACTACTATTAAATTTCGAAAATTAAATTATTACCTCTCCTCCTCTGCATTGTTTTTGTAAATGTTTTTTTAAAACTTTTTTTTGATATTCCTAGCTGTGTTTATTAAAAAAAAAAACATTTTTTATATTTGTGAAAAAATATGAATGTTGCTGTCAATCTAAAATTTTAACATAAGACGTTTGTATGATTCTAAACCGCGTTTTTCGGGCTCGGTTTTTCATGATTAAAAATAAAGTAAATATCGCTCACTACGCCAAACTTGTTGATTTTTTCAGAAATTATGGCTTTTAGGACCGTAGATCTAAGAGTTTTTGGTGCAAATGCTTAGGTTTGAAATACTCCTTCTGAAATGCCGTTTTGTATATTCTTAATAAAGCATTCTCGTTCTTCCTACACAATTTTTTTTAATATAAATTATCAAACTTCTTCCATAAAAAATGTTTCAATTAAAATCAATACCTAATTTATTTTTGTTTTTGTTGAAAAAATATTTTATTGCATTGGGTTACATTTTTGTTGATTTAAAATAGCTCTTAAAAAGGGAAAACGGCAAAGACACAAAATTGTTTGTGTGAATTCCAAGAAAATCACGTTTGAAATAGCGTTTAGAGGGATTTTGTTGATTTGCAAATTGTCACCAATATTTTTACTAGTTTTCCTATAAAATTGCATCATAAATCAATAACTAAAACGATATGCGTCCGAAACCTTAATCTCTATATAAAACTGGACTTTTAGGAGGAAAAGTTTAAAAACTAAACATTTCCTATAAGACCTTTGTAATCTAAGCCAAGTATACATTATTTACAAATTTAAATTAAGATTCCAAGTGTGAGAAGAAAATTAGGTTGCAATTGGACTTTTAGACTCCGAGCTCCTAGGCTAGGGCTTTAATACGCCACTGACATCTCCATCAACGACAAATTAGGGTACTGCGGGTCGGTATGATGCGACTCGGTCGGTGCAACGACAATTTCTTAATATTTTACAATTTTTTTTTTAATTTCTACATTAAGCAACCTATTTTTCGATGAAAAAATGTGTGCCCCTCACCCCTGGACGCCCACGAATATTATATCATTTTCATATTTCAAAAATAGTTAAACAAAATAAAAAAGCGTTATTTAAATTCAAAATATAAAATTCGTCGTTCTTTAAAACGTCCTTTAAGAAATTTCAAATAAATTAACAAAAAATGTTTTAGTGTCGTTAACCCTTGTTAATTTGCACTGACAATCCCCGCGTGCTTTCACCATTCTCGCCCTCCCTAAAAACGTACCTAATTTGCATAAGGCATCCTACGGATGACGGCGAAATAAATCAACTTCTTTGGAAGAATGCAACCCGGAATATTTCCCCTTTATCGCTTTTAAGATCGGTCCCATGTGGCATTTATTAAGACATGAGGGTGAGCAAGAAGAAACACCATTTGCACGTGTCAATGTCAATACACTCATAGAAATATTGGCGTCGAGTAGTTTTTTTTTAGAAAACAATGCCGGATTTTTTTCGAAACTGACAAAATTTAAATTCGTAAAGTGTATTTAATTTAAAATGAAATAATAAAAAATATTCGTCTAAAGTATATAAACCCCCACGAGCAGACCTTCTCTGTATCACGTTCTTTCAAGAATAATAAGCGACCAAAAACCGACGTCTCGGTGCATAATTTTCTATATTTTTCAATCAAGGTGTTCATTTAATTAATTTTTGACACACGTGCTAGTGACTCATTTATTTTGGACGCCCTAAACTACAACCCTGAGGTCTCTGTATCAAAACGGCTTAAACATTAATAATTAAATTATTTATTTTAAGAGCACACAGTAGTCCATAAGCCATCACGAACAAATAGTGCATTTCCACCACATCGCGCATATTGTACCTGTGTCTGGCGATAGCAATAAGATGTCTTTTTATATACAAAATAGTTTAGATTCTAAGTGTATATTTTGTTAGTTTTTAGTAAAGTCATACTTTTAAAATCACTTCCGGTTTGACCGGAACTGGTATCAACTCTTTTATTTTAAATAGAAACCTATTATTTTTATTCGATATTTGAATTCTACGGCAAATTTCCTTTAAAATGACATATCACACATTATCATTTGTTTTTAAAATGGCCTTCAGGAAAACCTTTCAAGAAAATCCTTAGATGGCCATGGACTTTTTGAGAGTGGGCCATATGGAAGTTTTAAAGTGGTTGACATGTTAAACTTTTGTTACCTTGATTGTTATTATCTTACTAAATAAAAAGTGTTCGTAACAAAAATAGAAAAACTCTATTTTTTTTTTTTTAAATATGACATGTCTCGATTTTTTTTAAATTTTAGCCATTCCTTTAAGTATAATACCATACTTATGAAACATTTTTAAAAAGATAATAAGCTATTTTTTGGTCCTAAACAAAAGACTTGTTGCCATTTAAAAATATCGAGTAATTCTTTCTCATCGTTTAAAAAAATATTACATATCTAGGTAAAATATTTTTGACAGAAGCATCTTTCGCAAAGAATGTTATTGTTTAACATAAAACTGGTTAAAATTGACCACTTTAAAACTTCCATGGCCCACTCTCAAGAAGTCATGTTATATTAGCGAGTCCATGGCCGTCTAAGAATTTCCTTGAAAAGTTTCCCTGAAAGCCATTTTAAAAACAAATGATAATGTGTGATATGTCATTTTAAAGGAAATTTGCCGTAGAATTTAAATATCGAATAAAAATAATAGGTTTCTATTTAAAATAAATAAGTTGATACCAGTTCCGGTCAAACCGGAAGTGATTTTAAAAGAATAACTTTACTAAAAAATAATAAAATATATACTTAGAATCTGCTGAAATTTTAAAATTTGTATTATTAAAACTACGGAAAAAATAGGGGGGGTAACAACATTCGTTGTCACCCGGTATACAGTGATAGTCTGTAATTTGGAATAAATTCAGTAAATCAAATACCTATTTATTTTCGAAAGAATGCTCGGACATGTCGATTAGTATTTTTAGTTGCAATAAACTTTTTTTAAATTTTGAAATAAAAAACTTTTTGTTAAATTATCTTGGAAACGGCAACCAATAAAAAATTAAAATTTTGCACTTATGTGTAACTTGATTTGCCCTTTAAAAATAGTCATCAAAAAACTAGGGTTGCCATTTCAAATAGGTATTGATGGCGTCCTATCTTCAGTTTGGGACATACTGTATAATTGTTTTTATAATGGAAAGACCGCAACTAAAAATACTAATCGGCGTGTCTGAGCATTCTTTTAAAAATAAATAGGTATTTGATTTACTGAATTTATTCCAAATTACAGACTGTCACTGTATATTTGAAACTTTAAAATAAATTTTCAATTTTTTTCAAAGAAAAAAAATAACGTATTATCCGTCAAACTAGAAGTTCTTGCGACCCCCTAATAACATTGTTGTATTAATTTTCAATTAGATAAGCCAGGAAACGATGCCGCGTTTCACGCTGGAAATATCACAAAAATATAATTTACAATTATATACTTTTATGAGCCTCCAGAAGGGGGGAGGGGGAGAAAAGCCCTTGCCCCCTGACAGGCCAAAAAATTATCATGTACACCCGGGAAAATGTTGTACCTACTCCTAATGAAATATACTAATTTTATCTGATTCTAATTATATACTTATTAGTAAATTATCTAAAATTAGTTTCTCACAAACAAGGGGCACAAGACGTTTTCTACTTTGATTTGAAGATAATTTAAGATGGTTTATTTATAAAATAGGTTAGAGGGGGAATGGGTAATAGTTAAAAATAGAGTGACAGAATTACGTTTGACTTGACTAACGCTTCTAAGTAGCAATTCCTGGAAATCCATCAAAGGCACTAATAAAATACCTTGTTTCCCGCGATTTTAGCTAAAGATAATACTATACCTATGTACTGGGGTCCTGGGTCACCCCAATCTACCATATACTACCTATTTAGCAAATCTAAACTATTCCCTTCTCTGATAATATCTTTAAACTTGTTTTCGCAATTATACTACTTTCTCTCTTGTGAGAAAATAAGAACTAAATGACCAAGGCCAAGGTGCTTAAGAGCCTTCCATACCAGCGTAAAACGCGTCATCGTTTCCTGGCTTATCTAATTGAAAATTTAATACAAACATTTTCCACGGGATTCACAAGAACTTCTAGTTTGGCGGATGATACTTTATTTTTTTTTTTTTAAATAATTGAAAATTTAGTTTTAAGTTTCAATTCTTTAGGTTCAAATAGAAATAATACAGCTATTTATGTTAATTTTTATTTTCCATTAAAATTGCAAACGACGCCCCGATATTATCTTTAAAATCCCCATTGACGCCGCGTCCCTTACTTCTCGTAATTTTTCAGGAAAAAAGTTTTCATCTCCTAATCTCAAAAAATGTAATGGTGACAAAATAACCTTAATTACCTTAAATGCATTGGAGATGTGAGATTTTATTCTTCTGTCAGTTGGCTCAACGTAAATCTGTGTCATTTTTCAAGTGACAAAGACATTGTCGCGTAGTCATTCCCGCATTTTAATTAAAATTGTTAAATCTCCCTAGGGATACAATACAATGGAGGAATAAATCTGGATTTAATGCCATAAAACCTGCTTGCGTAATGAAGAGATTAATTCGTCCATGGATAATTTGAAATTATATAATAATAATTAGCCAAATAGTTACAGTTTGACGGGGATCGAGAAGGGAATAAAAGTCACTAATTTGGTCGCGGCGCGGCGACGCAATTTCGCTGTCCGCGCCAGTCGACCGGTCCGTCAACATCAAATTTCACCATTTTGTCAAGAAATATATTACCATATTAGTTATTCTATAACTGGTTTCAGTGTTAAAAAATTAAGAATGTCTGATGTTTCCCTACATATTGGTCGCATTATCTAGATATAGAAAACTTAAACTTTCTATCTCTTTTTTAAAAGTGATTTTGAACTAAATTATATCAACCCTTTTAGCGGGGCTGCAAACAACTCCTAAATGGGGGGGGAAGTGATACATTTTTTGAAAGGTCGTTCAATTTCAAAAGTACCTTTTATTTGATCTCTCTTTTCAGTAGTTTTAAAAAAATCAAATTAAAACCGTAAAGAACTTTAGGCACCAAGAACACTTATGGCA
Source organism: Polydrusus cervinus (assembly GCA_935413205.1). NCBI lineage: Eukaryota > Metazoa > Arthropoda > Insecta > Coleoptera > Curculionidae > Polydrusus > Polydrusus cervinus. The sequence continues at coordinate 79,521,046 of OW284512.1, read as the reverse complement.
TTATTGAAAATAAAGGTCAAGTACGAGGTACCAACTTTTGTAAAGAATTGAACGATGATGTATCTTTCCATTTAAGGAGTTCATTTCAGCCCCCCTTGGAAATGAAGTTTACGTGTTTTTGCAGATTTTCATATTTTGTAGAAGGGTAGAAGGGCTCAAATATTATTTTGGGTGGTACGTTTTCAAATTCACAACCTAAAGATTTATGAACGTTGGAGACAATGATGTGTCTTGAGTGATAGAAGAGTTTTGGACTGGCCTTCAGGTGAAGACGACTGAAGATACTTACAAGTTGAAACGGTGTGATTTACAGCAAATAAAGACAATGGAAGCCCAAAACTCTTCTATCACTGTAGATTTATTTTTCGTTTTGCTTTTTCCAAAATAAGCGTCACATAAGTCACATTAGACAACAAAACTTATCTTAATAATACAGCTAAATACATAATTTTTTTATGCTTCGTCTAAAAATTTAAAAACTATCATCTTTTCGCTTAATGATTGGTTTTGTCGCTATGCAAAAAACAGATTCGTCATTAAAAATTTTAATGCTGCATCTCTGCCGACTCTTCCCCCGTCACTCCCTTTCGCGCCAGCTCCAATCATCACCTGGCAACAACGCAGCATCCCGCTAGACCCCACCCGATTCGTCTGGCTCCCCCTGGTCCCCCTTTTCCCCCCCGCTACGCTTCCCTTATAATAACCCTGGTGCCACTGAACTCCACACCGAGTCACCTATTTACAACTACACTTCACTTTCAATTATTACACTTCCTCTCTGTATTCTTCATCCTTATTTTACCTTTGATTTTAATTAAGAGGGAGAGAGATGTAACGTGTTCCTTTCTTCCTCTTAGTTCCTGTTTTATGTATTTCGTCTCCTTGTTTTGCCATTGATTTTAATTAAAATGGAATGAGATGAATGATGTCTGGAAATGAAATATGAAAACTTTTCAATTTTTTAATAAAACAAATTGAATGAGTATAAAATGGCATAAAAAAGTCTGTCAATTAAGTATTGCAGATTTTAAAAAAAGGAAGAAGCGTAGGCCCGTATTAACTCATTTCCTGGTAACTTTATCAGCAATATCATTTCCAAAAAAAACATTGTTGACACAATTGTTTTCATAGAAATTATGTGTCTGGTAAAGTTACCAGGAGATGGATAATACGGGCCCTAAGGGCAGATTTTAATTTAGCCTTATATTTTAGCTGTCAAATGTAATTAGGAAATTTGATAAAGATAGCATCATTTCGACAAAAATATGAGTTACAGGCGAACATTTTTGTAATATTTATTTTGTTCTTGCTCTTTCTTTAGCTTGTTGTTAGTGTGCACTTAATACACAGTACACTGATTACTAAATTAATTTTTGATACAATGCTTCCCAATAAACAAATATACATGGCGAATCTTTACCTGGAATAAAAACAATAACAAAGAATTTATCTATTCCTTCAAAAAAATCGAAGTACCCCTTTTTTAATAAGTACACTATTTTCTTTGCCCATGAATTTCATCCTGGCATGAAATCCCAACTTTTTTTTCAAATGCAGTAGCATATATTGTGAAAAGGACAAACATATGGATATAACTCATTATTTATGTCCATTATGTACCATTTCTTTGTTTGTCGGATTTCGTGTTGTAGTTATTGCTAATTTTTCTGGTTTTGTCCCATAGCGACTTCAAAAATAATAATCAATAGGGTTAAGATCTGACGATCTTGCCGATCACTCAATAGTTCTATTTTCCTTATATACCGGTTAGGATAGGTTGTTTTCGAATTTATTCCAGTTAAAAGACTCAACGTATACGATATCTTAATAAATTCGATAGGTATACTAGTTTTTGAGGAAATAGTGCTAGTGAAAATTACCCGAAAGCGATAGCAAACCATTAAAATTCAAATAGTTTTAAATTACATTTTTAATTTGGGCCACCCAGTGTATCCTCTTAACACAATTCCAACAAGAGCAAGAACCCTTTTTTCTGAAATTGTCGTCGTCGTTGTCCGTGAAGTGGCCTCGTCTGGACCTTGATGGCTGGATAAGTCTTCTTTGTTTAGTGCCTTATTTATATCGTCGCCCTGGTTGAAGGGGAAACCTTGACTTTTCTGCTTTTCTTAGCCTGCAATTTCGCAATTTTGTCCTTTTTACATTGTTATTTCTTATTTTTGAAAAGGAAGAATCTGTTTATTTTCGGAAATTTGTCTCTGGTGTTATTTAAAGTATTTTTGGTATTCCATGATAAACTCTTGTCTGTCTGTCTGTTGCCTCCCTTTCTCTTGAATACAATTATTTGAACTAAAGACTTGAAATTTGTCATGGCCCTTTGTGCGGCAACAAAATTACCGTTGTTACACTGGAAAAATTGTATGGTTATTCGTTAACATTTAAATATTGTGAAGAAAGTATAGTTATATCTTTCAAATTTCAGATGCCTAATGAAATCGTTATCGTAGTCAAATACAAATAATACATATCGTCATATTTTAACAATATAATATGGTGTATAATAAACAACATTTTATGGCATTAGTATATTTTAAATTTCCTTTAACAAACCTAGTTAGTTTGAATTCTATAACCGTGCATTCAATTAAATTAACTAAAGAAAGTACAAAATCAAATAAAAATTTTCCTTTCATTTCGTCAAATCCATCCCTAGACGCGTTTACCCATATCATGGCTCATCAGTAGAGCTAGGATCCGACGAAAGAAAGGAATAACTCAAAACTGCTTAAGCAGTATTTGGTGGAACACTCTAGCAAGATGTTGCACGGAGTGACATGTGTCGATGTTAAATACTCTTGAGCTAGGAAGTAGGTTAAATTAATAAACAACTAACTTAAATAGTATCTAGTTATCATAATAATCAGAAACGTTAAAGTGTTTCCATGCCCTTAGCAACAAACACCAGATCCCAGTAAGCGAAGAGATGGCGCTAAAAATAAAAAATATAATATTTTAATAAAATGTATGACTGTGCCTATACTAATCAGGTGGTATTATTAACTAAACCCTATCATATGTATTATATTTATGTATGTTTAAGATGATGATATTTTTTTTTCAGTTATGGCAGGAAGTGACCTGCAATTTTTGACTCCAGGATAAAAAATATTATTTTTTAATTTTAAGGATAAAAAATGTTCAAACTTTAATGCGATTTACCAAGGAACTGTCAAAGTGTGGACAATGTCAATATAAAGAAAAAAAAAAGTTTTAGTTGTAGGAAAGTATTTTTTTAACTCTGTAATTCAAGAAAATAAGACCCTACTTATTTATGAAAGTGATATTATTTTTTGTATTGCTTTTTTGAGCCACATTCTATAATATTTGGGAATTATAGAACAGTTATAATGTCTTCTAACTTTTGTGTTTCCATTTCTATTAATTTTAAAATACCGATGCTGCCATTGTAGTTTTCCCCGTACATAAAAAATGATTTCAAATTGTCGTTTTACCCTTGAAATGTTGTTACGACCTTCTAGCCTGACCAAAGTTATAAAGAAGTTAACGTTTCATTTATGGCTTGTGGTTATGTTATGTTTATTTTGTTTGTTCGCTTCACGGTCGCATGAAGACTAGAGATACCAGAACTTTATAACATTGTGAACACTTAAAAAAATAACAAAGGAGAAAAATGTTTAATTTTTCCAAAGATACTTGATTCTAAACTTATCTAAAAAATGTTTATTTGGAGATTGGAAATCTTTATGACTAATTATTGTGAGAAGAGCCAGATGATCATAGTGATAAATTCCATTTTCAAGGCCGGCGACATATTTTCTAGTATCGGATCCGATTGTCTGAAACGTCGCTTGTCGAATTCGGGCATGTCTCTTGCTGCCTGAACCCTAAATGCTGAATTTAAACTAACTAGGTACGTTGGAGTACTTGTGAAGAACCTTGTATAATTAATTTCCTGCAAACTGTGACAACACCGTAACGTATAACAGGTCCCTGACCTCGTTCCCTTCCGCATTCCCCCCTCTCGCGCTCTGAAAACTGCATTTCCCCTTTTGGGGGACAGACTGGGAGGCACTAAGCCGCCCTGTCTGGCTCACTCACCCCATCATCAGAGGGCGCCGCCCTTTTTGGGGTAACTGCACACGGCCGTCTGCGATTAGGGTGAGTTGAATCGGGGGAAGATGGCGGGTTCATGGGCAACCTTCAGCGGTTATGAAGGACAACTCACATTAAACCGTTTTATATAGTTGGTATCAAATATACAACATTTCTGCTATTTAAAAAAAAAGTTTAAATGGTTTTCAATTTGTTTTATAACTCCTTTATCCCACTTGTTACCTAAAGGCATCATTAATAAGGTTTTAAGTCATTAGATTTGCATTTTCAAAACTTTTGTGTTTTGTTTCTTTAAATAAGTTTATTTTGTTTTTTCCAATTAATTTTGTTGTTTCTCTCAATTGGCTAAATTGGTAGGATAAAAAGATTTTGAAATAAAAAGTTTAGACTAAATAATTTGTCGTTAGTCGATAAAAGCATACCATTTATAGTTAGAACCGTCAGTTTTAGGTGTCAAATAAACCCAAACTTAATTGTGTTAATGTTTGTTGATGATTTTCGAGAAGTGTGCGATGTGAGATTTAGCTCCGCAATAATCGTAGTTTTTATATAGTAAAACTTAATTTTAAATCGTGAGTTTAGTGTCGTTGTGTGTATAAAAGTACAGTCTTTCTAAATTAGTATGTTTAGCGACACTGCAAAGCTAAAAATGGTTTAAAATAGCAAAATTCGCTGTAAAACATAAAATATCTCAACAGTGCCCACATTAAAACCATTAAATCTTATCACTAACAGTATATAAACATTCAAGGTATTCTGTATTGTTATCTTTTGTATATGGGAATTCCTTGTTTTTTATTGTACAGAATTTCTCACACAAAATAGCTGGCACGCGTCGACGAGAATCCCCAGAGACAGAGCCGTATTGTAAACATTATAACATAATAATTTTGATATTTAAATATTGTTTTAAAAAAAACGCTAATAGCATGGCATCTAGAAAGAAGAAATATACTACGTGCGTCAAATGTAAGAGTAATGTTACAAAAACCCAAAATAAAATCCAATGTGCCAGTATGTGCAGAGGTTGGTATCACAAATCATGCTCGGGGCTGACTGATGAAGAGTTCACTGCATTTGAATTGCGCAAAACGGATGAAAAGTGGTGTTGTATTCAGTGTACCATTATCGATTCTTCAGTTAGCGATTCTGAGCCTGAGGATAATGTGGCTCCTCCATTACCGTTGGTGCGTTCCTCAACCCAAAGACTAAGCATGGGGGCAGTCATAGGATCTGATGGTATTTTTGATCATCCCAACCCTAGCAACAAAGAGCTTATGAAGGCCATTAAAGGCATGTATGAAGAACTTAAAACCTCCATCACGTTCAATGGAAACATGATGGAGCAGATGAAAGAGAGCCTTAAAGCTCTCACAAATGAAAACAAATCATTGAAGAAAGAGCAACAACATTTAAAAAATAGGATAGTCGAACTAGAAAAAGAAATCATACATATTAAAAGTTCAAAGAGGGACCCCATGGAAGAAGAGAGAAATAAGAATATTGTGATTGTTGGATTGAAGGGCGATGATGATGTACGCAATGATGTCAAGAAAGTATTCTCTACATTAAATCTTGATATCTCTGAAAGTGACTATAGTGTAAAGGCCCTACCAAGTCAGCAAAATAGAAAACCGGTACTTGTATCTTTTTCTCAGGAACAAACTAGAAATACAGTATTGGAATTAAGAAGATCAACTTCTTTGGATGCTCATAAATGTGGAATAGCAGCAGATGATAACCGGCGAATTTTTATTAATCAGGACCTGTCTAAACACACTCGAGAGCTATTTAGAAAAGCGATAGAATTAAGGAAAACTGGCTTTAAATATGTTTGGTGCAAGGATGACAACGTACTGGCCAGAAAAACAGAACAGGGCCCTGTAATTCGTATTATTACCACAGCACAGGTAGACAGCTTTAAAACAAATGTATAATTTAAATTAATGTTTCTCTTTTTCCTAATATTAGTTAATTTTATAAGTATCTATTTCTAATAAAATTCAAAAATGTCTTATAGGAACAATAAGAAAAATGTAAACAATAAACTTAACATAGCTCATATAAATATCAGATCCATCTTTCCAAAATTTAACAAAATTAAGAACTATATTTTAAATAATAATATAGACATTCTAGCTGTTTCGGAATCTTGGTTAACTGGAATAATTTCTGATGCGATGATTACTGTAGATGGATTCAATCTCGTGAGAAAAGATCGTGTCAATGGGCGAGGCGGTGGTGTGCTTTTGTATATTCGTAATAGTATCAAGTTTAATGAAATACTGGACAATAAGGTCGAGAACGCAGAGCAAATTTGGATCGAGTTTAGAATAGAAAAGATAAGTACCATATTTGGAGTAATCTATAGACGAACCGGTTATGACAATATTCACGATTTTTTCAGCGAGTTTGAGGAAAACATAGGTAAAAGTTTATTAAGCTGTAATAACCTTGTGTGCACTGGCGATTTTAATATAAATACTATGAATCTGCATTGTATATATACACAACGTTTTTTAATGTTGTTAGCAGCATATAATTTAACTCAAGTAATTAATGAGCCTACAAGGCAGGGAGCAACTAGCGCAACACTTATTGATTTAATTTTATGTTCTAACGCAGATTTGGTTCAGGATTCTGGAGTTGATCTTACCTTTGACGGCTCTGATCACTTCCTAGTAAAATGTCGGCTAAAAGTTGAGCATTTTAAGCCACAGCCATTTTTTGCGACTTACCGGGATTATCGACATTTTGATCGTGCAGCTTTCTATGTAGACCTTCAGAATGTGCCTTTCAATGATATCTATTATTTACCTACTATTGATCAAAAAGTTAATACTTTTAATACTTATCTATTAGAGCTTTTTAACCTACATGCACCTGTCAAGACATCCCGCATTACCAAAAAAAGGGCGCCGTGGCTTACTCAAAATATAAAATTTTGTATGACACTTCGGGATAGGGCTCTATCAAAATATAAAAGAAACAGATCAGCTACTAGTTGGGAGTCGTACAGACAGCTTAGAAATTTTGTAACGAACGCTATTGATAGAGAAAAGAAATCTTATCTCGAAAATAGTATTCAAAATAATGGACCAAGGGATAATTGGAAACTCCTGAGAGAACTCGATATTTACTCAAGGGCAAAAAGGGTAGTTCCTGAGAACTTGGGTACTGCTGATGAGATTAATAATTTTTTTGCAGGGGCCGCTCAGTCGGGTGATCCGAATCCAGAAACATTGAATTTTTATCTAAGCCACAGAAAGGAGAACACTGGCGTCTTCAAATTTAAAATGGCCACCACTGAAGAAATTGAGAAAGCTCTATCTTCCATAAAAACAGAGGCCACTGGTTGTGATGGCATTGGTTTAATGATGGTAACTTATTGTTGTCCTCATATTGTACCAGTAATTACTCACATGGTGAATTTCTGTATTGAAACCCAAACTTTTCCTGAATGCTGGAAAACCTCTTATGTGCTGCCTTTTCCAAAGATCTCCTCTCCAAGCGAATTAAAAGATTTAAGACCCATCAGCATATTGCCTACTCTCTCTAAGGTCATCGAGAGAATTCTTGAACAACAAATAAGAGAACACCTGATCCATAACAAAATTTTGCCTTCTGTTCAGTCTGGTTTTCGTAGGGGTTATGGTTGTGCAACTGCGCTTCTGAAGGTAACCGATGATATCTTGGAAGCCTCAGATCATGGAGAACTGACGGCTCTGGTGCTTCTGGACTATTCGAAGGCGTTTGACCGGTTAAATCATGATCTTCTGTTAGGCATACTTCACTATCTGGGATTTGATCATGATTCATTGCTTCTTATTAAGGCATATCTTACTGGTAGAAATCAGATGGTGAAGCTCAATGGTAGAATTTCAAATCCTGTAGCGATGACATGTGGCGTACCCCAAGGTTCAATCCTAGGTCCATTGTTTTTTTCCCTTTATACATCTCAACTTATAACCTATTTGAGGTATTGTACTGTACACTTTTACGCTGACGATACACAGCTGTACTTCTCATTTCCGCCTGATAAAATCCTAGAGGCTATTGACAGGTTGGTGCACGATCTCAATGTTCTTCAGAGAGCTTCGGAAGCGCATTGCTTGGCAATAAATCCCGCTAAGTCGCAGGTTTTGCTGTTTGGCAGGCAGCAATCACGAAATCAAAATGAACATATGTTACAAATTACTCTTAACAATACTGTTTTAAATACATCTACAGCAGCAAAGAATCTGGGGCTGTTGATGGACAATGATTTGAGATTCTCGGGGCATGTCAACAATTGTATTAAAAGGGCTTTTGCCAATCTTAAATTAATATTCAACCAACGGGCGCTGCTAAACGCAAACCTGAAAAAGATGTTGTGCGACTCTATTGTTTTATCGCATTTTAACTATTGCGATATCTTGTACGGTCCCTGTCTTTTGGACTCGGACATTAAGAGAATTCAATTAATGCAGAATTCATGTGTACGATTGATAGGTGGTATGCGAGGTCGTGAGAGGGGTGTGAGTGCTAAGTTACGTGAAATTAACTGGTTAAGAATGAATGAGAGACGCATGTTGCATAGCTTAGTATTATTTAATAAAATAGTCTGTAAGGAGTGCCCTGATTATTTGTATGACAAAATTAAATTTAGGTATAATGCACATAATTTGGAACTTAGACATAAGCTTACGATAACTCCACCTATACATGTAACATCCTTGTACGAGCGCTCATTTAGATACCAAATTTCAAAAATTTATAATAAGGTACCTCCTGACTTTAAAATGATTTCAGATTATAAGTTTAAGCTATTTGCAAAACAAAATGTTCAGAACTTCTTATAGAACCATGTATATTTTTTTCTGCCTACGTCATATGTCATTCTTATTCCAGAGTCGTATACTTTTTTTTTGTTTGTATCTATTTATAAAAAGTATTGTAGTATAATTCGCCCCTAGTCTACATTTGCCTGTGAATGTTAAAAACAAGTATTTATGTTGTTTAGTGATATAGTTTTTATTGTTTAGTGCATCTTATAATTTACATAGTAACTTACTTAACATGGTTGAGATAGGAAGCTAAGCTTCAACTCCGCCAATTGTAATTTTTTATTTTCTCCCTTAAAATTACAATAAAGACCTATTTATTTATTTATTTTATTTATTTGTAATTAAAATACAACAAAATAAAAATTAAATACATGTAGGCAATGCCCGCACCCATAATCAAACAAGAAACAAGCCACAATGAACATCAGACATAAAAAATCTAACCCTTCCAAAACTAGTTTGTCATACCCACTCAAAAAAAAAACGATATGCCCTTGGCCTAAATCTAATCTAAATTGTCTGGAATACATTAAAAGAAAAAACTTGTTTTTATTTTGGTCACACGGTCAAAAGGACCCAACTGCCTAATACTTTTTCGTATATATACTTTTCTTACCCTTTAGTGTTAGTTTACCTTTGTTTATTTTGTGAGTTAGAAAGAGGTAGAGTTATATTGAACTAGATGCAGATATGTTGGACTCTCCTTTTAATACTGTGTTCATCATATGTGTTGGTTTTTTCTTTAATTGGTTATAAAGATTATAGGATGTATATTTGTTTTTTGATTCCTTTGTTAAGTCAGAAAGAGATAGGCGGTGTATATTCAGATCATTTAACAATTAACCGAATAAAGCTCGTATTAAATATTCAAATCTCAAATATGGTATTTTGAATCTTTGTTCGAGTATAATTTATAGGTGAAAGCAGGTGGATATTTAATTTGTCTTTCATCGGGATTTATTTTGAGAGAGTCGAGCAAAAAGTGGTTTATGATGATCACTCTTTATGGAATAATTAAATATCTTTAAAGCGATTGATATTGTCATATGTAATATGTCTTCATTTTGTTTCAGGTAAGCAAGCAGCACAGGTAGCACTTAGAACAGTTTTCTGCAGGTAGGTGATCGGTCGGTGATAAGATAAGTGATAACAGAGACCGGGTCAGAGGTCCATGCGAAATTATATCTATACCGGGTGACAACGAATGTTGTTACCCCCCCCCCTCATTTTTTCCGTAGTTTTATTAATAAAATATTTAAAATTTCAGGAGATTCTAAGTGTATATTTTGTTAGTTTTTAGTAAAGTCATACTTTTAAAATCACTTCCGGTTTAACCAGAAGTGGTATCAACTCTTTTATTTTAAATAGAAACCTATTATTTTTATTCGATATTTGAATTCTACCGCAAATTTCCTTTAAAATGACATATCACACATTATCATTTGTTTTTAAAATGGCTTCCAGGAAAAATTTTCAAGGAAATCCTTAGATGGCCATGGACTCGCTAATATAACATGACTTTTTAAGAGTGGGCCATAGAAGTTTTAAAGTAGTCTATTTTAACCCGTTTTATGTTAAACAAGTAGGCTATGAAATATTCTGTATATTATGGTTTTACGGGTTAACATGTCAAATCGGAAGTTGTAACTTTTAGATAGAGATTAAAAAACTGAAATAAGTGGAATCCATTTTTCTCTAAGATGAGCCATTCCAATGCTACAGCCTGTCAAAGTCAGATATTGCCATATTTTAAACGTCAAAAATAATTGAATTTAGTCATATCACATTTTAAATTTAAAAAAAGGGGAATTTTATAGGGTATTAGGAAATAATATAATATTTTGTGAAAGTACCTACTTAGTCCATCTCTCAGTGGAGTGATATTCTTCTACAATTTAAAATAATTTCGTTCATGTTCTCCGCCGGAATCCTGGACATGTTTATTGATGGATTTGTAAAACTTTTTAAATTTGGACTCCACATTGGAGGTTTTCAGAAAGTTATTCTTTAGTAATTATTTTTAGGGTTTTCATTGGCTTACTTATATATCTTTTACTTAGATTTTTTTGCCTGCGGCGCTTTTCCTTCTTCTTCACTGGGTACAATATCATAAAATACATGTAGTCCCGACTCCAGAAAAAAAAACGTCCTACTTACGCCCACTGAGCCCCCCCCCCCCCCCCCCCCGCTCGGAGCATCTTTTTTGGCTATGCCACTGATGTGATGTGTCATTGGCAATTTACTGAATTATGTCATTGAAACCTAGAAATGAAAATTTCAGAAAATAATTTTCAATTGTATATAAAAAAACAAGAGAGTACCAAGTTACAAACAAAAGCAAGTGGTGGAAAAGAGGGTTGTTTTGAATTTTCTAGCAACGAAATTTCCGGACAAAGGATTCCGTAGACAGAAAAAGAGAAGTGTGAAAACATTGAAAGACTGGCAAACAATAGGTCTGGAAGTATAATCGAAAAGAGTAATTTAAAATGCATTAAATATATATTAGTTTACAGCAAGGGTGGATTTATTTTTAATTGTTTTTATCTACTAATAGTGAAACAATATTGAAAATGCCAACAGAAAATTATTAAATGAGGAGAAATAATACTCCAAGTCAACCTTCACTAAGATATATTTAGAAGAAATTTTAATCTGTTCTACATGTTTCAAACGTATAAACGTTCATCTTCAGGAGAAGTATAGTTATATAGTATAAAAAATTGTGAGAGCTTTTGAGGAAGTTAGATTATTAAAGAAAATGAAGCTTCCATAAAAGTAAGGGAGAACCTGGTAGTATTTTTCTCCCCTACTTCTATGGAAGCTTCATTTTCTTCAATAATTTACCTTCCTCAAAAGCTCTATGAGGGTGTCACTCACCAAGGGCGGTTCTACGGGGGGGCCCAGGACCCCCCAATATTTCTGAAAAAAACTATAAAATTCATGCCACTGATAAAAAAATATTCCGGGTGATTTATTATTTACATAATTTGATACAATTTGAGCATGATCCTAAAAAATTTTAATAAGGGGGGGGGGGGGGGAGCTGCCGGGCTGCATTTTCATCTCACGCATGGACTCATAATTTAAATCTCTAAATATAGTATTCTTGGCTTAGATTACAAAGGTCTTGTAGGAAACGTTTAGGTTTTAAACTTTTCCTTCTAAAAGTCCCCTTTTAAGGGGGGGAAGATTAAGGTTTCACACGCATATCGTTTTAGTTATTGATTTTTGATGCAATTTTAAAGGAAAACGAGTAAAAAGAATAATATTTTATAGAATTTTTCTATTATATACGTTTTCCCTCTTTTAGAGCTATTTTAAATCAACAAAAATATAAACCAATGCAATAAAATATTTTTACAACAAAAACAATTAGGTATTTATTTCTTAAGAGAAAAATTAAGGTAAACATTTCAATTGAAACATTTTTTATGGAAGAAGTGTGATAATTTATAATAAAACAAATAGTGCGGGATGAAATGAGAATGCTTTATTAGGAATATAAATATCTATACGGCACTTAAGAAGGAGTATTTCCAAATCTAAGCATTTGCACCTAAACTGCTCTTAGATCTGCGCTCTTAAAATACATGATTTCTAAAAAATTACTTTTTTTTAAATCATGAAAAACCGAGCCCGGAAAACGCTGGTTAGAGTCATACTTACGTCTTATGTTAAAATTTTGGATTGACACCAATATTCATATTTTTCACAATTATAAAAAATGTTTTTTTTTTAAATAAAGAGCCAGCTGGAATATCAAAAAAAAAACATAAAAAAAAAATTTAATCCAACCATGCAAAGGGGAGAGGTAATAATTTAATTTTCGAAATTTGATAGTAGTTAGGTGAATTTTAAACGAACTTTGGGCGTGGCCCCGAAAATTTTTTCTCCCCATTTAACTTCACTTCAAGTATGGACTTCAAAGAAAATTATTAATTTATATCTTTTTTTTTATAACTACGAAATTAATTATTGTTTATTACTAGTTGTTTTGTATTTCTGATTTTAAACAGAATATAAGCAAAAATCTTATACTTGCATGATAATGCATATTTTATTATTGATTTTATTCAAAGTGCTCCTCCCAAATAACCCTTTAGTCATTATACAGAAAAGGAAGTCGTTTGCATTTGACACCGACCATATATTTAAATGCTTACAGACAGGGGATGGGTTAACCCTTCTTGCTATTTATCATTTTGTTTAATTTTGAGCCCCTTAAGTCAACATGCCAACCTGCAGAATGAAATTGAACGAGATAACGCCTGAGGCCACAATCAAAATTACATAATAGGGTATTAGGTATTTTGTAGGGGGTTTCGCTTTCGGTAAATTGCGAAGGTAGACAATAGGAGAGATGGACCAAGGAAGATAGTGGTGTAAAGTAGGGACACCTAATTTAGCTATTATTTTGTATCCCTAAGTTAGTTTTTTCAAGAATGGACTTTTTCACAAAAATTTGATTTTGAGCAAGAAAATATAAAATTTCCTACGGTTTCAGTTTTTAAATTATTTACTGAGAGAATAATTAAACAAAATATGCTCTCTAATAAAAACAGGCGATACTACTTACCGACGTCACAAACGATTCACTCCTATCTGGCTGAGGTCTCGAGCCTGGTTTCCTGTTTCTAAACTATCTTTGTCTATTTAAGTGCTCGAAACGAAGATAACAATATAATTGGTCGCGCGACTGGCAAATAAAGGAATTGCGCGGTTAATAGGATGACGTAGATCTCTTCTCATCTTATGCTTTTAAACTTCCTGGTTTCACGCCGTGTTTTTAATTGTTTTTAGAAAAGGTTTGTGATATTCTAGAAAGATTTTTAATATTGAGATATATTTTCAATAGGTTTTAGTTTAAAAGGTCACTGCTGAATATAATAAATATAAGAGCCCATTAAAAAAACATTTTAAATATTTGCCTATACATGTATTAGCATAAACTAAGTAAACCTAGACATCTGATCGAAATGGGTCAAAGTGAGGCTCAAGGCCGAAAAGCGACGTGACTTTAGGTGGATATTCGTGTTCGATAGATATTTATTACAGACAACGTTTGGCGTAACCCGTTACAGATTTGGACATTGTCCTATATTATAAGCGTTAACATTTTTACATTGGATTTAATTTCTTTATGGTATTAGTGTCAATCCCGTATTAAGACTGTTAGTCTGAATGATCTTGTAGGGTTTCCATTACAAAATAATTTCACTATTATTACTAATTCTCTAGTAACTGGCCCGAATTGCAAAAATACTAAGCAAATGAGTTGAGTTTTTTTCACCAATGGAAAGGTGGTATTTATGTGAGTGTAAGAAAGTTATTTTCCTGCAGAAAATAATTCGAGAATGATATGCCAATGAACACCTCACAAATAATTGCTAAACTTCATTGCATTGTAAAAAATATTGACAATTATTTTTTTAAACAAACATAATCCAATATCTGTTTAGAGTCCAAATTTAAAAAGTTATTAAAAATCCACTAATAAATATGGCCAGGATTCGGGCCAAGAAAACGCAATATTTTTTTATTTTATATCTTATTTAATATAGAAATATTTGTCGGATGCTCTTAAGACCTGGAAATAAGTAATTTTTTCTTTTTCCAAGAAATTTGCTTTACAAATATGATGGTGCTAGGCAGACCATATTGGAGGCATTTTTTGTTTTCTATACAGACTCGATTAGTCCTTAATTATGATCAAATTGACTCGTTATAATACCCGAGGTGGGGGTGGAATCCCCATGTCCCCCCATAGTTAGCTCCCCTTCGTAGCTTTGCCAATCGTGAATATGAAAAATACACCAAATTTTTCTCTCTTCTTATTTTCTTCCCTATTTCCCTCAATAAAATTCAACGTCGAAGTTGGAGAAGTGAAAATAAAAGGTAAATCCCGAAAAATATGTCGGGAACAGAACCGTCACTCCCTAAGCCCTTGGAAAAACTCGGCTATACCGTCAAAATTGAGAAGGGCGCCCCAAAGAAAAGTGCCCCAGGGAATTAAATGATTAATCTTCAAAGCGAGGGGAAATTTCAAGGACAAAGGGCCGATGAATGTGAAAAAGGAGGGTTGAAAATTGCAGGAATTTGTTATTAGGTTTTTGATTAAAGTGCAATAAAGAAAAGAAAATATTTGGCGGAGTTTTAGGATTTACATTTATAAATACTACCCCAAGTGCCTCAAAGTATAAAAAAATAAATAGGTAGAATAAAATTACAAAAACAATTTCTTACTTCTGTTCTGTGTTATAAGACTGAACTGAGGAAATTAAATTTGCACTACGAATATTGATTTTACCGAAAATTTTCGACTTTCAAAAAATTCCTGGGGCTATATTCTAAACGTTGAGCTAGTAAAAAAACGTTCACAGGTACTGTGAGAAATAGTTTTATATTCCATTATTCCAATATTCCATTCCAGTCCAAAAAAATTAAGTCTATTTTTACAAAACTGTTCCCATTTCAATAATCTTGGGGCAGTTGGGCTGGCCCAAAAATATTTGAAAGGGTTGTTTTTAGAAACAATCATTCTAAAAAAACTCCATCCTAGGACCCATAGAGTAGAGAGAGGACTATAATACCCATGTATTTTTTCAGATTTTTGCAACTAATTATTTTTTAGATAGAGAGGGAGGATAATTTTTTTTTTCACTTGACGCCCTCTGAATGTGCAATTTTGAGGCTAAAATGAAATTTAAAAAAATAGTGACCTGTAGCAATTGATGAACTCTTTTATTGAACTCCAGGGTTGTCTTAAGGCATGTCGAGGCCTCCGTCACATTTGTTCTTAGGGGCTCTTACCTGATTTAGCGTATTTTAGTCTAGAAGAAAGAAATTAAATGAGAATTTTGATATATTTCGGGGAATTTCAAAGTTTTCGGAGACTTTCAAAGATTTTTGGATAATATCGGGGAATTTTTTCTTCAAGAGGAATTTCAGTGTATAATTTTTTTAGGTGGTGTCCCCTTTGACTAAACTTTACTAAGTTTGGGTTAGTTTTATTTTGAAAGTTAGAAACAAAAAACCTAAAAAAACAGATTTGACAGATTTTTAAATTTGATTTCTTCTTTTAATAATTTTTTTAAAATAAAATTACTCTTTTAGTCAATGGTAAAAAAACCAAATTATATTTTTAAAAAATTTACAAAAACTGTGCATTCCTCAAGAAAATAAGCTACCTACGCCCCTGAAAAGCGCCCCAATCAGTCCAGACAAATTCCCATTATTAATTAATCCCAATTCTGTTCGGCACCAACGGACAATACACGCACCATCATCGGTGATTTCCCTTACCCATTGCCCCACACTCGGTGCATCGCGCGATGCGGCAACGTTGCACCGGAGTGCACTTGTCGCTCCCGGGAAGCGAGAGTGACTCACGAACGGGGTTACTGTCTCGCATCGAGATCGATCCGTCTGCTGCCGCGAGGGACTCCATTCTTGGATCGCGGGAAATTTTTGTTAGCTCTTTTGGCAAAATTATTTCAAAAATTCTATATTAATAGTATTCAATGAAAATCTTCCATCTTCAATTTTCCTAAAATATGCAAAGTCTTCTATATTTAGGCATCTCGCGACAAGATGCTTATAATCATTTTTTAAAAGGCAGATTTCCCCTTCAGATATTTTTCAAATGGTGTTTTTTATTGTAGACATGACTACTTTTGTAGAATGGCTATTTTTTATTATGGGAACAAGTGGAACGATTCCAGGAACCAGGAATCGATGATCTACAGAATTAATTAGGACACAACTACTAATAAGGAATTTCTTAATTTTTTTCAAAATAGACCGAAATGCGGTTCAGGTAGCTAGGTATTTTTTGAAAAAAAGAAAAAAACAGATTTTGCAATTTGGGCCAAAAAGACCGCAACACGAAAAATTTTACCGCGGTTGGATCCACTTAGGGTCCAAAGCTCATTGTTTCGTATATACAACCTGGAAAGCTGAACACAAATTGTATTTGTATATACAGTGTGTCTACGGATTGACTAGCGAAGAGGAAACACTTTTTTATTTGTGGGTTTATGAAAAAAAGTTATTTAACTCCTGCTTGTTTTCAAACGAACAAAAAGCACATTATTTTTTCAAATTTATATACCGGGTGTTCAGAATTAAAAATATGGAAAAAGCTTATGTGTAAAGATAGGATAAAAAGTAATTATTAGTAAAAGTTGTTGCGGTTGAAAACATACGTCTAATTACCAAGTTTTGACTTATTAGGCTAAATGTACAGAGACCGGCAAAAAGTTCCAACCCGTAAAATATGATTTGCTTTAAATTAACGCATTTTGCAAATTAGTTCGTCTTTAGAAGGTAGTATGGGTATTTACTTAGCCGTTTTCGACAATTCCTCGTATAAAGATAAAGATTTTACAGAATAATACCTTCTAAAGACTAACTAATTTGCAAAATGCGTTAATTTAAATCAAATCATATTTTATGAGTTGGAACTTTTTGCCGGTCTCTGTACATTTAGCTAATAAGTCAAAACTTGGTAATAAGACATAGGTTTTGAACCACAACAACTTTTACTAATTACTTTTTATCCTATCTTTACACATAAAGGTACTTTGTTCTTAGCTTTTTTATATTTTTCTAAATTCTGAACACCCGGTATATAAATTTGAAAAAATAATATGCTTTTTGGCCGTTTGAGAACAAGCAGGAGTTTTTATGAAAAATAACTTTTTTTTCATAAACCCACAAATAAAAAAATTTTTCCTCTTCGATAGTCAATCCGTGGACACTGTATATCACATCATCAAAAAATTGTATCGATCCTAAATATATTATAATAGATTCGTAATAATTTGCTTTGTTTCTCATTTTCAATTAATCTTTGCACTTCCCCTGTATAGTATAATACAATGACCCAGACAGATACGGGTGGTTTCTAGCTCGACGGCCTTATCCCTCTGCACAACCCCATTCCTCGTGTGTCTGGGGCATTTGCTGCTGCAGCACCAGTGAGAGTGTTTTATTTTTGTTTCCACTGGAATTTGTTCGCACCCCTCTCTCCTCCCCCATGTATCCGCCACTCGCCACTGCAATAGTTATGGCAGGACGTAGAAAAATCGATTAAAAAATTAATCATCATTATTAAAAAGTGACTATTTTTAATTTACTTTTTTAAAAGTGCGAAAATAAGTTTTTTTATAGATTAGGCTCAAAAATAATATTTTTTTGTCCATTCGATCTAAGCCTGATGTTACAGACCCGAAAATCGAAATCCCAATTTTTTTTTATAAATTATATCTGTCATGTCTCTCAGGTATTAGATGCTGGTCATTTGATTTCAACCAGAGCCATAAAACCTAATTATTACACACACACACTCTCAGGTATTATTTTTTCTAATTTCTTTTAAAAGTATGTATGTAGGCAATATCAATAAAATATTGACTAAATAAGCATCTCTCTCCACAACAGTAGTAAATGGTTATAGAAAACCTTTTCAAAAACTATGTTAGTATACTCAACTTTCACCCTCAATTTACCTTCTGTAACTGTGGCAACACTGTAGTGAGGAAGTACGGGAGCAACAAGGATAAAAATAAAATCCGCTTATCCTGTCGTCGCCTACTTTGAACTCGGCAAGAGGGCAATAGGGCCCAATGCAGACGAGACGATCGTCTATTGTCTTTTCGAGTGAAAACAAAAGAGGTAAATTTTAATATGCAATGCAATATGAATAGATGAATAAAACAGAGATGATAAAAGGAAATAAGTAATAACTTTTTATAAACATTGCTGTAGGACAAATAAACATTTTCATAAAAATATAATATAGTACTTTATCAGAGAAAATGAAAATAAAGGATAGTTTTGCTCAGAGTACAAGAATTTTAACAAAAATAAAGCACCGTTTTTAAAATGTTACTTCAAAATTTAGCATCCATTCCTTTAAAAGTTGCTGCTTTGAATCAAAATTGAAGGACATGTTCATTTTTACTTAGGTACTCTTTCGGGAGAAGAACTATTTACTATATTATAGGAAGAATTACGTAGTAGAGCAGAGCCCTGTCTTCCTTTAAAACTTTGTGATTTTTCCCTAGATTTTCACAAATTTCCGTAAAAATGTTTGCCTCCTACAAAAGAAAATTTTTACCGAAATAACTTCAAATATTCCAATTTCTTTCTTCCCCCACATATTATCCAATAACAAAATGAAAGAAGCTCGTTACACTCCCATAATAACTACCCCCAAAAACAGCGAAGAGGGAGGGGACGACCCCTCTGTACCTGTCTAGGTCATTGTACCGCGTCGGCGGCTCCCCCTGGCCACCGCATTACCGGCGTCTGGATACCGACGCTGCTGGGGAGTTGTCATGGAAACTGGGGCAGGCGTCGCGGTGCACACGGGGTTGCCGGTATTGTTATGAAGAAATATAACATGCTTATGATGCAACTACGTAAATGTAAGATTCCACGCCATAGTTTAAAGACCTTTTTGTTATCTCACGTTATTTATACAGGCCGAAAACTTTCCATGCAGGTCTATTTTCTTGTAAATGAATAAATCAAAAACCATTCGGACATGGAAACGTTAGTTCTCAGGGGGAGATATTTTTTGGTATTTTTACCCCCTCCCCGTGCTGAATTCTTAAGACGGGGTGGCTCCTACCCTTAATTCTTAAATGGAAAGGGGGTCGAGTGATTCTCTCTTTAAAATAAGTAAAGGGAATTGAATTGCCTTTCCAACGGTCACATGTCCGAGCGTATTTTGATTTATTCATTTAAAAGAAAATAAACCTGGGTGTAAAGTTTTCGGTGTACCACCCCTGTATTTAAGTTATTTTGTAATATGAATATTGTCTATACAAAGCGCGAAATTTGGGAATATTCACGGATTCCCTCTTTCAACGCAGAATTCTATATCATAGAGAATATCTGTTAAACATTTCAATATCTTCCAAAAAACACGGTTTAGCTACAATTTATTTTTTTAGAATATGAGGTGAACCAAAATGTTGGATACACCAAATATAAAATTTTTTAAATGGAATAAATACCCTGACTTTAAGTATTTACTAAAAACCCTATTTATAAATAATTATAATATTTATTTTTTTATATTGGTATTGGATTTTGTGATGGCAACATTGCTATACTGCCCTTTGCACCGTATTATTAAGGGTGTACACTCCCTTTGACCCTTGTTTACTTGTTACACACGCCAACACGCTGCGCCTATTATTAAATATGTATAGTTTTTATTTTGGTACCTGAAACAGCAATTTTTCAATCGCTTCTTGTTCTTGTGCTGAGTATGTAGCAAACAAGCAAAGCTATTATAAAAATAGCGAGATTTTCCTTAACAGCGCCATGTTTAAGACCAACCACTAGAGCAGTGGTGCGCAAGCTATTTTCATTTGCGACCCCTTATTTTGTGTCAAATTTTGACGACCCCCTGATTAGACAGTAGGCGCTTTTTTCATCGTCAACATGGTTACATTGAAATTTTTTCTGGGATTTGCTCTTACAGGGTCTTCTTAAAAGAGTGTCTTGACGTCATCGATTGAAATAACGCCATTTTAAAATAGCGCACCATACTTATAAACCATCATAAAAATGTAATAAAAGTTGTAACATCATACAAATCAGTTAATGAATCGACACATAATTTTATGAAACAATGCTTTATTTATGCATAAAGATATAAATATTTTTTAATGAAAACACTTTTAAAAAACTTTACATCATAAGAAGTCAATGTGAGGTATGTGCTTGCAAAGAGCTCATGATTGCTTCTATATGCGAATCTGTATTGGAAATCGCAAGCCGCAAGTCATCCTCTGGATCCAATCGAGATCGATATTTTGTTTTAATGGCAACTAATTTTGAAAAGCCGGATTCACATGAGTAGGTTGATGCAAACAGAATCAAAATATTGATTGCCTTTCTTTTCAAATCGGAATATTCGTTTCCAATCGATAACCAAAATTTTTGGCAAGTTAGAGAGTTAAATTGAATGCGCAATGTTTCGTCGCTTGAAACATCAATTACCTGTTCTTTTTCATTTAAAGGGATATTAGAATTAATAATATCAAACGAATTAAAAGTAAAGTTTTCTCCTAATTTTATCAAATGACGGGTAGGCTTTGCGTAGGAGTGAGCGAGAATACTAGTATTTGTTATAGGTGGAAATGAACAGCCGATACCGCGGATCACTATGCATGATAAAGGGTTTGTAAACCCCGTGATAGCGATCGCGAATATCGCGGCGGTATCAGTATCTCATCGAGTTTACGAGCGCACTCGTAAAATAATAATTGTCAGTTTCTTTGCTTGTATTAATTCCGTTCTTTGAAATGAATAAAAGATTTTTCATAAATTTGAATTTCTTTGAATTTGGCGACCCCCAAAAATTCTCTCGCGACCCCCAGTTTGCGCACCACTGCACTAGAGGATAAAGCCTAACTTTTGAAAACATAGATAATAATGAAAAAAAAAATGACCACTGTAGAAATAATCGTGATTTTTGAAAATAATCAATTGAAACTTCCAGAAAAATGGGCGAAATGTTTAACATTGTGGAACATTTTTAATTAAATAAATGAAATGGAATAAAATCAAAGTTTCTGTAGAAAATTTTGATACCGCAACTGTATTTTTGTATTAGATAATCTGGTCAGGAAAACTCCTTATTCCTCCCTAGTAAAACCAGGGACTGTTTGGTGGCGAAGAGGTTTAAACACTTTGGGAACTTTTTTTTTGGAAGATACTTTGCGAAGAAATGGGTTGAGTACGACAGTGATTTTTTAGTGTACCCAAGGTTCTAAGAATATTATTTTGTGGTTTATACGGATTATACCATTATACCCACAAGTTCCACTACCACTAGCATAAAAGTTTTGTGCAGTGAATAAAATATGTTAATAACTATTTATATTAAGTGTGTACATCGCCACTTCGTCAAGAATTATTGTAGATCGATGACATTCAGCATGAGCGTTTAGGCCGTTGAATTGTTGAATATTTTTGCTTTCTCACAAGGGGCAAACTTCCACTAATCACAGAATATCCTTAATTTTATAACAATTTTCGTAAAAATTCCCGCTTTTAAATTTTACGCGTTCCCTTCAATAAGGTTCCGGGTCACTGGATTGGCTGAATGACTGTAAGCAGTGGCGTACCTAGGATACTTTTCTAGAGAGAGAGAATTATTGTTGGAGAGGACAGACACTTTTTTTTTATAAGTCGCCTTTAGAGGAGAAGTTTTGGGGATGGTAGACACTTTTTGTTAAAGTCACTTCTGATACACGGCCAAAAACCTTAGGTTTTTAAGTTTCAGTACAAAATATTAAAATTTAGTACATTTTTTAATTTGGTTCCAGTACAATTTTAAATATAGCTCTGGCAACGCTGGAGCTGCAGATTGTTGCGTCTCGCACGTCAGAAATCCGTGCAAAAATTCAAATTATTTTTCTCTCGGAGTAATTTAAGGGAATCCGACCGCGTTAAAATTTGCCGTGTTAAATTGCTGTTTTTCTTGGACCGAAATTAAGCAAGTTATTAAGTTCTTTTTTTCCACTAATTGAAAGGTGGAATCTATGCGGATGTGGGAAATGTATTTTCATGAAGACATAAAAATTCTAAGAAAAAGATATAAGCCAATGAAACCCCTAAAAATAATTACCAAACTTCATTGTATTGTAAAAAAACTGAAAATTATTTTTTTGACCAACAATTACTTTTTAAAACTCTCCAATATTTGTAGTGTCCAAATTTAAAAAGTTTTTAAAGATTCATTACTAAACATGACCAGGATTTGGGCCAAGAGAACACAATGTTTTTGGTCTGATTTAATATAAATAGATATCATTTCTCATGGAGCGGTTAACCTTGGAGAATAATTTAGAAATATAAGTCGGATGCTCTTAATGCCATCATTGAGGTTGAACTGATTGGGATTATTTAAAATTCTAAAAAATTTGAAATGAGCGCGGTCCACCTATTCCCCTGTCTCTCATCGCCACTGAGTATAAGTTAACTGTAATTCCATTTGTCACATAAAAATCAGCACGATACATTATTTGAATCGGTCATTTTGAAAAGGGGTCATCTCCAATATTATGACAAATTTACTTTTTACTAGTTTACAGATCTATAGGTATAGGCGGATATTCTTTATGAAAATGAGACACCTCCGATTTACCTAAGTACATTGTAATCGATGGCAGGCATCGATAGTCATTTTGAAAACGGGTCATCTCTCGGACATGACCCGTTTTCCAAATGAATGAGGTTAATCTTGCCCCGCCCCGCTACGTTGTGACTGGGTGTTGGCTGATGTAATCTCTGTTGGTAAGGCTGTTCCAAAAGAAGAAAAAGTCAGTTTTGCAGTTAATCAGTTTTATGAATTCAGTTTCAATCACGCAGAGCCTGGGGTAATAGTTGCTAAGCCATACATCGACAGCATAATAGAAGAACGTTTTCTCCTTTTAAAGACGCTGCAAAAAGATAGTCTACCTCTGGCTATTCCATCTCCTGTAAATAGCCCAGCTTATCAGGGAAAAATTCCCATCAATTCAAAAAAGATTGAAGATATAAAAAAACTTCAGCAATATATTCCAGATAAATACAAACCATTTTACGATGAAATCTGTAAATGGCCAACTGTCAACGCTGACGAAATGCCAGAAGAAAACTACTAATCATTACTTGTATGAATTTTTAATGTTTTTGTTAATAAAACAAACAAATATGTTTCTAGTAGATAAATCTTTATTGATTTAAACCCAATTCATTTTGAAAAGGGGTCATCTCCGTGATGGAACAATGTTTACTGTTAACACCCTGTATAACTAAACAAATTTTTTTTTACTAATATTATATCATTATCCTTTATTTTTTAAGTCACAAATAAGATTATACTTGTTTTTTTAAAAATGTACCCTGTGCACGGTTTTTTGTCTCCCCTGTAAAATTATAAAAACTAGAGTTGACCCCTTTTCAAAATGACCGATTCATTTAAATTTTCAGACGGAAAAATAAAATTGGCGGGAACCAGATTATAATTCCTGTTATTATGGCGAAGGTTATTATAAGTTGTTATTTTAAAAAATCCCCAAAAATAAACACACAAGTTAACGATGTATACGTTTAAAAAAAATCAAGCACAACTTTTATGTATGCATGTATAAAAAATATTACCACATATTTTTAATAAACCACTTTTAGTCCTATTATAAGATAAAACTAAAAACCCATATTTATAAAAACACATAATAAAGCGATTATAGCTACAAATTCCAATGATGCCAATTTATAAAAAATTGTCTTTACTTATAACATCACATTCTAAATATCTAATTTATTAGTTTTATATTAGTAATTATAAGATTTAATCAAAACCAACACAACTAAGTTAATTCTAACTCAAAATTTTAACAATCTTAATGTCCACCTTTTATAAAATAAAAATATATCCTTCTTCTACAGACATTGAGTTAATAACGGCAACGTTGGATTCGTGTCTCGTATTACGAACTTTCCTTTTTTGCCGCTAGATGTCCGCTTCAGAAAGCGAAGCCCGATTGCTTGTGCCCTCTTGCAGGATTGAGTCGAACCGTAGGATTTTAATGAATGCACATGTATTTTTTAATACAGTGTTGCCCAACATTAAAGAAAATCATAGAGTTTCGTTTATTACAGTTTTACAATGTTTCTGGAATTAATTGCAACAATGAATGTAACGTTACGCAAAACCCTAAATTTGCCCATATTTTTTTTCTATAATATATACTAAGAGGCAATGTTTGTCCGAAACTGTTCTTCTAGATGTCTTGGAATGTTGAAATTTGGTATGGGCACAGAATATATAGCTACGCAAGTACGCAAAGCTATATATTCTGTAGTATGGGGATTAAGTTAAGGTTAAAGCCCAAAAATAAGGAATATTCGAAAATTTTGAATGGGCCTTACACTTGAATTTATCATATTCAGCACAAACATCATGAACTAGAACCTATTGAAAATATATCTCAATAATAAAAATCTTCCTAAAGTATCACAAGCCTTTTCTAGAAACAATTTAAAACACAGCGCGAAAGCTGGAAGTTTAAAAACATAAGATGAGAAGAGATGTACGTCATCCTATGAACCGCGCAATTCTTTTATTTGTCAGTTCAGTTGTGCTACCGTCTCGATAACTTAAATAGACAAATACGGTTAAGAAACACGAAACCAGATTTGAGAGCCAGTCAGGTAGGAGTGGGTCTCGTGCAAAGCGATCCGCTGCTGCCATTGCGTGGAATAATTGTGAGGTCGGTAAGTTGTTTCGCATGTTTTTCATTAGAGAGATATTTTGTTTAATTATATTTTCAGTAAAAATTTTAATAACTGAAACCGTAGAAAATAAAAGTTGTTTATGGTATTCCTTGCCTTGCTTTACGATCAAGGGAGGGGGGGTTACTAAGCACTTGTGAAACAACAACCCATTTGTTGTTTCTAAATAAATTATCTTTACATAATTTAATTTGAAAAAAATATATATATTCAATAACCTTGATCGAGTATACAAAATAATAAACAAAAAAGGTTGTAATATGTGAATATATTTTCACATTTAATTTTTAGTAAATTATGTGAACTTTTTTTAAAATATTTATATCAACCATTTAAGGATATTTTAAGTAACATAGGTGGCAACAGTGTTCAAAAGAAAAATCAATGAACTAAACTTGGCCTCTGCGTTGGCAGGTTGATAAACACGTGATCAGCACGTAGCTTTCCTAATTTAATTCGAATATTCCAGAAATTTATCATGAAAAGACGGTGTTTGATGATTTTCTGGTTCATTTTGTTTATTTAGTGATATTGCAATATCGTTTGGAGCTAAATTGGTATACTTGTCATTAAACAATCTAATATATACAATGGTTGAGAAAAAAGTGCCCCTTACTACTTATACTTACAGGCGCCGAGGCGCCCCCAGCCCCCAGTGGCGTATTTAGGAGGAGGGGGGATCGGTCCAGGTGATCTGGACTAGGGATTGCAATGCAATTGCGAAACAATTGGAAAAGTATTTTAAAAATGGTAGCTTGAAGATCCCGGGATTGCAATCTCTATGTGGTTCCCCGACCTGCAGCAGTTTACCGGGAAATCACTGCTTTCAACCTTGAACACGCATTTTATACGACTGCTTTTTAGGTTGACTATGTTTGTTTAGGTATAAGACTTTGAGTTTACTCGATAACATTTCTGGTAATGTCATAAAGAGCGATATATTTTTTCGATCTCAGGATGTTTACTTCCCGGGATCGGAAAAGTATGGTAAAAATGGTAGCTATCCCGGGATTAGGGGTCCCGGGACTTGAACCTCCCCCCGAAAGGCTCGTCTTGTATTAAATAGAAAAATACATCTTAAAATTTTATCCACCAAAATTCTTTTATCGAGCGGCAATATTACAAGGAAGAAAGGCTGTTTTGCATAATTTTTTTTTTCGAAGCTTAAAATTTAGAAAGTAGGTTTCCGGTATGGAAATTGAAAATAGGGAGATATTTTTATGAGTGATAAAATATTTTATTATATTTGTGCTTTATGTAATTTGTATTTTATATAATTTTGCCCTTAGGAAAGAAACACAACTGTGACTTTTTTTTTCCTCAGAAAAAAACTATTTTGTCTTTATTTTTATTTATACTTCGATAATTTTGAATGTAACGAAAAATAAAGTACACTGTTGTAAGAATCAGTTTTTTCTTATTATTATTATTATTATTATTGTTATTTTGCTTATCTTATACAGACTCCCAAAGAAAAGTGCTGAATACTATTTGTCACGCAATTCCAAGGTTTTGTTTATAAAAGAATATCCAATGAATGAATATTGATACTTAAAAGAATAAACAAATCGGCTGAAAGGGCAGCTAAACGCTAAGCTTTAAATATTTAATTTAGAGTAGTTTTGACGGTGCAAGTGTTTGTGTGATATTTTGTTGGGACAAAGAAGTTTTGATTATTGGTGAGTGTGTCTCACGAGCGATCCAATTTACATTAAATAGTAATTAGTACAATATAAGTAATGCAACATTATGATATATAAATAAACAATGAAACCCACAAAAGTAAACTTGTACGTGGGCTTAAGTTACACATAAATTAACTATTTTTATATTCAAGGGTATCAGTGAGTGTCTCTCACGGATAACCCGATTAAGCCAATCTATCTATTTTTATTAATTTAAACTATCTGTGTGATGATTTGTTTTACAATTTTACTTATAAATTATTTGGGTGTAATTATTTCAATTTAATATTTTGTGATTGTATTTTATGTCCCAGGCAAGTTCATAAATTCATAATCTATATTTTGATATTCTCTTTTGCCTGGTAAAATAATAATTAGGCTCTTGTACACCCAATGTACCTAAACATCCTTACGTGGATGGGCCTGTGTGGCACCTAAACATCCTTATGCGGATGGGCCTGTGTGGCAAAGCCTGTGTGGCACCTAAACATCCTTACGTGGATGGGCCTGTGTGGCACCTAAACATCCTTATGCGGATGGGCCTGTGTGGCAAAGCCTGTGTGGCACCTAAACATCCTTACGTGGATGGGCCTGTGTGGCACCTAAACACCCTTATACGGATGGGCCTGTGTGGCAAAGCCTGTGTGGCACCTAAACATCCTTACGTGGATGGGCCTGTGTGGCACCTAAACATCCTTATGCGGATGGGCCTGTGTGGCAAAGCCTGTGTGGCACCTAAACATCCTTACGTGGATGGGCCTGTGTGGCACCTAAACATCCTTATGCGGATGGGCCTGTGTGGCATAGCCTGTGTGGCACCCCTTTATCTTGTATTGATAAGCCTGTATGGCATATATTATTAAATAACTTCTGTTATTATTTTCAATTCAAGTTCTGTTGATATTTCTAAATCAGTTTAATTTGGTTGAAGTAAATTTTGGGTAAATTGGTTGCTCAGTGTACTTTTTCTTTAATTTCAGGTAAGACCTTTCGACAAACAACTTCGGCCTGAATAACAATAAAGTAATCAATTACAATTTGTAAGTACTTAAACATTTCTTTTAATACAATTAATCATTTGATTAATTTAATTAGCAGGTAACAATTAAGTCTGGACTGGCCTATTTAAAAATATTTGGACAAGATTAAATCAAAATAAATAAAAAAAAAAGTAACGCCCTAAATTACAAAAATGGCGCCTACACTGTTAACATTCTATTGCAATTTAAAAAAATGACCGTATGGCACAATGTGAAAGTCTATAATAGACTTGCACGCCATCATTTTTAAAAATATTTAGTTGCCAAATTTGACCTTTAACATTACTGTACCTACAATATATCTATCAATTTATTATCTATACTTTTTAAATAGTTATTCTTATTTTATTACTGTTGTTACTCAACTGAACGTCTTCGTCTTTTGTATTTTTTTAAGCGTACTTTTACCACATTTGGTAAGGTTATGGTTTCCGCAAGGAGAAATTTTACAAATTAAACAAGACAGCCGGCAGTTTGTACAACTTTCAAAGTTTTATTCCGGCCAAATTTATTTTCACTTTCTTCGTGACCGAGAAAAGGAAAGTGAAATTTGAGTTTATTGACAAAATAATTAGCAAATTGCATGACTGACTTATATTCTGTTTATTTTGTTATTTAATCGATGCATTCAAATAATTGGTTGGATTTAAAAAAAATATTTTAATATTCAAGGTAAAATATTTGACGGGTCAGAAACCAAGGTGTCCCAGCATTTTTTTGAAATTTTTTTTTTGAACAATCAATTTAGTGTCAATTTGAAGGTGTTACAATGATGAATAACGAAAATTATTATCAGTGGCGACTCGCGGTATTAAAAAATGGTGAAGAGCTAGATATAGTGCGGGTACTTAAACAAACATTGACTAAAAACCCGTTGAACAAAACGTCTCTTTTATCCTCATCTGTCCAACGACTGAATGGAGTTTCTAACAAATTACAAACTATTTATTTAATTGGGTTCATTTTTAAAATACACAACTAAGTAGGTACGTACACTACTGAATTAACTGAAAAATAAAAACAAAACTTTTTAATCACACAGTAGATCAGGTAAAAACGTCTATAACAGTAAGTTTCGTGAAGCCTCAAAATAAATACCTGAAGGTTATGCGAACCAATGCTAAAACAATGGTACATACGACTGATCTATTTTTAAATCATAATGCAAATTGTTTCATGCTGTTTATGTGACTGACGTCGCGAAACCATAGCAACGGTGAATATCAAAGCCATGTTGGGCGTTGGGTCTTCACTTGCTTTGAGCTAACGGACACGGTCGGCTAAGGCGCGCCAAAATGCACGAGTGTTTATAATTATTGTCCATCGGAGATGACCGTGGCCCCTATTATGCATAGCTACTACTTCGGATTAAATTAATATTATTAATTCGAACATAATTATTTTTTAAGGGCTAAAATGGTTGCTGTATATTGGTACATTATTGTTTAATATTGTCGAATAACTTTCCTCCTGGTTTTATTTTTTTTGGTGAAGAGCCCCTTCACCTACTTCATCTGACGAGCCGCCACTGAATTGTTCGCTTCCATTTTGTCCAAATAAGAGTATTATTAGGAAAATGCCACTTTTTGGTATTAAATATGAAAAAAATTGAATCCGAGCATGTTTTTGCTTTTTTTTAAACAAAAAAAAACTTTGGTACTTTAGTTTTTAAATTTATATGTTCTTCTTAAGTAGTTTTATCCTACAATTAAAAAACAAGAAATAGCAGCGCGAATTTAATTTCTTTAAGTGGCTCCGACCACGCCAAAAATTTCCGTGTTAAATTGCGGTTCGTCTTGGCCCGATTTACAAAAAAACGAAGCAAATTATTGAGTTTTTTTTCAAAAATAGAAAAAAGGCGGTATCCACATATGTATGTGGGTGGGGGAAAGTTATTTGTATGCAGAAAAAATTGTAAAAATAATGAAAACTTAAAAAAAAAAAATAACTTTCTGACACTCGATCTCCAATATCTGTCCAGTCCAAACTTAATTTTTTTCGGGTGAAAAACACACTCACTTAATACTAGAAAAAAAAACGATTCGAATAATCTTCAATTTAATTCGAAAATGTGTTACGTGAAGGGTGTAACATTGTATAATGAATGATCTCCCCCAGAATAGAGCGTTGGATTGCACAAGATTTAAAACGTCATATTAGCCTGATGTGGCTTTTTTGTAGTTTCTTATTGAAAGTATAATATGTTGTTTTTATTACCCTATTGAGATTTCTTGATTAAAATTGTTATCAATAGAAAGTTTTTAGCGACAGGTGGACAAAGTAGTACATCTATCTTTTACATTAAAAAAAAGGTAGACAAAGACAGGCTGTTTCGTCCTTATTGGGACTCATCAAAAAGCCAAAACCTGTAAGCAATTCCCACTACAGCAAAAATATGCTTTCAAGATATTTTTAAGAATAAATATATGATGAAAACCTAGTATCGCCCTCTGTATGAATCCACTCAATGCAAAGGATAGCCATCAGACGTGAAAATATAAGTAACAAAAAGATAGATGCACTACTTTGTCCGCCTGCCTCTAAAAACTTTCTTTCTATTTTACTTATACGGACACGAAACTCTACTACTTTATTGTTATCAATGTTCTTATCATTTGACTGTCTCCGAGTCTCTGTTCCTTTTATGTTTTTCTTTCTTTGTATTGCTCCTAGCTAATTATTTATTTATTGTTGTTTTTTTTTAACACAAAGATTTTCATTTAATGTATGAAAATTAGAATCATATTTCTTTAGTGTAGCGCCATTGGATAATAGTAATGAGGTCGCGGAAATATCTTAATTAAGAACTTCATGCATAAATAATTATATCAGCGACCGTTCTAGAAATGATCCAAATTGCCCAAGCGCACACCGTCCACCTAGGATTTTTTATTGTTTATTTTCAACCTGGGTTAGCCTAACACAAATCGATGTCGACGACCTCGTATGTAAGTGACAAAATAGCAGTTCCCCCGAGCGCTATTAATAATTTATTTTTCACTGTCACTTTTGTCCCCCAACCGAACTGATACTATGTCCATTTCGTTCTAGTCCGTCAAACGAAATATATATTTGTCTCTGTCAACGACGGAAAAAACAACTCGACCTAGATTCAAGCGAGGTTCAGTAAACTGAAATAGGGTCTGTTTGTGAGGTAAGGCTTATGACGTATGGGGGCATTCTTAGTTAAGAAGACAAAATCCTATGGATATACATTTATTTTAAAACTACATGCGCACACCCTACTCAGGGACGGGTCCAGAACGCGCGAAAAGGAAACCTAATCTATATATATACAACAGTCGTGGTCATATAAATAGCACACTTGTAATATTTTAGAAAAAACTAACAAAAACGGTGATATTCGGGAATTTAATTATCAGCAAGTTTGGACTTGCATATGACGACTACCTATTCATCCAGAATAAATTTACAGAAGTACCTATTGATTTCATATATTAAGTATAATTTTACTTGTTGAGCAGTGGACAAATAAATAGCACACATTCCGATATTCAGTAAAAGCATTTGAAATTTTGATATTTCTGTAGCAGTAAGTAGTTTTTTTCTTTTGGTGAATTTTGATTGTTGTAACAATTTAAAATCATTTCAGTGGGTAGAAAAAACACTGTAGACCAGAAAACCGTGCATTTTGTTAAGTTAAGAAATTATCCACCATTTCTTATATTTCCATCGGTTTCTCAGATCCAAAAAATCTTAAGTGTTCTAGAAAACTTGTGTACAATGCTCTTGCACTTTACGCAACCACAAACAGCACAATGAATAGGATTAGGGCTCCGAGAAGACGTAAAACCATCAACAGAAAAAATAAAATAATTTAAAAAATTAGTACTGCCAACCCTTTTCTGAATTCCAGGCAAGTTAGACAAAAGATAGTGACCGAATATAGTATCCAGCTATCGGCTAGAACTGTAAGGAGAAGGTTAACTAAAGTAAACCTTCGGGGATACATTTCCAGAAAAAAACACTTGTGTCAAAAAAGAATCGATTGAAAAGATTACAATTTACCAAGTCCTACTTGGATAGGGATGTAAATTTCTAGAAAAAAAATCTTTGGAGCGATGAATCTAAATTTAACCGGTTTGGAAATGATGGCAAATCATATATTCGACGTCTTCCAAATAAATGTGGCGACATAAAAGTCCGGCAGGCCCGACAAACCCGACAGGCCAGGAAAAAGTTGTTAGAGCCCGAAAACCCGAACCTTTATTGATTAAGTGACCCGGTCCGACCCCTTTCGGGCCGGGCTGCATTGAGGCCCGAGATGAAAACCCGGCTTGTGCAGTCCTGTAATGAGGGGTCCTTTGGTACTATAGATAGCTAAAGGTACAAATTATATTTTTCATCTAATGAATTTAATTTGAGGCTTCCCTTATCAAAAAATAATTCCTAGAAATCAACTTATATTGTCTATTTCGAAAAATCTGAAAATCCGTTACTTAAAACATGATGCGCCATTTAATCTTTATGCTAAAGTAACAGCGGAGAACAAAAATGAAATTATTTCAGAAAGGTGTAGAGTATTAAAATGAGAAATTCCGTCCAGTTCGGCTCAATTTCGGTGTCGGCCATAGGCGCAGGTAAATTTTGTGCATTAAATTATTTATGATAACTAACCAAAGAAAGAAGAATAGGTCTCTCCTGGGCGGCTTTTGGAAAACTAGGATATATCCTTAAATCCTGCGAATTACCTATAAACTTAAAAAGAAAAGTGTTTGAGTCATGCGTGATACCGGTGCTCACATACGGACTAGAGACAATGTCAATCACTCGCAAATCTGCCGATAAACTGCAGACCACCCAGCGAGCAATGGAAAGGGCTATGCTCGGAATCACTTTAAGGGACAAAATCCGCAACGAGGAAATTCGCAGAAGAACTAAAGCGACAGATGTACTAAGACTTGTGGCACAGCTGAAATGGAGATGGGCTGGCCATATAGCAAGGCAGGATGACCACAGGTGGACACATAGGGTCTTGACTTGGCGCCCGAGGGAGACAAAACGGAGCATCGGTAGACCCCAGAGACGATGGCGAGATGACATTCGGTGTTTTGCGGGAAGAAACTGGATCCAGACTGCAGGGGACAGAAGAGCATGGAAGGTTATGGAAGAGGCCTACATCCAGGAGTGGATAAATACAGGCTGAGAAGAAGAAGAAGACGGAGAACCAAAGAAAAAAAATTAATAGAGAAGGAACTATTAGCTATAGCAATTTACACAAACATCGTTTTATGAAATATAACGTGAAAGCTATAGCTGAAAAACATAGTGTAACTGTGCTGTGCACACCACATCATTGCGAACTAGATCCTATAGAACTTATATGGGCGCAAGTGAAAGGATTTGTAGCAAGACACAATACGACATTCAAAATGAAAGACGTTAAGCTACTGTTTGATCAAGCCATTAAGGAAGTGACACCAGAGAACTGGTGAAAAGCAGTCCATCATGTCATTAAAGAAGAGGAGTAAATATGGGATCTTGAGCACCTGATCGATCGGACCGTTCCGTCGACCCGTTAATTATAACGTCAAGAGGAAACTCAGATGACGACGAATGTTATGATTTTTTATAATTTAATTTCTGTATAATGTATTTTTTGTATTTTGTATTAAAAATAAGTTTACCTAATACTATGTACATAATGCACGCCTTTGTCACACCATTTTCAGTGTTTGTAAATGGATAACAATAGGCAAAACCCATAAATTGACCCAAACCCGGGTGAGTACTACCTGCACTTGATGAAAATAAAGAATTTTGCAATGAAATCAATGCCAAATTATGAAAGGGGCTTAAATATTCGTTGGGTCACTCTGTAGTCCCTTTGCATACCTAATAAACTTTTATTACTCTACACTTTTTTGAAAGACTATAAAAAGAAATTAAGGGACGTACAAACTCTTGTTATCTAAGAATGACCCATTACTTTCTCATGGACACTCTCGATTCTTATGATCATTTTGTTTCTAAACGAAATCGAAATTTATTTATATCGTTGGCTTTGTTGTTACTACTTGTAATACGTATACTACACACTACACGATTGGGTTGGTTGTAAATGGAAATTTTTTGGGTGCAGTAGGATCTTGAAGACTTAAGTGGTTACGTAACAATTTAATAAAATTATACTAACAAGATAATTAACGGTATCTTGTAAGACTCTTTTTTGAATTTTTTTTAAATTTCTTAAACAGTCTTGGGATTGGAATCTGGAGTATTCTACTTTCGCGGAAAACGCCTTAAGCTTGTCACACACTACTTATGTAAAGCGCGGCGCGGCGAAATATGAGGATAGGGATTTTAGCATTGAGTTCGACCTGCCGTGCTTCGCTTATGTACGCGAATACATGCACTAAATATAAATATAAAGCATCATTTTTCGCCGCGTCGCGCATCAGTTCTTTTCAAGCTTCAGGTCTAAGTCAAAAATTAAAGCGCAAAAAAATAAAAAAACAAAACTGAAAATTTCGTTTTTTTTTTCATTTATCTTTCGATGTTCGCACAAGAATTTGTAGCGCCTTGTATAGTCAACCCAAGCAATACCAGGCCTTAAGCAAGGCTAGTGCCTAATTCACATACAAAATTTCGTCATGCCCCGTCAAGTAGTTTTTACGTTTTCGAGGCAAAAGGCAGACAGACCGACTGTGGGCCTTAATTAAAGTCTTGGATTTTCCATTCTACATATTTATTGATATTATAAGGCTACAATGGCCAATTAATACTTCAGGATGTAGAAAATATTGTTCACTGTACATAAAATCTTATCTCCAGAGTTCCAAATTAGGACTATTATGTCAGTAAATAGTTGAGGCAACAATATTAATAATAAAAGATAAAAGCCGAAGCGGGACCTTGAACGACTAAAAACGGATTTTTATATAAATAAAACAGGACTGATAACGAGCGTGTGATCGTATCTGGCTCGGGTTCGACGACCCCGTCAAGCCGCCTCGGAT
Source organism: Polydrusus cervinus (assembly GCA_935413205.1). Classification (NCBI taxonomy): domain Eukaryota; kingdom Metazoa; phylum Arthropoda; class Insecta; order Coleoptera; family Curculionidae; genus Polydrusus; species Polydrusus cervinus. The sequence goes on along the minus strand of OW284512.1, from coordinate 79,486,121 downwards.
TTAACCTCAAAAATTGAGGCCATCGCTCCACTGCAATCACGTAAATAGGGAAATTTAGCAGATTTAGCGGGTTTTTGTAACATTTTTGGGTTAAAAATAGGTAAGTGTACAAAACTTATGGAAATAGTCAGTAGCGCAACTAGAAACCTATATTGGGGGGGCTCAAGCTCTAGAAGGTCGACCGCGTAATAATCCATAACAAGATACGGAATGAATAATATTCTGTAATTGATCTAAACGACATAGGTTGCCATGCATTTCGAAACTGTCAATGTCAGCAGACAAATTTTAGTGCAAGTCAAAATATGAGTGAAAAATCGGATGAATCAGATATGGAACTGGATAATACTCCACCTGAAATTACAAATATTGCGAATAGTATTTTTGGTCGTGGAGAAAATATAGTCTGCTACTCGGTTAGAATGAAAATTCGATACTCGTGGTAATCTTCCACTCGGATCAAATTTTCATTCCAACCTCGTTACCAGAATCTACTTTCATTTAGAAATATGAATTTTATGGGTATAAGAAGAGTTTTGTAATAGAAATTGTTTTAAGTTTTTATAAACATTTTTTGATAAATAAAACCCAGTTTTTTAAGGCCTTTTTACATTGGGTGCAATTGCAAGAAAAATGGCCTGGAAGCATGCGCTTCGACGACGTTTTAATCAGCTGATGCGCGTTGTCCCATTTAAAACCTGCATCAGCTGTTTTAAACGTCAACAAAGCGCATGCTTTCAGGCAATTTTTTCTTGCAATTGCACCCAATGTAAACAGGCATTTAGAAAAATTTATGACAGAAAAATCTAAGGTTGATGATAAACTCTCTACAATTTGAAATTTGTAAGCGACAAGTGAATGTGATGGAGCTACTGAAATTAGACTGTTCCAACTGTCAAATTCGTGTTTGACTTTGACCTCATGATCTTACGTGCTATCTCTTTCTTATTGTCTAAAGAATTCTCATCATGCAGGGCCGGGGCTAAGACTCCGCTTTCAGAGGGACAATCTCTTCTGCCATCCAAGAAACGTCATTGTCTCCAACCTTTAAATAGAAAAAATAGTTCATTTGCAAAACTGAGATACTGCTAAACTTTTTTATGGTAAAAAAAATCTAAGCCAATCGGAATATTTATTTATTACTGTATGCAAAACAAAAAAAATCCTTATATACAAATAAAAATTATTTTAAATTTTGTATTTTAAGAAATACTAATAGTATTCTTTTGTGAGAACTATAAAGAAAAAGAAGCCATCATCAAAATGATATGATATTTATATTTTTAAAAATTATTAATTTAGGTACATACAGTTTATAATATCGATTTAGATTAACTTAAGAATAAAAATATAACTTTAAAAGAAATTTATCCGAAATTAGGCGAAAGGCGGAAGCTCGATTTGTTCTTTGATCTATGTCGGCGTCTTGGTATAGGTACCATATTTATTGGAAAAGTGTGTGGGGAGGGGTGTTCCCCACATCCTGGGAATTTTCTTTGTAGAAATCACTTTTAATAAAAGAAGTCGATACCGACTACGAGGCCTTTTTTTGTTGGTGGTTTCCCGCCGAAAATTGGCTCTAATTAGAAAATATCAAATATTAGGTCTCTTTGAGTAAAAAATGGACGAATTCTTCGAATCACAGAAGGATTGACAAATAACTTGGGTTAGGCTTTTTTTAACTGTCATTGCATTGGATCGGTCTTCTGTTAATAATTTTGGTTTGATCGAATGAGAAGGCTTAATCGGCCTTAACTAGAGCTCAGGAGCAGCCAAGCTGCCTACCTCTCATGTGTCGAATAAATCACCGACAACAATGAGCTAAGGAGTCTAGAGGATCAATATGATAACTAGACATCGAACGTGTCACATTGCCAAGCCAGATCACTGATAAGCACCCAGAATCAGAAACAAGGATGACCTCACATTTCATTTTAAGTGAGGCAAGGAATGTTAACATCAAATTAAATGACAGGCTAGCCATGGTACCAACACAAACCCGATGGACGTATGTACCTATCGGTAAACGATTCGTTTATTGGTAGCTATCCACGGCATCGAGCGTCCGGGGTTTGCACGCTGTGCACCCCTTCGTCTATTACCCGCTGTCCCCTCACCTTGTCAGTGGGGAATGGCAGTTTACGGAGGTTTTAGACTCACTGCTAACAACGGTCAGTTGTCAGGCTAGCCTGTCATTTAATTTGATGTTAACATTCCTTGCCTCACTTAAAATGAAATGTGAGGTCATCCTTGTTTCTGATTCTGGGTGCTTATCAGTGATCTGGCTTGGCAATGTGACACGTTCGATGTCTAGTTATCAATAATTTTGGTGTTGCCACATGTGAAAAGTTATATGCTATTTAAATAATATATTTTGTTCTTAGAACTTTATTACCTTATTTTAAGACAAAAATAGATAAAACTTGGGAATAAGATGGTGATTTTTTTATTTTTCCACACAAGTCTGTTTTGGACTGTTTGGACAAATATTTTTATTGGATTATTATTTAGACTTTGTCATTGTTGGTAGGTACTAATATAAATATTTCAGAAAGCATTGTCGAACTGCCGTTCTCATGACGTAGATTCGATAAAATCCTTGTTCTTGTTCCAATAGTTCTTTTATTTATTTATTTTCACAATGAATCAATCAAAAAATGCAAATAGAGGAAATTGTATTTTTTGTTCTTTGATACAAGCAAAATATTATGTAGGATAGGAATTTCTTGTAGTTTTGCTGAATATCTCTAGTACGATTATTGCTAATAAAAAGGCTAAGCCAACGCGATCGAGAGTGAAACAACGCACAAACAACTGCTACTGACATACATGCGGATTGCGGAGCACTGAACCGTTGAGGGCCACTGGAATGTACGAGGTTAAGTGAAATTAAACAATAATTGTGTCTTCTACGATGGACCAGAGTAGTGTAGAAAGATATTTCCATTGACCAGTTACCCGGTTTACAATGTTATTGGTATACTTAAGGAGCTGAACATGATAGAAATATAAAAACAATAAGGACTTGGTCACGAGAAAGATAAACTTAGCTTTAAAAGCTTTTTGGAGAAAAACATAGATACTTCCATAACTTTTCTAGAGGTGTTGGAAAAAGAAGGCTTCGTTATGTCCAACGACTGAATATTTGTAAGTCCAAAGTTACTATCGCTTTCATATGGAGTTGTTGGATACAATTCCAGAGTACTTTCGAAATTCTAATAGAGCAGAAAAGCGATAAGTTACTGACAGTCATTTTGGATCTGTAGTATGGTATGGATGACATGTTAGAACAGAAATATGGTCAGCAAAATGCCCCGACGACATGTAGATAATAAAAAGATGATTTTAACATGCTATCTTGCAACAAAATATTAGCGTTGCGCAATTTGTATCTATATACCTAAGTATCTACATTTTAATGATATATATCCTATCTTTTTATGGTATTTTAACAATCATTAACATAAGCAAATGTAAGTAGTAAACACCTACATACAAGCACCAATATGTAGATAGGGGAAAGTTACCTAAATTGTATCGGTAACCTTTTAATTTTTTTCCATTAGGATCTATAAAGTCGGTAGACAAACCTAACAGGATCTATGCCAATTTTTGTACTATATTGTAAACACTATCGAACGCCGAAATAAAAAAAATGATGCAAATGTCCTCGAAAAAAATAAAAGAAACCAGGATGATTTCTATTTAAATGAAATTGTTTTTAATTTTAAAACAGTTCGACAGCACTAACATAATTACGAAATGAGAAACTACCCTGCTCACTGAGGTTTTGCGGAGAGCGAGATTGGGATAGAGCGATCTCTAAATTTTCCAATACATCTAGTTTTTTTCCCTTGTTAAGGTGAGGTAACACTTAAACAATTTCATTTAAATAGATTTAATTTTAAATCATCCTTGTTTCTTTTATTTTTTTCGAGGACATTTGCATCCTTTTTTTTTATTTCGGCGTTCGATAGTGTTTACAATAAACCAATTCAATAAAATATAAATAATTCGCCAGTTGTACGTACCTCTGACGACAGTCGAGATTTGTTTTAATTGTTTTCTGTAGGATATTTTTAAAATATGTAACTAATACCAGTGTTTTTTGTAATAATTAATTAGTTTTTGCTTGACCAAAGTGCGCCCTACTTTGTCCTTGTGTTTATGGACCTTATTGCCTGTAAGTTTTTAGTTTGTTTTATTGTATTCATTTTGTACATCATATACCTTGTTCCTTATGTCCTGATGATGGCCCTTTGGCCGAAACGCGTAGGCACTGATTTTATTTTTAATAAATGTAAGAAGGAAGTTAGGGCTTTCTTTCATAATCCCTTATTTAACAAAATGTATTTTTATTATTATATCAATCAATTTTAGGTAATTCGTACCTTAAGGTCTACTCAAACTAATGCGGAACTGCGTGAACGGGAACGAACCTATTGCGAGACATTATTCTACAGCGGGATATGCAATTTTTTTTTTTTTTTTTTTCGAGGAGAGATCTTCCAAAGAGACCTTGTGGGGACAAGGTACTGTCGGATTCAATCCTGAAGGGATTGCCTACCGACTAAAACTCCCCGCGTTCTTTCAGTTTCCGGGCCCGAAATGGCCTATAAAAACCTCCAGACGTCTTACTGATCTTTCCACATCTCCATGCCAAGTTTTGTTTTTGTTTTGGATCTACCTGCATACGTTGACCGCAGGAATTTATCATCTCTAAATATTTCAAAGGGTTAGTTATTTTTGATATGACTTACTATGTTGGTGTATTTATGTGTTGTTTGTGGTGTACTGGTGTATAGTGTGAGGTGCCTCTGCCAGTAGCTGGTTTTGGCGTGTAAGTAATTTTTTTGATTTATGGGTTAGTAATTATAAGATCTACATTAACTTAATTATTAGCATTATACTTATATAATTCACTTAAATATTTCACACTTAACTTATTTCACTTTTCACTATCACTATCACTATTTTCTTTAAAACTATAATTGACTTCTTGGCCTCTTGTGTGCCCTCCTTGAATTTAATACTTCATTTGGATTATAATCCGTGAGTCTGCGGAGTTCTTCATTTGGATGCATTCTTATTTCTTCGAACATTTTCCTGGCCTTCCATTTCATAAAAGCTGACAGGGGTTCCCAGTTGACATCTCTATGTATTTGCACATTCCTGACGAACCAGGGTGCATCCACTGCGCTTCTGACATAGCGATTTTCTAAAGACTCAAGTCTTTTAATATGAGAAGGGGCGGCATAGCCCCACGCTGCTGACCCGTAGGTAAGCTGCGGTCTGGCTATGGCCTTTATCATAATAAGCTTGGTTTTGATGTTCATGGTGCTTTTTCTCCCGATTAAGGGATAAAGCCTACTCATGCCTGCTTTGGTTTTATTTATCGCTTTGTTTATATGTTCTTTCCATGTTAAGCCTTTATCCAATGTAACACCTAGATAGGTGGCTGTTGGAGACCATTCTACTTCTTCGCCGTCTATGAAAATATTCACCGGCGGTGTCAATCGTCTTTTTTGTAGTAATATGGCTTGGCTTTTTTGGCTATGGATTTTGATCTTCCATTTAATACACCATTTCGTTATCCTATCCGCTTCCCTTTGTAGCACTCTGCAGATTTGCCTGACGTTTCTGCCGGTATGCGCGAAACCGGTGTCATCAGCAAATGTTGTCAATAAGACATTTGGTGTTCTGGGTATATCACTTGTGTATATATTATACAACTGGGGGCCTAGCACTGAGCCCTGTGGGACCCCTGCTTCTAATATCCTGGGCGCTGACAAGTGCTGTCCTATTTTGACACTGAAGGTCCTCTCTTCCAAATAGCTAGCAATTAGCTTACAGGTCTTTACTGCATACCCTAGAGTATGCATTTTGTAGATCAGTCCTTGGTGCCATACTTTGTCAAAAGCTCTGGTAACATCTAACAGGGATATGCAAGATATGCTTAATATTAATAAATATTATTATGATAAAGCATTGCTAAAAAATATTTTTATAAATATATTTATTTATTTTTAAATTCAATTAATACAAAATATGCGATAAATGATGCTAATGTTAATACATTGTCTGATTGACTAATGACAACGCTGGTAGGAGTTAGTCATTGTTGTTGTCTTGCGCTTATAAAATAAACCAAATCAGTAGTACGACTTACCTTACATTCCCCTAATCGTACCAATGCATGTACTTATAGATTACATTCATTACATTCGTAGGTGTTGCAAAATCTTTTCGATTTCATACATGCGAAAAATACGGTGTCGAAAGCCATACGCTTGCGGAAATATTTTTATTGCTTTAGAAAATGGTCATACGACTTAAATGTACATAAATTTGTCGTAACGGTGTCAATTTTTTTTTCTATTGTTGTTTGTGCTTCGCGATTCCAATTTTGAAATAGTTCATTTATTTTGTGCTACAAGATAGTGGCTTAATTAATTGATTATACATTTTAGAAAATTATTGTTAATTTTTGACTATGCCGCAAAGAAATTAAAAACAAAAAAAAACCTAATCCTTAACAAGTATAAGCCACATATACACTATATTGCTAATACCATAATTCAATGATGACACCACTGTAAGCAGATGATCAGGGGCCGTTGAGTTTGCGCCGCTCGGAAATTTGCTTCTTGATGTAAACATTTGACAGGGCCGACTTTCAAAATATTTTTACAAGCTTTTATTTAAATTCACCCGTTTAGTTCGGGTGTGTACCGTTTATGGTCAAATAAAACTAAGTAACCAATATTTTACAACAATGAACTTTATAAATAAATCAAAGGTAATTGTAGAAATTTTTTTTATCTGTCGGTATTTTCTGGAGAAAATAATATGAATAATTTGAAATTTAGAATTGCTCAATTCAATATACGCTCAATTTTTACAGGTTTTTATGACTTTAAGTCAGTTATTGGAGATTTTGACTTTGATCTTATTTTTCTTACCGAGACATGGCTGTCTGATGATGATGACATTACTGCTTTTATTATTCCAGGTTATCGCATGATTCGAAAAGACAGGCTGGGAAGAGGTGGAGGGGTAGGGGTATATGTAAAAAATAACTTAGTCCCGGAAGTAGTGAATTTTGAGTTTAATGTCACAAATTTTCTAGAGTTTTTAGTTATTAAAATTAAAATCAAAAATAAATATTATGCATTCTGCGTTTTTTACCGGCCCCCAAACACTAATTTTAACAGTGTTGTTAATGATTTTGACAACATTTTCTCAGCTCTCTACCCAACTGTAGATGAAATAGTTTGTGTTGGTGATTTTAATATAAACCTGTTTAAAGTAGACAATCCCCTAACCTCGCTGTTTGAAAATTATAATTTTGTTCAAATTATTAACCAACCTAATAGAGTTTCAAGGACGTCAAGCACCCTTCTAGATCCTATTTTTATCACCAATGACACATTGGTGGGTGATTTTGGAACGGTTGCAATGTCTGATATTTCTGATCATTTTCTTGTTCATTGTTGTTTGAATATCGAAAAAGCACATATTGAACCAAAAGTTATTCAGTATAGAAATTTTAATAATTTTAATTTTAACTCGTTTCTTATTGATCTTCATGCACTTCAATGGAATGATATTTTGTACGAGCGCAATATAATAAAATTAATTTGTTTAATAATCTTATGTTTTCCCTTTTTGACAAGCATGCCCCCTACAAGGAGTCTAGAATCACTAAACCTAGAGCACCATGGCTTACTCCTAACCTAAAGGTTTTCATGAAAAATAGGGATCGAGCGCTACAGAAATTTAAGAGGACTCGGACCGTTTATGATTGGGAAGAGTATAAGCGCTTACGAAACTTTGCTGTTTCTATGATTAGAAGAGAAAAAAGACAGTATCTTGATTCTATTTGTGCAGAAAATAATTCTAGAAAAACGTGGAACTCTTTAAAGGCTTTTAATATAAGCTCGAGCAAGGATTGTAATATTCCTGATAATTTATCTGATGCTAATGATATAAGTACATTTTTTGGTAGGTATTTGCAAACAGCTTCAGATTGCAGCCCTAAAGTGAATTTTTATAATAATAATAATTTTAATAATGACCTATCTTTCTCATTTAGAATGGCTGAAATACAAGATATTCACAAAATAATTCACTCAATCACTTCCAATGCTTCTGGTGTAGATGGTATGTCTTTAAAGATGTTAAAATGTTGCAGTCCTCATGTAGATAAGTATGTCACACATATTATCAACTGTTGTCTAGAGGCTAACTATTTTCCAGATCAGTGGAAAATTTCTATTGGTAAACCATTACCCAAAACTAATAATCCTGTAAGTTTTAATGATCTTCGGATAATAAGTATATTGCCACTACTTTCAAAAATCTTTGAAAAAGTATTGTATGGTCAACTATTTCAATACTGTGTCATCAATAAAATAATTCCGGATAGCCAATGCGGCTTTAGAAAAGACTTTAGTACCTCCGTCGCCCTTGTTAAGATCACAGATGATATAATGGCAGCAATTGATAAAAAATTAAACACCGCACTAGTTCTTCTAGATTTTTCTAAAGCCTTTGACACCCTTAATCATTCTCTCTTGTTGGCAAAGTTAAAGTATTATGGCTTCGAAGAATCATCCTTACATCTTATTAAATCATATTTTAACAACAGGTTTCAAAAAATTTTCCATAATAACACTTATTCAGAACAAATTGAAATTCTGTCTGGTGTGCCTCAAGGATCCATTCTTGGACCTCTTCTCTTTATCATCTATACTTCAGATATTTTAAAATCTCTAAAGCACTGTAAGGTTCAGGCATATGCAGACGACACGCAAATTTTCCTTCATTTTGACTGTCAAGATTATATAAACGCCTCAAATTTGCTTAATGATGAGTTAAATATGTTAAATCAACTTTCTTTAGACCACAATTTAAAATTAAATCCATTAAAGTCATCCTTGATGCTCTTTGGAAATAAGAATAACGTTGATTTTTTGAATCATAATATCAATATACGTGTTGATGGTGTTGTGCTTTCCGTGGTTAAAACAGCCAAAAATCTGGGTATAATTTTGGATACTGAATTAAGGTTTAGAGAGTATGTCAAAAAACTAATTCAACGGTCATATATGTCCTTAAGAGTATTATACAACAACCGTCATATCCTTAATTTGAAATTGCGCAAAATGCTCTGTGAGAGTCTTGTTTTGTCAAGTTTTAACTATTGCGATTTCATTTATGGGCCGTGCCTTGATTTGGCTGATAGGAATAGAATACAAAAAGTGCAAAATACATGCTCACGCCTTATTTTTGGACTGCGAAAGTATGATCACATTTCTCACACTTTCAAAAATCTCAACTGGCTAGTTATGAGCAACCGTAGAACTTTACATTTAGGAAACTTCTTGATCAAAATTCTTAAAAATCCAGCTCTGCCTCGTTCCCTCAAGAGTAAATTTGTATTTCGTGAAAATATACATTCGCGCCAGATAAGGGGTCCTAATAGAATGACGGTGCCTCACCATCAGAGTGCCATGTTTCAGAGATCATTTACATATAACGCTATAAAATTGTATAACTCCTTGCCTAATGAATTGATCTCACTTGATAATAATACATTTAAATTAAAATATAAAAAACATCTTCAAAATTTTCAAAATGAGGAAACTCGGTAGCTTAACTTTTTTTTTCTTTCAAAATATATAAGTATCTTAACAATATTCTGCGAGTCATGCATTGATAACATATATTTATCGTCTTCTCCATCGTATTTGAGTGTAAGGTATTAATTTTTTCTCTTCTTCGTGCTGACTTATTTTATAAGATTGTTCATTTATTTTCTCCTTTACATGGTAATCTTTAAATACTATTTCTACATCTATCACTAGTTATGTATATTCTTTATACTTAAGCAAGCAGTGCAGGGTTCAGTTGAGTAGCCGTCTAGGCTAGACTGCGCCATGCTTTTGTTTGCATCGCCTATTCTTTGTTATATTGTTTATTTTTTTTATAATAAAAGACCTTTATTATTATTATTAAATACCTTATTCCTGGTATTGAACTGCGATTCGTGCAAAAAAGGATCATGCACTTTTTTCTACCCATCTTGAGACACAAGTCGCTAACAATAACAAAATGTCTGGTAAAGTTGTATACCTAAATTCGCACCCAAACCTTAAAAATAATATCCCCAATCACACACGGAACATCCAAACGAATACAACGTAAAACAAGATGGAAACGACTAACAACTGACAAACTAACAAAAAAAAAATATCTAAAGTAAAGTTTTATAAATATTAACACCTAAAACTTGGAAATTATAACAACACACGAATGAACGAAACAAAAGATGGCGACTAATAAGAATATAACGGCGAGCCGGTTCTGTTCAAGAGTCCTTGGGTTCTGTTTACGTTCTGTTAGAAATCGTGTGGGTTGCCTAATTTTTTTCCCTACTGCGCAAGCGCCACAGCCCCCAACTCAGGTTATTTTGAATCGCACGATGGGTGTGTTCTTGCTTCGTGCGGCTGCTTGTATTGGCAATATAGTGTATAAGCCAACTTGTAAAAGCTGTAATTTATTGGTTGTAAAAAAAGAGTTTTCAAAAATATTTGTACTGGCTTACAATCAAGGTTTAACGTTCTTAACTTAAGTTATCGGCTGTGATTTATACAAAAACAATAAAACCCTTTTTAAATTTGTAATTTATTTATGTAAAGTATAACTTATGTCACTGTTATTGGTCAGTTTCATATCGTAACAAGGATGGACATGAAATTATATCCGTTCAGTCAACTAGTGTCACTTGATTATAAAAAGAATATCCATTTGAGGGTAGAAAAAAGTAGCTTTCACGACCTAGGACGGAAAATTAACAATAAGTATTAACAATAGTATTTTGTGACCTGCAATTGCACCGAGAAAAGAAAATCCTATACTTTCTTTCTGACCTGGAAAAAAAGCCTTATGGTGATGTGGCCCTGTCTTTTCTTATTCATACGAACATCCTTTTTCTAGGTCAGTAAGCAAAACTAGGGCAAGTAGTATGGAGGCGCCATCCCTTTTATCATGATAGTTTTATTTCGAACAAAAACTTGACATACTTTGCAGCTAGCAATTTTAAAATGGGGTGTATGAAAGATAGAGCCCAGCTAAAATATAAATTGTGTATTTTTTAAAGAAACTACAACAAAAAATTAAACCTGAAAAATAAAAATAAAATAACCCTATTGAATAACATAGCGCCACATCACCTTCTTCTGCACGGTAAAAAATTTGTTCAGTGTTTTTTTTTGTAATTTGTGCCAAAATTTAACACGATAAATTTTAGGGCGGTCGGACCCATTTTACTGCTGATACGGCAATGGTGTGCCGAAAAGTATCATTTTTTGCACTTGTATAATAAATATTTCATTCCAAATTAATGTTGCAAAAATTTACACTATTTCTACATCCGTGTCATTTTTCAAATTTAAATATGAATAAGAACAGCCAATTAACAGTTAGCTGACATTATTAAGCAAATAAGTACCAACTGGGGCATAAAAATTAACAAAGATATCATTCGATTATGTAAAAAAGTAGGACTTTTACAAAAAAAAACTCATTTCCGTATAACCCCGATTGAAGTCGCCAAAAGTCTAACGGGATTTTATTCAATTTTTTAAACAATGAACTTCCTAGGTCTGGCCCCATAAGCAATGTAATCAAAATTTTATAGGTCACATTTAATTGGCTTTTTACCATATCAGTCGAGGATTTAGCAGAAGGCAATTATTTTCTTTTGAGGATAAAAATCGAAATTTCGAGGGTTCAGAAGGTTGAAAGCAGGGTTGCAATATATCACGATTTTTTTGAAAAAATCAATAAATCTGATTTTTTCATTAAATCGTGATATTTTTTATCAATTTATACTGATTTTTTCCTTAAATATGGCAATAATGAACTTAAAATCACTTATTTTCATTATTTTGTCTCCATTCGCCCAAAAATATTTGTTGTCTAGATTTACAGTTAGAAAATCTCCTCGGCACATACAAAATAACTTTTATTGATATTAAAATATTCGGCAGCGTAAATTATAAATATTTTTTATGCTGGACTGATGACAATTAGTTATGTTTTTACACTTACATAATGTATCTAAACACTTTTTCCTTCTTTTTTTTGAATTTCCTGATTTATTTGCTTCGGCGACTTGTTTTTACAGCAATTTATAATTTGATTTAAATCACAAATAAAATTGAAAAACTCAGCTGATTTAAATCGTCGCAACCCTGGTTAAAAGTGTGCTAATCCAATGAGACGGAGGGGGTAAATACAATTGAGAAAAATATGTTTCCGCGAAGATAAAAAATTTCAATCGAAATAATGATGAAATGGGGAGAAATTACTTTATTATACGCATAAATAAAATTAAATAATAATTTTTTTAAAGCAGTAGCAATAAAAAGTCTTAATTATGGATAGGTAGATCTTAATTTTTTAAGTTGCCTGCATTTAAAAAAAAACTACTTTTAACTAAAATCACTATTGCTGACAGTCCTGAATGATATCAATCATAAAATAACTAAAGTAAAATCATTTGTTACTAAATAAATCACAATAAAAATGTAATTATTTTGTAACTGAGACCCTATACGATCATTAGGTATTGATAAAAGAATGACGGTAACACTGATCGTGCAACAGCAAATTTTAACAAAAGTATGAAATTTTGAAGAAGTAGTCCATTCTTAAAGTGGAGTTAATTTATAGGAATAAATAAAAACATGAAGTCTTTCTCCACTGGTTTATTAAATCGTAAAGTTAAAAGGTGGTAGATATTCTACATGTTCTCTACATCATCAGGAATAAAAAATATAAAGAGAAAATATTTATAAGTGAGAGGAACAGACCTAAATGGTGAATGGTAGTGAACCTCGATGGAGCTCTCATCGAGCCATGGAAAATTAAAAATTGAGAAATGGGATAATGATTAAAAAATTTGTATGATTAAGTCTTAACACTGACCATGGGCAACAGGTAACAGTGATAAGAGGAGGCCCGTTTGGGCAAAGAGAAAAAAATTAAGAAATGTAAGAAAAGTGAAGATTCACAGGTCAAGAACTTTCATCCCGGAAACCATGGGGAGAAAGAAAGGTTGTTTATTTAACCTTTTTTTAATATAAAAATTAGTTTAGAGGTAAAATAGTAAAGGTATTGAACTGGTGTATGAATCTGTAAAGAATAAAAGAAATTGTCGAGTAAAATACATTGAAATGGTTATTTGAATAATTCAATTGAAAAAATCTCTCTTATATACACGAAAAAGAGGGAACTAAGGTAAGATCACCGTTACTCGGTTAGTACAGCGATTTTTAATTTGTTCACCCTTCAATCTCTCCGGTTACTATATAGTCGCCCATCTTAAATGTTTGTTTTTCCTTTTTTTGTATATCACAAGACCTCGTCTTTATCAATAAATAATAACAAAAATATATTTCCCCCAAAAGATTAGATTGACCGATATAAACGACTTTGTCAGTTTTCATAACAAAAGCCCAAACCAAAATGTCGGTCAGGCCGCAGCTATATCGAAGCTAACACATTTTGTTTTGCGGTTTTTGTTTCGATTTAGCTTCCCTTGATAAAGCGGCGAATCTAGAACAGTTCGACTTCGGGTGAATAACCCCAGTTAACTTTCAGGGCTGCACGAAACAGGGCCGTATTTTGCATTATTATCAGTATTATTTTTACGATAAGTACGTAAGCATGGAACTATCTTTAAAAGGTAAAATATGCTTTTAAAATGTTTCTTAAAATTGATAAGAGTATATGAGTGACCAATAATTATTTTAGGAATTTGCATTACTCAAACTGTTGGGTACCTCTCTAATGAACACAGAAAAATAATGTAAATAATTAACCTCAGGTTGTTGTGCCCTAAAACTATTGTATCATGAACTGCTTTGAGAGAATCCCTTTTGAAATATGGAATTTTTTTCTTGAGAAATTTATATCTTAGGGTCTAGAAATAATTACATTTATGATTTTTCTTGTTAATTTCTACCATTACTTAACGAATAATGATCAACTTGTGATATACCGTTAGGAAGAACACTAAATACATTTTTTTATTATAATAATGCAGAGATGGGTTGCTATTTGAAAAACATTAGATATTCTCCTTTATTTTTTTAAAAAGCAGGTTGTAACTAAAATAATGGATACATTTTTCTCGTACAAAATGGTTTCATAAAGTAGGTTGAAAAGAACCATTTCCATTCCATGGCCCACTCTTTACGACTTACCTTGTTTTACCAAAGTTATGGACATTTTAGGAAACAAAGCAAAATTGATCTAGACGGCCGTTAAAACCTGTTTTTTGGTTTAACATGGTAAATCGGAGGTTGGTTTCTTTGGATAGAGAATAAAAAAGTAAGATAGGGAGGTGAAAACCATTTTTCTCTAAGATGAACCGTTCCAATGTTACAGCCTGTCAAAGTCAAAAATGCCATATTTTAAACGTCAATATCTCAAAAACGATTGAATTTAGACACATGACATTTACAACATAAGCGTAGAATTTTGTGGGAAATCAGAAAATAATACAATATATAGGGTGTTCAATTAAAAAAATTTGTCAAAGACGTGACGACAGTTCTATGAGACACCCTGTATAATATTTTTTTATGTCAAAAAATGCACAATTAAAAATAAAAATTTACGAGGCCGAGCGTTTCTCCTAGATATTTTTCCTTTAATTGATATTAATTTTATGCGGGACTTTTGGGAGACCCAGTAGTTATTCTTTAGACTTCTGAATTCAAAGGTACTTACCTACTTTCAAGCATATTTATTGATAAATACGGTTCTGCGTTTTCGCGGTTGTAAAAGCGATACAAAGTATGACGTAAATCCCCGATACCCCATTACACAGAAACGCGGTTTCAAGCCATACATCAGCCCGAAATACAATGTTAATGAACACAAAATGAATTGAAATTGGTCGATTGACAGGTCCTTTGTAAATACGTCAAACCAATCGATCACAGTAATAAATTTTGTTTTTGATGCAGGTATAGGTCGTTAAAAGGACGATAACTGTTTATTTTAATATAAAATATGACATTATAATATTGTTGCTTTAGAACAAACCAGATTTTTTATGTGTTTTTTTTTACACATTTTTCTGAACGCAACGTTTTAAATGTATGCGTTGAAAATCCACTTGCTTTTCTTTCAAAACCCAGGGCCTAATTTTGGCTTTAGGATGCCCTAGGCCCCGTTTCGTACTCCGGGGGCCCTAGGCCTCTAAACATGCAACCGCAGAAATTGATGGAAATATACCCAAAAAACTGAATTTTTATGCTTTTTTCAGTCTGATTTTATTCTTCATAATAGCCGTTTTAAGTCATTGCTTACTGACTATCATTTTCTTTAAAAAGAATAAATACAGAAGCCCCCTACTGTTAAATTAAAAATTGAATAACCGCACTAAAATCATTGACCAATAAAATGTTGCTCCATTTTTTATTTAAATAAATTAATTTATTGTTGATTAAGGGTCCATCATCTGTTTATCTATATTGTGTATTTTTCACTAGCGTTCCTTACATTTTTTTAACGTTTTTAACATCCCTCCCTCCTGCCATTTCTTGTCGAGGGTCGTCAAACTTAAAGAAAATTAATCAAATTGTTTTTCACTCCATTTCGATTCTCTGTGTTTTTATAGCAGAAGATTTTGTATATACCGTTGGGAGCTCTCAATGATTCCCCAAAATATTTGTAATGGCTCATCGCTACCAAAAGTCCCCTATGGTTAAATTAAATTACCAACCGCAAATCAAAATTGTGGCATTTGTTGTATAACGAGCAAACCAATATCGCTTTAATATTTCATATCCATCAGTACACTGCTCGAAATAAGAAACAATAATTTTATTCGTGTTTGAAAACCATGAAAGGAGGGCAAATTTCTTCAATTGTTTATTTATTATGTTCACTTTTGTTTTTCACTGCATACTTTCACTTGAAATAAGAAATCTTTTAGTGAGTGATTAACCCCGTGGCCCCGATTTCCAAGATTCCTTGAACTTTTTATTTGTTTTTAATGGCGTTAGGTAATGACGTTTTTAGAAGTCTTACTTACAATTGGAAGGAAATAAGTACAAATATTACTTTTCAGTTACCAATAACTACTTTCATTACCGATCTTGACCATTCCTATGGCATAGGTATTTCTGAAAACTCACTGTCGATATTTTTTTTTAATATTCAAGAACAATTACTTTACAAATTAGGGTTGCTAACTTGGATGTTCCAATATACAGGAGCCTTAAAACCCAGGACGCCACCTAAAATATTTGGACATTTCAATAGTACATTGTATAGGAAAAGCTGAACATTCCCGGACGACCGTAAAGATTGTATGTCGAGGCGCAAGCCGAGACTGACAATACGGAGTCCGGGAATGTGGCTTTTTTACGAGGTATACATACTATTTTTTCGTAAATCGAAAATTATTAAAAGGACATAACTTATTACAATCAACTTTCAACAATCAAATTTTGAAATAAATATTAATAACTTTGTTCACAAAGAAAGGATGCCATTAAATATTTGTATTATAACTATGGAAACACAGTAATATTGAATTGTCAAGCTTAACACATTTTAGTTTACAAGTAGCCGTACAGAAATAATATTTCCTTACAGTACAATAATAAATATTTCCTAACAGTTATTTTTCGTTGCTAGGCATCTATTGTCCGTACACACGATCAGGCATGCCTTCGCGCCTACCTGAACGTTTCAAGCTCGCGAGTAAGTGCGATCGTGTGTATGCTGAACTGATGGTGCGTTCAGGCCACTTTGCGCGGAGCGAAGCAATCTGGCGATTCTTGATTTTCTGGTCAGGCTCGCAGGCAAGTTTTAACGTGTATACACTGCGCGTGCCAAATTTTCATTTTCAACCAGTTAAAAACTATTTAGCACTGAACTTGTTGTTTTGTGTCTAAATAAATAATTATTTATAATAAATATTTATGGCTACTACAGGAGAGAAAAATATAATAACTGAATTTATAGAACTATATCGAGAAAATAGATGTTAAAGTGGATGATAATCTTTCGTGTGGACTTATAGATTGTCGCATTACAGTATCTTCTTTTTGAATGTATGGTGATACCAAATTTAATAGTTCCATATACACTTCTTCGGTCATTCGCATGTAATTTCTGTAGTCATCTGGTTCTAATTGTAGCTCTTTTAATAAAATTATGTGTGTATATTTGTTCCTCTAATGTCCGTACACACGATCAGGCATGCCTTCGCGCCTACCTGAACGCTTCAAGCTCGCGAGTAAGTGCGATCGTGTGTATGCTGAACTCTGATGGTGCGTTCAGACCACTTTGCGCGGAGCGAAGCAATCTGGCGATTCTTGATTTTCTGGTCAAGCTCGCAGGCAGGTTTTAACGTGTATACACTGCGCGTGCCAAATTTTCATTTTCAACCAGTTAAAAACTATTTAGCACTGAACTTGTTGTTTTGTGTCTAAATAAATAATAATTTAATAATTTTGTATAATAACTATTTTTTAAGGTTACTGTTTATTTTTGATTATTTTATATTTCTGTTATTTCGTTGCCTTATGAAGAGAAATAAAAAAAACTGAAACCATTATATCCTTTAATGCGTTTATATAGTTCATTTTAGTTAGGCTTAACATAAGAAAATACATTGAAAATTTCAACTTAAATACAACAACAATATTGATTAATTTTTTTTAAATCCTAGAAAATACAATCTCATTTACTTTATGCGATCATGCTGCCAGGGCACTGTACCTTCTTCATTGAAATATTTTAAAAATGACTCCCTGACTTTTTTCGCATCTTGGTTTGCACGGCGATTATGTCCCCGTTGTAAATTTGTCAAACTTGCTGCACAACTAATGCCAGTATTATTTTCATCTTGTGGATTTGATGATGCCATATAAGACTTACCACACTTACGACGTAAATAGTTGTGCAGTATGCAACACGCTAATACTGCCAACTCTGTGGTTTTTAGATCCATGTTTATTTCTGTATGCATTAGCCGAAAACGAGCTGCTAGAATACCAAACACAATTTCGACTACATTTCTAGCCCGAGACAGGCGGTAATTGAATATTTTTTTCGGGTAGTCAAGTTCTCTAACGTTATAGGGTTTTATAAAATTTTCTCGTAATGCAAAGGCTTCGTCGCCAACAAACACCAAAGGCAATTTTATTTTCTTAGGCCCAACTTCTTTAAAATCGGGTATAGTTAAAGAGTTATCTATTAGTTTGCTAAAAAAATCGGTGTTTTCCAAGACACCACCATCTGAAACACGACCATTTATTCCAACATCAACTAATATAAACTCGTAATTAGCGTTAACTATTGCCATTAGAACGATGCTATAAAATCCTTTATAGTTATAATAATATGAACCGCTATTTGGTGGTCGTACAATTCTAATATGCTTGCCGTCAATGGCACCCACACAATTAGGGAAATTCCATTTCTCTTCAAAACCGTTAACTATTGTCTTCCATTCATTTTCCGTTGTTGGAAACTGTAATAAATACAAAAAATTAAAAATAAATACCTAATATTGACATTGTTGTTAGTCTCACCTTAGCAAAGTCCTTCCAAAGTACAGCGCATATCGCTTTACAAGTTTCTGGAATAATTTTTCCTAGAGCTTGGGGAGATATTACTGTACTGTACTTTAAATCCTGTAAACTGCGCCCAGTTGCCAGCCATCTTAAAGTGGATGATAATCTTTCGTGTGGACTTATAGATTGTCGCATTACAGTATCTTCTTTTTGAATGTATGGTGATACCAAATTTAATAGTTCCATATACACTTCTTCGGTCATCGCATGTAATTTCTGTAGTCATCTGGTTCTAATTGTAGCTCTTTTAATAAAATTATGTGTGTATATTTGTTCCTCTAATGTCCGTACACACGATCAGGCATGCCTTCGCGCCTACCTGAACGCTTCAAGCTCGCGAGTAAGTGCGATCGTGTGTATGCTGAACTGATGGTGCGTTCAGACCACTTTGCGCGGAGCGAAGCAATCTGGCGATTCTTGATTTTCTGGTCAAGCTCGCAGGCAGGTTTTAACGTGTATACACTGCGCGTGCCAAATTTTCATTTTCAACCAGTTAAAAACTATTTAGCACTGAACTTGTTGTTTTGTGTCTAAATAAATAATAATTTAATAATTTTGTATAATAACTATTTTTTAAGGTTACTGTTTATTTTTGATTATTTTATATTTCTGTTATTTCGTTGCCTTATGAAGAGAAATAAAAAAAACTGAAACCATTATATCCTTTAATGCGTTTATATAGTTCATTTTAGTTAGGCTTAACATAAGAAAATACATTGAAAATTTCAACTTAAATACAACAACAATATTGATTAATTTTTTTTAAATCCTAGAAAATACAATCTCATTTACTTTATGCGATCATGCTGCCAGGGCACTGTACCTTCTTCATTGAAATATTTTAAAAATGACTCCCTGACTTTTTTCGCATCTTGGTTTGCACGGCGATTATGTCCCCGTTGTAAATTTGTCAAACTTGCTGCACAACTAATGCCAGTATTATTTTCATCTTGTGGATTTGATGATGCCATATAAGACTTACCACACTTACGACGTAAATAGTTGTGCAGTATGCAACACGCTAATACTGCCAACTCTGTGGTTTTTAGATCCATGTTTATTTCTGTATGCATTAGCCGAAAACGAGCTGCTAGAATACCAAACACAATTTCGACTACATTTCTAGCCCGAGACAGGCGGTAATTGAATATTTTTTTCGGGTAGTCAAGTTCTCTAACGTTATAGGGTTTTATAAAATTTTCTCGTAATGCAAAGGCTTCGTCGCCAACAAACACCAAAGGCAATTTTATTTTCTTAGGCCCAACTTCTTTAAAATCGGGTATAGTTAAAGAGTTATCTATTAGTTTGCTAAAAAAATCGGTGTTTTCCAAGACACCACCATCTGAAACACGACCATTTATTCCAACATCAACTAATATAAACTCGTAATTAGCGTTAACTATTGCCATTAGAACGATGCTATAAAATCCTTTATAGTTATAATAATATGAACCGCTATTTGGTGGTCGTACAATTCTAATATGCTTGCCGTCAATGGCACCCACACAATTAGGGAAATTCCATTTCTCTTCAAAACCGTTAACTATTGTCTTCCATTCATTTTCCGTTGTTGGAAACTGTAATAAATACAAAAAATTAAAAATAAATACCTAATATTGACATTGTTGTTAGTCTCACCTTAGCAAAGTCCTTCCAAAGTACAGCGCATATCGCTTTACAAGTTTCTGGAATAATGTTTCCTAGAGCTTGGGGAGATATTACTGTACTGTACTTTAAATCCTGTAAACTGCGCCCAGTTGCCAGCCATCTTAAAGTGGATGATAATCTTTCGTGTGGACTTATAGATTGTCGCATTACAGTATCTTCTTTTTGAATGTATGGTGATACCAAATCTAATAGTTCCATGTACACTTCTTCGGTCATTCGCATGTAATTTCTGTAGTCATCTGGTTCTAATTGTAGCTCTTTTAATAAATTTATGTGTGTATATTTGTTCCTCTTAAGTAACCATGACTTAACCCACTTTCTTTTATTACACTTATTTTCTTTTTTGGCCCTTTCCTCACTAACCACACATGCAATTATTGCCGTGCTAATTAAACACAAGTCTTTATTACTGCTTAACGACATATTAATATTAAAGCGGATCGTTTGAAAATGAAGTGATGTCTCTCAGTCTATAAATGCCCGTACACACGATCAGGCATGCCTTCGCGCCTACCTGAAGAGGCAGGTCTGCGAGTAAGTCTGATACTACACATTCCGTACACACGTCTCAGTTAGACTGAGAGACATCACTTCATTTTCAAACGATCCGCTTTAATATTAATATGTCGTTAAGCAGTAATAAAGACTTGTGTTTAATTAGCACGGCAATAATTGCATGTGTGGTTAGTGAGGAAAGGGCCAAAAAAGAAAAGAAGTGTAATAAAAGAAAGTGGGTTAAGTCATGGTTACTTAAGAGGAACAAATATACACACATAAATTTATTAAAAGAGCTACAATTAGAACCAGATGACTACAGAAATTACATGCGAATGACCGAAGAAGTGTACATGGAACTATTAGATTTGGTATCACCATACATTCAAAAAGAAGATACTGTAATGCGACAATCTATAAGTCCAGAGATTATATAGAAAGATTATCATCCACTTTAACATCTATTTTCTCGATATAGTTCTATAAATTCAGTTATTATATTTTTCTCTCTTGTAGTAGCCATAAATATTTATTATACATTATTATTTATTTAGACACAAAACAACAAGTTCAGTGTTAAATAGTTTTTAACTGGTTGAAAATGAAAATTTGGCACGCGCAGTGTATACACGTTAAAACCTACCTGCGAGCCTGACCAGAAAATCAAGAATCGCCAGATTGCTTCGCTCCGCGCAAAGTGGCCTGAACGCACCATCAGTTCAGCATACACACGATCGCACTTACTCGCGAGCTTGAAACGTTCAGGTAGGCGCGAAGACATGCCTGATCGTGTGTACGGGCATTAACTGAGACGTGTGTACGGAATGTGTAGTATCAGACTTACTCGCAGACCTGCCTTTTCAGGTAGGCGCGAAGGCATGCCTGATCGTGTGTACGGACTAAATGTCCGTACACACGATCAGGCATGCCTTCGCGCCTACCTGAACGCTTCAAGCTCGCGAGTAAGTGCGATCGTGTGTATGCTGAACTGATGGTGCGTTCAGGCCACTTTGCGCGGAGCGAAGCAATCTGGCGATTCTTGATTTTCTGGTCAGGCTCGCAGGCAGGTTTTAACGTGTATACACTGCGCGTGCCAAATTTTCATTTTCAACCAGTTAAAAACTATTTAGCACTGAACTTGTTGTTTTGTGTCTAAATAAATAATAATGTATAATAACTATTTATGGCTACTACAAGAGAGAAAAATATAATAACTGAATTTATAGAACTATATCGAGAAAATACATGTTAAAGTGGATGATAATCTTTCGTGTGGATTTATAGATTGTCTCATTACAGTATCTTCTTTTTTAATGTATGGTGATACCAAATCTAATAGTTCCATATACACTTCTTCGGTCATTCGCATGTAATTTCTGTAGTCATCTGGTTGTAATTGTAGCTCTTTTAATAAAATTATGTGTGTATATTTGTTCCTCTTAAGTAACCATGACTTAACCCACTTCTTTTATTGCCGTGCTAATTAGACACAAGTATTTATTACTGCTTTACGACATATTAATATTAAAGCGGATCGTTTGATAATGAAGTGATGACTCTCAGTCTAACTGAGACGTGTGTACGGAATATGTAGTATCAGACTTACTCGCAGACCTGCCTGTTTAGGTAGGCGCGAAGGCATGCCTGATCGTGTGTACGGAGATGTGAACATAACAAAAAAAGAAACAAATTGTTTATGGTCGTAAAAAATGAAACCTCGGAATAAAAAATTAATTACTTATAGAGGAAAAAAAATTGTAATGAAAATGTAAACTTTATTTTGACATATCTCTGCAAATAGAGTCAGAAAAAAATAGAAACAAAATCGTAAAAATTCGGTTTTGCCCAAATATCTTCGCAAGGATTAAGAGTTTTTTAAATTTGAAAATACAGTGTTGCAGAATTTAGTAGGGCGCAACTTATTTCTAATTTAACTATATTTGTGTCTTTTATAATTTACGAGATCCCTGTAGTGTGATTTCTTATCTGGAACACCTGACATAATATTGGGAATTTTCTTTTAAAAATTGCTTGTCCATATAATATAATTAGAAACTGCGGTGTAAAATTTGATATAGGACTGAAACTTTTAAAAAATGAAAAAATGTATGAGCTCTTAATTTACAAAAAGCGGTAACTGCCTGAAACGAAATCGAAAGCCCCTTTCTCCTTGTACCATCGTTCATCGTGGTAACCCAGCATCACCCATGAAGAAGACATTGGAACGGTTCGTCGACCCGGTGGTGTATGTGAGTTAGTAGGTCACGGCATCGCTGGCCGCGCGCGCTGTTTCAGCGCGCACCGATTCACTCTCGCACGCTCTCGCTACGTCAAGTCGGCTCTGCACACGAGTACGAGCGATTGTTTTTAGCAAAGAAAACAAAAGTTTTCATTTGTTTTATAAATTAATTTTAAAAAAGCGCGGGTGTCTTGATATGTGCCATTAGAGAATTGTTAGGGAAAGTAGAGAAAAAAGACTGACAATGACTGTGAACGATTTTAAAGAGACGGCGTGTGCCACTGTTGAAGATATGGAGGTGGAGGGTGAGGTGGTCATCGGACCTCACTCCCAGGACATCCAGGATAGTGAGGAGAATCTTTTAGGAAGAGTTCTTGCAGGTGAGATTTTTTTAAACCGTTCAAAAAGCAGTTTTTATATCTTTTCTGAATTAAAAATAAGAGAGGTATTAACTAAATTGATCAATAACAAACTCGGATCAAAATGCTATTTTGTAGTCGATGTTGAAATCTAAAAATCAAGATTTAGGGAATGCCATTTAAATATAAATAGTTTTGTATTTTAAATACATCTGACGTCATTAATTTAGCTTTGTTTATGCTGACTAGGCAGGTAAACTATTAAATACCCATTGTTTTAGGTGGACCTGACCTACCCTTAAACTTTAAACTATAAAATTAACTTAAAATGAAGGGCTTAGAACTTCGTAAAAAAATCAGATTCCTTTATTAAATTTTCTTTTGGTATCTAAATTAAAATTACCATAATACATTTTCTGTTATTATTTTCCGACAAAAACTAGGAACCTACTCAAACCTATGCAAAACTAACCTCCAAGCAAGGTTTCCTAGCAGGTTAGTGTTTTCACTTTTAAGTTGGCATGAGGTATATCTGGGCCAGTTGGCGCCCTGCTCGAGACTAGTTCGTTGACACTCGGCCTTCAACGACGTTATCTGTCTCCGTCTAACGTATATGTCGGTCCTTGTCGGTTGTTGTCTCACTCGCGCTTTTGCCTGGTTTTAAATAACTCTAATGAATAATATTAGCAACATTTTTGGCGCGTTATGGTGACGTAACGTGCCGGCCGGAGTACTTAGAGCTAGTGGCGCATTCGCCATTTTTAATTAAAATTTCGGTGATTTTTTGTTTTATCTAAAAATCGATCTTTGGGGTACAACTACTAATTACTCTGTAAAGTTAAGAAACTTTGATTTGTAAAAGAAATATATATAGAGAAAATTTCATTTTTTGCATTTTAAATAATTATTTAATACATTTTTTTTAAACTGTAGGCAATTGGGCCCTCACCGAGCGGTTTGGCAACTTTTTTAATGACTCTCTCAAAAAAGTGAAGTGAATTCTAAAACATTAAATATATGCGTCTCCCTTTACTACCAACGCTAATATTGAAAGTAAAAAGACAAAAGATATTTACTCGTTGACTTTTTAGTCTATAGACTTTCAATAATGAAACACTGCCTTCTCTTTCTTGCTCCTTATCATTAATTTTCCAAAAGTCACTATCTTCGGGTCTGTTTGTAAATAAACAACAATAACGTCAAAAATTAGTAATTTTATACCATGCAAAGTGATGAAACTTCGGCCGACCACATCCATCGTAGGCCCCAATCACTTCTTATTCGTGTCGCCTCGCGTAATCTCGCATCGAGGACCCGCATTTTCGCTTCTGTGTGGCTTTTCAAGCGTTTCTCACCATTACGCTATCGAGGTCACGTGGTTCCCTGCTCGAGGCTAGTGCATTCACCTCGGGTTGCCGTCCTAACGAATGTGGGGCAAGATGAAATTAAAACTGGAGGTTGAGTGCCATTGCAGCGTTGCCGGTTCGTGTTTTTGGCTTTTGAGATATTTATAATTTGCCCCTTTTGATCATGGGCGACGGCTGAAGCTTTTAGAGATGCTTCAATTAAATTTTGACTGATCGAGTTATCTTTAAGAGACAGAGGGAGAACATAATTGGACGAATTTAGGTTGAAACGTGGAGCTTAATTTTAGATATTGTTCAGTTGTGGGTGGTAGCAAATTATGGAATATTTTACTTTGAGTTAAAGTTGTTCGTCTGACAATAATTTAAAACTGAATTAGGTACCTAATAAATGTTTCTCCGAAAAAATTGTCACCATTATATTTTGGATATAATAAACAATTATGTATTTTTTACAAATGTTTAAAAATATTATACGATACTTTCGAATGACATGTAGGGTTTTTGATCATAATATAGCGATTATGGAGCTGGATCCGTGAAAACTGACAAGAGCGTGTCAGAGAAAAGCGCGACATAAAATTATATAACTGGGAAAAAATGCGCCGCAGGCGAAAAGTTTAGGATAACACCTAATTAAGCCAAGCTAAATGAAAACAAAGTTTTTATAGAACGACCGTCTTGAAATTTTTGTAATATATCATAAATTTTGGTCAGCCAAAGAGAGAAGGGGGGGGGGGGGGGGGGAGAGGGCTACCCCTCCTTAAAACGCACATGCCTGAATATTCTAGTTTGTAAAATGCTAATTTCCTATTTAAAACTTCTATAATCGACACGACTGGCAACACCGCCTCCAATTGCCATACATGAGCTGACGACTGACCAATGAAATCGTGCCCGTAATCCCTACCTATTTTTCCAATGGCCTCCAAGTGCTGAGGAGTTCAACGACATTAATTTTGCTAAATAGGTTACCTGCTTGGCGCTTACGACTTATTTTTTCGACATCGTTTTCTGCGTAAGAGGTAGGTAGGTATAAGTGTAAAATATATTGTGTATCTATAATGATGTCACATCCTAATAAGAAAATACCTCGAGAGAAATATCGACCATGTAAATAAACTAGGCGAAAAGGCATAAAGAATTAAGTTTTTTCGCGATGTAACTTTTACATAACAATTGTGGACATTATCAAATTCTGCTGCTGTCCTCCTTTGAGGATAAAAAATCAGTCATGTCATCACAATTTAAAAAAATGCATTCTTTATCAGCATCAACATCCAAAAATTGTTGAAATTAGAATGCTTAACAATAAATTTAATTTCTTAAAAAATATCCTTAAATCGTAATATCTAAATAAATTCGTCAATACAATCAACCAAATAAATAAATGACGTCACTCGAAACCAAAGTGTGGCAATGAACTCGGTGAAAGTACGTAAATTGGTGGAACCAATGGGTGATACCGCCAAATCGGTACCGCCAAAAAAACGTACTACAAATGAAAGTGAACTTACTACTACACGCCTAATAAATATAAAAATTCATCGATCGACGACGAACCGTTGAAAGAAAGTGAAACTTGGCTGGTGAGATTTATTTTTCTGGTCATCACTACGACTGGTAGTACAACTCTTTTTATTATTATAGGTACGTCTTATAGTTATGTGACGACTTTTTCCCTGGTACGGCCAGACCAGAAGCTATTTGGGATTTTTAAATTAAATTATGAATTATTTATATTTAAAAAAGAAAAATCTATGCTATATCTATGCATTGCGGTTCTTCGCATGGCCAGGATTCGGGCCAAGAGAACGCAATGCTTTTGGTATAATTTAATATATTATAGATATATTTTCGCATGGAGTTGGGCGCTTTGGAGAAGAATTTAGAAATATTGGTCTGATGCTTTTAAAATTAATATAGGACTTTGTCTTTCATGACAAATTAGAATAAACTCATCAAAACAATAATATTTTTATTTATGTACCTAGTGGCTTTTATGCAATTATGCAATACGAAAAACATGATCACAATTCTAGTCTGCATAATAATTATTTATTTGATGAGTAACCTAATTACAAAGTTTTTTGCGTCAATAAATTGTTATTTACAAATAATTATGACCTTGTTGTGCCAACAAAAACATTCGCAAATTATTACTTTCGTGTATGCCCTGAATATTTTTCTTTATTCAGATTTTAAATAGTAGCATTTTCTAGAATCAATCAACCTAAATTACGAATCTTGGACGGAAAACTACTGAAAGTACTGAATAATAGTGAATAACGGGAGAAGCTGTGCTCATAATAAAACGAGCAATGAAGAAACAAAATAAGTAAGGAAATATGGCAGCAGCAATCGAGATAAACTGACATTGGTTCTATAAAAATACCCGTCTAATTTACGACACACCGAACAAAGACGACCTTACCAAGTTTCCATAAGTATGACAGAGAGAACGTCAGATTTCCCAAGTCGTTCTCGCCGCGTACATTTTATAGTAGGCGCGCGACCTCAAAATCGCAGGAGGCATTGCCCTACTCTCAATGCAGGCCCCTGGTGACCTCGATTGTTAAGGCATTCGCCAAGTGGGGCTCGCGCGAGGCTATTTTTCGCGTCCCCGACAAATAAAGGCACGAGAGTCAACGAACTAGCCTCGATTCAAGGCTCGCTTGACCTGGATTTCGCGCTATGAAAGAATGCTAAAAGATACCGTCCTGATATCCTCTAAAGGAGCCCTTATAGCGAGGCTAGATAAGAACGATTTAGGCTCAAGGTGAATGGCCCAGTGTGTCGAGGGTTGCCTAATTTTTTGCGTGGGGGTTTGAAGCGATGTTGATTACCATTCTGGGGTATAAAAGGGGTGGGCTTGTAACGGGGGTGAGCTTTAATCGCTTTTAAAGCGAATTTCCCGAGTTTGTTATTGTCCTGCGGGGATGGATATTACTTTTCGAGAAAATTCCGTTAAAGCTTTTTTTTTGATAAGGGTCGTATAACTCGAGGGGTAACTTGAACTTGACCAAGGACGATCCTTGTTGTTAATTTTATTTAAAAGCTATTTCCTCCACTTCCAAGAGGTCTTTTACATGCACGCTTAGTATTTCACTACGACAGGGACTCGTATGGGCACACACCAGGTTTCTGTAGAGACATCGAAGCGTGGTGCGTGGTGATAATCATTTCGTCTGAACAGTGAACACGGCACCCTGTCTGGCCTGAATTAAATTAAGCTGTAGAAAGGCCAATTATAATTTTATTGAATACGACCGGTGAGGTGTTTCGCGTCACAGAGACCTACAACTTACCCCGCCGTTTCCGATCGAACGATCGCCCAGCGTACAGTAGTAAACTGAGCTTTATGTGGTATTGTATTGTCAATAGGTAGTGTAGGTCTTATAATGTAATCCTATGTAGTCCACTACCACAGTTTTTGCATCATTATATATTTATAAACTACTTGTTTACTAAAAAAAGCCCAGTGAGTAAGAATATGACCCAAAAACGTACTAAAATACATACACCCACGACCACGTGATGTAAGATAATTTAGTTAATCACCATAACATAAATCATTCGCTTGCTGCCGTCACTCTACGACGTAGGGTACAAAACAATAAAACTATTTAGTGTTAACGACGACTCTAAATTTAACGTTCTACGAATACCGTATAGAACTCCTGCAATTTCGTAGCCGTATTTTTAAATGTTTGTTTATTGGAAGTTAACCTCATATTTCCTGTAAATAGAGCAACCAATTTGAATTTGTATATTCCATTCGCCGATGACGTCAGTAAAATTGGGAAACCGTTCTGTAAACTGAAGATAATACATTTTTACGGCCGCGCGGCATGTGGTTTATTTTATTATTAGGCTAAATTATAAGGGTCATTCCTTGGCAGTGGCGTAGCCAAAAAACATGCCCCCGGGGGGGGGGGGGGGGGCTCAGTGGACAACACATTTTTTTCTGGAGAAAGAGACAGTCTGGACTACATGTATTTTATGATTTTGTACCCAGTGAAGAAGGTGGACAAATTTTTGGGGCCACGCCCAAAGTTCTTTTAAAATTCACCTAACTACTATCAAATTTTGAAAATTAAATTATTACCTCTCCCCCTCTGCAGTCTGCATGGTTGGATTAAATTTGTTTTTGTAAATGTTTTTTTTACTTTTTTTGATATTCCTAGCTGGCTCTTTATTAAAAAAAAACGTTTTTTATATTTGTGAAAAATATGAATATTGGTCAATCCAAAATTGACTTATGTATGACTTTAACCAGCGTTTTTCAGGCTCAGTTTTTTCATGATTAAAATTAAAGTAAATATCGCTCACCACGCCAAAATTGATGTTTTTTTCAGAAATCATGTATTTTAGGAGCGCATATCTAAGAGCAGTTTTTGGTGCAAATGCTTAGGTTTTGAAATACTCCTTCTTAAGTGCCGTTTTGTATATTTATAATAAAGCATTCTCGTATCTTCCCGCACTATTTTTTTATTATAAATTATCACACTTCTTCCATAAAAAATGTTTTAATTAAAATTTTTACTTTTATTTTTCTTTTTAAAAATAAATACCTAATTGTTTTTTGTTTTTGTTGTAAAAATATTTGATTGCATTGGGTTATATTTTTGTTGATTTAAAATAGCTCCAAAACAGGAAAAACGGAACGGACAAGTAGGAATAGAAAAATACTATAAAATATTATTCTTTTTACTCGTTTTTCTATAAAATTGCATCATAAATCAATAACTAAAACGATATGAGTCTGAAACCTTAATTTCTAGATAAAACAGGACTTTTAGAAGGAAAAGTTTAAAAACTAAACGTTTCCTGCAAGACCTTTGTAATCTTAGTCAAGGATACATTATTTAAAAATTTAAATTAAGAGTCCAAGTGTGAGACAAAAAATTGGGTTGCAATTAGACTTTTAGACTCGAGCTCCTAGGCTCGAGAGGCGCCTATACGCCACTGTTCCTTGGTAATACCAGATTTGTATGTACCATATTCATAGAGCAAATTTGTCTACGATTTCAGTATTTAAATTCTTTAATTATTTACGGAAAAATACGCCCTCTAATAAAAAACACGCGAAACAACTTACCGACGTCACAATTTCAAGCAATGGCACCTGACTGTGATCTCGAGACTGGTTTCCTGTTTCTAAGCTGTTTTTCTGTTTAAGTTATCGAAACAATTGCGTTATTGGACTGACAGCCGTCAATGATATTAATCCTTCGTCATTCTTGCATCAGTCTTATTTCAAATGAGAATTTACCGCAATCCGATTACCAATTCTTCAAAATCAGTATTACCGTCATTCATTTATCAAGACTGTCAGCATGATCGTGTATGGTCTGTAATGAGAATAATGTTATTTAACAGGTTAAGAGTCAGGTCAAATGCCAAAAACGATGTAAGCTTGTAAAAAAAAACATAAAAGAAACAAAAAGAGGAGCGCGGCGAAAGCGCCATCATCGTAAAGAAAAGGAAAGTTAATGCGTAACGCTGCTGTGAAAGAAAGTGAGCGTGACAAATTGGGATCATCGACATCGAAGTATGCTTAATATTAAAAAAAAAATTAGTGAGCAAGTATACTTTGTCTAAAGTGATTAGAAACGCTTAAAAATGCAATAGCCATAATTCGGTGTGTTCCGGGATGGGGCTCACTATACTTTTGTAAACTTTCGTATACTTGCAGTTCAGAAGGAAAACCTCATTCCGAATTTTGGCCAGGTTTATTCAGGGGCGTATCCAGGGGGGGGAAATCGGGCACGTGCCCCCCATCCCCCGAGCCCAGCCGTAACCAGGCGTTTTGCCCTATAAATTAAAAGTAATACTGTTTTCTGTTTTTTTTTTGTCAGTTTTTTGTAATAAAGTACTTTTAACAAAACGGTATTTTGTATTTTACATACAATGATATTTAATTGAGTTGGGTTTGCAATGGCATATTTAAGTTTTTCGTATACCAATTTTAACAAAACTTTTTTTCTTATTATACATTCTATGCAGTGGCGTATTTAGGAGGGGGGGGGGGGCTGCCGGGCTTTAACGGTACTTAAGAAGAAGTATTTTAAATCCTAAGCATTTAAAAAAAATTGGTCTTAGATCTATGCTTCTAAAATACATGATTTCTGAAAAAATCATCATATTTGGCGTGGTGATCGATATTTCCTTTATTATTAATGATAAAAAACCGAGCCTGAAAAACGCTGGTTAGAGTCATAGATTATATAAAAAAAGTAAGAAAAAAATATTTACAAAAACAAATTTAATCCAACCATGCAGAGGCGAAGAGGTAATAATTTAATTTGTGAAATTTGATAGTAGTTAGGTGAATTTTAACCGAATTTTGGGCGTGGCCCCGAAAATTTTTCGCCTGCGGCGCTTTTCTACCTTCAGAAAAAAAATTGCCTACTTACGCTTACTCCCCCCCCCCCCCCCGCTCTAGCATATTTTCTATGTTATTTTTTTTGTAAAAGTACTATTTATTAATAAAACAAGTAAAAATTACCCTTAAGTATTTTGCTATGTGTGTGCCCCCCACCCAGCATTTTTTCCTGGATACGCCACTGGGTTTATTAATGCATTTTTAAATACAATGAACTTAATTACAATTACGTAATTATTTTTAGCCCCCCGAAATCTTTAAACTGCAAATCATACGTCCCAAGTTGGAGAAATTCAGTGACAGCCGAAGGCAAAAAATGAATTTATTTTACGTGCGACGCTGGACTCCTAATTCCTTCCAACCTTTTTCTTGGCGCTATTTCAATTCAATAACGGCTTTAATCTAATTTTCGCAATATCTATAGAATATACATAAGTACCCTACACAAAACGAACTAAACAATCCTTGAAGATAATTAGTAAAAATAGCATAATAATGGTACTATACCATAATCAAGGTAGGTAATAATATCAACTTCGTGGTGCGGCGCCTTCATAAAGAACCTTAAATGCAGTGGGTAGTAAGTATTTTTCCCAGTAGTACGTGTAAAATTGCATTGATTTATGGGTATGGAGGAAGTAAGGGTAACTTGATTAGATTATGCTAAAAAGGAATATTCAGTAACTAATTATGATCCTTGTAATTGACAAAAGAGGCGGCGTTACGTCATATATGCGGAAAAATCAAATAATATTAAAAAATTAAGACCATGCGTAAAGTAGTTTATATTTATTTTAGTTTTAGTTGGACATTTACCCAGTTCTCTTATTCTAGTACCCACACGTCTCCTACCAATAGCGTGTACGTATACATCATGTTACCAATCACTTAAACACATATGTACAATAAAGGGTGTTGGAGAAAAAGCTCACATGACAGCCTAGCGAAAAGACTTAATTATGCACAATTTGTCCATGCACTTATTGCCAGTGTTTTGTAATAGAAAAGCCTTAAAAGATTGGGAGCACATTCCTATCTATAGGCAAAATTATTAACGCTTAGGATTGTTACACATATATTACACAGTAGAAAGCGTAGTATATCAATGTTGATATGGTAAATGTCAATGCACTTTGATTAATGCGTAAGTTTTTTTTTTACTCTAAAAGCTGATATTCTTTTGTTGATTGAGGAGTCAGTGGCGTAGCCAGAAAATATGCCAGGAGGGGGGGCTCAGTGGGCGTAAGTACATAGGACATTTTTTTTTCTTGGATAAAGGGACTACATGCATTTCATGATATTGTACCTAGTGAAGAAGGTGTGAAAGCGCCGCAGGCGAAAAATTTTTGGGGCCACGCCCAAAGTTCGTTTAAAATTCACCTAACTACTATCAAATTTTAATTATTACCTCTCCCCCTCTGCATGGTTGGATAAAATTTGTTTTTTTACTTTTTTTTTTGATATTTTTAGCTGGCTCTTTATTTAAAAAAAACATCTTTTACATTTGTGAAAAATATGAATATTGGTGTCAATCCAAAATTTTAACATAAAACGTATGTATGACCCAATGCAATAAAAATATTTTATTGCATTGGGTTATATTTTTGTTGATTTAAAATTGCTCTAAATGAGGGAAAACGGAACAGACAAGTATATAATAGAAAAATACTATAAAATATTTAATTTAATAACTTCATCTTCCTTACACTTCAGTTTTCTGTTATGACCAGCCTTCAATTTCAATTTCTGGATTAATTATTAACTTTTTCTTTTCCACATTTTTCCAACCATTCTTCTCAGACAGAGATGTTATATTTTTTATTCTGCATATAAACTTTTACAGTGCGATGAGCCTAAATCCTATATATTTTTATTGTTACAATACCACGTGTGTATTAGTTTTCTCACAGTTCTATCTACTGAACTTACAATTTTGATGCTCCGTTAATGTGATATCTATTAGTTTCTTCTTTTTTCATTCATTCTCCTGAAGATGAATGCTACTGCATTCGAAACATGTAGAGATAAAAAGTTTCTCTGAACATACGAGATTCTTTAATATAATAGTGGAGGAAGACTTTGTGTTCTTATTTCTTTCCTTCTATAAAATAATACTCGTTTTCCTATAAAATTGCATCATAAATCAATAACTAAAAAGATATGTGTCCCAAACCTTAATCTCTATATAAAACAGGACTTTTAGAAGGAAAAGTTTAAAAACTGAACGTTTCTACAAGACCTTTATGATCTAAGCCAAGAATGCATTATTAAAAAATTTAAATTAAGAGTCCAAGCGTGAGACGAAATATTAGGTTGCAATTAGACTTTTAGACCCCGAGCTACCAGGGGGCTGCAGCCCCCCCCCTCTTCCCCCCCCCCCCCTTCTTAATACGCTACTGTGAGGAGTGTTATTTCAACTTACACCGACGATGTAACATTTTTAACGTTTTGTACATTATTTACTTTGGGTATAGGAACAATAATACCAGTTTTCCAAATAACGGAATAAAAATTATTTGAAATTAAACGATTTAATATTATACAAACAATTTATGTTGATTTAACGTTTTCATCATAACTTTTCTTAAACACCCGTCAATTAGAACCGCCGAAATGCCGTTTCATCTAAAGATTTGATCAACGTTAAATGTTTTGGAACAAGGTTTCTTTTTTTAACACTGTATAGTTCTTTATTACCACTGGAGGTCACCGGATTGGAAAGGGCATCCGAATCGGAGGTCAGTGGTTCATTCACCCAGCGAGGTCGATGGATATGGGTCGGTTGTCCCGCGCCAAAGTTTATGCAATGGCGACTGCTGCATGTATTTGAAATTATTATTGAAAACCTTGCCGGTAAATGTTCTCAGATTGAGTCGGTATGTGTCTACCAGATGATCCTTCTAAGCTTTGCGTGTACCTACTCCCAGTGGCGTAGCCAGAAAATATGCTTGGGGGGGGGGGGGGGGCTCAGTTGGCATAAGTAACATTTTTTTTTACATATATGACGTATGTATGACTATAACCAGCGTTTTTCGGGCTCGGTTTTTCATGATTAAAAATAAGAGAAGGGAAATTATACACACAGTCTGTTCCACTGTGTATAATTTTCCTTCTTATAATATCACATCACTGAGAGATGGACTACTTCTACAAAACTAAAAATAAAGTAAATATCGCTCACCACCCCCAAATTGATGATTTTTCAGAAATCATGTATTTTAGGAGCGTAGATCTAAGAGCAGTTTTTGGTGCAAATGCTTAGGTTTTGAAATACTCCTTCTTATGTGCCGTTTTGTATATTCATAATAAAGCATTCTCGTTTCTTCCCGCACTATTTTTTTTATTATAAATTATCACATTTCTTCCATAAAAGATGTTTCAATTAAAATGTTTACTTTAATTTTTCTCTTTAAAAATAAATACCTAATTGTTTTTTGTTGTAAACATATTTTATTGCATTGGGTTATATTTTTGTTGATTTAAAATAGCTCTAAAAAACGGAAAACGGAACAGATAAGTATATAATAGAAAAATACTATAAACTATTATTCCTTCTACTCGTTGTCCTATAAAATTGCATCATAAATCAATAACTAAAACGATGCGTCCGAAATCTTAATCTCTATATAAAACTGGACTTTTAGAAGGAAAAGTTTAAAAACTAAACGTTTCCTTCAAGACCTTTGTAATCTAAGTAAAGAATACCTACATTTTATTTAAAAATTTAAATTAAGAGTCCAAGCGCGAGCAATTAGACTTTTAGAACCGAGCTCCTAGGTGGGGGGAAGGGGGGGGGGGGGCTGCAGCTCTGCAGCCCCCCTTTAAATACGCCACTGCCTACTCCCATTGTTCTCTCCCTAATATAATTGTCGCTTACAAATTAATATTCCCTCATAAGCGTTTGGTTACTTACATAGCTAATGCGATTATTGATGGATAGATATTGCCCCAAGCTGATTGGGTAACTTCTAGATCATTATTGATTATTATTGATTAGTCGATGGTTAATGATTAGGATAATTGATCTTCACAGGCACTTAAGTTTGTTGAAAATATTAGAATATTTAAAGAATAATAAAATGTGAGTTTAGCATTGGACATTGTTTGGGATTGGTGTGGCTTAAGGTTCGACTTTTTTGATTGATGGTATTTAATGGTTTAGGGGGTTTATAAGTAAACCAGAGATGAAAAATATCACTAGAGGATTTAATTAAATCAATTAAAGTTTATGCTAGTTCTTATGAATTAATCTAGGATCTACACTGTTAAAAAAAATACACTATTTATCGTTGGAAATGTATTGCCACAATTTATACTGTTAAAATATTATACTATTAGTTGTGTAAGAAATTTCCGTAAATTTTGTAGACTATTTATACAATTACACAAGTTCTTTGTAAAAGTACTCTTTATATGGGGTAAATAGTGGTTGTAAAAATAACTAAAAAACCACCTGACGTGAAACTTTACTATTGGTAGCATGTCACCACCTGCAGACCGGTTTCGAACTCTGTTGTTCTCGTCATCACAGGGTAGGCGTTCATACCATACCAATCGAAAGTTTTTATACTAAAGCCTATGGTATCAACGTTTTTGGGTTGTACGTAGCCCTTAGCGTGGTAGTCCCACACCAAAAACCCGAAAATTTACTAGTTCAAAAAAGATTTTCTTTATAAATACTGTGAAAAATAAATAATATTTTTGTTCAGCTAATAAATTTTCATAAAAGTTTTAAATATATCTATAAAGAAATATAGCTTATATACAGTGAAAAAAAATCATACCTATAGCGTAAAAAATACAGTAAATATTGTGAAAATTTACTATCCTTCTTACAGCGTATGTATCATCAATTGGAATAATTTGAATATGTCGTTTCGAATTTTGAACTAATTTTTTTACCTTCTACGATTTCAATCAATAAAATATACAAGGCGAGTTCGGTTATTCCTCGCGGATGAGATGAAAGAGAACACAGATTTAAAACAGCTGATCAGCAGATTACTCCGAGGTTGTCGGTAATTACGGAACGGTTCATATTCATTTGACAAACAGGATAACCTCACTTTTGGCCTTTCATGATAAAAATCGATAATAATTTGTTAATGTTTAATTCCAATTGTTGAAATCGGCCATAATTTGATGATGAATTGAATTGAATGAAATTATTAACCCAACACCCAACTTTCTTAAGCAATATTTGTCAGCTGACGTTGCTTTTATTCTCGGTTTTCTCGGTCAAAAACCTCCGATGAAAAAGATGAGGCTCCGAATCATCTGCCCCTGGTTTAAACGAACGCAGATAAATGTCAACCGTCAGCTCTGAAACGATTAAACGAACGAAGGATCGGAGACCTCGCCGATGATTAACCGAACTCGCCTTCATACATATAAAGATATTTAAAAATATAGAGTTGTTCTGCTTGCTCCAAAAGGGCACTTTTTGATCTTTATTTACTTTTAGTCAAACAAATAAAGCCTACAAGCAATCGACGAAAAATATTTTTAAACAGCG
The DNA here is from genome assembly GCA_935413205.1 of Polydrusus cervinus. Lineage (NCBI taxonomy): Eukaryota > Metazoa > Arthropoda > Insecta > Coleoptera > Curculionidae > Polydrusus > Polydrusus cervinus. Next base: position 79,449,422 of record OW284512.1, on the reverse strand, counting down.
CTATATTTTTGTAAATCCTTTATTGCTTCTTTAGAACGCGTCATCTACCACCGTTCACAGCGGTACTATCGGCATCGGCGCCATTGTTCTTACTTCTCTGCTTACTTTTTGCATTTGGGTATATTTGCACTGGCAATTCCATTTAGTTTTTTTTTAAATATTTTACCGATTTATTGCCATTTGACTATTAATTTAAGTGATTGAGTTGTGTTCGTTGTTAAGTTTTGCGACATTGATTGGTCTATTTGAAGGCATTACAATGATGAATAACGAAATATGTATGCTTCCGTTTTGCCCAAATCTGGATCCAATGAATGCCCGGTGTTTAATATTTTCTGTAAGTATTGTGGGTGACAGATAAGTCTAGTCCTGTTAATTTGTGCAAATCGGATAATTAAACCATATTTATTTATTTATTTATTTATTTATTTATTTAGGATACAAACAGGAAATCCCATAGACAGTATCCACTAATTTTATAATAAGTAAATTATATCTATCCTACAACAATATCAGTACTTATAAGCTAATAATATTAATGATTGGATAACAATACAAAAAGAAGTATTTGCCATTATGGCAAATGCCTATAATAACAACAAGAAAAAACGAAGCATTATGATACTTATTTAATTATTCTAAAAGCCTTCGTTTTAGAGCCTTTTTAATTCTATTCAAAGATGTTGAAAAGAAATCTAGATCTAGGTCCGAAAAATAGCGATTCGAGTTTCTCATCATTCGACTGATTGGTGAGTTTTGAGAACTATTTGTATGATGAAATGGAGTATAAAAAATATAATTATTTCTTAGTTGTCGCGGTGCAACATTGAACGCCATCCTTGAGACCAGATATGGAGAGTCAACCCTATTCGAGGATATTTTAAACATATAAACCAAGTCCGATAAAATTCTTCGATTCCGCAGAGACAATATACAAAAATGCAATCTTACAGTATTTATGTCGTGAAGTATATAATTTTGCTTAAATAGTAGACATCTCAAGAATCTGTTTTGCACCCTTTCCAATCTATCTATATATACAGCATACATTGGATTCCATACAACAGATGCAAAATTTAACTTGCTATACACATACGCATAATACAAGCACATCAAAGATTTAGTGTTCTTAAAGTATTTAGCCTGCCTAGTAATAAAGCCCAAAATCTGACAACAACTGTGCGCCAAGGAGTTTATATGTTTATCAAATAAAAGCTTCTCATCAAGAACTACGCCAAGGTCCCTTATTTGATTCACTTTTTTAAGAACGCTTCCATTAATTAGATAGTCTTGGTTAATTAAATTTTTATTTCTAGAAAATGAGATCACGCAGCATTTATCTATATTGATAAACAAATAATTTTTTTTGCAATATGTGATAAAACGCAGGAGATCTTCTTGTACGAGGTCACAATCGACCAGTGAACGAATCTGCTTATACATTTTCAAATCGTCCGCATAAATTACAAAGTCACAATTCAAGAAGCAGCTTTTAATGTCATTTATGTAAATAATAAATAATAACGGCCCTAAATGCGATCCTTGTGGCACCCCGGAGGAAACTGGAAGAATATCAGAATTGACTCCATTTATACATACTCTGAACTGTCGATCTGACATATAAGATCTAAACCATTCCAATAGGCTACCACTCACACCGATCAATTTTAGTTTATTTAGCATGAGAACCTGATCAACTTTATCGAATGCCTTACTAAAGTCGGTGTAAATGGCATCAACCTGAACACGTTTATCCATACTTTCTTTTATGAAGTCCGTATAGATTAAAAGATTGCTTTCAATGGACCTATTAGCCATAAATCCGTGTTGCTCCAAGATGATTTGTCCTTTCACAAGATTAAAAAGATATTTATAAAGTAATTTTTCAAGTAGTTTGGCAAATATGCACAATTTACTTATCGGACGATAATTATTGGCGAGATTCTTTTGACCACCCTTAAAAATTGGTACCACATTTGACAGTTTCCATTTCTGGGGAAACAAACCGGCTTTAAGAGATTGGTTGAACAGTAAAAATAAGGGCAAAGAGAGGCCAGAAGCACAGTTCTTGGCAAAAACAGATGGAATGCCATCCGGACCAGCTCCCTTTTTGGGGTCCAGCTGTCTCAGGCCATCAAACACTTCCTGTTCAGAGAACTGAAGATGAGATAGATGATCATGCGATGGAGCAACATATCGGCCATCATTGTTATTATTCGAACTGTTGTTTTGATTGACATATGTTGACTTAATAAACACACTTTCAAAATAATTAGCGAACATGTTGCTGATCTCAAGATTATCGTTAGCCTCTAGATTGTTATAATTCATTGATGATGGAATACCTGTATTTTTTTTGTTTAATGATACAAATTGCCAAAATTTTTTATGATTAACCGGTATTTCATTCTCAATATAATCAACATAACTTTCGAAATCTTCACGAATTAGTTGTTTAGTCCTACTCCTCAAAAGCTCATACTCATACTGAAATCCGGGGAATTTTGTTTATATGCTTACTTACAGCAGTACATCTGCTAATTTTGCAAGTGGATCCAGAGTTACATATAATAGAAGTCAATGATCTTAAACAAAAAATGTTGCCCCTTCCAAGTTCCAGAACTGAATTTCTGGTTACGCGATTACGTCAGAACGCGTACACCGAAGCGACTCGTTCTACATTTTTTAACGTTTTTGTGGTAACCACGTTCCACTATGACGTCACGGTAACATCTATTAATGGGCGTACTCCGTCCGTCTCATCAGGTTACCCGCGTCTATTGCACTTGTTGGGCCAGGTCAGGCACGGTGCATCGTACTTCCGGCGATGTTCTGCCATTCGGTCGTTGCCAGGAGTACCTCATCTGCGGCTTATTTTGTTCTGTCTGTACGCTGTGCCGTGGACGAATGATCGTATCTGAGTTTTATTGTTGCATCGTACAGATTGATAGCAGTAACGCAGCGGAATAACCGTCTGGGAGCCCAAAAGAAAAATTTAGGGCATCTATAAATGAAATATATTTACAAAATAGCGCCCAGTACTAGAAATGGTTTAGAAAATTTACTAAAAAGTTATAAAATTGAACATATTTATGCTTTTACTGACAGCTGCTACCAAATAAACACACTAATGGTTGTTATAGTCAACCTAGAAAGCATCGAGTTAATTTTTAATTACTTTTTTTATCTCTCCATTTGCAGACTCTACCCGATCATTCGTATTGCCAGCCTTACTGTCAATCCCTTATTTACATTCCCAATACAATAGAAGGACCATACACAATCATTTAGATTGACAATCTTTAATCTTCTGAATGATATCAATCAAATTAGTCTGCATGGCCGTCAATACTTGATATTTACTGTTACACGATCAGTAGTACTGTCATTCCTTTATCAAGACTGTCAGTCTAAATAATCGTGTAGGATATATAATATCTATTTATTATTAAGTCATTAAAGTTAGTTTTAACGTTGTTTTTTTTTACAGGTAAGTGAATGATTAACAAAGATTTTTGATGATGTCAATTGGTAAGTACCTCCGTATAAGTGTAATGTTTTATTATAAAATAAAAATGGTGAATTTTTTTCTTTATGATGTAACATTTAAACATACTTTTCCTTCGAATATAATGCGTCAATTTCATAACACCCACTACTATATTTTGTATTGTAAAACCAACTTTTAAGGCAATATAGAGCAAAAAGGGAAAATGTATTATTTTAAAAGGCAATTTTCTGCCTGAATAAAACACTCGAAGCACTTTTTTTTCATCAGATGCTTTTAAAAAAATATTTTTTTCCGAAAATCGATAACATTTCTGAAAGAAAAATCAATATGTTCTTACACTTAGTCGTTGCTGGGCAACGGAAAATAACTGTTAGGAAATATTTATTATTGTACTGTAAGGAAATATTATTTCTGTACAGCTACTGTTAAACTAAAATGTGTTAAGCATGACAATTCAAAACTACTGTGTTTCCATAGTTACAACACAAATATTTAATGACATCCTTTATTTGTGAACAAAGTTAATAATATTTATTTCAAAATTTTAACAAGTTGCTTGTAATAAGTGATGTCCTTTTAATAATTTTCGATTTACGGAAAAATAGTATGTATACCTCGTAGAAAAAGCCATATTCCCGGACTCCGTATTTACAGTCTCGGCTTGCGCCTCGACATACAATCTTTACGGTCGTCCGGGAATGTTTAGCTTTTCCTACTAGGTATACAATGTACTATTTTTCCCTTTTGGTTAAACTAAAAGTCCCTCTAAACCTAAACAGAGTAGACGGCCATTTTTTTTATTATTAACCACGGCTAAAATGGACTACTTCTTATTTCTTGAACCTTAGACTTTTATGCAACTTTTATATCATATTATTATCCATATTTTATTTCTTTAGTGCAACAACCTCATATAACAAAAAAAAAGAACCTGTTCCAAACAAACTATTTCCCCATTTAAAGCAAAAACCCCATCAACGGCGTTTGAACTCGGGGTTAAAGAGATCTCTGACCCGATTACTGTGCATTAGTGACGTTTTCGACGCGAGGTGCATTTTGTAACTTGTGAGTAGGTGGTTGATGTTTTTGCAGTCGAAGTGCAATGTCTGCATAATGGCGGTGCATGGAACGGTCTTTGTCAGAATGTTTAAATGAAAAATCCTGTGGGAATGAAATTAGCGAGGTAAAATTTACTTTATTGTCTATTTCAGAAGGGTGTAGAGTAATAAAAGCTCATTAGGTATGCAAAGGGATTACAGAGTAACCCAACGTATATTTAAGCCAATTTTATAATTTGGCATTGATTTCATTGCAAAATTCTTTATTTTCATCAAGTTCAGGTAGTACCACCCGGGTTTGGGTCAATTTATGGGTTTTGCCCATTGTGATCCATTCACAAACACTAAATATGGTGTGACAAAGGCGTGTATTATGTACATAGTATTAGATACACATAACATTATAAAAAATATAAAAAATACATTATACAGAAATTAAATGATAAAAAATCATAATATTCTTCTTCATCTGAGGAACTGTCATCTCCTCTTGATGTTATAATTAACGGGTCGACGGTCCAATTGATCAGATGGTCATGATCGCACATTTTCTCCTCTTCTCTAATGACATGATGGACTGCTTTTCGCCAAGTCTGTGGTGTCACTTCCTTAATGGCTGGATCAAACAGTAGCTTAACGTCTTTCATTTTGAATGTCGTGTTGTGTCTTGCTACAAATCCTTTTAATTGCGCCCATATAAGTTCTATAGGATTTAGTTCGTAATGATATGGCGGTGTGCGCAGCACAGTTACACTACGTTTTTCAACCATATCTTCCACGGCATATTTCATAAAACGATGTTTGTGTATATTTGCTATAGCTAATAGTTCCTTCTTTATCAAATTATCTTCTTCTGTTTTCTTTGGGTAGTTATCATAAATAATTTAATGCACAAAATTTACCTACGCCTATGGACGACACCGAAATTGAGCCGAACTGGACGAGATTTCCCATTTTATTATTCTAGACCTTTCTGAAATATACTATAGATATAAATTCGGATGGAACTGCTAACCTTGAAGAAGAATTTAAAAATTTGGTCGGATGCTCTTAAAGAATACATCATTTATCAATAATTAACATTAAAGAGTATTCATTTTTGATGAAGTTACAAGATCTTGGTTTTATCGGAAATATTTTTTTGTGGGCAAAAATTCGATAGGGTAAGGTTGCCTATATCGTTCCACTTTTTGGTTTTAATTTTTTTCCTTATAAACTGTTAAATGAAATGTATATTTTTGGTTTAAAACAATAGATCGGTCTATTGGACACCTAACTGCAATTTTTAAAATATTATTTTTTATTTAATTTATAAAAAACAGCTTTTTTTGTAAGGAATAGCAAATGGTACGATTTAAGAAACTGGTTTCCTAAATCTTACTAGTGGGTTCCTAAATCGTACCACAGTGTTCTTTTGGGGTATATTAAATAAAAATTAGTACAGTTTGTTGTAAAGACAACAAATTACACAAAATTATTGTATATATTAAGTATTTTACAAAAAAAAAACATTAAAAAAATCTATCACACCTTTGAAAATAATTTTAAATGTACCTACAAACAAAAGTCGCACATGTAGTCCTTATTTAGACGTGTCACGTTGGAATACTATTCATGTGCGTGTGTGGTACGATTTAGAAAACACTGTCAATCAAAATAATAAATAATACAATTCTAACCCCAATATAGATCTAAAATTTAATTAAATTTTTTCAAAATTACAAGAATTTCCCAGGCTATGCTACTAAAAAAAATATCTGTATAAATACTACTTACCAATGAGATATAGCCTTGCAAAAAATCAACAAAATTAACATAAAAATAGCCGAATTCTTTTAACTTGCTTTTACCGCTTAGCGAAACACAACCGGTGCAAAAAGATTATACTATGCAACTGGCACTAGTTAGACACTACAACAACGTCCGATAGATGTCGTAGATTTATCGTCCAATTTGAAAACTTGTAGTAGTACGATTTAGGCAACGGTACGATTTTGGCGACTTTACCCTATTATATACCCGACAATATGTTAAAAATTCAATATCGATATTTTAAGCTTGATAAGTGAACAATAAAATAATCTATATATCGGCTACCTATATCGATATTTGTGCATATCGATATTGGATATTATATTTTCTATATTGTCTGGCCCTAATTATGATAATTAAGCCTGTACCATTATCGGATAGTAAAAATTTTAGTAGGTAAATTTAATGTCAATATAATAATAATTGTAATTTACAACTCGCCTATCAAAATCATGACTATTAGAATTAATTAGTTTGTGTAAGTATTTATCCGTAACACGAACGTTACAAAATTAGGTTTACTGCTAATTGGAAATAAAACCCATGAATATGGAGGCGAAAGGATAGAAAGAAAATATTACATACTGGGTCTCCCAAAAGCCCCCATAAAATCAATTAAAGGAAAAAGATCTAGGAAAAACGCTCAGACTTGTAAATTTTTATTTTTAATTGTGCATTTTTTGACATAAAAAATTATTATACAGGGTGTCTCATAGAACTGTCGTCAAGTCTTTGACAATTTTTTTTAATGGAACACCCTATAGTATTATTTTCTGATTCCCCACAAATGGATTTTTTTTTTTAAATATTGACGTTTAAAATATGGCATTTTTTAACTTTGACAGGCTGTAACATTGGAACGGTTCATCTTAGAGAAAAATGGTTTTCACCTCCCTATCTTAGTTTTTTATTCTCTATCCAAAGAAACCAACCTCCGAGTTACCATGTTAAACCGTTAAAACCGGTTTTTTGGTTTAACATGAAAATAGTTGTAAGTACTTTTATATGCAGTAAGCCTTTTAGACGTATTGAAAATACCAGATACAACTGCTAATTTTATAATTTATATACAAACTAGTCCTTTATTCTTATTATTTAGCCACACACTCGTCTTAGCAGTGGCGGATCCAGGATTTTGTTGAGGGAGGGGGCGACTAAAAAAAATGACTTCTAAAAGAAAAAGACCGTATCCCGGCTCTAAAAATCTTCCTACTCTCAAAAGTGACTTCTAAAAAAAATTCTAACCCTTCATACTTAGGGGATACAATGGGCCTGTTAGGCCTATATATACTGGCTCCTCCGTCAACCCCTGCTACAACGAAAAAAAAACTAACTTTGTCTAGTATAATTATTATTGGTCTCAGATTGCGACAAATTTGCATCGCCTCAATTACGCGTTGGTCTGTATGATCTTTTTTTAATGCGGTCTTCAATTTAATGTGTAATCAGTTCTTTGGTGGTAGGTCTGATTTTTTTTTGATCTTCCAACTTTTTTAAAACCCCGATACTTTTCTGGTGAGGGAAAAAAGTAACATAAAAGCAAAAATTCTCGGACAACCTAGAGCGTACATTAACAATCCTTGTATCAGTTAAAAATGATCAATGATCATTATTAGCAATAATGGAATATAAAATAAGTGTACACAGAGGGTCGACGACCGACTGCATGGAAAGTGGGTCAGTTATTTATTATTCTCGAGAGTCCTTGAATTTATTTCTTTCTAGTTAATTTTAAGGCTTTTTCGCTGTTGAAATGCACACTCAGCTTGTAGTGGTTGCTTAAGGCTGATTTAACACTTCAAATACCATATTAAGGGGTGCACAACGCCAACGGGCGTCGATTTGTTGGACTGAATTCGCAAGGGCGGAAACGCCAACAGAGCGGAACCTAAATTATGGATGCGATTCGTCAAAATTAAGCTGGTTAATCAACTGACTTTTAACCAATCACATTATAGTCCATCAAACTTCAAAAGTGGAAAATCTTTTTTGTTATTATAACCACACATTATGTTAATATATGAATATGAATTCATTCATACTCTACTACATTATCAGAAATGTTATATAAAAAAATTCTAGTTTAGCATTTTTGTGTTAACTGGATGGTTATTGAATGACTAGGTTGGGTTTTAATCAAATGTAAATGGCATTTTCATAATTATTTCATAACCACTTTTGATTTTGATATAAGCGGATGTTGTCTGGTCTTTGATGTTACAAGAGGAGACATCAACAGTTGTTCTCGCTCCATATGGATCACTTTTTTTTATTGACTTCACAGAAAATTTTATTCTTCATAAAAGTTCCTGCGTCCCCTTAAATAAAAAAAAGGCGCTTAATAGAATTAAAAAAGACTGTCGTGCATATGGGGGAGATTTAATTTAAAAAAACTAAAAATAGTCTTATTTTTTGTTTTAGATACAATTTTCATTTCTAAAAGTTGTTTTGAAGTCTATTTCAGAAAGGTGTATAGAGTAATAAAAGCTCATTAGGTATGCAAAGGGACTACAGAGTGACTCAACGAATATTTAAGCCACTTTTATAATTTGACATTGATTTCATTGCAAAATTCTTTATTTTCATCAAGTGCAGATAGTACCACCCGGGTTTGGGTCAATTTATGGGTTGTGCCTATTATTATCTATTCACAAACACTGAAAATGGTGTGGCAAAGGCGTGCATTAAGTACATATAATTAGGTACCTACACTTATTTTTTATTAAACATTATAAAAAACATACGAAATTCAAAAAATACATTATACAGAAATTAAATTATAAAAAATCATCATCTGAGGAACTGTCAGCTCCTCTTGACGTTATAATTAACGAGTCGATAGTCTGATCGATCGGGTGGTCAAGATCCCACATTTTCTCCTCTTCTTTAATGACTAGGTTGACTGCTTTTCGCCAGTTCTCTGGTGTCACTTCCTTAATGGCTTGATCAAACAGTAGCTTAACGTCTTTTATTTATGTCGTGTTGTGTCTTGCTACTAATCCTTTCACTTGCGCCCATATAAGTTCTATAAAATTTAGTTCGCAATGACATGACGGTGTGCGCAGTACAGTTACACTATGTTTTTCAGCTATATCTTCCACGACATGTTTTATAAAACGATGTTTGTGTAAATTTGCTATAGCTAATAGTCCCTTCTTTATCAAATTATCTTCTTTTTTTTTCTTTGATTAGTTATAATAAATAATTTAATGCACCAAATTTACCTGCGCCTATGGTCGACACCTAAATTGAGCCGAACTGGACGGAATTTTCCATTTTATTACTCTGCACCTTTCTGAAATAGACTATAAAAGTTATGTCCGATTACAAAGTCACATTCTTCTATTTAAAAAATAAAAAAATACTTATTTCTTTGGCTTACCATGTATAGAGACTAGATTGAAGACATCAAATTATTATTAAAAGTTCTTTTTATAGTTTACTTTTAGAATATTGATCATAAAAATTATGAAAGAGGGTATAACTGCTCTCCTCTAAAAGCTAAAAAAAATGAGGTAATTAAGTGATACAAATATTGTTCAAAGTGCTTTTAAATGAACTATTAAATGTATGGATATCATTGGTCTAAAGTTTAAACAACTTTTATATAGGAACCCGGACTTCGGGACATTAGACATATCTACACACCGGCACAAAATTCCGCCACCCTGAAATTTCGGCAAAGTTTAATGTTTTATAACTTAGTTATTTTTTAACCGATTTTCATCATTTTTTTATCAGTTTGTAGATCCATTTATTCTGTTTTCCTTTAATTATTTTATAAAGTTTCATTTTTCGATTAGGCTATATTATACAGGAGGAAATCAAAATGTTGTTTTTTGTCGTAATTTCAAAACACCCTGTAGGGAAATTGAGGTGGATAATATTGCTCAAATACTATCTCTTGTAATCTCTGATGTATTCTAAACATTCCTTTTTTTGATTTATTCCATTATCTCATTTCTGCTGAGAGCTGCAAAATTTTAAATGAAACGCTGATTTGAAGCCTAATTTTATTAAGAAAAACAAACACTAGGTATATCATAAAGTTAATTAACAAAAACAATTTAATAACGTGTATTTCCTCCTCTCGCAGCAATGACAGCTTGCAGTCTTCGTGGCATCGAATGAATAAGATCACTTATTCTTTCTTGAGGAATAGCTTGATATTTTTCGGTCAGCGCCAGTCTTAAGTCTTGCAAGGTTTGTGGTTGTACAGGACGACGAACGGCTCTTTTAAGTTGATCCCAAAGATGTTCGATTGAGTTGAGATCCGGGCTACATGCAGGCTATTCCAATCTTGGAAGTTCAACTTCGCTTACTACATGTGCAACGTGAGGTCTAGCATTATCTTGCACTAATGTAAATTGGTTCCCAATAAAAGGCGCAAATGGAACAACAACTTCTTGGAGGATTTCCTCAATGTAACGGTGGGCGGTTAGAGCTCCATTTTCAACAAATACAAGATTGGTGCGTGCTTCGGTAGAAATACCCGCCCAAATCATGACTGAACCGCTATAATATTAGATTCGTTCTGATATGGTGCAGTCAGCACATCTTTCATTTCTACGTCTGTCTACCCGCTCACGACCATCAAAAAATAACATCGTTTCATTTAAAATTTTGCAGCTCTCAGCAGAAATGAGATAATGGAATGAATCAAAAAAAGAAATGTTTAGAATACATCAGAGATTGCAAGAGATAGTATGTGAACAATATTATCCACCTCAATTTCCCTACAGGGTGTTTTGAAATTACGACAAAAAACAACATTTTGATTTCCTCCAGTATAATATAGCCTAAACGAAAAATGATACTTTATAGAATAATTATAGGAAAACAGAATAAATGGGTCTACAAACTGATAAAAAAATTATGAAAATCGGATAAAAAATAAACAAGTTATAAAACATCAAACTTGGCCAAAATTTCAGGGTGGCGGAATTTTGTGCCGGTGAGTGTATTATAATAATATATGAAATTAGACTTTGTATTTGTTTCGACCAGTTTCCTTCGATTTGATTCATAGGATTTTAATGACGCGTGAGTGGGTAATGAATGTAATGATCCACCGATACTACTATTTTTATGTATAAACACAAGGAAAACCCATATTTTACGTACAAATATGACTGGGTATTACCGAAATAAAACACCTAAAAATGTTAACATATTCCATTTTTCAATCCGTACCTGCAATTTGCGTAATGATGTAACGAATCGAGAGTGCGCCCCAGAAAAGCAGCAGTTCACCGACCGATTTGCGGGTCAAGATTCTTTTTTAAGCTTGCACGAAACATTCCTACTGTAGGGAACTTAATGGCGGAAAATGGTATCGATACTATGAGTGATAGTATCGATATTTTAAAATGTTAGCGTATTCAACTTTAACTGTAACATAAATGCCATTGACAGACATTATTTATACACAATTAAAAGTTGCTTGATTAGTAAATCAAGAAGTAAAATTTTAGGAAAAATTTAAATACACTTACCTAAAGGAAAAAAACATACTTATTTTTAATTTTCTATATGTTCGATTTACTATAGTTGTTTTTTTAATTAATTTTCTCAAGGGTGTATCCCAATTTGTATTAAAAAACGACTGAGTTTATCGAATTTATTATTTATTATTTGACGTTTGTGCCATTAAGGAACACCAATATAAATATTTCAAAATTAGTTGCAGAGGGTCGGTTGTGACCAAATATTATCACCTCTATTTGATTAAACAAGTGCAAATTTGGTATCGATGGACAGCTATAGGTTTAAACATTGTTTATCTTATAATATATTTTCAATTTAGAGCTTTCGTTAAGTTGGTTCAATTGTACCAACACAAATTATGATATATTTTGGAAATGAAATTGTAAATTTCAAAAATCCGTTCCATAAGAAACAGAGTCAAAGGATTTGGTTTATTTAACAGGCGGTGATGATTAAATAATGTAATCACATAATTTTGGGAGGCACCTTTAGTTTCGGGGGTAGGCCAGTGCTCACCCTGGCCACTTCCTAGTGGCGCCGCCGCTGCGGCTGCTCTTGTTTTCAATTTTATATCTTAACCTCTGCTCTTTTCGGTAATTGTTAAAAGTTTGTTTTTCCGGAACGACTTACTAAAATAAGTAAAACAAATATTTAATTTATGTGCCGTGAGATGTTAATAAATATCGTTATTATACCGATATTTATTAACATCTCTAGTTTGCTGCGCTCGCTTGAGCCTTCCATCGCATTGCAACAAATTTTCAGGTCTTTTTTTTAGCTACATTAAGCGAACTTCAAATGATGATTTTACCAAAAATTATGAGAATTAGGTAGTGCAATTTTTTATATACCTACTACAGTGTGTCTACTTAAGTTGGCAACTAATGGAAAACTTTTTTATTATTAACATTATGAAAAAAAAGTTATTCTTCATAAAAAGTTCTGCATGGTCCAAAACCTAAAATGCAACCATCAGATGTTAAATTTTTTCAGTCGTATACGAGGTTTGCCAAAAAATATGAATTTTGCCCAAGAATAAAGTACCTTTATTTTGGACCATATCGAAAACTGTAATTATGAAAAGTTCGGTATGAAAAACTATGTTCTAATATGCAATTATTACACTGAAAATTTTCTTTTTATTTTTACAAATTTTGTCTTAAATTACCGATCAATATTCACCGCTAACATCCTACATAAGCATCTATTGAAAATATATCTGAATTAGGAATGTGACGAATAGTGGTTTGACCAATAATTTTGATTTTTAATTAATTTGAACGTAGCCGCCAAGATTTATTCAAGTTTTGCGGCTTGCGACCTAAAATAGCACTGATCGGCGTCCACGTCGAGCAAGTCTATTTAGTCCCTTCTCTAATTTCAATAATAAAAATGTTTCTAGGCTGTCACAATTATTTTTCAGAAACAATTAAAAAGAAGCCGCAAAAGCAGAAAGTTTGAAAACATACGAAGCGAAGGGTGTGCAACTTAAACCTCCCTCTCCCACCCCCTTCTATGGTGTTTATAATATGTGGCCCTTGAGCGATCACTTATCTTTTTTTACATCAATGTTTTCAATCGAGTTTCCAATTATTATTGTAAAATTACGTTCAATGATCCCACAACAGCCGTTCGTGGGAAGCATAAAAGAGATCGTGAATGAACCGACCGAAATCGCCCATTTACGATGGTATGACCATCGACATCACGTACGATACAGCAAACACGTAATCACGGTAAAGGTGCGATGCAACCGTCGCATGACGGAAGCAATTTCAGGTGCAAATGAAATAGCTTTACGTGGGGCGTGACGTGCGATGCTATTTGATAGCGCTTTGAATGGACAATGAGGCTTGTTAGTGCAGGTGGTGGTGTGACCACAAGGAGAATGCCTGGAAGGTATCTTGATTTTGATTATAACAGAAAACGTAACGGGGTTTCAAAATAGTCGGAATAAAAAGTCAATTTTTTTTTTAGTAACGCTGATGGGGATCATGGGGTTAGACTTTTTACGACACAATGTAAATATATGTGTTTTCAAATAATCATTTTATAATATGAGGTATGGCATGGAAATAGAGTGGATCACGATTGCGGTCATGTCGGAAACAAAAATGATTTTTGCCAATAATGAGATTACTGTAACGGCTATTGGATTTAAGCACCAATTATTTGTATTCATATTGTTATGTAAATTTGCTTGTTATTATTTTTATTATCTATAAACTCAAAAACAACTTGTATTGTAGTAGTATTAACGACCCCAATACTACCCCTACCACCCTACAAAAACGACTACAATATTATATGACCAATACATTTGGATAATTTTTTAGTGAATATAGTTACTACATATGATAACCTTAGAATATATTCAAAGCTATACGTCACACCAGAGTAGAAAACAATCCTACTCTACTCACTATCGATAGTTCTCCAACTCTATATATAGTCCACTTCATCAGCACAGACGAATGATAGGTCGTCGCTATCGCTATCCAGAGAGGACTCAATATAATATCTATACCGTCAAACTTCTTCCATTTAATAGCTTCCATTTTTTCCTAACGGCTCTTTTTACATTGACTTTAAAACATTTAACAGCACGTGATAAAACACATTATCTATATTTAATTTCTCAATTCAACGTGGTACATCTAATTACACTTTCTGTATAAAATGTCAAAATAATTGTGTTTTCAAAATAATCATTGTAATTAGCTGTGAGATAAGTTTAAGGCTTCACAAAAAATATATCTCGGCGCGGAAAGGAACACTGAAAAATGCGGCAGAGCACGTGATTTGGACTTAAAGAAAAAATTATATTATTGCTTGCTTCGAGTTTGAAAGAAACAGCTTTTAATTATTATTTAAGATGATTTTTACTTTAGAAAAATGATCACAGTGTATGCCAGTCAAGACCAAAAACATTGCGTTATCTTGGCCCGAATCCTGGCCACGATTATTAATGGATTTTTAAATTTGGACTCTAAATTTTACAATACTCACAATGAACTTTAGTAATTATTTTTTTCCCATTGGTAAAAAAAACTCAATAATTTGCTTATTTTTTCTGTAATTTTGTAAAGGGCCAAGAAGAATCGCAATTTAACACGGAAAATTTAAGCGCGGTCGGATCCATTTATTAAGTGCTTGTGCGTCACCAAATTTCTCTAAATTAGTACATATTAATATGATTAATTAACATAATATAGTTTTTATATCAAGAAAGATGTACATATTTTATTCACTGGTTAAAAAAATATTCATTGATTGCAGGATTTTTTAAAAATCTTCTAGAGGCGTTTATTTACGAAGCATTGACATCAGCAGCATTTTACGTCTTTACTTAGCCTTCATTTGCAGAGTGATACAATTAATTTAACTTTAAAAACGGGACGTTTTTCTCTTGTCTGTTCATAATTAAAGCACGCGATTGTTATAGGGGATGTGTTTAGGCCATGTGAGAAAGCAGTGACGTATTTAGGAGAGGGCTGCCGGGCTGCAACCCCCCCGAGCATCGGAGCTCAGGTCTAAAAGCTTAATTGCAACCTAATTTTTCGTCTCAAGCTTGGACTTGGATTTTTAAATAATGTATTCTTGGCTTAGATTACAAAGGCCTTATAGGAAACGTTTAATTTTTAAACTTTTTCTTTTACAATTCTATTTTATATAGAGATTAAGGTTTCGGACGCATATTGTTTTAGTTATTGATTTATGATGCAATTTTATAGGAAAACGAGTAAAAATAATAATATTTTATAGTATTTTTCTATTATATACTTGTCTCTTCCGTTTCCCTCTTTTAGAACCATTTTAAATCAACAAAAATATAACCCAATGCAATAAAATATTTACAACAAAAACAAAAAACAATTAGGTATTTATTTAAAAAAAATTAAAGTACAAATTTTAATTGAAACATTCCCTTATGGAAGATGTGCGATAATTTATAATAAAAATAAATAGTGCGGGAAGAAACGAGAATGCTTTATTATGAGGATACAAAACGGCACTTAGGAAGAAGTATTTCAAAACCCAAGCATTTGCACCAAAAACTGCTCTTAGATCTACGCTCCTAAAATACATGATTTCTGAAAAAATCATCAATTTTGGCGTGGTGAGTGATATTTACTTTATTTTTAATCATGAAAAACCGAGCCCGAAAAACGCTGGTTAGAGTCATACATACGTCTTCTGTTAAATTTTGGATTGACATGCAGAGAGGGAGAGGTAATAATTTAATTTTCGAAATTTGATAGCAGTTAGGTGAATTTTAACCGAACTTTAGGCGTGGCCCCGATACTTTTTCGCCTGCGGCGCTTTTTCACGTTCTTCACTAGGTGCAATGTCATGAAATACATGTAGTCCCGACTGTCCTTCTCTTCAGAAAAAAAATGTTCTACTTATGTCCACTGAGCCCCCCCGAGCATATTTTCTGGCTACGCCACTGTGAGAAAGGATCTGGCTAAATCATGGGTATATTTTTATAAGGTTATTATTTTGAACAATTGAAGGGTACAGGATCTCTGTATATATCGAATTCAAAATGAGACAACAAAGTTAGGATCTTTAGAAAGACTCTGGTACTTGGTAAATTTTCTTATGTTACAACCCTCATATAATATTTAGTTTCACTTTCTCTAAACGCACCTCGTACGTAAATTTTTATTATGCGGTCGACAAACGAGGTAAGTAAACTTAATTCAGGTCAAAAGCACGCATATTTATCTGTTAATAAACAGACCAGTAAAATTAATGGTTTTTAAGTAGGAAAGACAAAAATATCATCAACAATTTGGGTAAACTTTTGAAAAAATTGTATTAGGAACGTTTAAAAAGAATTTGTAAATATTAAGGGGTTTCCTGGAATAACTAGTCAATTCATGCAGCGTGACCTAAAACGCTCGGACCGGTAAATTTTTATTTTTAATTGTGCATTTTTTGACATAAAAAAATATTATACAGTGTGTCTCATAGAACTGTCGTCACGTCTTTGACAATTTTTTTTAATGGAACACCCTATTTATTGTATTATTTTCTGATTCCCCACAAAATTCTACGCTTATTTTGTAAATGTCATATGTCTAAATTCAATAGTTTTTGAGATATTGACGTTTAAAATATGGCATTTTTTTACTTTGACGGGCTGTAACATTGGAACGGTTCATCTTAGAGAAAAATGGTTTTCACTCCCTATCTTAGTTTTTTATCGTCTATCCAAAGAAATCAACCTCCGATTTACCATGTTAAACCGTTAAAACCGGTTTTTTGGTTTAACATGGTAAATCGGAGGTTGATTTCTTTGGATAGAGGATAAAAACTATTGATTTTTTGTAATGTGTTTTCGATTAAATACCTATCATGACAATCTAATTTATTTGTAATATTTTAGTTAAAAATAATGAAGAATATTTATTTTGTCACCTCCGTTATACCGACTACCACTGCTTTCAATTGGTTACGAAGGTGGTTGATGATTCCGATTATATCGATAACCAATTCCTTTTTTTATCATTTCAAATTGAGAGAGCGAATAACACAACAAAGAGAATAAGTCAGATTAAATATGAAACAAATGAGGGGAAAAATAAAAGCGGACCCTACAAATAGGGTTGCCAACTTTTTAAGTTGTTGACCTGGAGTTTTATAATTCCTTCAATCAAAAGTGATTTCTAAAAAAAAAAAGGTCGCCACTTTCCAATCAAAGGTGACTTCTAGAGAAAATGGTAATCATAAAATTGCATTTTAGAATATTAAAAAACGCCGTATTTCACGTCGAAGTGGGGAAATACGGATTAAGAACCGGATTAGGCTTAAAATAGTCAGTAAGAAAATGCAAGTGCTCGACCCGGAACTCAGCTTCTCATGTAGTAAAATAATATTTTCCGGACCAGTGACATAAATAACTATTTCATCCACAAACACACGGCTAAAAATACAAAGATATTTCCTAACTTTCAATAATTTTCTAAGCGATATTTTTGGGCCATTAGCGTTTATTTAACTTGAATATCGTAATAATTGTGTATATTCACATTTTGTTTTTATAATGACCCCAATCTAGTTCATTTACCTCGCGCTTATCATTTATCGCCTAATAGATATTTCGGGAGAGTTCTCGCAGAATATTAACGTGATTTTCAAATCATAAAATTTTTCGAAATTTTATATAAACTTAAGTTAACAAATATGACATATTTTGGGTTAAAAATGTTTCTTTTTCAGGGAGTCATCAAGTTTATTTTTAATTAAAATTTTTCGGTTAAAAAAAGTGCGCTCACAGCATGCAAAAATTCACAATATAAATATCCCAAAATTACAGGCTAAGGATTGTTTATTTAGCTTATAAAAGTTTGCTCATTATTTAGAAATATTACAAATAATTTATGTAGAGAGTGTATCAAACCAAACATAGTATAACTATCAATGGATATAATAGGCTATGTTACAAAACAGTGATGCAAGAGATTAGAGTGTTTACCTCGCGATTCCTTTTACCCTTTTTTTGCTGACGTATAAATTCGGGAGTGTAAGAGGTGCACAGCACCCGAATGACATGCGTAAAGGGGTGCCATATTGGGGAAGTTTTGTTCGTAAGCAAAATAACTTTGAAGAATAAAAAATGTGTATTTCTTTTTTATTTTAATTTTGATTTAATCGAGCAAGAAAAAATACATTTTCTACGGTTTCAGTTTTTAAATTCTTCGATTATTTACCGAGATAATAATTAAACAAAATGCGCTCTCTAATAAAAACACGCGAAACAACTTAACGACGTCACAACAATTCCATGGATGGCGAATGGCGGTAGCCCATCGCTCTGTAAACGACGTACTCCTACCTGACTGAGGTCTCGAGTCTGGTTTCCTGTTTCTAAACTGTCTTTGTCTATTTAGTAATCGAAACAAAGATATAATCAGTCGTACATCTGGCAAATAAAAGAATTGCACGGTTAATAGGATGACGTACAACTCTTTCTCATCGTATTTTTTTAAACTTCCTGCTTTCGCGTCGTGTTTTTAATTGTTTCTAGAATAAGTTTGTGATAATCTTGGACGATTTCGATTTTATAAAACCCATTGCATAACACTCTGTATTTCAAGAAAAAAATCTAGGGCAGACATTAAATAATTATTTTACTTACATCCTGTTGTGTTATCTCAATTCGCAAAATTTCGATGGGTGATTATCACGAAACATCAAAATTGCGAGTTCACCCAAAGAAAACAATTAAAATATGACAAACAAACTTTATTGCTGATCTTTTATTGAACCCCCGTAAAGCAGTATATATTTTAATAAAAGCACTCTTATGAAACCCAAAATAGGCCCAAAAGTGCAACTCCGTGACTGTTCGAATTTATAATTCTTTACTTAAAACCTAAAAATTGCACTAATAATGAATCAAAAGATAAAAGAACTTCAGCTCTGTTCTTTTACAACTTTACAGTGTTTTGGAAAATAGCATTTTAAACGTTTAATAATTTTTTTTCCCGTAAAAACGTTTGTTACCCAAACCAGATTTCACCTCCGTGAAGCCAGTTTTATTTAAGCTACTCGCCACTGGATGACGATATAATTTATAATTAGCTGAACGTTTTCAATAAAGACTTTGATTAAGTCTGTAAGAATTAGTCGTTTTAGCCTTTTTTTTCTGCCAAATTTCCTCATTTCCGTGAATTTCCTTTCCGTGAAGTAAATGAATATATTGTTTTTCTTATGACAGTTCGATAAAAACATGATTAGTAATTTATATTTTTTTTAAGGCAGATTTTTAATGTTTTAAGATATTTACCCCGAAAAGTTCGTTAACCTTAAAAATAACAATTTTATAACAAGTGTTTTGATAAAAATTAAGTGCTTGATAACCATTTAAATGTGGAGGTTTATTGTGAAAAATTTTTTGGAAAAATACTAAATGATGCAAAAATAAGCGTCATATGACCTAAAAACCGTAGATAAGGCCTAAGAAAAAATAAGTCCAATGTACAATATATTTTAGAAGTTCTGTCAATAGGTATACATCCAAAATCTGATTTAAATTTTGAGCTCTGACGTATTATTAAAAGTCGTCCTTGAATTCCGTCTGACCCCAATTTTGGCCATTTACCTCTAAGCCACTGATAAGGGTTATTTTATCATTTAATACTTTTATTTATAATTGCGAACAAAGCAAACATTTCTGGGTCTTAGTCTGCGGTCGCAAAATTATGACTCCGGACATTCAGTCACACAAACCACCTACACAGATATAGACAAGAACTTATTCAATGTTAATTTATTACAGTGTCTAGTCCTCTATTTAATAATAAAACGCGTTTAAAAAATTTCACAAACTAAATATCTTACATGTATATAAAAATATCGCGTCATACGTTACTGAATTTTGTAAGTTAAGAAATATCTGGCCATCTTTTGGAATTAGTTCTCGCCCACTTTGTCTCACCTTTACCGGTAATAAATATTTCCATTATTTCCACATTGTTCGTCCGCGTGAAGAAAAAGAGGGTGCAAAGCCATTTGTCCATGGTTATGTTGATCACGTGGCGAAAACAAAGAACTGTTAAGGCAGGTGAAACAAGTGGAGGCGCGCGCGACGCCGCCCACGTGTTTTCTAATATGGAAATCTTTCCGAGACGAGAAGTTTTCATTCCAGTTTGACAAAGGCTTTGGGAAGTTTTAAGACTTTTTCTGGACCCGCAAGTGGTTGTAGTTTTTGAGATTGTTGCTGTTAAGTGCCGTTGATCAGCAATGAAAATGCCCGGTTTGATTCTACCGAAAATCCAAGTTTTTCCCCCTGGTAAGTTTTTTTTTTCTTAAAAGTTAATTAAAATTAATTTTTTTTTTCGTTAATTTTTCTTATTAGAATAATGAATTCTGTAAAATCTAATTAAAATTTATATTTACCGTACCTACATTATTTTAAGCTTTTCATGTTGTAAAATATCTTATTTCTTTAATACATTGTACCATACTGACTAAATCTTCAAATATGACCAAGTGACATTATGTTACGCATTCAATGACAGCCATTTGGTTTACTATATTGATGTGACTGGACAAGTGCATGTACATTAGCGCTCCCAGCATTTTATGAAGGGGGGGGGGGCAGTGGCGGACCTAAAATTTTGCTGAGGGGGGACTAAAAAAAGCTTCTAAAAATAAGAGCGTATTCCGGCTCTAAAAATATTCTCACTCTCAAAAATTACTTCTAAAAAAATTCTGACCCTCCACGCCTTACAATTTTCAAGGCTCACAGTAAAAAACACCCATATGGTGGGGCTCAGGGGGGGTGAACCTGCCTTCGCCCCCCCCCCCCCCTTATTCGCGCCTAGGGAGGCTAGAAAAACGCCGCAGACGAAAAATGTTTACGGTTACCAGTTTTACACAATTATTTAAAAAACAACCCCGAGGCAACCCTATGGGGGACCCCCCTTGGGACCGCTATTGTTCTGTGTAAAAATGGCAGAAATTTTTTTATGTTACACTTTGTTGTGTCCTTTAGCAGAAATATAGGAATCATGAGGTTCTCGTAGTTTTTAAAGAGCTATTTTCAAATATAAAGTAAAAATAAATAGACAAACTGACGGTCCACTTAAGTCAAAATGTCCTTATTATGCAATTCTGTAACAAATTTTACAGCGCCAAAAATTAATAGCACTTCTAAGTTGAATCAAAAGTCAAAAAGTTCTCATATTTTTCAGTGTAAGGTTATAGCGGTGTTGATTTAGTAACATAATCAAGCTATTACTTGTTCTCCTTTAAATCAAGAAAAGAAAATAGCTAAACAAAAAAAGGTTATTTTTATTTCACAATAAATAATAAACGAGATGCCGTAATTACTCTAGTAGTGTGATCTCGTTGGCTTCGGTTCAATAATCAAAATATTGTTGTCCTCTCGCCATCTAGCGCGATTCGAGTAAGTTAACGCGTTTGCCAATTACTCCAGTGATGGCGCTCTGTGTTATTTACTTACAATATTTTATGTGTGGCCTTGCGGTTCTTGTTCCATACCATAATTTATTTTTTGTGAAATACCGAGTAAACGAGCTTTCTCAGCTTTCATGCTTTTAATAAAGCAGTTTGAAAAAGCGAGCTTTTATTGCTATTAATTAATAAAATGTTGAGTGGAAAGCCGAGAATAATAGGAATATGTATTAAGAAATTATAAATCGGATATTGGAATTTCTTTTTATTTAAAAATACAATCATAGTTTTAGAAAAAAATACTTGTGTGTTGTTTATTTTTCCTGGGTAGTGTTTTTGGAATTATGAAAATAAAAACATATTGTTGGCATGGTTTTTTTTATTAAAAAAATGGAAAATCAATTTAGTAGTTTGCCTTTTGGTACACGCTCACCGCGTCAAAATTAATTATTTTATAAGGAACAATGTACTTTTGGTTTATTACAAAGCAGAAAAACGAATATTATTTTATTATTGTATTTTTATTATTATTATATAGGTTTTTTCTGTCCCGTTTCCCTCTTTCTAGAGCTATTTTAAATCAACAAAAATTTAACCGAATACAATAAAATATTTTTAAAGACAAAAATTAAAGTAAAAATTTTAATTAAAAAAACAGATAGCATTTTTATTAAAGATGTGTGATAATTTACAATAAAAAAATAGTGTCAAATCCAAAATCTAACCTATATACCTACAAAGCGGCACATGAAGTAGAAATATTTAAAACCCTAAGCATTAATTTGCAACAAAAACGACGGTAGATTTGTAATCTACGGTCAAAAAATAAATAATTTCTGAATAAATCCTCAATTTTGGCGGGGCGTATAATATACGTTCAAAGATGTTTATTTTATTTTTAAACATGAAAAACCGAGCCCAAAAAACCCTGGTTAGAGTCATACATACGTCTTATGTGAACATCTTGGATTGAAAGACAACATTCCTATTTTTCACAAATACAAAAAATGTTTTTCTTTTTTAAAATATAAATAGGTATCGAGAAAATAGTGAAAAAAACATTCACAAAACCAAATGTAATCCAACCATGGGTTAGAGGGGGTAGAGTAGAAGTAATAATTAAATTTTTGAAATTTGATAGTAGATGGGTGAAACTTTGGGCGTGGCCTCCAAGATTTTTCGCCGGCGGCGCTTTTACGCCGTCCTAACTAAAACATGAAATACGTGTAGTCTCGACTGCTTCCCCTCCAGAAAAAAAAGTCATAGTTACGCCCTCCGAACATGTTTGCTGGTTGCGCCACTGAATTAGACCAAAAACATTGCGTTCTCTTGACCCGGATGCTGGCCACGTTTATTAATGAATTTTTAAAAAACTTTTTAAATTTGGACTCTACAGATATGTAGATATTCATATTGGAGACTGTTAGAAAGTTGGTATTATTTTTTTTAATTCTTCAATATTTTTTGCAATACAAATGCACATTAATAGTTATTTTTCCTTCCAATTTTTTTTCTGCATAAAAATAACTTTTCCCGCTCCAGAACACCTTTCCATTGGTGAAAAAGAAAATCCAATAATTTGCTTAGTTTTTCTGTAATTCTGTAAAAATCTAGATTTTTCCTACTGCACATAATTATTTACATAAAAATGGACAATTTTCCGGGTTTTAGAAAGGGGGACAATAGGATACAATAGAGGACTTGACATGATTGGCATCATGGCAACTCGAGTCAAACAAATTTCCAGAAAATATTACAAAAATATTTCTAATGCCTTCTTTTTCTTCAAGTTCCGAAACTTTCAAGTCTTTCAACAATAAGTACCCCTTATCGTTGATAAGAGCCTTTTTGACCTCGCAATCGAGGTCAGTCACTCCATCGAACGTTCCTCGATCCCATTCGCGAGCCGAGCGCTCCACTCGCGACCTCTTTCCCCAAGCTTAAGTGTCATCATGCAAGATCGGCCATTCGGCCGTTCGCACCGTCGGAGTTCAATAACTCCGGCCTAGACTCTGAAGGACTTCATGGTAAAAATAGACAAAGAATCGTAAATAGTTCGGCGGGTCTTGTTTAATCTTTAATCGCTAACGACCACTTCGACTAAGTATTTGGTTTAGATGTTTGCGCACTGGCATGCCCCCCCGGCTACCGAGCTGCAGCACCCTTTTGTCCCCTATTAATCTCGATCATCAGGAAAATTTAAAAAAATACATTTTTCGAATATAAATTTTTTTTATTTTTGTTCTTTACAGTCGGAAAAAAATATTCGGAGCACAAAAAAGGAAAGAAATATTTATGACTTGCGTCGACAACATTGACATTTACATTGTAAATGCTAGTTCCTATTACTCATTAGGTTATCTACCAAAAAATAGAATATAATTTTAAGCAGTAGCGTAGCAGAAAATATGCTCAACGGGCCTCAGTGGGCGTAAGTAGGACATTTTTTTTTCTGGAGAAAGGAACAGTCGGGACTACAAATATTTCATGATATCTTACCTAGTGAAGAAGGCGGAAAAGCGCCGCAGGCGAAAAATTTTCGGAGTCACGCCCAAAGTTCGTTTAAAATTCACCTAACTACTTTCAAATTTCGAAAATTAAATTATTACCTCTCCCCCTCTGCATGGTTGGATTAAATTTGTTTTGGTAAATTATTTTTTTTTACTTTTTTTTGATATTCCTAGCTGGCTCTTTATTTAAAAAACAATTTTTATATTTGTGAAAACGATGAATATTGGTGTCAATCCAAAATTTTAACATAAGGCTTATGTATGACTCTAATCAGCGTTTTTCGGACTCGGTTTTTTATGATTAAAAATAAAGTAAATATTGCTCACCACGACAAAATTGATGATTTTTTCAGAAATCATGTATTTTAGGAGCGTAGATCTAAGAGCAGTTTTTCGTGCAAATGCTTAGGTTTTGAAATACTCCTTCTTAAGTGCCGTTTTGTATATTCATAATAAAGCATTCTCGTTTCTTCCCGCACTATTTTTTTATTATAAATTATCACACTTCTTCCATAAAAAATGCTTCAATTCAAATTTTTACTTTAATTTTTCTCTTTAAAAATAAATACCTAATTGTTTTTTGTTGTAAAAATGTTTTATTGCATTGTATTATTTTTTTTGTTGATTTAAAATAGCTCTAAAAAAAGGAAAACGGAACAGACAAGTATACATATAATAGAAAAATACTATAAAATATTATTTTTACTAGTTTTTCTTAAAAAGGACTTTTAGAGGGAAAACTAAACGTTTTCTACACAAGACCTTTGTAATCTAAGCCAAGAATGCATTATTTAAAGATTTAAATTAAGAGTCCAAGCGTGACACGAAAAATTAGGTTGCAGTTAGACGTTTAGACCCGAGCTCCTAGGCGGGGGGGGGGGGGGGGGCTGTAGGCCGGTACCCCTCCCTCCTAAATACGCCACTGATTTTAAATATACTGATACATAAATATTGAAATGTGGAAAGATATATAACCCCTTTTACGTCTTTGGGTTGGTTAATAGTTAAGTCTCTTCCAAAATAACTCTAGTTAGTCTTTTTTAGTAAAAAAAGTTAACCCCCGCCCTATATTTAAACATTTTTTGCATCCTTATTTTTTGATGCAAGACGCCCGGAGGCTCCAGCCTCCCTCCCCTTTTGATCCACGCATTATCATATTAATATTCAAATAATCAATATGTCACAATACAATATTATGACTTGGACGTATGTACGTACAATAATATTTGACGTCAAGATCTCAACAAAAGAGAAACAAACATCCATATTTTTCATATCAATTTCCTGATAAGAAACTAGCGAGCGAAGAACGAACGTTGAGGTCCGTAACCGCGAATGGGGTCGAGGGCCGCTGAATGGTGTGACTGACCTCGATTGCGAAGCGCGAACTAAAACAGAAAAGGGCGGCATACACTATAGAAAAGCGACTAGTCGCCCGCCAATTCATTAACAAATGCTGCAAAGCATGATCTAAATATTTGTGACGGATTTCACCTTCTCTGGGAATTTTTTTTTTAATCGCTAAAGTTTAACGTGTCTTTTTAAGGCGGAACTTTGTGCAGCAAGAAATTTATTTGCAAGAGAGTCTCACCCGAAGTGGGCATACTAGCGAGCTTATGACGTGGTGAAAAATATTCCGTAAACATCGACACACACTGAAACCACGAGACGAGCGGCAGGTTCTTTCTTATGCTAATGAGTTTCGGTTGATTTTATTTCGAAGATGAGAAATTTGTTTTGAGGAAAATAAGTATTTTACTTGTTATTGTATTAGTTAAAATAATGTATCTAATCGTTATACGGATATATCTTTTAAATTTTGTCTTATTTTATTATTAAAACTATAGAATATTTACAAAAAATAAAGTTAGGTAGAGCAGAAAGTTTGAAGTGTTAATTAATAACAGGTATAAAAGCAGCTGCAAACAGGGTGTTCGTGTTCCACCGGGAACCGCTTCGAACTATATATGGAAAACTATACATAGGAAAATTTTCAAAATTTGCCATCGTGGTAATGCTGATGGGGACGACCGGACTAAAAAAATTTCATAATGGTGGTACTTCCGGTTATACCGAAAGTTAGTGTCAGCTAGGGTAGTCAGGTTTTAAAAATTGAAAAGCGGGAGGTGGATAATAGTGCCTGGAGGACAAGTTTTTTGTGAGGTGCTTAAAATAATTATATTGATGATTTCTAAAAAAAAAGTCGATACCCCGTTGACCTTACGCTGTGGCGTGCCTTTTATATTTCTTCCTCCTATCATCAGACGTGCTTTCTAAAAAAAAAAGGTCGCCCCTCTCTAAGGCAGCTGTACAGTTATTAGGCGTCCGTCATGTTATTGGAAAAGCGGGAGTTTTGTTTAAGTGCGTGGGAGGCGGGAGGTTAAGTAAAAAAGCGGGAGCTTCCCGACTAAATGTCAGCGTGTTTATTTTAAATAGAACATCCTATATATTATTACATTTTTGCATTCTACGTAAGATTCTAGGCAGATTTTGTACAGGGTGGGGACTTTAATTGGAATAAATTCGATATTATTAAAACTGCTGAAGTTACGCCTACAAAATTTAGTATGTATGGTTTTGAAGCATACGGATTTGAATTATAATGTCGGCGCAGTTGCCAGATTTCTCAGCTTTGCGCTACACGTAGTAATTTTGTTATTTTAAATAGAATGCCCTATTTATTTTTATTGCAGTGCATTGGGCGTGTCCAATTTAATAAGATGCCAAATTAACAAAATTCTATCTTCACTAATTGCTGAGCTATGGCAATATTGTAATTCCATTAAAAAGTACCATGAGAATTTCTATTTTTAAAGTTTAAGTTAAATAGGCCATTTTGAAAAGACAATAACTTTTCTTGAATCTTGTCAATAACTTAGTAACTATGGAGGTAGACAAGCGTCCCGGTACTTTTTAAGGGAACTTCAGTGTTGCCATAGCTCAGAAACTAGTAAAGATAGAATTTTGTAAATTTGAGATCTTACTAAATTTGACACTACCAATTCACTGCAATAAAAATAAATAGGGCATTCTATTTAAAATAACAAAATTACTACGTGTAGCGCAAAGCTGAGAAATCTGGCACCTGCGCCGACATCATAATCCAATTCCGCATGCTCTAAAACCCTCACATACCAAATTTTGTAGGCGCAAATTCAGCAGGTTTAATAATATCGAATTTATTCCAGTTAAAGTCCCGACCCTGTATGCCTATACCTATAAATATCTAAGCGTTTTTGACATATTTGAATTTTTCTGTTAAGAATGACGTTTGCAAGCCTTAAAATAATTATCAATTTTTTCTATAAAGAAGCCTTATATTTATTTAATTTAAGCGGGATTCCTTGTTATAAAGGACCTGCTTTATTAGATTTGTTATAATATTTTGATAACTATTAATTCAGGGTGTTTAAACAATAAGATTGAAAAAACTGCAAAAAGTCTAAATTTTCAAAGGGAAACACCCAAATTTTATAATTACTTTTAGTTTAGCATTAAAAAAGGGTAAGTTTGTATATCCCAAAAATGTTGAACATTATTAATAAGCACATTGTGATGGCTTCTGTTTTGCGGATATCGATTGGCGAATGTGTCCCATGTTCTTGATATAACTTTAACACATTCTCCATAAATAATAAATAAATTTAAATAATCTTCGTTTGTATGTACAATTTAAGCGCACAGGCATGACAATTAATGATGTTTTAATGGTAAGTGACAGCTTTATAAATTTTTCTCGCATTTGATTGTTTTTCAACGCCGTTATAGCCAACTAAAAGTAACTAAACTTAAAATCTGCAGCAAAATCGCCATATAAAAATATTAAGTTGGCAATGTTTCTAAAACTAAAATTTTTTGGAATATACAAACTTACCCTTATTTTTAATGCTAAATAAGAAATAATTATAAGATTTGTGTATTTCCATTTGAAAATCTAGTCTTTTTGCAGTTTTTCAATTTAATTTTTAATCGTATTGTTTAAACACCCTGTATTAATAGTTATCAAAATATTATAAAAAATCTATTAAAAATATCTAAAACGCTTAGACATAGGTATAGGACATGGTATACAAGTTATGCCTAAATTCTTGCGTAGAATGCAAAAATGTAGTAATATATAGAGTATTCTATTTAAAATAAGCAAGTTGACACTTACTTCCGGTATAACGGGAAGTGCCAACATTATAAATATATTTTAGCCCGATCGCCCCTATCAGCACTAGCATATTCTGTCAAATTTTCAAAATTGGGAGGCACAGGCCTACCCTGAAACTAAAGGTTTTCAGCATTGGTTATCAAATACTTCGTAAGGTCAATAGTTTTTCAATCAAAATTTTCTTATATTACAAATTTTTCACCATGTTTATTTATAAAACAAAAGATAAGTCCCGCTGGTTCCAGGATTTGTTGACTGTGGTTACTAACTCGCGCAGTATTTTGTCCGTCGCGTTCCGTGCCATTATAATTATTTTTTTTTAAAAGTGGTATGTTTTTTGACGATTAGTTACGCTGCACCTTCAAAAGAAAAAAAAAGTAAGTACCTAGATTTTTTTTTAGTAACACAGAAACAACAGGAGGTAGTACCGTATCGTCGCGCCAATCCGATACAAAATCACGGTATTAATGTTTCTTATAAACATAAAGTGATAGGGGGGTAGCCAAAAAAACGTGTAAGTTCTCAAAAGTTAATTCTATAAAATAAAATACTTCGCAGCCTTTTCTACACTTTCTCCACCGTTCAAAAGTGGCTACAAAAGAAACAAAACTTTGCGTTTTCAAGAACTTCTATCAAAAGTGATTCCTACAAAAAAAAATGTCGCAGTCATTTCATAAACTCCCCCTAACAAAAGTTAGTAAAAAGTATATTTACCCCCCCCCCCCGCTCCCCCTTGGTCAAGAGACAGGGGCAACTGCCCTCTTTATGGACGCCCATGCCTAACAAAAAATTGTATTTTATTACTCTGCGTGGCATACTGTCCAATTTTTATTTATTACCTACCTAGCTTCTTAGAAGCATTGTCACTATACAGTAGTCTCGCTGCACCAAATTGTAGCTGCGAGCCAATAACATGAACAGATAAATGTCATGTGACCAACGCCAAATTCGTGCCTGACAACTAGTTTTAAATCGTTAAACCATGGATGAAATAATAAACACATTTCACCTTTAAAATGAATTTATATTTTAACAGGTTTAGACAGAAGCTCACTATATAAACAATATATAGAGCCTGTATAATAGGCATAAAATATAAAACAATCGAATAGACATAGATTCATTATGCAACAGTTGGTTTCTTTACTCAATAAGAACCTTCATAAATGGCTTTATTTTATTGCACCTATCACCCTTTACCAAGACAAATTAAACTTTAATTTTAGATCTAAGAGTTAATATACCAGGGTTACCATACATCCTGGGATTTGTCGTAAGTTCCCGGTAACCCAGTTTGGGCCTCTAATACCGATAAGATATTTACCTTAGTATATTTTGTTCACTATCAAGAGAATAACCCATTTCGATAAAAAACGAAACAAAAAATTCAATATAGCCCATTTTTGATTGCAACAAATCGACTGGATTTCGTTCAATTCTTATCCTTACCTAACATGAATAAGAAATTTTGAAAGCCCAAACACCAGTTTTGACAAAATGGTGAACGCGCCTTGAACATTTTGCCCTGCGGCGCATTATAAACCATCCCGGTCTAAGCCGAAAAATGTATGGTAACCCGGAGTTAATAGCACAACTACTAGTTACGTCTTTTTAATATTAACGCTTAGATATTCTGTTCTTGGCACAGACAATCCAAAAAGGAAAACATAAAATTTAGCCCAAAATTACCCCCGAAATTACTTCTTGTTCGACCACCTATAATTTTTTTCAGTGTATCATTATTCTCTCTGGATGTAAATTGTTTCACGTCAGCCGAGAATAAATTCAGCTGTATATAGGCAACTTCTATAACATGACAACAAAATTTACCTAAAACATGAGTTGCGCGCTGCAAGATAACGGACTTATTACGACATTGTTTTGTCTCAATTTTTGAAGTCTTAAAGTTAAGACATGGAAGTTCTAAGGTACATGGCTATTTTTTTGAAAAAAAAATTCTTAGCTACGATATTAACCTTGGAAAAGTGCCTAAAAATACGCACCTTTAGTGGGCATTTTCTTATACATATTCTTATTTTTTTCAAAAAAGGGCTTTGTACCTTAGAAATACAAACATTCCTTTATTAAATTTTAAATTGTCCCGACAAATATCTCAAATAGCCTTTGCAGAATCCTGCAGTAGCGAAACGGTGTTTTTCATCCTCTAAATTTGCGCGTGGTAGAGCCTTTTAATCCCAATTACAAAAAAAACTTAACAAATGAATGACTTTTTTTACAAATGAAAATGTAATGTCTATGAGGGTGTGGATAAGTTATTTCCATGCAGAAAAAAAAATTGGAAGAAAAACATATAAGACAATGAAAAAACCTTAAAAATTACTACTAAAGTGCATTGTATTTAAAAAAATATTTAAATTTTTTTAAAACGGGTTATACTATACTACACAAAATGCGGTTTTACTGATCAAAACGCCAGAAAAAAACAAAAAAAAAAAAATTTTTTCGGCGCTCATGTAAAAATTTATCTATTTAGAGAATCGCCCAAATATTTAGTTTTTCTTATGTTGAATGATTCACACTTATATGGGGGGTCTTTGAATAGAGAAATTTTTACGCGAGTCATTTTTAAACTTTCTTTCTTGCTTTTTGATCAGTAAACCCGAATTTCGTGTAGAATAACCCGTTTTTTTAAAAGTTATTTGGCCAGATGGCCAGGTAGATGCCGGCTAAGCTGTTTGATGTCGGCCACCTTCTTATAAATGAATTTTCGATGGTCTCTTCTATACATTCATATACATATTTCCTTTTTTGTGATGAACCATTGATTCAATTCAAGATCTGTCTGGCTAGAATGGCGCCAAGTAAATTGCAAAACATAACCTTAATTAGTATATATATATATGCGATATTAAATTACACCTACTAAGCTTGCAATACTATTTAGTTGTTTTCTTTTTAACTTGGAGTATTTATTAAAATAAATCAGGTTAACATACATAACATAACTATGCATCAGCATTTACAATTTTGCTAGTAAAAGATCAAATTTAATATTTTTGTAGCAGCTGCAGATTTGTATTTGTGTATATCAGATTTATATAAAACGTAAATATGTACTATGTAGGATGAGCATTTAAATATTAAAATTTATTTTATTATTTATATATATTTTTTTTTTAGTAAATACCTACCTACGCAAAGCTGTGAAAGTTACTTCAGAAAAGTAACTAGTTACTTTTTTGATACTTTTGCACAAATGTATCTAGATACTTATAAGGTATAGTTACTTTTACCTAAAAGTAACTTAGTTATAGTAACTAAGATACTAGTAACTAAGTAACTAAGATAAGAGTAACTAAGATAAGATCATGTCCCTTCTGGAGAGTAGATACGACTTCGTTAACTAAGATACTTTTGAGTAACTAGTTATTTTAATTGTAACTACGAAACTCTAAAAGTAACTAAGATGCTTTTGAACTAGATACCATAAATTTACCAGGTAGTGATAAGTCATTTTCCTGTACACACTACCACTATTACCATCAGGAAACTAAACTAAGAAGTGTTAATTCGAACAACGAATAAGTAGAATAAAATGCCTTCCAAGAAATTTCGCGTTCCAACCAGTTTGCTGTTTGACGCTCGCGACTCGCCGCTCGTCCCTTCGTGAAAATCTGATTAACGGCCGCCGATCGTCCCTTGGTCATCATCTGATGGACGGCACGTGTGCATAATTGGTATCCTAGAGGAACTTTAAAAGTACCTAACTTAG
This sequence comes from Polydrusus cervinus, assembly GCA_935413205.1. Classification (NCBI taxonomy): domain Eukaryota; kingdom Metazoa; phylum Arthropoda; class Insecta; order Coleoptera; family Curculionidae; genus Polydrusus; species Polydrusus cervinus. The sequence continues at coordinate 79,417,225 of OW284512.1, read as the reverse complement.
TTACTTTAAAAGGAACTTGGTTACTTTAAAAGCATCTTAGTTACTTTTAAAGTATCTAGTTCCTTTTTAAGTGTATAGTTACTCCTAACAAGTAACTAGATACAAGTTACTTTTCAAAAGTAACGAAGTTACAGTTACTTTTGGCCTGATTCAAAAAAGAACTAAGTTACTAAGTATCTAGTTACTTTAAGTAACTAGATACTAAAAAGTATCTAGTTACTTAAGTTACTCATAGCTCTGCCTACGTTATTACAATAATATTAATATTTTGTTGGCAATGCCATTGACACAACAATTATAATATTGATTCGAACAATAATATTGGACCATTAATATTCTAAAAAAAATACACATTTTTAACAAAGTTCTATACATTTTCCAGAACTTACCATTTCAGGGAAACTTCTATTCAAGTCAACAAACTCATAGCCTGAAGTGTTGACCTCGTAGCCTTGAAGTTCAAAAATACGTCTTCGCGATTGGCTAGAACTATTTCAGTTTAACTTTCATTTACCTATTCTAATATTAAAGATAAATAATAGAATAAATAATCTAATATGCCGTAAGTCGTAATAATAAAGCCAATGAAAAGAACGTAGGCACTGAAAAAATAATAGAGTTCACGGTCATAGAACATAAAATTTATATAGAGACGTTCCCATGTTTTTCATAAAATTTGACAATTTTATTATTTTTTTTTAAAGAAGTGGATTTTAAATCCATATTGACGAGTATTTTTCATAGACCCTTCTTGTTTCTCCACCTGAAAAATACGCCACGCCACTGCGTTTCGTAGTATTCCTCAAAACTAACCCTAAATTCGTTACTCTAATGATAGAACCTTGTTGATAAAATCAATTGTGAAACCGAAATATCGCAGTAGGCCCTGACGTACAAGGTCGCAATAGTTCGTTAGTCGTCCGTTCTTTTCTATTGCTCCACTTCTCTCTTATTCTCGCACGTTCTGAAATTGAGGCAGAAAAAATATTTGTGGGTGTCCTCGGGAGGTTAGTAAACCCTTGTATTCATTAAAATAATGGCTCAAAAGGCCTTGTATCCAGGTTTAATACAATATTATTGTTTGACCTTAAATTTTACGAGGTCTTTTGCATAATTAATATGCGTAGTTGTTGTCAGTATGTACAGAACTGACAGACGACCTTTTGGGTGGGTAAGTGCGTGTAGAAGTGGATAAGAATAAGAATTCATTTTGTTGTCAACAAAGACGGGGCAACATCAACGTTGCCGTTTGCACGTAGCGGCAAAGCTATATAGGCCTCGTGTTGCAGATACGAAGTGCGTACGAAATACAACAATACATTGTAGTCTATTTTGCTTTGACTTGGAAATAATTTACTATTCATTCTCTTCTTGCCGTGGAAGATCAACCCAACCCAAGGGATAGCCTGCCAGCAACAGGGCCGTCTCCAGACCTTTGGGCGCCCCCGGCAAAATCGTAGGAACGGTCGCCCTATTTTTAATCAAGTTGAAATAAAACAAAAACTTCTGATGCGATCAAAACTAATTATACAGGGTGATTCCTAAGTTGATACTTCTTTTTTAGCTGCGTATAGAAGGTATTAAAATAAACAACATTTTCAAATACCTTTTTTCAAAAAACCCAAAAATAAAGTAGGACTTACATTCATTTATTACACTACAAATCAAATACGGTTCTGCCCAACTTGTCCGTTGAATAACCGTAGGAAAACTTCTGGGTGTAGAGAAGAAATATCCGCACTTTTACGACACTCACAATAAATGAGCACCATAATTAGTTCATTGTTTTCAAATTTTACCATTTTCACCAATTTATTAAAATTAATTTGCTTTAGAAAACCACACCGCGCAGCGAATTGCCGTAATAAATAACTGGCGACCGATCCGTAAAATGCATGACTAACAATACAAAAAACGAAGAAAAACAATATAAAGTAAAGGGCTACGTTTTGATTACCAGGCCCGCACTTAGATTTTTTACTTCTGTAACTCGGCTATTTTTAAGTTTTTTGAAAAAAGGTATTTGAAAAAGTTGTTTATCTTAATGCCTTCTATACACAGCTAAAAAAGAAGTATCAACTTAGGAATCACCCTGTACAGTTCATTCTTCTTAAAAGCGACCTCGGGCCGGATCCCTAGAAGCGGCCCTGGCAACAAATACCACTGTCTCTAACCCAACACTTTCTTGGTAATATTTTTCTCAAAGAAATGTTTTAAAATCAAAATTAAAAAAAAAAAATATGTATTGACCACCCTGTGTACTTGACGCTTAATATGTCTAGATTCATTGAAGGCATAAGAAGTCCTTAACAAATTACTATCATTTTCTAGCGGAATAATAATTATTGTGTGTCTAACAACGACACAGATGGCGCTCCGTGCCACATCTTACTGGTGTGTCCCACCAAGTGCTGCCTTAAGTAGCTTCGAGATCCCCCCCCCCCTTTTCTTTTCGTCGGATCCTAGCTCTACTGATGAGTCATATGACGAAACGCGTCTAGAGATGGATCTGGCGAAATGAAAAGGAAAAAAAATATTGTTAAAATAAAGCTTTGACTTTCAAAAGCTAAAGAAAAACAATGTTTTAAAACTGACAACCTCTTTTTGGGAGACGAACGCCGGATTTATTAACACGCGAAGAACTGGTAAGTTCATCCAATTTAGATTAAAAATTAACACTATCCGATTTGGAACTGCCGATATACGTAACTAGGCGTCATGAGTTTACCAATTTGGCATCCTGCGAGCCAGATTTGCCCCTAGTTGACATTTCACCTCATAACCCATAGGGCAATGGCACCATAAACGCATCTTACGCATGCAGAACATTCTGCTGTTCATCACGAGTGGAAAAAGCCATAAATAAGGTACTTATGTGAGTGTGTGTGGTAATAATATTAAAGGCATAGTTGTGTAACGGGGCTGGGTGACGAGACTTTGACTCTAGCTGCTGCCATTTCCGAGGTCAAAATCCTGCGGTAGCGAGGTAAAGGATAAATACAAATATATACAAATATATACAGGGCGAATTAGAAAATAATTATGTTATAGGTACATTTAATTAAATTAAAAAACTAAACAGAAAACCATCTTAATTTCCGACGCCGACGTAAGCAACTATTACTCTCAGCATCGTATTAGATAGTCGTTGCAGCCTCTCAAATGTCTATTTTAGCTCCTTAACGACGATATTTAGCTATCCAGAAAAAAAGTCTTAATGCAAATTGTTTTTTACGGATTTTTAGAGGTTTAAAAGCTAACGAGTTAATTAACGGAATCGCAACAAGTCCCTAATATTTGTTTGTCGCCAAATCAAAGACAAATCACCGCAACAAATTATGTAAATAATGCAGAGCGCCGCACGAACGGCGTCTTCTGTTGCATAACATCTAAACACTGTTGCCAAATTCTACATTTTATCACCATTTTTTCTTGGAATAATAATTTATAAAATTATTGAAACCATTCACTGCTCTGACCCTGTAATTTGTTAGTTTTTTGATTTTAATTTATAAAAATATTAAAAACCATTTATGTGTTACAATGACGCGTGTTTAGCCCTATAATTTTAATAAATATTACTATTGCTGGGGGGTGGGGGGCATCAGTCAAAGCAAGAAGAATGGAATGGAATGTTTATTTGATTATCTGGTTTTAAATATAACTACTTGTTATCACAAATTGTGTGCAATATGTGGCAACGCAGCATGAACACAGTGCCAGTGCCCTCTTTCTAAGTCATTCACCCATTGTCCGCTTAAGTCGCCACTTGCTATAGGTTACTGCTACTGCCATTAGGACGAGTGCATTTCTTAATTTTTCTAGAATTTCATTCAATGACGTCAGCATTTGAGATTTAAATTAAATGATGAACTTGTTATAAGAATTTGTAATTCTACCTACTTTTTCTTTTTTATATTAAAACAAGGCAGAGTAACATTTTTTCAAATAGACAGTCTTTGGCGGCCAAAACCTTGAATCGTTCATAATATGTACAAAATCAAATATTTTAAACACATTCCCTTTTTAAACATCATCAAAAAGAACTGATTTAAATTCCAATTAGGGACGTGGCGTCGAAGAGAAGGTTGTGGTATTTATTTACCCCCCCCCCCCCCCCCCGCTCTTCAAGCCGGCAGGAACCAAATTTAACGCATTTTACGGTTTATTTAGAATTTTCGTTTTGTCTTTCTTAATAATTATTATTGCAAGCAGAAACAAATATTTTTCACCTGCAGCGCTTTTGGCCTGACAGTCATGTGTCTTAAACATTTCCTAAGTCGAGACTTATTATGCAACATGTCCCATATTATTTTTATTTTTACAAACATAAATTATTTTCGTATGAGGTTACTCGCTTGATTGGCTGTTAGTATTACTAATTTAAAATAGGATGCTGAATTTAAACCGGCTTGGTATAAACCGCATTAGGATATTTATTTAGGGAGTACACTGGCGTATCAAGGGGGCTTTTAAAAAAAGAAATTTATAAACCCCCATATTCTTGTCATTTGTTTAAATGTTATATTTGAAATTCATAGTTCTTGGATAGATTCACAAGAAAAACGACATTTTAAACAAACTTTGAGATTTTTTTTGTGTTGTTAGCTCGTATTTGTTTCTCTACACAATAACCCATAAACGTTCCCTCGTTATCACAGTTTAACTACATCAGTTTCAGCTTTTTTCACATTTCCAATCAGTTAATCGCCGCGCCGCTAACTTTCATTAATTTCACCCAACGATTATTCCATACCATCCAAGCGAACCACTACGCCACCATCAAACATCACCTTCGCTTCTTCTAGTTCATCGGCCCGCAGGGGTCGATGCATCGCGACGTCGCGGCGACAGTGCACCTAACGGTGCCGATCGACGGCGCGGGTTCGATGACGCCGCCGCGCCGAGTACATTTACCCTGGTGCTCTTTTGCAGTCGATGCACGCCCGGCCGATGGCCTGCAGAAGGTGCTGCTGCCTGCAGGAGTCACAGATGGTGATGAGAAATAATGATCGAGAAGCAGTGTGAAAGACCGTAGTAGATGGTTTGATAAGAGATGTTACATTACAGAGAAGATCGGATGACTGAACTTAAGAAACGTCATTTGATACGAGGGGGGTTAGTTTAGAAGTGAAGGGTTCAATTTCGCATAGCTTCTGAACTACTATATTCTTCCTAATTATCTAATAGGACTGTTAAAATAACTTGAAATGAAGTTATAGTACCCAGTTATTGTCAACGTATGACATACCATTAATAATGCAATCGACTATTTAGTAATATAAAAATATCTAAATGTTGATTAAAAATATATCTGAGTTGGCCATTCCTCACTCCTGTAACCTCCCCTTTGGTTCATTTGTTTTTTCCTTTGCACAAGCCTATTGTGCATCTCAATCTACCCCTAAGTTTTTAGTTGCTTTTCATAAAACTCCAATTAAACACTCAAGAATGTAAAAAAATACATCAATTATTATTATGAAAATCGAGAAAAGATTGTAACTAACTTCACGCCATCATAGCCGGCCGTAAGTTTGCTGCAAGTTGAACGACCAACGCCTGCTTTGATTTACGACGGTTTCGCAGGTTTACTGCCAGCGAACTGCAAAGTCAAGTTCAGAACGGTTGTTGGAAGGCTTTATGGTGGCCGAATGGTTTATCGCCACTAAAATAATATTTTATTGCATGGAGTATGCAGTGGGTGCATAATTGCACACTTTATTGCATGGGAACATAGATAATAAATATTATTGCATTATCAAATTTACTTAAAGAGCATCCTACCAATATTCATAAATTATTTTCGGTAACCGACTCCATGCGAAATTATATGTATTTATTAAATTAGACCAATAACATTGCGCTCTCTTGGCTCGAATTCTGACCATGTTTATTAATGGATTTTTAAAAACTTTTTAGATTTAAACTCTACATACAGTGTGTCTACGTAAGTTGGCGGCATATGGGAAACTTTCTTATTATTCATTTTACGAAAAAAAGTAATTCATCATAAAAAGTTCTGCATGATGATGATGATGATATTTTTTGACAAACCTCGTATACGACTGAAAAAAATTAACATCTGATAGTTGCATTTTAGGTTTTGGACCATGCAGAACTTTTTATGAAGAATAACTTTTTTTCGTAAAGTTAATAATAAAAAAGTTTCCCATATGCCGCCAACTTATGTAGACACACTGTATATTGGGGAGTGAGAGATCGTTATTTTTTTTAGAAAACAATAAATTTCAATATTTTTTACAATACAATGAACTTGAGTAATTGTTTTAAGGATTTTCATTGGCTTCTATCTTTTTCCTTGAATTTTTGTGCATAAACATAACTTTCCCACACCCACATAGATACCACCTTTTCTATGGTAAAAAAAGGTCAACAATTTGATTAATTTTTTTTGCAATTCAGGCCAAGAATTTTAGTTTTTAATTGTTTATAAGAACTGATGATATTAGTTTCGGGCGAAACATGTAACAAAAATAAACAGACAGGAAAACATTTGAGGCTAACACAACATATAAAATCGCAGTTTTAATGTTTTTAAATTTTTATTGATACCTATACGCTCCACAGCACTGTCTCTTTAACAGGACACGAACCGCCACTGGTCCAGCCCTGGGGGCCTATTCTCGTTCCGTGGGATCCTGCTCCCAAGAGAACAATGAGCTGTGTTTCTCTCGAAAATTTGTAGGGCTGTATTCTACAAAGTGAGGGAGCAAATGCTTCTCTCGGTTTTGGAGAGAACTTCCCTCTACTGCATTTACTTAGTAGAACGAAATAAATTGAGAGAAGAGGCCATCGGCGCATGACAATTAGGTACCTTGTTAAATAATCTTATATTTTTAAGGTTATGCGTTATTTATTTTTATTTTGTTTATGAACATTTTCATAATAATGGATTTAGAGGAAATCATATTATATAATAATGCTGTCGAGGATCTCGAAGGTCTCGAGGAAGCAGAAATGGAAAATGTCGATAGAAGACAATTTCAAAGAGGGGCACCCTTAGCCTTTGGAAATGTTTCAGACGCGCAATTTATAAAAATGTTTAGGTAAAAAGCAATATAAATATTAAGCAAATAACAGATTTAGGTTACCCACACATTTAATTAAATTATATATTTTTAGGTTAAATAAAGAAATGGTAAGAGATCTTTACTCCATAAATATAATTAATGTTTATATAAATTATAGGCAATAGGCGATATTACTAATAAAATAATATTTAAACCATATAGCAAATCCAACGTTTTAAACCACTTTTAATCCAACGAATACTTAATACTTATACCAATTTTAAACTAACTGACGAAAAACACTCAAAAAGGGGTTATCATCTATCTCTTCTTCTTCCTTAAATCTTAAGGGCGATATTAATTATGTGGTTAATTGTAAGTAGAGTTGCATATTTTTATGGTTTAATGCACTGCAGCAATTCGGCAACATAGCTGAGAGTGGTTCTATCAAGAGCTTCCTTCACATCTGTCGAGAATACGGGCATCGAGCCACGAGAGAAGATCCGTGGGATGGGACAATTTACCATTCTCTCGTGGGATTTCTCCCATCTATCAAGAACGAGAATAGGCCCCCTGGTAAGAGAGTTAAAAAATCGTCCAAATGGGGACTAAAAATATATTTTTGGGCTATAACTCTTAAACGAAAAACAAATAGGACAAAAAGTTTTTACAAATGTCTTTTTCTATTTAGGAAACTTTGTTTTAGGTAGGTAGGCAACAAAACGTTTTGTTAGGTTAGGATAGGTTAGAAAAAACAGGCAACATCGATGTATTCCATTTTTCCATTTGATATGTCGTTGCTATTGACGGTAAGAACCGATTTTTGTATCGATCGATAATGTCTTTCAATGTCGTATCCTTATAATAAATATTATCGTTTAAAGAAATATTTCCTTCTGTCTCAATATTGACTTCGTATTAAACAAAATGGGTAAACAAAATTAATAAAAGATTCAATGCATGTCATAGAATGAGTTGGTTTGGTAGTGATACTACTTTTTATTCTCGTAATCTCGTATAAGATGTTTACCAAAGTATAAAGTCATTCACCGCAAGACCTCGTTGTGTTTATCATGTTTATGACTGCGTTTTCCATAAATTTGGGTTTATTGTTACACGTGTAAAAAAATTAGAGCGTGTTGAACTTGTTAACCAAACGGTCATGAATAAATATATCAAACGTCAAAATAGGCCAAAAGCAATCAAGAACGAGTCTCCAACTAGTGCTCGTATCATAGAAGTGGGCATAATAATCGAATAAAAACTATAATGAGCTTTCTAGGAGGGAAGGGGGGGGGGGGGGGGCAATTGCTAGAGAGGCCAGATGTTAAAAGACAAAATGCGGGAGTTGTCACTTTCGCAGTATTTTTTTGACTTATTAATAAGTACCTAAACTATTTTATTTTGTATTTCCTGGATTTTTTAAACTGTAATTTAAATTTTGTAATGATGAGTATTTTAAATGTGCTTTTATATTTTGTTGTTTGCCGCCGACTTGTAAATAAATATAGTTTTTTTTATTATTTTAAAATCCTACATTCTCACTTTAATGTTTCAAGTGAGTGCATACGAAATTTTATTATATTTAATTAAGATAATTAATATAAAAGTGCAAATATTGGAATTTCGACCAAATATATTACAATATTGTTGATAACAGATGTCTATATTTATATAAGGTTATTCATTATTAAAAGGTTTAAAGACAATAATAATGTATTAAAATATAGGTAGGTAACCCCCCCCAGTTGTATAATATACAAAATTTTCTGATGTGTCCAATTTAGGCCAAAATGGGTTTTTTTGTCGTCGAATTGTAAAGCTATTTTAACCTTTCGAGCTTGAATATGGGATGGAATAGGTAGTATGAAACTTCTACTTTACATTTTCACCAAATATAAGGCAAGAACTATTAAATATTTTACGCAGACCCGATTCTAAGATAGGTCTACAGGTCGTCTTTTCTATTAATTTAAGATGGGGAAAAAACATCTATTTTCTTAGAGCGGTCTGCCTTACATAAAACGGTGATGAACGGTTGGCGATAAAATTTTGTATGCACCACGTCAGTAAAGTGTCTTTATCGACTCGTCTGTTATTAGCCTCGCTCGCTCATCTCAGAATTTCAGACTCGTCCGATAAAGAATCACTTTACTGCCTTGGTACATAAATAACTATAATTGACAAAACGGCACTGGTTTACCTGCCCGTAAAGGGTCAACTGATAAAACGTTACAACTGCTGAATCGGGAACTGATGAAACGGGCACAAATCTATTCAGATTGTTGAGAGTCATAATAAGGGAATGTAAATTCAAGAATTAATGCCCAGACATTAGAAGCAAATGCGTGATTGACAAAGGATTGATTTCATTCAACACTGCCTAAGTGATCATGTAGAGTCTCCATTAAACTCTAATGGAAGACTACGTGAATTTGTTGAAAATTTAGAGACCTTAAATATTGACGAAAATTATACTTCACAAAGTGGCCTAATGACACGCGAGTAAATATTCTACCGTTATCAAAATCGTCAGCTTGCCTATACAATGATTTTCAGCCTGGTGCCCCACGTGGCGTCGACGTTCAACCCCTCAACGGTCTTCAATTAGTCCCTGAAAAAAAGAATAATCATTTTACCGTTATGCGGACGTGCGCCAAAACGAAAATTATGATGGTTCATCATCGTATTTTTCTGGTTCTTGTTTGATACTTCCGCTTTTTCTTTCGTTTCTATCGGGCAGGTAACAAAGAGAATATATAAGTGATTCGCCCCCGAAATTATAGAGGAAAAAATGTGAATGTGGCAGATTGTGCTTGTTGCACATGCCAATAGGTGGGCGTGTTTAAGAGTGTGTTTCAAATCGACACATTGTATTACCATGTTTTAAAATATAATTATTAATTGGATCCCTCCGTGCTAAAATTTTCTGTGTTAAATTGCGATTCTTTTTGGCCCGATTTACAAAAAAAAACAAAGTAAATTATTGAGTTTTTTTTCACCGATGGAAAGGGGGTATTTATGTGTGTGGCAAAAAAAAATCAAAATAAAGGTATGAATACCCTAAAATTGTTTTCTAAGAAATATTTAAAAAAAAAATTTTTTTAATTAAAATTAAATTTCTGACACTCTGTAGAGTCCGAATTTAAAAAGTTCTTAAACAAACAATAATAAATATGGCCAGGATTCGGGATTCGGGCCCAGAGACCGCCATGTTTTTGATCTCATTGAATGTAAATAAAATAGTTTATTTTCAACCAATTAATGTTAACACTACAGACATTTTATAAAGTGACAGTTTTCTTTTTTTTAATTTCTCGTCCTAAAATGACGTCAGCATAGGTTCGTGCAATCGAACCGTCGGCTCCTCTGGCGCCAGAGTTTTGGGATGAACTCAGTCGCGGTACTCGCGGGAAGGACGTTGCGGGCAACACGTTTTTTTGTCAGCGCTGCCTTGTATTTATGAGTACCGGTGACAGAATATAAAAATTGTAAATATTAAAAAATAAAATTGTATACTATCATCGACAGGAGATTTGATTGATTCAAGATTGTAGTTTCATGACGCTACGTATTTCAATAACTACATAATCTCTCCACAAAAATCAACAATTTTCTGTCTCGGATTGTAATATACTAATACATATCAACATCCTATTTCTTTTTCCTAAAAAATGCCATCAGTACATCCCTTAATGGCCGTACCAAATTCGAAGATGACTTTTCACAATAGATAATAATAATTACGTTCAAAATAACTCGTAAACAGTGTTTAGGTCTATAAAGCTGTGATGGGTCCCTCCAGGAAGGAACCTAAGATGAAAAGAACCCACTGGCATGTTTAAGGGCGATTTCTACCTGCCCTTACCGCTCGTCACCTTGAAATAATTTCAAACGAAGCGTGTCCGTATCGCTTAAAATGTTTACACCACATTCTTGGTCTAAATAATATGATTAAAAATACCTAACTAGGTCCCAAAATTTTACAAACGATCTTGGAAGCTGATGGTATGAAGAGAAGATGCAAATAAATCAATGTTACGTAGTGTGTAGGCAGGGGCCCCTTTCAGAGGGGCCCCACGCTCAATTTTGGCGTGGTGAGTGATATTTACTTTATTTTTAGTCATGAAAAACCGAGCCCGAAAAACGCTGGTTAGAGTCATACATACGTCTTATGTTAAAATTTTGGATTGACTCCAATATTCATAGTTTTCACAAAATGAATATAAAAAATGTTTTTTTTTTTATATAAAGAGCCAGCTAGGAATATCAAAAAAAAAGTAAAAAAAAACATTTACGAAAACAAATTTTATTGATTTAATTTTCGAAATTTGATAGTTGTTAGGTGAATTTTAAACGACCTTTGGGCGTGGCCCCGAAAATTTTTCGCCTGCGCGCTTTTCCACCTTCTTCACTAGGTCCAATATCATGAATGTGTAGGTCCCGGCTGTCCCTTTCTCCAGAAAAAAAATGTCCTATTTACGCCCATTGAGCCCCCCCAAGCATATTTTCTAGCTACGCCACTGACTACAGGAATATATTTGTTTATTAGAAAGTTCTTGATTTTTCTTTTTGCGACAATACTGACACATGGTATACATTTAGTCCTTAGTGTACGGTACGTTAAGAGTATTTTACATAAAGAACTCCATAGTATAATATTTCATGTGCCACATGCCAAAACTACTTAACAATACAAGTACTCAATGCAACCATAAAAAACTTGGGTTTAATTTTTAACCAATAATACCTGGCAGTACCTGGGTTGCACGTTCCGCATATGTCATTATAAAAGGTATCTTTTTTGTACCCACCCATCTTTTACCTCTCTCAAATTTCAGTCGAACCTCCTTCAGCCACCGACTTCCGGGGTTTTTTTGCAATTGTACTGTACAGAGTGTATAAATAAATTGTAGTATAATAATTTAAGGTTCCTTTTTGTCTTTTGAAAAATTCTTCATCGTCAATCGCCACCCAACGCCAGCAACTAAAAAAAATGTGATTAAGTAACTCGTATTATAAAAAAAGGTTTTAAATAGTCTTACGTAACCCTTAAAATTATTCTTTTGTTTTCTGAGTAACTCCTACATTTAAAAAAAAAACACACAGCACACATAGGAACTAATATAAGAAAATTAAATTTAAAAAACTCACAAAGGTTTAACACAACCTTGGTACTGTATGACGAATTGCCAATTAATATATTCTAGTACATAACAAGGTCAAAAAGTAATTATTTCTATTAACAAAAAGTCACCCACTATAATAATAAATTTTTATATCTATAATAATTATATACTTTATGGGTCATTATCATCAGGGAGGGAAACTTTTTACCAGTCAAATTGAGAAAAAAGTTGAATATTTTGTTGTTTTTGTAATTATAAGAACTACCTTCTACATCTAAGGGCTAAACTTGTATCGTGATCAGTTATTATTTTAATGGTGACATTTTCCAAACCAACAAAATCCCTCTAAACGCTATTTTAAACGTGATTTTCTCGGAATCGGCGGAATCCACACAAACAATTTTGTAAAAACCTGTTTCATATTCAGCGGCAAATATAATTATTTCCAGCTAATCGAAAATCCGGTTTCAGGTATCAGCTAGTGCGAAGATTTTAGGGCCTGAAAAATCGATTAGCGGGATTTTGTTGGTTTGCAAAAGGTCACCAATGTTCCACTTTCTTTACGTTAAAGATAGCGGTTCCTTTTATACCCTTCGTACTTTATAGAGTCTGATTTTATTTTTTTCCTCATTCGTTTTATTTTTAATCTGACTTATTCTCTTCGTTTGTTTTTCGCCATATCAATTCGAAAAGACGAAAAAGGTATTGTTTATCGATATAAAAATTATTTCACCTCCGTTATCATCAGCCACATCCATTATCAACTGATAACTGTGTTGGTATAACGGAGGTGACTTACATTATTTTTAGTTTTAAATAAATATAGTTTGTTACATGTTTAATTAAGTGTAATTTTACTTTTTGTTTGAGATAGGAGATGATCGTTATGATTGGCGACATGCGTAAATCTTAAAATAAATTAACCGAACTTTAAAAATTATTATCCTAACTTAAAGATAGACCGAAGAATATGTAATAGAAATTAAAATTTTATATTTAACTCATATTTGTAGTGATTTCAGACGGTGTATTATGTTGAAATATAGGAAGGTGACATAATATAACGGTACACACTTTTTTAGCCAGTTTTGAAAATAAGATGTAATCTTTATTAGGTAATATTAATATGAAGGATTTACCGTAACAAATTTTTAATTAGTAAAAAACAAACTAAATGATGTGTGACTTAAAAAGGTACCTATTATTGATAATGACCCCCTTATAAGCTTAAATAATATTGATCCATTGTTTTATTCATGATTACATCATATCAACTTTTAGTTTGCTAAATAAACACCTGTATATCTAGCACTGTCAACAAACAAAACACAGTGGTTCTTGAGAATACGGATGATGTAAAAAAGTACACGATCAGTATTACCATTGAATAAAAATTCAGTCCTGCTTTTTGATATTCAAGATCTGCCCCAAAATACCAATCGATCTTTACTAACTACATTACAATAAATATTAATAATGTCGTCGTTTCTTGCCCGTTTTTGAATTATGCTTTTTACCTTTTCGTTCGCTGCCATGGCCACTCTCGAGGGGACCTTCAGCTTAACGTGGGTTTCGAACCACGATTCTCAGTCATGCGACACCCCCCAAGGGCTAACCCTCGGTTTCTTGCGCCCTTGCATGACCTACCAATCGGGGAGGTGTACCTTCTTCTACAACCCACGAAATATCAGATCTCATCCGGGCCTGGTTACCAGCGAGAATGAGGTGGGTTGGGAGATGATACATTTTACATTCTTCCCTGCATTCTTGAACCAACTAAAATTCGGACATACTTTTTTTATTGGGCGTACCGCCGCGGTTAAGAGTGAGGCCTAGTTACGCATTCGCCATTTCGTTTTTTTATCATTCATTCGTTACTCTTTTCTTTTATCCAAAAATCGACCAAACACCCCTATTTGAAACATAATTACCTGCAATTTGAAGTTAAACAAGTTTGAATTTATAAATTAATAAAAGCAGAAAAAGAAAAATGGGAAAATTTTGCAAATTTTCGTTTTTCTATCGTTTAAAACTCTAGTACAATGGTGAATTTACCATAGTTATATGGAAAAATTATTATTTTAATTAACTTTTTCTGCCTCTGGTTAGAAGATCTAATAAAACATCAACAAAAAAGCCCAACTCAATGTAACCGAGTTCAGTGTTATACAGCCGGATCTACCGAAGTACCAGTAAAACACAGACCTTCTAAACTAGCTCCAAAACCATGTTCCTTGCGAATCTTTAAACCATATCAACTTTTTGTTCCCCTCGACAAATTTTTCTCTCTTCGTTTCGCCGGCCGATTAATTCTTCTTCTCTTCGCTTCGCCGGCAATTCCTCACCGGGCCAGTGACCCACAGGCCCAAGCGATTACGTTCGTTGACGTCTTACGTCGGCGAATTGCAGGTCATCGAGAGTCACTTACCCCACTGGTACAGAAAAGTCACTTACAACAACGTGTTTCTGGTGCATGACTCGTAATTGTGACATAGCGAGTTTTTTTTTTGATAAAGAAATTTCAAGTGAACGTTAAACGAGAGCTTCGGTTTGGATTACTTCGTTGCAAGGTTCGAAAAAGACCGTGATTTAAAAGGAAAATAAAAAACGACGATTTTTATTTAAAAAATCAAAAATTGTGTCATTTTTAACTATCTATATATTAAATTAGACCAAAAACATTGCCTTCTCTTGGCCCGAATCCAGGTTTATTAAAGGGTTTTTAAAATATTTTTAAATTTGAACTTTTTTAAATAGTTATTGGAGAGTGTCAGAAAGTTAATTATATAAAAAAAAATATTTTTAATATTTTTTACAATACAATGAACTTTAATCATTATTTTTAGGGTTTTCATTGGCTTATATCTTTTTCTTCAAATAGATACTCCCTTTCCATTGGTGAAAATATATTTTTCCTACGACCACCTATGAAAATGAGAAAAAAAGCACGGTTAACTCATATAGTGCCAATTTGACAGACAACCCCTATTTATTAAAAATAACAAATTTTCGAAAGAAGTAATTGTAAACTGTTTAACTTATTTATCATGTATTTGTCAAGTGATTCAGAATTAGAGTGTGAAAATAAGCCATCTGAAATTATAAAAAATGTTAATAATATACTGGAAAATCTATTACCAGACAAAATAAATCTCGCTGAAGAAAGTATCATGTATTAAACAACAAATCTTTATTGGTGTCGATAGCGTAGAGAATAGAGCTCTAGCCTACAGATCGCAAAGTCACAGGTTCAAATCCCATCAGGAGTATTTGACTTTTTTTTTATAAAAACATTAAATAATTTATAGAATTATTTTGAATTGAAATCTTTCTTGTTGGGTGGATTTTTTAAATGTATGTTTAATGCATTTTTCCTTGATTAAATTTAAAATTTTTAATTTTGGTTAATCTAGAAGTCAATCCAGGATTAGTTCTTCCTATATGATATATAAAATATGAAAAAATGAAAAGCCTATTGACAAACTATGAAACCAGATATTAAGTGGAACATAATCCAAAGTATGGTAATTTCAACACTAGTGTTAATATTTTTTTTTCAACACTAGTGTTGAAATATTTTTTCACAAATCAAAGGCTTTTTTAATAATTCTTTGTGGCCGTAGAAAAAATAGTTCGTGTAAAACTGATTATTCTAAAACTCGGAGAATTTCCGCACTTCGCTGACGCCTCGTGCTAAATATCTCCTTGTTTGAAAAGTATCACTTTCATCACTTGTTATGTAATATACTATTGTTAATATGTGTTAATAATATTCTAAGATGAATTTGAATTATTTCTCCCACATAGAAATTTTTGAAAAACGATTAAACAGTCACGCCCTATAATTTTTTATCCTAAATAAATCCGGCCGCGCTAAAATGCTGTGTTAAATTGCGGTTCCTCTTGCCCCAAAACAGTGGTATCTATGGGGGGGGGGGAGGGTATGTTTTTCACGGACCCTTCTAGCCCCCCTTCTTTTCTGGCTACGACCCTGAGTATTATATGTGTAGATATCCCTAGTCTATTTCAAAAAATTTGAATTTTTTATTTATTTATCTAATTTTAAGAAATATTGTCGTTCCCTCCACCCACAAATCATGTTCTACGTCACTGGTCGATACTATGACAAAAGCAGTGCCAAAATCGGTTGAGCATATTTACGGATTTAAACTTTTAGTTTCACTCTACTAACCATACAATTCAGTTGATAGTAGTACTACCGAATTTTTGTGCAAAATAAATTCAGCAAAACAACAGACTGACAGCAATCAGAGCATAACGTAATGCCGGAAATTCACTAAAAGCGTTTTTTTTTTGGGTGGAAATAATTCTATATTATCCTGCAGTATAATTATATAATGAATTAACCTCGAAGCATTACTAGCATCACGTTTAAGCCTCTGTACGCCAATCCTATAGGCAACTCGCAAATGGAACCCTTTTAGCATAGCTGCAGAGTTAGATAGAAGCAACAACTTTCTTGGTTCTTTAATGACAGATGACTTCATTTTCTATGTTCAGTTCTGCTTCCTGTTGCCCGGTATTTGAACATATTTCACTTGTTATGAATCCATAATATATTCACACGAAAATAACTAAAGTTGTATAATAATACTATGTGCTTTTTCGAACCCGTTATATTCATTAGTTTCTTAGACGTTTTAAGTTCAAGTGCATTGAACCCCCAAAGCCGGAAGTCGAGTGTTTATAAATTGCCTCTACTACTGTTTTATGACGACTGCTATTGATTGTCAATTAAATAATATGGGTATACCGATTAATTGACTAAAATGACAATAGAAAAGACAGTCGTGTGCCTGCACGTTGAAAGAATAGTAATGTCCTGTTTACAAAGAGTTAACTAAATTCAACTTGAAGTTTGTTGACTTCTTCCTTGTGGTTTCAAGGGCAACAACTGTAATAATAAAAGTTGTTGAAGTAAATAGATTAAGTAAATTATGTTTTAAAAAAGCTGTAGACGGTTTAAAAGTATTTGTTGGAATGCTGCTCGCAGTGATATATTTTTTTTACTGGTTTGTTTTGATCTTCTACAGGACGTTTTATTTTCAAAATTCCTGAAAAATTCAATAATAACTTTTAAAAGTTTTTTATAATGTGACATAAAGAAACATATTTTATGTGTACTTAAATTATATAATTGCGTCAAAGATGTAAAATCCTTTAATAAAGATTCCTAAAAACACTTTATTGTTTCAAATTTGAACCCTTGTAAGAATATAGGATTATAGGCATCCAAAAAAAGTTTTTCACGGGGGGGATTGCTTACTGTTATGAGGGGGATTGTGTTCCTAAAATTAAATTTATTAAGGTATGTAGTTTCATATATTCTTATCTGCAAAAATTGTGATTTTTTTTATCAATTTTTAAAAACACTAAAAAATAAGCAAAACACAGGTAAAAAATGTGTTCAAATTAGTGAAAACTTTTTTATTTTAACTTTGAAGTTTGTAATAAAAATAACATTCTCAAAACATTTACTTGGGTTTCTAGAAAAAATGCGCGCTGCCGAAAAGTTTGAGAAAAATTTTAATAATATCATGTAAAATGTGAAAAAGCCGAAGTTTATGTAAAAAATATCGACACCGCAACAGTATTTTTGTTGTGGAGGCTTTACGTCTCCCACACTTATCTGCCAAATCATGTAAATATTTTTGATTTCTAAATTTTTTATATCATTTTTATTTCTTCATAAGCAAAGTATTTTAAAACAAATTTTATTCTTAAATCAGGCGTGCATTTAATATTCTTTTACAGCTCTTAAAACCCAATAATAAAATTCTTGTAAATTCTGCATAAATAGATAGTTTACGTTTTATGATAAGTTTACTAAATTAGGGTATTGTAAAACATCATTTGGATTGTTGTACCATCAGATGGAATTACCCGGGCTTTGCAATAAAAGTAGTGTGGTCATAAACCCAGGTTCAAATTTTAAGGTTTCGTGACGTACGATTAACAGCCCGGTAATCCCAGAATTTAGGATGGTACAATAAACCGTTGTTGTAAATAATATAACCTACTCCACAAAATTCACCCTCTACTAACTAGTTGGCCAATAAGAAATTGGCGTCGAGACAGGGGGTGGTACCATTGTCCAAAGTAGGGACACATTTGGTTTTTCTTACCGAAGACAGTTAGTTAAGAAATTTTGGGGAGTAGAGTTTTCGTTTTTTTTTCGTTCTGTCAAGTTTGTCAATTTTTATCTGTCATATCGCGCACGCAACTTACGTATATTTTTCTAGTTAATCGGTGTTATGTATTTTTGTTGAAATTAAAAGTTTTCGTGTTTTTAGTAAAGGTGGCGTTTATTATTCCGTCCTCTACCTCCTTATCAAAAGTAAACTGTGCATCTACACTCATATCTTAAATAATAAAAAAAGGCGTGTGTTCTCAACAACACGGCAACACACCCGCCAAAGTGGTGACCCCGACGTGATCTGATAGTGAGTGTAAATAAATAGTGTAAAGTGTATAGTGATTTGGGATATGGACATAGCAGAACAACGTAAGTAATTTCGCATTAATTACTGACTTTCAGTGACTTTTTCGTGACTATTCTGCGCACAAAGTGACTTTTTTTTGGGTAAAACCGGCGACCTTTCGTAAATCAAACATAGTTTTACGCACTTTTTTCTTATATATATACATACATACATTTGGACGAACGATGCCTAATCTAGAAGCAACAGACGACGCCGCAGCGCCTAGCGCAGGCCTACCTGGGGGTTCTATAGCAAACATTACTGCTGTAAACACGATCGCGAATGCAGTTGCGGTAAATGCAGCACCGCGCCTTCCGGACTTTGATCCATCGGATCCCGAACTATGGTTTGTGATCGTCGAAGCAAGTTTTAATCGGTTAAACATAACGGATACACAGCGGCAATACCTAGAGATTCTCGCTAAATTACCTCCTCGGTACATTAGTGAAGTGCGCGATATCGTGACCAAGCCGTTAAATAATGACTCTTATGCGGAACTCAAGCAACAACTTATCAAGCGCCTAAGCACCAGCCAAGAGCAGAAAATAAGGCAGCTCCTGGAGAACGAAGCCATGGGTGATGAAAAACCATCACAATTTCTTCGCCGGTT
Organism: Polydrusus cervinus; assembly: GCA_935413205.1. Lineage (NCBI taxonomy): Eukaryota > Metazoa > Arthropoda > Insecta > Coleoptera > Curculionidae > Polydrusus > Polydrusus cervinus. The sequence continues at coordinate 79,397,952 of OW284512.1, read as the reverse complement.
ACAGGCACTAGCAGGAATAGCTGTTCCGGAAACATTAGTGAAGAGCATTTGGGTAAGACGCTTACCAGATAATTTGCAACCCATCCTCGCTACACTGACACACCAGACGCTGAGCGAAAGCGCTGACCTAGCAGACAATGTATTCGCTGTTTTGCCTGCAAGACCAGCAGTAGCCGCCGTCAACGCCAATACAGGCTCAGAGACCCACCTTTATTCGCTGATACAACAGCTAACCCTACAACTGTCAGACGTAAAAGGCGAGTTAGCCAGCATTAAGCAGGGAGTGAATGCACACAACAGTCGCCGCGGCTGGCGCCCGCGAGACCGTTCTCAATCCGGTACGCGCCCGCGATCTCCATCCGCGACGCGAGATTTGCGCACCGCCGGTTTGTGCTGGTACCATCGGCGTTTTCAGCGTGAAGCTAAAAAGTGTACAGCGCCATGCACGTGGACCCCGGGAAACGGGACAGGCGGTCATTAAGTGCGGCTAATGACACCCGCCACAACAAATCACGCCGCTTATTCGTGTATGACCGAGGAACCGAACTTCATTTTCTCATAGACACTGGCGCTGATCTAAGTGTTTTTCCGCGAGTGCAAGTGAAAGGTACACCCGTCCAATCTACGTACGAGCTCTCAGCTGCCAATGGATCTCCCATTGCGACATACGGGACGATTACGCGTACTCTGGACTTAGGATTGCGCCGTGATTTTCCATGGAGATTCCTTATAGCTGATGTATCTAAGCCAATCCTTGGGGCGGATTTCCTGGCGCATTATGGTCTTCTTCCAGACCTGCAGGGACGCAAGCTTGTGGATAGCATGACTCAACTTACATCACGAGGCGATGTGACTGAATGTGAAACCCCGTGCATTAAAATTATCAGTGGCGTATCACCCTTCCATGAACTTCTTGAAAAATTTCCCGAAATAACCCGACCAAGCGGTGCACCAACAGAAGTCAAGCATGAAACAAAGCATTACATTATCACCACACCTGGCCCTCCGGTTGCACAGAAACCACGACGTCTGGCGCCGGACAAACTTAAGGCCGCTAAAGAGGAGTTTGATGCCATGCTTAAACTGGGACTTGCACGCCCATCGAAAAGTCCCTGGTCCTCACCGCTGCATCTGGTGCCCAAAAACACTGACGAGTGGAGGCCCTGCGGGGACTACAGAGCTTTGAACAGCCGGACCTGCCCTGACCAATATGGCATTCGCCATATCCAGGACTTCGCTCAAGAGCTTCAGGGGAAATTAATCTTCTCCACCATAGACTTGGTACGTGCTTTCAATCAGATTCCTGTAGCTGAGGAAGACATCCCGAAAACAGCTATTACTACGCCATTTGGTCTTTTCGAGTTTCCTGTCATGCCATTTGGACTCAGAAACGCAGCTCAGACATTCCAACGTTTTATTGATGAGGTTACTAGAGGACTGGATTTCTGCTACACCTATATCGACGACATTCTTGTAGCCTCAGCGTCAATCCAAGAGCACACGGGCCACCTGGAGGTACTTTTCCAGAGACTTAAGGAGTATGGTATAATCATTAACCCAAGTAAGTGCGTATTGGGGCAACCAGAAGTCAAGTTTCTCGGGTACATCGTGTCCAGCGCCGGAACGCGACCCCTACAGGAGAAAGTCGAAGCTATACGAGCCTATCCGAAGCCCGATACCGCCAAGCAACTTCGCCGATTCTTGGGTATGCTGAATTTCTACAGGCGATTTATACCCAAGGCAGCAGTTATTCAGGCACCATTGAATAACCTCCTTAAAGATAAAGTAAAAGGGAAGGCACCACTACACTGGTCCCCGGAAGCTGTTACATCGTTTGAAGCCAGCAAGGAAGCGTTAGCCCAAGCAACACTGCTGTCGCACCCTAAAATCGACGCACCTCTTGCTATGTTCTGCGAGGCCTCAGACTTTGCCGTAGGCGCAACCCTCCAGCAGTGGGTTGATGGAGAATGGCAACCTTTAAATTTTTTCTCCAAAAAGCTTAGCCCAGCGGAATCCAAGTATGGAGCCTACGACCGTGAACTTCTTGCCGTATATCTGTCAGTAAAGTATTTCAGGCATATGGTAGAGGCAAGAAAATTCATCGTTTTTACGGATCATAAGCCGTTAACATACGCCTTTCGCCATAAAACGTCTCAAGTTTCACCTAGACAGTTTCGATACCTGGACTTCATCGGTCAGTTTACTACGGATATACGTCACATTGCTGGCAACGATAACGTGGTCGCTGATGCCCTATCCAGAGTCGAGGAAATACAATCCTTAATCGACTACGAGGCACTGGCAACATCGCAGCGCGCTGACGAGGAGCTTGTCGGATTACAACAAGATGTTTCTTCAACACTGGATCTCAAACTAGTTCCAATCCCTGGCAGTACCTGCAGCCTTTGGTGTGACGTTTCGACAACTACTGCTAGGCCCTTCATTCCAAAGCCATTTAGAAGAGCAGCATTTGACAGTGCGCACAGCTTAAGCCATCCTGGTGTCAAGGCTACAGTCAAGTTAGTTACGCAACGCTTCGTGTGGCCTTCTATCAAGAGTGACTGCAGGAAATGGGCACAGACTTGTCTTGAGTGCCAGCGTTCTAAAATTACACGTCATGTCACAGCTCCGGTTGGAACATTTGCACCACCTTCTAGCCGTTTTGAACATATTCACCTCGACTTAGTGGTCATGCCATTATGTCAAGGTTACAGATATTGTTTAACCATAATTGACAGATTTTCTAGGTGGCCGGAAGCCGTTCCATTGCAAGATCAGGAAGCAACCACCATTGCACGAGCGTTCTATGATCATTGGATTTCTAGATTTGGAGTTCCTCTACGGATCACCACTGACCAAGGACGCCAGTTCGAGTCGCACCTATTTAAACACCTTACCCAGCTGATAGGTGCCAACCACATTCGCACAACCGCTTACCACCCGGCTGCTAACGGAATGGTTGAAAGATTCCACCGCCAGCTTAAAGCTTCTCTAAGATGTCACCAAACCCGCTGGACCGAAAGCCTGCCCACAGTTCTGCTGGGAATTCGGATGGCCTGGAAGGAGGACATTGACGCTACCGCAGCAGAGATGGTGTATGGTCAACCTATCCGTCTACCTGGGGAATTCCTGACATCCCGACCTCCAGACGCTAAGGATGATGGTGCCTCTAATTTCATAAAGGAGCTCCGGCAGCATTTTAGCGAATTACGACCCACCAGCGGCACCAACCACAATAATAAGAGAAAAGTTTTCATTTTTAAAGACCTTGCAACAGCCACTCACGTCTTTCTTCGTCACGACGCCCAAAAGAAGCCACTCCAACATCCATACGATGGTCCGTACCGCGTGGTTAGCCGTGAAGACAAGACGTTCGTTATCGACGTGCGAGGAGGCCAAGTCACTGTCAGTGTCGACCGGCTTAAGCCAGCCTATATCTTGAACAAAGACCCAGTCAATTTACCAATACCTCAGGATATGGACACTGAGTACATCCTGCACCCAGCAGGAGACCAACAACCAGCTAAATCCATGCAACAACCAGCAGGAAGTCACGAAACTGCGCTTCAGGTCCCACAACGAGTAGAAAACGCAAACCAGCCACCAGCAGGAATCCATGCTCCTGCAGAACCTATCCGCCAATTACCAATGCGACAGACCAGATCAGGCAGACGAATCCACTTCCCCGATCGTTTCCAGGCTGGATTTTCGTGATTCCAAATCACTGGCAGGGGGGTGCTGTGGAGGCTTTACGTCTCCCACACTTATCTGCCAAATCATGTAAATATTTTTGATTTCTAAATTTTTTATATCATTTTTATTTCTTCATAAGCAAAGTATTTTAAAACAAATTTTATTCTTAAATCAGGCGTGCATTTAATATTCTTTTACAGCTCTTAAAACCCAATAATAAAATTCTTGTAAATTCTGCATAAATAGATAGTTTACGTTTTATGATAAGTTTACTAAATTAGGGTATTGTAAAACATCATTTGGATTGTTGTACCATCAGATGGAATTACCCGGGCTTTGCAATAAAAGTAGTGTGGTCATAAACCCAGGTTCAAATTTTAAGGTTTCGTGACGTACGATTAACAGCCCGGTAATCCCAGAATTTAGGATGGTACAATAAACCGTTGTTGTAAATAATATAACCTACTCCACAAAATTCACCCTCTACTAACTAGTTGGCCAATAAGAAATTGGCGTCGAGACAGGGGGTGGTACCATTGTCCAAAGTAGGGACACATTTGGTTTTTCTTACCGAAGACAGTTAGTTAAGAAATTTTGGGGAGTAGAGTTTTCGTTTTTTTTTCGTTCTGTCAAGTTTGTCAATTTTTATCTGTCATATCGCGCACGCAACTTACGTATATTTTTCTAGTTAATCGGTGTTATGTATTTTTGTTGAAATTAAAAGTTTTCGTGTTTTTAGTAAAGGTGGCGTTTATTATTCCGTCCTCTACCTCCTTATCAAAAGTAAACTGTGCATCTACACTCATATCTTAAATAATAAAAAAAGGCGTGTGTTCTCAACAACACGGCAACACACCCGCCAAATTGTAAAAGATAATAATTTTTTGGTCAGTCGGGGGGAGGCCGGACAAGTTCCACCCCCTTGTCCCCTCTTGGACACCCGTGCATATGATTTTCTTCCGAGAAATCTTCCAATCGCTCTGTTCCATAACCTCTTTCTATTATTTTAAAGTTGAATAAAGGAAACAGAGCGTGTCGGGATATGACAATGAGCAAAAACAAAATCGAATCGCCGTCGTCATCGGTTCGCAGGAGTCCTCGTGGCGTTCGCGATCGTCGTCGCAGGAGGCCACGGCCAGTCATGGACCCAGGAAAAAAGAAGTCGCGGTTGGCATTGAACTCTGCGAAGAAGAGCGTTGCCGTAGCCGCCCCGGGCCCCAGGTAATATCGCGACGGCGAAAACGATGTTGCCGGAGTCATAGAAAATAGTTGATACCCACACAGACATTGATGGTATAGGCAAATTTTAACTTTCGGCTAACCAGAAATATGATTTAAAAAAAACAAAACAGAACATTCTTGACCAATGAAAACTACCCTAGAAACCAAGAAATTTTACATTAGTACCCAACAACCAATTACCCAATCCAAGGTTACAACCTTATCTGCTTGTTGGTATTCCTGACATAATTGGCCACCCATCGGCCTTCCGCATACCACGACGAATCTTCCAACATCCATAACTCAAATAATTTGTGGCAGGTCCCCTCATGGTCCGGGGTCCCATTAAAAATCTTTGCAAAAAATTTAAGGGTCGCATCATATTTTAGAAAAGAATAGATAATTTCAAGGGTAATGGTAATAAAGACATTTGTTCAGGATGGTGCAAGGTCGACAGAAATTATTAAGTTGTTAAAAGTAATTTTCGAAGAAGTCTCGAACAATGGTATTATCTTCAAAGGGTGAAGACGTGGTGGAGAGGTCCTTTTGGTAAAATTAAGTAGAACTAATTTATAAATATGAAAAATGCTTCGAAGTTTTCGTTAACATATGTCGGTGTAAAGAGATTTAATAACTATTATAATTATATTTTTTTGATCACAGAAGACAGAAGAGTTTTGGACTTGCATTGTCTTGCGGAGGGAAGGACACAAATTATAATAAAGCAGTATAAAAGCAGTTATTTTCGGTCGAAAGACACTTTTTTTCGAAGTTCCGGAAAGATGAGGGAGACAATTTTTATTAGAAGTAACTTTTTGGTCGCCACGCTTCTTCAGTCTCTTAAGAGACGCAAAATAATAAATATAGATCAAATTTGTAAGCTGAATGAATGTGCGGCCTTTAGCTCGCGACTACGTGATGAGAGACAACTCGAGTGGTCTAGTCGTTCAGTCTCCTAGTCTCCACGCTGCTACAGTTTCTTTTAAGTGTCCCCGTGTGAGGACTGAATACTGGATCAATAAACAATAATGTTGGCGATCCTTTAAACTTATTAGTCCAGCCTTGTAATTTAAATAAATTCTAATGTTGCGTATACACTATTTAAATCTAGTTTTAAAAAAACACAGAAAAAACTACTATACGCACTACTACGCGTTTTAGTTCATGTTGATTATCTCATCGTCCACAACCACCAATCATTTACTGCCTCTAGCCAAAAATATTTCAACGATTTCACGTCCTTGACCTTAGAAGTTTTGTACTGGTTAAAAAAACGATAAACAACAAATAAAATAATTTAAATGATAATTAAGACTCTTTATGTTTCAAGCATGATCTCATCATAGATAATCGCATCTAGAAGACCAGTAGCGTAGATAATGTGGCAGTGGCGACGTCAATTAGGTAGGCACAAGAGGGCCTGATGTTTTTAGAATGAGTACTGTGTGGCCACTCTTAGTTTCAGGGTGGGCAAGTGCCCACCCTAGCGCCGCAGATGTAACGTAGGAGGCATCGATCCTCCCTTCCCGTATCTTTGTTTTAATATTCGTGTTGCTTGCACTCTTGCAGTGAGAACGAGTCATTTTTCTATCTTTTTTAAAACAAGCCATTGTTCTGAAAGTGTTCTACCGCGATCTACCTTCTAACATTTACCTCATCCAAAATTATCTTTGTAAGATCAAAAGTATCCATTCTTTGAAACACTTACAGTGCATTCAAGTTTCCATCTGGTTGGTTTTATGTTCTAAATTAAAAGGTTTATCTTTCGAACTAACGAAAACATTTGGAAATATCTAAATATTTCTATGTGAACCTAATAATTTGTTTGTAGATTGGAAAAAAAAGGTCTGTATCTTCAATGATGGATATAGTAGGCGCAAAGTTTGACCAAAGAAATAAAATTAAAATACGGAATTTTTATGCGCCCAGAGCGCTCTGACGCAGTGACAATAGATTATAAAAATAATCTCTTTTTTACAATGTTACTGGGGCTCTATTTTTTTTAATTGTTAAACGTATGATACCATTATAAACTTGTTTACAAAAGAGAATGTTAAAAGAACATTCCTTATCCTCTAAAACCCGCTGGTCAGTCGAAACAAAAATTCCTTATGAAATAAAGACAGACTTTTTGACGAATGAGTAAGGAAGATCAAAAATAAAGTCAATAAACAAGAAGTGAATTTTGTCAAGGTTAAAGACGTCCACAAAAAGAGTACTCGATTGGTCATCGAGTCATCATTACATTGTTGATTTTGGCCAGGGCCGAAAACGTGTTGCCATGGTCGAACAGTGTTGCCAAAATATTTCACAATAATAAATTTCTACTTACCTTGTTATAATTGAAAAAAAAATCGTATTTTACTGTTTTGTTTGGGGGGGGGGAATGCTCTAGAGATGCAGCCTAAAAGTTTGTCGAGAATTCACCTCAACTATACTATTGAATTTTCTAAATTAAATTATTTAATATATTTGTATTTCCCTTTTTAAAATTTATGGTTTATTTTCCAATATAATTTTCCCGTTTTCTTTTGGCTCTTGGCTCTTGGCTCTTGATCATGAATTTAGAAAATTAGGTAACATATTTTTTTATTTTTTCTTTAAATGGAGAAAAATATATAATCAGCTGATATTTATTTTCCAAAATCAGGATTCCATGGAATCTTTACCATCTCTTTCAACACTTTATCTGAAAAAATGTCAATTGTTTTCTATGTGTAGACGACATGGCCATTGGCCAGTCCACTGACTGCTGCGTCTTCCCCAATTTCTTACATAAAGAAGAGACAGACGTCAGACCCCCTAAATTCGCCACTGGCAGCCCATCTCTAAAATTCAACCAACGCTACTTACTTATTTGCATATTTTTTCGCCTGCGGCGTATTTTCTTAAGAAGCTACGATTCCGTATTTTTTTTAAAGTACAATTTCTACTATGTGCATATTTTTATATCATTATTTTGATTAAATTGTTTGCCTGTGCTGCTATAAATTTTTTTTTAAATAACTTACTTTTTAATATTATACCTATACTAATTTCTTGTGTTTTCACTAAAAAATTCCGCCCACTGTGCTATTTTCAACTATTTATGGTTTCCGTGCTTGCTTGTTTCCCTGTTTTTTCCTCTCTCAAACGGATTTTCTGGGCCTTATATAGCAGACCCTACACTATCAATCGGACTAACAGTCCTAAATGATATCAATCCCTTGTCATTCGTGCATTAGTATTTTTTGTAATGAGAATTTACATCAGTCCGGACATCAATCCTTGAAATTTGCCCTTACACGATCAGTTTTATTGTCATTACCTTATCAAGACTGTCAGTCTGATTGATTGTGTCGGGTCTGCATATGAATATTAGTTAATATCGCTAGTAGTATTCAGGTATTAAAATTAACTAAATGGAAAATACATTTTATTTATTAAATAGAGCATATATTTTTATTCAGCTTCTATTCTACTTTCAAAAAAGATATTACAATATAAACCGACACAAAAAAGCATTACTGAAGCTACAAATGTAATTCACTTATTTTACTAAAACTGGCTCGTTGGGTCCATTGTTGCCACTGTCCAATTATCACTCCAATTACAAATTAAGTTTTTCAAATTTCGCCAATCTTTCCTTCAAACTTTTTGTCAACTTCCGGCGACGTATGACATCGGCTTTTGCCCTTAGCAACATCTGTTCCGAGATTTTAATCGTACGGATCCTGCGTTTGATGATTTTTTCGGTTTCCTCAATTTCCGTACGCATTCTGCACTTGATCATGTAAACTTTTCGTACTGATTCTCGTTCTTCGTCATCGGAAAAGTACTCTTCTAGCCGAGCTAGAAAATCGGAATTAGAAGATGCATCAGAGTGATCGGGTGTGGGATTTTCCGGATCAATATATTGTCGTTGGGGTAGAGGTAAAGGTGATACATATTCTTGCTCCATAACTGAAACAATGTTTAAATCTAATAAAATGTATTTTAATCAGGGTTGCGACGATTTAAATCACGATTTAAATCCACAATTTTATTCGTGGTTTAAATCAAATTAAAACAAGTCGCCGAAGCAAATGACTCATCAGGAAATTTAAAAAAAAAGGAAGATAGTTTATTTAAAACGAAGTGTTTAGATACATTATGTAAGTGTAAAAACATAACTAATCGTCATCAGTCCAGCGTAAAAAATATTCATAAATTACGCTGTCGAAAATTTTCATGTCAATATACAAGTTATTTTGTATGTCGCCGAGAAGATTTTCTAACTGTAAAATCTAGACAACAAATATTTTTGTGGGCGAATAGAGACAAAATAATGAAAATAAGTGATTTTAAAGTTTATTATTGCCATATTTAAGGAAAAAATAAGTATAAATTCATAAAAATAAAAAACATCACGATTTAATGGAATAAAGCATATTTATTGATTTTTTTAAAAAATCGTAATTTATTGCAACCCTGATTTTAATAAAACAACGGTTTGGTTAACTTAAGATCGAGCGAAAATTTGCCGGGTTAAATTGCGGTTGACCCGAATTACAAAAAAATTAAGCAAATTATTGAGTTTTTGCTCACCAATGGAAAGGTGAGGAATTTTATTCTCATGCAGAAAAAAATCGAATAAAAATATATAAGGAAAACCCTAAAAAAATAATTACCAAAGTTTGTCTTGTAAAAATATTGTTAAATATGCGTTTCTTTAATAAAAATGACTTTTTGACACTGCAATATCTGTAAAGTATAAATGTGAAGTTTTTAAAAATCCATTAATAAACATGGTCAGGATTCTGGCCAAGAGAACGCAATGGCTTTGGTTACATTAAACATTCAACGAACCCTAATATCCATCTAAAGTCACTTCTCTCTCTCTCTGAGCACTTCCGTTACGGCCTTGAGCCACGCTTTAACGCATTTAGGTCGAAGGTTTACTTAGTTGGTTGATAACAATATCTATCTTACACATCTATTACGCATATTCTTGCGTTAACGTACGTATTTTCCAGTGTGGAAGAGCCCTTAGGTTATCGATCGAACGTTCGATTATTGTGAGTTTTAATATTATTGTTTTTTGTTCAATAATCGATGTATTAAAATAAAACATAATCTTTTCAGAATGTTATATTCAGTTACAGTTATTATTATATACTTAAAACATTAATAATAATTATTAAGAAAATTAGCTATGACTGTGTACACCTTGAAGGAATGTAAGAAAACTACTTTGTATTAGGTGAAGATGCTTCATTTAATTAATTTTTTAGCAGAGCGCTTTCGTCATCATCAGTGCTAGCTGAAAGTGAGGATTGAAATTTTATCCATGGGTTAATCCAATTTCTATTATTTAACCCATGGATAAAATTTCAATCCTCCCTTTCAGCCAGCACTGATGCTGGCGAAAGCCGAAAGCGCTACAAAATTAATTAAATGAAGCATCTGCACATAATACAAAGTCTTTTTCTTCCATAAAATTAAAAGTTTGCAAAAACGAACCAAACATTGAAATACGGAGAATTGAGTCTGGTTGAATAATATTATATTTTTCGTATCAATTTAACAATAACATATAGTTTAATTAATACTAAAACCTCTGGTTAAACTAATAACAACAAAAAACACAGCACATTAATTTTATCTTTGACCTCAATTTTTCTTAATTCTTAATAATTAGTGACGCCATTTCGAAGGGGCAGGGGGAAGGCGCTTACCCCCATTGTCCTTTTAGAAAATGTGCAACCTTATATAACTTATAACATAACCAACGCGACCTCATTCGTCGATTAGCTTGCGGAGCTTTTTTTAAGATTTTAAAAATATGGTTATTTTAACCCCCCCCCCCCCCCCCCCCCTCCCCCTGAAATGACGCCACTGTATTAATAACTTTTTATCCTTGTCTGCAAAGCTTCAGTAAAAATATTATTTTATTGTGGTATTTTACATATTATTCAGACTCCCTAATTTAATTTTTAAAATAATTATTCCATCTTTTATTTAACATTTTCAGTTTATTTCGACGAAATTTTAGATCGGCTTTCCGTCTGACCAATAATAATTCTAAATTCTGGATTATCGTGGTCGTGTCCTTGATCGCTGTCTCGTTTCTTCTCAGTTCGCCATAAGTGATGGATTTTAGAATATCAATAAAAGTTTTATCAAGATTGTCCGGTGATGGTAAATCAGAAGTGGGAAGGACAGTTTTGCTGTCGACATTTTTCGTTTCTACGTCCTTCCTTTCTTTTTTGATTATCAAGACAGATAATGTGTTTTCTTGTGCCATAACTGCAAAACACAATGTGTTATTTTTTTTGCGAATTTTTATCAAAAAGGTTATTTTTAATTCGCCATAATATTGAGCTTTGCGGTTTTCTTAACATATTGTAAGGATTAGGTCGAGACAGAAAATCAAAATATGTCATTGCGAAAGTGAGCCTTTAATTTGATGGCTGTAGATGTACAGGTACAGTGTCGTCTCTAGGGGAGGTGGGCAGTAGCGGCGAGGTCCCGGAGCGGCGGACAGCAAAGGGCGACCTGGTGGCCTGTTAAAAAATGAAATGATTGCCAGGCCAGGGTCCATAATATTGATTAAGTTGTCATTATAAGGCATCTGCACTTTTAGGTTGCGAAAGGGATTAGTTTTATTCGTACAAACAATGTTCTTAGAAATTAATTTTTGGCTGTGTTTGCGTTTAAAATACTCTTATTATGTGCGTTTTCTAAAAATAAAACCCGAAAATCAAAATAGCGTTCATTCAGACCACGCAAGTAGGCTAGTCTGGCTAATAAACATTCTAAATTTAAAAATGAACCGCTTCAAGTTTAAAATAGCTCATTAAATTCTTAAATATTACCGGTCACCGGTCAGTATTCATCTGAAGACGACTGGAAATACTTTCCAGTTAAAACGTTGTGATTTAAGAAACAAGTTAAGACAATGCAATACCAAGACTCTTCTATCATTCAAATTTGTTTGCCCTACTACACAACATTAAATTTTTGAAATCGAATATGGATTTTTTCACGGGGCACGGTTACAAGACAACAAGATTTTCTTTCTTTACATTTTTATCATTTCTGTGTTCGAGGCCACCGTAGCACTTTTTATAATTGCTTGAATTACCAATTACCGATTAAAAGTGCTTGCAAGCACTGTGCTCGAAGCATTATTGTGCTATCATTATTGTGCCCAGCTCCTGAGTGCAATAAACTTAAAACTCTGTCAGTAAAACTCAAATAAATAAATAAATGAAACGTCGAAGAAACTATGAATTTCTGTATAAAATACTTATTACTATACTTACTAAGAATTCAAAAAAAAAAAAATAAAAATAAAAGGTGAAAAATAAATAAAAAATAATTTTATAACTTACTTGTCTGTATATAATATAGATAGGTACAGCAACTACAGGTCACACACGCTGTATTTTATGTATTTTTGTAGGTAGGTACACTAATGTATTTTCACAGACCTCAACAACTGCAATGAAGCACTCTGTGATTCATCATCCACTTTATATTATCATTCTCAAGGCCACTTGATTAAGCTCAAGGTTTCCGTTTTATAAACTTGTAAGCAGCGAGGTCAACGAAGCGTTGGTGAAGTTTCAAGGTCACCGTCTAACTGAATGCTCGCGCGCGGGAGCTCATTTGCCGTTCAACCTTCGTCGCGACAAGGTCAAATAAGAACGAACGACAATAAAAATGATGATTTATCACTTCAAGTGTTTTTTTTGTTTCAGAATTCTTCTCCAAGGTCATCTTTATGCGAAATTTTATCTTGTATATTAAATTAGACCAAAAACATTGCGTTCTCTTGGCCCAAATCTTGGCCATGTTTTTTAAGGGATTTTTAAAACTTTTTAAATTTCGACTCTACAGATATTATAGAATGTCGGAAAGTTATTTTTAATTAAAAAATATAATTTTCAATATTGTTTTCAATACAATGAACCTTAGTAGTTTATATCATTGATATATCTTTTTCTTCAATATTTTTCTGCATTGATATAAGTTTCTCACACTCACATAGATACCAATTTGGCACCTTTCCATTGTTGAAAAAAAAACTCAATAAATGACTTAGTTTTTATGTAATTCGGTCGGAAATAATACCGGGATCTTGGAAGGAAAGTCTGTCTCGAACCCCATAAGAATTTACATGGTTACCGTTCCTGGATATAACACGCATACCGTATCTAGATAATAACATGCAGGCCGTTTTTGGATACATGTGGTGTTGGTGGCCCATAAGATTTTACATGCATACTACCGTATCTAGATAATAACATGCAGGCCGTTTTTGGATACATGTGGTGTTGGTGGCCCATAAGATTTTACATGCATACTACCGTATCTAGATAATAACATGCAGGCCGTTTTTGGATACATGTGGTGGTGGTGGCCCATAAGATTTTACATGCATACTACCGTATCTAGATAATAACATGCAGGCCGTTTTTGGATACATGTGGTGGTGGTGGCCCATAAGATTTTACATGCATACTACCGTATCTAGATAATAACATGCAGGCCGTTTTTAGATACATGTGGTGGTGGTGGCCCATAAGATTTTACATGCATACTACCGTATCTAGATAATAACATGCAGGCCGTTTTTGGATACATGTGGTGGTGGTGGCCCATAAGATTTTACATGTATACCGTATCTAGATAATAACATGCAGGCCGTTTTTGGATACATGTGGTGGTGGTGGCCCATAAGATTTTACATGCATACTACCGTATCTAGATAATAACATGCAGGCCGTTTTTGGATACATGTGGTGGTGGTGGCCCATAAGATTTTACATGCATACTACCGTATCTAGATAATAACATGCAGGCCGTTTTTGGATACATGTGGTGGTGGTGGCCCATAAGATTTTACATGCATACTACCGTATCTAGATAATAACATGCAGGCCGTTTTTGGATACATGTGGTGGTGGTGGTGGCCCATAAGATTTTACATGCATACTACCGTATCTAGATAATAACATGCAGGCCGTTTTTGGATACATGTGGTGGTGGTGGCCCATAAGATTTTACATGCATACTACCGTATCTAGATAATAACATGCAGGCCGTTTTTAGATACATGTGGTGGTGGTGGCCCATAAGATTTTACATGCATACTACCGTATCTAGATAATAACATGCAGGCCGTTTTTGGATACATGTGGTGGTGGTGGCCCATAAGATTTTACATGTATACCGTATCTAGATAATAACATGCAGGCCGTTTTTGGATACATGTGGTGGTGGTGGCCCATAAGATTTTACATGCATACTACCGTATCTAGATAATAACATGCAGGCCGTTTTTGGATACATGTGGTGGTGGTGGCCCATAAGATTTTACATGCATACTACCGTATCTAGATAATAACATGCATGCCGTTTTTAGATACATGTGGTGGTGGTGGCCCATAAGATTTTACATGCATACTACCGTATCTAGATAATAACATGCAGGCCGTTTTTGGATCCATGTGGTGGTGGTGGCCCATAAGATTTTACATGTATACCGTATCTAGATAATAACATGCAGGCCGTTTTTGGATACATGTGGTGGTGGTGGCCCATAAGATTTTACATGCATACTACCGTATCTAGATAATAACATGCAGGCCGTTTTTGGATACATGTGGTGGTGGTGGCCCATAAGATTTTACATGTATACCGTATCTAGATAATAACATGCAGGCCGTTTTTGGATACATGTGGTGGTGGTGGCCCATAAGATTTTACATGCATACTACCGTATCTAGATAATAACATGCAGGCCGTTTTTGGATACATGTGGTGGTGGTGGCCCATAAGATTTTACATGTATACCGTATCTAGATAATAACATGCAGGCCGTTTTTGGATACATGTGGTGGTGGTGGCCCATAAGATTTTACATGCATACTACCATATCTAGATAATAACATGCAGGCCGTTTTTGGATACATGTGGTGGTGGTGGCCCATAAGATTTTACATGTATACCGTATCTAGATAATAACATGCAGGCCGTTTTTGGATACATGTGGTGGTGGTGGCCCATAAGATTTTACATGCATACCGTATCTAGATATTAACGAGCTTTTCGACCCTGAATAAATTAATGACTGGTCAGATATAAAAACTGGTTGTTAGTGTGTGGCGGATAAATGTGGTGGCCCATAAGATTTTACACGCGTACCGTATCTAGATATTACATGCATGTCGGTTTTAGATATATGACGTCATTTCGTTTCAAGAGTACAACTTTTTTTAAAGCCATATTACAATCAATACAAGCTTGAAGATAGTAAGATTCATCTGAACAAACAGTATGGAGCTAGAGCAACAGCCGTTAATGCGTTTTGTAGTAAACAAAGTATTAAGAATTGCTCAAATTATCAAGCGGAACGTGCAGGCTGATAAAATGGAACGTGAAAGGGAGGAAATTCATGGAGATACATCATTCGCAATGTAAAAACCAGTGTAAAATCTTATGGGCCACCACATGTATCCAAAAACGGCATGCATATTATTATCTAGATACGGTATGCGTGTTATATCCAGAAACGGTGTTATATTATTACTTACCATGGAAGTTTTTGAATGTTTCTTATTTTTTTCGGTAAATCTAATCCCGGGATTAATAGTCCAAATCTCGAATATCCCCGGGATTGAAAAACCTTTCGGGATTAACGTCCCTAGTCGGAACCACTTAATTTACCGAATTTGTAACAATTATGAAATAATAAAAAAAAATTCAGCAATTTTTATAAACAATCTGTATCCCGAAAAAGAGAGATGACAGGTTTTACTCGTATACATTACTAAAATGTTAATTTATCTACACAATATGAAATTACAAAAATCTGATAAGTACCGTACCAGACAGGCATGTCATAATATGTATAAAAATCTTGTACCGATCAAAACTTACAAGCTATCAAAATCAAAAGTAAATTTTAGAACAAAAGAATTTGGTAACGAAATCTTGACCGTGTTGGGCAATAAATATCAAAGGAACACTTTTTATTCTGCAGAAATTCAAGACCCATTTGCGAAACTAATTTGGAATTGAAAGTAATTCACGTTAATTTTCTGTACCCGGTTCTCACGAACAACGCCAGTACTGCAAAACAATTTTTTGTATAACCACTCTGATCTCAATGTATCTCCAAAAAGTTTACGTTCTAATAAATATTCTATTTTGGTTATTTTCATGATGCTATGACGAAAATTATTTGTATCTATTTAAAGGTATCATTTAAACTCAATTAAATATAGGGTAAATTTAAGAGATGATCTGCAAATCGCTGAGATTTAAAGAAATAGTATAGTCTATACTTGAAGTTTAATGGAAATGAATGTTACACTTTTAGAGCATTTGAACAATTATTTCGAAATTCTTCTCCAAGTTTATCAGCTCCATATGCGAAATTATATCTATATTAAATTAGACCAAAAACATTGCGTTCTCTTGGCCCGAATCCTGGCCATGTTTATTATTAACTAGTTAAAAACTTTTTAAATGTTGACATTGGGGTATCAAAGTTATTTTTATTAAAAAAAAATTGTATAATTCTTTCCAATCCAATAATTATTTTTAGGTTTTCATTGGCTTACCTATATCTTTTTCTTGGACTTTTTTTCCTTCATGAAAATAAGTTTTTCACACCCACATAGATACGCACCTTTCCATTGGTGAAAAAGAAAACACAATAAGTGGCTTAGTATTTTTTCACTTAAAAAATGTAGGTAGGTAGAGTATGAGCCACAAGTATAACATTTTTGTTTACATTTCCGTCTTCCGTAAAAAAATTAAGCGATAATCCGTTCAGTAAATTTATAATATATATGTCTCATTGGCTTAATCAGTAAAAAAATGCAAAACTCAACCAATCAGTATTTCAGTCGCTAGCAGCCGAAGCTTCGATACAGCTTTGCTTTGACCTTATCTATAGCAGACTCTAGACGATTAGGCGAACCTGACAGTCCTAAAGGCTTTCAATTTTAATTCATCATTCTCGCATCAGTGTTTTTTCTAACGAGAATTTACATCAATCCGTGAAAATTGCCCTTACACGATCATTATTACTGTCATTTTTTTTTAAATCAAAACTGTTAGTCTGAATGGTAGTATATGGTCTGCTATAGATTTTTGGATCCCTTTTTACCGTGATATATGTATACGCTTCTTTTCTTATTCACAAGGCGGCATTTTTTGCTGGATTTTTTATACAGAAGACAAGTAAAAACATCTTGATTATGATTACAAGCGTGATTTCCGCCTCTCTACCTTCACCTGCAATTTTAACTGTAAATCCAAATTTCATATTTTTATTACCAACTTGTAAGAGGTGAAAAACACCATAAATTAGTCGAAAAATTCTTGCGATTGGGAAATCGTAATCTGCTTAAAATGAATAACGAACCTTAATTCTCTTAATACCTAATTAACCAAGCTATTTATAGACATCATGAAAATAAATGCATCAATGTTAATTGTTAAATGCATGGGATGAAAATACCTACCATGTGCGTGAAAAATGACGAGACCAGTTTTCTAACATTCTAACCGCATTCCTGTTGATCTTGATGTCACTCAGTTAACAATGACAAGTAACATAATATTATTAATAGCAGAGTAAATCCAATACAATGGAAAAAATAAATAGGATTTTAAAACAAATATTAAATATGTAGATGAATAATAAAATTTAGGAGA
Organism: Polydrusus cervinus; assembly: GCA_935413205.1. Taxonomy (NCBI): domain Eukaryota; kingdom Metazoa; phylum Arthropoda; class Insecta; order Coleoptera; family Curculionidae; genus Polydrusus; species Polydrusus cervinus. Next base: position 79,380,342 of record OW284512.1, on the reverse strand, counting down.
GTCTTACAGTGGAGGTATAAAGGGGCGGGGACAGGGGCGCCGAGCTTAGGATATCTCAATGAGAGCAAACATACCCATGGAAAGCGGAAAGGTGTAAAAGCGCTGCAGGCGAAAATTTTTCGAGCTACGCCACGGCTAAATTTCGTCAACAATTCACCCAACTATCTATATAATTTCTTAATCATTGATGTTTTTTCTTTTTTTAATAATTTGAACCCATTTATTATATCTTAAATTTATTTTTATGAATGATTTAATATGAAGATTTATTGATTCATGTTAAGTCCTTCTGAGCATAGGCGTAGTTAGGGGGGTACTTGGGGGTGCTAAACACCCCCGAAATCTAAATTAGCACCCCCAAAAAAAATTTACATTTACTTTTCTTTAAGGTAAAATAAAATACCTAATTAAATAAATACACACAATCTGTTTGTTTGTTTTTTAGGACTTCAGTACCCCCAGTGTTGACCGTCTAACTACGCCTATGCTTCTAAGGGAGGGGAGGGGGAAGGGTCAGATAGTGGGACCCTCTTTTCCCTTAAATACATATGCTACTGGTCATAAAATAGTTTTTTGTCTACTACATTTATTTAAAAGAAACTATAAACATTTATTAAAAAATATAAATATGTATATGTACCTATTAAAAAAAAACTTTACTTACAAACATAGAATTATAACTTTTTATAGATAAAATATAAGTAAAAGACAAACCTACCCGAAAAATGTTGCATAACTCTGCCAAGCTCCATGCCTTTAGGGGGATTCCTGAGTTGATACTTCTTTTTTAGCTGTGTAGGCATTAAAATAAACAACATTTTCAAATACCTTTTTTCAAAAAACTTAAAAATAGGCGAGATACAGAAGAAAAAAATCTAAGTGCAGGCCTCGTCATCAAAACGTAGCCCGCTGCGGTGTGTTTCTCTAGAGCAAGTTAATTTTAAATTGGTGACACGCGAAAATGGTAAAATTTTGAAACAATGAACCAGTAGATATGGTGCTAATTTAGGGTGAGTGTCGTCAAAGTGCAGCTGCTGCTTCGAGATTATACGCAAAACACTTTTCCTTGCGGGCTCATCCTACACCCAGAAGTTTTCTTAATGTTATTCAACGGGCAAGTTAGGCAAGACCGTATTTGATGCATAGTGTAATAACTGAATGTAAGTACCTTATTTTTGAGTTTTAAAAAAAAAAGGTATTTGAAAATGTTTTTTATTTTAATGCCTTCTATACATATTTAAAAAAGAAGCATCAACTTAGGAATCACTATATTATTATAATTATTATTATAAACATTGCGTTTGCTTGGCTGGACTACAAATTTTGATGATTATTTAAAAAAAAATAAACATCTACATTATCCGTAAACCCAGTACCAATAATTATGTAAAATTATTTATATGGGCAATGGGCATGGCTATAGCCAAATTAGTAAAATAAATACATAATTCAATTTGGCAACAGACAATATACCATAATGAATTCATTGAACTGGATTTTATTTTTTTCAAAATGTTGACTTGTATAATAAAACGGCGAGGAAGCCAATAAATAGCCAATCCAAGGTTAAACTGCGAATTTAAATATTTTTCTGAAAAACAAATTTTTATGCTTATTTAGGGCAATTTGCTAGAACTGTTTTGCATAAAAATGACAACGGCACCGGACAGGTCATAAAAACATAAACAAATTGCGAAATTTTAAAATGGCTTATTCTGCAAATAATTCAAATGCGACAAAAGCCGTCTGCAATAAAATTAAAAGTGCACCCAACCCTTTTGCTGTTATGGTATTTTAGAAATTTTTAAAATTTCGACTTTGTTCAATGAACAATTAGGAGCAGCCGAAGAATATTTGTATATTCGTCTTCAAGTTACCAGCCCCAATTAGACCAAAAAAATTGCGTTCTCTTGGCCCGAATCTTAGCCATGTTTATTAATGGATTTTTTTAAAACTTTTTAAATTTGGACTTAACGGATATTGGAGGGTATATTTTTAAAAAATTCAATATTTTTAGGCTTTTCATTGGGTCACTGCTAGGTAGGTTATAGACACAAACAAAATTGTAAAATTTAGAATCTGCCTATGTATAATAATGGCAACCCTTTCCCTTTTACAATAACTTTTTACAACTTTTGACCTTGTGCCAGGTCTTACTTTCATCATAAAACTATAAAAATTTATGGGGTTCTTTTTACTTTCGAAATCTATTTTGATCTGAATGATTTCAAAGAATAACTGGACGGACCATGTTTGTGCAGAAAAGCCGACACAGGATAAGAATAATTTGACATTATAGGGCCTTTTATGAGTAAAGTTAATGTTTATATTGGGCCATCATAACGTCATGATCCTTTCGGAGAAAGTTAGGGTAGTTTAAGCAACACAGTAAAAAAAAACGGAAAAGTTTAAGTCAGATTATTCGACATTTTTTTATACCTATATAAAAATATGTACACTGAAAAACGTAATCTATTGGGAAAATAAATTCCGTATTAGAAACAGAACTACTTCATAAAATTTACCCCTCTTCTTGGGGTAGAAACCGCCCCAACTTTTTTTTTCAAATGTAAAGATATATATTGTGCTAGTATTGCTCTTTAAAAAAGGGCATAAAAAAGAGAATACGACCCCCTATTTACTTTGCTTTTAGGTAATATAGCCGCAATTTGTTTTATTGTAAAAATTGTTGGAAATGTTGCCCATTTTTTTCTTGACAAACCCCTAATCTAGAGTAAAATTCATATATATGGGGTTCACAGTTCACGACTTTTAAGGTCAAGCAGTGGCGTAGTCAGGGGGGGGCTAGGGCCCCACCCCCTTCCCCATAAATTCAAAAAACCAGAAGATTTTAATAAGATAATAATAACTAATAATATAATATATAACTAAATTTCGGGCTAAGCCACTACTGGGGTCAAGATCAAGCGCACCTATTTTTCCAGTGTAGGACACGGACGTCCATGAAAATAACTATTATAATGAAAAATGTATGTTACATATCGTAACAATCAATAAAAATTAAACATCCAGTAGGATTTAGATACCTATTTAAATTTAAAATTCCTTTGAAGAAGATATAGATTAGTTAATCTTTTTATTCGACTTCCGTCAAAACACTTAAACCAAGATGACCCATCTATCTATTCATGATACCCAAAATGGCCGCCAACATTGGCATTGGAAAAATAATACGTCAGGTCATAAGGTTATTGGCTTTTTGACTATTTTCATGGCCAAAACCTTGAAGATACTTATGTACATTTTGGCTACAGATCATTATGTGGACGGAGGAAGTTTGAACAACGAATACATTTGAACAGTGGCGACAGTGAAAGATCCTAGGAAAGAACAGATTACATTTCTTTAAAAACAGCTTCGTTTCATATTTTACCTATTTATCACTTTACTATCTTATAAAAAAAATGGCCCCCCACATTCACATAGATACCACCTATTCCATTGGTTAAAAACGAATTCAATAATATGCTTAGTTTTTTTTTGAAATTCGGGCCAAGAAGAAACGAAATTTAACACTTAATTTAAAAAATGGTAAATTAATGCATCGATTTTAAATACACTCTTTATCACGCCAAGAACAATATGCCAAGTTCACATTGTTTCCTCTAGAATTAGAAAAAAACTGGTTTGCACGACAGGAGCATATAGCATAGTCCTGCCCAAGGGCCTTTTTTCTTCCTCCTCCTCTTCCTCTTGTATCTATAGCGGCTGTATTATAAGATAATATCTTACTTGTAAGGAGTAGACAAATAATACAATTTCGGTTCGAGAATACAGGATGTGGTTACATTTTCTCCGTCCGGATTGATATAAACTTTTTAAATCCAAGGCCGAAACGCGAAAATTATTTTTGTAAATAGGAGCTGGCGATTTTTATTTATGACATCAGTAAAACTATTAATGATGCCAAAAAGTAAATACGGGATATTCTTAAAAAGTTTTAATAAAATGTTTTAGTGAACTTTTCCTTAATACACTTCTAATCCATCGGTCAGCATCAGCATGAACAGAATAAAACAAGTTCTGAAATTTAAAAAAATCAAATTTTATTTTTTCTCACTCTCTTCTGGCTCAAATTTAATTGAAAAATCACAGGTTTTTACAGATAGAAACATTTTACACGATACACAGTTCCAAAAAAAAAGTCCTCACTCTTGTCAAACCTCTCCTACTTTTTAGAGTGACAAAAATATAAAAAATATCGTTGATCTTCTCAAACTTCTCCTACTTCCAAAGTCACTTCTAAAAAAAAGGTTTTCGTAACATATTTTTCTCCGATCAAGTGTCTTCTAAAATAAGGATTTTTAATATATAATATACTACTAAGAAAAGAAGGATATTTTGGTTAAAAGGAAGAGCGAAGGATTCAACGTCCTATTAGAGACTGTCTTCCCAAGGGAGGACACTTTACAACCATACGTGACCCTGTGCCTTGGAAGATGGCGGAGTATGGATAGAAACTATAGAAATACCTATACTGTTTCCTGCATTACTTTAGAAATATTACATTACGATTACATATCGAATCAAAACGTCACTCACTGAAAAACTAATGGAAAACTCCGTAAAGTTTCCTTTTATCAATAGTTAACGGAGGCCGCAGGTCATGACTCATTTTCCGTGATTGCGTGTTCTATTCTAAAAATAATTTCCTCGAATCACCCCCAGTTGACACTAAAATTACCCTTTTCCAAGAAAACAAACAAAATTTTCCTAATAGGTTTACCATCGATCTATCTTTGGGTTAACGAACTGGTGACTTATATAGAGCACAATAATATAGGGTTGTTGTTTTTTCGCTATTTCAGTATATTAAAAGGTTAAGTCAATAAAGTTTGGGGTTATTTCCATTTGTTAAATTTATTGGTTTCTTAAGGGGTATCTTATTACTATCAGGGACGTAGCACAAGTACTGCGAACGTCTGACACTGCAAGGCAGGCTCCGTAACTTCTCTTAAAACATCAAGATAATCGGCCTTATTCAGGAGTCCCTTGTTTATTGGTTATTGAAAAATTTCTAAGAGAAATGGCGGATCCGTATTCTGGTGGTCCCTTGGTTATTTCAGTTATCTGTTGTTTTACCAAGGTCATTTGAAAATCTGATATCTGAAAATTATCCAATTGTTCCTATTCACAAGGACAAAATTATTCAATAACAGTTTTCTGTTTTTCAATATTTAAAATAGTTGAGGGAACCACTATTTTCGAACTTGGATATTGATTTCTTTGGGTTTTAAATTTGAAAAATGGCCGATGTATTGAATTTTCCCTTATTATTTAATGCAATAAATAACAAAATCGAAACGTAAGTAGCATTACTTTTCTTTTGAAGAGAAATTTTAATGTAATTTATTTTATATCTTGTAGTATCTTGCACAATCGCCAGTGAAGGCAGACCCGAAATGCTTCAGATCCTATGGACTTACCAGATGGATTATTTCGAAAAATCTATCGGTTTAATAAAGATACATACAGGTACTTACTTAATAAAATCAATCCCCTCTTACCAGATGTGGAAAGGGAAGGACTATCAATCCCAAAACATCTAGTAGTTTTATGTGCACTGCACTTTTATACCCAAGGAAGTTACCAAAAGGGGGTCGGCCAAGATTTTAATTCACCAATTAGCCAGCCCTCTGTAGGTAGGTGCATAGAGTTGGTAACAGATATTTTAGAGAACCATTTTGGGAACAAAATCAGATTTCAGTTGAAAGAGATGCAGAGAATGCGAAATTTTTTAATGAGTTAAATGGGTTTCCAGGTAAGATGTTAAAAAAGGTGGTGTACCTGTATCATAAAATATTGAAATTTTTATTGTAAAGCAAAAAAAAGGGCGTTATATTTGCTATGGTTTTTAAATACTAATAAATGGTTTGTATAAGTTTATACAGGACAGATTTATTTTTATTTAAATAACTGTCTTAAAAAACATTTTTTTATCTAATATTTTGTTATAAGGTATAATTGGAGTAATAGATGGAACTTATATTCGTATTCAGGCACCACCAGTAGATGATAAAGAGCTATACTATTTTATAACAGAAAAGGCTACTACAGCATTAATGCCCATAAATTTATTTTTTTCTACATAATTAGTATATATCTCAAATTGTTTTTTCGACGTTCTCTTTTTTGTTACACTGGTAATATCCATGTTTCTTTACAAATACAAAACTCACAGAACAAAACTTTAAAAATTTGAAAGAGAAAGAGATAAGCAAGCAGTAAAGTTAGGTTAATTTGTCGACAGTTTGTACAAAACGAGCCGCAAAAATTAAAATTCCCTAGATAAACCACTGTTGCCAGATTTTTTCTTGTTTAGGTTTCAGACAACAGATTACCAATTTCAATGTGGACACATGAATACCAATAAAATTTAACATTGAAATATTTCAATAACAGATATTGGAACTTGGCAAATTACCAATGACCACCTGAATAAGGCCGAATGTCTAAATAATGTAACAAACAGGGTGGCTCATCGAAAACGAAACAGAGACAGTTACTGGCAGCACAGTTCTTTTTTGGAAAAACGCTCAGACCCGTCGATTTTTTTTTCGAGGGGGACACAAAATTGGCAAAAAATCTTAAATGGAAAGGGGGGAAAGTGATACTTTATTTTAAAGGTCTTTCAATTCCCTTTATTTATAAAGATGTAAAATTTATGTACTTCAGTTCAGTAGTAAAGGGAATTGAAAGACCTTCAAAATAAGGTATCACCCCATAATTGTATGATTTTACTACTTGGGCGTAAAAACTATACTATTACAATGCAGCTGTGTTAATTTGATAAAATTAACTCTCGTTATTCCATAAATGAAGAAGCTGGGCACATCGAGAATCGGAATAATAATCGGATCGGTTAACCCCGGTAACAGCAGCAGCGGCAAACAGCAGCGTTCGACGCGAGAGTGATCGCGGTAGAAACGCGCGCGCGATTCGCGGCCTTGGCCGATCATTGCACGCTAAGTCTGGGTAATTCAGTCAAGGTTCGTGTCGATGAACTTGCTCCCACTCCGCCGCCAGGTGGGGCTGCCGTCGCTCTCGGCCAATCGGCTGCGAACAGCTCGCTCCCCATTGGCCGCGGCGACAGCATTGTTGTCAGTGACCTCCAACTTCAAAATACGTTGAACTCTGGCGCGAGCGCTCGCTGCCTGCTTGCTGCTTCCCTTCTTCCCTTCAGGTAGTTGCAATATTTACTATACTTCGCCGGCAAGAGCCCCAGTTGGAACTCGGACTTTCACTCTTAGAGTTGCTCGGCGCTCCTAAAGAACAAGTGTCTCATCATTATAGGCTGACCGTGATCATGACACGATCTCATTGCTAGTGATATTTCGTCATCGCGTCAGTTACGCAACAGTATTTTGGTGACCAGTGATCTGTTTTTATTTGACTACTTAACATGATTATTACACCGGACAACAGTATACATTCCATCCCACAAATGCCCGAATCTACTACCTCCGGCATGATGGATTATAGGGAATCTAAGGAACCTGTACTGAACTTAGGTAACTAATAATAAATAACTTAAAATAGTATTCATGTAGGTAATAATTTTCCTTTTAATTAAACAACTAAAACTATATTTTTAAATCATTTTTCGGTTTCGGACAAGTCAAATTGTATCATAAAATTATGATTTAGTGGCATAATAATAGGTAGGCCTACCTAGGTATAAAGATTTGTGTGCCTATTTTAAATCACTCGAAAAAAAACCTTTTATGCATAATTTTGTGGTCCTTCGGGCCGGATCGGTAATTATTACTAAATTCCACCCTTTCAAGTTACATAACACATCTACTAATAATTTTAAAATCTTAATTAGAAATATAAAATGCTTCTGCTTTTTGCTTCAATACCTACCTATAGTTTCTTAAAAATGATTATTATGAATTAAACAAATAATTTCAATTATAGTATTTATTCCTATATCTATGTAGATAAAGTTAATTTTTTTAGAGGTATAAGTAGTGCTTTAAATAAATAAAAAGATCGGATTCCCAAAAGAATATCAAATTATTTTCCAATAATTCCCAGCGTGTTTGTAATTTGGCTTCTTTATATTATACCTATTTTTTTATATCTACCTACATCACCAATATTCGTATGTTATTATCATACATAAGAAAGAGTTCAGTTTTATTCCAAACCTACCTATGTTTACTGAAAACACCTTAAATGCATGTTTTATTGGTATGCGCGGAGACCTACCTAAACAACATCAGGTACCTAATTAACAATAAACCAATTAACCACATTTTTAAAAGGTTCTCAGTTCCCACCTACAACCGCATTAGCACCAAAAAATCCCAGACTTTATTAGAAATAAAATTTGTTAACGCCCTGGCTGGGGAAACAAACAATGTTACTGATAAGGCGTTTATTACAACACAATCCCAACAGCTTTGAATTGCTATTACACCAAAACCGTACATTTAGTTTTTCAAATATTTAAAAACATGTCACTGCCTATATTTTCTAACATAACCGCGATAAAAAAATATTTTTAGAAGATAAGGGGTCGTTGCACCAGCTATCTAACTCTATATCTAACGATGGTACTTGAACTTTTGTTGCTTTGTAATTGGCTGATTACGGTGACATTACTCAATTTAACTTTTTATTATGGTTATTTTGATCCCGGGATATTATGATAACTTCTGATCAGTTTGTGTATGCGTGAACAGTTATTATTAAGCATGTAGACTTTTGTTTTTGCAAATAAAATACTTAATGAAATTATTTTGTTTTGATAAAAGTTATAAATTTTTCCTTTGATTAAAACCGATGACGTACATAAGGCGGCCTTGAATTTATCCTCTTTTGTTTGTGAGCGCTTTTTTTTTCCTGTTGACTTTTTTAGTATAAAATTTAAGTCAATGTTCTGAGGGCGTAACAGCCACTAGATCTGCTCCATCCGAGGCTCTATCCTTGTTTAACTTGAGGTTAATAATAGATTAATGCCTCTTATAAACTTTCGTTATCTTCTTCTAACATCATCTGGAAAGTTTCTTTTGATAATTTGCCTCTTAATATGTTTAAGAGTTAAGCACGATGAGATTATTTGATAAATAAACAGATGAACTTTTAATTTATCCAGAATGTTGGAAACGATAAAAAATAAAATTACAATAATTACCAATGTAAGTATTTTGTTAAAAGTTACTTTCCATTTTAAATTTTGAAGTGAATATCTTGTCGTATGGCTGCGAGTAAATTTTTTTTGACTAAAAGTGTCAATATATGACGGTATTGATTATATTACGGTTGTTAAAATATTTCTAAAATAACGTCCCTGAACCTTGATGGAGCAGTTTCATTAACATTTTATTACACAAATTTAATGCGTGATTGATTGATTCTCAATCTGTAAAATGAAATCCAATACTCGCCATTCCAGTTAAGAGGCATGGGCGCCCGCAGGTTTTTTTTTTCAGTTGGGAAAAACTCAAAAACCTTTTGTATGTCTTTAATAACGTATTTTATGTAACCGAACACAAAAAAAATACAATAGGATATTGTGTAGACGATAAAAAGGTACAAGGTAGTATTAGAATTCTTAGGGGGCCGTCCCCGTGGCCCCTCTCGGCGGGCGCCCATGTTAAGAGAACAGTATTTTCGAGGTTGTTGTATTTGTAATTAGAAACATTTACATATTTCAAGATCCTATGGTTTTTGACCAAAAAAATGTGTCTTTAGTTATTAATTAATCAGAAAAACCGCTCGCTGTATTCTCACAGTAAATGACTTATAATGATAATGTTCATTTCACCTAGAAAGCAATTACTCGTTCAATGCCCCTCATCCATCCAGTTCATTGCCTCTTACTGATCTGAATCTGTTCTATGATCGTTCACACCTTGCGTAATTTCACCAAGATTCGTACGATGCACTCTCGCACCTCCTCGTTCCACTTTCACCAGAGGCGTCATGTCTTCTCTTTCTTGCGTAATGGCAATAACATGCCGCATACCCACGGAGAAAGTAAAAGCATTTCTTCTCTGATTAGTCTTTCTCTTTTCTTCGCGTGCCTTTGATTGAATTGTTGTTTATACGGTTCGGTGACTCCAATTAAATCTGGTTTGTAGATTTCCCTCATTGTGGCAAAATGAATTAGTTCTGATTCTTATGGTTTTTGTTTTTGGTACTTAACTTCTTTTTTGTTGTTTACATTTTGGTGCCTGTAGCGGATTTCGCGTCATCCTCATTTTCAAGGTTCTCCAGTGAGAATAGTTGCTTATTTATATGCATTTTGAACCCTTTGATCATTTCCAGACTCGCTGGCATGCAATTTTGCTGACCTTTTCTGTCATAGGCAGGATTTTATGGTGCGTCAAGAAAACGTCCCAGATTTTGTAATAAATAGTCCTTTTATGTTACCCCTTGACTATAAAACAAAATTAATGCTTGATATAAACTGATGACAAAACATAAAAATGTTATAAAACTTCTTGTTCTTCGTCTTCGGGGGCAAGGCAAAGGACGGGGAAAAGAAAGATTATATGAATACTGCCCTCTTCATTGGCGTAAATAGCCCCCATAGACCAACTGGATTTTTTTTAGTAAGGATCTTTTTTTTTAGTAACTTATTAGGATGAAAATGGAAAATTTTAATATGGTGGATCTTTTTTTAAACTCATTTTCTGAAGGTATAGAATTTCTATACGGATCGGGGCTTAAGCCCCTATCCACTGACTCTGTTGTTAGTTGATTGCCTATTTGATCATTTTTGTGCAACCCGACAATAATCTTTTAAAGATAAAATTCAGTAAAAAGTTTAAAAAATTCATTTACGACCGCACTGAAAACTAAAACTTAAATTATCCCAAAACTAATAACCCTTTTTTGTTGCAGAATTTGATGGCACGACAGTTTTATGTCGCGTCTGTGGAGACAAGGCCTCAGGGTTTCATTATGGAGTTCATTCCTGTGAAGGCTGCAAGGTAAGAACTCCAAAAACATATATTTTTTTTGTTTTGAAAAATTTGGTTTCAATGTGTAATGTAGGTACTATACAGAGTACAAATAAATATTTTCTACGGGCCTCCTATTGCGTTGAAGGGCTTTATAGTGTGTCGGATCTATATTTTCTACTTATTTTTGGTTTTTAAAAAGTGTTTGTTTTTTAATTATTGAGTTAAGAAAATAAATGTAGCAAAAAAAAGGACACGTGGAGTTAAAATAAAACTTCCCACGAAGAGTATCATTTTCGTTACATAAAAGTATATTTAATCAAAATTTTAATCAACTTTTGGGACCATAAAGTCTTATTTCGTGAAATATGTATATTGAAAATGAAGCGAAAATAATAAGTATCATTTTACACAATGGATCCAATAACTTCTTAAGACAAATATAAGAAAAGTTAGTAATTACATCGAAAAAAAATACCTCGGAAAATACCTACTAAGGACACGTGCTCGTGCGTACAGCCTTCATATTTCCCAAAAAAAAATTTGACAATACCTATATACCTACCTAATATTATAATATTTTATTTAGCACTTACCTAGTTATTAGGTACCTACCTACTATTTTTTGAATCGTTTTTCATAAAAGAAAATATTCTCTGGTAACCCACCTCCCCGCCTATCACATTTCCTTACATTTTTTTCGAATTGAAACACGGAAATGGTTTTTGTGGTTGTTCAAGCCCCCAGGGTTATTGCGGATAGTAAACACATGTAAAAACCCTGATACCACGCAAAAAAACGTCCATTTCAGGCCGTTTAAATGTTTCGAGGGTATAAATGCGTGGTTATTTTTCTACCTGCGTAATTTTGAACTAACTATAAAATGTTTCCAGGCCCCAGCTCATAATAATAAAAATTTCGAGGCGCAAAAGCGGAGAGTTGAAGGCCGGTTAAAACCAATGTCAATGCCCGGTTTGCGTTCGACAACAGCGAGGAGCGCTCTGAACGTTTTTTGCCAGTGACGTGCGAAAATAAATATAAATTCGTAAAATGTATTACTTTTTTGTTACCTAGTTGGGTAGCTTAATTACTTCTATTACAGTAATGTTCCCAATAGTATAATAATGTACAGTGTCCTGCGATAATTTTTTTATTAATGATTACATTTTGGAATTACATACCTTTTACTGTAATAAGGATAAAAAATTACCTACTAACTCGACAATTTTGTAATAAAAGTTTTTGTGCTTGCTTGTAAGAACATCGAAAAGGTTTATAAGAAAAACCTGTTTTTCTCCCTTTTTCCTACATATGTCATCAATGTACAATTAGTCAAATCTAGACCTAATATTGGTTGAATTCCAGTTGTATCATTATTGATCAACACTAAAATTTTATATATGTACTTATGTCGGGTTGTACCCTCATCTTTGGTGGTTGGCAGTAGTATTTTTCTTACAATCACAGAAGCCCGGTTATTTAATTTTTAATTTACTAATCACGCAGCTTCGATTGTGAGTACATAATGCCTGTCAATGTCATTTATGTTACAGTCAGTTATTGGTTAGTTAATTAATTATTAATATTATACCTTTGGGCAACCCAACACTAGTATGTAAAATTTTAACTAGCTATTTTCCCTACAAACATTTTAACAAGTAGGTAAGCAACAAATAGTTAGTATTAATATCATGAAGTAAGCCCGATTTTAATGATATTTTTAAAAGAAACGTCAATTTTGACAGGTAACAAAAGTCACGTGACTTCTTAAAGACCAAGCCGAGAATAAAAGCGAGTTAGTTGTATTCCTCAGCAAAATTCCCACTCAATGGGTAAAAGGACGTAGGTACCTTCAATATTTTAATTTAAAAAATTTAATATACCTTTTTGTTATCACTTTACTACTGCCACTGGCAAATTAAATAGTCACTTAATATTCCAAAATGAAGTGGGCGGGCTCATGGCCTTCGCCCAAGTGGCCGATTTCAAGGATTTCGCCTAATTTGAGAGGTCAAGTGCGCCATGATCTATCAGGAAACGCAATTGTTTTTGATTTCAACTGTTTTTGACTGGTCAATCAAGTTGGTAATAATTTCCACATGTACTTGTATTATACATTACCGCAGGGACGGCCATCAGGATTTTTACGGATTCAGGGTTACCGCTGACGTATCTAATCTGTGATTGGCCAGAAAAAAGATTAATTTTCAAACGCGGAAGTTTTTGTTGTATATCGGAACATTGTTAATGTGTTTAGTTTTCTTCCTTGTTTAAACATGGAATTGGAATTTTATTGAATGTTTAGGAAGTAATATGCACGCTAACGGGTGCGATCATGACGAATATTTCAACCTTGTAATTTGTAATAATAAGGTTGAGTTTTTTTTTATAAAAATGCATAAGGTTTTCACGTCCTCGAGGAAAATTGACAATAATTATAAGTATTGTGGTTTTATTATTTTTCTTATTATTTATCAATAATACAATAAGCTACCTCGCGATAAATTTAAAAGAATTTTAAAACCATTAGCCATCATCATTTATAAATTGTAATTTAACGGTTTCTGCCATGTCAAAACATTTGTGCAACATCAACAAAAAAATAACCAAAATCTTAAGATCGTCTACAAAAGAAATCTATTATCCACGCTCGACGGGCATAAATCTTTTTCATTATTAATTCAATCAAAGAAGGCATCTTTTTTTCAACACTTTCACTCGTCGTTATTTTATTCTATATCTTCCAGTCAGCCATTCTAACAAAAAGGGTCTTCGACTATCCCTCAATGTGCACACACACACACGCATAACACAAAAGTAAAAGTGGTCCAAGCAACAAGCCATGATACGCTCCGATACGCGATCTTTTTTCAATAACAGCTCGTCACTATATGCTTTCTCCTTTCTCCACATCTTTTACCTGTCATGTAGCTTGTAATCTAGTGAACGTTGTTAGTTCAAGGTCAGATGGTGCGTGGCGCATGCGGTGTTGCCGGATTTCGTCAGCACACCTGCAAGAGGTTTTGATGGGCGAGGGTGCTGCAAGGGTTGGCGATTGCAACCCTTATTTGTGCAAATGGGGTAATTGGAATGTGAAAGGTGTTGGGTTTCGGATGATTGGCGGGGCCCATGGTTAGGTAATAACGGGGTAGCATGGCTACAGGGTGAACATTATCAAGTCGGCACATTTTCTTATTAGCTTTTTAGGATTGGAAAAGTTCTACAATAAAAACAAGGCAAAAAATTAGAACATCTTTTAAATTAACTTTAATTATTCATATATCATTATTATTGTTTGATTAGGTTTTAAGTGATTTTAAAAATGGCGTAATATTTCATAGTTAATACGACACGATAAAAATTATCTTAATCACTTATTATTTTTCAAATAGGTCAACGTTCTGAAAATTATGCCGGGACTTGAGAATCGATAACAGGTCTGGGACTGTAAACATATTTTTATTAAAATAATATAACCCCCACTCTTTGTCGCGTACGTCCTCTTTTGCAAATTTTTTATTTTCGCCCTGAAACACGAACAAAATATAATAAATATTTTGGAAATAGTCTCTTGCTATGCAATGAAACACTAAAACACCACCCAGGCCAATAATAAACGTTCCCACGTTCCACCCTTTACGCCCCAATAACACATGTCTTGTGCCCTACTTTCATTTTTTACGTTTTTTGCCCAATTTCCTGTTTCCACCCTTCCCTATTTTTTGCGTACATCCTGTATACTGACCTCGAAACGCAAAGGTGCATACGACGAAACGTCAGACCCTTTTTTTTGGCCCTTTTCGATTAAATATTGTTATTTCCATTTAGGGCAGATGGTCTATGCAATTTTAACCAATCCATTTATTATATCTGATGCCCGCCATTATCAATCTACCTGTTGTTGAGATAATAATATCCTTTTACAGATTTTATACCTACGTATGTGGAATTCGGACGGGTTTTTGTGTAAAACTGAAAAGGCCCCTTGGCATTGTTGGCACCCGAAAGGGTTCCGAAATAGGGTAAAAAAGGATTTCGCGAACATCCGCCCTATTGTTTTTTTTGCCTAAAAAACATATTTAATCTGTTCGATATATTGAATTTCAAGAAGAACCCTTTTGTTGACACGTAATTGATTTTCGAATTTCGAAGGGTTGTGTAGTTTTTTTTATAAAAAAAAACTTAAATTGATTAAAACCCCTTTACTGAAAAGGGCATATTAATACATGTCTACCTAAACAATAGACGAATAACGAACGCCAAGAGATATATTTCTAAAATAGTTGCCGGCGTCCGGTCGTCACAAATTATCACCAGTAAAATTACATTTTTTGAGAACATCCGACCAAGATTTATAAATTCTTCTGTAAGGTTACCAGCTCTATGCAAAACTACATATATCTATATATTAAATTAGGTCAAAAACATTACTTACTCTTGGCCCGAATCCTGTCCATGATTTTTAATGGATGTTTTAAAACTTTTTAAATTTGGACTCTACTAGATATTGAAAGATTCAATGAACTTTAGTAATTATTTTTGAGGTTTTCATTGGCTGGCTTCTTTTTCTTCAATCTTTCTTTTTGTATGAAAATAATGTTCCCATACTCACAAAGATATTCCCTTTCCATTGGTGAAAAAAACCTTAATAATTTGCTTATTTTCGTAATTTGGGCTAAGAAATCCGCAATTTAACACGGCACGGATCCACTTGACAATGGTGACATTTTGCAAGCCAACAAAATCCCGCTAATTTATTTTTCAGGCCGTAAAATCTTCGCACTGGCTGATATCTGAAATCGGATTCTTGATTCGCTGGAAATGAGTATAATTGCCGCTGAATTTTACAAAATTGTTTGTGTGAATTCCGAGAAAATCACGTTTGAAATAGCGTTTAGAGGGATTTTGTTAGTTTGCAAAATGTCACCATT
This sequence comes from Polydrusus cervinus, assembly GCA_935413205.1. Lineage (NCBI taxonomy): Eukaryota > Metazoa > Arthropoda > Insecta > Coleoptera > Curculionidae > Polydrusus > Polydrusus cervinus. The sequence goes on along the minus strand of OW284512.1, from coordinate 79,364,474 downwards.
GACTTAATTTTGGTATCCACTGGACAGCTAAAGTTTCCAAGCGTTGCTTATCCATGTAATTAGTATTTTAATTTAGGAATTTTATGGGCCAAAAATACTTACTAAAGATTATTGTATATTTCGAAAAATGAAGGTAAATCTGGAAATCCGTTACACGAGAAACACAGTTTAGGCATGCGTCTTTTAGAATATTTAAACTGAAGTAAATCGTACGTACCAATTTGGAGAAAGTAAGTGACAGCGAAGGGCAAAAATGGGCTTATTTTCCATGCAGTGATGGAACTCTTAAAATCGAAAAAGTCATGTTAACTTTACCGTTAGAAATAACGATACAAATGAACTTATTGTTTAGTGACCCCGAGAAGAGGTCACAAAACAAAACAAAAACGAACTAGTTTTGTAACACGACTATTTTACTACTTTTGACGTAAAAGTAGTGGTTCTGTATCTACAATCTATATTCTAGATCTTTGAGTTTTGTATTATGTCCAAGAATAGGCCGTTTTATGGTTAACTGATTTTGCTTATGTTGTTATGTGTAATAATTTTATGATCGTTCTCACAAACTTGTTTACTTTTTTTTTACTTTAATCGGTTGTTCTGTTAAAGAACAAGTGAATGAACCATATATGCAGTAAGTAAACATTTAGCGTTTCATTTGTAAACATTGAATAATGTAAATAAAACCTTATAAACGTCAGTATTACCTATAAAAAATACTCGTATGTATTTAGCAGGTTATTGATCTTAGCCGACGATATGTTTACCGGGTGGTGTACCACCAGACTGGCCTTAGGAAACACCATATAAATTTGGCTACATTTAAATATTAACTCCCCTAGTAATTTGACAGGAAAATTATATTAGGTTCCTGCATGAAGGAGTCGCGCACTAAGTTCCATTATTTTTTATTAAGTCAATTAAAAGTTATTTAGAAATAAATCTTTTTAAAATATATTAAAGAATGGTTTTTCTTGGCCCACAGGATTTAATTTGCCTTTAAATAAAATAAAAATATCACCACAAAGGAAGGCGTACGGATCAAAGGGCCCGACAAACATTTTCGGTCGATTTGTTCATTAATTTATGCCGCCATTTTTGTATGCCGTATTTATTTGAAAAGTTTTTAATTCTTTTTATTTCGGCAATACAATTGAATCCCGTCAGCTAATAAAAATCCCACCTACCCACCCAATCATTGTTGTTTTTTTAATACTTATTGCTTTTTTATAACGATTCTTTCAAAATAACTTTTAATTGGCTTATAAATACAAATTTGCTGTAAAATTAATAGTGGAGCCAATATTTGAGGGTAGCACAATTTGCATGGTATTTCATATGGCCAGTCTGGCGCTGCACCACCTAAAAAGGTCACCACCACATCCACATGTAAAATAAGCCTTTTTTTGCTCTCCGCAATCAATTGATCCATATTGAGACATACGATTTCCTTTAGTTTAAAAACAATTGACAGGCGCATCCTCAAAACGGTATTTGTCATTATTGCAATTGATTTTCAGATTTAAGTTCCATTTAAAAAAAATATATAAATTTACAAAAATGACCCCTACATTTTAAAGAATTATTTTCTAAAAACCCCATCTTCGATGATGAACTTTTAAGGAGAATTTCCAGAAATAATTAAAATTTTTTTGCATTGTCTGATTCCTGCATTTAAGGTAAACATAATGTAACTACACAAATTTTTTTGATGTTGTTGTACAGAATACATTTAATCAGTTTATTCGGGGTTTATCTAAAATTAGCATAATTGCAATTAATACTTACTTAATTGACATCAATAACGTATGGCAGTATGTTAAACTTGAATTTGTGCCAATTTTGTTATTGATATAAAATTCTTTATAATTTTATATAAAGTTACTACTTTATCGAATTTGACCCTTAAAATTTCTCATCTACCTTATTTATAAATAACGTTATCGTAATCATTCCAAAACGATCGAAAAGTCCCTCATAGTCGGTCATTCACGTTTGTGGCGCAATAGTTGACCGCTTTCGCCGCGCGATGGCGCTCACCACATCGCAGCGAGCTTTGAATGCGCGGGTGAATGACCCACAGAACCAGCGAGTTCGGAATCCGGCAGTTCGGTAACGGTATCACTCTGTTGGCATATAGATCAATGCACTTACTAAATATGAAAGGGCCTTTCCATATAATGCGGCGTTGCGCGATTGGAAAATTCTAGAAATTTCGAAATTAATGGTTATTTATTGTATTTAGGTTAGAGACTGTGTTAAATTGTGTTGTCTTACCTATGCATCTTTCGAGTTGAAGGCTCGCCCTTACTTGTGCAGTGACATTTATGCTTCTGTCTCAGCATAATCAATAACCTTTTCTATTAATTTCAAAATATTTTTGTTTTTAGTTTGAGTTTTTAAATGTTCGTATTTAATAAAACTAAAAATTGTATGTGTTAAATGACTTATATATGGTGTCCTGGTTTTTTAAGCTCTGTGTTCTGTTTATTGGAACATCTAAGTTGGCAATCCTATATTTGGGCTTACATTTTCGTTATTCCCCCTCTTTCTATCCAGAGCTCAAACCCGTTGCCCCCATTTTGGCGATTATACTCCATTTTGCTCCAGTTAACTCCCATTTCATTGCTCTGTTGTATGCTTCGTCGTCTCTATGTCTTAGTTTTAGTTCGTTCACCTCTCGCCCCAGCTTTTTAATCAAAATTTAGGTTAAGAGGTCTTTTCATTAAAAATGCGATTCTTTGTTTAAATAAGTCATTGTAGTATTGTAGATGTTGGCATGGGTCTTTTAGAAAAATAAATGCTTATAATTTCAGTAGTGCAGCTTTTAGATCCTAATTTAATATACATTAATGGACTTTCAAAGTTGTAAGAACTTTCTACATACGATAATGAATTGTTAAAAAAATATATATATTTTTCCATGGTAAAAGTAATTATCCTTTATACATCAAGTTTTATAAAGAATTTTACATTTTTGGTATTACCTTTGGTCGATTTTTTAGTTTCTTTGTTGCAAGAAAACTGTTATTTTTTACTAATGAGTTTTTAAGTATTGCCGAATTTGATAACTGTATTCTGCAAGAATAAGAATTAGTTAGTACGTGTTATACATTTTATACCATAATACCATCATGTACTCGTTACGGATTTAAGACTATATAATATTTGTTACTTATGGGATAGAGTATTGTCGATTATTATAAGAATAATGCCATCTAGTGACAAGTTTACAAGCTCACTTCAGCATTTTTGACGTTCATGGCATTTTTTTCCTCTGACTTCGTACAACCCGCTGCTCTCGATATGAAAGCGGTGGGTCACTGACAGTAATTTTGGACCTGGAGTATATAAACTTTAACAATTAACAATTTAATACGATAATGAACGGTAGGGATGTTCCAATATACCGAAAATATCGATACTGAGTATCGATCCCTCGATCGATCCATACCTTATATTTAAGCTATCGATACTTTAAAAAATATCGATATTTAAAGTATAGAAAAAGTGCAGTAAAAAAATGCTTTCGCATTAGAAAAAGGGGTTTGTAAAAACGCAGAATATAGAAAAAGTGTCTATAAAAAAATGCTTTCGCATTAAAAATGTTTTTACTCGTATATATGACTCATTAAATATCGATACAAAATTACGGGTATCGAAAGGTAAAATATCAATACTCCTTATGGGACGGACGGAGGTATCAAAATAGTAATCAAAACTAAGGGAACATATTTTTTGTAGACTCGTGATGATTTTATGTATGCATTTTAATTTACTCTTGATAAAGACTACATAATAAGAAGCTTTGACATGATTTTCTCGCCCTGTATATATATATCCCAAAACCCCCCAATTAAAGTAATTTATTCTCATAAATAAAATGTGTTGACGACGGACGGTATAAATTGAGCCAATTAACCTAAATTCGTATTCACCCGCTTCGAGAATCTCACGCTTCAATGGATTTAAAAATTCGGTGTCCCCTTTTCGTTCTAATTAAAAACACACGAGGTTAACGACTTTGAAATGGAACGTCAGGTAATAGCGAGAATTGTTATTGTTGATGAATTGAAAAGCGAACATTTAGCTAAATCTTTCATAAACAAAATATTATTGAGTAATTATTGTGGTTGGGAAAAAATATTTCAATTTAAGTTGACGTATTACGAGGTTAGCAAGGGCGTCCATAGCACGTAAATCAGGGGGTGCAAACTGATCGTGACAAAGAAAAGAGGTCCTCGGCTGATACCTTTTTTCCTTCCAGAGTGACTTATAAAAAAATACCTCGGCGGGCTGATACCTCTTCGCCTTTCAAAGTGACTTCTAAAAAAAAGTCTTACTCGCGTTCTTTCCAGCTTGACTGAGATAATTTCAGCTATTTTTTGGTTCCCACTTTAAAAAATACGTGGTTTTCAATATTTATTTCCGGCCGTTCCGGAGATACGAGGCTTCGAAGTTGTGCTTTTAAAAACAGCCTTATGAGACGTTCTATTTTTTTAAACTTGCTGTTTACTTGTTTACCCAACGTTATTAGTGTATTTGTATAAGTCACTACCAATAAAATATTTTAAAATATTTTTGTTAAAACTTTTCTTGTTACGTCAAAAGAGGTTTTTTGAATATGGCACCCAAAAAAAATTTCGCCACAACTTTGGTGACACAATTACTTCATCATATAAAAATCATCATTATTTTTTAATTCTGATACTTTTTGTGACAAAAATTGAGCCTCACGCAAAATTAAAAATAAAAAATTAAGAACAAGACGCTTCTGACCTCCTACCTCTGACCTTTAAATATCGTCTTATTCTTTGTAATTTCATAATATTTTACGGTAGTATATTTAATTTTAAAAATATAAAAAATTTTCCATGATGTCACACCTACTCGTTTTGCGTCTCCAACAACTAGTCTGCTAAACAAAATTTGGCAAAAATAAGCCTAAAAATTATCTCTCTGTATTTGAAAAATTAAGGGATCTGTAAATATCACCTATTTATTACGTTGATTGAATTGCAAATTTTATAGAAAAAATTTTGCATTGTAAATTTAATTGTCAAAAAAATGTCCCAAATAAAAAACACAACCGCTGACATACTGATAATTTTGCAAAAAAATAACACAAATACCAATTTTATCACCTTGTCACCTTTTATTTTAGAACAATAGCCCAAATAACCTCGGCTCGCGGAAACCTCCTTATCAGTCACGTACACTCCTACGTACGTAAAAGCCTACGAACGGAGATAGCTTATTTGGGGCCGTACGGGAGGGAGCGAGATAAAAAATATCCAGGCCGCCCCAATTTTTGAACTTTGCCTAAGGATTATGGGAATTACTCTATGGGGGTCAACGAACCCGCAATTGTAGAACCTGCGCTGTCACGCCGCACCGTTAGCGCGCGCCAAATTGCAGCACGAGTGGCAACGTTGCCGGTTATTCGCGTGGGATTCCCTAGTTTTTCGCGAAAAATTATTGTCCCAAGACTGCTTTTATAAATGACGATTTTTTTTGGGCAATTAAAAAAATACTTTTAAAAACTCCTGGTGCCAACTTTCTGTCGGCTACTACAGCAATAAGGAAATATTGTAAATTCCTTGTGTAATAATAACTCTAGCAGTTTTACTTTATTTATTTGGGTTTCTGTAAACTCTTACTTTTCTCAGGCAAGAGTTCTTGTGTCTGGTGTAGATACTCGGCTTGGTTTGTTGGGAAAAAAAATATGATCAGCCGAATTATTGACAACATCGCGCAGAATGGCACCCGAGTGTGTCCGAGTCATCAACCTACATTTTCGGTTGTTGACTTCGCTTGGGTCGCGGTCGAAACTATTCTTCGAAAAATTAAAGTCTATCTAGGTACGTTCTTAATTATTCTTTCTTGGTAAAATGGTATCTTGGTTGGATATCCGCCTACGCACACGAATCGTGGTTTCCCCAACCGTTATGATGGTATTATGGGTCAACTTTTCGATCGACTTGTTTTTGTTGTTATAATACTTATAATTAATTAATTTATGCAAATAGGATGAAAAAACAATTCATCACCTTAGTCTATCCTGCATCTACATGACCATTAGAAAACCATAGAAATTCTTAAAATTTTACTTATGGGCTTTGCATGAATGTGGCCAAATTTTTATATTACACCAGAAATATCGTTTTTCCACTACTAACTTTAAAATCACTCATTATTGACCGTTTATTAACTTTAGGAAATATCGTTTTTCCACTACTAACTTTAAAATCACTCATTATTGACCGTTTATTAACTTTAGAAATCGTTTTTCTTTACCCCATGCCAGAAGCCTCTATTATTGACCATCGTTATTGACAACGGTCAATAATAGAGGCAAAAACAATATAAAACAGTCAACTGGACCTTTTTTTATTTTATTAAAAATATATGAAAACGTCATGTTTAGATAACCAGGTTATCAAAAAGACTTGAATTTTTTTATGAATCGACAAATACTGACAACTAAAAATGCCATCTAACAAGATAAAAAAAAATGCTGCAAATTTCAAAGCGCAAAGGTAGTGGAAAAAATAATATATTTACCACGGTTTAGACAACTATTATTGCCCTCACGTCCTCGGTCTATAATAGTATCTGTCTAAACCTTGGTTAATAATATACTATTTTAATAACTTCAGTTTTTATTTCCTGAGAGGGTATGCAGATGACAAAACAACCTTGCGACAGGACGTCCAGTGTTGAGCTGGTCAGTTCAGTGCTCTCATGCACCGTTGCCCGCCATTATGCGCTACGAATGCATGGCACCCACGATCTAAGGTCACCGGAGTGCACCGACCCTTCACGAATTATTCCTGTATCTTCACTTTTCTGTTATTGTATGAATGTTTGTAAGTGCGTGTGCGTTATTATCACTGTAAAGCGATTTGGGTTTGATGTAATAAATATTTTATTGTTGGGTGATTTCGGTTTGATTTAGAAAATATAGGGCAGTCTTGCCTTCGTTTTTTTTTTAATTTCTAAGTGTACCGGCGACCAAAAACAAGTTTTATCGAATGCATAGTCTAAAATTCTATTTAGCGGCGTTCTTATGTCGCTTATACTGTAAGTTAACTGGATCTTTTTTTGTATGTCTCACCTATAATAAAACATTTGAAACTACTTTCTTGAAATGTAATCATATCCAAAAAAACTAACATGCCAAAACTAACCTTGTATTTGTCCATTCCGATTATCTAATAAAAATAAGAATATTTTCTTTCTTTGTTTATTCCAATATCGAGGTCCTTAACCCCCCGCCGTTTCTCGCTAATAAAAATGCATGAGTTGACACAGTTTGATTTAAAAAGAAAATTAGTCTTTCTTTATCAAAACGAGCTGTATATTTATTCGTGTTTACATTCGATAAGAGAAATGATTATGTTTGAAATTAATAAAATTTGTGTCATCAGTTCTTTTACACGGACAATGAGTATATTAACCTCGAGAGTATAATGACGTATAAGGCTTTAGAGTAGATCACTTATGTATAGAGAGTCATACGAAGTTAACCCAGTTATTAAATGGTACAAAATATAAATATGTTGGTCTTATGCAGCAGGATTGATAAAAATCATGATTACAAAAAAAAAATATCGATAATTTTTGATTTTTTTTTAAAAATCATTATTTTTTTGATTTTTTAAAAAAATTTACCAGCTTTTACCAATGTTATTATTTTTAACTGCTTATATTTTGTTTTGTTAAGTAAACAAATATTAATAACACTACATAAAAATGCGTCTGGGTTTTATTTTTTGTATGAACACATTTTAAGTGTTAAAATTTTAAAACTCTTTTTTTTTAATGAATCATGATTTAAAAAAAATCATACTGATTAAAATCATGATTTTAAGCGTGATTTTAATCATCTCAACCTTGTTATGCAGCACAACATAACTTAGAGATAGGAAAAACTGCTATTGGGAAGAATTAAGAGTTCCATGGTCTCAGAGAATTTTACTCTCCGTTACAATTAAGTGGCGACTTTAAAGTCACCGACGTCACTGTTACTGCAAAGACGCTGAATGTTTCCACATTGAAAGAGGAGGCGGTAAAAGAACCCTTTAAAGTTCGGGACTTCTTAATTATGTTTTTTACTAAATTATCTTCGAGCGCCCGCGCATAATTGGTTTAAAACGATCTTTGAGGCTAAAGTTTCTACCGGGGCTTTAAAGTTTTCGAAACAACTTGTCAATAACTATTAAGTCCCACGTGGGACTTTACCGAAATATACACTCAAAGAAAAATCATTGTAAAATAAAAAAAAATGATAATGATTCAACTAAAATCCAATATGTTTTTGCTTCATTAGTGTTTCTATTTAAGTTAATAACAAATCCTTTGATTTTAACGCATTTTTAAAATACGCGTGGTCATAGTCATTCTTATTGGTTAATCCTTTTAAAACGTCGCACCGTAGTATTTGAAGTAAAGAGATACCATTAAGCAATTGAAATGACCTATCTATTTCAATGAACATGAAACACTATTATTTTTATAATAGTTCTGTATAGATTTAAAAACCGATAATAACATTTTAAAAGTTAATTTCATTTAAAATAAAAATGATATCCCTTTGATTTAAAGAGAAAATTATTTTACTTCCTGGGCTTTCCTTTTATTTTTAAATTAGGTTCCATTGATTTCAAAAGTTACAGCAATATTATAAGTTGTTTGTAAATTTAAATAAAATTGTTTTCTTCATGAATTAAAAAGAAATGTTTATTAATATATAAGTATTTTAGTACTAACATTTTAAATAAAATCAACATTAAATGTATAACAATAATATTTTAATAATTTTGCATGGGTAGTATACAAAAATAACGTAAAAACAAGATTAAACTCTAGTAACTAACAAAGACAAACAAACTAAAACATGTACTTGAAACTAAAACATCACTAACAAGAAACTGTATAAAAATAAGGCGTATCTAATAGTCTTTCACTGGTAAACTTTGTTACACAAATCGCCGGGTTTAGTGTTATCGCCATTTTCCAGGATAATGCTTGCTGGTTCTGCCATATCGCCATGGGAATATGTAACCGCCGTGCCAATTTTTTAATTCTCACGTGTTAACACTCTAAAAGTGTATTGTAATTTTAAACTAAACTTTATGCACAACCTTTATTCACACTACACTACATTCGGACACCATTACCGAAATGCACATGGACGTCAACAGCGGCTTTCTGCGCTTTCTGATGTCCACGCCAGCATGGCAGTCGGCGTTGACCAGGTGGCCACTGCATCGAGTTTCTATTGGACAGTACAAGGTTTTTAAAATGTTGGCGAATCTTATAGAAACAATATCTTCTCGTTCTTAAAATAATAATGTTCACATAAAATTAAAAGGATGTCTTATTGATATAAGCAGACGAGGAAAACATCTTCATATAATAATGCATTGCTGTTTGATTCGAATGTCGTTCTTTTAAATCATATAGCCGCTAATAATAATTGATTGAAAAGGAAATACTATTAAACATTTCAGAAATAAAAATGTGTATATTTGATTGTATCGTCGCCCTATTAATGTAAGTAGACAAGTAAAATAATTTAGCAATGCTGCTTTATTTTAAATGTGGTTCTTTTGAATTATATGAGTGATAATATTTAATTTAAAAAGAAGTTATATTAGATATCCAAGAAAAGGAAATTCCCTTAATTTTAAATAATTACGTTTTTATTATGTAAGCAAATCAATATCATATCCTTAGCGAACGTTAATGAAGTAAATAATTTTAATAAATTAAATTAAGCAGATCAACTTAATTATTTTAACGTGATTTGTTGTGCATTTTAAAGCGTATAAATTTTCTGAGTGTAGAACTCAGTCAGTTTCATACCATGTAACCAATAATTTTCTGAGGGAACTAACTACAAGGTCAATTTCAGAGTTATGTTGTAGTAATTGAAACTACCAAATCGCGAGGAATTAGAAATCTAACGTATAAGAAGGTACTTTTGAACCTTTGGTACTGGTTTAATTACATATCAGTTGTGATTTTAATGACAGCCGAACACTCGCATCTAGTTTATTTTAATTATATTTAAATATAACATAACCACATTATCACACTACAATGATCTTGCAACCAAAGTTTTTTCAAAATGCGTCTCGTAATTATTCAAGTCATTGGTTGCACTGGCCTTACGAAACGAAATGCTCTCGCAGGGCAATGACACTTGCATGTAGCGTTACAAAGAACTTACGAGAGTCAGTCATTCACTGGGTGACGTAACTACGACGGATTTGTGACGTGCTATCGAGGTGTGCCGGTTTTTATCGGTGAATCACTGTTTATTTATGTACCGTTGAACCATATAGCGAGGGCCCTACCAATGATAATAAATATTCTGTAAAAAAATATTAGCAAATAGCTTATAGGTTCTACATTCTGCAAAATTTGTTAGCGTACCTAAATACACAAGTGCCGTACCTAGTATGAAAACAAATATTTTAATTAAATGTCATTAAAAGCTATAATATACGCCAGTAATGGTAAAAATCTATTGGTTCACAATAATTTGTAAAGGTTAATAACCTGAGATGCCCCATATTTTTATGATAATATTTCTTATGTTTTTCATCAGTCATTAAACAACAGTTTGCCCTCGATCTTATTTTCTAGTATTTCAATGACATCAGAGGTTTTTACGAATATTACAGACTGTATATCGAGATACCGAAAAAAATTTATTAACTTGGAACTGATGAATCATTATCGATCAACGACCTATAGTGCCCCATTTGGTTCCTACAATAACGGTTTATCTGCAACAATCTTTGAATTTTTTATCACTATGAAGTGATAATAGAATAGATGTAATCGAAAATGAACCGAAGTTCAATTCTGGTGTAACTCAGTGTATAGAAGTATCCATACCAAACCCAAGGTCTCTCACAACTTGTTCATCCCTCGTTTGTTAAAGTGGTTCAAAATACGGTTCTCTTTTAATGAATTGTTCTACTTAAAGCCCATTTATTCGCTACTTCCAATTTAATTTTTTGACTTGGACATCTATTTTCTGCTTTTACTTATGTATGTATTTCATTAATGCAAACAATACATTTCCATATCACAACTTAAAACAAACTCTATTTGCTAATATCAATCAAAACCTACATTTCGTTATGCAATTTGTTTTTGCACAAAATAACCACTTCAATGACATCCTTAATTTTCGCAGCACTTGCAAAGAATACAGAGTATGTGTAACTAATTCGGCGGACCCTACATTGCATAACAGCCTTGGTTTTGACAAAACCAAATGATTTCGGCAATACCAGCGTATTGAGAATAATGTTAAACAATAATCCCCAAGTTGGGCGTTTACGTAATGAATTTAGACATGTTTATCTTTTAATCTACCCAGATTAAAATTTAATTAATACAGTTTGAGAACTTGTACCTTTATCTATTTATTTTTAACTGGCAGGAAATGGAAACAAATGCACTGAACACTCGACCTGAACAGGGTCGTATTCAGAAGTTTATAATACTTATATGGCTGCCAAGACAACCACTGCACTATGCAAATTCCAATTTGCTAAAATTTAAATAAGTTTTAAAGTAATGGAACATGTTGTGCAAAATAACGCTACAATATAATCGGAAAACGTATTTGTACAAATGCGAAAGCTCCTGTACCCACAACCGGATTTACCATTTTGCCGCCCATGGTCTAAATTTACATTGCCGCTCTTTAAGAGCCTGCTGTTTTTAAAGGTAGACACTACTTAAATCACTTCTAAAAAAACGCCTTTCTTCCGCAGTAACTTCCAGAAAAAAACGTGAGCTCTCCCATGTGAAACTAAACTTTCCCCCCGGTCCCAAACTGACTTCTAAAAAACCTCATCCCTGTTATAATTCACACAATTTCATTTATTGCAATAAAATTACCGAATATCGTTTGAAATTTTGCCACCCTCCGAAAATTTTTCCGCTCTAGGCTCAACCCTACTCAGCCTATTGGTAAATACCAGTCGCATTGAATGTTCCGATCGAATCGAGCGTTTCGTGGTTGGGTTCTTTTCTATCGCTGCCAGTTGAAAATAAATACACTTTAGATCTTGAATAAACCCAAAAAAAAAAAAATAGAGTTAATAAACTTTATTTTAGGAAGTTTTTGTACACCGACCCTTATACAATCTGGCCAAATTGCAACTAAAAAGTGTCAATTTTTATTCTATGTGTCTTCTACTCGTCATTAGAAATACTTTTAGTGATTACTGATTATTCATTCACATCTAAGGTCAGTTCCGTACTACTCCAACGGTTTGTTACAATAATTTATTAATCTAAAGCCCATAAAACAAACGGTTCAAAGGCCTTCTTTAACCGTGGTTAAAAATAGAACAGCAGAAGTGCGCGCTCTTTGCGTACATTAACTCGCGAGTACGTTGACACCAGTAGTAGTTCCTCGGTCTTTACGAAGAAGCACATAAATCGGTCATATCTCCGTGACGTAACAGTGACAGTTGGCGTGACGTCAGAGGCCGCTGAACTATTCGAGAAACCCATATTTGGTTCTTAAAAGTTCCATGACCGGTCAATTTCCAACTCTTCTTTGCTGCGCTCTGGGGGCTTTAGGCAAAATAGCGGGAGTTCAACGCCCGCACCGCTCAGCGGCTATCGTTCTAAATCATATTGTTACATTGTTGTTGGTTAATTTGCAAAAATGAGCCGAAACTAGCGCGAGTTTAACTCCGCGAGATAACGCGTAACCCAATTCTAGTTCATCGGCCTGGTTTTCGGATAGTATTATTGTTCTGACCTGGTTATATACCGAATTTCAATAAACAAATTATGTGCTCCGATTGAGCAAGAGATACTACACACGGGTGTATTTGGCAACCTTCACACCATTCTATTTTAAATTTGTTAATTGCTAAATCACAACTCCGAAATTGGAAAGTATTGTTTACGTTGGTTCCTTGACTGGTCTTCTTATTTTGTTTTTCGAGTCTTCTGAATCGAGATAATAGCCAAATTTAGTTATTAGATTAAGATCTAAATTCCATATTATCATCAGAGGTGTTTCAAATTCCTCCCAGAATTCCAGTCCATTTAATCTGAAGTTATTTGCAATTTAGAGGGTGCAATGTCGCATCAAAGAATGTCTAAATCAAAAACACATTGATGGGGATGTGCCGTTTTCCTTTAACGTAAAGTAAAATGAACTGTCAAAATTAAAAGTAAAAACAAATAAAAACTTACGAGTTAATTGCTGAAAAGTGAATATGTACATTAAAAAATGCATGAAGTGTGATTTCTATTTGTAAACAATTTTGTTTTCTGTGAACTGCAGGATTATAATGGCGGCAGCAGACCAATTAATGCAATAATATTGTTTATAATTTAATGTAAGTGGCGCTACTTACGTTTTTATTTTGTTGCAATTATGATTTGAGCTAGTTTCGCCTGAGAGGTCGACGAACTCTTTCTTGGTTCGGTCGGTATATCTAAATTTTTTTCTCTCTCTCTCTCTTTCTTAACCTAATGTTGGTATTGGCGCTGGGTTAGGCTCCATCCCAAAATTGCCTAGTGTGCGAATAATGAAAAAAATTGCAATAATCTAGAAAAGAACAACGAAAAAATTAGGCGGTTGGGGCAACAGCACACTTCGAGCGGGTTTTACGGGTGACGAAATTCGTTCTGTCCTTGTCGGGTGCGGTGATTTTCAGTGGAAGCGAGAGAGACCGGAGACTCTCACTTTCACGCGGTGAACTGGCCTCGCGAGCTCACTTTGGAGGGTCGACAACCGAAAAGTGGGTCAACTGGTTAACAGCCTGCGAACTCTATCGCCAGGCCTCAGTCGCACGTTTTACTCGACTTGGTTCAGACGTACGATCTGATCCATGATCAATTATAATTGTGTTTTGATCATTTATTCGTAATATGTCAATATAATTAATATTAATAATCAATAGTCGTCGAGGGTGTATTGTTTTAGCTAAATTATCCTTAAATTAATCACGAAAAGTTTTTGTAAAGTGAAAAATGATGGCTGTGTTACCGTTCGCCGAGTCCTTAGTAACAAATAACAAAGGGGTAGTAGGAGAGGGGAGAAATAGTGCTACTGATGAAAGCGCCAGTAGTTCGGGGTGCGAATCTTCGGACGAATGCTCAAATAAGGATTGTCCACAGGGTTTCTTCCGGCGCAGCATCCAGCAGAAAATCCAGTACCGACCGTGCACCAAGAACCAGCAATGTTCCATCCTCAGGATCAATAGGAACAGATGCCAGTACTGCCGTTTGAAAAAATGCATCGCCGTTGGAATGAGCAGAGATGGTAAGCATCAATTTTTTTTAAAATAAGTTTTTTCTAAATTAGAGGTAAATTACGGAAATTTTGTTGAAATTGTGAGGCAATTAAAGTTTAAAATCGAGAATTTGTTCACAAATTTTCGCAAACAAAGGCAGCAGAGAAAATAGGTCACCAGAGCCAAAGGTGAATGACCCTGCAAATTTTTATAGGAAAAAGGAAATGTTTTAAAAATTATTTTTCGTTGGTTATCCCACCCACATTAGTAATGAGCAGGCAGCTAATTTAAGATATAAAAAAGTCATCCCCCCCCCCCCCCCTCAAAAGGTTCTGTTTTATTTGCAACCAAAGTAACTAAAAACCCGCATAACAATGAAAAAAAATACTATTACAAGATAATATGCAAAATTAAAATGTTGTAACATCGTCCTAAATTTTGGAAGTTTTGTTAAAAGAAAGAATCAAATTACAAAAAAAAATCGTCATATGACAAAGACCCCAACGCAACAAATGCCATTTAATATTCTAGATGGATTTCTCGTGAGGTCAATGACCGTAAACAACAGTGGCACTTTGTTTTCGTTGTCGCCGATCGCCCGCTCTCGGTAAAATAGTTACCGTTACCTAGATAGGTGAAGAATATAGGTCGCCCGGCCCGCGGGGGTCGGTGACCGCGCTTGGCACAGCTAGCGAAGGAGATCGGCGCGCCGCAATCGTGAAAGTCCGAGGTGAACGAACTCTCGTTCAGGGGGTTCTTGCACAACGATCTGCGATCTGCATTGTAACTCGGTTGAGGTCGTCAACTCCGGTGCGTGAACGGTAACCCCAGATCGTTGTGCCACTTTTCGCACTTTCGTATGTCCCCCACATTAAATTTAATAGTTACGCAAAAGGCCGTTTTAAATGTTTAATTTTAATACAGCATTGACAAAATATTATTGGAATATTTTCAAAAATTTTTGGATCATTTTAAGTGGGTCAAAATATTTTGTTTTCGCGAAATAAAATTATTGTTTAATATTTTCCATTAAATTTTTATTTAAACTTTTATAAGATTTTTTAAAGCACTTTTGGCAATATTGGCATAGGTATTAATATTTTTCATAGTTGATCATTTTGATATAGTACCTAGGTAGGTACTTGATTTAGTAAAGCTTTCATTAGGTAAAAATGTAATTGTTTAATTTCTACCTGGTTTATACTGATAGAAAAACTTTTTTTGGTACGTTATTGTTTATTATTACAATCTACCCACATGGTATTGTGGTAATAACATTTTTGTCACAAACAATAAAAATATTTTTTTTTAATTGGAATGCCTAATAATAAACATATTTTACAGAATAGAGAGTCTATTCAGATATCATTTACGCTGAGGTAAACAAGCCTTGGTCAATAATACACAACCAGATTTTTAAATTTCTCGAGCTAGGTAGTACATTTTGGATACTTTTTGTTTTATTCAATACATTTTTAATGTTGAAATTTTCAAATTGAAATATAACATTTGTCAGAAAAACCCATTAATTTTTTTCTTCAGCATTAAAAAAGCTCTAAAATAATAAGTACCTACACATACGTTCATAAGTGCATGTTTATGAAATTAGAAATAAAGAATTATGTGTTTTGTTATTTTTTTTACAAAGAACAGTATAATAGCTCAAAATTACATACGGCGTAAAGATCTTTTGCAGACCCTACACGATCATTCAGACAGTCTTGATACTGAATCGTTAGGTGGATCAGACTGCGCTAAAATTTGCCGTGTTAAATTCCGGTTCTTCTTGCCATGAATTACAAAAAAATTAAGCAAATCATTGATCTTTTTTTTTCACCAACGGAAAGGTGGTATCTGTGTGGAAAAGTGACAACCCTGAAAATAATTACTCAAGTTCATTGTATGTAATATTGAAAAATATTTTTTCTATAAAAATAATTATCTGACACTCATCCAATATCAGTAGGGTCGATATTTAAAAAGTTTTTCAAAATCGATTACTAAACATGGCCAGAATTCGGGCCAAGAGAACGCAAAGTTTTTGATCTAATTTATTATAGATATAATTTCGCATTGACTGAGTAATCATGAAGAAGAATTTAGAAATGGTCGGATGGTCCTAAGGGCAAATTTTAAGAATTGAAGGCCGGACTGATGTAAATTTCGAGGTAAATTCAATGTCAGTCCGAATGATCGTGTAGGGTCTGCATATAGTAAAATTATTTAAACTTTAAGAATTTAGTTGATTATTTTTTAAAAAGTTAGATTAGAGAGATTAATGTGTAGAAAAGTATATTTGAAACCTTGTAACTTTCAATTACCACTACTATTCATTCATCTAATTGAATTCTCTTCCAAGTTACGTATTACCCAATTCCCAACATTTTTTCTTTTCACAAATAAAAGTTTACCTAATTTGGAGAAAGTTACAAACGCAAATTTCGTTCCCCGTTGACCGAGAATGAAAGTTTTCGTCCCTCTCCAAGGTTCGACACCGTAGCGATGAGAAAGCTGTTCATTTCGTAATCATTGCAATTTGTTTGTGTTTTTAATGTCGGAGAAATTTTTATTCGGTTTTAAAAGATCGATGAACTCTCACCATTCACCCACTTTGTAGTTTTCATTTTCACAATAATTCTACTATTGCAAAATATCATTAGACAAATCACAATAGTAAAAGGTTAATTATTGTTAATGTAATAGTAATAGCTACACCTTCTTTATTTTTTTTTTGTCCTCGACAATATCTGAAAGTAGCATTGACTAAACTTTTTCGTATTAAGGCTTTTTTCTTAAACGCCAAAAAAACTGTTTGTTTTTTCTAAAATTGTATCTTTTATTAAACAGGAATACTTTTTGACCATTTAAAATTAACATTTTGATAAAAATATACAAGTGATACTTAATTATTTGCTTTGAAAAGAAAGTATCCTAAAAGAAACCAACACATTTTTAATATAATCAAACTAAAGAAAAAGTTTAACATTCACAATTTCTTGCAATGGTATTTATTTCCATACTATAATTTTTTTAAAATATTTCCTCTATTTTCAAATACATATTATTCAGTTCGGCAACGTCGCGTGAACTAGTTTAAAATCTCATGAAAGCGCCGTGTAGGTGGCGGCGCCACCGACAAACACCTGAACTAAATCACTCGTTCGCGTGCGCGCCTACAGAATGGATCGAAGCTTAATAGGTGAATGACCTTAAAATTTGACCATGTTTTAAAGTCCGTGTTTTTGTGATATTAAAAGATAATGTTGGTGATAAATATTCAAGGTAGCCGTGCTACAGGTATGATATTGTTATTTTAAGTGTTTGTTTATATTTTGAAAGACCCAAGAAATTATTTTTTTTAGTCCCTACAAGGAAAAATGTTTACCCTAGACTAGAATCATACCAAAATGCGATATTTAAAATATTCAATACCGTTTTTTATATTTGGTTAAATAATTGAATTGACAATGAACAAAAATATTGTTTTAATATATTGTTATTGTTGTACTTTTTTTGTGGTGGTTTATCGGGTTGAAATAACGCATGGTGGACCCCCCTCTTTAAGCAAACGACTTAGTAGACAATTTCTTTGAATTGAATAACAATTTTCGAAAGTTGTCGGCCTGCAGCGTTCTATATTATTTTCTCATTCCTTAGATTTTTCTAAAAATGTTTTTTTCGCATCTATTCAGTTATTTGATATTATTACCCAGTAGGTACCTAATAAGGTTCTGGATCCGCCTCTGTCATGTCTTGTCGTTAACAAGAAATTAATTAAAAATAAATTTGTTTGTTATTGGAACATTAACTGTGTTATTGTCACAGTGATATCATATCGAGATAGACTCATTTAATTATATTTTCAATGATTACTCTAATGTGTTTACCTCGGAATTATTCCTGGAAAAAATTTCGTGTTTAGATTACAAAGTCGAAAACTAATCGCATGACGTGCTCATATTTTTTCAATAACCGTCAAGGTCACCGATCTAATTCGAATTGCGCATTTTCTCGCAACTTTATTATCCGGTACGGAAAAATCAAGGTGAAGTGTCAAAATTATCGTTTTTATCGGAAAAATTCATGCATAGTTACATCATAGGCGTCCGTGATCGGGTATTTGTTCAAAGTTAACGATTGGCGACGAAAATAACGGGAAAGAAAGTGCGAGGCAAGGTCACGCTGTTGCCACAAAAGTTATCAAAACAGTTAAATAAATAATGTAAGTTTGTACTGTTTTCAGATAGTTTCAAAAGTACGACCTACTATAATAGATACCAATAGTTTACAAGATTACGATAAGAGAAAGTACCTACAATACTTATCAATTTTTAGCGAGTTTTTGCCAACCAATAAAACCCCGCACTTAGAATTTTCAAACGCTAATATCTCGGCATTCACTCACTCCCGAGACCTAAGTTTTCGGTTCGCTAGAAAGAATGATATTTGCCGCCTAATCTGAAACAGGTGTCTACCAAATTGTATGTGTAGTTTTAGAGAAATTCATGTTTGATACATTTAGCGGGATTTTGGTGGCTGTCGAAACCTGCCTATTTATTAAAGACGCCGTGTTAAAAATACCGATCTACACGATTGTTTTCTGTTCTTTTTCATGTGACGGACCACTTGTTAATATCTTAGCGCTTAGCGTAGTATATTAATTCTTTCCAGCGAATCGAAAATCCTGTTTCAATTGTCAGCCATTGCCGAGATCTTAGCGCCTGAAAAATCGATTAGCGGGATTATTTTGGTTGGCAAAATGTCACCAATAAAAGAATCCGTTATATTTTCAACAGTAAACAGATTGAAAGTTTATATTATTAAGTAATTGTAAAATACGTGAACAGTAAGGGAGAACTGTAAAACGTGACAACGTCGCTTCATACCGCGGAAAACAAAGGAGTGGCGCTCGTAGGCGGCCGCGGTGACGGCCTTGACGCCGTCCTACCTCGCGTATCGGTCGGAGCGTCAGCGCAGCGCCTCAAGTTCAAGGGTTATGGAGGGGGCCGGGTGGGGAGCCGCGGACAACGCGCTGCTTTCGCGCCATTCGTACGAAACCGTTCGACAAAGTCGGGAATGCCAGGCCGCGCGCTCCTCCGCTACGCTGCTAGCAGCCCGCACGCTCGCATCGCGACAACAGACAAGTGCAAGATGGCAGAAGAGTTACCAATTCTTAAGGGGATCCTTAACGGGGTTGTCAACTACCATAACGCACGTAGGTGTCCATCCCTTATTAAGTGTTTTTTTTTAACGCGAAATTTTGCGGCTTTAGTGTTGAATTACTGAAAGAAAATACTGGACATCATGTTTTTACTAACAATGTGAAGAAATTGGCGTTTTTTTAAAACAAGTTTTATTAAGTGACGCGAATTAATTTTATTCGTATTTAAAAATTTGAATCGAGTGTTGTCAAAAAATATTTTTTTTTCTATTATTACAAAGGTCCATGTTTTCTTCCACTAATTCACGCTTTAAATGTGATAATCTACCTTATTTCGCCGGATTTGTTTAGGCATATTTTTTAAAATTCGTTAGGACCAGTCAATATTTTTGCACCCTAAAGTGCAAATCAAAATATTTTTATTGTCGATATTTTTTAGTGCATAAAGGCTCTTGTGGGCCCTTTTACCCAACAAACACTTTCGATGGCCTAGACTTTCTTCTCGTGAAAGTCAGATGGATTTCTCTATTGCCTTCGTATCGACACTTTCTCTTGTGATTTTATTTTAACAGCTGGCCCACATCTGTAATGTTTTAAATTATATTTTAGGATTTTAAAAAAACCATTCTAAAAAATATTATAAAAAAAAATAAAGTGCTTAAAAAAAAGCCTGTGACTAAATATGTTCTCTTTTTTTGCAGCCGTCAGATTTGGTCGTGTACCCAAGAGAGAAAAGGCCCGTATTTTGGCCGCCATGCAACAAAGTTCAAATTCCCGCACGATGGAGAAAGCTGTCGCCGCTGAGTTGGATGATGAGCAGAGGCTGTTGGCCACTGTGGTGAGGGCGCACATTGATACGTGCGATTTCACCAGGGATAAAGTTGAACCCATGCTACAACGTGCCAGGGAACAACCCTCCTATACAGCATGCCCACCAACTTTGGTAAGTTTATATTTTTTAAAGCTTTGTTTTTAACTCGACATCCAGTCAGGAACTGGGGACAAAACGGTAATTTCCCTTTCAAATTTTTAATATTTTTTATGTGAAAAAATAAGTGCGTAGTTTGATGTAATATAATTTATATTCTTTTAAAAACGACAAGTGTAAGATGTCGTCGCGGTCTAGTGTTTCCTGTAATATAACCAGCAGACCGAGGGACAGTGTGGGTCGGAAATAGGGTTGAAAAACAATCGAGCCCCGAACAAAGCATTGTACATGCGATATTTAATCCTAACCGACCGGACGACCTTGTCTACGGGGGGACAGGCGGAAATATTCAAGGTCCGCGGCTATTGTCGTCTCTATCGCACTCTAGGGTACAAGGTTACCGCGCACTTGAACGTCTCCGGATGACACTGCTCGAAAACAGCGGTGCGGAGGTCATTCGAATAATTTAAATTAATTCGTCTATAATTTACGATTTGATATTTTTCTCCGCTCAGTTTATCGGATAAAAAATAGAATCGGTTTACGAAATTCATACGTGACCTAGGCGCATATCGATCGTACATTTTTAACCTTCTGCCGGAACATTTAAAGGTTGTTCTATTTTTAAATTTGGCAGATACATCACACTCGCACACGAACCACTTAATAATAATAACTGTTTATTCCGATGAAATTCATAATTCACCTTGACTGATAATTTATTTCTTTGTTACAGGCTTGTCCGTTGAATCCAAATCCACAACCCCTAACTGGCCAGCAAGAGTTGCTTCAGGACTTCTCTAAGAGATTCTCTCCAGCCATCCGCGGTGTTGTGGAATTCGCCAAGCGCATTCCAGGATTCTCCTTGTTATCTCAAGACGATCAAGTTACCCTATTAAAAGCGGGTGTTTTTGAAGTGTTACTTGTGCGCCTCGCGTGTATGTTTGACTCTCAAACAGCCAGTATGATCTGTTTAAATGGACAAGTGTTAAAAAGAGACTCTATTCACAATAGCTCTAATGCTCGTTTTCTTATGGACAGTATGTTCGATTTCGCCGACAGAATGAATTCGCTTAGATTGTCCGACGCCGAAATCGGTTTGTTTTCATCGGTCGTGGTTATCGCTGCCGATCGCCCCGGTCTCAGAAATACCGAGTTGATTGAGAAAATGCACAACAAACTAAAGCATTGTCTACAAGCCGTGGTAACACAAAACCATCCCGGTCAGCTCCACATCCTAGATGAATTGATGAAGAAAGTTCCAGATCTCAGAACCCTAAACACTCTTCATTCAGAGAAATTGTTAGCGTTCAAAATGACAGAACAACAACAAATGATGCAACAGCAGCATCACCTATGGAGTTCTCCAGAGGAAGAAAGCAATAGCAAAAGCCCAGCTGCATCGTCGTGGTCATCATCATCAGATGTCACGATGGATGAAGCCAAATCTCCATTGGGCTCTGTATCCAGCACAGAATCGATGTGCTCTTCAGAAATGATCTCAAATGATTACCATCACGTTGCCAACCACATTAGTGCAAATGCTGCAAGCGCACCATTATTGGCTGCTACTCTTGCTGGTGGTCTCTGTCCACACAGGCATCGTGCTAACTCTGGCTCTACTTCTTCTGGGGACGACGATTTGGCAGCAACATCACATCTAATTCATAACGGGCTAACGATTACTCCAGTATCTCGGCCTCCGGTTACCCACAGATTTAGAAAATTGGATTCGCCCAGCGATTCTGGCATCGAATCTGGAACGGAAAAAGTAGACAAACCCACTTCGGTCTGCTCAAGTCCTAGATCGTCTGTAGATGATCATCACATAGTTGAAGATATGCCAGTGTTAAAGCGGGTGTTGCAGGCACCACCCCTTTATGACACAAATTCGCTTATGGACGAGGCCTACAAACCGCACAAGAAATTCAGAGCACTGAGGAACAAAGATTCCGCAGAAGCTGAACCTGCAGTAGTCATGTCACCTCAACCAGCACCTGTGTCGCAGTTGCAAATGCAGCTTTTGTCTCCGCCCCAATCGACGCTGTCCAGTTCACATTCAATGTTGGCGAAAAGTCTCATGGAAGGCCCCCGCATGACAGCAGAGCAAATGAAGAACACAGAGGTGATCCACAGTTATATTATGCGTGGAGAGGCAGTACCCCAGGCATCACCCCACATAACCGCCTCACCCACAGCGTGTCCTTACAAGAATAGCGGCTTATTACAGCCGGCATGGGCCACCAGTGTGATAACCAGTGCACGATCGGCCTCTGCCAGTCCGATGCATTTACATCCTCAATCACCTCATTCCACCTCACCCGCACCTCCTCAAGCGCGGTCTCCTCGCAGCCCGCATCCTCCGCGGCTGTTGGAGTTACAAGTGGAAGTAGCAGATTCACAGCAGCCCCTCAACCTGTCCAAAAAGTCGCCGTCTCCCTCGCCGCGGCCGAAGGTTGAGTTTACCCTGGAGGTTTAGGCCGACATAACGGCCCAACAACAGTACAAAGTGGAGTGCGCGTGCCCGCGGCAAGAGACTGTTAGCCTTGCCTCTCGTACGTCCTGGTGCCACTTTAATCGTATTGAAACCAAATAATTTGAATATGAAACTGCAAAAACGATCAGGGTAATTTAGATCTATGAGAAAAATTTAAATCCCTTTTTCCCCGTCGGGTTAGGCAATTTGAAATTGTTATCCAAATACTATTAGCGTCCTAAATATTGACAAACAGAATAAGCCTTATGGTTTTTGCAGTAGACTCTTCATTTGTATCGCTGTATATTCATCTTTACTTCGCTGTCTATATCTCTGTATGTTGATGTGTGACCATGTAGTAGTTTAGTTGGCTCATGTAAAGTTACTTCCTACTCCGCCATGGCGAGCGACCGCCGCCCCCCTGTACATAGCGGACCAAGATCGCGCGCGCGTCGCCCGCCCTTTCCCTAGTTAAGATTTTTCATTCAAACAATCACTAATTATTTAAACTACCTAGATAATTCTGTAAATGGATATTTATGAAGTTATGATTAATTTTGGCATCGGCACCCAATCAATCCTATATTATAGATTTATTATATTATTTGTTAATATATATGTGATAAATTGATTTGTAGGATATATTTATGAGTAAGTTTGTGTTAAATTACGTATCTCAGTTTGTAAAAAGTAAAAACTCATATTCATCGATCGTTCACCCATCCATGGTTGCATCCCCATATCTCGTCATGTATTTGTATCGCCACCATTTTTCATTTAGAGATAGGCGCGAGTTGGAGAGGAGACCCTGAGACTGAGGGGGACTGCCCCTACCCTACGTACTAGGCTCTGAAAAGAAAGGGCCAACTCACCGTTCGGGGCGCCTCCCATTGTTAGTCTCCTGCTCGCATAATAGGACGTGGTCGGTTCTGCCCTCAACCTTGTCTACGGAAGATGTTGTCAAAGTTCTGGTCTTGGAAATTGCAAAGCAACGAACAAATTCGAGACTAGAAATACTAGTAATAATAAACAAGTCCTAGCAACTATTTCAACGACCTAACGCAAGTAGGTACGGTACTTTTTCTGAAGCGAAAATAATGTTTACGCTTATATGTAAGAATTCAGTAGTTTATAATTCAATCTTTTCCACAACCTAACTCAAAAACACGTCTGTACTTACGTCTTGGTCTTCAGTAAAAAAGGATACTAGGACTTAATTATTGCTACTATGAATAGTTGTTATTGCGCCATAACCAGACCTTTCCAAACACTTCACGTAAAGAGTAGCAAACAAAACATGTCAAACATGTATTATCATAAATGAAAATATTTAATACTGTTAAATAAGTAAATATGTTCTTTTCTCTATTGTAGTGCTTCAAGGTGTGAGACCGGTGACTTACAAAGTTGTCTGTCCAGCACTGAAGAAGCTTCTCTACTTATCAATGTAATACTTTTGTAAATTGGGAGCTTGTTGAGGCTGACAGAATAAAACATGTCTTGGTGATATAAAATTTTTGGTTTTTATTTGCCTTTCCTTATCCTTTATTACCCCCCAAGCAAACGAAAGACGTTTCTTTGAAAGAAATAGTAGTAAGAAAAAATAACTAGGCAATGATCCTTATGATAAAATTTGTTAAAGCCAGGAAACTAGTTTTACATTTAAAGGTACTCAAGGTGTTCATTTTTCTCTTTTTTTTCTGATAAAATTTAAATATTTGGTCACAAGGATCACTTTCGAAGGTGTATGTAGTCTTAAAGGAGACAATTCTTAGAACATTTTCGAACAAGAAAATGAGGTAAATTTTGCAGTTAGGGGGATGTTAGAGTTTAGGCTAGTTCTAAATATGCATCAACAACCAAATTCAAAAACAAAGTGACTAGACCGGAATTCAATGGACTATAATAGAGCTCATAGATACGAGCAGTTTTATCATCGAAAGGTTAATTTTATGTAGATCCGAGCGCGTTAAAATTTGCCATGTTAAATTGCGGTTCTTGGCTCAAATTATAAAATAAGCAAGCAAATCTTTTGAGTTCTATCACCATTGGAAAGGTGTTAAAAATTCATTAATTACCGTGGCCACGATTCGGGCCAAGAGGATAGTTATAATTTTGCTTGGAGCTACTAACCTTGGAGAAGAATTTAGACATATTGATTGGATGTTCTTAGGTTGGTCGTTTCAATATCTACATATTAGGCAATCCAACGATGTGTCCAAATGGCGGCTGGATGGCAAATCCTGCTTTGTAATTGGTCCACGTGACCATAAAAATAATGTTGCTGGTGGCATTTTACGGGTGACTCAATGCTTTTTGCCATCCGACCGCGATATTAAATCACGTGGTTTGGATTCCCTAATAGTACTTTTGACAGAAACCTCGTGCGAAGTGTCATATGCTAGTGATTCACTGTAACGCTTTCGACAATAGTAAAGGTCACTCAAGGTTTTAAACTTATTGGAGAGAGAAAGATGAACTAACAATTTCCTTCGTATCATTATCTATCAAATTTCGGTTTTACTTCATAGCTGCCATTTTTAAATGTACGGGACGTCACCTATCTACGTTTTGTTAATGTCTATGTTTTACTTTCACTGCAAAATAAGTATCACACCTTTCCTTAAGTATACGTATGTTTTTTTTTTAATTTTAAATGTTACAATTCATTTATTTTCAGTTAACCAACCTATTGTTTCATTAATTTCATCCAAAAATGATTTACTAGCACTTCCTAAAAACAATGATGTTGCTGATGTTTTCCATTTCGTTTTTGAGAAAGTTTAAATATACGGTTTATTTTATTACGTGATAAAAAATGTGAGAAAATAAAAGGAAATTGACATACCAAGAATTGTGTAGAAATAATATAGATTTTTGGTATACAGTGACCGGCAAAAAGTTGGACCCATATGGAAAACTTTTTTATTATTGAAATTGTAAAAAAACTTTTTATGCGGATAGCCTCTGCATGATTGGTAACCTAAAAATTTGTTTTTACATTAAAACAATATGCTTACGAAAGGCAGTTCTTTCTAGTTTTGAACAAGTTTTAACGTGTCTCCTAAAATTGCTCCTACCAAATTAAAAATTAGGAAACAGAATTCTTGGAATCAATTTTTTAAAAATAAGTAAATTGATTCCAAGTTTTACCGAAGGCGTAAAAAAAAGCGCCGCAGGCTAAAATTTTTTGGGTGCCACGCCTTTTTTTGAATCATGGTGTTTAAGTGGGAAAAATAAAAAACACAATACAAAATCCTCAAGAAAAGCACAAAAACAAACCCGGTAATAATTGAGGTGCTTTATAAGTATGGTTTCGGGAGGTGCCCGGGCCCCCTGGGCCCCCTCCCTGGCTACGTGCCTGTTGTTCGGTATGAAAAACGATGTTCTAATATGTAATTACACTAAAATATATTTATTTTATATTCACAAACTTATCCGTAATTTGAGACAAAATTTGTAAAAATAAAAAAATATTTTTTAGTGTAATTGCATATTAGAACATAGTTTTTCATACCGAACAACTTTTTATAATTACAGTTTTCGATATTGTCAAAAATAAAGGTAAAAATCATATTTTTTTGTGCCTGGGGAAAAAAACGCAAGAGACCATTTTTATGCAGAATTGACCAGGCTAATCAGAAATAATATCCACATGGAAAAATGTCAGTGGCGTACCACTTTTTTTTTTAAATATCAGAGGAAATGTTTGCAGGGACGCCACTGGTGAGACAAAAAAATAACTTTTATAACTAAAACATGTGGTTTTATGTTCTATTAACACATGCCAAAATTGAAAATAGTATCTAAAGTACTTTCGGAGATATTACAAAAAACGCATTAAAAAAAAAATAATTCAACACCCTGTAGCAAATTAAGCCGTTTAGGACATTTGTTTATATGAACTTTTCTTCATAAAATGACTTTAGGAATCACACCCTAAAATATTAGCACATCATTAAGGAACACCCTGTACCTATATCACGGTAAAAAGGGATCCAAAAATTTATCGCAGATAATACACTACCCTTCAGTACCCTTCAGACTAACAGTTTTAATAAAGGAATGACAGTAATAATGATCGTGTAAGGGTAAATTTCAAGGATCGATGGCGGGACTGAAGTTAATTCTCATTGGAAAAAAGACTGATGCGAGAATGACGAAATATTGAAATCATTCAGGACTGTCAGACCGACTGATCGTCAAGGGAACGTTTTAATGGGTTAGTTTTATTTTTTTGATAAAACGGTAATTTGTTCATTTCTGGAGGAGAGAAAGAAATGGAGGAGTGTTAAAGTAATCTATTTTATTATAAAAGGTAGGATATAATATGAACCAATTTAAAATATATACAGGGTCCTGCACCTCACCTCCCGTCTTCTTATAGCTCACTTATTAATTAAGTTAGGATTTTGATATTTTGCAGAGTTTACCTGTATCCTAGGGCGCATTTCGGGAAAATATTTTTGTTTATACAGGGTGTTCCAAAAAAGTGTGACGTCATAAGGATCTATTTTTTAGATTACATGCTATAGATATTCTTACTTACTTAGATGCCTCTAATAGTTGCCTACATACCCCCAAAATTTTAATGAAATCGATTCAGTATTATAGGCGAAAATAAATAAAAACTTAAAAAAAATCAGTTTTGCACCACTGGTTTTAAAAATTAATAAAAAAATAAAAATAATGTCTCGTTAATAAAATTTTACAAAGGTACTTAATAAATAAGGTCGATCAGTCTCGTTAACCAAGTTTGATAAATACGAATTGTACAGGGTGTCCAAATTTTAGTGTCAAACTTTGCAAACTTTAAATCTATTTATTTTTCTTATTTTAAATTGTAACCGCTGTATATTATTATGTCATTCGATGCAGAATTAAAAATTAAACATTTGATCTAATTACAACCCTATCGCAATTTCTAACGCATCAAAACTTTTTTGCAGAAAACTCCTTTTATCAACTATTCCAACCAGTCATTATCATAAATAAATATCGAAGGTGGCTTTGAAAAACAATTTATTGGTATTAATGTTTACTAAGGTGACAAAAAATAATTCTTTTCGCATGCTCCTAATATGAAAATCATATCTACGAGCTCTTCTTGGTTGTATTCCATCACAAAAAATAATATAGCTTAAATAATTAATAATAATCTAACAATATTTGAAACTAAAGCCAAAATGGGCTTTTGTCGTTTTAATAAACTTTTATACCAATAAATTGTTTTGTAAAGCCATCTTCGATATTTATTTATAATAATGACTGGTGGAATAGTTAATAAAATGGGTTTTCTGCAAATAAGTCTTGATGCGTCAGAAATTGCGATAGGGTTGTAATTAGAACAAATGTTTGATTTTTAATTCTGCATCGAAGGACATAATAATATACAGGTGTTCCAATTTAAAATAAGAAAAATAAATGAATTTAAAGTTTGCAAAGTTTGACACTAAACTTTGGACACCCTGTACAATTTGTATTAATAAAACTTGGTTAACGGGACTGTTCGACCTTATTTATTAGGTACCTTTGTAGAATTTTATTAACGAGGCATTATTTTTATTTTTTATTAATTTTTAAAACCAGTGGGGCAAAACTGATTTTTCTTAGTTTTTATTTTTTTTCACCTATAATACTGAACCGATTTCATTATGAGCTATAGAAGACGGGAGGTGAGGCGCAGGACCCTGTATAATATAGATTTACTGAATACATCCCTGTGTAAACAACAATGTTATATTTGTTGCTGTTACTTTACTCTACCCAGTGATCGTCTGACATTTTGCTGTTTTACTTTTTTACAAAGCAAACGCAAATATTTCATTTTCTGATTTATTATTATTGTTGTAGATTTATTTACTACATAAATATATAATAGCCAATTGTATTTAAAATAATGTAAATATCATTTCAGAAGTCAATGTTGTTAAATTACAAAGTTGAAAGCCGATCAGTGTCCAATTTGCATTTCTTAAGATTTTTTAAAGCCTTATTCTAATACTTCCTTATTTTTAATGCAAGATACTCTGACCTATAAAAAAACAAAGAATTAGAAATTAACATAAATAATAATAAATGACGGGCGAAAATAAATGGTAATTTACGTAAGGAAGTCTGTATACAACCTTAGCTCGTAATTTACAAGGATAGTTTGGAAATATGATTAAAAAATACCTTTGGCCATTTTAAGTGTCGATGAAAACATAATAAAAATTGAGTAGAGCCATTTTTGTGCTGTTTTGTTTTGTACGATCATTGAAAAAAAGCAACATTACTTAATCATCAGTTTATCACCTTTACAATTTTGCATAAAGCAGAATAATATTCTGATTATATTTTTTATAATACTTCTTTTTTAAGAGCAGCTCACCAATTTGTCTATCGATTGCTGCGATTAATTCTAAAAAAACATTAAAAAAGGCAAGTAAAACGACTACAAAAATAACGCTGTGACATTTTTTTGTAAAATTACTAAAAAATGTAGAAATTAGCTATACCCTAAGTTCAAAATTCCTGTTAGTGATTGAGTCATAATGATGAGTGCAGCGGGTTGAATGTAAGTTAAAGGAAACAAATCCAGTGTATTTTTAAAATTCTAATACAGCAGAACAGTTATTTTAATGGATTTTTTTTTCTCTGACTTCGTACAACCCGCTGCTCTCTATATGGAAACGATGAGTCTATGAGAGTAATTTTGAAACTGGAGTATAGATATAAAGTTGAAGGGTAAAACTATTTACCAAATAAAAAAACAAGGCCGATAAAAACTTTATTTAAAACAGTAAAAACTTTTATTTTTCAACGTTTATTTACTTTGTAATAAAAATAACATTTCCAAAATGTGTTTTTAGAAAAAATGCGCTACATGCGAAAAGTGATGGAGACTTTTTAATAGAATCGAGTATAATGGAAATAAAATCAAAATTCTGATAGAAAATGTCGTTACTGCAACAACTGTATTTTTGTATGACTTGATAATTTCTTGCCAACGAGTTGAAAATAATTATATTTCCTAAAGTCATATAGGTCGTAGGTGTTCTAGGAACGTCCGCATTGAACGTGGTGCATTACATTTATTGTTCTGTTCATTTTTTGTACGACCAGGACCAATTCATAATATGGGATTCGTGCTAATATATTATTACAGCAATAATAATTATCTGCAGTACCATATAAAAAAATATTTTATACATACGACCTCTGAGAGGTCAGTCAAATCACCTTGTCCTCACACTTCCTTGGATACGGATAAATTTTCTCGTAGGATGCTTTGGAAATAGGGAGTTTTTGCCAAAGAAAAGATTAATTTTCAAAAAGACCATAATATGTTTCTCGAAAACAAAACTTTTAATTTTCTAAAGATCCGCGTACGTCCTTCTTGATGCCATCATTTGTCACAACCAATAAATTTCCGATATTCGAATTTTCAAACGCTTTATTTCGGCATTCATTAACTTCCAAAACCTGAATTTCGATTATGTAGAAAGAATGATATTTGCCGTTAATAAAACAGTTTTTTACCAAATTGTTTGAGTAGTGGAGGCTCGCGGTCTTAAAATACGGTAAAGAGCGAGTACTAAAACAAACATTGACTAAAACCCGTGTAACAAAACGTCTCTCTTATTCTTATCTGTCCAACGACTGAATAAAGTTTCCAATAAATTACAAACTATGTCATTAATTGGGTTCATTTTTAAAACACACAACTAAGTAGGTACGTACACTACTGAATTAACTGAATAATAAAAACAAAACTTTTATATCACACAGTAAATCACGTAAAAACGATTTCTATAACCGTAAGTTTCCCTAAGCCATAAAATAAATACTTTAAGGTTAGGCGAACCAATCCTAACCCAATGGTTGCATACGACTGATCAATTTTTAAATTGCCCTTCATCATAATGCAAATTGTTACATGCTGTTTACGTGACTGACGTAACGTAACCATAGCAACGGTGACTATCAAAGTCACGTTAGGCGTTGGGTCTTTACTTGCTTTGAGCTAACAGACACGGCCGGCTGGGCGCGCCAAAATGCACGAGTGTTTATAATAATTATTGTCCATCGGAGATGACCGTGGCCCCTATTATGCATAGCTACTACTTCGGATTAAATTAATATTATTAATTCGAACATAATTATTTTTTAAGGGCTAAAATGGTAGCTGTAATGGTACATTAATATTTAATATTGTCGAAAAACTGTCTTCCTGATTTTTTTTTCTGGTGATTCACCTACTTCACTTGATGAGCCGCCACTGATTCGCGTTTGAAATTTCGTTTAGCGGGACTTTGGTGGCTGGAAAAAACTGGCATCTAGGTATCTCGGTTTTCAGTACTGTAAAATTTTTCTTACAGGAAGCAATCAGTTCAGAGATATTTACGTACTAATTCTCACTAATCAATACCAAAAACTCACTATAAAATATGAAGTATATCATTTCATATTAATATATTAACTAGGTGCTTCGCTAATTGTTTAATTTTTATTGAGGTCATACAAACATAATTCTAGCCTTTGAAAGGTTAGATTATCAAGATCATTTGAAATTTTCGAATATTAGTTTGACCTCTCGTGATTTTTAGTTTCTATGAATGCAACGAGTTTTATTGTCAGAAACCTTGTTGGTATTAAATTAGTTGTTATCACTGGATCAACGCGGAAACGGTATAGTTTTCAGTTTCAGACATATTATGAACTGTTTTAATTATAACAACAACTCCCTCTAGTGTGGTTAGTTGTTACATCTTTAGGATTTTTTTGTTACAGATTTAAGTTTCTCATCTGTCACACATCACGGGGTGGTTGCATTTAAGAGTGAGGTCTAGTGACACATTCGCCATTTTGTTTTTTCATAAATGTTTCGTTACTTTTTCCTTTTATACAAAAATCGGACAAATACCCAGATTTGAAGCATAATTACCTACAATTTAAAGTTAAACAAGTTTGAATTTATAAAGTAATAAAAGCAGAAAAAGAAAAACGGACGGATTTTCATGTTTTGCTTTTATTAATTCATTAATCATAATTTCCGAGACAATTTTTTTAGTTCAAAACTGTAGGCAATCAGGCGCGTAGCCACGGGGGGGGGGGGGGGGGGGGGGGGATCAGGAACCCCCCTCCCCCCATTGATCTACTTTCACTAGTTGTCAGTCGTCACTACGTCCATTATTACACTTTTTTTAGACTAAATAATATACGTTATATGTAAAAGTCGTGTTACTTATGTCAATAAACTAAACTTTAAATAAAAAAAGGTAAGTAAATAATATTTAAATGCGTAATGCAGCATTTCGAAATACTTTTAAATATTTTCTATGGTTGTTTTTGCATTCTTGCCGGCCGGCAGCGAGAAGTAATTCTTCAACGTTGCCATATCTTTATAATTTTTGCCGCTAACCTTTTTTTTTCCTTTTCAGCAAAATGTCTGACAAGGATAAGAGAAAAAAAATCAACACGCTCGATTTCTTTATTATAAAAAAGCAAAAAGTAGATGATAATCAATTAAGTAGCATACCCTTGCCCTTTCCTGCCGTGAGTGCTGTGCAATCTAGTACAGCAGATTCAGAAGACCCATGTACTTCTGAACCCTTATCCTCGCTCGCAAAAAAGGGCGTGGCACCCAAAAAATTTTCGGCAATCAAGCGCCTTCGGCGCGGCAACTAAGTTATAAATTCGCCCTTGGACTCTACAACCCCCCCCCCCCCCCTTAAATAATTTCTGGCTACGCGTCTGTAGGTAATTGCTACTCAAGAACGGCTATTTGGCCCCATTTGGTATAAATCGAAAAGGATAAGAAATATTGATCAAAAAATTAAATCACTCTGAAGGGCATCGGAACAATATTTCTAAATTCTTCTCCATATTTATAAATATTAAAAACATTGCTTTCTCTTGAACCGAATCCTGTCCATGTTTATTAATTATTTTTTTTAATGATTAAATTTGCACGATTAGTTTATTGTTAGCTCTCCACGGCGTTGAGAGCTACCAATAAACTAATCGTTTACCGATAGGTACGTCCATCGGGTTTTGAGGTACCATGGCTAGCCTGTCATTTAATTTGATGTTAACATTCCTTGCCTCACTTAAAATGAAATGTGAGGTCATCCTTGTTTCTGATTCTTGGTGCTCATCAGTGATCTGGCTTGGCAATGTGACACGTTCGATGTTCAGTTATCATATTGATCCTCTAGACTCCTTAGCTCATTGTTGTCGGTGATTTATTCGACACATGAGAGGTAGGCAGCTTGGCTGCTCCTGAGTTCTAGTTAAGGCTGGTTAAGCCTTCTCTTTCGATCATATATTTATTTTGTAGCACTATTATTGCTCAAAAAATACTGTTCTTTTATTTTAAAACTTATTTTGATTTTGGCATTTTGAATTTATATTGCCTATCGTGTTTATTCAAATGCGAAAGCTGAACGCAGTCCTATATCGCATCGGGCGTTTTGTGGTTGGGTTATTCTTTACTATCGATGTGAGTTGAAAATAAATACACTTTAGGTAAACTTTGGTTATGATGACCAGATTCTTGGGGGCATCTTTCTAACAATATGCAATAAAATACCTTATAATAAGGGGTGTACCTACATATACGTTTTTTTCCTTGCTTTATAAAATGACAAATAGTATATTTAAAAAATAATGATAGACATCACACATACGCAATATACCTACATACATATGTACTTCAATAAACATTAAAATAAACAAGGTGATGGTGATCCGCAAAATAGCTAAAATGCATTTATCTTATCTTTATGGGTTTTCCCCAAAAATATGCAAAAGTCGGTGAGATTACTAATCCAGGCAATACTGGAACGCTCTGGATTTTCGTATATTGATAAAAATATTTCTGAGAAATAAACCAAATAATCCTCAGTGAGACTACAACACTTTCATTGGCTTTGTAACTAGGTTAACTATTAAGCACGTTTCATAAAATTAAGAACATCCGACTAATATTTCCTAATTCTTCTCCAAGGTTACCGAAATTAAATCTATATAATATATTAAATTATAGTCTCTTTCAGAAAGGTGTAGAGTAATATAATGGGAAATTCCGTCCAGTTAAGTACTATTTCGGTGTTGACCATAGACGCAGGTAAATTTTATGATTTAAAATATTTATGATATCTAACCAAAGAAAAAAAAGAAGATAATTTGATGAAG
The DNA here is from genome assembly GCA_935413205.1 of Polydrusus cervinus. Classification (NCBI taxonomy): domain Eukaryota; kingdom Metazoa; phylum Arthropoda; class Insecta; order Coleoptera; family Curculionidae; genus Polydrusus; species Polydrusus cervinus. Next base: position 79,330,437 of record OW284512.1, on the reverse strand, counting down.
AAGGAACTATTAGCTATAGCAAATTTACACAAACATCGTTTTATCAAATATGCTGTGGATTATATAGCTGAAAAACATAGTTTAACTGTGCTGCACATACCGCATATCATTGCGAACTAAATCCTATAGAACTTATATGGGCGCAAGTGAAAGGATTTGTAGCAAGACACAACACGACATTCAAAATGAAAGAGGTTAATCTATTGTTTGATCAAGCCATTAAGAAAGTGACACCAGAGAAATGGTGTAAAGCAGTCCATCGTTGCGTCATTAAAGAAGAGGAGAAAATGTGGGATCTTGACCACCTGATCGATCGGACCGTCGACCCGTTATTTATAACGTCAAGAGAAGATAACAGTTCCTCAGATGACGAAGGATATTATAATTTAATTCCTGTATAATTTATTTTTTGTATTTTTTTTTATAATGTTTAATAAAAAGTAAGTGTAACTATGCACATAATGCACACCTTTATCACACCATTTTCAGTGTTCGTGAATAGATAACAACAGGCAAAACCCATAAATTGACCCAAACCCGGGTGGTACTACCTGCACTTGATGAAAATAAAGAATTTTGCAATGAAATCATCGCCAAGTTATAAAAGTCCCTTAAATATTCGTTGGGTCACTCTGTAGTCCCTTTGCATACCTAATGAGCTTTTATTACTCTACACCTTTCTGAAATAGATTATAGATCAAAAACATTGCGATGATTGGCTTTTTCACTATACTTACTCGAATTTATCATATTCAGTCATAGGCCCAAATAAGGGGGGGGGGGGGCAGGAATAGCGAATAGCTTATCCTCCCTTGAATCAAGATTGCCCCCCCCCCCTATTGGTGTTTTTACATCCGTTTCGATAGTATAGGACGACTTTTTTTAGAAGTCAACAACGTGCGACTGATTATATTGTTATCTTTGTTTCGATAATTTAAAAAGACAAATACAGTTTAGAAACAGGAAACCAGACTCGAAACCTCAGTCAGGTAGGAGTGCGTCGTTCGCAGAGCGATCGGCTGCTGCTATTGTATGAAATTGTTGTGACGTTGATAAGTTATTTCGCGTGTTTTTATGAGAGAGCGTATTTTGTTTATATTTTCTCAGCAAATAATTGAAGAATTTTAGAAACTGAAATTGTAGACAATTTTATTTTTTCTTGCTTTAACTCTATGCGATAGGATCAAAATTTTGTAAAAAGCCCATTGCTGATAATAAAAAAAAAAGAGCGTCTTTCAATAGGGGACCGGAGATGATTTCTATGAGTTGAGAACAAAAATGCAGTTTCAAAAGTACTTTTAGTACTTTTATGCAGCCCGTTTCTATTTATTGGTCTTGTATGTAAACGACCCGCCCGCGCTGTTGCGTAAATATAAAAAAATTAATGTAATTAAAAAGTAGATACGTGTACGTACTTATACGTACAGAAATGTAATTAATACAATACAATAAAATATAATAATGTACACGAGCCAAGTTGCTGAAACCAAGGCCAAGGTCGTCTTGCCAATTCGTATGTGGCGATTTTTTATTTTATTTTTATCAAAAACAAAAAACAGTCCGCGACTTTTTTAACCTGCGATAAATCCGTCACAAAAGTTATTTTTTCGATGAAAAAATAATATTTATGAGGATTTAGATTTGCCAAAATCGACCTTCTGACCTTGAGATCTCTGTGACAAAACAATAATTTTATTTTTTTAAATTTCAAGGTCTCATTAATATTATTTATGAGTATGAGTCTGAACCTCAGCTCGATACAGTCGGTGTTTTGCATATGATTTACCTTAAATTTGAAAATGAAAATAAAAGTTTACTTTAATCATCTTTTTTATTATGTATTGTTTTATTATAACTTAATCATGCTTTTTTTTTACTTTTTATACACAGTGCGAGCAATTCAAATTTTAAATAATTATACGTATTTACATGTTAGAAATAGCGATTTTACGTGATTGATATAACGTAATAGCCACAGTTTTTGACAACTAACAAAACCCCTCTATTCGAATTTCCTTAAGCTAATATTTGGAAACTCCCATACAAAAACGCAAGATTAATAGCAGATGGTCAAACCTTAGAACGTGTAGCACAATATAAATATCTAGAAAGCTGGTTGCATGAAGATTGGGATAATGACAAAGAAATTAAATGTAGAATTGAAACAGCTCGAAATAACTTTTTTAAATTCAAAAACGTGCAAACTAGTCGTGACATTAATTTAAAGCTGAGATTACGTTATGCCAAATGCTATGTATGGTCAGTGTTGTTGTACGGTGCAGAGACCTGGACATTGAAGTCATCTTCCGTCAACAAAATAGAAGCATTTAAAATTTGGATGTATCGTAGAATGCTAAGGGTGCCATGGACAGACAGAGTAACCAACGATGAAATTCTAAGAAGAATCGGCAGAGACCGTGAGTTAATGCTTAACGTCAAAAAGAAGAAAACATCTTATTTTGGACATATAATGCGAAACTCAAAATATCAACTGCTGCAACTCATTGTCGAAGGAAAAATAGAGGGAAAGCGAGGGATAGGCAGAAAGCAAATGTCATGGTTAAGAAATATAAGAGATTGGACGAGGTTAAGAACGATAGGAGAGCTGGTCCACACAGCAGCCGACAGAGAAATGTATGGAAATATGGTCGCCAACATCTAACAATAGTGGATAGGCAGTCGAAGAAGAAGAACCTGAATTTAGATTCTATAGAAAAAATGATATTTGGCGCTGAATATTAAACAGGTTTTTACCAAATTGTTTGTGTAGTTTCAAGGAAATGCGCTTTAGAAATATCGTATAGCGGACAAAAACTAGCTATTAGTGACATTTTGCTAACCAACAAAATCCCTCTAAACGGTATTTCAAACGTGATTTTCTCAGAATCCACACAAACAATTTTGTAAAAACCTGTTTCATATTCAGCGGCAAATATAATTATTTTCAGCAAATCGTGAATCCGGTTTCAGGTATCAGCCAGTGCAGAAATTTTAGAGTCTGAAAAATCGATTAGCGGGACTTTGTTGGTTGGCAAAATTTCACCATTAGCTCTAAACGATAACGACTAAAGTCTATAAACTGTGCTTTTAAAAAAAAGTACAATAAAAAATCATCCAAACGCCTACTCTATTTCAAATGGCACCATCCTAATCTCATATAGACACCACTTGTAGAGGACAACAGACTCTGAACGATACATTATTTTCTAAAAATATAATTCGCTTGTTCGCAATATCATTCACACCCAATCAACAACGAGTTTCAGCCTTCATTTCCATTAAGGAAGATATAAAATTAATTAGATTTAACCGAGGAATTCACTTGACCGTCACTTGACTTTTGTGATTCATGAAAATGATTCTACAAATGATTCCACTTCCTCATTACTTTATTGTTAATTGCGTAATGTATGTACTTGGACGCTGGAGACATGCTAATTCAATTTTATACAGAGTGATTGAAAATAATAACCAACAATATATAAAGAACTGCCCATTTTTTTTCAGGGAGAATCCAAATACACCTTAACTTTTTTGGTTACTATATTTTAACGTATTTTTAAAAATTTCGATCTTCATTTTTAGTTAACGTAAAACACCAAAGAAACAGTATGTCGAGTAGTGCCTTTGTTGAAATGGTCAGGAAAACTGGAAACTGTAAATTCGAAAAAATTGTTGCATGATGTCTACATTAAAGAAAGCGTTTAGTTATTGCGAATATAATATTGTAATTCATCAATAACTAAAACGACATGCGTCCGAAATCTTAATCTCTATATAAAACAGGACTTTTAGAAGAAAAAGTTTAAAAACTAAACGTTTTCTACAAGACCTATGTAATCTAAGCGAAGAATACCTACATTATTTAAAGATTTAAATTAAGAGTCCAAGCGTGAGACGAAAAACTAGGTTGCAATTAGACTTTTAGACCCCGAGCTCCAAGGCTCGGTACTCATGTGTCTTTTAAAATAATCGACCGTTCTGGTAATTTTTCCTAACACTGTATACTAGGGTGGAGCGAAAAAGCTCCAAAAAAATTTTTTTTTTCTTTCAGGTTTCTAATAGTTATAAAAAGTTGCTTGGTCGTGTGGCGTTTAAAAAAAGCTTTTGCAGTTTTACATAAAAAAATTTATTGAAGGTCCGCCGGGCCTTTTAAAAGTTAAATTTTAGGAAAAAAAAGGACATTTCCTTTTAGATGTATTAAAATATATTTTTAATGCTTTTTGTTTTCTAATAGCAAAAAACCTTTAGACTTTACATATCCCTACATGGCAAAATTACAGTCTTAAAGAAATAATAATGTCTACGGGGTCCGCCAGAATTAATAAGATTTACAAAAAAACATTATTTTACACGTTTTAACCCAAGAAGCAGTTCCTTGCTTACTCTATTTAAATTAACAAAGTAACCCAGAGCTCACCACGTGGAGGTGACTGCTTATCGAGCTCCTCCACATCCCAGCCCTACCTCCCAACCTATGCTAGGACCTATGACTTTCACGACCTTAGGAAATATTATTTACTCTTGAAATTTATATTCCTTTTTGGTTTCAAAAGTTGGCATTAAAATTTGGGATTTTAGTTTTGCTTTTATAAACCCATCTCGTCTACCAGGTCCACTTACTGACGAATACGCCTCCGTTACAAGCTTAATGCTCCGTTCCACTGCTTGTGTGTGGCAAGGAAATTTAGGGATCTCAAACATTCTTTTAACCTGAACCGCGTCTTGAAGATCCGCGTCTGTAACATTACGAAAAGCTGGTGGTTCGGTTATAGTAACACTTTGCCAATGAATCATCTCCGTATACTCATTTGCGTCAAAGTTAATTGTAGGTATTTTGAATGTTCTAACACTTAATTGACTTTCCTGTGATGCCACTTTTCTTGCTTTTAGTATCCTTCGCAATCCCAATCTGTTCTCTTGGATCTGTTACCATAGTCAAAAGAAGGGTTTCTGCGTGGGCGAAATAGGCATTGCGCTGAATGACTGGATCTATTATCTTTAAATATTTGTTCTCCATAAATCTGGAATATTTAATGAGCTTCCAAAGATTTTGTGCACCATCAGTGCATAAATTGTTTTTCTTTATAGTGAACCAAACTGGTGCGTAAACTTTCACAACATACTGCGTTAGGATTACTAAATACTGTGAAGGATTTTCAGTTCCAACGTAAAGTCTTAATATACGGTTTGCAAATCTTAACCAGCGAGCGTGATTCAGCTTTCCAGGTGATCTATTCGCTAAACCAGTTGGACATACGCCTTTGACAACAGCATGACAAATTTCTAAAAGGTATCTTTGGTCAGTACTTAGATCTTTAAAATCTAAAGAAGGTAAATCTACTTCTATTTCAATTGATTTGTATTTAGTGAAGGGAAATGTTTCACATTTCTGTAATAAAACGCCAATTGGTCCAGTAAAACTGTTTGGGCCTGTAGTTTGACCATCTAAATTCTGGAACAAGTGCCGCAAAGGAAGTTCGTTTCCGTGTAAACTGGCACACAAACCAGTGAAGTGATCGTCCTAGTGTCGACTCGATTATACGAATTATTCCACCTTTTGAACCTGTATTGGTAGGGGTACCATCACATCCTAAAGCGATAAGCTCTGATAAATCAAATTTATCTGCCAAATAATCTAAAATACTTTCTGCACATTTCACTGCATTGCTTGAATCAGGAACTACGTGACCTATATATTTAGAAAGAGGTTCTTCAATAAGAACTAAATGTTCTTCGACAATACTTCTTTTATGAATCCTGCCGCCAATTTTTTCCATCTTTAACGTCCGATCCTTCCGCCCATCAAAGTAAATTGATTTTAAAACTGCCAATTTGAATTCTTTTTGTAGTGACTCTCTAAACTTTTCCCGCTCTCTTCGAATTTTGGATCTATCTATTACATTACTAGTATTCTTTGTCGATATCAAATTTAAATCTGTTAAAACCGCTGTCGCTATTTTGGCCGCAGCGCGATCAGATACTGATGCCCTATCGCATTCCCTAGCAAGAGTTGGTAAAGCTGATCTCATTTGTTCATTTAAAGAAACTTCCTTCGATAGGTTACCAGTTTCGTTCGAAGTTAATGCTGCATGCTCTGCTTTTTTCTCTAAGGCAACTCTCTGGTAAGTCGACAGACTCTTCTCAAAATCATCATCATCATCATCAGGATCAGCGAGAACTTCCAAAACATTACTGTGGTCTTCTGATGTAAGAGACAAAAAATTTTCTGTTGTTTTGTGAACCGGTTTTTCTTTTACTTTTCGTTGTTCTTTTGCCAATAATTTTATCGTAGTTTTCTGGTCAATACTGCCAACAGGTCCAAGCGTCTACTCCCTCCCGCTCCCGCAATTACGACAGGGACGGACTAAGTGCGGATCTCGACTGAAAGCACTTAAATAAGGTAATACTACGTTCAATTCAAGGCCGTGGCGGACCCTCTTAATGATTGATCGCAGTTACCACGTTTGGTAGTATTGTTTATACAACTAACCTTAGTATAATTTTTGCTATTAGTAACATGTACTCGCAAAGATTGCAGGTATATAATTTTTTTTTTAAATTGCGATTTTTAACTTTTTTTTTAACATTTGAAGGTCTGGCGGACCCAGTAAAAATAAAGCGATTGGAACAAAAATTGATATGAGTAATATGTGACCCTAAAGGTAACTTTTTGTAACTATTACATTAAAGGAATAAAAAAAAATTTTTTTCGCTCCACCCTACAGTGTATACTATAGGCTTAAATAATTTATATGTTAGAACATCCCAACAGACAGACCGTGCCGTTTTTAAATAAATATTAATAGTCAATAAATTCCTGTTAAATCCAGGTTTCAGAGGATCGGCAACCAATATGAGTAATCCGGAAAATGCGAAACAAAATAAACAACCTTATTTTCCCCCTCAAAAGACCTTGAAATACACATGTCGGAAAGTAGATGTTGACTATTATTTGACGTCAACAATTTTATTTAACTATATGATTGTAGATAAAATTAGTTTTTTTTTAAATAATTTATACTTGACCTTTAACATTAGTTTTTCCACCAATAATAATTTAATATACATATTTACCAAGTAGATACAGATACAGAAACCCAGAAACGGAATTAAATGCTGATCCCATTCAAGGCCATATCTTATCTATTTTTTACTACGTTGTATTTGCAAAATATTTTACAAGTGAAGGTTCAGATCAACACATACTTGAGAATTGTTTCGTCACAACAATCTATTGTTTTTCAATGTCAAAATGATAACATTATATGCATCCGTTATTTTTTTTATATGAGAAGTTTTTGCAATTTACCCGTTGACAAAGGATTGCAAATGGTACTTCTAAAATTATCGATATTTAAAAATTTTTGCGATATATTTTGTAAGAAAACTACATTACATTAATGTTTCTCAGAGTATCTACCACTATCAATGCGAATTTTAAGATATAAACAAACTTCACATAACACATTATTATAAATGTTAGATTTCGTCCTTCGTCGTTCATTCTTAGACTCGTTTCGTCATATCATGGCTCATCAGTAAGGCTAGTATCTGACGAAAACAGGTACTACTAGGTATATGTATGTAGGTAAAAGCACAGTGGCAGATCCAGGATTTTGTTGAGGGGTGGGCCGAAAAAAAAAAAGAGCGTATCCCGGCTCTAAAAATATTCCTACTCTATCAATGCGAATTTTAAGATATAAACAAACTCCACATAACACTTTATTATAAATGTTAGATTTCGTCCTTCGTCGTTCATTCTTAGACTCGTTTCGTCATATCATGGCTCATCAGTAAGGCTAGTATCTGACGAAAACAGGTACTACTAGGTATATGTATGTAGGTAAAAGCACAGTGGCAGATCCAGGATTTTGTTGAGGGGTGGGCCGAAAAAAAAAAAAGAGCGTATCCCGGCTCTAAAAATATTCCTACTCTCAAAAGTGACTTCTAAAAAAAATTCTAACTCTTTACACGCCCTACAATTTTCAAGGCTCAAAGTAAAAGACACCCATTTTGTAAGACTCAGGTAGCGCTGTCCGATTCACAGAAGTCATTTCAAATCGATAGAATAAAATAATAGCTAAGCTGAAACATTTGTATCCGAACCACCAGCGTAGCGAAGTTGTACCCATTTACATTCTATGTTGCCCGAAATCCTTGTAAAAATACCTTATAAAGCCGCGCAAACGCCTATTTTTAAAGGGAAAGTTCTACATTAAGCGTTGTCCGCCGCGCGATACCTGTTCCGTAGGTAAGTTGCATCACAATTTAATAAAACGAATCTAACACAGCAATGAAAGACAGATCGCAAAAATTTTCGCCCGATCGTAGCGAATTTGCGTTGACTTGGGGGATCTTTATGATTATCGTCCTTGCCCGTCACGCTTTTGTCAGGATTTGACCTGGCTAGAAAATATTTGATCCATTAATAATAAATATATTACGCCAATATTGGCGTGGTTGCTTCTTGATATAATTTTTATTAAATTTTCATCATCGTGTAATTAAAACATCGCAAAAAAACAACATAACAAAAAAGCGATGACAGAACAACACCTATTATTCTATTTAAACAAAATTATCAACGACCATTAAAAAAAAAAGCAAATTTTTACATCAATATAATTAGATATTGTTAATCGATGACCTTGTTCGTTGACATTTGCTGATCACATCACCGACCTTGAGAATAAAGATGGTATGTTATTGATTTATTAATATATTTTCCATTTAAGCTTGAAAAACAAGCAAGTTTGTCGCGTCCTGGTGACCTTCTGATGAAACTGAGAAACAAACGGACATTAGAGACGAAGCACTCAGTGTCGGACTAGGACGATTTGACCAAGGGGACAACTATGACGAATCGGCTACTATTATTAAAAGCAACCGATAAATATTTCTAAATTCTTCTCCAAGGAGCTCCATGCGAAATGATATCTATATAATTATACACAAATTTAATTCTTTAATTAATATATTTTAATTATTTTAATATTATTATGTTGTTATATTAATAAATAAAATAAATAAATATTAATTAATTTATTATAAACCTTTTAAATTTGGACTTTAACTGATATTGGAGAGTTTTAGAAAATTATTTTTAATAAAAAATATAATTTTCGATATTTTTTACAATAAGTACATGAACTTTGTGGTCATTTCTTGCCATTCTTTCGAATTAAGCTTTTTACCTCTTCGTTCGCTACACACTTTCTTGTTTCAAAAATATCTTTAGTTCCACTCATTTCTAGACAATCACTACAAGCTTTGCATATAATGTGCTATATATCTTCCAAATGAACGGTTTCTTACTAACCTTGGTAATTTTTTTCCATATAAATAATATATATTATTATAAATATTTGTGCACGGAGATATTTTCCGATATATTTTGAACGGGGATCGAACCCCAATTGATCTTAAAACTTTTATTATACGCAACAAACATAGAAAATTAACTGGTAATTTTTCCTTAAATGGTGGAACATAAAGATAACCCGATAAAACAGACGAAACTATAAGATTTCTAGAAAAAACACCATTTTTTACTAACATTTTTAAGGTTATGTTATTTTTACTTACACTATTGCCACTTCTCGCCTTCTCTTTCCACGTTAACAGTGTTGCTAGTTTGTAAATTGGCGATTATTTTGAAAAATTTGACCATAGCGAACGTTAAAAATTCATAATGCACAAAATCCATTTTTAACTGTTTGAAACGAATTCTACAGCTATTTTGTTGTACTTTCGGAGTTATAATTCTTCTCTTGCCGTTCTCGCCATTTGCATAACAAAAATATGATCACTTATTTTTATTTTTCCGAAGCAAACCGGTAAACAAAATAAAATGATGCATGCATGAGCTTTGAAAACATTCCATCAAAATTCATACCCACATGTTTCCTATATTTACCAAGTTGACCCACGCCACGTTTGAGTATTTTAAAATTACTTTCTCCTCGCACTGTTTCAAAGTCATGGTCACTATATTTAAATTTAATTTGTTTTAATTTTTTAGTTTAAGTAAAGTTATTTAAGAATATAATGGGATAACGTAGCATTTTAAAAATTAACTAAACTGCTGGACAATTGCTGTCGAGCAAGAAAAATTTCGCCTAAATTTAACAGTTAATATTTTCTGAACCAGATATGATATCGACCTACGGTTTTGAATAATTGATAGATTCATCCCTTGGGAAACAATTGTTAATGTTGGATTTTCTTTAACTGTCAGAAAATTTTATATACAGGGTGTTAAAGAAGACGATGATTTTTGCTCCAATTTTAATGGCGTGTAACTTTCACGATAATAATTTTAAATTTTATCACTCTACGTCAATTGAATCATTGGTTCATAGCAAAGAAAGTAATTTGTCAAATTTTTGATATCTGCTATACTTTAAGAAAAACCGATTTTTTTGGAAAACCTTGCTTTATTTTAACTTATTGGTAGCTAGATCTCACTGTGCGTTATATCGTCCAAGCTTTGCGAGTGATTATTATACCTTATGAAAAGCTTAATTATGTTCAGTAACAATAGTTGTAACTAAATGTTATGATGCACAGTGGCGTACTTATTAACACTTGAGTAGGTATAGTGTTAGAAAGTAAGAAATTAATAAATACATTTTTCCAAAAATTATCTTTGTTAAAATTTTGTACTAACACTGTATAATATACCTGTAGTGTGATATGAAAAACTAAAAAATAAGAAAAAATTGACCTAATCTAGGGGCGAGTACTTTCCAATATAAAACAATCGTGAAAAATTGTGAGATACTCATAATGCCCAAAGTTTGTTTAAAATTCACCTCTCCCACTCTGCATGGTTGGATTAAATTTGTTTTTGTAAATGTTTTTTTTTGATAGTCCTAGCTGGCTCTTTTTAAAAAAAAAACCATTTTATATATTTGGAAAAATATGAATATTGGTGTCAATACAAGATTTTAACATTGGATGTTTACTATGACTCTAACCAGCGTTTTTCGAGCTCGATTGATGCCAATATAGATGATTTTTTCAGAAATCATGTATTTAGGAACGTAGATCTAAGAGCAGTTTTTAGTGCAAATCTTAGGTTTTTAAATATTCCTTCTTAAGTGGCGTTTTGTATATTCATAATAAAGTATTCTCGTTTCTTCCTGTACTATTTTTTATTATAAATTATCAAACTTCTTCAATAAAAAAATGTTTCAATTAAAATTTTTACTTTAGTGTTTTTCTTTAAAAATAAATACCTAATTGATTTTTGTTTTTGTTGTAAAAATGTTTTATTGCATTGGATTATATTTTTGTTAATTTAAAATAACTCTAAAAAGGGAAAACGGAACAGACAAGTATATAATAGAAAAATTACTATAAAATATTATTCTTTTTACTCGTTTTCCTATAAAATTGCATCATTGCATTTGGAAATGGAAGATGCTGGCCCACCCGGCATCGCCCGGTGAGATACCATTGCATCAGTTTACGTGGCGTGAAGTTGCTCTTTGAGTTAACGTTTCGTCGCTGTGCTGATGTTTCCGGTTTCCAGGGTGGGGCCGTATGAAAGAAGCATGATGGAAGCTCCAAGATCAAAATATTCCGGAGATAAACTCGCCCCCCGATCGGATCTCCGGGTGGGGGCTGGTCCTGTGGCTTCATCAAGCGAAATTAATGAATTATTCACCATTTCCGGCAATTTACTGGGTTCCTCCAACAACACTCAACGAGGAAATGGTGTGGCGCCTGCAGTTGCTAACAGACCCAAAAGTAACAACTTCAAAATTAATTTCTGCAATATTAGAGGGCTTAACACTAACATCAATTCAGTCCACCAGCACTTACAATCTTCCAAGCCTCATGTGCTTGCACTGACCGAGACAAAAGTCAGAGCGTCAACGAACACCGTCAGCTATTTATATCCTGGATATGATTTTCACTTCCGTTTTAGACGCAACTTTGGGGTCTGTCTGTTCATTCGAGATGATCTTTGCTGCCAACGGGAGGAGATACTGGAACCGAAAGACTTTGATGTAATGTGGTTTAAAATATCTTCACAAAAAATCACTAAGTTTATATGCTGCCTTTACCGTCCTCCAAGTGACATGCATTACAGGGCCCTCTTCTCATCACTAGCCAACACAATCGACTTCTTGCAAACCAATCATCCGAATGCCGAAGTTGCTATCTTTGGCGACTTTAACGTCCACAATGTCAACTGGCTTAAATACTCAAACACCAACGATGAGCAAGGCCGCGAGGCCGAATCTTTTGCGATCAGTTCTGGTCTAACTCAACTCGTAGAAGAACCAACGCGGGTTCCAGACCGAGCTGGGGATTTTGCTAGTCTTTTAGATCTCTTTTTAACTTCAAATCCAGACCTATATACGGTCACCGTACAACCACCATTGGGCTCTTCCGATCACAAACTTATTTCAACCCTAAGCGAGCTGCCAATTAGTTCTGAACAACCTCCTAAACCCCGTAAGATTTGGCACTATACATCAGCTAAGTGGGAAGACCTAAAGGACTATTTTCGCAACTTTCCCTGGCTAAGCGTATGCTTTTCTTCGGATGATCCATCTGTCTGTGCAAAGGAGATCTCCGACGTCATTCTAACTAGCATGGAGGCCTTTATTCCTTTCTCTAAAAAGCGTCCTTCCAACGGCAAGCCCTGGTATAGCAAGAATTGCGATCTAAAAACCTGACTTACCGACAGTGGCGGAAAAACCCTACTCCTGAAAATCGCGCCATCTTTGTTACCACCCGAAACCAATGTAAGCAAATGATAGACCAAAGCAAAGAAGCTCATAACGAGAGAATCAAAAACAAACTTCTTGCCAGTCCTAACGGATCAAGGTCCTTTTGGTCAGTCGCTAAGGCCGTCAGCCAAAACTTTACAAAGTCAACTATTCCACCTCTAACACGTTCAGACGGCACAATAGCAACCACAGCCGGGGATAAAGCAAACCTACTTGCTGAATTGTTTTCCTCGCATTCCACTGTAGACTTCCAGGGAAAATCATCACCCAACATTCCCTCAGTTCAATCGCAAATGTCTGAAATCGTGTTCCGTCAGCGTCTTGTTAAACGGATTCTTAAAGGACTCGACGTCAATAAAGCTTCTGGTCCAGACGAAATTCCTATCATTGTTCTCAAGACATGCGCCGATGAACTTACACCAGTATTTTGTAGACTTTTCAACTTATCCTACAAAAAAGGAATATTTCCATCCTGCTGGTAGTCGGCGCGTGTCCAGCCCATTCCAAAGAAAGGTAAAAAGACCCTGCCAAGCAACTACCGACCCGTCGCATTGCTTTCAGTAATTTCAAAAGTAATGGAGAAAGCTATTAACCAACAACTCCTAAAGTATCTGGAAGGGCTTAACATTATCAGCGACCATCAATACGGGTTTCGAAAGTCCAGATCAACAGGTGACCTTCTGGCATATGTCACCCATCTTTGGAGCAACACCATCGAACATCATGGAGAATCCCGGGCTGTTGCACTGAACATCTCTAGGGCTTTTGATCGTGTTTGGCACGATGGGCTTTTAAGTAAATTGCGATCCTACGGTATGCCTAATGGATTTTGTTTATGGTTAACCAGCTTCCTTAAGAACCGTTCTCTGCAAGTGGCGATTGACGGGTTTCTCTCAGACACCTTCACCATCAATGCCGGTGTTCCTCAAGGGTCCATATTGTCGCCTACCCTCTTTTTACTGTATATTAACGACCTTCTAGTGAAAACCCAAAATCCAATTTATAGCTTTGCTGATGACAGCACACTTGTCTCATCTTTTACCTTGACTCCCCAAACATCCGCTGCCGACGCACATCTTCGCAGGCAGCATGAAGTATTGCGCCTCAACAATGACCTGGAAGAAATTTTGGCTTGGGGTGACAGTAACCAAGTCGAATTTAATGCTAAGAAAACACAGGCAGCAGTCTTCTCCAAAAATGTTAACATTGCAGAACCGGATATAGTCATGGCAGGACACGCAATTCCCCTGGCACCGTCTATTAATTTGCTGGGGGTCAATCTGGGAGGTAATATGTCTTGGCATGATCACGTTGCCGCAATTGCCAGGGCAGCTGCACAGAAACTTGGTGTACTTTTCCGCACCAAAAGGTTGTACACACCTCATCAACTTTTGACACTCTACAAAGCCCAGATTCGACCATCATTAGAATATTGCTCTCATGTCTGGAGCTCTGCACCCAAGCACACCCTTCGGCTACTGGATTCCATTCAAAGGAGAGCCATTCGTCTGATCGGCGACCCCGAGCTGACCAAGACCCTCGATAGCCTGGAGCATCGAAGACAGGTTGGTGATTTGGCTCTCTTTTACAGATATTTCCATGGCAGGTGTTCGACTGACATTGCCCACTTGATTCCACCTAGAGCAATTCAAAACAGAAATACACGGCAAACCACTGCCGCTCATCGCGGCTCATCCATATGTTGTTCAGCTTAGTACTCCTCGAACTTCATTGTTCAAGAATTCTTTTATCTGGAGAACGTCATCTTTGTGGAATGATCTTCCTGAGGTCGTGTTTCCCAATGAATACAATCTTCAACGTTTCAAGACCAACGTTAATCGCTTTTTTCGCACTCGCACCGCTCCCAGAGCGCCTTAAAGGATTTTTCCTACAGTGCAGGTGTTTTATCATAAAAAAAAAAAAAAAAAAAAAAAATCATAAATCAATAACTAAAACGATATGCGTCCGAAACCTTAATCTCTATATAAAACAGGACTTTTAGAAGGAAAAGTATAAAAACTAAACGTTTCCTACAAGACCTGTGTAATCTAAGCCAAGAATACATTATTTAAAAATTTAAATTAGAATTCCAAGCATGAGACGAAAAATTAGTTTGCAATTAGACTTTTAGACCCGAGTTCCTAGGCTCAAGGGGGGGGGGGGGGGGGGGGGGGGGACGAAGACGACTCTGCAGCGAGTGGGCCAGCTCGTGAACGATTTAATATTCCTCAGGGATCTTAGAAAATTAAATTAGCAACTAACAACTTTCTGATTAAGTACAATATTTTTGTAGAATACCAACCAAAAGCCGCCACGACCAAGTGTGCAAACTGTGCACCACACACGGGCAGCGAAATATGCCCACCATTTACAAAAATTCTTATAATTTAAAAAAATTACATTGTATTGAATCATGAGAAAACTGAAGGTAGAAGGATAAGTCAGTCAATTTTTCTAGGACCGTCAAACAGTGTTTTTAAAGCATAATTTTAAGCGTAAAAAACAAAAAAACTTTAGGGCCTGATGGCATAACCAATGAAATTCTCAAATCATCCGTAGAAGATCATTAGGATTTATTTTGAGCATTAAACTTATAAAATATTCTTTTGAAGCACTTGCTCTTAGAACGGGATTTTAGTGACTTGTGCAAGGTACAAGTTACTACCACCGTGAAGATTTGCCTTATTTATGGACAATAGTCCATTTTTTCCTATCCTCATACCTAAAGGTAGGTTCACATCTTATAAGCAATAGGCGGCCAAACAATTTTATTTTAGTTCACGGCTAATAGACAGACAGCTCGCCACATTTCCGTACAATATGACTTTTCACTTTTTTATTGGAACTATCTTACAATTACATATCCTGTCTTCATTTGCATACAATAAGAGAGATTCCGCCTTGATCTACAAACACGTATCTCTGAAAATATTGGTGTCATTGGCCACGGCAGGCGGCGAGTTCACATAAAAAGTTAAAAATAAAAAGGGATATATGTGTTTATTGTATTGTAAAAAATATTGAAATTTTTTTCCAAATTTAAAAACTTTAAAAAACCATAAATAAAAATGGCCAGGTTCGGGTAAAGAGAACGAAATGTTTTTGGTCCAATTATTTTATATAAAAAATAAAATGATTTCGATATGCGGTAATGACGTTAATATTCTCGAGGTATTTCTATTTGTCAGTGTGACAATATGTTATATCTTTTTCCAACTATTTGCAATTTTAATTTATATACAAATGAGATATTCCATAATCCCTGTGCAAAAAAGAGAGTACGAAGATCTACAATAAGGAAGAAAGTGTATTTCTCTTTAAGGCAAACCATGAAGCAACCAAATACGAGAAATTTATTTTCGTCGTGCATTGCCTAATTTAGAGTAGGTCACAGAAATTTGAAACTTTTTTTGTTAATGGGATCTTTTCATAAAATGTATTGATCCACTTTCTTTCCCTATTAATTGGTTCGTCAAAAGTTGTATAAACTGCGATAGAAATAATTTTTTTATGGGATAAAATCCTTGCAGGACAGGAGGTCATGGGCGTCCACAGGGGGGCGGCAAACGGGGCGCTAGGAGGCCTTTATTTACTAAAAGTTACCCTTTTCTTAGATATTACTTTGAAAAGTTGGAGGTGTTTCTGTATCCGATTACTGCGGTGAAGTTAAGCAAGATTAAAGAAGAATATTTTCCTTTTCATTTCGCCAGATCCATCTCTAGACGCGTTTCGTCATATCATGACTCATCAGTAGAGCTAGGATCCGACGAAAAGAAAAGGGATCTCGAAGCTACTTAAGGCAGCACTTGGTGGGACACACCAGTAAGATATGGCACGGAGCGCCATCTGTGTCGTTGTTAGACACTCTTGAGCATACTAGCACCTCTAACAAACTTATAGAAATAAATAAATGTTAACAAAGTAAGTAAATTAATTAATTAACAAAGTAAGTATGTGTTGAACAAGATTATGTTACTAAATAATTTAAAAGTCGTATGTTTAGTATGGACGTTCTATGGCAAACAGTATATAAAAAAATATTTATGACAGGTGAAAGTGATAAACAGATAAATAAAAGCCGCGATAATTCCGTGTAATATAGATTTTAACATAACTAATAAATACACAAAAGAAGCTTAGCGGCAAGCGGACAGAGTAGTGCGTCTATCTTTTGCATTAAAGTACACAGGGACTCCAAAGGTAATGGAATCCCTGGGGCACAAGTAGACAATGACAGGCTGTTTCGTTCTTGTTAGAACTCATCAGAAAGTCATAACCCGTAAGCGACCCCCAGTATAGAGCGCCTGTTCTTTCAAGGCGTTTTTAAGAAATAAAAACGCGATGAAAACCCAGTAACGCCATCATAAGGAATCAACACAATGCAAAAGATATAGCCATTGAGTTGATTCCTTATGATGGCGTTACTGGGTTTTCATCGCGTTCTTATTTCTTAAAAATACTTTGAAAGAACAGGCTCGCTATACTGGGGGTCGCTTACGGGTTCTGACTTTCTGATGAGTTCTAACAAGAACGAAACAGCCTGTCATTGTCTACCTGTACCCCAGGGATTCCATTACCTTTGGAGTCCCTGTGTACTTAAATGCAAAAGATAGACGCACTACTCTGTCCGCTTGCCGCTAAGCTTCTTTTGTTTATATATTTTAACGGACACTAAATTCTACTATTTTATTTATAACTAATAAAGATTTAAAATAGGTTCTGACCTATGTATTTTAGAACGCTGCAACCGAATCTGATATTATCAGTTTTCGAAAATAATATTTCAAACGCAAATTTCTCTGAAACTGGTAAAAACCTGTTTTTTTCATTCAGCGGCAAATATCATTCTTTCTAGTGAACCAAAATTCGGATTTTAGAAGTTATATATAATAGGCTTTTGAACCAGTTGACTTATTCTTCTACCGATACGCTCTTTTTTTAGCAGTCACTTTTTTTAAAGTCTCCCCCCCCCCCCCCCCCTCTCAACAAAATCCTGGATCCGCCAGTGCCTACAGTCGCCACTGAAGGCGATAATGGACAGTAAAAAAAAACGTTATTTGATTCGGGATTAAGTTAAGGCCTAAATGGATTAAGTTTCCCGATAAAAGTTGGGTAAAAGCGCTAAAGGTAAGTAATTAACATTATTCATCCTTAGGGAAGAGAACGAATCTTAACAGATCGTTTGATCGAGAATGGAATATTAATTACCTTCTCGACCCGAGAAACTAGGGTCGAGTACCTATAAACTTCGGGAGTGTAGTAGCGATGAGACGTTTATAGAAAAAAGGAAGGAATTTAATCAAGGAAAGAAAATTGAAAAACAGTCGAAGATAAGAGCTTTTTGGATAAATAATGAAATTTAATAAAGGTGCAATAAGCAGGATATTTGTTTCATTTCACACAATCCGTATATTCAAATGAGTCTGAACACACGAACGTTTTTTCCATTTCAGTAACGCTATCGCATCGTCCCATTTAATAGTATTTTACGTTACAAGGCCGGTAGGTGACTTATTACAGTACGAGTTGGTTTAGTTGGTTGGAATATAAACGAGTGCTGTAATAACACCTAACGGACGTGTATCGTATGATATTTTATTTCATCCCGTCTTTATAATCCTTTTTAAAAAGAATAAACAAATAGGTCATATTACCTTTTAAGTGACAACTTGTCAAAGATCGAAAGTAACCAGTCATTGTTTCTAAAATCATACCATTGTTGCTAGGGGCAACCCATTACAGTATCTGATACCGTAATGTTCCATTTACCGGCCGCAAATGAGTACAAGGTAAGTAAATTTACTGGACATCAGGATAAAATAAATATAATAATTACTTTAATCCAAAAGCTTTGCGCTTTTAAGTAGGTCCAAGAGCAGGGGGGGGGGAGGGGGCGAAGGCGAACCTTGAAAAATGTAGGGCGTGTGAAGGGCCAGAATTTTTTTTAGAAGTCACTTTTGAGATAAGAAGATTTTTAAATTTTTAAAGCCATGATACGCTTTTCTATTTTTTAGAAATCACTTTTTTTAAAAGTAACTTTTTTTTAGTCCCCCCCCCCCCCTGACCCTCTGCAAAATTCTGGATCCGCCACTGATAGAATTAGTTAAATTTTCAAACTAGGGGACTATTTACTCTGATTAGAAAGATATAAAAAAAAATCAACATCGCATTTTCTAGTTATACCTATTCTGTACATTTTCTTAACATAGACCCATTCAATTTTATTATTGTTAACAATTATTGACAATTTTAACTTTCATAACATATTGCCGTCTCATCTAATCACCGAAATAATCATTATTATTTCATTTTAGTTTTTTAAGAACTACAATAATTTGACACTGACTTTTGGGTTAATCAGAAACATTTTTCCACAAAAAATGGTCTAGACTAGGGATGTCAAACTCAATTTGCTTGAGTGCCATTTTTTTTTCGAGGCATGCTTGGGGGCCTGCTTCAAAATAAGTTTGTTTTTATATCAATACTTTATTGAAGGAAATCTATAAAATATAAAAAGTTATAATTATGATATATACCTTGACATATCAATTAGGATTGACAATAGAAACTATTTCGATGACCAAGATACTTGACATCGCCGAATCCGAATGTATGGCCCTCAATGTGAATGACAAAAAATAAAATTTCTATTACATAAATAAATAAAAATCCATATAACATGTAACAAAATTGAATATTATATAGTATACCTACCTAGAATTTGTGTAATACCTTAAATTTATGACATGACATAGAATTGACTTCAGTTGCATGTTTTAGTTTGCGTTTAAAATTGACCAGACTTAAGGACTTCAAAGATTCAGAAAGTTGGTTATATCACTTGGTTACGCATAAGAAAAAGATCCTCGGAATTGTGTGGTTTTATATTGTGGAAGATTTCGATACCTGACATTTAAATTATGGACAGAGGTTCGAAATTTTAGTTTTTTGAAAAGCTAAGCAGGTTCTTAAATGGTGATGATTTTATGATAAAATATAAAACAAGTCTCCTCTTCTCCGTATTCAGCTATCCTATATCTTTGATGGAAAAAGTAACATGGTCCCTTCTTTTTAAACCACACACAAGTCTAACGCAGGAATTCTGAACGAGTCGCAGTTTACGTGCATCTACATTAAGCAAGTTTGGGCCGTACACAGTCATGGCCCGCGGGCCGTATCTTTGACACCCCCCGTCTAGACTGATCGGCTACAAACTGTAAATGTAACCATGACAAGGGTTTGTTTAAAAAAACTACTTAAACTCCAATATGCTGAAAAACAATACTGTTGTTTTTTATCTCATTATCACAAGAGTAAAAAAATCAGTAATTTTTTTCCTAAGTAATACTACCAATATCTGAAATCGATCAAAAATGGAGACAAACATTAGTTCATCTCCAAAAACTGTTGCCACATTTTTGCACTGATCCGTCTTTCTTTAAATATTGAAATTCAAAGCTTGTGACAAAAAAAATTTTATTATACCAGTAATAATTAACGTTGTTACTTCACTACTTTACTTACTATTTTTTTTGTGTAGACTATCCGGATACTAAAATCCCGATTAAGCCAAAAAAACATCCCGATTATAGCCGTGACAAGAAGAAATTAAAGTTTTCATACTAATATTTTCTCTGAGGTTGACCCTTGAAACACCACAGCCTATAAAAACATCTTCCAATCTTAGCAGAAAATGACCTTTACATGCCAAGTACAGAAACCGATAATAAAACCGTTGAATTAAACTGATAACGAATTTATTTTTTCATAATTTCTCAAGGGCAATAAGTTTTAAACAATTTTTGCACGCGCGAAAATTTTCGAAGGTCGCTTATATAATGAACATGACGGAAGGATATTTTTTTTTCGATTTGGAGTCATGTGTTTTTTGGTATACGTTATTTTTATTATTCTATTTACTTAGTTTATTACGTAAATTACATGTGGCAAATATTTTAAAAAATAACAAAATATAGATTTAGATTATAATGAGTATACAGGGTGGGGCTTTCGAATAATGGGACGTTGCTTATAGCGGCGCGGGAAATAAAATTTCCCTAGTATCTAAAAATATGTCCTTAATAATTTTTTATGGGTCTCGTGTATGAAAAAAAAAATGGGGACCACAAGGAGGGGGCGCAGCCCTAACCAACTTTTTTTTCAAATTACGGGATACTATTTGTGACTGACCTTTTTGGAAAGCTTATCGAAAAAGGAATTGGTCCATATATATTTTTTACATTCGTCAAACCATGTGTCAGAAATTTAATAAAAATAATTTAAGGAACACCAAGGTTATCAAAAATTCCCTTACTCTTTCTAAAACTTAAGGAGGGGTTCTGAAAAAATATCCCTTAGTCTAGATTTCCATAATTAGGGAATATCCTTTGAAGTTCTGGTATTAAAAACCTTGCAATAAATGTAAGAGAATTTTTAAATATTACATTTTTAAATATACGTGGATAGGACAGAGAGAATTCGGGCAGAGATACTTTTAATCAAGCCAGAAGTGTTGGTAAGAGTAAGGAAAGAGTTCTATTATTGGTTTGGTCTGTGCAAACAGATTCATGGGGCACATTTTCAACAATTGCTATGCTAAGAAAGTGACATTACAGTTTTAAAATTATTGGTAAGGTAATTTTTTCTTAAATTATTAAATTTAACACATGATTTGACAGATGTAAAAAAAAATGTAATGACAAATTCCTAAGCTTTCCAAAAAGGTGCCACAAATGGTGTCTCCTTATTTGAAAAAAATACTTAGTTAGGGCTACGCCTCCTCCTTGGGATCCCAATTTTTTTTACATGACAAATGCGAGCCTATAAAAAATCTTTGAGGATGTATTTCTGGAGTTTAGAGAAATCTTATTCCCAGAGCCGCCATAAGCAACGTTCCATTTAAAATCTCCAACCTATATGTACATATATTTTAATAAACAAGAATAATGTTTATCACTTTTCAGTGCCCCATAATTTTGCCATGAAGATTATTTGACCAATATTTCTAAATTCTTCTTTAAAATTGGCAACTCCCCGCAAAATTATATTTATACAAATTAAATTGGACCAAAAATATTGCACTCTCTTGGCCCGAATCATGGCCATGTTTATTAAAAACCTTTAATCTGGACTTCACAGTTATTGGAGCGTGTCAGAAAATTATTTTTATTAAGAAAAAATAATTCAATTAATTAATCAAAATTATTTTTATTAAGAAAAAATAATTTTTAATATTTTTTACAGTAAAAAGAATTTTAGTAATAATTTTTGGAGTTTTCATTGGCTTATTTTTTTTCTGCATGAAAATAACTTTCCCACACACACATAGATGCCATCTTTCCATTGGAGAACATAAGAACTAAATAATTTGCTTGTTTTTTTTTGTAATCAGAGCCAAGAAGAACCGCAACACAGCAAATCGTAGCGCTGTTGAATCCACTGAATGTATGCAGTTTTACTGTATAACTAGAATGCAAGAATATAGTTTTCTGCAGGTACATATTGTTATTTTTATATATACGTAATAATAATACATGCTGTATGTGTGTATATCTGGCTAATTCTATACAAAAAGATCGTGAGAAGCACGCAAAAGGGTGCTTATAAGGGCGCCAATATCAGGTCAAGGTTAACATCCCCTATTCCCCAAATTCGAGCAAAAGATCTACGCACCGCTGGCACGCGCTTTTTGCGTAGTTCTCCTGAATGCCTCCTGGGGGGCTCAGGACGGAAAGGAGTAAGTGGGGTCGAGGTCAGCCTTGGGAGAATTAACCATCCTCCCGTTTTACCCTGTTATTCTCATGGGAGGCCTTGAAGTGTCTGTTTAAGGTTGGTTTATTTTTATATAAGCGATGTTTTATTCATTTGCGAATTGGTATTTATTTGCAGTACAAAATAAAAATATCCTATTTTTCTATTTTTATTTACCGCGATTAAATTCCTACATCGAGCAATTTACTGTGGAAAAATGATGGTGAATCGCCGAAAGACGAAAACAGGAATGAATATAAACTTGACTCTTTTATAGTTTCAAGCTACAAATAAAAAGAAGTAAAAGTAGTTAGATTTTTCTCTTAATTGAAAAATCATCTTCGCCCACGGAAAATGTATAAACCATCATCAGCGTAGTACATTGAAATCATGATCGTATAATAAATAAGTAATCATTTTTTAAATAGCCTGTATCTCGTTCTCATCCAGAAACAAGCCTTAAATAGCAAACATTAAAGCGTCGTCATCCCAACATTTCGGCAACAAAGAAAGATAAAAGGTTGTAGAAAAAATCTTTTACGCAACGCTTTTTTTTATTCATTCCAATTTATGCACCCCTCGAGGGACGACCTCGTTTTGTTTATAAGAAAGCTCAAAATTTGTTTTTCTTTATTTATCATAATGGCTTTCCCTTTTTCTTTTGTTTCTTTTTCATTTTTATTTTTTCGTTATTGTTATGTTAGCAATATTAGCGTTAGAAAGGGGATGCTGAAAAAACCCAAAAAAAAACTTTTAATTGGGTACATTTCATAATGGCAAGATTGTTTTTAAACGCGTAATTCAGAAATTTCAAATTTTTACTTGAAAACCTGGAATAACAATTCTTTTAAAATTTAAAACAAATTTTTTCTTTAAAGTTTTGCGGTAAAATTTCAAACAATCAACTTAACTCTTAACAATATTTGCCGTTTTTCTATTTTTTGCATACCTTGTACAAACAAACAAATCTTTGGCACCATCGACGTTTTTTTAAAGCATGAAAAATCTT
Source organism: Polydrusus cervinus (assembly GCA_935413205.1). Taxonomy (NCBI): domain Eukaryota; kingdom Metazoa; phylum Arthropoda; class Insecta; order Coleoptera; family Curculionidae; genus Polydrusus; species Polydrusus cervinus. Next base: position 79,306,929 of record OW284512.1, on the reverse strand, counting down.
CAATACAGAATATCCTTATTTCGTATCTTTTACGTTATGGTTTATTTGTCCTCTTCCAAATCCCAGCCGCAGACATACGGTTAAGGAAGAAAAATCAAAAACACAATTTATTTGAAACAAAAATGCGTGTATTGACCGAAATAAATAAATATTTAATGCAACAATCTGGGTATTAGTTTTAACCAAATATTTTTTGGAATGAAATAAATAATTATTTGGATCAACCAATTAATAGGGTTCTGTGTAAAATATTAGCTTGCTGGTTAATGGTTAATAGGGAACGATGCATATTGAATACTTATTTATTTGTAATTGCTGATTTAATTAATTATTAGGATTTATTCAAATAAATAGTTATTTGGCATGTTATATGTAATAAATAATTGTTTAAATAAACTCCATATTTATTCGATTTGTATAATGTTTTATTCAAACAGCGGGACATCGTCTGTTTTAGAAAACTCGTTCTCCAATACTTTTTAAAATTTATACAGCCGAACACGTGAGCAAGCATTCATCCATATTTATTTACAGAAGCCCTTTTTCTGGTAAAAAAATTAGAATTTTTAATGTTCCACCTACAGGACTCGCTCTCACAAAGAGCAAAACTGTGTCATTCGTCGTTATAATCACTTCGAAAACTAAACTGGGTCAGGGTCTTCCGAATGTTTGAATTGGCCTCATGGGCTTTAGACCTAGATTTGTGCTTTATGATAACAACATTTCTCCCTCTTACCTTAAAACAAATAAAACTTTGGAAATTAAATAAATAAACAGTTGACGCCAAGTTTTATCACTTGTTTATTTTGCCATCTCTTAATGAAAAACTTAATAGAGCTTTTGTTTCTTGATGGGATATTTACAACTTCCAAAGTTCAGAAGTTCAGGGTGACCCGTTTTCCCGATAGAGCGACAAAGTGAAATAAATACGAGATGAAAAATTGTATATGGGTATACCTTTACCATCTACTATACAGGGTCAGTGGCGTATCCAGAGAATATGCTCGGAGTGGGGGGGAGGGCTCAGTGGGCCTAAGTAGGACATTTTTTTTCTGGAGAAAGGAACAGTCAGAACTACATATATTTCATGACGTTACATTGAAGAAGGCGGAAAACCGCCGTAGGTGAAAAATTTTCGGGGCCACGCCCAAGGTTCGTTTAAATTCACCTACTATAAAATTTCGAAAATTGAATTATTACTTCTCACCCTCTGCATGGTTGGATTAAATTTGTTTTTTTTTTACTTTTTTTTTGATATTCCTAGCTGGCTCTTTATTAAAAAAAACATTTTTTATATTTGTGAAAAATATGAACATTGGTGTTAATTCAAAATTTTAACATAAGACGTATGTATGACTCTAACCAGCGTTTTTCGGGCTTGGTTTTTCATGATTAAAAATAAAGTAAATATCGCTCACCACGGCAAAATTGATGATTTTTTCAGAAATCATGTATTTTGTAGATCTAAGAGCGGTTTTTGGTTCAAATGTTTAGGTTTTGAAATACTCCTTCTCATTTCTTCCCGCACTATTTTTTTTTATTATAAATTATCGCACTTTTTCCATAGAAAATGTTTCAATTAAAATGTTTACTTTAATTTTTCTCTTTAAAAATAAATACCTAATTGTTTTTTGTTTTTGTTGTAAAAATATTTTATTGCATTGAGTTATATTTTTGTTGATTAAAAATAGCTCTAAAAAAGGGAAAACGGAGCAGACAAGTATAATAGAAAAATACTATAAAAAAATATTATTATTTTTACTCGTTTTCCTATAAAATTGCATCATAAATCAATAACTAAAACGATATTTTAGAAGGAAAAGTTTAAAAACTAAACGTTTCCTACCAGACCTTTGTAATCTAAGCCAAGAATACATTATTTAACAATTTAAATTAGGAGTCCAAGCGTAAAACGAAAAATTAGATTGCAATTAGACTTTTAGACCCGAGCTCCTAGGTTCGGGGGGTGCCGGACGCCACTGTACAGGGTAGTTAATTTAAAACTTGCTTTATTACCTACTATATCTTGGAAAGAAATTGTGATAATTAATTTCTGTAAAATGATTTTGGTACGTGTAGCTGGTCTCTATAAAGTCGAAAATTAGTTCGACGCCAGTAATTGCTGAGGCGTCGCGACGCTATAAAGATGTTAATTGATAAAAGGTACCTTGAAAGGATTATATTTCAGAAGTTCATTAAATTCCAAGAGATTTTTGTACTTTGTTCTCTTCACTCGTTTTTAAGATACATTCGGTCGAATACATTTACATACATGTTACAATTATTACAGCTTGGGACTCCGAGGGCTGGTTCTGGACTTATCAATGGTTTTTCCGAACCATTCTTTGCAAGTGCGTCATCCTTTTTATTTTCATGCCTTCGTGTTCTGGTACCAGAATGCAGAGTGCAGTAATACTTTATTATCTTTTGCCAGCGCCACTAATTCCTCTTGGCATTCCCATACCAGTCTTGATGTCACCTTGTTGCATGTAAATGCTTTAAAGGCTGCTTGACTATCAGAGTATATTATATGGATTCGCTTATTGAAGTAAGTTCTCCTGTTGTTTTCATACTTACATGGTAGGATGGCGTAAATTTTCGCTTTGAACACTGTGGGAGACTTCCCTGTATGAATTACTTATAACTTTTACAAAATATAGAACAATGGCAAGCACATACAATAATAATAAACAATTATGCTGCAAAAATAAAAACTTTTCTGCTTTAAAATGTTTATCTTTTTATAATTGAAACAACAAATAAACACGCGTATTGTTAGTCCGCCACAATGCCGATAACCAACCACGTTATCTGTGCTTTCAATGTCAATGTCTTTGGGGCCGTTGAACCACAGTCGATGAACTTAACTTAGCAGTCGGTGCTGCTGTCGCAAAGTTCACAAATAATGATCTTCTACTAAAACAATAATAAAATTATTGTTAAAATGCTATTATAGTGGTATAAGAGTTAATAGGAAAATATTATAAAGGGAATTGGGCCCAAACATGGGCATCTGAAGTAATAAAACCAATTTCAAAGTTTCTTGGGAATATGGAACATCTCTTTTGGCAACAGTGAAATATAACTTAAAGGTATTTATAAAATATCTAATAAAACCAATAGAAAGTTTTTATAAAAATACAATTCAAGTTATTCCAATGCTCAAACTGGCTCATATTTAGTGGCGTATTTAGGAGCTCTGGTCTAAAAGTCTAATTGCAATTGAATTTTTCGTGTCATGCTTGGACTCTTTAATTTAAATTTTTAAATAATGTATTCTTAGCTTAGATTACAAAGGTCTTGTAGGTAACGTTTAGTTTTTAAACTTTTCCTTCTAAAAGTCCTGTTTTATATAGAGATTAAGGTTTCGGACGCATGTCATTTTAGTTATTGATGTACGATGCACTGTTACAGGAAAACGAGTAAAAAGAATAATATTTTATAGTATTTTTCTATATGTACATACTTATCTGTTCCGTTTTTCTTTTTTTATAGCTATTTTAAATCAACATAACCCAATGCAATAAAATATTTTTATAACAAAAACACAAAAAACAATTAGGTATTTATTTTTGAAGAGAAAAACTAAAGTGAAAATTTTAATTGAAATCTTGAATCTTATGGAAGAAGTGTGATAATTTATAATAAAAAAAATAGTTCGGGAAGAAACGAGAATGTTTTATTATAAATATACAAAACGGCATGTAAGAAGGAGTATTTCAAAACCTAAGCATTTGCACCAAAAACTACTTTTTGATCTACGCTCCTAAAATACATGATTTCTGAAAAAATCATCAATTTTGGCGTGGTGAGCGATATTTACTTTTTTTTATCATGAAAAACCGAGCCCGAAAAACGCTGATTAAAGTCATATACATACGTTCTATGTTAAAATTTTCGATTGACACCAAAATTCACATTTTCACAAATATAAAAAATGTTTTTTTTAATAACGAGGCTAGGAATATCAAAAAAAAATTTACAAAAACAAATCCAACCATGCAGAGGGGGAGAGGTAATAATATAATTTTCAAAATTTAATAGTAATTAAGTGGTGAATTTTAAACGAACTTTAAGCGTGGCCCCGAAAATTTTTCGCCTGCTGCGCTTTTTCGCCTTTTCCCCTACACTGTAAAAAGAGGCTGTGAAATCACAGAAATTTACACTGTTTATTGTTGTAATTTTTCCAAAAAATTTCACTTTTATGGTGTATTTTTACACCATTTTAGTAAATATAACCTAAATTTACAGTAACTTGTGAATTTCCCTAAAAGCTACATTTTCGCTGGGAAAATTACACTACGATTACAAACCCAACTTGTAAATTTCATACAAAAATACTAAAGTAGTGTAAAATTACTATACTTTTACTCGTGACATGTAAAATCGCAGCAATAATCGTTGCGAAAATACACGTCTTTGAAAGGGTTTCTCGGAATCCACATAGACGCCGTCGGTCGTGCCGCTTTGTCATAACTATTTCATTTATCAACGCGAATCGCGACATGTCTGACCGGCGTCTTTACTGTGAGGGTGTTTTGAGTTTTTTTTGTTTGAATATTACAAAGGTAAGATATTTTATTTTGGTACAATATATTTTAGGTAGTAGGCATTATGTATAAATGTTTTTTTGTGGGCATTCCTTTAATTGTATCCGAAAATGCAATTTACATCAGTATTTGCATAGAAACAATGTTAGCGCCAGATTTAAATGCATGTATGCTAACTGGTAATCTACAATTTAATAGGTTTTCTGGATTTCAGTCTCATTTAATACGTTTGCATTCTGAGAAAGTAGCCGTAGTGGATAAAAATAATTTAGAATTTCAGTGTGCCGTAGTAAACTGTTTGTTTAAAGTTCGGTGCTACAAAACATTTAAATCCCATGTTTATTCCCACATTAAGAAAAAGGAGAATGTAAAATGTCCCTTTTCTGGGGTGTGTAAAACTTTAGTAGCATTTTCAACTGTTGCAAGCTTGAGAAATCATTTTTTTCGACGTCACTGGTGGTGGCATTGTGATGTGCCACTGTTTTAGTTTTAGATTAAGTATATTTACACTGGAAGTTTGCAGCATAAACACTTTAACAGCCTGTATATGCTTGGTGAATAATGGGGTCTATGATTAAACACTTTATGTTAACTTAACTTACAATATGTTTGGAGACCTCCACTGGCCAATCGCCAACGACTAGTAATGGAAACTTTTATTTTAGGACTTAAAATCGATCATTCTACGCCGATTGATACGTTTCCATTAACAGGTCTTTGCCCATTCACCTGTTGAGGTCTTTAAACATAAACTATTGTACGTTAAGTTAACATAAAGTGTTTTAATCATAACCCCCAATATCAATAATTATTATTTTATTTTTAGAGCCCGGATACTTTATATGCATGGAAAGACAAATTTTGAACAAAAATGCCTTTGAGACCTTCGAGGAAGCAATACGCCAATACCCCAAAGTCGTTAGTGATACTCTAGAAATGGTGCAACGCTATTTTTACAAACTACACCCAGATTCTGGATCAAAATCGAAGAAGATGACCACGTCGAAAAAAAAAGTTACTTATAACTTTTATTCAAAAGTTAAAAATCCCAAAGTAATATCTATGTACTTATTTTTTAATTTGTATTAAGTAGTACTGACCGTACAAAAATTATTTCAGATCTCTTTTAGTTAATATACCTTATATTAAAGGTCTTTTGAGGTAATATTCACTTGCACAAGAATTTTTTCTAAATTTTATACAGGGTCAAAAACAGGTATAACTTAAATAAAATAAACTCTGTTTTTATGAAGTGATATTTTATTTAATTAGATGCTTAAAATGCATATGATGGTGGTTGTGGTTCCCCCTACCTGTATAATATTTGTAGCAAACAGCGCTTTTCTAACTTTTTTAGTTTCAGAAATATTCGCATTGAAAGTTTTCAAATTGACACCTTGTATATTATTAAAAATGTACAGGGTCTTCTCCTATATTTTAACCCACCAATATTTTCTTACCTGTGACAGTTAAAGGGTAGGTATGTTTAAATTTAAAAGCTGCTTTATTTCATAGGAATCACCTATCCTTTTTTTTGTTACATATCCTGGCGATTCCTGTATAAAATAAAGCAACTTTTAAATTTAAATATACCTACACTCTAACTGTCACAGGTAAGAAAATATTGGTGGGTCAAAATACAGGAGAAGACCCTGTACATTTTTAATAATATGTAAAAACAATTTTAATAATGATGTAATTTTACAGTCCTTCAAGTAAAGCTGGGAAAATATACATGAAAATTCCATAAAAAGAAAGTAATTTCTAAGGAAATAATAGGTAATATTAAAGAAAACTAACGTAAAACTAATGTAATATTACAATATTAATGGGGAATTTTACATTAAAAAACAGTAATTTATAGGGAGATATTAAGTAAAAATAAAAGATTTTATGGAAAATTTGTGGAAAAGTCATGTATTTTTAATATTATTTTACATAACCACTACTGTAAAATTACAGTCCTAAAATTAACTAACTTTTACATGCTAACTGAAAATTACCTCAACACATGTAAAATCGCGGCGATTATTATGGGCATTAAATAACCAACGATTATTGTGGTAATTTTGATGGAGTCCTTTTTACAGTGTAGGTACTATATCATGAAATACATGTAGTTCCGACTGTCCCTTTCTTCAGAAAAAAAATGTCCTACTTACGCCCCCCCCCCAGCATATTTTCTGGCTACGCTACTGTTCATATTTAAAACTTTTTGAAAAGAAATATCAAAATCTACTACAATTACGACACTATATTTTATTTCAACATGAGCCTTAACATAACCGGTTTCGGTTAAAAATCCATCTTCTGATATAATATACTTCATACAAATTAAAATGAAATAAACATTTTTAGAATTTTTTTTTAAAATAATACGATTTTAAAATTGTAGGATTTTCAAAATTATTTATAATGCATTCCTTTCTACCCTGCATTGTTGACGGGCATTGTACATTGTATTCAAAGTACATTTAAACGTTTTCTCATAATATAACCAGTACAAAAAAACGAGGTCAAAGTTCATGGAATATGTGAACCCCTAATGGAACAGAGTTTCGTCATTTATTATTTTTCCCATTTTCATTTTGTATTTTCTTTATGCTTTAAAAGTAGAAGCTCCATTACCTTTACACGTGTCGGTTTAAAACCCACGTACATTTTTATTAAAAAACAAGGGCGCTACTTGATAAGAAGTTATACTTTACCCTGAATAGATACTCGGAGGTTTGTTGATCACCATTTTTGTTTGAGGCGCTGTCTTAGGCAGTTAACGCTTTTGAGGGTAAGCTTATCTTAACGCGTTAATTGATAATGCCCTCTTCGCCCCCTTCACCACTCGACACAAGCTGTCTTGAACATTTATCTCCCGCTTCGAAATACTACTGTCCTGCTATGTCCATTTACATGTTTTATAAGCTATATAATTATAGTTCAGTGGTTTTGATCTGATTTCCCACAAATGCGACGCCGACGCAGTGGCGTAGCCAGAAATTATGCTGGGGGGGGGGGGGCTCAGTGGGCGTAAGTAGGACATTTTTTTTCTGGAAAAAGGGACAGTCGGGACTACATGTATTTTATAATATTGTACTTAGTGAAAAAGGCGGAAAAGCGCCACAGGCGAAAAATTTTCGGGGCCGCGCCCAAAGTTCGTTTAAAATTCACCTTACTACTATTAAATTTCGAAAATTAAATTATTACCTCTCGCCTCTGCATGGTTCGATTAAATTTGTTTTTCTAAATGTTCTTTTTTCCTTTTTTCTTGATATTCCTAGCTCGCTTTTTATTAAAAAAAACTATTTTTTATATTTCTAAAATATATGAATTTTGGTGTCAATCCAAAATTTTAACATAAGACGTATATATGACTCTACCCAGCGTTTTTCGAACTCGGGTTTTCATGATTAAAATAAAGTAAATATCGCTCACTACGCCAAAATTGATGATTTTTTCAGAAATCATGTATTTTAGGAGCGTAGATCTAAGAGCAGTTTTTGGTGCAAATGTTTAGGTTTTGAAATACTCCTTCTCAAGTGCCGTTTTGTATATTCATATTAAAGCATTCTCGTTTCTTCCTGCACTATTTTTTCTGTTATAAATTATGACACTTGTAGCGTTTATAAATTTAACGCCACGTTTGGTAATAATTTTCAGTATATATTTCATTATTCTGGCGCATTCGCCACCACTCATTTTTCTGTACACCAGATGCAGGAGGTCGGAGAGGGACGTGGGTCGTTCGATAAATGGAGGACGTGCTCTCGAGCTCCGGAATCCGGGCTGAGTGGTCACTTTTGGTGATTGAATTCCAATTTTGATATCGTGCAAGTTAACGCACAATTTTGTTAAAAATTAAAATATGCAGAATGTGTAAAACCTGCTAAAAGTTTATTTTCTATTTGCTTATCGTATAATACGTGGGATAAACCCCTAATTGTTTGGAACGGAGCCATGTGCTGTCGGTGTGTGAATTCCCTCAGATAAGAGGTAAGCTAGTTAAATTTCCTTCTTAAATTTGGGTATTTGGTTATTTTTTGTGTGATTTACAGGGTCGTATTATGGGGCTCATTTCCACGTAAATTTGCACTCATCTCTTGTTATCGCCTGAAGAGCTGTGTCGTACATCTCACCAAGTCGTTGAGCTTTGACCTTCGGTGATCCAGTAGCCTCAGTTCAACACCCCACTGAAGGGCTAATGTGTTTCACCCACCACTACCCGCTGTAGCCGTACCTGAGAATCTACTTGCCCTGGATCTAAGGCCAGTTTATTCCTTTATATTATTTTTACCAATATAACTTCCGGTCAAGTTGAATCATTTATTAACAGTAAGATTATAATATCTCATCAGTATTTGGAACTTTCATATAACGTTTTAACCATCTTGTAAGCGTGTTTTCTGACTCCCTTTTTATTTTATTCGCCTAAAAGTCGGTATAAATTACAGGTGGTTTATTGTAAATAATGTACATAGCAGGGGGTATCTTTGGCCAAAGAATAGTTATGTATATATTGATATAAACGAGGTTTCGGTAAATTTAAGTAAATAAGCCTTGGGGCAATTTTTAATTTACAGGTTCAGAATACAGGCATTCTATAGTTTTTTGTTTTTAATATGATTGGCATAATATACATATATATCTGCGTGTCAAGAAGAGAATGACAGTTTTCATTAAAATTACTGGAATTTATCTCAGTTTTTTTTTATTATTAACTCTAATACCATCCTTTCGCAAAAATTGAGTCTACTTCTCAGTAGAAAGGCTCTATAAACCCTTTTCGTAAAGGAAACTGAGTGGCGCCCTCCAAAAAGCATAAGCGTCGCTTGCAGACGACCATTTGTTCATCCGACGAAGAGCTGCCGTAAGCCGTTAGTGCCTTCTGAGGGTGAATTTAATTTACCCCTAAAAGGTACGCGACACACTTCTACCATAAAAAATGTTTCAATTAAAATATTTTACTTTAATTTTTTTTTTTTTACAAAGACCTAATTGTTTTTTGTTTTTGTTGTAAAAATATTTTATTGCATTGAGTTATATTTCTGTTCATTTAAAATAGCTCTAAAAAAGGGAAAACAGAACAAATAAGTATATAATAGAAAAATACTATAAATTATTATTCTTTTTACCGGTTTTCCTAATTGCATCCTGCTAAAATGACATGCGTCTGAAACCTTAATCTCTATATAAAACAAGACTTTTAGAAGAAAAAGTTTAAAAACTAAACGTTTCTTACAAGACCTTTGAAATCTAAGCCAAGAATACATTATTTAAAAATTTAAGTGAAGAGTCCAAGCGTGAGACGAAAAATTAGTTTGCAATTAGACTTTTAGACCCGAGCTTCGAGGCTCGGGGGGGGGGGGGGGGGGTCAGCCCGATAGCCCCCCTCCTAAATACGCTACTGCGCTGACAGTTCCCCATCCCCGGAGTTTCCTAACATTGACCGATTGATTATGGCTTGTAACTGATGATGAGATGCATACGCATTTAATCCAAAAGATTCGCACATTTTTAATAAGCCCAAATGTGACCGCTATTGGCCCAAAACCGTTTTTCCTTTGCAATAAGTTTCCTTTAAATATCAGAAATAAATACTCTTTTTGTTAGTTGAAAGTCATAATATCTTGATCTAAAAAGCCTAAGAGTGTTCGTTTTTGACCCAAAAATTAAAATCGGATTTCTTAAATAATGTGCACTTAGTAATTTATTAAAGCTATAGAATCAGTTAAATTAGCAAAACACTTTGATTAGAAAGATTTAAAAGAAAAAAGTTAACAGCGCATTATCTTTTTCTAGACTTATTTTTTATAATTGACATTTTAAACTTTCATATGACTGTTTTTTTAGTTTAGTTTTTTAAGAACTATAATTTGACACTAACTTAATTAATTAGAAACATAATATTTCCAAAAAAAAAGTCTAGACTGAAGGACAACAAACTGTAAATGTAACCATCCCAAAGGATTAATTAAATAAAAGTACTTTAACTCAATTATGCTGTATTCAATACTTTTTGTAATTTATCCCATTATAAAAGCTAGTCAAACAATTTGTTATCTGCATATTAATCTGTAATTCAATTTGTTTATTCTTTCTAAGTATTAACTTACCAATAAATGGTGAGCATTTTATTTGGAAAATCCTGTGTAGAAAACTAAAACACATTAATAACTTTTTCTTGACATCACAGCTTAATGACAGAGGTAAATGATCTGAGTTATGTTAACCATTAGTTTCAGTTATAGCGGATAAGAACGCGGATTTTTGAAATTTTATCACATTTTTGAATATTATAAGGACAATTATAAACTTAATTCATGCTTAAAATGTTGACCCGAAAAAGCCATCTCTGCAGCCATACTGCTTTTTTATCCAGTCTATGCGTAGAGAACCTCTTATACAAAGATAATTTCTCGTACCACTAATAAATTAACGTTTAAGACTACTTTGGGCCAAGAGAACCTATTTTTTCAGTGGAAACAGGGGCGGTTCTACGGGGGGGCCTGGGGGGACCCAGGACTCCCGAACATTTCTGAAAATAACTATAAAATTCATGTGCTCTATTATTTACATAATTTGATACAATTTGAGCATGATGCTAAAAAATTTTGGGCTGTGGCCTTATTTGCTTGCGAAGGCTACCAAAAATTGTGGCTGCGCCCAGTGGCGTACATAAGGGGGAACGTTTAGCTTTTAAACTTTTCCTTCTAAAAGTCCTATTTTATATATAGGTTTCACACGCATATCGTTTTAGTTATTGATACGCTCCTAAAATACATGATTTCTGAAAAAATCATCAATTTTGGCGTGGTGAGCGATATTTACTTTTTTTTTAATCATGAAAAACCGAGAACGGAAAACGCTGGTTAGTCATACATACGTCTTATGTTAAAATTTTGGATTGACACCAATATTCCTATTTTTCACAATTATAAAAAATGTTTTTTTTAAAATAAAGAGCCAAAAAAAAACATTAAAAAAAAATGTAATCCAACCATGCAAAGGGGGAGAGGTAATAATTAAATTTTCGAAATTTGATAGTAGTTAGGTGAATTTTAAACGAACTTTGGGCGTGGCCCCGAAAATTTTTCGCCTGCGGCGCTTTTCCGCCTTCTTCGCTAGGTACAATACCATGGAATACATATAGTCCCAACTATCCCTCTCTTCAGAAAAAAAAAATGTCCTACTTACGCCCCCCAGCCCCCCCCCCGAGCATATTTTCTGGCTACGCCAATGTGGTGCCCCTTAAATATTTTGGGTCTAGAACCGCCCCTGAGTGGAAATAATAGTTAATGGTGACATTTTTCAAACCAACAAAAACCCTCTAAACGCTATTTCAAACGTGATTTTCTCGGAATCCACACAAACAATTTTGTAAAAACCTGTTTCATATTCAGCGGCAAATATAATTATTTCCAGCGAATCGAGAATCCGGTTTCAGGTATCAGCCAGTGCGAAGATTTTACGGCCTGAAAAATCAATTAGCGGGATTTTGTTGGCTTGCAAAATGTCACCAATATTACACACATGGAGTTAAAGTGACTCCATAATATCTTTGCTGTTCTTCCAAGATACTCTTCATATTCATTTCAAAACAGGGCCGGGCCAGTTAAATTAAAAGAGATCTGTTGCGTAATACCCCCCTTTCGTGATCATTAATGAAAATGTCAACAACCCGGGTTCGTTCGTTTATTTCCGCAGGGCTTTTCCTGTAATTTTTGGCCTGCGTGGGTTCACGATCGGCACGATTTTTCTTATAAATTTATTATTTGCCTTGAGAATTTAATTGAATTTGTATGTTTTTTGTTCCATCCAGATTTTATTACATCAAGAATATATTGAGGAAATATAAAATAAAAAAGCGGTCAAGTACCTGTCCGTTATCCGGTATGGAACATTTATAAAGCAATTTTCGTGGAAATTCTAATTCCATAGTTTTTTAAGGCATATATCTAACTTAACAAATGCGCCATTTTATTGCAATTTATAATTTTAAATCTTTCTTGTGTATATCGTATCCCACTTCTGAATCGTCAACTCCTCTGTTTCTAATCCCTCCAAAGGCCATCGCAGATGCCATGACCGTTGCTATCGAGTGACCGGACAAGGTCGCAACGAGCGTCAGGAAACAGCGGAGGGCCGACGCCCGGCGTCGTTGGCATGACGACGGCGGTGCTGACGTCCGGACGCGCTCTCGTTGGCGGGATGCTGCGGTGGCAGGGTCGTTATCTTTGACAGTGTTGTCAGTTTTTAATAGTTTTCTTCGATGAAAAGATGTTTCACTGTTGTTGAGATGTTTCACTGAGATGAGAAAGTGAATTTGTATAGTAAAATCACTTTTACTCCCTTATGGGTTAAATAAGGGGATATTTTAAGCGCTAGAAATATGAAATTAAAATGGCCTATGAAGTGAAAAAGGAAATTCTTCTGCTCCAGGCCTTTAGAAAGCAAAAAATCTGGCATCACTGCCCATTGAACTTCACCTTTAGGCAAAGGGCAATGGGTCGGCGTGAAGGTAAGCGTGTGAATAAACGAGAAAAAAATTGAAAAATTTCTTGTCTTGTACCAATTTACTTACGCCTACGCGTCTTTTAAAAAATCATGTATTTTGAGGTAAAAATGGAAAAAAGAAATGTACAAAAATAATAAGTTATAAAATTGTATAAGAATGGTTAATTTTAAATATAATTTTTGGAACGGCAACGGGTCAGCGCAATATTGCTTACCTATAAATCCTTTTTTTATCTAAACGGCCACATATCTTCCAAACGTCAATATCTTGAAACAATTAGGCGTTAATTTAGTTATCTTTGGCTCTAACACCCCTTGCCCCCTTCCCCTCTCTCTCCCAAATCCACCCACCGTCTATGTCCAGTTTCTGTATAAGATCCGACATAACCATGGCCAGGATTCGGGCCATGAGAACGCAATTTTATTGTTGGTATGGATATAATTTGGCATGAAGCTGGTAACTTTGAAGAAGAATTTAAAAATATTGATAGGATGCTCTTAACAATAAGGCAGATGAGGTTAAATCTGGCCTATACTGCGGACGACTCAACCCTAGACAGTTGCTCTCGCGGAGAAGAGGTTGTCTAGTTTGTGACTAGCACGCTCGATTCACAAATTAATAAAAACAAATTGAAATATTATTACTTAATTTCTTCAACTTCATTATATCGTAGATCAAAAGAACCGAGGCAGTGACTCAGAGGTGAGGTACTGGCATTCGACCATGGCGGTCCGAGTTCGATCCCCGGAGTGGGCATACGCATAATAAAAAAAAGGATGTTCGAAATTTAGCAGGTTTAAGAATGCAGGGAAGAGTGTAAAATGTATCATCTTCCAACCCACCCCATTCACGCCGGTAACCAGGTCGGATGAGATCGGACATCTCGTGGGGTGCGGAAGAAGGTACACACTCCCCAATCGGTAGGTCATGCAATAGCAAGAAACCAAGAGTTAATATTGATAGCGCTTGGAGTGTGTCGCATGACTGAGGATCGTGATTCGGAACCCGCGTTAAGCCATAGGTCCCTTCCAGAATGGCCCTGGCAGTGAACGGAGGGGAAAAAATTAAACAACAATAAAAACATCATTCATAACCTGTAACAATATTAAATTCGTTTGGTTTTTTCTCTTTGCTAACATATTATTGCTTACCGTTAAATAAATCGCACGACCTTTTGCTGTAATAATAGTGACATTCACATTTTATGATGTAATTAATAAATGTTTTCTGTGTTACTGTTAAACGAATAATCATAGATCAAGATCATAACGTCATGATTCAGGAGCTAGACAGTAGTCACAGTCACCCACCCACATTGCTCTGAATTTACATCTCTAACAGTAATTTTACACCGTGATATAATAATCTGAGGTTCCGCAATACATAAATCGGGGTGCCAAGGATAAAATTAATCATTTGTTTTTTTTTTGGTCCGCCTTTAGTGGTGGGTTATTGGTAAATATGGCGGCATACCATCATATTATGACAATAAGTAAATATTTGAGGGGTAAATAGAAATTAAACCTAGCTCAAAAATATTTCTTTAAAAAATGTAACCTAACCCATTCCGGATCCTATAAAAATGACGTTGGCATGTAAAAAAATTATCAGCACCCTTATCATTATATCACCACGAGCTTGACTGCGCAATTTTTCTTAACTTTTTTTTAGATAATGTTTATTTTTGACGTAATAGAAACACTTGGTTATCGCTATAAATAAGTATTTATTTATAGGATTTCGGGAAATACCTGATTAAAACAATTAAAGGAAACAAAAGACTAATAATTTAAAAACCACAAATGTCCCGGATGATTAAATAATCTATTCGTTTTTTGGTACATTTATAAAGTAAAATGAAAAAATAAAGCTTTAGGTAAAAAATAATTTAATATGTTATTACGACCTTCACCTTGAGAAGTTCCAAAGGTGATTTGAATAACCAAAAAAAAAATATAAAATCTCTTTGGTCTCCTTAAGGCCTCTTTCAGACGAGGATACTGTATGCGGGATTCTGTATGCGAGATACCGAATCACAGCCGCACACTACCCCGATACTTCTTTGGGATACTTTTTTATTACACATTTCTTAACAAGCTTCAGTGCGGTGCAGTCGTTAATCATGAATATTGAAAAGTACGTTATGTTATTGCATATATCTAATAAAAAGAAAAAACTTAAAAGGAGACGAAGTCTGTGGGTTCATCCTATGGTAGAATTAAGGAAAGCTAAGGGAACATATAATTTACTTCATCAAGATTTATTACAAGACACTACAAAGTTTTTGAATTATTATCGAATGTCTCCACAATCATTTGAAGAGCTGCACAACATTCAACTACTCACTATCACTTCTGAATTAATACTGGCCGCCTCTGAAATCGAACTTTTTGCGTCGCAAAAGTATGCATGTCTGAACAGGTCCATAAGCCACCATGATAATTCTGTATCTCGGATACTCCTTCGCCGCCGGGCGGCTGATTTGTCAAGATTCAAAAATTCTGTCGCGCGATACTATATGCGGCGTCGAATGCCGTGTGTAAGCTACAATTTAACTGCATGCTTTTTCTGTATCTGAGATACACGCGTCTGGGATACAACGTCCTCGTCTGAAAGAGGCCTAACTTAGACCAGGAGTCTTTTGTAAAACAATGATGTGTAAATCCCAATCTGTTTCATATTCAGCGGTAAATATCATTCTTTCTAACGAACCTAAAAATCAGATTCCAGGAGTTACGGAATGCCAAGATGTTTTGAAAATTCGATTAGTGGGGTTAAACTGGCTAATGACATTTTCAAAACATTAACTTGATTTCTAGAAAAAATGCGCCATAGTAAACGAAATTAGGAATAATTTTAATAAAATGAAGTGAATTTATCGACACTGCAACGATACCTATATTTGTACGGGATGACAATGTTTTTACCGGCAGGGGGAGGGGGGGGACAATCACCTCTTGCCTCTCTTTCCCTTCGGACGCCCATGTTTCAAGGTATAATAATAATTTTTTTACTGGGAACATCTTGTAGCCTTATATTGATTGGACAATTTGACCTTTCTAAGAGTTTGCCTTTGCTGAGGTAAATATTGGCTGTATTTTTTTATACAAGTATTTATTGATTACACATTATGAAGAGCTGTTTTGGAAAGACTGGAATAATAGTAAGTCCAAAAGTTTTAAATATTTCAACATTCAAAAACTGATATTCAAATTATATGCAACCGTATTTAGCAGCTCCATGCAAAATGTATATTAAATTAGACCAAAAACATCGCATTCTCTTGGCTCAAATCCTGACCGTGTTAATTAATGGATTTAAAAACGTTTTAAATTTAGACTCCACAGATATTGGAGAGAGGAGAGAAAAAAATTTTTTTTTTACACAGTAATTTAATTTCTTATTTTTAGGGTTTTCATTGGCTTATATCCTTTCTTCGAATTGTTTTTCTGCATAAAAATAATGTTTCTACGCCCACATAGACACTACCTTTTCACTGGTAAAAAAAGGTACTAGTTTGCTTAGATTTTTTTATAATTCCAGCCAAGAATAATCGCACTTTAACAATACAAATTCTACTGAAAAAGGACAGCTTTCATGATCTTGGAAAAATGTAAACATTAATTATTTCTCTTTCTTTTATACTCTAAAGTTTATTGTATGTCTTGATCTTAGAATAAATGAATATTGTAATATTTCGGCATTTTTGGAAATACATTCGCAGACATAAAATAAAAATTGACGAAAGGGTTTTTTATTCAAAAAATCTCCACTTGACCCCCTTTTTGCTTGTTAATGCTTAACAATTTTATGACCATTAAACCCAATTTACCATCAAAATTTAACGGTTCCTACAGATGATTTCAAAGATTTTCAAAAGATAATGCGAATATTTTCATGTTGCAAATCGAAAATTGAAACAATGTAATTTTTCATTGCGGGAAATTTTATGGTTTTCCCAAGAAAGCGACCTTATAGATCGACGCCAACCATTATTTTTATTTTAATCCATTTTAACGACTTTCCACAAACACACCCAATAAAATAAATTTTCATAGTCTTCGCTGTCTTCATATTATAGATACAATGTGACGTACAAACTACAAATCAAGGGCATAATTAGGTGGGGGAAGGACAAGCCTGTTTTATTCTAGGAGGAGGGGGCATCGTTATGCGAGTAGCCACCATACACGTGAAAAACGCCGCAGGCGAAAAACTTTCAGGACCACGCTTAAATTTTGATAAATTTGATGAATAATTTATAGGAAATATAATAAAGAACGTGTTTTTTTTTATTGAATATGAAACTTTTAAAAAAACACAAAAAAAAATTTTTTTTTATTGCTTCTTAAAAAATATATAAAAATTTGAAAAACTAGACAAGAATCTTCGGCAGACCGTACACTATTAGTCGAAATGGCAGTCTTGATAAAGGAATGACAGTAATATTGATGGTGTAAGGGCAAATTTTGTGGAATGATGGTCCGACTGATGTAAATTTTCATAAGAAAAAGACTGATGCGAGAATGACGAAGTATTGATATCATTCAGGACTGTCATTCCGACTGATAGTGTACCGTCTCCTTCAATTTTACCATTTGGATTATTTTGAGTTAAAATATAAAAACACAACAGGTATTTATCCACATTTCGTAAAAAATAATTCCTTTTTACAAAATTTTAAATCGCCCAATATGAGAATTGCAATTTTAACAAATAATAATCATCAATTATTACTATTTTATTGTATTACAGTTGAGTTGTTTTTTGTTTTTAATTATGCTAATTATAAATAATCAATATTACTATACTAATTCTTCACTTTTTACTTTTATATAATTTCCAAGTTCAATACAATTTAATATTCATAAATAAAAACGTATTTAAAAAAGAGCTTGCCCTATAAATTATAATAATAAAACGTAGTATGGTTTGTCGTGTTGTCCAACAACAAATTAGGTCAAATCCCCGATCCCCATAAAAAGTGACCCGGACTCCTCCGGGGGGATTTTCCGAGACCTGAAACATAAAAGTGTTTTACGTTTTAACTTTCCAAATGTACGCCAGTATCTGTAAACAAATTAATATTTCACATCAGCTCATTGAGGTTGGGTTTTTGTAAATTTTGGTTTGTTAGGGCATTTCTCTATTACTGGATACTAATTTGTATTAGAAATAGCCAGTGTCTATTTGATTATTTCGTGAATACCCAAGACAGGGGTGAAATCACTTGTGAAAAGTGGTTTCAAAAAAAAAAGAAGAAATATTATTATGAAAGCCACTCCAAAACTGTATATTGAATAAAAAAATGTAAAAAAAAACATGTATATATTTGATAGAAATACAAAATATCACAATTTTTTACAGTTAAAAATTACAAAATAAAGCTTAAACTTTTACACTCTTAATTTACTGGCCTGGGCTGGCCTACCTAAACTAAAATCACGAAATTTTAAGATAAAAGTAGGCTAGTTCCCGCTACCACTGCTTATACTGCGCTCCATAGAGCATATCCACGACCCCAGGCGACCTTCATCCCCAACTCATCTGTCCTACGCGCCACCTTGACCTGCCCTATAATCGGGCACGTTTACAATGAACTCCCGATTCAAGGTTGGGGCTTGAATGGGAGTAACAAGGAGAAAAGTATGTGGGTAGAAGAGAGAAGAATGAGGGACAAGGGCGAGAAGTTAGCGTCCGCGCGTGTTGTGACAGGGGCGGGTAAATACATTTAATAGCAATAGTACCTATCTACTTTTTTGAGTTTCGTACTAACCAAGGTTTATTTGAATCTACCTATCTTGAACCTCGTCTTTAAGCCATAATAATAATTTTTAAAGATAGTTTATTTCTCCACGAATCTAAGGTTCCCGAGCTGGCCCACTCGCTGAAGAGCCCCCCCCCCCCACGAGCCTAGGAGCTCGGTGCTAAAAGTCTAATTGCAACCTAATTTTTCGTCTCAAGCTTGGACTTTTAATTTAAATTTTCAAATAATGTATTCTTGGCTTAGATTACAAAGGTCTTGTAGGAAACGTTTAGTTTTTATACTTTTCCTTCTAAAAGTCCTGTTTTATATAGAGATCAAGGTTCCGGACGCATGTCGTTTTAGTTATTGATGTATGATGCACGTTTACAGGAAAACGAGTAAAAAGAATAATATTTAATAGTATTTTTCTATATATAGGTACTTATCTGTTCCGTTTTCCAGTTTTTAAAACTATTTTAAATCAACAAAAATATAACCCAATGCAATAAAATATTTTTACAACAAAAACAAGAAACAATTAGGTATTTATTTTTAAAGAGAAAAATTAAAGTAAAAATTTTAATTGAAAGATTTTTTATGGAAGAAGTGTGATAATTTATAATAAAAAAATAGTGCGGGAAGAAACGAGAATGCTTTATTATGAATATACAAAACGGCACTTAAGAAAGAGTATTTTAAAATTTTGCACTTGCATTTGCAACAAAAACTGCTCTTAGATCTAAACTCCTAAAATACATGATTTCTGAAAAAATCATCAATTTTGGCGTGGTGAGCGATATTGACTCTATTTTTAGTCATGAAAAACCTAGCCCGAAAAACGCTGGTTAGAGTCATACATAGGTACGTCTTATGTTAAAATTTTGAATTGACACCAATATTAATTTTTTTCACAAATAAAAAATGTTTATTTTTAATAAAGAGCCAGCCAGCTAGGAATATCAAAAAAAAAGTGAAAAAAAACATTTACAAAAACAAATTTAATCCAACCATGCAGAGGGGGAGAGGTAGTAGTTTAATTTTCGAAATTGATAGTAGTTAGGTGAATTTTAAACGAACTTTGGGCGTGGCCCCGAAATTTTTTCTTCTGCGGCGCTTTTTCACCTTCTTCACTAGGTCATGAGATAGATGTAGTCCCGATTGTCCCTTTCTCCAGAAAAAAAATATCCGTCCACTGAGCGTCCCCCCCCCCCTACTAGGCTACGCCACTGGTGGTGAGTTTGTGATAGATACGTATGTACGATGCAGTTCTATATAAAATCTAGTTCTCGATCCTTTACACCCCATATTATGACTGTATAGATATTCTGGTACTCTGCTCATAAAACCTAAGCACTTCGTTTTTTTTTCTCATTTTTTACTTTGTTTTGAGGCCACCTTTGCTCCGCCTTACAAATTCCAACTTTTTAGCCAAGCTTAATCTGTGGAATCAATTCTGATCGAAAAATATTTGAATAAAACACGACCAGATCTGATAAATTTAATGTTCTATGACTGATTCTTAACTTGTATGTCTCTCAGATTGCAGAACCCTTTTCCCTCGCAATAAGTGGAAATGTTTATTGCGACAAAATTATTCGCGAAGGCATAAAAGCAATATTTTTACAAAAACAAAATTAAGGTTATGCATTTTTGCAACTTGCAAATAGTAAAAGTCTTCTGAAGGTCCATTCCAAGATATTGGCCAATAGTTTGTGCATGCTCTAGTTTAAGCGTATATGTATATATCAATCAAATGATATGATTATAGAGTGCATACTATACGGATTTCGTTTAGGGTCATTCCTAAAAAAAATATACTATTTTTGACCATTTCTTTTTTAAATAAATAATTTCATAGGAAGAAATAATAATCTAACTAAGTCGATCTTCACTAATATATATATTTATTGAGAAAATATATTTCGAACGTATAAACGTTCATCTTCAGGAGAAGTACAGCTTATGTTGGAATAAATAATAGGAAATTGTGAGTTACACCGTCATAGAGCTTTTTAGGAGAAAATATTTATTAAAGAAAAATGATGAAATGAACCTAAATCAGGGATGCACATACTGCGGCCCGCTGTCGATATTTATGCGGCCCACCAACGAATTTTAAAAGCGATATTTATGCGGCCTGCCAACAACTTTTAAAAGTATTCTACTCGCCGCGCCCCGGTCTAATCATATTGTTACGAGAATAGAAATCTGTCACATCAACTAGATTACTTTTAAGACTCGCGAAAGACGTCGTATCCCCGAACAAAGAGGAAGGTTCTCGATGTTTGGTAACTCAAATACGACGCATCGCCAGTTACCGGGGCACTTAAGTTTTAACTACGGACAAGCGAACGTTATACTGATTGAGAACTGTAATCTGTGACGAGTAAATATTTCGTCGTTCGAATTTGGCTTCTACCTATGTAACAATATAATATCAATTTTTATATGAATAAACCAGGCCCTAGTAAGAAACGTAATCGTAAGGTTGAAGATGAAAATCGATAGTTACAGGATATTTGGACCACAAAATACTTTTTTATTTCATAGCATAACAAAATTGTCTGTTTAATATGCGAATAAGAGTAGTGTTTCAATACAATGTGAAAAGGCACTATGAAACCCAGCATCCTCCTTTTACCAAATTCACTGGCAAAAATCAAACGCAAAGAATTTCCACTTTACAACGGGTACTAATTAGGCCAGCAAGCTATGTTTACAAAACCAATTCAAGATGCTGAAACAGTTACTGAAGTTAGCTTTGAAATATCTCGAATAATAGCGAAAACTTGACGGCCTTTTAAAGATGGCGAGTTTGTTAAGCAATGTTTAAATATTGCCACAAAAAAAAATTGTCCGGAAAATGTAAAGAAGTTTGAAAAAATTCAGTTAAATCGGATGACTGTTCAAAGAAGAATTACCGCATCAGCAAATTCAGTTAAATCGGATGACTATTCAAAGAAGAATTACCGCATATATAGAAAGCAATTAGCTACGAAATCGAGAAGTTTTGAGCATTTTTCTATAGCCCTTGACGAAACTACAGATATACGTTTCACTGCTCAACTCTTAATATTTTTAAGAGGTGTAACGTAAACATTTTTGAAGGTTCTTTTATTTTTATTACTGTATTTCATACAATTTAAAATTAAAAAATGTTGAGTTATTAAGTATTGTTTATAGTGGCCCGTCCTTGGCTTATATATTTCCTGAGTGGCCCCTGTTCCCTATAAGTCTGTGCATCCCTGACCTAAATAGAACTAGGGGAGAAAACATACTACCATGTTCTGAAGATAAAGAATTGGTAGTATGTTGTCTCCCCTACTTTTATGGAAGCTCTTCATCATTTTTCTTTAATAAATAATTTTATAATAAAGCTCTGCGAGGGTGTAACTAACAATTTGATATTATTTATTCTAACATTAGCTATACTTTTCCTGATGATGAACGTTTATACGTGCAAAACATGTAGAGTACCTACACTAAACTTATTAAATATATCTTAGCCTAAAGGTCGAATCGCGGTTCTAACGTCTTCCTCAAAAATAGGTAAAAATGCAAATGATTTGGGGGTAACGGAATGGAATGGAATGAGTTCTTCTCTTCCATAAATAATGATATCTTTTATATTGTAGTTATGTTGGCGTCTGTAAATAATTTATAAATTGAAATATGTTTTTGCCGGAGTACAGACACGATTAAAATTGAAAAAGTTTTATGCCTCCGCTAGGAATCGAACCCAGAACCTGTCGATGAGACCTCAAGCGCGCTGCCAATTGCGCTACGGAGGATCTGATATTCTCTCACCAACTTCGGTCAAAACATTTTTCAATTTAGATATCTTTTATGCTATTTCAAATATTATGCTGATATATTTTTGACAGCTTGGGCTAATGAGAAACTTTGATTACTGACACACTCCATTAAAAATGGCCTTATCAAGGGCGTTTATAGAGCGGGGAGGGGGGGGGGGGGCAAACTGGTCCAAAATGATTTTTAATAGTTTAAAAAAAAGTCCCCAGCGCAACCGACGGATGGCTGGGGCCCTCCAAAGTAAGTTAAAAAAAAATAACTTTGGGGCTCAGATGTCAAAAACACAAGAATTCGGCAGGCTAGGGAGAGGGGCCTAGTGTCCCATTTGCTCTCCTCCCTCCTATGGACGCCCATGGCCTTATATAAATACCGTATATAAAATTCTTTAAAATACAATATAAAAATGCTGTAAAAGAACTTACATAAAGAGATAAAATTACTTCTGGACTCATTGTCGCTTATTATGCCATTAATGCATAAAGCTAACCCTCTCACTCACCCAAATCTTGAAATAGGGAGACATACGTCTCTCTTTTAGCTTAGAATTACCCGTAAATAGAGGTGAATAACTTGAAAATAACAGTGGTTAAAACTAAAACATATTATTAGCTATTATATTAGGTATATCGCGTAGGTCTTAGATTTACAGAAAAAACACCGGGGAATTGTACTTAGATTAACTGATATATAATTTTCTTAATGAGTCCGACCTTCCTGGTTATTATAATTCAGGGCTTTGTTGTAATTCTCTATTTACTTATTACTGGTAATTTATAAAAGTCCTTTTAGATCCACCCACGACAAATCCTTGGAAAGGACCTTAATACCTTTTATTTGACTTTTTTGGTTGTATAAAAAAATAGAAACTAAAAAAGACTAATCAGCTAATGAGTTGCCTTGGCCCGTATGGGAAAACTTTAACGCCTACGCTACGGTTGGGCTTTTTAACATAAATGGACTAATTTTAGGAGTTCAGTGAGTCTGATCGCGCCAAAATTTACCTTGTTAAATTGCTATTCTTCTTGGCCCGAATTACAAAAAAAAAATAAACAAAATATTGTGTTTTTTTTTTTGGTGGAGTGGAAAAGTTATTTTCAAGCAGAAAAAAAATTCTCTAACTCTAAAAATAATTACTAAACTTCATTGAATTGTAAAATAAATTGAACATTTTCTAACACTCTCCAATATTTATAGTTCCAAATTTAAAAAGTTTTTCGGGCCAAGAGAACGCAACGTTTTTGGTCGACTTAATATAATAGATATAACTTCGCTTGGATCTGGTCACTTTGAAAAAGAATTTAGAAATATTAGTTGGATGTTCTACATCACCGCATGAATTTCAACATTTAAAGAGCCAACAAACATTAATTTGTCTCCAAAAACGGTTGCCACATTTTTGCACTAATCCGTCGTTCTTTAAATATTAAAATTCAAAGCCGCATCTAAAATAAACTCATTTTTTGCCCTCAACTGTCAATGACATCTTTAAATTGGGACCTAGGCAGAGCTGGGAAGTAATTTCCTCGAAAGTGCTTAAAATAGTGCTTCAAACTTCGACCACAGTGCTTCAAATACTTTTAAAATGTAGTTATGTTTGTAATAGAACGGGATTTCTAGCTTTGTTCTTATTTCGATTTTTTCGTAAGAATAACGTTTTACAGAATACATATGTTTCACATTATCCCAACGGGGAAACTAAAAGGATGCTTTCGGTAAATAAAGCAATAAAATACTTTCGAAATCCTTATTGGTATCGAAGCAATTCGTAGAAAGTTATACGGTACTTTCTCTTTAAAGTATACTTCTAACTGCCTGTCGATCCGAGAGATGGTCAGCATGTGTTCAACGAACCCTTCGCCGGAGGGCTCTTTTATGACTGTTTCGCGTATATTATACTACATGAATCATATGTTGGGAAAACTAAAAAATGGAAAATATATGAGGAAGTTGGTTGTTGGATCTGTATCTTGGCCGATCCGATTAAGAATGGAAAAGGCTAAGTGCAATTGTGTTTCTTTTTCCCATAACGTTTAAATGGGTTTTTTAAACACATTTGACTTAGTACTTTAGGTTAATTAGGTATACTATCTCTAGTACCTTTGTATAAATTAGTGAATAAGTAAGTTAGAGAGAAGGTTAGTATTTTATTCTCAAATCGTAAGACTGGGGCCATCTATTATCTATTGGTTAAATCTCTCAGTACCTAAGGCAAATGACCAACGAGTAACAAGGACCCGGATTGGTCCGCGAAGGGTAAAAGTCACCCTATTGGGTAAAAGACATAATTAAGGGGGGGTAGTTAGATGGTCAAGAGGTCAGAACGGATATTGGAAAATCTGAAAAAGGCAGTTCCTCGGGGTTATTGGTACGGGAAAGTTCCGAGTTTGTTTTCGTAATGTAAAGTTCCAAGTTCGTTTTCGTAATGAAAGGTTTCGAAGGGATAGTTTGTACGGGAAAGTTACGAAAGGTTATTCTTACGCGACAGTTCCGAGTTTTACGTCTTACGAAAAAGTCTCCTAAAAATCAATAGTTCCGTTTTCGCGCTTGTTTTTCTTGTGAAAGTGAACCGTAATTCAAAGTGCAAAGATGGGTTTAAATATCAGGGTTTACGATCGTCGTTTAGGACTCTTCAATCTTAGGATTAACTTTAGGGTTTTCTTTATTTTAACTGAATCAGATTGGGTGGTTTTCTCATATCAAGGGTTTATTTTCGAGTTTGTTCTCTTTCACAGTAAACGCATGTCTGGGTTTTAATTGCATAATGGGTATTATTTCAGTAAAACACCTCTCTGTATTCTTACACTTATCTTGTAAATATCTTAAGTTTAATATTGTAAAGTTTCTTTTTCTTCATCTCTTGTTGTTAATAGATTTAAGTGTTTTGAAAATCTAGTGTTTTATTGCTCACTATAATCAAGGGGATAGGGGATTCACGCTAACAAGAGTGGACGATTCGCGTTCGCGCGTAGACCGCGCTGTTTCCGCGGACTATCGAGGCAGAGCTGAAATATCTGGTAAAGGCCCGATTGGTAAGTTGTTATAATATGAATTAACACCTTAATTAACATTCAAGGAGAAACGTCACGACTGGAGTGCTCTTGCGATAAAAGTGTAGTCAGGTAGTTATTTCCGGGATACATTTTAAACTTACTGTGAAGGGAAGGATCTAGAGGTTCGGCTAGGGACACGCTACCATTGAGTCTTGAACGCTACCAGTTAGATACGTAATTCAATAATACTAGACAGTGCCATAATCTAGATCAGTCCCGTCACATGTTGGCGTCTGTAAATAATTTTTAAATTGAAAAACATTTTTCAATTTAATACTTTTAAAGTACAGTGCTCGGTAATTAAAGCCCTTTATAAAAAGTGCTTGGTAATTGGTAATTGAATTTCGCATTTCAAACCATTTAAAGTGCTTGGCAAGCAGTCAAAAGTATACTTTCCTCGATAATTGGTTATTGCAGAATTTCTAAAGTGCTTGATGCTGGCAATTACTTTTCCAAAGGGCTTGTTGCTCTAAGCAAATTCTTTGCCTAGCAACAGATTTTCGAATTTAATATTAATTTTTGACTTATATTCTCTTTTGGCAGTGCTACTATAAAGCCAGAGGCGGATTCAGAACGAATCCAGGAGGAAATCAGCGAGTAAAAATACATTAAAAATAAAAGTAAACACATACTTAGGTACTATAAAAATGCTCTTCACTGTCTCAAAGACTAAACTTCTCCTCCAGTCAAAAGTAACCAAAATTATGGCTACATTTCCCCCCTGGATCCGCCAATGTGGTCCTTCATTTCTTATATAACTCAGCTAAGACTTTGAATATCTGTAAGTATGCATTTAGAACTTTTTAGTTGGTATCGACTATGAAAACTTCTCTTTTAAAAGCAATTTATCATTTTCCAACTTTTAAAATCTTCCCGCTTTCTGAACATAATGTGAAATCTTAAGTAGTATTCACACGTCGAACTTTCAATGGTAAATTTATGTATGCCAACTTTAGAAGGGCATTCTCGGGTTGTTAAAAAAATAGGTCATGTGAAGTCAGGCGCGTAAATACCAGTGGCGTGCGGTTGTGTTTACGGACTAAACGTATATAATGATAACGCTTAGAGAGTTTTTCTTTTTAATTTATTAAAATGAATTCCCGCTATTCTCACCATCTAGCCATGCTACGGGTTGCGAACATTTAAAAATATTTACCACAATGGCAAAGGAATCCAGAAAATTACTGATTGGGGATCTGGGTTGTCATATGCCAGGAATTCCTGGTTTTGCAAGAAATTTGCTAGGAATGGCAGATATATACAGTGGGTCTGCGGATGGGGACCAAAAAATGTACCATAAAGTAATAGATACGAAGAAAAGTAATTATTTATAAAAAAATTGCTTGAAAAATAAATGAGTTTCACGTTATAAATATTAAATTTTTTATGCAAGGAGCATAAGCCTTGAGAATTGTAGTAAAATTTTTTTTATAAGTCACTTTTTTTAGTCGCCCCCCCCCCCCCCTCAACAAAAACACTGAATTCGCCACTGACTTATGGATACGTTTGTTAATGTTTTTAAAAAATTTAAAAATTAAACTCAAAATACTATGTGTGAGTAGCTGCCACTGAGTCAATCGCAAAGGTTTAAGGACGAAAATCGCTACGCCAACCTTGATTTATTAAACCCTAATTCTGTAATAAACAATGATAATAAGGATGCACTTCGACTCAATTAAGTTCTCACTAGAGTCTCATTAACACGAAGTGTACATGTGTTCAGGATCTAAATATGAATATATTCTAAAATTGGAGTTAGATAAAGGTTCCAGCTTCGATTTTTGACCTTTCGAAGTTTTTAGCCAGGGCCGTAGTGAGAGGGGAATTACAAAAACCAATAAATTATTTTAATTTAACATTAATAGTGTATGAAGGTGTGGGTCCACGGGGGGTTAGGGCAAATCCCCTTGTCCCCAAATCACGAAAATGTTGACAGGATAGAAACTATTTATAATATAATAGCTGCATGTTTTGCTATTATATGAATTGCGTCGTGCATCTAGTATAAAAATAGTAACGAATTATAACTCATTCTGGCTTGTTTGTCCGCACAACCTTCATTGATATGAAATTGATAGAAAAAATATTGCCATATTTCATGGTCGCGCCATCGCATCGTTGTGTTGATTGAATCGATCGATTATTTATGTTGGCTTGTCGGGTTTTTGCCATTTTTTTCTTGTCTTAATTTTTTTGTATTTTGATATATTTGGTTAATGATTAACAATGATGCGGCACGAAGATACAAAAAAACTATTATGATATTTTTAGGGCGGTAAGTCCAACAGAATAACGCCTAGAGTGGTTAAATAATTTGTTTGTCAAAAACACCCCCAGCAGACAGACATTTTTAAAACAAATATCAATAAATATCTGTTAAATCCAGATTTATAAAAGAAATGTACATTTATATAAATATGCCCAGAATAACGTCCCCTAAACGCCTATTGGTTAAATAAGTTGTGTGTCAAAAACACCACCAGCAGACAGACCACGCCCAAAAAAAGATAGGTTATAAATTTGACTTGTAAGTAGTTGTATTTAAAAATATTTTTTTCGTAGGTAGTTATCGACATGATGTCATTTAAAAAAAGGTGGTGGTGGTGGTGGTGGTGGTGGGAGGGGGGGGGGAGGGTATTATATGAAGGATAAAGTTAAGGGGGGGTGAAATAACATTTTTTATAAAATAAGTGGTCTCATAAAAGATCATTCTAGGCAACAATACTTAGTTGGTTCATTCAATATGTTGATAAAATCATAATCTTTGTTGCTAGAAGTAAAGAAACGAATACTGAATTGGTTATTCCCTAAGATTTGAAGAAATTGGGTATCTTATTAATGTGTAAAGGTAATATATTATATATATAACACTTAGGAACTTCAGAGGATCGACAATCATAATAAGTAATCCGGAAAATGCGAAAACAAATAAAAAACCTTATTTTCCCCCCTTAGAGCTATTGTAAGATATTAATTATACTTTCTTTTCTATCTATTTATTTTTGAATATATATAAAAAAATTTATATTTTGATTCACTTGGAGCACCTCAATCTGAGAAATCAATCTTTGGCATACTTCTTAGTTAAATATCTGAGCATCTTTTAGCAGCTACTCCGTAAAAATCAAAGAAAAAAAATCATCAAGTTTGTATGGAGATCATCACGCCATCTGTTTTGAAATTATAAAGTTTAATATAATGACTTTACTTAACATGAAATTTAAAAAAATACATATTTATATTACAGAAGTGCCTAGGGGATGAGGGCGTTGGTCCCCATTTGCTTCTCCCGTGGCTACAGCACTGCATAATATGTGGTGTAAAAGGTCGAGTACTAGTTATTAAATGAAACTGTATCTTGTAATTTGTTAGTCTGAGTAACATTTTTGCGTGATTTTATCAGGGAGCACAATTAAAAAGTTTAAAAACTGGAACAATATTTTATTTTTTCAAAATCAAAATTTAGTGAAGAAGCCCATTAAGTCAGGTTTCGGATTTAAGCACATTAAACTTTTTAATGCTATTTCACATTGGCCTCGTGTAAATCGGACGCAACAAATTGATCTGCACTAAAACTTTTTTTTAATAATGATCGTTTTGCCCTGAGCGTTGACGGACTGTTATACTTATTACACAATCATAAATAAATAACATGGTCATCTTCGTTTTTCAGCTGTCCTCCACCAACCATATAAACGAGGACTTCCGCCAAAGAAGTCCAAGTAAAGACAATGGCGTTTCGGTAGTATGGAGGTGCTAAATATTTTTTGAAGGATTTTCGAAACGGAGTTCTCACTGGTCTAATTATCCGATGTTGTTAAAAAAGTATGCTATGTTGTATGAATAGCTGAATTTCAGATTGTTTTATATTCAGAAATAAAAAAAAATTATTGGTTACTATTAAAAAAATTTAAAGTCAGCGAATCAGACAGAACGGCGCTAAATATCGGTTATTTCTTTAAGAAAATTACATTTTTATATTTGTACTTTTGAGATGGCCCTTTATTCACTTCACCTGAATAGCCGCCACAGCACAAATAATACTTTTATAATTCAAAAATATAATGGAAAGGCTGAAGAAGTACAATGAAATTTAAAAGTTATTTCAATTCTAAGAATCTGAAGTTTAAAAAAATACTTTTCTGATTTATGTTAAAAGTCACAAACAATTTTTTCTATTTTTTTTTATAAAAAAATACATATTTAAAAAGAAAATACGCCTTTAAAATTTTGTAAGCTTTTATATGTAAATTTTATGTTGCTAGTACTAGTAAATTATTTATCATAGTAGCCTTCATAATAAATAAATTTGTTATCCGTGTCCGACATTATTGAGAAATGTGCTGTCTAATTTTTCTTTAATATGCTTAAAAATTATATAGCAAGAACACATGATAATTGTTTAACTCACCCTCAGTTAAGAGATATTGCAAATAAGATATTAAATCATCTTTTATCAGAGAAATTCTGGAAGGTATAAGAAAAAGATACGTTCACAACTAAATGTAAATTTGTTGAAAATGTTTTACTAGCTTATTTTGAAGAGGAAAGCCAAATCAAAAAGTTGTCGATCCTGTGGGCCTTGAACTCAAAATAGTAAAAATTAAATGCATGCTTGTGTTAATTTTTACCAGAAAATAAATATAGAAAAGTATGCAAGGCTTTAAGCTTTTTTAAAAAGGAAATCTGAGAGCTATAGACTTAAAAAGTATCTTATTTTAGATTTAGATGACATTATTAACATTATAAATGAGGCTGAAAATAGAATTTTTATCAAATATCCAGCAACATGCATTGACCTATCCTTTCTCTGTGCCAAATGTCTGGTCTTCTCTCAGAGAATTTATTAAAAGATCACAACAGGCCAAGTCATTTTTTTTTTATGATAAAACACCTGCACTGTAGGAAAAATCCTTTAAGGCGATCAGGGAGCGGTGCGAGTGCGAAAAAAGCGATTAACGTTGGTCTTGAAACGTTGAAGATTGTATTCATTGGGAAACACGACCTCAGGAAGATTATTCCACAAAGACGACGTTCTCCAGATGAAAGAATGAAGTTCGAGGAGTACTAAGCTGAACAACATATGGATGAGCGGCAGTGGTTCGCCGTGTATTTCTGTTTTGCATTGCTCGAGGTGGAATCAAGTGGGCAATGTCAGTCGAACACCTGCCATGGAAATATCTGTAAAAGAGAGCCAAATCACCAACCTGTCTTCGATGCTCCAGACTATCGAGGGTCGTGGTCAGCTCGGGGTCGCCGATCAGACGAACGGCTCTCCTTTAAATGGAATCCGAAGGGTGTGCTTGGGTGCAGAGCTCCAGACATGAAAGCAATATTCTAATGATGGTCGAATCTGGGCTTTGTAGAGTGTCAAAAGTTAATGAGGTGTGTACAACCTTTTTGGCAATTTCGGCAACGAGATCATGCCAAGACATATTACCTCCCAGATTGACCCCCAGCAAATTAATAGACGGTGCCAGGGGAATTGCGTGTCCTGCCATGACTATATCCGGTTCTGCAATGTTAACCTTTTTGGAGAAGACTGCTGCCTGGGTTTTCTTAGCATTAAATTAGAATAAAACCTTTGATTAATAATATTAGCAACTTTTAATAAACATAAAAATAGTTTCATAATAAGCTTATTACGATACTGAAAACGATATGAAACCAAATTAGAAAAAATGATTTTCTAATTTCAATCATTTTCTCGATCAACAATCGTTACCACAACCTAAATGTATCATTATTTTTTGTCATAATTAATTAATTAGACGCTTTTACTACTACAACCCCCCCTCCCACTCTTCATGCTTACACGTCGGCGCCAGTTTAATAGCCAGAATTAAATCAAAAATTAAAATGTGACTGGAAAAAAAAATTCCCATAAACCTTATGCTTTTTCCACCACGATGCGCCTCTGAATAAAAAAATGTTCTTACGAAACCAGGCCCAAAAAAACTACATTAAAAAATACCGGCATCTGTGTCCCATATATTGCACACTTACTTTGCGGTTAAACACACATATTCGAGAGAAAATAACGTTCGGTCCATACGAGCACCTGTTACAGGTGCAAAAATTGGGGTAAAGGCGAAATCCCAATTTGCATCTGTTTCTCGACACAAGCCGGTCATTGTGCAAAACCAGGTTCGTTTGTACTCGCGTGCGAGGACAATTTGGGAGGGCATGTGCGTAAATTAAAACAATGTTGTCAATTTTATATTAAAAAAGATTGGCCGAGAATTAAAGTCCTGTGGCAAGTACCTGCAATTGATAGTCTAGGGAAAGATTAATGGAAGAAGGAACATTGGTAGACGCCGTGTGTCCTGGCTTAAGAACCTGAGGGACTGGTTTAATTGTAGTAATGTTCAACTGTTCCGAGCTGCAGTCAACAAGGTCCGGATTGCTGTGATGATAGCAAACCTCCGATAGGAGACGCACAACAAGAAGAAGAAGGCAAGTACCACCAGAATATATCTTATATAATATACTAAGTATGTTCATTATTATTTCTCAACTTGGACGTTTTTCTACTTGTCCTTGGATCTATGGAGCCTTACCACCCCCCCCCCCCTCCTTTTGTCCCATTCGCAAAACTATAAAGTACAATACATGTATAAGACAATATTAAAAATAACTTTTTTATTATTTATTTCATAAAAGATGGTGTGATGATACGAAAAAAAGCTCCGCAGGAAAATTTTTGTAAATTAACCCGCCATTGTTAACACTCGTCCACAAAACTTCGGTTTTTGCGCACTTTTTTGCTTTGGGGCCTTGGCTTTACAAGTTACAATGGTGAAACGACTATTTTTATATAATTTATATTTTATCAGTTAGTTATCAGGTTAATAAGATAATAACTAATAACTAACATCATGATACAAGATGACGTCACAGTCTCTGCATATCAAACCTTGTAATCTTTGTATCATGATGGTGATACCATTTTCTACACATCTCTCAGATTTAAAGTTAAATCCTTCATTATTTTGTGTTTTAGAACATGTAACAAGACCTTATAAGTCATCTAAATTTTTTTTTTGTGGATGCAGAATACGTAAACGTAAGATAAAATTGTTT
The DNA here is from genome assembly GCA_935413205.1 of Polydrusus cervinus. Classification (NCBI taxonomy): domain Eukaryota; kingdom Metazoa; phylum Arthropoda; class Insecta; order Coleoptera; family Curculionidae; genus Polydrusus; species Polydrusus cervinus. The sequence continues at coordinate 79,274,178 of OW284512.1, read as the reverse complement.
AACTAATAAAATGATGGCAACATTGTAATTTTCTCCATAAACTATTTTTAAGGTACAAGTACCAGGGCAGATGCATATTTAAAAACTGGAACAACTTTTACCGATTTTACTGCAAAAAGGTTGATAAGTAAAAAATAAACTCTCTCGAGAGGTCACACGGACATTTGGCTGTTTGTTTTCCTTCTTGATATATCATATTGCAGATGGCTGTTAATGATAACTGTAGTTATGTAATGATAATAATGAATAAAACATTGCGTTTTTAAAATTATCTTAATTAGCAATACACTGTAAGGAATGACGGTAGAATTTTATAATGTATACTGTATTTTTTACGCTATAAGTATAATTTTCTTTTCACTATTATGTAAGCTATACACGGTGATTCCTAAGTTGATACTTCTTTTTTAGCTGTGTATAGAAGGCATTAAAATAAACAACTTTTTCAAATACCTTTTTCCAAAAAACTTTAAAAATAGCCGAGTTACAGAAGTAAAAAATCTAAGTGCGGTCTGATAATCAAAACGTAGCCCTTTACTTTATATTGTTTTTCTCCGTTTTTTGTATTGTTAGTCATGCATTTTACGGATCGGTCGTCAGTTATTTATTTTGGCAATTTGCTGCGCGGTGTGGTTTTCTGAAGCAAATTAATTTTAATAAATTGGTGAAAATGGTAAAATTTGAAAACAATGAACTGAATTATGGTGCTAATTTATTGTGAGTGCCGTAAAAGTGCGGTTGTTTTTTCTCTACACCCAGAAGTTTTCTTAATGTTAATCAACGGGCAAGTTAGGCAGAACTGTATTTGATTTGTAGTGTAATAAATGAATGTAAGTACTTTATTTTTGGGTTTTTTGAAAAAAGGTATTTGAAAATGTTGTTTATTTAAATGCCTTCTATACGCAGCTAAAAAAGAAGTATCAACTTAGGAATCACATTTTCATGGGAAAGTAATATTTCTACTACCAAGAGATGGCGCTATTAAATGTTAATTAACATTGATACCATAGGCTTTAGTATAAAAACTTAAGTTTGGTATGGTATGAACAACTACCCAGTAACTTTGAATTTTAACATTTAAAGAAAGCCGAATAGATAGGCGCACTATGATTCATTCATTCGCTACGTAAGAACCGACGTATAAAATAATACAATATCTTGTGTCTGAAATCGATCGAAAATGGAGACAAACATTAGTTCGTCTAAAAACGGTTGCCACATTTTTGCACTCTCGTCGTTCTTTGAAATTCAAAGCCTGTAATAACGAGAACAACAGAGTTCGGATTTTATTCATTTTTCTTAAATTATTATTTAGAAAAACATATAATAGATATCTCAAAACACATTTTTATTTTGTAATTATTTATTTATTTTTTTAATTCATCAAGGCTTAACAACGTTGTTAATTTTTTGTATAAAAATAAACTTCAAAAGGAAATCAATATTGCAATAATCATTAAACTCCAGCTGTTTTATAGGGTCATAATGACAGAAATTAATTGTCTGTTAAATTGTTATTGTCTAAAACCTATTAATTATCAGCGAGTGTTTTTATTCAAATTATTTATAATAAAATATGTACCGCTGAAGTAAAACTAATTGGCTATGTGTGGCGTATTACATTGTGTACAGTTTTTTTTTACTGTAGTTACTGTATTTGGGTTACATACAAAATTTTAGCTTTTCACGTTACATGGTTCCTGCACTGAAGAAATTAATCTATTGGGAGAAATGGATACGCTTTTATCCAAAAGATTCGCGTTTTTAATAGTGAGGTTTAGTTATGCATTCGCCCTTTCGTTCCTTTTATCCAAAAATTGGCCAAAAACCGACATTTGAAGCATAATTACCTACATTTTAAAGTTAAACAATTAATTTATTTAAAAGAATTTATAAATTTCACAAATTTCCGTTTTTTGCTTTTATTAATTTATTAATCAACATTTCTTTAGTTCAAATCTAAGTAATTCCTACTCAAGGACGGGTATTTGGCCCTTTTTGAATAGGCGAAAAGGATAAGAAATATTGATCAAAAAATGAAATGGCGAATGCATCACTAGACTTAACTCTTAAATAGGTTCAAATACGATTGCTCTTGGCCCAAACCCGTAATTCTCTTGCCATTATTACATTTTTGAATTATAAGGACAATTATAAACTCATTTTATGCTTAAAATGTTAACCCGATCAAGCCATCTCGGCATCCATAATGCTCCTGTATCTCTCGTCCGCGATAACGTCGTCACTCACTTTTAAAATAAGTAAGTCAACCTTCTCGCGAAGAGAACTTCTCTTTTGCGATCTCATGTCAAGAGATATATTAAATAAATTTCTTAAATTCTAAGGCCTTTAAAACAAAATAAATCAAGAGAGAGTTCACTACTTTGACACAAGAGCTACTATTTTTTCAGTGTAAAAAATAAGACTGATTTAATCTGTTTCTCCGTTGCTGAACTGAACCCCAACTTTGTTTCGATAACCTCGTCGGACTCAACACTAAATAGTAAATCGTTCTGGCATCATCATAACCGTCAGAAATCGTTCGCTCAATTAAAATATATGTCAATACCAAGCATTGTCATTGTCATTATCTCATTAATCGATTGACCTATTTCTCCTAAAATGAGCACAATATCGAAGGCCTGTCGTTTCGAATAAAATGGGTTCAACAGGAAAATGAATTATGCCATTTTTATTATACAGATTATATTATTCTAAAAAAAATATCATTTATTACGAAAATAGCGTTGCGATGTAAATATTTTTTATAAGAAGAACGAGAAGAAGAAGATTTTATTTTCATTTAATTTGATTTTTCCTAAATTCTTTGTTTGCAGCACATTTTTTTATTAGCTTCGATTTTATAATTCAAAAAAGCACTTTTTCTAAGTGTGTATTATTACCTGTTTGAAAAAATTTGGTTTGTTGGGTCTAATAAGGGGTCCTGTTAAGAAGGGGGACAGGTCCCCCATCTCCCCAAACCATCCCCTCCGAGCAATATATTGGGGTCAATTAAAAAATTCGTTCAAGTAAAAGTTCTTGAAATTTTATTTTTTTTACAAGAAGTAAAATGGTAAAATATTAAAGTTTTGGGGATGTTTCCGATTGGGTAAACAATAGGGTTTGTTCGTTAAATTATGATGGGAGCCTATAGAGTACATTTTAAGAGAGAGGGGGGGGGGTGCTGTAAGTGCATTACAACCTTGAATTAAATCCACATGGTTAAATTTTTCAGAAATATTGGTTACTATTTAGATGAGAATTTTTCAACCGGTCCCTCCTTTTTCTCCTCGGACACCCATGAAAGGAGGGTGTGATATGGGGGAGCCCCGAAAAAGTTTGCACGCTACTGCCTAAAAGCTGGTTTTAGGTGAGCGCTAATGAATGCTAATTAAATAAATGCGGTGATTAATTATTTATTGCAAAAAATTGACGACTAATGTTTAGTGTTGAAACACACCTGTAAACAGACATTACTTAGGCTCTAGTTGTAAACATTCCCCTTAATTAAACGACTAATTGAAAACTTAAACGGCCCAGATTGCAAATTGGAAGCAGCCGAAGCATAACGAGATTTCATGCAAAATTTAATTTTAAGATAAACTGGTTAGCTCGGGCTTAGGGCAAGGTCGACCGACGGTTTGTTCTTAAATTGCTGAAAGATTTCTCGTTTGTCAAAAAACTTACAGTTTTATAAACAAAAAAAAAGTGTTTTAGGGAACTGTATCAAAGTTAATTGATACTTTTTGCACCGTGCAATGGTTAGTTCCTGAAATAGTATTGGGCAGTGGCGTAGCCAGAAAATATGCTGGGGGGGGGGGGGGGGGGGGGGGACTCAAATTTTTTTTTCAATTTAAAACATACTTTATTCATTTAAATTTTTTGTTTACATATCATATTATTTACATTTCATATTATTGAAGAACTAGATCTTCTGGGTTAGCGTGCTAACCAGGACACATCAACGAGGAAATGCCCCGTTGGGGCAGGTGTTAGCCCTGGTAAATAAACTATGATTTTTCCATTTTGGATTTTTGGCAGGTTCCAGAGTGATCTTTTACCGCCATGGCTTTACCGGGGGGCTCAATGGGCGTAAGTAGGACATTTTTTTTCTGGAGAAAGGAACAAAACAATCGGGGCTACATGTATTTCATGATATTAAACCTAGGAGGTGGAAAAGCGCCGCAGGCGAAACATTTTCGGGGCCACGCCAAAAGTTCGTTTAAAATTCACCTAACTACTATCAAATTTCGAAAATTAAAATCTTTTATATTTGTGAAAAATATTAATGTTGTTGTCAATCCAAAATTTTAACATAAGACAATGACTATGACTAACCAGCGTTTCTCGGCCTCGGTTTTTCATGATTAAAAATAAAGTAAATATCGCTTACCACGCCAAAATTGATGATTTTTTCAGTAATCATGTATTTTAGGAGCGTAGATCTAAGAGCAGTTTTTGGTGCAAATGCTTAGGTTTCGAAATACACCTTCTTAAGTGCCGTTTTGTATATTCATAATAAAGCATTTTCGTTTCTGACCCCTATAAATTATCATACTTTTTCCATAAAAAATGTTTCAATTAAAATCTTTACTTAAATTTTTCTCTTTAAAAATAAAAACCTACTTGTTTTTTGTTTTTGTTGTAAAAATATTTTATTGCATTGGGTTATATTTTTGTTGATTTAAAATAGCTCTAAAAAAGGGAAAACGGAACAGACAAGTCATAATGGAAAAATACTATAAAATATTATTTTTTTTACTCGTTTTTTAACGTTATAAAATTGAATTATAAATCAATAACTGAAACGACATGCGTCCAAAACCTTAATCTCTATATAAAACAGGACTTTTGGAAGGAAAAGTTTAAAAACTAACCGTTTCGTACAAGACCTTTGTAATCTAAGCCAAGAAAACATTATTTAAAAATTTAAATTAAGAGTCCAAACGTGAGACGAAAAATTTGGTTGCAATTAGACTTTTAGACCCCGTGCTCCTAGGCACGGGGGGGCTGCAGCCCCCCCTCCCAATCTTATTATGTAAGAATAAGCTAGTATTGGAATCAAGTATTATTTTCTTTGAGGAATAGGTAGTATATAGACTTGAATTAAGCGTTTATATCTTTACATAATTGTTGTTTTTTTTTCGTGTAGAAACATTATGAGAAATTTTCGTGTAGAAACATTATGAGAAATTCAAATTTTTTTATGGATTTATAATTTTTTAGGGTATTTGAAAAAATTGTGAAAATGTCTTTTTAGAATAAAAATTGCATAGCTTTAAAACAAAATTTCGCAATCTAGCTAACCAAGTTTGGTTCCTGTGTTCCTACCCAAGTAAATCAGGACTAAAATATACAAAAGTTAGTGAAACAACACAAATAAATATGCATCATGATCAAGGTGTGTGTGTTTTTACAAACTTTATGTATTTTTTTAAATTAATTTCCTCCAGCACACATTAACGGCAAAATATCACCATTTCTCGACTTTTATCTCAATTTAACGATCCATTTTAATGCGCCTTCTGAAAGCTTTTTTCAGTTTTCCCTAAAGTTGAATGAACGCTTTGCTTGCAAAAAAATGCTAAACTTTTTTTGCAGGATTACCCGATGAGGGATATAGTTTGTTTTGCCATCGCAGAAAAAAAAACTGTACTAATTTCATTGAAAATTCTGAAAGTTTTATTATTCAATTCTTTTTTTGTTACAGCCCGTACACCATCATCCAGACTATGACAGCATTGACGTCTTGATAAGGAAATGACAGTCATATGTGTAAGGGCAAATTTCAAGTAGTGCTGGCCAGACTGATGTCAATTTTCATTGAAAGTAAGATTGACGTGTGAGTGATAAAGGATTGATGTCATTCACTTCAGGACTGTCAGTCCAAATGATCGTGTAGAGTTTACATTTAAATTCCAGCAATGCAATGTAGAAAAAATTAAATTAAACGAGACTTTAGGACCTTATTTATTAAGTACCTTTGTATAATTTTAATAACGAGGCATTATTTTTATTTTTTATTAATTTTTGAAACCAGTGGTGCAAAACTGATTTTTTTTAGTTTTTATTTTTTTTCGCCTATAATACTGAACCGATTTCATTAAAATTTTAGGGGTATGTAGGCAACTACAAGATGCATCCAAATAAATAAGAAAATATATGGCATGTAATCTAAAAAAACATATCCTTATGACGTCACACTTTTTTGGAACACCCTGTATAAATAAAAATATTTTCCTGAAATGCGCCCTAAAATAGAGGTAAAGTCTGCAAAATATCAAAATCCTAACTTAATTAATAAGTGAGCTACAGAAGAAGGGAGGTGAGGTGCAGGACCCTGTATACTCTAAGTCCAAAATTACGATCAGTGATTCATCGTTTCCATATTGAAACTTTTTCAAACATATAGTAATGTAATAATATATAAATATATATAATTGTGAAAATGTTTACACATATGATTGTTTTTGCTCAGCCAATGGGAACACTGTACCCCCCCTTCGGATGCAGGGGGGGGGGGGGGACAAAATAATTATATTACGTTCTAAGAATATTTCCGCCTTCGACGAGACCTCAGCACAACCGTCAAAAACGCCACGCTTCCTAAAATGTACTATACATTTTCTTAACCTTGCCCCTGTGATATTTACTTTTCCAAATGGTTATTTTCAGAATGTGAGGAGACCATCAGAGCTGACTGATGATGTCGATGCGGGAAAATAAATTTCTTTGCAGGTTCCTGTTCAATGTAATAAAAACTCCTACGCATTTTTTTTTCAGCGGCGTTTCTTTTAATGCGAATTTAAAAAAATCAGAAAAAAATTTTAAAGGTAAAATGAAAAGAACATTTTTTATTGGACCGACTCGCTTTTAATTAAAACTTAAAGCTATTGAAGAATGTTGCCTGGGGACATCCATCAGTGTTGAAGTAGGACACCTCCAATGCATATCCAACCCTCCAACAAACTGTACCCGTATATATAAAGCCTGACAACATTATGTATGTACTTTTTTTTTTTTTTGGTTTGTTAGAGGATTGGGTATGCTTTGAAAGTGTCCAACTTCAATACTAGATGTCGCCACAGTCCAGACGTACTTTTATAGCTATACGCCTTTAACTCTTTCTTTCGTCAGTTCCTATAGCTTTAGAATCTGTTAATGTTTCAGCTGACAAGTATATTCAGTCGCCTGGAGTTGAATTTTCATATTTCCAACGTTACTTTTAGGTAATTTTTTAATCCTAGTTGGATGTAAATTATTTTTATTCGACGAGGGAATAATATCGAATCTTCAGTCCCTAAAAAAAAGAAATAAAATGGGCTTTTTATATTACTAACCAATTTTGTTAAAAAATATATTTTTCTCTACGCCACTGAAACAATTGTAATTTTCTTTTGAATTCTTTCAAGATTGGTTTTTGTTTTTCCCATTTCTCTCGATGAGATTTTTATTAGTTGTTCTGTTTTTCTTGAGATGATCGATTGAGGAAAAACACTTTACAATATTAATGAAATGAAAACACCTAATATAAAGGACGGCGGTTAATAAATCCCTGTTTAACTGCGCCGGTGACTCAGAGGTGAGTCATTGGCATTCGACCGTGGCGTTTCGAGTTCGATCCTCGAAGTGGGCATACGCACAATAAAAAAAAAGTATATCCGAATTTTGGTAGGTTGAAGAATGCAGGGAAGAGTGTAAAATGTATCATCTCCCAACCCACCCCATTCACGCTGGTAACCAGGCCGGATGAGATCGGGTATCTCGTGGGGTGCGGAAGAAGGTACACACTCCCCAATCGGTAGGTCATGCAATGGCAAGAATCGAAGGGTTGATAGCCTTTGGGGTGGTGTCGCATGACTGAGGATCGTGGTTCGGAACCCACGTTAAGCTGTAGGTCCCTTCGGGAATGGCCCTGGCAACGAACGAAGAGGTAAAAGGCCTTATTCCAAAGAATGGCAAGAAATGACAAATAAACCTTTTTTTTTGAACAAATAAGGTTTTTGATAAATTTACTTCCAGGGCAGATTTAGCTTTTTTCATGAGGGGATGACACTTCCGAAAAAAATTCTGTTATGGAGGTAAAAAATTTGAAAGTAGTAATGGGAAAAATAATTTTTTTCTTTGCAGGCAAAAAGCATCTCAAAAAGTAAGCGTTGCAGATAAAAAAGACAGTGGATCCAACCGCGTAAAAATTTTCCCTGTTAAATTGTGGTTTTTCTTTGGGCGAATCACAAAAAAACTAAGGAAATTATTGAGGTTTCTTTTCAACAATAGAAAGGTGGCGTGTGGACGTGAGAAAGTTATTTCAGGAAGAAAAATCTTAAAAATAAAAACCATAAAAATAATTACTAAAGTTCAGTTAGTAAATTTTATTGAAAATAATTTTTTTAAATAAAAATAACTCTCAGACCCCCCTCCAATTTCTGTAGATACGAAAAATACAAAAAAAAAAGAAAAATTTGTCGGATGCTCCTCATTAGTAAGTAAGTCTTCAAAAAATATCAAAGATTTTATATTTTTGGATACTTCTATTATATAAATCTTATAGATGTAAATATCTGTGTCATTTCAATTGAGCCTCCTGGCCGGCTGCATACGGTGAGGGGGCACCGCTCTAGTTACGGCACTGCCCCCTGAAAACGAACCTCACACGTCCATGATACCTACACTTATAACATTACCACATCGATGTAAAATTAAAACACAGCACATGGTAATTATTTGTTCTTGGTCACACACAAGGAAACTGTTCTATATGCGTACTCATCCATAAAATGTCGGCCTTAGCTTTAGATGAAGCATAATGAAAAAACAACATTATTTTTCTTACGTCACGATTGTGATATGGTAATGATAGGTCATGAAGCTATGATTTTCCTTGAAAATTTTTTATTTTTGATTTGAGTGGCGTATTAAGGCGTAAAAATGTATTCCATGTTAATAAAAAGTATTATTATGCCATAGAAAAATAGATACCCATATGCCAAGTGTCAAATAGGGCGTCCATTTTTTATATAACGTCTACAAGATCAACTGTTTACTAAACTGGGGGCTCGTGGTTAATTTTGCAAGGGGGTAGTATAAAAACCTATTACTATATGTGTTACCTACAGGTATTTTAGCGAAAAATACGCGTTTTAATGACATCGGCCAAGTTTTAAATTGAAACGGGGGGCGGAGCGAGGGCGAGGGGGCGAAGCGGAGGTCGAAGCGGGGGGTGAAGTTGAGCAACACATTTTTTTATTTTTTTTGGTTGTTTTTTTACTTTATGTGCAAAATACCCTTTTTGAGCTCGGGAGGACGGTCATAAAAATATAACCGAATATCGTACCCGGTTCCAGTTTGCACAGAAATATTGCTAAAAGATCAGTCTATAAAATATCCATAATTTGAATTGATAGCTTTACAGAAAATTTTTTACTTTATTTCCAAAGGACTCTTTTTTAAATTTTCACTTATAATCTCGCTAGAGCATGAATTATTTCCGAAAATAATTCATGCTCTAGGGAGATTCGGTAAGAAAATTTCGCAACCAAAAATATGCCTTTTTGCATTGACAAATAAGTTAATTCATTCAAGTCATTCCGTGTCATTATTTTGAAAAAAATTAAATTTACAGTGAAATTTGGTGGCCGGAAATTTTCTTCGTTGTCATGGTAATGATTCAAAATGAAATCTTCTGATTGATTAGAAAAAGTGGATGCGAAATTTTCCAAACAATTTTTATTAAATTTCTAGTAAAGTTCTAATATCTGCGACCTAAATTAGCCCGATTTTAGCTAGGTTGGCCCTAAATTAGCCCGATTTTTAGCTAGATTACTACTAAACTAGAAAACAATGTACCGGGTGAGTCAACGATTGCGCGGAATAATTTTATGCCTTGAAGATAAAATTTGTCGACAATAAACTTTTATGTTAAGGTATGGTTGGATATCAAGCACATTTTAAAAATATTTTGAATTATACAGGGTGCGCCTAAAAAGCAAGGTGTCAAAAAGGTACATTTTTTTAAATGGGACACCCTATATATTGTATTATTTTCTGATTCCTCACAAAATTCTACGCTTATTTTGTAAATGTCATATGTCTAAATTCAATGGTTTTTGAGATATTGACAGTTAAAATATGGCATTTTCAGACTTTGACAGGCTGTAGCATTGGAACGGTTCATCTTAGAGAAAAATAATTTTCACCTCCCTATCTTAGTTTTTTATTCTCTATCCAAAGAAACCAACATCCGGTTTACCATGTTAAACAAAAAAACCGGTTTTAACGGTTTAACATGTTAAACCGGAAGTAGTAACTTTTAGATAGAGAATAAAAAATTAAGATAGGGAGGTGAAAACCATTTTCCCCTAAGATGAACCGTTCCAATGTTACAGCCTGTCAAAGTCTGAAAATGCCATATTTTAAACGTCAATATCTCAAAAACTCTGGCTACATTTACGAAATAATCGTAGAACTTTGTGAGGAATCAGAAAATAATACAATATATAGAGTGTTCCATTTAAAAAAATGTACCTTTTTGACACCCTACTTTTTGGGCGCACCCTGTATAATTCAAAATATTTTTAAAATGTGCCTGATATCCAACCATACCTTAACACAAAAGCTTATTGTCGACAAATTTTATCTTCAAGCCATAAAATTGCTCTGCGCAATCGTTGACTCACCCGGTACAATTATAGTACTTTTATGCTCCAATGTCAATGTCATTTATTTTACAAGCCAAAACTTATATGCTTTTTGCGTATCATTGACTTTTTGGTCCATTTGTCCTATTCTAAACATCATCTGTGGATTTACAGTATAAAGAACCGCAGAATGATAAAATGGTTCAAATTGAACATAAGCTTCAAACCTGACAGCATCAAATCTAAGATTATCTAATTGATCAACAAAATAATTTATTTCGTCCTTCGCTTTGATGCCTTACACAAAAATCTCTGACGTCACGGCACACCCACGCAGACGAGGATGAAATAATTCTGCTATTTACAAGTGAAAAATCGTTTTCAACAAATTGTTTACGGTTCAACAGTTTTTTTTCAATTCAAGGTCCGCCAGGAAAAAACTATGTAAATATTTAACTACGTTCGTCGTCTTATTTTTCACGAGCCGAGGACAAAGAATCTATAAAGTGTATGTGTATTAGTAGATAAAGGGTATATTTGAAGGGCATTTAAACAGTGGCGTAGACAAGGGACATTTTTATCCCTTCTCATTTTCGGAAGCTGACAACCAAGGGCGGATTTACCCAAGATGGTGCTTAATAAGTTCCTCATCTTCTCTAGTCGCATAAAAACTTTTCATCACATTCGCGAATGTGGCCAATCTTAATAAGGATTAAGACCACTCGAAATAAGGATTAAAAAACATATAGGAACCATAAGTTAAGAGTGAAGTCTAGTGATGCATTCCCCATTTAATATTTTGATCAATATTCGATTTATTCAAAAAGGGACCAAATACCCGTCCTTGAGTAGCAATTACCTACAGTTTTGAACTAAAGAAATTGATTTTGATTAATGAATAAATAAAAGCAAAAATCGAAAATTTGTTAAATTTGTCTATTTTTCTTTTTCTGCTTTTATGATTTTATAAATTCAAACTTGTTTAACATTAAATTGTATGTAATTATGCTTCAGAGATGTCGGTATTTGGCCGATTTTTGGATAAAAGGAAATACAAAAAAAATATAAAAAAGCAAGATTTAACCGGTAGCAGTGCGTATACCATACCTACATATTTTTTTCTGAATAAACCCAATATAAATGAAGGAAAACTTGATTTGATTATGATGAAACGTTTAAACTGTGCCAATAACGCTGCAAATCTTAAGTTTTGTGGATAATTTGAAATCAATTATTTATATGAACTTGTCCCAAATAATGAATTGATCTTGACCCTGAATCTTTTAAAATTGTGTCTGGGCCGTGTCATTGGTCAATCTATAAATAAAAACGTTTATTCTTTTGCCGTTACATTTTTATTAATATTTTTATGATAGAAAGTACCCTCGTCTTCGCCCGCGTTGACTAAATAATAACTAAAAATACCATTTGGATTGTTTCCGATAATTTAATCGTGTGTACTACCAACAATATAAATAACAATACTTTAATATATTTCTTGCATTCGTTTGTATTGAATTAATACCAGTAAAAATTATCCGACCTGTAAAAAGTGACAAGTTAAGTATATTAATTGTACTCAGGAGTCGTACTCCGAGTTTAAATAACTTAAAATGTACCAACTTAAAAATTGAACCACTTCTGCTTCAATCGGAAGAAGACAATATTGGTAGGTTATGTCAGACAGTGTGGGAATAGTAGATTCTGTAACGAGGTTGGAATGAAAATTTGATCCGAGTGGAAGATTCCGAACGCGAGCGTAGCGAGCATGAGGAATCACGAGTATCGAATTTTCATTTTAACCAAGTAGCAGACTATATTTTCTCCACGACCAAAAATACTATTCGCAATATTTGTTATTTCAGGTGGAGTATTATCCAGTTCCATATCTGATTCATCCGATTTTTCACTCATATTTTGACTTGCACTAAAATTTGTCTGCTGACATTGACAGTTTCGAAATTCATGGCAACCTATGTCGTTTAGATTAATTACAGAATATTCATTCCGCATCTTGTTATGGAATGAAAATACACGCAAAACGCATAAGAAGCAAGTGTTTCAGAATAAATATTCCAACTCAAGAGCGAGAATTTTTACATTCTATTATCAAAAATGATTTTGGAATTATTGCATTTCGTAATTTACGTTACAAGTCCGGAAATTACTGTTTTTTTGGACGAGTCGACAAAATTCTAGGACGAGCCGTAGGCGAGTCCTGGAAGTCTGCGAGTTCAAAAAAACTATTTTCGGACGTGTTGCGTACCCTATTTTTTGGCAACCGTATAGAGAATAACAAATCAATGAGACACATTTCTTTATTATATTTCTTTGTAGAACAAAATTTCGAACATTTTAATTCTTATTTGTATTAAATTTCTTAAGGCATATTTTTAAACTCACTATCGCTGTTGCTGTCCATAGTTTATGGCGACAATTGCGACCAAAAACCATGCAAACTTTCGAAAATTAAAATGTCAAATAACAACAACGATGTGATTCTTCTGTATTCTGAGTACGTACTTCCCGGACTAGGCCGGAGAAATGCTACTTTCTCAAAGAAAAAGCGACGTAAGGGGGGGGCTCGGCCCCCTTAGGCCCCCCTGTAGTTACGCGCCTGCCTATATCTGCAACTGAAAGTAATTTCATAAGTGTTTCTTGGTACTTAACACTACAAATCAACACTCTCTAAAAATAAGTGAATTGATGTGGCACACAATAATTAATAGTGTCATTGATGTGCACCCAAAATTAAACACGCACTTATCATGACCCAAAAAAAAATTAAAAGGTCACATTTTTAAACACCTATATTCACACACTGCCGCAAAAATTGGGTCAAATTATAATCCGTATCCTTGGTACTCCAAAATATGTGCCGGATATTTTTAAGTGTTTCCTATCTTTTCGAACCAAGGTTTGGCCAAATTAAAATAGATAAAGTAGTTGTTTGTTTAGGAACCAGTGTTTGAATGGATTTTATGAGGAGCTTAATTCAAGAATTATTAAGGGCCTATCATCGCTTGTAGGTATTTTCCACTCGCGTTTGTTATGTGTATATATGTATATGTACCTTTTTTTTAATAACCACTAAAAACTATCGAATCTATTTCCAGGTATATATTTCGTTTGCTACACGGAATTCTCTTAATTTAAAGAATATTACCTAAATCCAAGAGAATCATGGCTTTTGTTTAGTTCTATGAAATAGGTACTTAATTTGTAATGAAAGGTTATGTTAAAATGAAGATCTTGTTAATCAAAGTAAGGTATAGCTACTTGCTACTTGTACTTAAAGTAACATTTCTGGTGCTAGTTTTAAGGAATTTATTCAATGCAAGAAAATGGAAATGTTGTCTTTATTAAAACAGTACAAATAGGCCACTTATTCTTGGAGTGTAAAAAGTATGACAATGATGTTAATAGCCTATTTGAACAATTAATTCAAGAATGTAAAGTCGAGTGCCCATTTAATATCCTAAATCTCTTATCCCTCGAAAATGTAAAAATTTATAATGTACTGGTAAGCTACTTATATAAAACCAATTTAAAACTGTAAGTTCTACCTATCCTAGTCTTTCCCTTTTTTTTAGTGGTCTTCATTCCTTGTATGTCTTAAAAGAAAATCGCCCTGACAGACCTCAGTGGCGTGAAGCGTGTATCCCTGTTTGATTGTTTGTTAAAAAAAAAATTTTTTTTACTTCTCTACTTTGTGACTGGCTGTATGGCTAATTAGCCAAATGCCATATTAAAAAAAAAAAAACCGAACAAACTCAATTAAATTACCCGGAACTTTAGTCTAAGGCAGTGGCGGCTCGCGGTCTTAAAAAATGGTAAAGAGCTAGGTATAGTGCGGGTACTTAAATAAACATTGACTAAAAACGCGTGTAACAAAACGTCTCTCTTATCCTCATCTGTCCAATGACTGAATGGAGTTTCCAACAAATTACAAACTATCTCTTTAATTGGGTTCATTTTTAAAACACCGAACTAAGTAGGTACATACGTACACTACTGAATTAACTGAAATATAAAAACAAAACTTTTTAATCACACAGTAAATCAAATGAAAACGATATCTATAACCGTAAGTTTCGCGAAGCCTTAAACCAACGCTAAAACAATGGTGCATACGATTAATCTATTTTTAAATTGCCCTTCATTATAATGCAAATTGTTACATGCTGTTTGCGACTGACGTCACGTAACCATAGCAACGGTGAATATCACGGGGCACGCCAAAATGCACGAGTGTTTATAATTATTGTCCATCGGAGTTAACCGTTGCCCTATTATGCATAGCTACATTCGGATAAAATTAATAATATTGATTCGAACATAATTATTTTTTAAGGGCTAAAATGGTAGCTGTATTGGTTCATTAATATTTAATATTGTCGAAAACCTCTCCTCCTGGTTTTATTTTTTTTTGGTGAAGCTTCACCTACTTCACCTGACGAGCCGCCACTGGTCTAAGGTACTAAAATCTTGATCAATATATATATTAAACTACTATTTAAATTGCATGGAACTACTAGAAGTGGACGACTTTTCGATTGGTAGGATGTCATCATCTGCAGACCTACTTAGAACTCTTTAGTTCTTTTCATTACAGGGTATCTGATAAACCGAAAACCCTCATATTATTAGTATATCAGCCTTCTTGGGTTGTATATAACTATATAGCAGTCCCAGAAAAAGGCGTTTCTATACTTGGAGAAATAGTTATGGCCATTATTTCTTAAAAATTAAACAATGTGGAATTAATTCAATAATGTACTAACAACAAACTTTGTTTTTACCGATAATGATGGTTTAAATTAGAGATATTGAAGCACAGAATATACATTTTGTTAACTGATGAATCAAATTAAGTGCTTGTTTTATTTGAATTAGGTAAGTACCTTTCTTAGATTTAATGAAACACTTTTAGACATTTTTTTCTTAAAAATAAAAGCTGAAGGTTTTGTCTCAATGAACCTACCTTAATTTTTATAAAAATTTAAGCCCATAGAAAAATCTTGAGATATTTTTTTTCTGTGTAGTAGATTTTATAGAGTTGATTTAATAAATGAGTGAAAAACACGCATACGCATGCAATAATGGCTCATTAAATTTGGTGTGATATAAAGCTCAGATTTCAGTCTAAATTGTGAAAACCCAATGATTTTAATCGAAGGATAGTTTACTGTACATAATACAACAATCAATCAAATCTAAAAATAAATATAATAACACCCAAAGGTCATGCGAAACATTTTAAGCTTCCTCGTTACAATTTAAAGAAAAATAAACACATTATAATCAACTTGGCCATTATCGTTTATCTCAAACGATTGTTTAACGAAACCTTAGCGGCGAATGAAAACGAACTTGCTCCAATTATTTGCCCATAGATTGTAACCCTGAATCCCAAAACGATGTCTGGGCCATCATCGATGGATGTAAATATTTAAAAATCTTTTTTGATGGCAGTCTTTATAAAATTTGCGGTGACCTTTCGTCAAGTTGAACCTTAGGTATTATTGGAAAAGAGTTGTTATATATCAATATTTTCAATAAGGGTCTATCGTCTTACATTGAATCAGGAAACGTAACGCGTTTTTTACGAAGGTATACCAAGTCATCTTTAACTATACTATAGGTCGTTATATATTGTTAACATTAAGAAGCTTCCGTAACTACGAGCATTTACAGTTTTCATAATGTTTGGTCCACGAAAGTCTGCGGTCAGCCGACGCGCATCGCGTCCTCGAGAGTAGGGTTTCACACTGTGCCACTGATGTTGAGAGAGGTGAGAGAGAGAGAGAGAGAGAGAGAGAGAGAGAGAGAGAGAGAGAGAGCATCAGTAAGCGGCTGAGATTTTATTAGACCTTCAAGATTCTCCAGTTTTTTCGATTTTTTAAAAGTTTTTTTAGTTTTAATTTATTAGTTAGTTCAGCTATGCTGAAATTAACGCCCACTGGGGTTCCAGTCCTTTCGGGCTTGTTCCCCAAAATTTTTTAATTTTTTAATTTTTTAATTTTTTTCTGCTATGAACTAAGATTTAACATCAGTTCTATGCCTTCTACGCTTATAAATTAAAAAAAAAAATTTCCCATAAAATAAAGAGGGCTTAATAAATAATTTTTTCTTTCTTTCTACGGTTCCCAGGATGAAAGTTCTTGACCTGTGAATCCCCATTTTTCTTACTTTTCTTAATTTTTCTCTTTTCCCAAACGGGCCTCTTCTTAACCACTGTTACCTGTTGCCCATGGTCAGTGTTAAGACTTAAGTATATCAATTTTTTCTAATCATTATCCCATTTCTCAATTTTTGATTTTCCATGGCTCGATGAGAGCTCCATCGAGGTTCACTACCACTCACCATTTAGGTTTGTTCCTCTTATGAATATTTTCTCTTTACTTTTTGTTTCCTGATGATGGGTGTTACTACACCCGAAACATGTAGAGTATCTACCACCTTCTAATTTTATTTCCAATAAACCAGTGGAGAAAGACTTTATGTTTTTTTATTTATTTCTATCAAATTTGTTTTTTACCCTTTTAGACTGGCGCAAAAATTACTAGCATTTTTTGTCTTCAAGAAGCATGCCATTCTTGAAATTATAACCTCATCTACACTTCTGTCGATGCTAGATCAGCGTAAAATTAATATTGCAATGTAAAGATGGTTTTAACTTAAGATAAAAGTAAACTTGATTTAATTAAAGTTAAAATCTCTCAACAACCTGTCTTATCGTAATGTATAAGAATAATGTCGGGTTGCATAAAGATTTTTAACAATAATTAACTAAACTAACCAGCAAGTTTGGCTGTGACATAAGTAACATTGGCTGTCATTATTTTCTCACAATCAAAGCGGTCCGATTACCTAAAATTTGTAATTTACTATCAGGCGAGTAAATAAGGCCTGCCAATGTCACTGTCAAACTTGCTGGTTATATGGTTAAAAATCTTTATGCAACCCAACTTATATAGGTCAATATTAATGCTTACAATAACTGTTTTCCTAAACTTAAATCAAGTGTTTATTATTCTTAAAAATAACTGCTGTTTTCAGTTGGCCTAAGAGAAAGTGTACTTAAAAAACTAACCCTTCATAAAAGTACACCATAGCTCAAATGGAAGCTTTAAGGCCTTTTTACATTGGGTGCAATTGCAAGAAAAATGGCCTGGAAGCATGCGCTTCGACGACGTTTTAATCAGCTGATGCACGTTTTCCCATTTAAAACCATCAGCTGTTTAAGACGTCGACAAAGCGCATGCTTTCAGGCAATTTTTTCTTGCAATTGCACCCAATGTAAAAAGGCCTTTAATAGACGTCTAGCGAGATTATTTATAATTCCTTTTTTTAGCACCTGGCTAGTACAAAACAATTGTTATAAAACATAAAACAATAGGCCGGGTCGGCCAGTCTCGCGAGCGGCCTAAAACAACGTTGTAATTGGTAGGAAAATTTCCGAAATCTGGGGAAAAAGCCAAGGACTGGAAAAAATGGGATATTTACGACAATTTAGGAAATTTTTGTTATAAAGGTATACGTCACATTTTTTACAAGAGCAGGAGATGGCGAATCTTTACAATATAGTAACGATCTTATTTCTTTTAAAGTAAAACTTCTTTTTAAATCGACAAATTTAGGGACATTTAAATCGGTTCAAAAATTTTTGACGTGGCAACTTTACCTGAGATTCCGCAGGCCGGTTAGATTTGGGCCTATGGTTTTTAAAATGAGTTAAGATGACTCAATACAATCTGTATGAAAATATATTACGAAGTAATTATTGTTATTGGGAGCAATATTATATTAAATAATTTTAATTTGGAAGATAATTATATGGTCTGACCCGCGTTTACATGTATTTGATTTTCTGTTAACAGGACAGAACATTCTATACAGGGTGATTCTTAAGTTGATACTTCTTTTTTAGCTGTATACCTATAGAAGGCAGTAAAATAAACAACTTTATCAAATACCTTTTTTCAAAAAACTTTAAAATAGCCGAGTTACAGAAGTAATAAATC
Organism: Polydrusus cervinus; assembly: GCA_935413205.1. Classification (NCBI taxonomy): domain Eukaryota; kingdom Metazoa; phylum Arthropoda; class Insecta; order Coleoptera; family Curculionidae; genus Polydrusus; species Polydrusus cervinus. The sequence goes on along the minus strand of OW284512.1, from coordinate 79,255,514 downwards.
TAAGTGCGGGCCTGGTAATCAAAACGTAGCCCTTTACTTTATATTGTTTTTATCCGTTTTTTGTATTTTTAGTCATACATTTTACGGATCGGTCGTCATCTATTTATTTTGGCAATTTGCTGCGCGGTGTGGTTTTCTGAAGCAAATTAATTTTAATAAATTGGTGAAAATGGTAAAATTTGAAAACAATGAACTAACTATGGTGCTAATTTATTGTGAGTGTCATAAAAGTGCGGATGTTTCTTCTCCACACCCAAAAGTTTTCTTAATGTTATTCAACGGGCAAGTTAGACAGAACCGTATTTGATTTGTATTGTAATAAATGAATGTAAGTACTTTATTTTTGGGTTTTTTAAAAAAAGGTATTTGAAAATGTTATTTCTTTTAATGCCTTCTTCTACGCAGCTAAAAAAGAAGTATCAACTTAGGAATCACCCTGTATAGAAAACCTTTCAGAAGCGCTTCCAGGATGACGTAATATTATGTTTGTCCGCAGTTTGCCAGGAAGAATCTAAAATTGATAAAAGACGAACTCGCTCCAATTATCCAATAGATTCTTCTAACCCTGAATCCTAAAACGATGTCTGGGCCATCCGATCGATTGATATAAATATTTATAAAATGGATTTTGGATGGCGGACTTTATAAAAATCGCGGTGACCTTTCGTCGTCAAGTCGAACCTTGCATATTAGGAAGTGGATTTATTGAACCGTGCGATAGGTGAAGGCTTGTCCAATCGATTTGCAATCAGATTTATCGGGTCAAGTAAATTATTTATTTCGAGTAATGTTTCTCTAGGTCCATGGTTATATTTTATTTAGGAGTAGAAATGAAGAAAAGACAGTGGGAGCTGGCACAAAATACCACACATACAATTTACTTAGCTTAATGAAATGGGGGGGGGGGGGGGGGGCAATTCCCACTCTGATTGAAAAAGTTGCCCACGCTAGAAAATAATGGTCTGTTCTGGGTTAGTAAATGCAAAGACAGTGTTTGTATTTTGTTATTTTTATTTTTTTAACTAACCGAATATTTTTTTAAATTTTAACCATTACAATTAGGAAATCCCATGCAAGTTTAGGAATATTTTTCTGGGTCTCTGTGTGGTAAGTGTACGTGAGGAGTTTAAGAAGTTTTGGACAACCCGATCTTAACTTAAATGGGATTGCGGTTGGTTTTTCATTGGACTTCAACGGGTGACACCAAATTGTCCAAACTCCGCATGTGCACTTACCACACAGAGACCCTAAAAAGTCTCCCTACACGCCGCTCTAAAGTCAACAGGGAAGCAAATATTGTAGATAACCCCGCACCACAAAAATGGACCTAATCTTTAATTTCTCGACAATAAGTCATTCTTCATAATAAATTTTGCTTGTAAAAAAGTAAGATTTATCATGAGAAAAATTAGTTCTTGTATACAGGGAGAGTAAACTACCTTAATTTTACGTTTTTAAGGAAAATGCCATTAGGAAATGTTGGTGAGAATTACATTTCTTCGTCAAATTTTCTTACATTTGGAAAACAGCTGGTATGGAGAAAAATCGATGTAAACTAAATGTTCTTTAAACCTTGAATTATGACAAAAAAGTTCATAATTAAGGTTGGTTAAGGTAGCTTACTTTTAGGTCAAATTAATATTTTTAAAAATTTTGACCTCCCTGACAAATCTTAATTTTTTCATAAAGAAGAAATTTTTTTATAAAGAATGACTTCTTGTTCTTGTGGATAAATTAAAAATAAGATCCATTTGTGGTATAGGTAATCCCATCCAGGGAAACCCTCTGTAAATAGATATAATTTCGCTTGGAGCTGGTAACTTTGGAAAAAATTTTAGAAATATTGTTTTGATACTTAAATTTTACTTATTAACAGTGAAGCTTTGAATGAATTTAAATTATTCCATCAATCTATAAAATCTTGTTCCGCATTACAAGGACGCATTCGGCACATTCTAACCATATTATAAATTCCTAATCTTTAACAAAGACATATATTTCCTACCCCGGAAAACCTAAGATACGCTCGTTTAAAATTGATTAACATGAAATCAAAGCTGCATATTAAAAAGCCGCATGCCGCAATAATAGTTACTGATTAATGATATTAAATTATTACTGACCTTAGACAAGGATTGTAAAAATATTGTTGCAAAGAATAAAACTGGTTAAATTCGTGGTGAACCTCACGCTCACGTTATTTTTGTAGTTAGAAAGTGAATTTACAGAAAATATATTTTTATCTTTGTCAGAGATTCACCCAACTATGACACGCATGCCATTTACTTTTTTTTTTAAATTAACATTTTAGGGAAAATTTATTATTTTAAAAACCCCGAAAATTACTTATTTTTAAATAATGTTACAATATCGTTCTCACTTACCCCTGCACCATTAACTTTTTTGACAATATATTTATCAAAATTCGTTTCCTTGCCCTCAATAACCCTTTAAACGACATATCAATTTACATTTTTGTTAAAAAAAAAACGGTATATCATCCACCCTGACCCCACTTCTTTATATGCCAAAATTATCTATTTTAACCTCGAACGCGTAAAATTATCAACCTCGCATGACGCTATTTCACCCACTGTGTTACTGAAAGCATGCTGATATCTCGTCGATTTATCCGCGAAGGTATCGCGGCAAACGGCAAAGCACCAACGTAAAGTGGAAAACGCGGCAGGTGGATCCGACTGCCTTTAAATATTCCATGTAAAATAGCGACTTTTTGGCCCGAATTACAAAAACACTAAGCAAAAAATTGATATCTCTTTTTACCAATGGAAAGGTGGCCTCTATGTGGACTTGAGAATGCAAAAAAAATTCAGGAAAAAGCCAATGAAAACCATTAAAATTATTGTTATTATTGTATTCTGAAAAATATTTAAAATAATTTTTTTTAAATTTTTCGATTTGAATTTGTAAGTCATGCATTTTAGACATTTCCTCGAAAATTAGAAAAATATCCGCAGGTACTCAATTTTGAGTACCTAGATCTGCACCCTCCCATACTCAATATTCACGAGTCGCCACTGCTATATATTATATCAGACTAAAAACATTGCGTTCCCTTGGCCCGAATCCTGGCCATGTTTATTAATGGATTTTTAAAACATTTTAAATATTGGAGTGTGAAAGTTATTTTTAATAAAAAAAAAATTATTTTCAATATTGTTTACAAAACCGTGAATTTTAGTAATTATTCTTAGGGTTTTCATTGGCTTATATCGTTTCCTTCAATTTTTTTCCTGCATGAAAATTACTTTTCCACACCACCTTTTCATTGGTGAAAAAAAAAACAATAATTTGCTTTGTTTTTTATTTTAATGCGGCACAAGATGAATCGCAATTTAACACGGTACATTATAGAATGGTTACATCCAGTTAAAATCGAATAATTGCAAATTGCCACTATATACTTAAATATTAGATTTTACCAGAAAATCTAACAAATTTATTGATTTATGACATGATATGACTATTTTCTAAGATGTAGGAGCTCTCCAAAACAAAAGCAGTTGTCAGGTTGTCACTCCCAGCAAGAACCTCGACAACCTAACTAACGATCCGAAAATCTCAATAATCGTATCTCAGGACTACAAGACAAAACATTATTTTTTCCCCGAAATTACCGAGTTTATTGTTTTCTCTAAAACCTAAAACTGTTTTTATTGGCCAAATCGTCCAAAACATGTCAACTCTTGACGGTTGAATTAACCTATTCAAAAAGAGTTATTTGATTGTGCTTAATTTGATCTGAGTAGGCTTTTGTTCGTGCCATCTTGTTGTTTTAGGTGGGTTTATATACAGTAGTTGTGAAAAATAATTAAAAGAAAAATAATTACACACAATTTTCGAAATTTACCATGAATAAGTTCTACGATCTATTTGAAGAATAACGTGGTAAATGTACAAACATTTTAGTAGACACGGCCTGCTATTTAGTCGTTACATTTTCTTCAGTAAAAGAGACCCGAGATGCTTTAACACTTTGAATCACTTCTTAACAACTTTCCTTTTACCAACTCTGTGTTGTCTAGGATCCTGGATTTCCTCTGCACTTACATATGTATCTACGAATAAATTGTAAATTTAGGCGGCTTTACAGTTTGTAATTTTTCCCACTTCGTTTTACCAGGCGCGGATTCAGTGGGTGGACGAAGGCAGCTTTACCCCCCCCCCTCTGAGCCTTACCAAATAGATCATTTTTCGTGAAGGGTAAGATTTTTTTTTAGAAGTCACTTTTGAGGGTAAGAATATTTTTAGAGCCGGGATAGGCTCTTTTTTTTATATAGAAGTCACTTTTGAGGGTAAAAAGAGTTTTAGATCTGGGATACGCTCTTTTTTTTAGAAGTCACTTTTTAGGGTAAGAAGATTTTTAGGGCCGGGATACGCTTTTTTTTTAGAAGTCACTTTTGAGGGTAAAAAGATTTTTAGAGCCAGGATACGTTCTTTTTTTTAGAAGTCACTTTTAAGGGTAAGAAGATTTTTAGGGCCGGGATACGCTACTTTTTTTAGAACTCACTTTTTTTTTAGTCGCCCTCTCCCCTCAGCAAAATCCTGAATTCGCCACTGCGTTGTACCGATCGCATCGAGCATTTTATGGTTAGGTTATTGTTTACTATCGATGCCAGTTGAAAATAAATACTAAATACATTTTCCGATATTTCTACGATTCCAAGTGATTTCATTAATGAACTCATGAAGAACCTGCATATAGTGGAAGTTTGCATTTGAGATCTTGTCGAATTTTTGTGATAAAAAGAATTATCTGAACTTGGTCTTTATTGTTTTGATTTTTGGGGATTTAGAGAGGTAAAGCAGGGTGGAACGCATTAACATTAAGATACCAGACCAATTATTTTTCAAAAACCTTGTATATGAGCATTATAATTCCACCGACAGCAATTACAAGCGTGGGAGTCCCGGCAGAAAATTTACGAGCGACCATTTGCGAATTTTAAATCTGATCCAGGAGATTTCTTTCAGCTGAAAATGTGGTCAATGAACCGCAAAAATACGAGCCAAAGCTTTCAGGTTTGAACTTGGTCCGCGATTTTCGGCGATGAGTTAAATATTACGGCAAAAAGTTCAAGATCAACGCACAGAATGTTTGCTCTGGCTCGAATTATGTTTTCCAGCTTTTTCATTTTCGGAAAGATAATAAAGTTTTCTAAATTGGGTTGTAAATATTTAAAAACCGGTTATTCTTTGCGTTAATTTGAATTTGAAAAGTTATTTTCAATGCATGCCTTGATTCTTGAGTGGATAGTAGCCAGTTTTTGCCAACCAATAAAAACCCCGCTATTCGAATTTTCAAAATCTGAATTTTGGTTTTCCAGAAAGAATGATATTTACCGCTGAATATGAAACAGGTTTTTATGAAATTGTTGGTGTAGTTCCAGAGAAATTCGCCATGAAAATATCGATCGTTTAGTGGAATTTTGGTGCCTGGAAAATACTGGCTATTTTCTTGATTCAGTGGATCCGCCCGCGTTAAAATTTGCCATGTTAAATTGCGGCTCCTGTTGGCCCGAATCACTAATAAACTAAGCAAATTATTGAGTTTTCAAATTCAAGAAACAAAATTTAAACCAATGGAAATTCTAAAAATAATTCAGTTCATTTTGTTTTAAAAAATAATTTGAAAATTATTTTATAAAATAAAACTAACTTTCTGACACTTTCCAAATATAAATCGTTTTTAAAAATCCATTAATAAATATGGCCAGGATTCGAGCCAAGAGAATGCAATGTTTTTGATCTAATTTATTATATATACATACCTTGAAGTAGAAATATTGGTCAGACCTCTCAAACTTAAAACCAACCCATCCAAAAACCAGCGAAACTTCGTTAGTTTCGCAAACTTTTACTTTGCAATTTTTTTAAATGGATTTGTGGCTATGATGAGACCAATTCTCTTTAATGCGGTAGCAAAAATTTCTGAAACGAAATAAATATTTTTATTAATATTGTAGTACCTAATTCAAAACAGCTCTTGATAACCGAGGCATGAAGACAAAAAAAAAATGCGGGAAAATCAAAGAACTATTTAAATAACGAAACTGCTTCAATGGATATTACCGAGCCAATTAATTTTATACAGGAAAGTTTTTCTTAAATGCTGTATTCCGCCGATAATAAAATAGAACTAATAAAAAAAAAACAGAAAAAGGCCACCCACCAATGCCAATCATCCTACTCTGTCTGACTGGATGCGTGTGACACACAAGGGCGTTTCTTATTAGAAACAAAGGAGGCCAACAACTTATCGGAGGGCGATTTTTTAAGTTCATCTAATATTCTAAATCTAAAATGTATGTAATATTAATAATACAATACCTGCGTATGTATAATAACATCATTTATTTTTCTTTACTCCAAAAAGTATGTTTGTGCGACGATGTTTCTAAAAAGCAAATATTCGTATTCGCCCGATACACATACACCACACGCCACACGTCGAATTGAAGTGCAGCTTGTCGACCTTTCTTGACCGGGGTCGTTTTATATTCACAGGCAATCATGTCGGTGAACTTCCAGGTAAACAAAGCAAAATAAAACAGGCAAACGTTAAGGGACCCTTAAAAATGTACCGAAATAATATATAGAGTCGATAATATTTTCAATAATTTTACATATGATGGGATTTTAACACGAAAATAGTGTTTCTTTCATATACAAAATAAGTTCATTTAGATCATTTTCACCGTTGCTATGGTTACGTGACGTCAGTCACGCAAACAGCATGTAACAATTTGCATTAAGATGAAGGGCAATTGAAAAATAGATCAGTCGTATGCACCATTGTTTTAGCATTGATTCGCCTAACCTTAAGGTATTTATTTTAAGGCTTCGCGAAGCTTACGGTTATACATATCGTGTTTACGTGATTTACTATGTGATTAAAAAGTTTTGTTATTATTTTTCAGTTAATTCAGTAGTGTACGTACCTACTTAGTACTGTGTTTTAAAAATGAACCCAATTAATGTTTGTAATTTGTTGGAAACTCCATTCAGTCGTTGGACAGATGAGGATAAAAGAGAGACGTTTTGTTACACGGGTTTTCGGTAAATGTTTGTTTAAGTACCCGCACTATACCTAGCTCTTCGCCATTTTTTAAGACCGCGAGCCGCCACTGATATAGATAGATCCATAATTCTATATTTCAAAAGAACTCATCAATTGGTTCCCATATGATACCTCAGGCCGTTGGGCTTCGACCCAACGTTTGTCCCGATTCGCAAAGAAAAGAAATCGCGAGGGTCTGCCCTTGAGCCTCTCATCCCCAAGGCCGACTCGGGCGTCCTCAACTGCACCAAGTGCAGACGAAGGGTGAATAACCGGGCTGGTGCACTCAGACTGCGTCTGGCTGGGCCGGTATTTATAATATGCTGAATAGGTCAAATAGGCCGTTTTTATTGTGTTTAATAATGGCTTTGTTTGGTTATCCGATACTGGCCCGACGCGACGGGGCGGACGAGATAACAAGGAGAGAGGAAATTAATATATTTCTTTATATTCCAGCATTTTTACAGTGCCGTTCTAGGGTGGGTGATATCCTGGGGCGAACAGTGACTATACTCCATTAAATTTTTCGAGTGAATGTTTACGGTAGTTCCTTTTTTCCGTAGAACTGTAGAACAGCCTATATTTTAATAGCATTTTTGAATTCTGGTGATCAAACCAAGTAAAATTGCTATGATATTTCCTATAGCTAAAATCTGACATTAAGTTGATCCCGGATCCGAACAATATTTCTAAATTCTTCTCCAAATTTACAAGCTCCATTAAAAGCATAGCTATCTCTTGAACCGAATCCTGTTTATGTTTTATTGACGGATTTTTAAAAAATTTTTAAATTTAGACTGTACAGATAGATACTATGGAGAATGTGAGAAAGTTATTGTTATTAAAAAAAAATAATTCGCAATAATTTTTATTAATTACCTTAACAGTGGCGTATCTAAGAATAGGGGGGGGGGCATCAAGCTGTACCCTCGTCCTCGCTTAGGAGCTCAGGTATAAAAGTCTAATTGCAACCTAATTTTTCGTTTCACGCTTGGACTTTTAATTTAAATTTTTAAATAATGTATTCTTGGCTTAGATTGCAAAGGTCTTGTAGGAAACGTTTATTTTTTTAACTTTTCCTTCTAAAAGTCCTGTTTTATATAGAGATTAAGGTTTCGGACGCATAACGTTTTAGTTATTGATTTATGATACAATGTTATAGGAAAACGAGTAAAAATAATATTGTATAGTATTGTTCTATTATATACTTGTCTGTTCCGTTTTCCATATTTATAGAGCTATTTTAAATCAACAAAAATATAACCAAATGCAATAAAATATGTTTACAACAAAAACAAAAAATTATTAGGTATTTATTTTTAAAGAGAAAAATTAAGGTAAAAATTTCTACTTAAAATCTTACTACTATCATTAAAACATTTTTTATGGTGTGATATTATATAATAAAAAAAAAGTGTGGGAAGAAACGAGAATGCTTTATTATGAATATACAAAACGGCACTTGAGAAGGAGTATTTAAAAACCTAAGCATTTGCACCAAAAACTGCTCTTAGATCCAGGCTCCTAAAATACATGATTTCTGAAAATTATTAATTTTGGCGTGGTGAGCGATGAGCCCGAGAAACGCTGGTTAGAGAGAGAGAGAGTCATACATACGTCTTATGTTAAAATTTTGAATTGACGCCAATATTCATATTTTTCAAAAATATAAAAAATGTTTTTTTTATAAAGAGCCAAGTTAGGAATATGAAAAAAAAAGTAAATAATAAATTTCCTAAAACAAATTTAATCCAACCATGCAGAGGGGAAGAGGTAGTAATTTAATTTTGGAAATTTGATAGTAGTTAGGTGATTTTTAAACGAACTTTGGGCGTGGCCCCAAAAATTTTTTGTAGTCCCGACTGTTCCTTTCTCCAGAAAAAAAGTCCTACTTACCCCCCCGAGCATATTTTCTGGCTATGCCACTGGACCTTAATACCTTATAAATTCTTGATCGAAATAGTGACTCTTTTTTACCCAATAAATTAAATTGTATGGTAAATTAAGTGTTAACTTATCGTTGGTTAAGAGCGTTTTCACACGGCGCCATATATCGCGCGCGATAAATGGTCGCAATATTGCTTTTATACCAAATTATGTGTTCTCTAATATCGCTTGTGTGTGAAAATGGCTCATTAGAAAACACATAATTTGGTGTAAAAGCAATATTGCGACCATTTGTCGCGCGCGATATATGGTGCCGTGTGAAAACGCTCTTAGGATTAGGTTTTTTTCATATATACCGACTTTTTGTTTAACTGTTAAACTTGCAACACCGGTTTTACGTTACCTGCCAATGAGCTGTCAACTCTCATATGTACTAGTCTTCAGTACAATACGTAGGTACACATCATGTTCCCGCAAAAGGCGTTTAACAGAAAAAGGGGTGAAAGTACTGAAAGTATTATTGAAATAATAAAGGCTGTTAGGTAAGATAATTTAAATAAAATTACACAGGTTACTATGAAATAATGCAATTATCGTAAAAATCGTTAGGAAAGAGACCGTGACACAGTACAATAACCTAACCCAATCTAAAGATTTTAACCTTTTGTTATTAAAAGTCGATTTGTTTAGAATCTAATGATCGTGTAGTTCTGTCACGTTACCTAATTGTTACTTAATCATTTTCCTGAGAGTGTGCTGGTGGTACATACGTTCGTGTTTATTTTCCTTGACTGACTTTTACTACATCTACTACCATGAAAGTTTTACAAAATTGCATACTTTCAGTTATACGGAACGACCGTCGCCGGTCGTCTTGTATTGTTACACGGTTTTATTGCCTTTGTTTAGGTATTTAAGGTGGAAATGAACAGTATTAAAAAAAATTGAGCCGAGCTCTAAAAAGTATAATTTAAAATACTTTAAGATTTGAACTTGTTGATACCAACTAGTTAATGAGCTTTTTCACTAAATTTTGACTTTTTTTTAAGAACTTACTTTTCATTTTGGTAGAGTGCCTACCCCCCAGTGGCGTAACCAGAAAATATTCTCGGGATAATATGATACCGTCAAACGGGGTGAATCCGATCAAAATTTCAGGTTTTTTCAATATTTTCATCCTTTTAATAAAAAAAGAAATTCTGTAAAAAATATATGTTACAGATACACGTCTAAGGCACAAATTACTGACTTTTTTTTTTCAAAACTGAGCAACCACTTTCCTCTTTTTTTTTTTTTCATAAGTGATCCGTTTCACCCCATTCCCTGGGGTGAAACGGTTTTTTAGGAAGTGGTTTAAATGCCGTTATTTCGCGTTTTAACACTATCGGGGGTGAAACGGATCACAAAAAATATTAAAAAAAAATATCTTGAAGACTGTTTTTAATAAAAAATGTTAAAACTACTACAAAATAAGAGATTTTATTAAAAAACTAAAAAAAATTAACATTGACAATAACAACTTTATAGGTATTTTGGCTTATTCTAAGTTATAGTTTTTAATGTTCTTGAAAGTAAATGTTCCTCTTCTTAGGGGGATGGCTTGTATTTTTTTTATAATATGCTCTTGCTTGATCACGGCGATATCTTCAATTTCGGGATAGGCAAAAACTGATTCTTTTTTTGACGACTTCTTTCTTAAACATTTAATCGTGGCCTCTTCGCCTAAAATCTCTTCAATTTTCGCAGCAAAAAATCTATCTCTTTTGTTAGTGACAAATTTCACGATAACAAATTCTCCAAGTTGAAAATTTGTATCTATCCCCTCTGTTGAACCTCCGTCGTTGTTTTCCAATTCTGAGGAACTCAGATCAGTGACTTCTTTCTCTTGCTCACTTTGAGAACTTTCACTTTCTTCTATAAGGTCTTTCTTAGAAATACTTTTTCCTGCTCACATCACACTGACCCTTTTACCCCTTTTTGGATTTTCGCCAGAGCCTGTTCTTAGTTTTAAATGATCGACAATGGTGTTCGCCCACCTTTTTTCTACTCTTGCTTCCTCGGTCTCTCCATTTTGGTCTTTTTTTTCAAGTGTTCAATCTTTTTGAGTGTCTGAGTTGGATTAAATGGCACAATGCCACAAGCTTTAAAACCTGCTTGGGTATTTAAGACTGATTTCAGGCCCACTGTTTCTATTGTTTTATTCAACAATGCAGGAAACATAGTTTTTGGAAGAACACCTCTGTTTTTGATCTTCCAATTTGTGAGCACCTTTCGCCAAGCATTCTTAAGGGGTCGAAAATAGGCAACATCAAGTGGTTGCAGCAAATCTGTCGAGTTGGGCGGTAAAAGTACGAACTTTATACCATTATTTTCACACTGCTCAATAACGTTAATTGTAAGGTGACTGCATAAATTATCTCCAATCATAACCTTGGAACCTTCCAACTTCCTAAAGTAGGGAAGAGCGATTAATATAAACCAGTCCTCAAACGTTGTGCTGTCAAACCAACCATTCATTGCTCTGTTGTACCGTGAACCTGGGAAGCCTCCATCTGCCCACCCTTCGTACATATGTTTTGCCTTATATACAATATAGGGCGGCAAGAGTGTTCCATCACCAGCAACTGAAAACATAACGCTTGTGCTGGTTTTTGACGTATCGATAACTCTATGAGCGTGTTTTGATCCCTTTCTTACGACGACTTTTACAGCTCCTGGGTCGTCAGTAAAATTGGTTTCATCATAATTGATGACATTTGACGGTGGAACACCTTCCAGTGACTCTCCAAGTTGACGAAAATATTGTTCAACTATTTCGTAAGAGACGGCAGCCCTTACTCTTTTTGTATTTTCCGCCAATTTTACCGTGAGATTCTTATGTCGCTGCATAAATGATTTGAACCAATCTATTCCTGGCATATTGTCATTGAATCTTTTTTCCCTTTTTCCTGTTTTGTTTAGATATTGCTGCACCATATACCGAATATCAATACTTTGAAGAGGAAAGCCCCAATCCGCACATAGTAACATGCAATCCACCAGCTTTTTCTCCTCGAGTTCAGAAAGGACTGGTTGTCCTCCAATATTTAAGGATTGTTCGCCTGCGCGATATTTTCGCTGTAAGGTCGTGTAAGGCACTGCATACATCTCAGAAGCTCTTCTTATACTCATACGGCCATTTGCAACAGCTGCCAGTGCTCGTTCCATAAAAACTGGATCATATTGAAATTTTCTTGTGTTTCCTAATTTTTTTTTGTAGTTTCGAGGCATTTTATCTGTAAAGAAAACAAACACATGTTACGTTGGGATCCCCTACTTATCGTCCTACCGTCCCCTACCTATCGTCTTACTCTGCCCTGCCTGCCACACATCGCAAGTCGCAACAGCCTTGCCGCCCCCGAACAGACTACTTTTTAATGAAAGTAAATATGTATGTAGGTACTAATAAGAAATGCATGACCCGTTTCACCCCCTAAATTTGAAATTTTTTACAAAAAAAATTATTAAACTTTAACCAACAAAGATAAAAAAAAAATGTATTGAGTAATATGTATTCGACCAATTAAGTAGCTTGAAAAAACTTACCAGAAACCTCCTACTTTTATTGCTTCTTCTGGGGAATCCAATCTTTTCAAGTTTTGTAAAAACTACACAATAACGACTTTTTGTTTTTTCGCCAATACCACGCATGCGCAACGCGAGCCAGCTCCTTATTCAGGCTTATTACTGTGAATGATCTATTCGCCGACAAGTTCAAACGTTTATTTGTCCCAAAGCTTACGCATACTATCAATCCTAAAAACATTCGGTAAAAATGCGTGGGTGATCCGTTTTACCCCTTGCGATCCGTTTCACCCCGTTTGACGGTACCTAGCGAAGAATGTAAAAAAAATTTCGGGGCCACGTCCATAGTTCGTTTAAAATTCATCTTACTACTATCAAATTTCGAAAATTAAATTGTTACCTCTCCCCGTCTGTATGGTTGGATTAAATTTGTTTTTTTAAAAGGTTTTTTTACTTTCTTTTTGATATTCCTAACTGGCACTTTATTAAAAAAAACATTATTTATATTTGTGAAAAATATGAATATTGTGTCAATCCAAAATTTTAACATAAGACGTATGTATGACTCTAACCAGCGTTTTTCGGGCTCGGTTTTTCATGATTAAAAATAAAGTAATTATCGCTCACCACGTCAAAATTGATGATTTTTTCAGAAATCATGTATTTTAGGAGTGTAGATCTAAGAGCAGTTTTTGGTGCAAATGCTTAGGTTTTGAAATACTCCTTCTTAAGTGCCGTTTTGTATATTCATAATAAAGCATTGTCGTTTCTTCCAGCACTATTTTTTTTATTTTTTTTTATTATAAATTATCACACTTCTTAATACCTAAAAGTACCTACCTAATTGTTTTTTGTTTTTGTTGTAAAAATATTTTATTGCATTGGGTTATATTTTTGTCGATTTAAAATTGCTTTGAAAAAGGGAGAACGGAATAAACAAGTATATAATAGAAAAATACTATAAAATATTATTCTTTTACTCGTTTTCCTAGAAAATTGCATCATAAATCAATAACTAATAAACGATATTCGTCCGAACCCTTAATCTCCATATAAAACACACATTTAGAAGGAAAAGTTAAAGTAATCTAAGCCAAAAATGCATTATTTAAAAATTTATATTAAGAGTCACAAACTGGCAATGGGCAACCAGGGACAGCCTTCATCCGAAACTCTAGGACCTGACTAATCTCTCGAAACTGAGTGTTCTGTTTCTTATAAGGTATTGAAACAAAGATAACAATATATTTTGTAAGAAAAAAGACACAAAGTTTCGCCCTCAAAATTTTTCGGTCTCTTTTTTCTTACAAAATATCAAATATCAGGCCTCTTTGAGTAAAAATGGACGAATTCTTCGAAAGATAACAATATATTCGGTAGCTCAACTTGCAAGTAATATTTGATTTTAATAAAAGACGTTTATTATTTTTATTATTAACAAATTTTTGTTAACATCACAGCTTAATGACAAAGGTACTTAATTGTAGATATTACTTTAACTATTAGTTTCAAAGAAAAGTACAGACTTTTGAAATTTTATCACATTTTTGAATTATAAGGTTAATTCTAAACTTATTTGATAGAGCATGCTTAAAATATTAACAAGATCGCGCCAGTTCGACCTCCATACTGCCTCTGTATATGCACCCCATCTGCGATTGTGTCATCTGCTTTTCGGTACTTACTCGGTTACTATACTCATTCCGAGTAGGGAAGAGTGGGAAGGCAATCAGAATATAACGAAAACAGATCACGCAATCTTCACAGACGGTTCAAAGATGGACGTTGGTGTGGGAGCCGGGGTCTTTTCCGAAAGTTTACAAATACAGAAATCGTATAGACTCCCCAACTATTGTAGTATTTTTCAAGCGGAAGTACTGGCAGTAGAGAAGGCGGTCAATATCCTGCAAGAACACCTTGGCTTGGGAGTAGCCTCGTCAATCACCATCTTCAGTGATAGTCAGACGGCGATTAAGGCAATCTGTTCCAGCAGCGTCAAATCAAAGCTCGTAAAGCGATGCCGCAACAATCTATGCACACTTGGCAACCAACATCGGGTTATTCTGTGCTGGGTTCCTGGACACTCCAAAATAGATGGCAACGAGGCTGCCGATGCGCTCGCAAGAGAGGGCGCAGGCATGCCAGCTGATCTAGCAGACAATACAGTGAACAAACCACTGGGATTGGTCAAAGAGGAGATTGACTACACGGCCAAGCAGCTTGCACAGAATAGATGGACAGGGTTGACAACCTGTAGTACATCCAGGCAACTGTGGCCCACATTCGATAAAAAGAGAACCGCAGAGCTATTGAGACACAGTCGAAAAGACGTGAGAAATATTACTGCGGTTGTTACCGGACATTGCCTCTTCGGTAGACATGCCGAACGTATGCAAATACCCACTAACGACTTCTGCAGAAGCTGCAGAGATGAGGAAGAGGAAGAAAGTATTCAACATTTTCTGTGTGAATGCCCTGGCCTCGCAAGAAGGAGGTTCACTACTCTGGGTGAATCATCTTTCGATAGCCTGGAGGAACTAAACAACTTACAACTTACAACTTGGACGGCTGAGCAGATTTCTGAACAGTAGTGGCTGGTTTGAATGAGTTGTTAAAATCCTTCCGCGGTTACGTCGCATAAACCATCAGTGATCTGATGAAGGTGGGTTCTACGGAACACGTGTGGTATCACAACGGACCTAATCAGGACTACGTGAGACCGTTTGGTCAGAACCAAGGGTCTGCCACTCTTACCTAACCTAACCTAACCTTCGGTACTTAAAATAGAGTTTTTAAGAAAATTTCTCTTACGTCAAGGCCTGTACACCGCCCCAGGGATTCGTTCCTGCTGCCCATCCCTTAAAGACGACACTACAAGTACCTTACAACCCCACCTCAGACTCGAAAATTATATTTTTTTCGACTTAAAGAAACTAAGCCATGTTCTTTTTAACTTCCTTTCCAGTCTATTTGTCGTTGTCCCTACTACTGGCTGTGCCACTAGGACCATCCATTTCATTTATATTTTTAACAATAGAAAAGAAATTTAAAAAAGTATATTTAGCGCTCCATCAACATTTTAAAAGGATGACGTCCGTATTTTTGCAAGCCGGCAGTTAAATTTAAAATTTTAATCCCGAGAGTGGAAAAATGGGATTAATATGTCTAAATCGGGATAAAATAAGATTAAGTTCGGTTATAAAGAATTAAAGCAGGGCGTAAAAGGCTTAAATGGGATAATGTGTTTGTTGAGCTTCCAGTTTTATTTTGCTAATACCTGTCTATCTCATAATAAAAGAGATTCGTAGATTAAAAGTTCTCGCCTTTCCTGTTGAAGCTGACTTTAAAGAAATCCGCGTCATTTCTTCTGTTATAAAAATATTGTTTAAGACAGAAGTCACTGCCGTATATCTAATATCTACGCCTTTAGAGAGGGGGGGGGGGACTGCCTCACCTTGCTTTTTATATGGGCGCCCATAATGATTTTGATACGAGAATTTCTTTTATGTCAAACTATTCAATCATAAATAATATTCTTGATTTAAAACAGTGTCCCTTTCATCTCAGTACTTTAACGGGTCCCCTAATCTACCATAATATTAGAAACATTTGAATTTTTTTTTATTTAACATAAAACTAAAAAAAAGTGAGTAAAATTATTCTGTCGAAATTAGGCCCAAGTACACTGGAACCTTTTTTATTCATCTTAGCTTAGACCCTACATTTTCTTCATCCATTCAATTGTTCGACTAATCGACTTAAGATCTTAATTCGCGAAAAAGAAAAGGTTAAAAAAATGTATTTTTAGACATTGGGGACACCTTAATAATAATATTATTTGCACGTCGTGTAGCAGCAACTTTAGCGAAAACTTCCGTGTAGTCCGGTATGGTCTAGTGGCTAGGATACCTGGCTCTCACCCAGGAGGCTCGGGTTCGATTCCCGGTACCGGAAATGTTTTTTTAACATAAAAATATATATTTTTTTAAATAATAGTTTTTTTTGATAAAAATAAATAATGTTTTCAGAAATATTGTAATTTATGTAACCAGTTCCGAAAGTGATATTTTACGGGATGAGTAGGAACTTTTCAGGACGAGCCGCAAATCATACCAACAATTTTATTTTTAAGACGGCTAGGCTGTAAAAAAATATTTAAGCTCTGATTACGGAATTGTTCTATAACAAACTTGATTACAATTAGGATAGCTTTGTTACTAAACTTTTCGGCATCCGATATGGTCTAGTGGCTAGGATACCTGGCTTTCACCCAGGAGGCTCGGGTTCGATTCCCGGTATCGGAATAAACTTTTTGACTAATTTACAAAAATAATAAAATTTTGTGCGAAAAGTGCTTCTTAAAGTGCGGAAAATCTCACTTCTCTGCACTAGTGGGAAAAAGGCACCTTGTGGGAGGAAAATGCTTAGAAAGAATAATTTTGACATGCTTGTAGAAAATAGTAATAAACGTTAATCCAAACATTGGCGTAGCTAGAATTTTGTCTGGGAAGAGGCAGACAATGTTGAATTCGCGACATGAATGCTGGAGAAACCAAAAAGGCAAGTGAAGAATTTTTTTTGCCACGCTCAAAAATACCTTTTTCGCTGATCAACGTTTTTTTGGCCGTTTAGTGGGTACTACTAACTTACTAATATCACAGAATAGGTTATCTGTGCTAAGATTGGAAAATAAACTTCCCATTGTCGCTTTAATTTTTTTATGCTTTTTTTTCTTTAGCGCGGAAACATAATAAGGTATTCTTTTTTCAAATATTAACTTTACTGTTATCTATTTTCGTTTTGTTTACTAGACCACTGTTAATTTTACGAGATTATAGAATACAAATGGCACCTAATTAACCCTGTAACCCCGAAACTAAATAACCAATTGAAACTGACCTTCCATAAAACACTTTTGTTGCAATATTAAAGTGTGACAAAACTATAAACTGCGGAGAAAATACATCAATGATGCACTAAAATTAACTCGTGGGCTGTAAATCATATTCTAGGCTGTTACTGACAGAAATAAATAAAATTGAAGATTAGGTGCACGGAGGCTGATGGAAGGTCGCTATATACATAAATAACTTAAGACTATAAAAACCTAAATAACACCGGGGTCAAAAAATAAAAACTTACTTTACTATGACCGGGAGTAAAGCGACGTTTTGAGTGTCGTTAATAATACGTTGTATAAATACCTAGTAGGAAAACTGAAAGAACATTCCCGGACGACCGTAAAGATTCTGTCGAGGCTCAAGCCGAGACTGGCGATACGGAGTCCGGGAATGTAGCTTTTTCTTTTTTCGGTCAAAAATATTATCAAAAATGTTAATATTTCCGATTGATTTTCGGAAAATTACACTTTTGTTTGTTATAGGTCCTACCATAGGAAAATTTAAAAAAATGTTTTGTAAATGTATTTACTATTAGGGCTGGGCGATTATCAAAAAAAATAATCGATTTTCGATTATATGAATGAATCGATTATTTTCGATTAATCGATTAATCGAAAATAATCGATTAATCGAAAATAATCGATTAATCGAAAATAATCGATTAATCGAAATAATCGATTAATCGAAATAATCGATTAATCGTTTTTTTTCGAATCGCCTTATTGAAAACAATCAGTTAATATAAAAAAAATCAAATAATCGAAAATAATTATCGATTTTTTTAATTATATACTTAAATAACATTGAAATAATATCTAAATCATAATTATTATTAATTTTGGCAAGGCAAACTTGAGGGTAATACGTAATAGAGGCCTCAAGTTATATCGTTGATTTTGTCGCAAAATATTCTTATTAATCTATTCGATTAATCTAAAAATTGTTATTATTCCGATTAATCGAAAAAGACATATTTTAATCGAAATTATATCGATGATCGAAGAATCGAAATAGTTGTTTCGATTTTTTGATTAATCGAAAACATTTCGATTTTTCTATTAATCGATTAATCGAAAACATTTCGATTTTTTGATTAATCGATTAATCGAAAAATCGAATAATTTTCAATTAATAATCGATTAATCGATTTTTCGATTAATCGATTAAAAATATATCCTTAATCGAATAATCGATTAATCGATTAATCGATTATTACACGATTAATCGATTATTTTGCGCACCCCTATTTACTATATCCCAGGAAGAAAATTTGGCAAAGTTGCAATACATATAATTGTAACCAGTGACGTATTTAAGCTCCCCCCCCCCCCCCCCCCCAAAACAGATAATACTACCAAAAATCTGAACATGTGTTAAAAAAAAATAAATAAGTTAAGTTATAAATTTAGATAATATTTGAGTGAATTTTTTCTCGGAATTTGATAGTGGGCTCAAGAAATTATCGCCTGCAGGCTTTTCGGCCTTCACGTGTTTGCCATAGCTCGCTCAGTACCTACCCCCCCCCTTTATTTGTACGCCACTGATTGTAACAACAGAAAATAATTTTTACTTGTTCTGAAGAAAAGTGTGGCTGTCCCAGTAAATAAAATTTCTTAGAACCGGTAATCGGGTGTTTCCGTATCGCCATTCGGTGTCGCTAAGAGTCAATTTCGGATATTTCCAATTTTCTCCCTTCAACATTTTCTTCCTTAACATTTTTGGCATTTCATAGATAAAAAATCCCCCCCCCCCCCCCCCCATATTGTGGTAACCATTAAAATTGCTCATGAAATAAATTTACAGATTTAATTCTTTTTTTTTTTCGAATTAATTTCTCATGTGGAAAACTAAACACATTTTATCTAATGATCATCATTACATCATGTTTATGTAACATTGAAAATGCGTAAATACGACTTCATGAAGGTTAATCCAATAAAAGTATTTGTTTTCGCACAGCCAACCCAGGAAAATTAAACAACGCCTCGCCTGTGTAAACGGAAAAGTCCTTGCTGAAAAAACAACCTTTTGTTTTTCTCATCACATCAGTTGTTATCATCATTCATCAAGCGTTAACCTTACATTTGGGTTGTCGGTGAAAGATATCCTTAAGGTCCATAACCGCATTCGTTTTAAAAAAATTAAGAGTCAACAAAAGAGGGCGCTCAATTCATCGTGATGTATATATCCATGGATAAAAGTTTCCTATCCATATTTTTAATACAGGGTTATCAGCTCCATGCAAAATTTAATCTACATAATATAATAATACAATAAATTAAACCAAAAATAACGCGTTCTCTTGGCCCGAATCCTGGCTATGTTTATTAAAGGATTTTTAAATTTGGACTGATATTTTTTAATATAGTTTCGTGCACAATTAACTCTCATCAGGTCTTATATAGTCGCACTGAAGAGCAGTGGCGGCGCCAGGATTTTTTGGGATGGGTGGGCACAAGTGGGCCCGATGATTTTTGAGTGGGCACTACCTAAATCAACAGTGACTTTAAAAAAAACATAAGTCAGGAACCACTAAGCCGTTTAAAATATTTTTTGAACAATTGACTATCAAACTCCAAAAACTTTGGTCTATCAAGCTCAATATGCCTATTTGGACATACATAATAACAGGTCTGGACTGGGACTTGAAATTGGCCCACACATTTTACAAAAAAACGTTCCTACCCCAAAAAGCATGGAATCACCTATTAAAAATGCCTATCAGAAAACATCCTCCCTGCCATAAAAACCTTCACTTTCTATATTTAATCCCTGCCATAAAAAAACCTATTCGGCCCTATGTCGAACCTCGCGGCCCAGAAATAACTGCTCATCCCTATGGCCAGTACTGGACTGCATAATAATATGTACTATAGCGGTAACCGCGGTTACCTAATTTGAAATTATACACACTAAGTGCAATTTTCTTTAACGTTTGTTTTTAACATAATTTTTTTTCTAATTTATTCCATTTTAATTAATTGTAAGCATAAATAAATTAATGATCCTATTAATATTAACGAATACCGACATCATTTTGTACATTTCTGAGATAGTTGCAATTTTCCAGCAAGTTAGCAATGCATACAATTAAAATATTTCATTTCAAACAAAGAATATTGGAAAGTCCTGTTGGTTTGTCATAATATGTATTATATTATAATTAAATCGTTTATTTTTTAGTTAGCAACATTGTATTGACTTTTTAATACAATATTCTCTAATTAATTTTAAACAACTTATATCAAAATAATTTTTCAAAAACAATTACGGTTTATTTAAAACCGAAAGTTCAATTTTTAGTCTATTCCTAATTCAAAATATGGGCCACTATCATCGAATTGGGTGGGAAAAGTGGACCCAGTATCGAGCCCTGAGGAACCCTCCTTACTACCAGATATTCTGATCTTATAAGATTTCCCTTGTTATCACACTCAATAACACACTGACTTCTCTTAGACAAATAAGACTGTATTGGGTCCCTAGCATACCCCATCTCATACCTATCAAGCTTGCTAATGAGAATACCATGGTCCACACTATCAAACGCCTTAGAAAGATCCAGACATACAGTTACCCTGCTGTTTCACGCATTCATGCATGGAATCCAATATTTTCATTATTGTTTGATACCATTGTCCTTGATTGTTGACTTACACCTACGAGAACCTTATTGACAGTGAGTGGCACCATCCAAAAACCCAATTAATCTCTCATAAAGCAAGACCCTTAATAGCAGTGATATTTGTCTGTAATTTTTATTTTCATTATTACTACCCTTGTTCTTAAGCACTGGCTTTACTTGAGCTATCGTCAGATCATCCGGGAACAGACCAGAGGAAAAGCATAAGTTTATTTTATTATATTATGAGTCAATGAGTCAGAGGTAAAGAGATCAATTCTGCCACTTCCTTCAGTAATGCTACCGAAATCTCATCATGACCTGAGACAGACCTACTGATTTCTTGTTTTTAGACCACTTATACATACATCCATAGATCTTTCGCTCAGTCACATGATGTAAAGACATTGATTGACCATATGGGACTATCTATGTTCCCTGTATTTTATAGCATTTTCGATTTCTAGGGATCAAGCCAAATAAAGTTGCTGTGATATTTCTAATACCTAATCCACTGTGAATGTAGAGAAACAATATTTTTTCTTGCTATTTGACTGGCTAACTTTATTCCGGATTTTACTCCAATTATAGCAATTTAACTCCCCCCCCCCTGCCCAACAAACAAGATTGTTATTATATTTGATCTTGACAGATTTTCTCGTTGCATTACTTGTATCTTAAGGTAGCACAAATTATGTTTACTAATAGTGGACTGACTAAAGAGCAATTTTAGCAAATTTTATGCATTAGTTAATATATTTCAATTATTTATTAAATATTTTTTTCATGAAGGTATTTTTGTAATGTATCATTTTTTTTTTTTGAAAAGACAGAATGATTAACGACCATGCGTTTTTGTATTCCCGCTTTCCGCACCATTAATTTTTTTGGCGTAATGCCCTTTTTCATCTGTTTTTTACACATTCCCTTCTCATATCTTGTCAGAGCTTTAAAAGCGTGGCGTCCTTGACCTGCAAAAGAAAACAATTTATTATGAACACAAAAATATTTAAACAAAAATTATTTGTCAATACGGTAAACTCTTATCGTAAAAATTAGTTGATTAAAAATAATATAAAATAGAAATTACAAAATATTATCAACATGATACAAACAATAATTTTTTAAAGTCATTGCTGATCGGAGAAGACGTTTTGGGGAGGGTGACACTTTTTTTAGACGTCACATTTAATCGAAGACGTATTACCCCCCTCCCCCCCCCCCAAAGGAAACCTAGGTGCGCCACTGGCTACACTATTTTATATAAAGAGCATTCCTACAGCACAAAATAAAGAATTATTCGATGTTCCTGGTTCCTGTTTCAAATATTACAAAAAGACAGCAAGCAAGACACTCTTCTGAGAAACATAAATTATCCAGATATGCATACGTTTCCCCTCTCCTGCTTAGTCCCCCTCCCTGCTCTCCTTTTTCCCCCGTGAATACATTGCCCTTGACCGGGCACAGGCCCGAGCAACGCGCCGTATCCCGGAAGAGGAAAGCGGGATGAGACCTGGAAATTGCGGAGGCGGCCATCCAGATGAGGGCTCGCGCGCCCGCCTTTCTCGAGAGCGACGTGCGGTCGTTCAGAATGGGATGGAGGTGGAGGATGGGAGGGTTTTGAACCATCGGTTTATGTTACAAAAAAATAATTCTTGTTTGCGTTATGCGTACGAAAAAATCTAATTAAACAATTTGATTTATTAATGATTAAGTGGATCTGACCGCGGTAAAATTTGCCGTGTTAAATTGCTGTTCTCTTGGCCCGAATACAAAAAAACTAAGCAAATTATTACGGTTTTTTTTCACCAATGAAAACCCTAAAAATAATTACTAAAGTTGATTGTACCTATTGTAAAAAAAATTTGAAATATTTTTTTTTAATAAAAATAACATTCCGACACATTCCAATATCTGTAGAGTCCAAAAATAAAGAGTTTGAAAAATCCATTAATAAACATGGCCAGGATTCGAGAAAAAAGAACGCAATGTTTTTGATCTAATTTAATTTTTTTAATATTCATACAGATAGGTACACATAATTTCGCATGAACCTGGTAATCTTGGCGAAGTATTTAAAATATTGGCCGTATGCCCTTAAAACCCACTGCTACCAAAATATTGACATTTAAATATGACATATTCCACAATTTGACAGGCTACAGCTTATTTCTGGTACAACTTATAGGAAACCCGGTTTCACACATTCTTAGTTTTTCATTCTTTATCTAAAAATGCCAACTCCTGGTTAACTGTTGGATACAGGAGTAAATCGCTAAATATCACCTGAAGAGGACTGGAGACACTTATCAGTTAAAACATTGTGATCTATAACAAATAAAGACAATGCAAATCCAAAACTAAAAATATAATTATGTATAAGTAATAGCCAGGAAAGTGTCGAGCAGTATCGAAATTTTGATTTAAATAAAAATTTTCTGATATATTGACTTCAAATTGTATTCCCAAAAGCGAAACTAGAAAAAGAAAACAATAACGTTATGCTTATGAATTATGAAAACTGTATTTAATTGACCATTGGTGGAGTGTTTTTTCGCCAATCAATTTTCTAAGATAGCGGACCTAATGCGGGCATTATATCCGTTTTGTGGAAAGAGAAGAAAATGGAAAATTTTGGAATCCGGATTTACGGTCCCTAAATTATTTTCCATGAAATTCGTTTTAAAACGCCAATTTGGAAAACTCAAAGGAAACTTTGTTGAACTCAATCAAGTCCATTGAGAACCATAACATTTATTAGAAGAATGATAGCAGTTGGTCTCCCTCAAAATTTGCCCCCCCCCCCCCTTCTTCTGTAAAGAAAAAATTACTGGCCGCGCCTGTTAAATATGTAGCGAATCCTTCCTTATTTTCTTAAAAAATATTAGTGGAAGAATATTTAGAACTACTTATTTTTTCCATTTAGGGTTTATATAATAAAAAATGAGCATTCGTTTTTTTTTTAAATAAAATCATGTCTTTTTGAGGATTTTTTTTTTTTTTTTTTATGATAAAACACCTGCACTGTAGGAAAAATCCTTTAAGGCGCTCTGGGAGCGGTGCGAGTGCGAAAAAAGCGATTAACGTTGGTCTTGAAACGTTGAAGATTGTATTCATTGGGAAACACGACCTCAGGAAGATCATTCCACAAAGATGACGTTCTCCAGATGAAAGAATTCTTGAACAATGAAGTTCGAGGAGTACTAAGCTGAACAACATATGGATGAGCGGCAGCGGTTCGCCGTGTATTTCTGTTTTGCATTGCTCTAGGTGGAATCAAGTGGGCAATGTCAGTCGAACACCTGCCATGGAAATATCTGTAAAAGAGAGCCAAATCACCAACCTGTCTTCGATGCTCCAGGCTATCGAGGGTATTGGTCAGCTCGGGGTCGCCGATCAGACGAACGGCTCTCCTTTGAATGGAATCCAGTAGCCGAAGGGTGTGCTTGGGTGCAGAGCTCCAGACATGAGAGCAATATTCTAATGATGGTCGAATCTGGGCTTTGTAGAGTGTCAAAAGTTGATGAGGTGTGTACAAACTTTTGGTGCGGAAAAGTACACCAAGTTTCTGTGCAGCTGCCCTGGCAATTGCGGCAACGTGATCATGCCAAGACATATTACCTCCCAGATTGACCCCCAGCAAATTAATAGACGGTGCCAGGGGAATTGCGTGTCCTGCCATGACTATATCCGGTTCTGCAATGTTAACCTTTTTGGAGAAGACTGCTGCCTGGGTTTTCTTAGCATTAAATTCGACTTGGTTACTGTCACCCCAAGCCAAAATTTCTTCCAGGTCATTGTTGAGGCGCAATACTTCATGCTGCCTGCGAAGATGTGCGTCGGCAGCGGATGTTTGGGGAGTCAAGGTAAAAGATGAGACAAGTGTGCTGTCATCAGCAAAGCTATAAATTGGATTTTGGGTTTTCACTAGAAGGTCGTTTATATACAGTAAAAAGAGAGTAGGCGACAATATGGACCCTTGAGGAACACCGGCATTGATGGTGAAGGTGTCTGAGAGAAACCCGTCAATCGCCACTTGCAGAGAACGGTTCTTAAGGAAGCTGGTTAACCATAAACAAAATCCATTAGGCATACCGTAGGATCGCAGTTTACTTAAAAGCCCATCGTGCCAAACACGATCAAAAGCCCTAGAAATGTCCAGTGCAACAGCCCGGGATTCTCCATGATGTTCGATGGTGTTGCTCCAAAGATGGGTGACATATGCCAGAAGGTCACCTGTTGACCTGGACTTTCGAAAACCGTATTGATGGTCGCTGATAATGTTAAGCCCTTCCAGATACTTTAGAAGTTGTTGGTTAATAGCTTTCTCCATTACTTTTGAAATTACTGAAAGCAATGCGACGGGTCGGTAGTTGCTTGGCAGGGTCTTTTTACCTTTCTTTGGAATGGGCTGGACACGCGCCGACTTCCAGCAGGATGGAAATATTCCTTTTTTGTAGGATAAGTTGAAAAGTCTACAAAATACTGGTGAAAGGTTATCGGCGCATGTCTTGAGAACAATGATAGGAATTTCGTCTGGACCAGAAGCTTTATTGACGTCGAGTCCTTTAAGAATCCGTTTAACAAGACGCTGACGGAACACGATTTCAGACATTTGCGATTGAACTGAGGGAATGTTGGGTGGTGGTTTTCCCTGAAAGTCTACAGTGGAATGCGAGGAAAACAGTTCAGCAAGTAGGTTTGCTTTATCCCCGGCTGTGGTTGCTATTGTGCCGTCGGAACGTGTTAGAGGTGGAATAGTTGACTTTGTAAAGTTTTGGCTGACGGCCTTAGCGACTGACCAAAAGGACTTTGATCCGTTAGGACCGGCAAGAAGTTTGTTTTTGATTCTCTCGTTATGAGCTTCTTTGCTTTGGTCTATCATTTGCTTACATTGGTTTCGGGTGGTAACAAAGATGGCGCGATTTTCAGGAGTAGGGTTTTTACGCCACTGTCGGTAAGCCAGGTTTTTAGATCTGACAGCACGCTCGCAATTCTTGCTAAACCAGGGCTTGCCGTTGGAAGGGCGCTTTTTGGAGAAAGGAATAAAGGCCTCCATGCTAGTTAGAATGACGTCGGAGACCTCCTTTGCACAGACAGATGGATCATCGGAAGAAAAGCATACGCTTAGCCAGGGAAAGTTGCGAAAATGGTCCTTTAGGTCTTCCCACTTAGCTGATGTATAGTGCCAAATCTTACGGGGTTTAGGAGGTTGTTCAGAACTAATTGGCAGCTCGCTTAGGGTTGAAATAAGTTTGTGATCGGAAGAGCCCAATGGTGGTTGTACGGTGACCGTTTATAGGTCTGGATTTGAAGTTAAAAAGAGATCTAAAAGACTAGCAAAATCCCCAGCTCGGTCTGGAACCCGCGTTGGTTCTTCTACGAGTTGAGTTAGACCAGAACTGATCGCAAAAGATTCGGCCTCGCGGCCTTGCTCATCGTTGGTGTTTGAGTATTTAAGCCAGTTGACATTGTGGACGTTAAAGTCGCCAAAGATAGCAACTTCGGCATTCGGATGATTGGTTTGCAAGAAGTCGATTGTGTTGGCTAGTGATAAGAAGAGGGCCCTGTAATGCATGTCGCTTGGAGGACGGTAAAGGCAGCATATTAACTTAGTGATTTTTTGTGAAGATATTTTAAACCACATTACATCAAAGTCTTTCGGTTCCAGTATCTCCTCCCGTTGGCAGCAAAGATCATCTCGAATGAACAGACAGACCCCAAAGTTGCGTCTAAAACGGAAGTGAAAATCATATCCAGGATATAAATAGCTGACGGTGTTCGTTGACGCTCTGACTTTTGTCTCGGTCAGTGCAAGCACATGAGGCTTGGAAGATTGTAAGTGCTGGTGGACTGAATTGATGTTAGTGTTAAGCCCTCTAATATTGCAGAAATCAATTTTGAAGTTGTTACTTTTGGGTCTGTTAGCAACTGCAGGCGCCACACCATTTCCTCGTTGAGTGTTGTTGGAGGAACCCAGTAAATTGTCGGAAATGATGGATAATTCATTAATTTCGCTTGATGAAGCCACAGGACCAGCCCCCACCCGGAGATCCGATCGGGGGGCGAGTTTACCTCCGGAATATTTTGATCTTGGAGCTTCCATCATGCTTCTTTCATACGGCCCCACCCTGGAAACCGGAAACATCAGCACAGCGACGAAACGTTAACTCAAAGAGCAACTTCACGCCGCGTAAACTGATGCAATGGTATCTCACCGGGCGATGCCGGGTGGGCCAGTATCTTCCATTTATATGGATTACTTCTTTAAATAGTCATCCGATGTTATTAAAAAAAATTATATGTTAGAAATGTGACGACTAGAAAAAATAATTCCCTTATAGGTAGACAGATTAAAAAATTTTAAGGGCATATTGTCCCTTTTAGATTACAGACTTCCTTATTAATTTATCAATTTTTTGTACGAAGAATTTGCAGGAATTTTTTATTTTTATACTTTACGAAGTGATATCTCAGTTGGTAAATACAAATATTTTTGTCAAATAACCTTGCGTGACAAAAATATCTCAATATTGTCGTATTTACTATGCTCTATTGAAAAACATATTATTTTTGCACATTAATTATTGGTAAACATTTCATAAATCCAACCATAACGAGATTAGACTACGTCTTACACTATATTCATCTCTAGTAATACAAAATATATAACCAATTAACAATATAATCGCTTACTTCTAGCTCAGACTAAGCTACTACTACTAGATCAGAAAATGCCTCTTGATGCATACGAGGTTTATGCGAAATTTTACAAACAATATCTAGATTAGTATCACCTTGTAGCTCGATATCTTCGTTCGTTTCAGCGTTATCGCCAATAGAATAATTTTTAAAACTTTAAATGAAGAAGCGGTTATATATTTTTTAGAAAAAAAGTGGGACGCCACTGATATTTTTCCATGCTGATATTATTTCGGATTAGCCTGGTCAATTCTGCATAAAAATGGTCTCTTGCGTTTTTCTCCTCAGGCACACCGTTCTTAATTAAAATAATTAAATTAAATTATAGCTCTACTATTTATTATTATTAACATTGATAATGAAAAATTTTGTTTTATAAAAATTGTTGGAAATGACCACCTTCACTTAATAGGCAAGCTTCCGCCCGTCTAATTTAATTCAATTATTTTAATTAAGAACGGTGTGCCTGAGGGGAAAAACGCAAGAGACCATTTTTATGCAGAATTGACCAGGCTAATCCGAAATAATATCCACATGGAAAAATATTAGTGGCGTCCCACTTTTTTTCTAAAAAATATATAACCGTTTCTTCATTTAAAGTTTTAAAAATTATTCTATTGGCGATAACGCTGAAACGATCGGAGATATCGAGCTGCGTTTCAATTTTTTTTTTAGCAAATTTCATCTACTTTTCGATTATGGTATCATAATTATACCGTATGATTTATTTATTCGGAGTAAAATCAAAAAATGTGTTATTATTACAAAATTGCGCCCTCTAGCATTTTTTTTTGAGAACTATTATGGACAGCTAAATACGATTGGTAAAAGTGCATACATTTCTCTTCCAAACAGTCCTTAGTTTGTTAAAATCGAATAAGTGGTTTATAAGTTACAGCGATTTAAATGATTACACTTTCAACAGCTTCTTCCCCCCCTCTTATTAAAGTCAATACGCCAATGAGAAGACCAAAATGATGCATAATTGTCCAAGCTTTTTAATGGTGTTACCAAAGATATACCTTAATGTGGAATTTTCGGAGATATGTAAAATTTTAAAATTTACTTTTAAATTACGCCCTCTTGCGGCAAAATGCGGAACTTAAAAATTATTTCCAGAATTTTCTCATAGTCACTTTAGTTATCATTTTTTTCGCCGAGTTTCCATGCCCAGTAGTTTTCGAGATACGGCCGGTGGCGATCCATAATGGGACACCCGGTACATATAAATATGGGGACTAAGTACGGCAGCTTCGCTAGACGACGAGAAATCAATCTACCTATCAAATAACCTAATCATAAAAAGCTCGATGCGATCGGTAAAGGACTGCATTCAACTTTCTCATTTTAATGAACACATTTTCCGATTATATTGTAACTTTATTTTTCACAACATACTGTTCTATTATTTTAAAATTTATTTTGAATTTGGAATTTGGATTTGCATAGTGCAATCGGAAAACGTGTGTATTAAAATGCGAAAGCTGAATGCAGTCCTGTACCAATCGCATTGAGCGTATTGTGGTTAGATTATTGTTTACTATCGGCATCGATTCTCTAGATTTTTTCGTTAAATATAAGTTTAAAAATATGGACGCATATATTAATTAAAAACGTGTTACCAGATTATCTCGAAAAGCATGCGGTACTGTAACAACAATTTTACCAGATGTGTCATCGCTTTATTTCAAGGTCCCTGTAGATCAAAATAAACAGATTTTATTAGATTTTCCGGGAAAAAAATCACAGTTTTCGGCTGTTGTAATCCAGATTGACATGGTCTGATTATTTCTGGATGAAATGACGAATACATTATTAGTTACTTTAGAATTTCCGTTGCGGTTTAGAAAAGTACACAAATACACATCATTTGTATGGGACAATTAGTAATATATCCATATTACTCCTCAAGGCGACACATTTCAGACTTATGTGTTATACACAAACGTATTAACCATAAAATTGATTCGCCACCTCTGATATCCTTTTTAAACTTCAATATCCTTGCAAGGGAACTTAGAAATCAGGATTTATTCAATGTACCGTTTGGAAGAACAAATTTGGTACGCAATACTCCTTTATTTAGAATGCAGATTATTTCTAATAAGTATTGTAATGACATTAAAGCAGAGGCGTAGCCCGAATTTTAGTTCTGTGGGGGGGGGGGGGGGGGGGGCAAAGGGGGGCAAAGGGGGGCAAAGGGGGGGAAAGCGACCTATATTTAAAGAAACTTGTAGTGAGTTATACAAATCCACTAACATAGGTAATATAAAACAGATAATATACTTGTTAAACTTTTTCATAATATAAGCATAATTGAGCAAAAAAATATTAAAAATAAGGTATATTTTTTATTTATTGATTTTTTTGATGAATAATTATTAAAACTAAACTTGTACGTTCTTTGCCTGAATGGTTTTTCAGATATGTTTTTAATTTTTTTAAAGTGAAAAAACTTCTTTCCGCTGAAGCTGTAGTTACTGGGAGGATAATTTGTTATTTTATTTGGCGCGTTATTGATAGCGTTGCCGTCAAAGATTTTTTATGTTGCCCAATTATATTTTTTAGTCAAAAATCCCAATATTAATATAACAGCGGAAGCTTCTTTTGGAACTCAGTTCTGTAGCCTCTTGTATTAAATAAATAAATATTAAAAATAAATTATTATTCACGGATTCCTTATTTTGAACTGAATTTTCCATTTTATTTTTTATCTCCAAAATCCAAGGGAAAGTAACTTTCCCCACACAAGGGCGTCCATGGGCCACATGTAATTTTAATTTAACTAAAAAGGAATTTTAACAAAAGAAGAAAAATTCGAAAAAGACAGGTTGCCAGGATGATACAAAATTTTTAGCAGTTTGTAATTATTTTATTTTTGTTATAATAAGGGCCTCCGCCAAGTCGTCGGCTCCTCAGCCTAACGGATAATCCGGCTCTGCGTTTTTGTAAAGATTGCTTGCGAAAACTCACCATTATCTTTTAGGAAAAAGTCCAAAAACTATTATTTCACGATATAATCAGTAGACACGCGTAACCTTTTTCTCAATGCCAAAAAAATCGAGGCGTTTTAGAAAAATTAGGAGTTACATCTTTAAAAAGTTCACCTTGATATTTTATTTAATGCCAGTTTCTACGCTAATAAAAGTAAGAAGGTGTTTGAATTTTGGCACTTTTTCAAAAACTTTTTCCGCAAAACTTGTTGTCGGGCACATTTTAAATGGAGTGCGAGGGCGGAGAAATTATTAAATAGCAAAATAAAGTCTATTTTTAAATTTAATGATGTAATGCCAGTGTGTTTCATTACCATGTTCATGGTCATTGGTCAAGTGTACTGTAATTTTAATTGTTTTATAGAAATGGGTTTAAGTAAATAAATATAATTTTAAAAAAACGTATCTTCTTCCAAAAGCTTCTTCCCGATGAAAAGTGACTTCTAAAAAACTTCTAAATTGCCTTCGCCCCCCCCCCCCCCCCTGGATCCTGCACTGTTGGATGGGCACATGGATGAGCACCCTTAGTTCCAGAGTTCGAGTTTACACCCTGGCCTCCCCCTGGTGACGCCACTGGTCCGTCACGAGGAACAATAGATGATGTAGATGAAATTTGGTAGACATATAATAGGTAAAGGAAAGAAATAGAAACTCAAAGTTTTCCTCCACTGTTGTACTTTTTTAATTTACGAAAGGGTATTCTCTACATGTTTCCAATGCACAAGCATGTTATCTTCAAGAAAACAAAAAGGGTAAATATCATCTTAACGGAGCTTTAAGATTTAAGATTATAATAGTGTTGATATAAAAGTTCAATAAGTAGAATAGGAAGAATATCACCACCAGAATACACGTCACACTGTAAAAAGAAACTTATGTAAAGTTTATAGCTTTGGGTGTCATATGAATTTTAAATAAAGAATAAGAGGTGTAGGAAATAATTGTTAAGAAAAATGAAGAGTAACATTTAATTCTTTGAACGAAATTGAGCTTTTATATCATCTATTATAATCTTAAGGCTCCATTAAGATGATATTTGCCTTTTCTTCAGTTCAGTTATTCTCCTGAAGATGAATGCTTCGGCATTCGAAACATGTAGGGAATAACCTTTAGTTTATTAAAATAAGTGTTTTCATTAATATAACATTGGAGAACTTTGAGTTCTTATTTCTTTCCTTCTCCTTCTAAATATCCACTACACTTTAAGTATGGACTATTTCTTCAAGTTTACATAGGTAAAGGCTATAGGAACAAAATAAAAAAAAATTGATTTTTTTTTAATCGCATCCAATACAAATAGAGTATTTTTTATACATTTTTAAAATTTTATATCCGTGGCAGTATTCCACCACCACGTAGAATAACAAAATGTGATTTTATTTTTGACTGTGTATCAATTACGTCCTTGGTCCTTGGCAATGGCTACCGAAAATAGTTTTATTTCATATGTATGTACTCAGTAGCGCAGAAAGAAAATCCGCTTGGAAGGGAAGAAGAAAAATCCATTTTAGCAGACCAAATATCTGTGTGGGTGGGCACAAGTGGACCCGATGATTTTAGGGTGGGCACTATCCAAATTCAAAATAAAAAAAGTCACCGGCTCCTTCACGCTCTATAAGGCCATAAGCGGCTTGTCCAAACTAACGTCTAAAACAAAAAGTCATCATCGTTCTCTTTATCTCTTCTTATTACATGATTACATTACCTTCTATATCACTCCTTTCTCATCAAAAATTTCATTGTTAAACCCCCTTCCCCCACGGAAATTCCATTACAAAACCGAATTCCTCAAATTTGGGTGGGCACTAGGGTGAGCACCCATATTTTTAAGGTGGGCCGGTGCCCATCCTGCCCGCCCCCTGGTGCCGTCGCTCGGAGAGAAAAGAGGAATCATATCATATAATATTAATAGACCAAAGTAAGTAAAAAGTGTAAAAATTAGCACATTTAACTTAAATAAAATAACGTAGAGTAAATTTTTAGTATAATTAAAAGGAAAAACCAGAAGACAAAACTTTTACAAATTGGGAAATTTGGAAACGAAAGCAACACACTACAAAATAAATAAAAATTTATTAAAAGTACATAAAATGGTAAACCTTTTACAAAATACAAAATTTCGGTACATTAAGGTTTTGCCTGCAAGTTGGATGAATTGGGCGAGAGGACGAGTCCCTCGCACCTCTCCCACCTCTGGCCACACCACTGTACACTGTACGTACTTATAAATAATCGTTGAAACAATAATCTCCATGCCAATTATTAATATTTAGCTCGATAATGTACAACGTTCGCAGTTCGAAAAACTATAAACTATAACCTGCTCAACATAATGTGAGGATATTTTCGAGTAACTGAATACTTGAGTCCAAGATTATTGTCGGACGCAATCAATAGCCTTGGTGAGATCTAATGGAATGGTGACATCTAAATTAGTTTGTTGGTCCTTGATTTTTCGTAGGTGACAAATTGCAGATAATTATACTTTTGTATCGTGTAGATAATTTGTCGGAATTGAAACGCAGGTCATTCTAAAACAAACACATGTCATGTAACAGTAGAAATTTTTAACTATTTTTATGTTCTAGTATTTTTCCTATAAATTTCATGCAAGAGAATGGTTTTCATTAAACAAAAAATCCTTTTGGTTTTCCAAGTAGGCACCATAAGGAGCCAAATATCTTGACTATGTGGAGGTTGGTCCAGCGCAAGAAAAAACATATTTACTGTTTCTTTATGAGTATTTATAAGTGGAACTTTTAATGATTTTTTTTGTTTACGTTCCAAAAGGAGCTGGAAAACTTATGGCAGGCCATATTTATTGCAGACCGTACACAATCAGTCGGAATGACAGTCCTTATAAAGGAATAAGAATAATACTAATGGTGTAAGGGCAAATTTCAAGGAATGATGGCCGGACTGATGCAACTTCTCATAAGAAAAAAAAACTGATGCGAAAATGAAGAAGGATTGATATCATTCAGGACTGTCAGTTCGACTGATAGTGTAGGGCCTGATTTTAAGTAAAACTTTATCAGTAACTTTATAACATTTTTCTTTTTAGGGTGTTTTTTAAATTAATTTAAAAAATCACAATATTTTACAGATAAAAACATAAAATAAATAAAATATTTCACATATTATTTTTCTAATTCTATGGTATCGCATCAAAAAGACGCGGAAATTTGGACGCGAAACAAAAGGACGCATCAACAAATGGACGCGGTGTCAATTGGACGCAAGTCTTTAGGACATAGTCATAAGGACGCACAGAGGCGGATTATAGTACAAGCCGAACAAGCCTAGGCCAAATCTGAAAGGGGCGCCACATTTTCCAGCGCCAAGACTCCAAGAGAGACTAAGATAACCAAACCCCCCCTAGAGCTCTAACGAAACAATATAATATTTATAGTTCTATAAAAGAAATCTATTTTTTTGTTTTTCTTAACTTTTATTATTTTTGTGTATAAGTGCCTTTGGCAACATCATTTCTTTACCAAGCAGGTGTGCAACCTTTCAAATTTCGAATTAACCCCTACTGAAAGTTGACACAATAACTTTATAGCGATAGCGGTCAAATTTGCAGATTAAAAGAGTTTTTTAAAGTCTGTCATATTGCCGCAGATTAAGCTTTACGGTTATTTAAACCCAAAAAAGGGTGTGGCACCCAGTGGCACAAACAAGATTTCCTTTCGCGCTGTTGATGCGTCCTTTTGTTTCGCGTCCAAATGTCCGTGTCCTTTTGTCGCGCGTCCAAATTTCCGCGTCCTATTATCGTAGATTCAACCAGAATATGGTGCGC
Source organism: Polydrusus cervinus (assembly GCA_935413205.1). Lineage (NCBI taxonomy): Eukaryota > Metazoa > Arthropoda > Insecta > Coleoptera > Curculionidae > Polydrusus > Polydrusus cervinus. The sequence continues at coordinate 79,220,962 of OW284512.1, read as the reverse complement.
CATCTTCGCGAATATGTTTTCTTTCGGGCAGTGTTAGAAAAGCGCGCGCAAAATTATACATTGGTAATTTATAATTAAAAGGCCGACCTTGATGGTGGCCCGTTATCAGCTCTCAGGAAATTTGCGATGGTTGATCCTGCGAATTAAAAGTTTTCGCGGTTTGTAATATGATATCGCGCACGTAGGTCCCACATTTAGATATCAAGGGCACATTTGTCGTAAGTCGTTTTAAATGTGAATCAATTTAGTTATTTGCGGATTATTATCAGATGAAACAATGGGAGGTTTTAAAAATTGTAAGATTTATAATAGTATAATAGAAATCACTTTATACTATTAACTTTTTGAGTCCAATGTTTCTCTACAGTCTATTTCAGAAAAGTGTGGAGTAATAAAAACTTATTAGGTATGCAAAGGGACTACAGAGTGACCCAACGAATATTTCAGCCACTCTCATAATTTGGAATTAATTTCATTGCAAAATTCTTTAGTTTCATCAAGTGCAGGTAGTACCACCCGGGTTTGGGTCAATTTATGAGTTTTGCCTATTGTTATCCATTCACAAATAATACTAAAAATAATGTGACAAAGGCGTGCATTATGTACATATATTATTAGGTACACTTATTTTTTATTAAACGTTATAAATAATATATAAATAGAAAAAATACATTAGGTATACAAAAAGTAAATTATAAAAAAGTCATAATATTCTTCTTCATCTAAGGAACTGTTATCTCCTCTTGAGGTTATAATTAACGGGTCGACGGTCCGATCGATCAGGTGGTCAAGATCCTACATTTTCTCCTCTTCTTTAATGACATGATGGACTGCTTTTAGCCAGTTCTCTGGTGTCACTTCCTGAATGGCTTGATCAAACAGCTTAACGTCTTTCATTTAGAATGTCGTGTTGTGTCTTGCTGCAAGTCTTTTCACTTGCGCCCATATAAGTTCTAAAGGATTTAGTTCGCAATGATATGGCGGTATGCGCAGCACAGTTACATTATGTTTTTCAGCTATATACCTATAGCGTTGCGCTTCTTTATAATATATCACTAGATCCGACCTCGCTAAAATTTGCCTTGTTAAATTGCGGTGCTTCTTCGGCCGAATTACAAATAATTAGCAATTTTTTTTTTCTTTTTTTTTTATGATAAAACACCTGCACTGTAGGAAAAATCCTTTAAGGCGCTCTGGGAGCGGTGCGAGTGCGAAGAAAGCGATTAACGTTGGTCTTGAAACGTTGAAGATTGTATTCTTTGGGAAACACGACCTCAGGAAGATCATTCCACAAAGATGACGTTTTCCAGATGAAAGAATTCTTGAACAATGAAGTTCAAGGAGTACTAAGTTGAACAACATATGGATGAGCGGCAGTGGTTCGCCGTGTATTTCTGTTTTGCATTGCTCTAGGTGGAATCAAGTGGGCAATGTCAGTCGAACACCTGCCATGGAAATATCTGTAAAAGAGAGCCAAATCACCAACCTGTCTTCGATGCTCCAGGCTATCGAGGGTCTTGGTCAGCTCGGGGTCGCCGATCAGACGAACGGCTCTCCTTTGAATGGAATCCAGTAGCCGAAGGGTGTGCTTGGGTGCAGAGCTCCAGACATGAGAGCAATATTCTAATGATGGTCGAATCTGGGCTTTGTAGAGTGTCAAAAGTTGATGAGGTGTGTACAACCTTTTGGTGCGGAAAAGTACACCAAGTTTCTGTGCAGCTGTCTTGGCAATTGCGGCAACGTGATCATGCCAAGACATGTTACCTCCCAGATTGACCCCCAGCAAATTAATAGACGGTGCCAGGGGAATTGCGTGTCCTGCCATGACTATATCCGGTTCTGCAATGTTAACCTTTTTGGAGAAGACTGCTGCCTGGGTTTTCTTAGCATTAAATTCGACTTGGTTACTGTCACCCCAAGCCAAAATTTCTTTCAGGTCCTTGTTGAGGCGCAATACTTCATGCTGCCTGCGAAGATGTGCGTCGGCAGCGGATGTTTGGGGAGTCAAGGTAAAAGATGAGACAAGTGTGCTGTCATCAGCAAAGCTATAAATTGGATTTTGGGGTTTCACTAGAAGGTCGTTAATATACAGTAAAAAGAGGGTAGGCGACAATATGGACCCTTGAGGAACACCGGCATTGATGGTGAAGGTGTCTGAGAGAAACCCGTCAATCGCCACTTGCAGAGAACGGTTCTTAAGGAAGCTGGTTAACCATAAACAAAATCCATTAGGCATACCGTAGGATCGCAATTTACTTAGAAGCCCATCGTGCCAAACACGATCAAAAGCCCTAGAGATGTCCAGTGCAACAGCCCGGGATTCTCCATGATGTTCGATGGTGTTGCTCCAAAGATGGGTGACATATGCCAGAAGGTCACCTGTTGATCTGGACTTACGAAAACCGTATTGATGGTCGCTGATAATGTTAAGCCCTTCCAGATACTTTAGGCGTTGTTGGTTAATAGCTTTCTCCATTACTTTTGAAATTACTGAAAGCAATGCGACGGGTCGGTAGTTGCTTGGCAGGGTCTTTTTACCTTTCTTTGGAATGGGCTGGACACGCGCCGACTTCCAGCAGGATGGAAATATTCCTTTTTTGTAGGATAAGTTGAAAAGTCTACAAAATACTGGTGTAAGTTCATCGGCGCATGTCTTGAGAACAATGATAGGAATTTCGTCTGGACCAGAAGCTTTATTGACGTCGAGTCCTTTAAGAATCCGTTTAACAAGACGCTGACGGAACACGATTTCAGACATTTGCGATTGAACTGAGGGAATGTTGGGTGGTGGTTTTCCCTGAAAGTCTACAGTGGAATGCGAGGAAAACAGTTCAGCAAGTAGGTTTGCTTTATCCCCGGCTGTGGTTGCTATTGTGCCGTCGGAACGTGTTAGAGGTGGAATAGTTGACTTTGTAAAGTTTTGGCTGACGGCCTTAGCGACTGACCAAAAGGACCTTGATCCGTTAGGACCGGCAAGAAGTTTGTTTTTGATTCTCTCGTTATGAGCTTCTTTGCTTTGGTCTATCATTTGCTTACATTGGTTTCGGGTGGTAACAAAGATGGCGCGATTTTCAGGAGTAGGGTTTTTACGCCACTGTCGGTAAGCCAGGTTTTTTGATCTGACAGCACGCTCTCAATTCTTGCTAAACCAGGGCTTGCCGTTGGAAGGGCGCTTTTTGGAGAAAGGAATAAAGGCCTCCATGCTAGTTAGAATGACGTCGGAGACCTCCTTTGCACAGACAGATGGATCATCGGAAGAAAAGCATACGCTTAGCCAGGGAAAGTTGCGAAAATGGTCCTTTAGGTCTTCCCACTTAGCTGATGTATAGTGCCAAATCTTACGGGGTTTAGGAGGTTGTTCAGAACTAATTGGCAGCTCGCTTAGGGTTGAAATAAGTTTGTGATCGGAAGAGCCCAATGGTGGTTGTACAGTGACCGTATATAGGTATTTGCACCAATGGTAAGGTGGTATCTATGTGGGTGTAGGAAAATTATCTTCATGCAGAAGAAAAACTGAAAGAAAAGTATAGGAACCAATGAAATCCGAAAAAATTATTACTCAATTTCATTGTATTGTTAAAAATACTGAAAATATTTTTTTTTAATAAAAATAACTTTCTGACACTCTACAATATTCCAAAATTTAATTTTTAATTCCAAATTTAAAAGTTTTTTTAAGAAACCGTCAATATACATGGCCATGATTCGAGCCAAGAGACTGCAATGTTTTTGGTCTTATTTATTATATAATTTCGTATGGAGCTGGTAACCTTTTGGAGAATAATTTAGAAATATTGGTCAGATGCTCTTAAGGCGGCAACTTACGTTAACGTAGAGATGAACATTACGAAAACCGCCTCTGCTGTACTATTGTGCATGACACTACCTGTCCCACTTATTTAACAGCAAATTTGTTTAGAAACTTGGTATGTCAGTGCCAAATTTTGTCCATGAAATTCCTTGAAGACCTATTTTAGGCTGGGTCATGAGTTCAAGAAAACTCTTATGTAAATTTTGAAATGTAGTTTAGTTAACTGAGGATTAAATCAAAATAATTTATTTTTGTCCGCAGGCGAACAGGCAAGAAAAAAAAGAACTATTTACATTTTTTGACAGCACTGCGATCACGCAGGACAAGAATTTACGCTTCAATATAATAATATGTAGTAGTAAAAAGCTGATGATCGCATTCGCGCTCACTACGTACCTCGTCACCTATTAAGAGCATCCGACCAAAATTTCTAAATTCTTCTCCAAGGTTAGCAACTTCATGCGAAACTATATCTACAGTATGTCCACGGATGGGGTTTACAAAAGAATAAATGGACTAAAAATTGAAAGATAAGAAAAAAAGCCACTCTTAATAAACGTTTTTGCTTGTCTGGAAAATACGATTCATCATAAGAAACTTTCAGTTTTTTGATACAGGGTGGGTAAAAACTGCAAAAATGTTATTTTGCTTAAGAGTAAACATACTTTACTTTGAAAGATACGAAAAAAACGCAAGAGACCATTTTTATGCAGAATTGACCAGGCTAATCCGAAATAATATCCACATGGAAAAATATCAGTGGCGTCCCACTTTTTTTCTAAAAATATAAAACCGCTTCTTCATTTAAAGTTTTAAAAATTATTCTATTGACGATAACGCTGAAACGATCTGAGTTATCGAGCTGCGGTTTTAATATTTTTTCTAGCAAACTTCATCTACTTTTCGATTATGGTATCATAATTATACCGCATGATTTCTTTTTCAGAGTAAAATCAAAAAATGTGTGATTATTGCAAATTCCCCCTCTAGCATTTTCTTTTAGAACTATTATGGACAACTAAATACGATTGGTGAAAGTGCATACATTTCTCTTCCAAACAGTCTTTAGTTTGCTAAAATCGGATAACTCTTTTATAAGTTACACCGATTTAAATGATTACACTTTCAACAGCTTCCCCCCCTCTTATTAAAGTCGGTACGCCAATAAGCATAAGACCAAACTGATGCCTAATTGTCCAACCTTTTTAATGGTGTTATCAAAGATATACCTTAATGTGGAAATTTCGAAGATATGTAAAATTTTAAAATTTACTTTGCAATTACGCCCTCTTGCGGCAAAATGCGGAACTTTAAAATTATTTTAAGAATTTTCTCATGGCCACTTTAGATATCATTTTTTTTCCTGAATTTCTATGCCCAGTAGTTTCCGAGATATGGCCGCTCGTCGACCCTAATGAAACACCCTGTACAGTTATCTACAATTATTTTTATCGCCCTAGTGGCAACACCTATACAACTATACAATCTATTATACGTGTCTATTACCTAATAAGCACAAAGGATATGCGCAAAAAAAATTGACCTTGTCCTTGCATATCCTTTTTAATTTTATCATAAATATTATAAAATGACTAATTGTTCTAATACGAAGCAAATAAACATTTTATTATTAGGAATACGCGTATTGTAGTCCGTTTAACCTTGTCACTTGTATATCGTTAAAATGTCACTAACAACGTAAATACATACACACACTGGTGTGTTTGGTATAGCAACTGAATGCTTCCAGGTTTTGCAAGGACATATCATTATTTATATTATTTTAATTAAAACAGATTTAAATGTGATTACATAATACATTTTTGTACTGGAGTATTACTTTAATCTTTGTAAAGTTAATACAACCCTTAAGAGCATCCGATCAATATTTCTAAATTCTTCCCCAATGATGCCAGCTCCATGCGAAATTATATAATATACAGGGTGGGGACTTTAATTGGAACAAATTCGCTAGAAGTGTAGGAAAAAATGTTCGTAAAAATGCGATTAAGATATTTACTAAACTAAACATATTTAGTGATGTAAATGAAAAAACGTTGAAGTTTTTTTTCAAACTCGACGTTTTTTTTTGAAAAAAAACATAGGAGGTATAATTATCAATCAGCTGTGAATAAAAAATCGTAAAAATCTCCTTAAAAAAGTATTACCGTCCTATGTTCTCCGCCTCTGGTTAATGATTTTAAGTCTCAGAGCTTCGTTTTGTCACTGGCGACACGTGATGTGACCAATAGAAAATGAGTATTGGAGTCACATGTCAAACTACTCATTTTCTCTTAGTCACAATCACAACTCACAACACGTGTCGCCGCCAGCGACAGAACTAAGCTCTGAGAACTCTGCTTATTTCATTTTAAAACGGGATACTGTGTTGCCTAGGCCTAGGGCACACTTATGTACCAAATTTTATGAAAATCCTGACTGAAAAAAAAACCTGACTTGTTTTCTTTTCATGAAAAAAAACATTTTTTTTTCACTTTTTTTTTCAGGTGGTCAAAAAAACGTTTTTTTTACATCACTTATTATTGAGTTCTTTTCACCAATAGAAAGGTGGTATCTATGTGGGTGTGGGAAAGTTATTTTTTTACGCCGCAAAAAAAATCGAAGAAAATGATATAAACCAATGAAAAAAAAATTACCTAAATTCATTCTATTGTAAAAAAATAACTTTCTGACACTCTCCAATATCTCCTGTAAAAATTCATAAATAAACATGGCTAGGATTCTGGTCCAGAGAACACCATGTTTTTCGTCTAATTTATTAAATGCACATACTAGATATAATTTCGCATGGAGCTGGTAACGGTAACCTTGGAGAATTTAGAAATATTGATCAAATGTTCTTAAGTCGTTGTGACACTGGTGGTGAAAGTGTGAAAGTGTGTTAAAGTTCCCAGTTACGTAAATTTAAAAAAATTTCAGCACCAGTGGCATATTTAGGGGGGGTGCCGGGCTGCAGCCCTCCCCCAAGCCTAGGAGCTCGGGGTCTTAAAGTCTAATTGTAACCTAGTTTGTCGTCTCACGCTTGGACTCTTAATTTAAATTTTTAAATAATGTATTCTGGGCTTAGATTACAAAGGTCTTTAGGTTTAGTGCTTAAACGTTTCTTTCTAAAAGTCCTGTTTTATATAGAGACTAAAGTTCCGGATTAATATCGTTTTAGTTATTGATTTATGTTGCAATTTTATAGGAAAACGAGTAAAAAGAGTAATATTTTATAGTATTTTCTATTATATACTTGTCAGTTCCGTTTTCCCATTTTTAGAGCTATTTTAAATTCACAAAAATAAAACCCAATGCAATACAATATTTTTACAACAAAAACAAAAAACAATTAGGTAGATATTTATTTTTAAAGAAAAAAATTAAAGTAAAAATGTTAATTGAAAAATTTTTTATTGAAGAAGTGTGATGATTTATAATTTTTTTAAAATAGTGCGGGAAGAAACGAGAATGCTTTATTATGAATATACAAAACGGCACTTAAGAAGGAGTATTTCAAAATTTAAGCATTTGTACCAAAAACTGCTCTTAGAAATACGCTCCTAAAATACATGATTTCTGAAAAAATCATCAATTTTGGCGTGGTGAGCGATATTTACTTTATTTTTAATCATGAAAAACCGAGCCCGAAAAACGCTGGTTAGAGTCATACATATGTGTGTTGTTAAAATTTTGGATTGACACCAATATTGATATTTTTCACAAATATAAAAAATGTTTTTTTTTAATAAAGAGCCAGCTAGGAAAATCAAAAAAAAAACATTTACAAAAACAAATTATAATAATTTTGATGAAATTTGTTAGAAGTTAGGTGAATTTTAAACGAACTTTGGGCGTGGCCCCGAAAATTTTTTGCCTGCGGCGCTTTTCCGCCATCTTTGCTAGGTACAATATCATGAAATATATACATGTAACCCGACTGTCCCTTTCTTCAGAAAAAAAATTTGCTACTTACGCCCATTTAGCCCCCCCCCCCCCCACTGTTCAGCACCCCTCCTATCATCCAACAGCCATTATTTTCGTATTTGATTAAAAATAATTAAATAACAATAATTTTATTACTGTACTTAACTTCTACATTTCAATATTTAATTCGATTAATGCCATTTTGAAAGATTAATCTTATTTATCCCGTCGATAATTTACAATTGCCCTTTCTCGTCGCCGTTTAACCTTTCTCACCACATACTTGGATTATGCATTTCACCTTGTAATGTAAACACTTCCTAACAAACAGAACGAACAATAGATACAAAACAGTAAGCTATAAAATTATATTAATTAATTATCTTTTGCGATTTATATTGGAATAGAATCATAGTAGATTATAACACGAGTCAATATTGATAGCTATTATTCCCCAGGAATTCCTGAGGGCATAATAGACATTATTGCGAGTAGTGTACTATAGGGTGAAGTAAGGTAATTTCGTGGCATAGGTAAGTTCGTGATAGAATTATAAATATTTGGCAGCAAGTTGCCTATTGCTTTAGATGGATGATTTCTTGGCTATTAGAAGGCATTTGATCCTACTAGATGGCACTACCTGTTGCGTTGCGATATCACGAACATACTGGACATAAGAAAACTTTGTTTCCATGTGGTGCTTATTTCGTCGTGGTATTTCGCGGGTTTTGTAATTAAAAAGTAATTTGTTGTGTTAATAGGATTAACCCAAAGGTAGGCTTTTGAAATTTATATTAATTATAGTATTTGAGATGGGGAAGCTTCTTGTCAAATGCGATTAACAAATTCTGGCTTAGTTTTACCGTAATTGCTTAGTCCGTGGAACTAATTTTTTATGATTTCTGACACGTGTTCAAGATATAAAAATTCAAGGGTTGTTTAATATTAAATATCTTTTTTCGTATGCATCTCGTATTTATGCATTTCGTATGCATCTCGTATTTATGCATTTCGTATGCATCTCGTATTTATGCATTTCGTATGCATCCTGTATTCTATGGTTATGTTAAATTTATGTTTGAACACAAACCTAACCAAGACGTTATTGAGCATATCACAAACTTACCTAGTATCAGGAAGTTACCTATTGTTATTTTTATTTGCAGCTTTTATATCACCTAAAATGTCAATCATCGGATGAAGACAAGGTTTTTATGTGTGATCGATGCACCGGTAGTAGCAGCGATGATTCAGACTAATAATTTGTAACTTGTAACCGATAATAAAAATAATTTTTAGCATTAAAGGTTGTCTCACGAATATACCTACCCTATATCACGAAATTAGATATCCTATCACGAAATTAACTCTCCTCGACTAGGGCTACTTTGAAAGTTTTTTTTCGTGTTGTTGTTGAGTTTTATATAAAAAAAATACCAAAATCTAAAGGCATACTGTTAGGTCTTAGGTCTCCGACAATTATAGCAACAAAGCATGTCATTTACTTTACTTTCTGACGAAAAAACTATAATTATCACGAACATACCTTACTTCACCCTACTTTATCTACGACCAATTTATTATTATAACACTAAAATTAGTAATCGTACAATTATTAAACTGAATTGGTTGTGAACTATCGTGAATTCCAATACAAATATTTGGAATTTCTGTGGCTGTAAAGGAAGAATAGTATGCTTTATTACTATACAGGGTGGCGCATCGAAAACGAAACAGAGACATTTACTAGCAGCTCAGTTCTTTTTTGGAAAAACGCTCAGACCCGTCGATTTTGTTTTCGAGGGAGACACAAAATTGGCAAAAAATCACGTTAACACTTGCAGTCCCCTAGGCGAGGTTGGCACCACCCATAAAATCTTAAATGGAAAGGAGGGTCGAGTGACCTTATTTTAAAAATCTCTCAATTCCCTTTATAATGAAGTAAAATTCATGTACTTCAGTTCAGTAGTTTTCACCTGAAGACGACTGGAGATACTTACTAGTTGAAACGTTGTGATGTAAAACAAATAAAGACAATGCAATTCCAAAACTCTTTTATAGTTCAAGGAACACCATTGTCTCCAACCTTCAAACTATTTTTTTCTGTTATGGAAAGTAAATAATTATAAGTTATAATGAATTTTTTCAGCGATACCACAAGAACTAAAATTTTGGCCCGCTAGGCGACTTTCTTTTCCCAAAAAAAGATTTTGCTTCATAGATCTAATATTTTGATTTAAAACGCACTTCCCACCTAATATTTGACTTCAAAATTATTAATTGGAATCACCTGGTATATATTCTTAGGGGCGGCTCGTCAACAAGTGCGCTCGTGCGCGCGCACTGCCTAAGAAAGTCAAGCACCAGCAAAAATAAAATTTATACTTATTTTAAAAAATATTTAGGAAACTGAAATAAAGAACTTGTATAATATAACAATGGCGAAGGCGTAAGACTTCAAGCGCGTGGGCAAACTCACCGGCTGTGTGCTGTAGTGTGTATTCGTTCGGCGCTCTTATGGATGAATTTTCGTGCGATTTTCCTTATGCGGATTGATCGGGAATATTCGGTTAATCGCCCGATGAGAGGGCGTCGCCGGGCGCTTTTTGAATACACACTTCAATCATTTAATATGATTGTTTTATGAGTTTTTGACGCGATTAGATAAGTTTGGAGTTTATTGACGGTGTTGTGGATGTTTTTGTGTTGTTTTTAAATTAATAATGGCTAGTAGTTTGGATTGTGTCACACGAAGTGATATAGTTATGGACCAAAATTCTGTAGAGGACATTATAAATAAATTTTCGACATTCGATTTCCAAAGGAAAATTGACATAGAAAGGTTAGGAAGGCCTACGCCGGATTTAAAATTAAATCAAACTTGTAAAAAGAAAAAAGAAGGTCGATCTTTTATTAGACATTTTAATATTGACATTTACAAAAAAAAAAAATGGATATGTGGGTGTAATATTAGAAACTCAGTTTTGTTTCCCATGCTTATTATTTTATAATATAAACATGGACAAGAACTGGAGCCGTGTAGGCATTACAGATTTAAATCATATTATACAAAGGTGAAAAGGGGCGTGGCACCTCAAAAAAATTTCGCCTGCGGCGCTTTTTTGCCTGCTGCGCACACCCTACGATAAATATCACGAGCCGCCACTGATATTCTACTACATTCGCAATGATATCTATAACTATGATACAAGTCAGCTAAGGTCATAAATCGGAAAATGTCTTTGTTTATGTGCTCATGATCAATTAGAATTGAATAAATATTAATGAGGTACATGACATTGTAGAGATAAAGTAATATGTCATGTCATCACAATATGTACGAACAATAAAAGTAGTAACGAGGCTCTGTCTATTAACATTTCGCGAAAGTAAACTAAGCTGAGAAACAATGTGAATTCAGGTGTTGTATTAGATGGCAATAGTATATCATTCAGAAACATCTTGATCGGCCTTACCCTGACGCATGGACGTGCGAAGAAAGGGGGCCCTCGCCCCCCTGGCTGAACAAAAAATTATCATCTATTAAAATATAAAAGTTTTCACTATTTTTAATAAAATTTTTGCATGCGGTTCCTATAGGTACATTTTTTATTTTGTAAATAGATTTACCTAGTTATCGTTAAATTTTGTACATAGCTAACCGTCATGGGGAAGGGAGACAAATGGCGCATTAGCCCGTATTGTTAAAAAAATTGTACATATTGACCCCCCCTGGGGAAACCAAAGAGGTTTGAATATGTTGGGGATGGTTTTTTTTGGAAGGCAGAGAATTTATATGTTTAGAAGTCGCTTTGGGAAGGAGGAGAAGGTTCAGTGCGCAAGGGACCTTTTTTTAGAAGCCACTTTGGAGGGAAGGAAAGTTCAGAAGAAGACCAGGAACCTATTTTTATCTCTCCCCTTAAATAAAGTTCTATGGACGCCCTTGCTAACCGTTGTTAAGTGTACTAAATTACTGTTTTAGTGTCACTTGCCACACATTCTCTCATTGACACCCTCACGTAAATCTCTTTCTGCAAGGTGTTCATTTTTTTTTGAAATTATAATTTTGATTTGTTTTTTAATTTATATCAGATATTATTCATTCCGTTAATCTGTTGCAATTTTTTAATTAACGATGTACCTGATCCACTATAACAAGTATTTTTAACTACACGAAGACAGTGTAAGGTGGGTTGGTACTAGTAAATTGCGCACAAAGCTTAATAAACAACTATTTCTAACGTTATAAGCTTTTTAGGCTGAAGAACTTCGGTCGATGGTCATAATTTGGAAAATCAATAAAAAACATAGTAATAAGCTTTTTAATTATTATTATAAGATATTGAGGATAAAAATTAAGAAAAATTATGGTATTTTCTAGGGATTCTAAACTTTTTAAGGACTCAAATTAGCATGGGCGCAACTAGGATAGGGTGTCTAACCTCCCCAAACAAAATGGCATTAGAAATAAAATAAAAAACATAAAGTCTTTCTCCACTGGTTTATTAAAAATAAAGTTAGAAGGTGGTAGATATTCTACATGTTTCGGGTGTAGCAACACCCATCATCAGGAACAAAATATATAAAGAGAAAAATTCATAGAAAGGAACAGACGTAAATGGTGAGTGACAATGAACCTCGATGGAGCTCTCATCGAGCCATGGAAGATTAAATATTGAGAAATGGGATAGTGATTAGAAGAAAATTGACATATTTAAGTCTTAACACTGACCATGGGCAACAGTTCTATGCCTTTTACTTTTCCTAACTAAAATACTTGCTTTTTTTTCCCCTTAAAAAGAGGGCTAATTTAACAAATTTTCTTTCTCTCCACGGTTCCCAGGATGAGGGTTCTTGACCTGTGAGTCTCCATTTTTAACATTTCTTAATTTTTTTTTTCTCTTTGCCCAAACGGGCCCCTTCTTACCATTGTTACCTGTTGCCCATGGTCAGTGTTAAGACTTAAATATGTCAATTTTCTTCTAATCACTATCCCATTTCTCAATATTTAATCTTCCATGGCTCGATGAGAGCTCCATCGAGGTTCATTGTCACTCACCATTTACGTCTGTTCCTTTCTATGAATTTTTCTCTTTATATATTTTGTTCCTGATGATGGGTGTTGCTACACCCGAAACATGTAGAATATCTACCACCTTCTAACTTTATTTTTAATAAACCAGTGGAGAAAGACTTTATGTTTTTTATTTTATTTCTATAAATTAACTCCACTTTAAGTATGGACTACTTCTTCAAAAAAAAAATGGCATTAGCTTTTTTTAATTTTGATCATTGCAATGAGCAACAACAGGAAAACAATATTTTCCCTTAAGACTAAAACCAAACACTTAATTTGTGTTTATATCTTTTATTATTGTTAAGAAAATTGTACATGCTTATAGATTATAAATTAGAATTGAGGTTATGTCAACTAATTTAATTTAAGAACATAAACCGTTTTCCGCTTTTTAGCTGTAATTCATACCTTTTTGACTTAAGGCTACGTTCTAGAACTTCAATAGTTATTTATATCACTATTAGATACGGTATGAGCTTCATTACAGCATAACGAGTGGAAATATTGCGACGACGAGGTCGTAGACCAAGTCTTGGTAACCACACGAGTGCTGTAATGAACCTTACCGTACGTGTGATACACAACATTTGATTTAAGACCCAGACCTGGTAGTGTCATCAGGATCAGATATTAATTTTACTTTTAATATTTATAGTAAATAGGCATTTTTTTGAAAAAGTAAATTGTAAAAAGTTGCTGTTTTTTTAATAAAAATAAATTACGTAATGAGTTTATTACATCACTAGTATGATAATACAACTCATTATGTAACTCAAACAGGCTAAAGTGGGTTACGTAATGAACTCATTATAGTGTGGGTCTTATATAAAATATATTTATTTACTTTAGTAACATCCTAAAAATAATACTGTCCCACAAATATATTTACAAAAACATAATTTCCTGCTTATAACTTTCTCCTCCATATGCATGCCTTCTAAAAAGTTTATAAAAAATATTACTTAACATTGCGCATTTTCTAGAAAGTTTAAGTAATAATTCACACAAAGTCACGGTCTCAAAAATTATTTTAATTTCCTCTTGCTCTCCCGCCGTTTTCCGATGACGGGCATTTCTCTCTTTAATTTTATTTTTCTTGGCACTAACTGACAAGGTTGGGCACTTACTTCGTGGGCTACTTTTGACCAATCTATGGAGGAAGGTTGTTACCCCCCACTCATTATCATTTTATTTATGTTTTATTTAAAGGTGAACACACACAAAGCACACTACCCAAGATTTATCCTCCGATTAAAAGGGACTTCTAAAAAAGAAAAAGGTCTCATCGCCCAGTACTCCCGATTCTTTAACAAATCGTCTCTTGACCCTCCTCCTCCTCCCCCCCCCCCCCCCCCTTTCTCCAGGCAGTCTTGGGAATTACTCTTTTTACCAACAATTTTTAAAGCCGGAATAAAAAGATAACTGACCTATACGAATTTACCACTGTCCGCCTGGTGATCGCTCTTGATTGGCGGCCTTGACGGGCGGTGTGAGTTCCGTTATAGTTTGACCAAGGTCGTGGCGCGGCGCTGTTGGGTAATGGCGTCGTTCGTCGCCACCGCTTCCGCTTAGGCGAGGTACACGGACGTCGCGTCGATGGACAGTGTCTTTAGGTGAAGATCTTGGTCTTCAATTACATCAGGTCGATCGTTACGTTAAAGTTTAGAGAATAAAATATAATATACTAAACTTTGGTTGCGTACTTGATGTGAGACGACCCACTTTTAAAGCATTAATGCAGAAATTAGGAATAAACAAAATAATTATTTATCTTTATTTTTTAAAGGGGATAAAAAGAAACTTTTAAGCTTGGCGCGCACTTATGCGCGCCGAAGCGCGGAGAAAAACCGTGCATTGGATTAACTGCATGTATTCTTATAGAGCTCCGCTAACTTAAGCGAAGCGCGGCGCGGCACGTCGATGCGGTTGAGGTTGGAAGGTGCCACGCTAACTTATGCGCGCCGAAGCGCGGCGAAGCACGCCGAAGAAGGCGTTTTGGATTAAATTACATGTATTCTTATGGAGCTCCGCTAACTTAAGCGAAGCGAAGCGCTGCACGGCGTGTCGATTCGATTGGGATTGCAAGCCTAGAATCCTGAGCGAAGAAATTCTCTTCGGCGTGCTCAGTGGCGGCGCCCGAAAAATTATAATGGGTAAGCATAAGCGGGCTTAATGTTTTTAGAATGAGCCCAGGATCAAAAGTGAATTCTATAAAAATCTTCCCAAACCTTCGATCATCGGCGACTTTACAGAAATTCCATATTTATTTAGAGTGGTGTCCCAAGTAGCATTTTTAGACAAAAGTTATTTGCTTTTTAGAAACTATTGCAGCACATTTTCGAATTCCAGTTACTGGAATCATTTAAGCCTTGCTTATTTCAAAATACTTTACCAACCATAGTGTCCATACATTAACGACACGTGCGGATAGTGACTATTTTTCGAAACATTGTTAATTAAACTATATGAAGGTGTGGTGTGGGATTTTTTTGCTTCGAAATATTTACCAAATAATGGTATCCATCCATTTGATACGAAACTTATGAAGAAAATATTTTTCGAAACTTCCAGGAACCCACCAAACCCACTCTTTTATCACAGACCCCCCAAACAAAATTTTATAACCTATCATTTTTACATTTTGTTTAGTTTGGTTTTTTGAATAATCCTTACCATTTTACATGTGTTTCTTTAAATATGGGAAGAAAACAGTATAAACATTCCCCAAGATTAAGCCACTAAAAAAATAATTTTAAATTGAAAAAAAGTTTAACCACAGAGTTTTTTTTTATAGATAATATGCCAAATACAATTATGTCAAAACTTAGACAATTATACCATAACTTTGCTTTACGACATTTTAATCTAACTCGCAAAATAAACTGAGGGGTGAAGGGGGGGCCTCTTTTGAAAGAATCTCTCATAACATTTGCCGTAACCAAATTCATCAAACTTGGTCTCATTTAAAAAAGCTTGTCTTATAGTAATATTTAAAATGTAGTATGACTATTTTTTGTTATATCTGGCGCTGCAAGAGGGCGCTATTTGCCTTATCACCAGGTTTTTCAATTTTTCTTAAAAAATTTTATTAGAACGATATATAAATTGTCATTTAAATAAAAAATAGAAAAAAAACTGGTAAAAACCGCATGCCCTTCCTATATATATATTATATAGGTAAATATTTGAAATTTTTCGGACGAAAGTGTTTCTCGATTTGCCGTTGTGAACCTACTTCCTTGATGGCGCAATTGGTTAGCGCTCTGTACTGGATATACGGAGGTTGTCGGTTCGAATCCGGCTCGAGGAAATACTTTTTTCTGAATTTTCAAATTAGGTGTTTATACACAAGAACTGTCCATCTTAAAATATATATATATATATATATATAGATACAGAGATAGGGTAGTCGTTGCTGACTAGTTAGGAATTAAACTAGGGAAATATTGGGATATGCAGCAAATGAAAGAGTACCTACTACCCTTTAAAGTTGGTCCAAGCTTTCGGGAAATTTGATTTCCTTCTTCAGGGAAGAAATTTTGTGAGGTTATTCATATAGGTAGATGTAAAATAGGTATTGGACAATATAGTTAAAATATTGAACAGGTCAAGTGAAATTGGAATAAAATACAGCACTACATTTTAAAATAAGGTAAAATTTCTTAATAAAATTCAAATAGATTTTTTTCTTCCACGGACATTTTGTAAATCAGTTTCAAAAAATTCTTTCATCCTCCAGCAAATCCGAAAAAATAACTAAAAGATTAGGTAGTACATTTTAAGTATAATGAATTAATATTTGTTTTTAAACGAATACATATCTTATTTGTGTAATTTATGTAATTTAAGATGCTCTCATCTCACACTGAATTGGAAACGTAACTATACCAAATAAGGTGTGCAACTGCGTGCACCAAACCGCGCTATAGTTAGCGGACGCTAGGCGTGCAACGGCGTGCAGCGCTTCGGCGTGCTTCGCCGCGCTTCGCATAAGTGCGCGCCAAGCTTTAGTCTTCCTTCACTGATATATTGAGAAAATTATTCAAAAGTTAGAATTTCTACATGTTTCGAATTTTTTAAGAAACCTATCAGAAATTTAAAAATGGAGAAAAACATATCTACCACCACAGTTCAGGTCTAGTGAAGAAAACCCGGAAAGTACACACTGGTGCAAGGTTGAGAGTTTAAGTCGTTGGCAAATAAAGAAATTTAAGAAATAAAAGCAATTAGCGAAAGCATTTAAACAGTTATGGAGTAGGCATATTAATTGAAAGATCCACGAGAGGAAACAGTCTTCTAAATTAAGTGTAAAAGAAAGACATTTTTTTATTTATTTTAATTGAGAACTATAAACAGGCAAATAAATGTTTGATAAGTGACTTAGTTGTAAAAAGTAAAGTTTGTTCTTCTGATTTAGGGTAAACTAAAGGGTACTATCAAATTTCGAAAATTAAATTATTACCTCTCCCCCTCTACATTGTTTGTGTAAATGTTTTTTAAACTTTTTTTTTGATATTCCTAGTTGCTTTTATTAAAAAAACATTTTGTGAAAAATATGAATATTGGTGTCAATCCAAAATTTTAACATAAGACTTATGTATGACTCTAACCAGCGTTTTTCGGGTTCGGTTTTTCATGATTAAAAATAAAGTAAATATCGCTCACCACGCCAAAATTGATGATTTTTTCAGAAATCATGTATTTTAGGAGCGTATATCTAAGAGCAGTTTTTGGTACAAATGCTTAGGTTTTGAAATACTCCTTCTTAAGTGCCGTTTTGTATATTCATAATAAAGCATTCTCGTTTCTTCCCGCACTATTTTTTTATCATAAATTATCACACTTCTTCAATAAAAAATGTTTCAATTAAAATTTTAACTTTAATTTTACTCTTTAAAAATAAATACCTAATTGTTTTTGTTGTAAAAATATTTTATTGCATTGGGTTATATTTTTGTTGATTTAAAAAAGCTCTAAAAAAGGGGAAATGGAACAGACAAGTATATAATAGAAAAATACTATAAAAAAATATTATTCTTTTTACTCGTTTTCCGATAAAATTTCATCATAAATCAATAACTAAAACGATATGCGTCCGAAACCTTAATCTCTATATAAAACAGGACTTTTTGAAGGAAAAGTTTAAAAACTAAACGTTTTTTCCTTAGTAATCTAAGCCAAGAATACATTATTTAAAACTTTAAATTAAGAGTCCAGGCGTAAGACAAAAAATTAGGTTGCAATTAGACTTTTAGACCTGAGCTCCATGGCTCAGGCCCCCTAAATACGCTACTGGGCACAAGCCCTTTGTTTGTTGTTGTTTGCTCCTTTACTCTAAATCAGAAAGACAAAATTTTACTTTTCCCAACTATCTTTACTAAGTATTTTTTCTAATTTTAAAAATTTATTCTGGAGTAATAGACAAACTGAATAAGGTCACCAAGTCGCCATACATCATAAATTATTTTACTCCAAATTGGATGTAGCCTTGATTTTTTGTCTGACGACCCACCTATACTGTTCTTGAAATTTAAACATTTGAAAAAGCTTTGTTTTTAGGATTTCCGCAATTTTTTTTTTTTTTAATTGTACAAGGTGTCTTTAGGTTTGGTTCCTTCTTTTTTCATTATGCAAGGCCAAATAAATTATGTTAAATATAAATATTTTTTATTATTTCGTGCCCTGTAAAGGATATCTATATGGAAGACAGAGAGCATTTTATCATTTGAAATTTTTATTTTTTTTTATAACATAACCACAGGTGGCAGATAAAAATCCAATAAATTATTAAAACAGAATTAATGATTAAGAAAACAAACTAGTACTAATAATTAAATCATTAACCAACTAATAATAAATTATGCTTAAGAACATTCGACCAATATTTCGAAGCTCATAAGTTCAAAATGGGGTATTTTCCATTTTTAGAAAATCCTTTAAATTATCAAAATGTCGAGGAAAATTATTTTTAACTTCATCTACGCCTACTCTTAACACCTAAGACCATTAACAACAAACAATGAGTTCGTCCTTTTACCCTAAATAAGAAGGACAAAACTTTTCCCAACTAACTCAGTTATTTACCTGTTTTTCAATTAAAATAAATAAAAAAATGTCTTTCTTTTACACTTAATTTAGAAGACTGTTTCCTCTCGTGGATCTTTCAATTAATATGCCTACTCCATAACTGTTCAAATGCTTCTGCTAATTGCTTTAATACATCCAATTTCTTTATTTCTCAACGACTTAAACTATCAACCTTGTACCAGTGTGTATTTTCAGGGTTTTCTACACAAGACCTGAACTGTGGTGGTAGATATGTTTCTCCATTGTTAAATCTCTAAACAAAACCATGAACCTAAAGCTCGTTTAGGACATTGTCCACCTTTTTCCTTTCTTAAAGTTTTAAAAGTAACTCTCCTGAAGATGAATGCTTATGCGATAGAGACTCTAACTTTTGAATAATTTGGAGGAAGGCTTAAAGTTTTTTTCCCATTTAAATTCCCACTCCACCTCAAATATGGACTATTTCTTCAAGATACCGAAGATTGTTAGATACATGTCAATATAATAACTACTGTTCTTGAGTAATTCCCGTCAAAGACAAATTAACCACTAACATACAAAACGATATTAGCGAAGAGGCAAGTGCAGGGCCTTCCACACTGTCACATATAACGCATTATCGTTGTCATAGCAACCCACTATTTTAATACCATGTTTTTATAATCTTGGACGATTTCGGCCGGTGTTATACACAATTTTTCATCTATAGGTCGACACGAATGAGAATGAGACGGCTGTGCTATATTCGCGTAAAACCAACCAACATATTTTGGGGTATTTGCCTCTAAGGCCAAATTAATCTCTAGAAGTTAAGATTCCTTATATTATTTTGTACTATTAGACCATCGAACTATTGGATGGGTAACCAATAGTTCATTGTATTTAAAAAAATCATCATCATCATCATCCAGCCGTTATCTTGTCCACTGTTGGACATAGGCCTCCCGTAACATTGCCCAATTTCTTCGGTCTTGGGCCGCTTGTATCCAATTTGTCTCGATTCGCTTTAGGTCGTCCGTCCACCTAGTTGGTGGCCGCCCTCGACTTCGGTACGCTTCTTCTCTTGGCCTCCATTCAACAATCTTCCTTGTCCACCGTCCATCGGACATTCTTGCCACGTGGCCGGCCCAGTTCCATTTTAGGTGGTTTATCCTCGTTACGGCATCGGCCACGCCGGTACGTTGTCTTATTATGTTGTTGGCAATCCGGTCTCGCAATGACACTCCCAACATCGCTCTCTCCATCTTCCTTTGTGCTATTTTGATTTTATTTCGAGATTGCTTAGTAAGTGTCAGTGTTTCAGCACCGTAGGTCAGAACCGGGAGAACACACTGGTCAAAGACCTTGCGTTTCAGGCATACCGGAATGTTGGATGTAAAGATGTGTTTCAGTTTTCCATAAGCAGCCCAGGTCAAACCAATTCTCCTGTTAAGTTCGTGTGTTTGGTTGTCTCTATTTACTTTTATTTCATGACCCAGGTATTGATAAGAGGAAACCTGCTCTATTGGGGTACTGTTCAACGCAATGCAATTGCTCAATACAAGGTTTGTCATATATTTAGTTTTGGACAGGTTCATTTCCAACCCCACCTGACGTGAAACGTTGTTAAGTTCTTCCAACATTCTACATGCATCGTCTATTCTGTCGGTAATTAAGACTATGTCGTCCGCAAATCGCAGATGACTCAACTGCTCTCCATCAATATTGATACCGGATAAGTCCCAGTTGATCCGTCTGCATACGGATAATGAACATTATTATTTTTTAATAAAAATAACTTCCTGACATTCGGCAATATCTGTAGAGTCCAAATTTAAAATGTTTTTAAAAATTCATTAATAAACATTCTGGATTCTGGTCAAGAGAATGACCAGCATAACGATCCCCCAAAACAATGAAAATTCGCTGCGAACGGGCGGAAATTTTTGCGAGCTGTATACCATTGCGGTGTTGTTTTGGTTTTATAAAATTGAGATGCAACTTACGTATATCAGAATATAACCATCGGCATCGCTTTGTTGTTAAAAATATTTTTTTTAAACTGAAAAATCGTATTTATGGAGTTGATCCCTTTTCTTCCGAACGATCGATATACCCAGTGGCGTATTTAGGGGGGGGGGGGCACCACCAAATTTTTAAACGCTTGGACACTTAATTTAAATCTTTAAATCATGTATTCTTGGCTTAGATTACAAAGGTCTTGTAGGAAACGTTTAGTTTTACACTTTTCCGTCTAAAAGTCCTATTTTATATAGAGATTAAAGTTTCGGACGCATATCGTTTTAGTTATTGATTTTTGATCCAATTTTAAAGGAAAACGAGTGAAAAGAATAATATTTTATAGTATTTTTCATTAAATACTTGTCTTTTCCATCTTAAATAGGAAGACAAAAATCACAAAGTCATGGTCTGTGATTTTTGTCTTCCTATTTATGTTGTTACTTTGGTCTCTTTGAGAAAATGGACGATTTTTTCGAATATTGTCTTTTCCGTTCTCCCTTTTTTAGAGCTATTTTAAATCAACAAAAATATAACCCAATGCAATAAAATATTTTTTTTTTATGATAAAACACCTGCACTGTAGGAAAAATCCTTTAAGGCGCTCTGGGAGCGGTGCGAGTGCGAAAAAAGCGATTAACGTTGGTCTTGAAACGTTGAAGATTGTATTCATTGGGAAACACGACCTCAGGAAGATCATTCCACAAAGATGACGTTCTCCAGATGAAAGAATTCTTGAACAATGAAGTTCGAGGAGTACTAAGCTGAACAACATATGGATGAGCGGCAGTGGTTTGCCGTGTATTTCTGTTTTGAATTGCTCTAGATGGAGCACAACAAACCAAAAAATAATTATTAATTGAAACATTTTTTATAGAAGACGTGTGATAATTTATAATAAAAAAATAGTGAGTAAAGAAACGAGAATGCTTTATTATAAATATACAAGACGGCACTTAAGAAGGAGTATTTCAAAACCTAAGCATTTGCACCCAAAAATTGCTCTTAGATCTGCGCTCCGAAAATATATGATTTCTGAAAAAATCATCAATTTTGGCGTAGTGAGCGATATTTACTTTATTTTTAATCATAAAAAACCATGCGTCTTATTATGTTAAAATTTTGGATTGTCACCAATATTCATATTTTCACAAATATCAAAAATGTTTTTTTTTTTAAATAAAGAGCCAGCTAGGAATAACAAAAAAAGTAAAGAAAAACATTTACAAAAACAAATTTAATCCAACCATGCAGAGGGGGGGAGGTAATAATTTAATTTTCGATATTATTTGATAGTACTTAGGTGAATTTTAAACGAACTTCAGGCGTGGCCCCGAAAATTTTTCGCCTGCGGCGCTTTTCCGCCTTCTTTCCTAACTACAATGTCATGAAATGCATGTAGTTCCGGCTGTCCCTCTCTCCAGAAAAATGTCCTACCTACGCCCACTGAGCCCCCCCCCCCCCCCCCCACGAGCATATTTTCTGGCTGCGTCACTGGATATACCTACCTATTCCATGGCTACGCTAGTTTCCGTCAATGGATGTCCATACCATCCATCCCCCTTCTTTTCATGTATCATGAGCAACTAGACTAAATCCCTGCACTCGGAGAGTCCCTATTTCCAATTCCAATGAAGTACGTATTACAAACAAAAGAAAAAGCGAGGCGTGATAGGACACTAAATCAATATAAATGTAGGTATATTCATTTTTACAAAACAGGAATTATTATGTGCAAATATTTTAATTTTTTTAAATGGTAATGATATAATTATAAAATTAAAAAAACGCAAAATACTATATTAAAACAAATAACTCTACACAGACCCTGACATTATACCGAGTGTTTTCCTATTCGATAAATTATGTCGACTAATTATTCACGATTTCGCTCGTAAATGTTTATTGTAATGTCCAATTTAGATCGGTACCGATATGGGCTAAAAAGGCATTAAAATTTTAATTTGAACCCAAATAGGTATGATAATAATGATCATAAAATATCCATGTTTTCGATATTAAAGGTAAAGATCTTATATCGCCGATACATCACCACTACAATCTAACTTAAATTAAACATATTATATTTTATATAACCATGTTTTTTAAAAGCTTTGTAAATTTTGACTCTACTAGTAGAATGTCAGAAAGTTATTTTTATTTAAAAAAATTCAATATCGCTAATCCATTCTTCAGGCGCTAAAATCTCAGCACTGGCTGACCCATGGAATCGGAATTTCGATTCGCTAAAAAGAATTATATTTGCCGCTGAATATGACACAGGTTTTTACCAAATTGTGTGTGGGGATTCGTTTGAAATATCTTTTAGCGGGATTTTGTTGGTTGGCAAAATGTCGCTAATCCCAGATAACTAATTCAGTTCTTGGATTCCTGCAAATAAATCGATAATAAACCCAATCGATAAATTTTTCTTCCCTACCAATAAAATCCCCATTAAAACAATGCATTGATTATTATTGACAACTTTAATACCTAATTGGAATAGATATGTTGTTATTTATGACCGTTTAAAATTATTTTATGTATTTATAATTTTATTTTATTATAAACAGTTATGCAAAGTGCCTTTTTAAGTATGAGAAATTGTTTTATTGTTAAAACAATTGCGAAGTAGTTATAAACATGTTATTATCCTTGTTCGTAGGTGGTAGTAAGAAGGTTTTTGAATTTATTAACGATAGTTTTTGTAGTAAAAAAGTACCTTAAGCCACTGGCGTAGCTGGGGGGGGGGGGGCGGGGCAAGAGGGAATTTGTGCCCCTCTCCCGCCTCCAAGGACCATAAATATTATAAAAAATAATACATTTTACAATGCTGCATTTTATTTCCGCGCTAAAGAAAAAGAAATTTAATGAAAGCAACTTTCGGTAATATCTTTTCCAATCTTATGAATATTTACGAAAAACTTAAAAAATGTCATTCGTCCATTTATTAAAAACGTTGTGAATGCGCTTTAAAAAAATTTTAATATTAGATATTGTGGTAATACATATTTTAATTAATTAATAAATTATTCGAAATTAGTAAAAGCGCAAATTTTTTTTTGATAAGCCAAACAAGGCATTCTTGGCAATGGCAGCCAAAAATGTTTCGCCTGCAGCGCTTTTTCTTTATCTTGCATTTATGTTGCTAATTTGACATTGTCCCCCCCCCCAGAAAAAAATTCTAGCTACGCCAGTGTTTTTACCTGATAATTATAGTATAATTTAAAAGTTAGTTGAAAGATATTTGCGCTATTGCGTATTTAATGTAATACGTTATTTACTTGGCGAGTTTCAATGTTTTTCTAAAAGATAATGGATTCGGCAACCGCGCAACATTTTTTCAGCGCATTTTCAACTGTGCACTTTACTCTGAGATCTTGACATTTGGAAATACCACACGCTATCCGCCATTAAAATATTAAAATTACACCCTCGCCTTAGCCAGGATGTCACGAAGTAATAAACTATATTTCTAGGTTATAATATACCTGAATGAATTTATTATTTGTATGATTTCCTGGAAGGAATAATCTTTAATGTAGATGCTGATCCATCAGTGTCATCCACTATTATAACCAGGCTTAGGGGTCCTAATGGTAACAGCTGATATTCCCTTAAGCCTCTTTTATGAACGCGATTTTATCGCGCTATAGAAATCGCGGCGTTTTCTAACCACATTGTTCTGTTTGTGCGCCTTTATGCATCGATTTTCCACAGTAGCTTTGGGAAATATTTTTAAATTTTTCTCCTCTTCCATCCAATTCCCAAAAATTAAAAAATCAATTTTTAACGAAAATTTTTTAATTTCAAAAATCTTGTGGCGCCTCTAAACGCTGAACATTTTCTGAAACAAAATTTATTCCATCCAATTTATTCATCAAATCCAAATGGAATAGCTGGGAAAAGTTGGGCATTAAATTAGACCAAAAATATTGCGTTTTCTTGGCACGAATCATGGCCGTAATTATTAATATAAAACGTTTTAAATTTGGAAGGAAAGAAATGTTTCGAAGGCAGAAGCATTCATCTTCAGGAGAATGAATGAAAAAAGAAGAAACTAATAGATATCACCTTAACGGAGCATCAAAATTGTAAGTTTAGTAAATAGAACTGTGAGAAAACTAATACACACGTGGTATTGTAACAATAAAAATATATGGGATTCAGGCTCATGGCACTGTAAAAGTTTATATGCAGAATAAAAAATATAACATCTCTGTCTGAGAAGAATGGTTGGAAAAGAAAAAGTTAATAATTAATCCAGAAATTGAAATTGAAGGCTGGTCATAACAGAAAACTGAAGTGTGAGGAAGATGAAGTTATTAAATTATGTTAGAATTGGAGGGTTAATGTTTAAAGTGGCAGTTCTGACAAGGTTCGTCAGATGAATACCACATGTCGATTGACAGTTCTTCAAGTTTTAAATTTGGACTCTACAGATAATATGAGAGTGTCAGAAAGTTATTTTTATTTAAAAAAAATTTTCGACTTTTTTTACAAAACAAAGAACTTTAGTAATTTTTTTTAGGGTTTTTATTAGCTTATATATTTTTCTTCGATTTTTTCTGCATGAATATAACTTTTCCACACTTACGTAGATACCACCTATCCATTTTAAGAAAAAAAAACTAAATAAATTGATTAGGTTGTAATTCGCGTCAAGAATACCCGCAATTTAACATGGCAAATTTTAGCGCGATCGGATCCACTTAAGAATTTGGAAATTCGAAACTTCTCGTAATAAAATTAATTTAAAAGTATTTCTCAAGGCAACTGGGAAAATATATTTTGTTAAGCTTAACGTTTAGAGATGCCCCAGTATTTTTCGTAAAAATCAATTTTTTTTTCTTTTATCTTACGAAAGGTATAGAACAGACCCCTATCGCTTTTTGTCGTTTTTTTCTATCTATTTATTTTTTCAATAATTTTAGGCACTTGGGCTTGGGGCTTGGGGCACCTCAAAACTTAAATCTGGAAAATCGATATTTTATACACTTCTTAGTAGCTGAGCAATTTTTAGCAAGTATTCCGTTCTGAAAATAAAAAAAAATTGCCTCATATAACTTTAATTGAAATAAAAATATGGCGCCCCCAAAATATTTCACCCCTCCCGCCGCTACGTCACTGCATGTTGTATTTACATTATCATTGTTAATAATTTTCCATTATTTTTTTACCTGGTTGCCTCGGGGTCCGTTCAAGCTCATGACGCAGTGGCGGCGGCAGATTTTTGGGATAGATAGGCACAAGCGGGCCCGATGATTTTTGGGTGGGCACTACCCAAATGAAAAGTGTGACTTCTAAAAAAAAAAAAGTCGCCGGCCTCCCTCACAGTTTATAACGCCATAAGCAGGGGCAGATAAAACTTCCCTCTTGTCCAAAAAAAAAAAAAGTCATTGCTCTCTTGAAAATAACATACAATACCGCTCCTATCTCATCAAAACTTTCATAGCCAAATCCCCCTTCCTCCCCGGAAATTACATTGCAAAACCATCAATTTTGGGTGGGCACTCGTGTTTCTAGAGTGGGCTGGTGTTCACCCTGGCCCCCCTGGCGCCGCCGCTGTCATGACGGCCCTGGAAACACATCCAAAACATGATTCCTTATCGCCAGTCGAGTGTCAAGCACACATTTGTATGTATAATAATACAATAATTTATTTTCTTGTTCCTCATTAGAACAATAAAACAATAAGAAGAAAAAGCAACATTTCTCTCATCAAGAAATTTTACTTTCACTAAACGATACAGATTATCCATTTTGCTATCTAAAAATGACGATTTGTGTCTCTTTCTATACGTTTAAATTGAAAAGTGAAATTGACCCGAAAACCCAGATTACGGGTGAAATAAAGTCAAAGAGAGGCATAATTTTAAATAGAAATTAGAAATTACAAGATTATTAGACGGTACGTACGTACACCCACTTTGGAGAACAATTTCTTTCGATTTGAACCTTCACCTATGAAGAGTTTCGTATCGAAGAAAGTTTTGCTTTTATCTTTGATAGTCTATTTAACAATGGGTTTATTACTTTTTGATCTTTTGCAGGAACTGACTGATAATTAAGTAAATGACGATTTTTAATACGGAAGTTGACAAGTTGGGAGGAAAAAGCGCGGTAGACAAAAAAATTCAACAAAACTTATACAGGTTAAGGGCATAAGGTAAAAAACATATTCGATGTATTTATGTTGTCATTTTAAATACTTTTAAAAATAAAGATAAATATTGATACACACAATATATTCTTTATCACATCACACAGTTCATCCCCGCATTTAAAAATAAACTCCGCTGCCACTGAATTTCGCCGAAACTAGGCATACGATTGGCTTCACTTTAAATACAGGGTGATTCCTAAGTTGATACATTTTCAAATAACTTTTTTCAAAAAATTTAAAAATAGGTGAAATACAGAAGAAGTAAAAAATCTAAGTGCGGGCCCGCTCATCAAAACGTAGCCTGCTATACTTGATGTTGTTTGTCTTATCTCTTATTAGTCATGCAATTTACGGGTCGGTGGTATATTTGGCAATACGCTGCGGTGTGTTTTTCTGAAGCAAGTTAATTTTAAATTGATGACACGTAAAAATGGTAAAATTTTAAAACAATGAACTAGTAGATATGGTGCTAATTTACGGTGAGTCGTCAAAGTGCTGCTTCGAGATTATACACAGAACGCTTTTCCTTGCGGGCTCATCCTACACCCAGAAGTTTTCTTAATCTTATTTAACGGGCAAGTTAGGCAGAACCGTATTTGATCCATAGTGTAATAAATGAATGTAAGTAAATACCTTATTTCTGAATTTTTTGAAAAAAGGTATTTGAAAATGTTGTTTATTTTAATGCCTTCTTGTAAGAAACAAAACAATTACAGATTAAGCGCATCCGACTAATATTTATAATTTGTTCTCCAAAGTTACCAGCTCCATGCGAACTATATTAAATTAGACCCAAAAGATTGCGTTCTCTTTGCCCGAATCCTCGCCATGTTTAGTAATGAACTTTTAAAAACTTTGTAAATGACTTCACAGATATTGTTTGATTAGAAAGTTATTTTTACATAAAAAAAATTTAAAATACAATAACAATGAACTTTATTAGGTAATTATTTTTAGAGTTTTCAACTGCTTATATCGTTTTCCTCGATTTTTTTTCTGGATGAATATAATTTTCTCACACCCATATAGATACCACCTTTCCATTGGCGAGAAAAACTCATTAAATAGCTTAGTTTTCCCATTCTGATTTATTTATTCTTAAACTCCTAAGCGTTCATGTTAATAATTGTTCTCTTGTTTTTTGCAAACTCAAATCATTATGTGTTCTAATATTACTATCACTAATTACGAAATTGTTAATTTATCCCTATAAATAGTGGCTTAAAGATCATAAAACTTTTGTAAGCCTAGCAATATCAACAAAAGTTTCGGCTTCGGGCATAATAATAAACACTACTTATGTGTGCCCTGCTCGCTTAATGCTTCTCTGGCCATGACCTGTAAACTGGTGTGACCCAGTTCGGTTCACCTACATATTACACAGATTGTTTAAAAAGAAACAAACTCATCAAAGGACAAGGTAAAATATGTTGTCATTGACATAAGCGTCGACAAAAAAAAATAGATAAATTCAAGCTGTGTCAAAAAGTTCAATAAATTGATTTTTAACACATTCTTGTATTTGTAGTTCGGAAACTTTGGCCCCGAATTGAGAAGGTTTGCAGATTTTTAAACTTTATGATGCTCTCCCATAAAATGTAATTTTTTCCGGGAGGTGAATAGGTACCGATCGATGCAAGTTTAGTTCTGCCTAGCGGGACTCCGGTAATTGTGTGTCTTTACAGGTAACTTCTGTCAGCATTTACTTATTTTTATAGTTTCTTGGAGGGCTGGATATACTTTAATAGTGTCTAGCTTCGACGCTGATGGAGCTATAAACTTTATCCTTAATGGCTTTTCCGCCTGAACTATTTGATATAGTTGCGAGTACGTTCCTTTCTTTTTTAGTCATATTCTATAGCCTCATTGATGAGCCGTAATATGGCGAAACGCGTCTGGGGATGAATCTGACGAAATAAAAGGAAACTCTTCTTTTTCTGTCTTATAAAATAGTTTGTTTTCATACCTTGTCGTTTGTCTATTTTGTTTTAAAAGTTAATATTTCGTGAACGGTTGAAGAAAGGTATAGAGTCGGGATG
Source organism: Polydrusus cervinus (assembly GCA_935413205.1). Classification (NCBI taxonomy): domain Eukaryota; kingdom Metazoa; phylum Arthropoda; class Insecta; order Coleoptera; family Curculionidae; genus Polydrusus; species Polydrusus cervinus. Next base: position 79,191,878 of record OW284512.1, on the reverse strand, counting down.
ATTTATGAAAAATGTCTAGAATTGATTGTAGAATATAAAAATGCAAAAATATATGTTTCATTAAAAAAAATTAGAGTTGATTTGATACACCAAGCATTTTTTTGATGTGTATATATTTTTTCTTAAAAGAAATGTATTTAAAAAAAAATGAATAAGTAACAAAGTGACTATATAGAGCGCGACATAAGTGAAAATTTGGAAAAGGGTAAATGTAGTCGGGCCCCCACCACCCTTAGCTATGCCACTGAAAATATTAATTGCTTTAAATTCGTGTCTCCGACCCTGTTTCTATTTTACCGAATTATCAAATTTTATTGGCGTTAATAACCATTGTTTGTTCTAACATAGCATTGTTTGATTTGGATGTTTGTAATAATTCTCTTTTTTGGGGACATCACCTTGATCTCGTCAGACCGTGTCGTAAGCGGAATAGAGATGATCCCAAATCCTAAATCAAAAATAACCTTCAGACCGCGGTAGTAGGTTTGTCGACAAACAGAAAATTGTTACGCAAAGAAATTTTAGTTAGTTTATTTAATCAATTTTCGAAAAGGTTTTATAATGAAATAATCCTATGACATTTCCATCTTCAGTAAAAAACAAAAGCAAAAAAAAAACAAAAGAAGCTGAGTAGGAAGAATTAATAAGCTATTTTGTAAGAAAAATGACACAAAGTCTCGGTTTCAAAATTTTGAGGAAGGAAGAATTAATGTCACCGTGAACTATACAAGAAAGCCCTATATAATTTACTATTATATATTGGCCTTCAAAGCCCATTTTCCGCTACTTAAGAAATTAATATCACCTTGCAAAAAATCGACTGTATTTCAGATCGCTAGTAACCGAAGTGCCAATACTGCTTCGCTCTGTTTTTATCTATACAGGGTGTCCCGTAACTTATGGGCCGCAGAATAACTGGAGAGACATCAAACTAAGCCGATTATGTCATATAATTTTTTTCTGATTGTCACTTTTTTTTTGTTAATTTAATTATTTACTATGTTTTTTATGCTTTGGGATGTTTAAAGGGAAATATCTCGAAAACTGTTAAAGATATTAAGATCAATCAAGTACACATTTTTAACTCAGAAAATGCCCTTTTTAAGAAACTATAATTAAAAAACACCTAATATCACAGGTAAGAAAAAAATCATAGATTTATGAAGCCCAGTGTATGCAACTAGCGCCCTCTAGTTTGAAACTAAAAAATTTCTACAAATTCTTATTTCTTGCTCATAAAAACATAATATTGCCAACTTTCAATTCGATTCATTAAACCGTTTTAAAATTATGGCTGATTTTTGAAAATAAACTTTTACTTTCAACACCCTGTATCTCTAGAACGAGTAACAATCCGAAAAAACTTATATGACATAATCGGCTTAGTTTGATGTCTAGTATCTCCACTTACTCTACGGCTCAGAAGTTACGGGACACCCTGTATATCACGTTAAAAAGTTATAGCACAGAATCGTACTTAGGGTCTCGCAATGCGTCACCATTTACTACCGCAAGTAAGTTTGTAATGAAAAATATTGAGTCAAAAATGAATGGGTTGTAGCGTGTTATTTCACTATTTACTTAATATATTTTCGGACAATTTTCGCAATTATTTTAAGTATTATATTTATTAATTTCGGTAATCAAATCTTTTATGATATGTTCACAAAGAAGCGGCATTTTTTACTGTTTTTATACAGAAGACAGAAAAGTAAACAATAATGTTATATTTGTGGTGCTTACTTTACTAACTCGCATGGATCTTTGGGTGGTTCTACAGGGACGGTATAACAGGGATTTTGATTTAAGGGTCTTTCATGGTTTTTGGGACTTGGGTATTTTCTACTCGCGTATTTATTTTGTTTACTAAAAAAGTAATTTCTGTAGTTTTTTCTAATTTCACTAAAAATAGTCGCGTTATTTTTATAATGGCTTTGCTAGCTTTCGACTCTTGCTTTTCCTCCCCCCAACCCGATTTTGGGGCTGGGCCACTGGGCCCCATGACTTAAACTTTCTCAATGACGTGACTAATTTTTTACGGATAAATACATTTTAAACTATTGTATTAATCCAAAAATATGTTCAATGACGTAACGTGACAACTATATTTTAATTAGCAAGCGGCACTATAATCAAATATACACAGATAATAGTTATTTATCTACCAAGGCAGTAATGTGATTCTTTATCGGACGAGTCTGAAATTATGAGATGAGCGAGCGAGGCGAATAACAGGCGAGTTCGATAAAGACACTTTACTGACGCACGTGGTGCATACAAAATGTTATCGCCAACCGTTCATCACTGTTTTATGTAAGGCAGACCATTCTAAGAAAATAGATATTTTTCCCCATGTTAATTTAATAGAAAAGACGAGCTGTAGACCTATTTTAGAATCGGGTCTGCGTAAAATATTTAATAGTTCTTGCCTTATATTTGGTCAAAATGTAAAGTAGAAGTTTCATACCCATCCCATATTCAAGCTCGAAAGGTTAAAATAGCTGTACAATTCGACGATAAAAAAAAACATTTTGGCCTAAATTTGACACATCAGAAAATTCTGGCCGACCACGTGCGTACTCCAAAGCACCCCTCAAAAAATTTGACCTACTATGAGAAATGGCATCCGCATATGCGGCAGATAAAATGGTTTACCTGCCGCAAATAAAGTAAGTATTTTATTTTACAATAAAATAAAGTATTCGTTTACTGCCGGAAATCACTCTGATAATGTACGGCTTTACTGTCGGTTGGCGATAAAATAAAATATTGTCAATTTTTAGCCTCACTATCGTAAACTGTCATTTATACGTCAATGAGAATAATTTTGAAAATATAGTATAAATAAAATATTTCACATACCTATTTGCCCTCCCCCCCTGAACCGTGGACGCTCATGCTGTAAATTGAAATAAATCCTATATCCCAATTTGGAGAAATTTAGTGACAGCGGAGGGCAAAAAATAGATTTATATCACGCCCGGTGATGAATTCGTAATAACCCTCAATTATTTTAATAATCTTTGACCCAGACTAACTGACACCTAAAAAGATTTACAGTCGACATGAGAAAAGATGTAAAAATCCTTAAGAAATAAGAAAGTTCCTTGTTTCAGAACTCTCATGCATGAACGTACCTAAACGAGACCATCGTGGGCTAACTGAAAGCTATTAAGAACGATTTTTAGGTCCATTTTCCCCGAGAAAGTACTAAAATGATGGCCGCTTTCGCTTTCCCTCAATTGGTCGCAAAGTAATTATTGTCTAAGAAGTAACAGTAACAAAATGTATTAGCACGCCATGAGTCTCGCTACGTTGTCAACTCTGATAAAGTGGCAAAAATCAGGATCAACTCAAGTGCTTATTATTTTATATTCTTTTTTGTTTCCAATAAAATGCTTAGAGTTGTCAAGTGTCCTGTATTTCGCAGGATATCCTGGATCAGGTCGTTTAGCGGAAGCGTATGCAGGACGCTAAATGTACTAATGTATTTTTCGCAAAAATACATTTTTGTTAGCTGAAAATTTTAAGTGTCTTTTTGTAAAGAAACTGGTTATTTGTATTGCAGACCCTACAATATCAGTCGGCCTGACAGTCATGATAAAGGAATGACAGTAATGGTGTAAGAGCAAATTTCAAGGACTGATGTAAATTCTCATAAGAAAATAGTATATTACGTTACAAGACCGGAAAGTACTATTTTACAGGAAGAAGCAGGGAACATGCGAGTCCTATTAACGTACTTTTCGGTTGAGTGACGTACAATATTTATTTTACAATCGACACAAGACACCAGTGGCGTACGAGAAAATGTTAATAATGGCTTACTATAAAATGTTTATTTTTCAGTCATAATATCGTACCTGACAGTTCGTTACTATGGAAGCAAGAAAATATAAACATGTCGAAGCCTACTTAATATTACTTATAAATGAGTTTGGTTTATTTCCTTAAATGGGAAGCGAAAAGCAAAAAAGAGGGACCGGAAAAGTACTTTAACGGTCCCCCTCTTTTATTACTTTCCGGTCTAGACCAGCAAAGTGATATTTTCCGGTCGAAAAATTTTCTAGAAAGTGCTTGTTTTCCGGTCGATTGAAAAAAAAAACACTTTGCGAGAATGACGCAGGATTGATATTATTCAAGACTGTCGGTCCGACTGATAGTGTAGGGTTCTGCTATACATTTTCAAACTTTTTTTGAGATTTCCTCTTACACAATTAATAGTTTTAGTAATTTCCTTATCAAGACTGTTAGTCTTTATGATCATGTAAGTTCTCCATTACAAAATAATTAAATTTTTATTGGGATTTACCTAGTAAGTAACAAATAATTTCACTTTAGTCATTTTGATTGATATCATTCAGGAGTAACGCTGATTATGTAGGGTAGCCATATATGACGTTGGTTTCCTAATGTGGAGAAGATAAGGGTGACAGAAAGTGGCTTAGATCACAGTTTTAAAGAGAGTAACAATCAGGGTCGCCGCTACCACGTGTACGAAGTGTGACCGCACACGGGTCCTATTGATTTTTACAATTTTTGCCGATAAAACACTAAAAATATAGTGTCTGCCTCTTATCTAAATAAGGCACTTACCCCCCCCCCCCCTCCACTGGCCCCGGTCGTCTTTTTCTTGGAAGTTGGAAGGAGAGAGATATCAGCACGTCACGTCATTTTTTTATTGAATTTTTGCCACGCCAAGGACTTTTTTTTTAGAAGGCTGTATCTTAACTACTCCATTTTCTTTATTTCCGTTACGCTTTGTATAGCATATCTTTTGTTCAGTGCCATCAGTTTTACTTTTTAAGCAAGCTCAAAATTTTTTTATCAAGAATAACTTTTTTCCGGAAAATCTTGAATTTAAAAAATCCCATTTGGTAATGAAATCTGGGAGACGCTGTATAATAAAACACGTAATATCCATAATATCTTGTATAATGGAAAAATTCCGGTAGAAAAACAGCTTTTGAATTCAACTTTTCGAAAAAAAATTATTTAAAAGTGACGATAAAAAAAACTGTCTTGCCTCTAAAATATTTTCCTCAGAAAAATATTATTTTGCATTCAATACACGCGGGGAGCAACTAAAAAAAATAAATTAGATTGAAACTGTCATTATTTGCAGACGTATGTTAATCACTTAATCAGTAACAACTTTTAATTTTCACTATTGCACTTCTTTTTCCACGACTTGACAACGCGCACAAATTACGACTGGCATACCGCAGACATCAGTCGCGATGTATGTTTTGGGGCCAGCTGACCCCGATCTAGCCCATCTGCAGGACTCTCTCTTTCAACTGCTGAAATCAATTCATCACAACACCTACTCCAACTCGTTCGAGACTAAAAACATAAATAATTAAAAGGTACCTTTAAAAAAGGATGAAAGGTGATCTAGGGCGAAGGGAGATCAACTTTATGGTGTTTGCAATGTGGTCGTTACCAAAACAATAAAGATAAATTAATTAAAAATTGGTTGTTGTCTGCGTGGACTGTTTCCTGTCTTTGTTCGGTATTTTTTAATTTTGTAGCTGAAGAAAGGGTTATTGTTTTCCGATTTTCTCTCTTATATTATAGATTGTTTCGTTACCGTGCAAGAATGTTAACAGACAGTGGCGTATTTAAGGAGGGGGCTACAGAGCTGCAGTCCGTCCGCCCCCCCCCCCCCCAGCCAAGGATCGCAGGTCTAATTGCAACCTAAGTTTACGTCTCACGCTTGGACTCTTAAGTTAAATCTTTAAATAGTGTATTCTTGGCTTAGATTACAAATGTCTTATTTATAATAAAAGAAATAGTGCAGGAAGAAACAAGAATGCTTTATTATGAATATACAAAACGGCACTTAAGAAAGAGTAGGTATTTCAAATCCTAAGCATTTGCACCAAACACTGCTCTTAAATCTACGCTCCTAAAATACATGATTTCTGAAAAAATAATCAATTTTGGCGTGGTGAGCGATATTTACTTTATTTTTAATCATGAAAAACCAAGCCCGAAAAACACTGGTTAGACTCATACATCCGTTTTATGTTAAAATTTTGGATTGACACCAATACTCATATTTTTCACAAATATAAAAAACGTTTTTTTTAAATAAAGAGCCAGCTAGGAATATCAAAAAAAAAAGTAACCCCCCTTTCCAAAAAAAAAATGTCCTACTTACGCCCACTGAGCCCCCCCCCCCCCCCCCCACCGAGCATATTTTCTGGCTACGCCACTGTTAACGGATATAGACTGACAGGCGAACGAACATACAGTGGCGGTGCCAGAAAAATAATAGTAGGTGGGTATAGAATTAGCTACACTTTTCCCTCGACCAAAAATTAATTCTAAAAAAAGAGCGTCACCTTTCCATGATAATCTAAAAATCCATCCAGAATATGAGAAATACATCAGCCCCTGTAAATTTCTTTATTTTTAGTTTCTCAATGCAAACAAAACTCTTAAATCCTTATTTACTTAAAATAAAGTCTCGAAAGTTAATAAATATCTGCATTACTCGCTCATTTTCATTCTCGATCTTTTTGACATTGGCCTGATTTCCTTGTATCCCTAAAAGTAGGGCAAGTACAAAACAGTTCTGTCGGGATTTAGAGTTCCTTAGGAGCTTTTCATTTATAAACCCTATTATTACGAAATATCAGGTTTAATTTTAACTTATAATATAATATAATAAATATATAATAAAACATAATAAAGTTAACGATTTTTAATGAACATAAATAATAAAATTTTTCAGATTTAAGTTTCATTTTCACAATAAGTAAGTGTAGACTAATTTATGCTCTACTGTATTTTCCTAAATATGTTCACTGATATATTAATGGCATAATAGTGAATTTGACAGTATTGTAGTTTACCAGCGTATGTTTCTATTTATTGATAATTGAATAATCAATGTTTAAAAGTTCGAGAAAAATTTAAACTTTGTAGTTTTAGGAAAGAAAACATTCAGATTCAATTTAGATAAATTTCCAACAATTTTTTTTTAAATAAACAAACTATTGAGAGTGTGAGAAGCGAGCTCGGGACGACTTTTACTCTTTCAATCAGACTCAACCTCACAGATCCGCAATTCTGTCTTTTTCTACTTTTAAATAGGCTAAAAAGCCATGACTATCCTTGACAAACCACGCAAATGTTTGCTTCTTTATGTTTTTCACAATGACCCCCGAACAGTTGTGTGTGGCGATCTGGACTGGATGAACATTTTCCAGACATCAGCTACGAATTTATTTCTTTCAAAATAAATTTCGCCTTCTTCAGGGGGGGGGGGGATAATACCAGTAACGATGTACTTACTCAAACTTATGGTGTTACGACCCTTACTAATAATAATAAATTAAAGGTCGGTTTATAATTTGTAAAGTATCGATTTTTTTTTTTTAGACGTCAATTTGGACAAGAGGGGAAGCGGCGACCCTTTTTTTTTAGAAGTCATTTTTGATTTGGGTGATGCCCATCCATCCCAAAAATTCTGGCGCCGCCACTGACTGTACGTAAAATAATGTTTACTAATATAGGTGTAGAAAAAATATCTAATATTCATGCTTATTTTTTTTAAAATATTTTATTACCTTACACAGTTACTATTAATTACAGAAATGGCTAATGACTTTACACCAACTTCAGTTATTAATAAAAAAAATACAATTTATCAAGAAGTATAACGAGGCCAGAGATATACAATATTTGTGTTAAGGACTTTTTTAAGGATTATAGTTTTTGCCTATATTGCTCATTTTTATTACCATTATTACTATTGTTTCGAATAAAGAAGGTCTTGTTCTTTTCTTTAGTCATATTAGGTAATTATACTATTGGTCATAAACAGTTACCCATGACACTATGGCATCAATCGTTCAATAATATCGCAATCTCCTTATTTTAAAATGGGTCATCGTCAGAACTAACGAACTTAGAAAAAACATCGTTAGAACTAACTAAGGGCGACAATCAAGGATGCCTGATTGGTAAATTAAAAATATGATAACCCCGACGGGTATTGGGCCTCTTGAAATAAGCCTTTGATTGCTAAAATTTAAAGCATTTTTTTTACTTGTCTCATAATGTTCCATTGCCTTCCAACAGTGTTGATCATTCTGTGGTTAGCCGGGGGAACCCCCCCCCCTCCTCCATGATCTGGTCTATTGTCTATACTTTGGTACCGGGGGAACCTCCCCCCCACTTCCATGACCTGGTCTATTGTCTATACTTTGATATTACTAAAAAAAATAGCAAAATGTATTTTGAAAAAAAAAGAATAATTCGTAGCTGTCTGGAAAATGTTCATCCAGTCCAGATCACTATAACTGTTTCGGCACAGTCTTTTTCAAGGCTATGGTTTGGGGGTCATTGAGCAACCGATAAACAAGCAAACTTTTGCATGGTCAGTCAAGGTTACGATAAAATAATTTTCTCTACAAAAAATAATCATAATCACTTCCAATACAATAAAAATAGTCATAAGCTTTTGAAATATTGGTAGATCGCTATAAATATTTTATTTAAATAAGTAAAAGGCCATTGTTATTGTTAATAATTCTACTGTAGCGACGGCCGAATCGCGATAAGCGCTGATGCAAACAATGGCTATTTGTGTAGAAGCTTAACTGTAATGAGAAGAAAAATAAAAAGTTTAAGGTTCCAGTTTAAGTTCAAGATCAAACGAACTGTTTTAAAATTACCTAGTAAAGTATGGGGATCTAAAATAAACCAAATATGGACGGCCGAACAAACATTTTTAAGTCGTTTTCAGTGTTTATTCGCGATATCGAAAAAAGTGTTTCAAAAATCAGAAGAATATGTGAAATATTAATTTTAAATAAATGTAATTATTAACTTCAAAAACCCCAAAAAGGAAAATATGTATTGTAAAGTCATTGATAAAGTTTTATTTGCGCCCAGGGTTGAAACCAAGCAAAGCGACCACCATATTTTAAGTAAAATTAATTGACACTGCAGGAATCACCTTAGAAGTAAATCTAATAAAAACTCGAAAATTTATAACAGCTCCACAGGCAAAAATTGTATAAAAAATAGTGAAAACTTGTAGCTTTGTTGTGGCATGGCTTCATTATCTATTTTACCGTTTTTCTTTGTAACAAACATTTCCTTGGGTTTTCATGAAAGTGTGTTGTAATTTCCCCCGGTTTTTTGCTCGGAAATGATGGTTTGGGGGAATGAGGGCTAAATCCCTTGTTCCATCTTATATCCCTAATAAGATCCATCTAGGTGAAACTTTTTTAAACAAAGGCCATAATATAAATAATTAAACCAAACACTGTAGAAATCATGCTTTTTTGAAAAAAAAAAAAAAGTTTCTGGATAAATGCGCTTCAGGCGAGAAGTTTAGAAAATCAAGTGAAATGGGAATAAAATTAAAGTTCTTATAGAAGTTAATAATTAACACAAAGATATTTATTTGTACCAAAAATATTTGTAATCATTCAACAGGTGAAAAATTGTAATAAAAATATTAAGCCAACAGTAATTGAAATACAAAAATAAAACTAATCAAACTTTAACCTTAAAATATAAATGGTTAAAATCAAAAAAATAATACAGAAGAAGAATTTCCTTTCATTTCGTCAGATCCATCCCTAGACGCGTTTCGCCATATCATGGCTCATCAGTAGAGCTAGGATCCGACGAAAAGAAAGGAGAACTCAAAGCTGCTTATGCAGCACTTGGTGGGACACACCGATAAGATGTGGCACGGAGCGCCATCTGTGTCGTTAAAAAAAATAGTTAAAAAATGTAAAACCAACAAAACACAAAAGTAACGACACTAATAACTAAAGTGGACTGTATATAACTAAACTAGACTAGTCAATGGTTTTCTAAAGTTTAGTGGGCAACTTTTTTAATCAGGGTCGCCCCCCTCCCTCCTTAGCTACTAGCCAGCGGCGCCCACGGGTTTGTCTGACCTTTTTTTTTTAGGAATTTAAAGAAGTTCGGGGGACGACGTTTTGCAGTTGATATAAATATGACAACTAATGGAAACATAATAACAACAACACTATCTTATTTGAAGCAGGATTTTTTTCGGGTAAAAAATGTCGTAGACAGTGCGTCGATGTTATGGGAGCTTATAATAAAAAAAAAAAAATTCTCTTATATTGTCAACAAGTAATGGGTGTTTTCCCTGTAATCTCCTTTCCTTAATTACAAATAAATTATAAAGTTCAAGGTGTAATAAGGTTCAAGAACAAAATCTGAAATAATTGTATTTAAATTGTAATTAAGTTATCATATCGGATAGAATGAATTGTGGGTCGTCGCCATTAAGAATTTCAATGCCATTATATCATTTTTGGGATATACAATCCGTGCCCCCCTCTATTTTAAATATTTTAGGATGTATTAAAAAAGAAAAATATATTTTTATTCCCTACTATACTAGCAAGAAAATAAAAATAATGCACTAGTTGAGTTGATGAATTTTGGGGAGTAAATTATATAAATGGCAAGTCCGTTAATAAATATTCATTCATTTATTACGAATGTATGGATTTAGTTTTGTGGGAAACGCTTAGTTTTCGAGATATTACTTTCCAAAAAATCTGTTCCTAGGTTTCTGATGCAATTTACGGTATTTTTTAGCTTTGCAGCAGAAATATCCCGCTGCACCTTTTTTGTTAAAACTAACTCGTCTTAGGGAGAAAAGTATTTACATTTTTACTAGCTACCTACATTGTAGGGTAAAATTGTTCCGCCATTTTGTCATTATGACAATGCCCCCGTTTTTAACTTTTAATATATCTGCGAGGTTATTAAGGTTACACTACATTTATTTGACATTGAGAAAATATCTCCAAAATAACGTTTGTTATAAGCGGATCTTTCACTGCCCTTGGCAAATTTAAAGGTTAATTTTTTCAGGATACAAAACGGAAATTAAAAAATAATAATTTGGTCATGTACCTTCCTATGGTTTCTGTATCCGTATAAAAAAAAAACAGTTATACTTATATATAAATTGGTATTTTTTTCTTTTCAAAATGTTAAGCAATTATAAGTTAGATCAGTCAGGATAATAGACACACCCATTGCGTCAGTGTTCTATATAAAAAATGTCATGTCAAGGAACACTCAATTCCTTCTTCTAAGTAACTGTAAAAAAAATCTTTTTCTGGACTTGCTTTTTACGATACAATCTGAAAAATAAACATGGCCATGATTTTGGCCAAGATGACCCAATGTATTTGGTTGGATCTGGTAACCTTGACGAATATTTTAGAATTATTGGTTGGATGCTCTTAAATAAAATATAAAGAAATAAATGGAAAAATAAATAGCTAATTAAATTAATAATTTACATAAATATAATAAAAATAACTCACCATGCCATTTTTATTGATTACGCAAAAAGTAAAAGGTCATTATTATATTAATACATTGATATTTTCTCAGGTGCATTAGATAAGCTGTGAAGCTTTCTATCCTATAAAAATAATTAAATATGCAAAAATGTAATATTACCATACTTTGTATGTACATGAACTTACCTGTATGTTTTTAAGGTTAAGCTGTATAAAGTCAGTGGCGTCACAAAGAGTTTTTTACCATAAAGGTACAAGGTATCTTACATTTAATATCCGTTCATAGGGCTTTAAATTAAAAAAAAATATATAATAAAAAGTGTTGATAAAATCCTACTACTATTTCTAAATTATTGTTTAAAGTTACCAGCGTCATGCGGAAACTTTGCGTTCTCTTGGCCCTAATCCTGGCCATGTTTATTAATGGAATTTTAAAAACTTTGGACTCTACAGATTGCAAGGTGTCAGAAAGTTATTTTTATTAAAATAAAATAATTTTCAATAATTTTTATAATAAAATGAATTCAAGCAATTATTTTTAGGGTTTTTATTTATTTATTTAACAACAGCAATAATTTACATACTACAAAATTTGGTCCCTTATATTCTAATATTTCTCAAAATATAATACCTGTTTTGCACCTAGGTGATGTCACCTGTATGTGCAGATATCTTTTTCCTCTTGCTTAGTTTATTTTGATGAGGTGTTTTTGTAATTTATTTTAATCAGATTGTCACCCCCCCCCCCCCCCTCATCGTGACACTTGTGAAATGACCTTCAGGCTTGATCCTGAACTCACCCATATTTTTTGTAAATTTATTTTAAATTTCTACACCTGCTTTTTTATATGTTTTATGTAAATATCTATTGAGTATGATGCAGTTTTTGTAATAATTTGCGTTATTATTTTAATCTCGGCCTTGAATGTGAATATTAATTAATAAGCGGAAAATATAAAAATAACTTTTTTTTAATTAATGCCGATTGGCGATGATGCATGGGGAGGAATGTTCTTCTGACTTGCGATATTTAAATGACTTCTGCAAGCAACAATGTATTAAAGCTGTTTGTCCTGTCGGAAATGCGTTAGGAAAAATCTTTGTATAATCCTCATCAACAATAATTCATATTTAGTGTATAAAAATAACTGTTAACGTCCATAAAAAAAATCTAGGCACTAGCCAAACTCCAGCAAAAAATCGCCAGCAAAAATAAATAATTTTAGAACAGGTATATTATTTTATATTAATTATACTTTTCCGACTTTTACATTGTTCCAGTTTTCCCTGCAAAAAAAATTGTTAGGTAATTTTAATATATTTGTATGAAATGTAAACAACAATTTTGTACAAATAACGAATTTATATTATTATTTATTTAAACGGTTCAGAAAACTTATTCGCCTCGACTATGTTATTAACACCTAAAATGTTTAAATCGCTACTTTAAGAATTACGGAAACGGAAACCTAGATTTTTCTAATTTTGGCCTTTGCAGGAGTCGCAGATCAAAGGATCTCTCCTAGCACATTAAAAATAAATCCTTGCTTCCTTGATATTATACACCTAGCTTACTTGAGTATGAGCATAAACTAATTAAACCTAGACATTTGACCCAAATGGGTTGAAGCGTGCCTCAAGGCCACGCCGTAAATAATGCCAAGAAGTGAAGTGACTTTAGACGGATATTCGTGTTCGCTAAATGTTTATTATAGGCAACGTTTGACATAACTCGTTACCGATTTGGAGGTCGTCCAAAATTTTGAGCGGTAACCGGTAACATTTTTACATTGTTGGGGTTGAAATTTGCAACCTATTAAAACTGTCGTTATGTCCTCTTTCTAAGAAAATAACTCGAACAAATATTGCACCAGCCTGCAGCCGTGGCACTTAGTCAAGTTATTTTATAAATCAATATAAATGGGTGACCCTTGTAAAAAAACATTTATTTCCTACTTTCAACTGTATAATTACATTAATTACGATAGCCGTTTTAGAAAACAATAACAACTTAAATACGTCCATGCCGATGCAGTTAGAGGATTAAATAGTGATTTTTTTAAAATTTACGTTATGTACACATACATAACAACGCATTACATAAATATTTGTTTTTGCTTCAATATAGACAATAAAATAATACAGTTTGGTGATAAACTGATAAAGTAGTACATTTTACAATCTACTGTTGATCTTTTGACTGCAATACAAATCCATGCAATTCCAGGGCCTATACGCAGGGCTGTACCATCGGCGTTTGAAAAAGGTGTCGTTCCCGGAAAGAGAAGGGGGAGAGCAAGTGATTTAAAAAAAACTCATTGCTATCGTGTTCTGCTTCTACTACCATAAGTTATTTCTAAACAAAAGATCCTTCCCTTATACAGGGTGATTCCTAAGTTATCTCCTAAATCTACTGATATGCCATGATATGGCGAAACGCGTCTAGGGATGGATCTGACAAAATAAAAGGAAATTATGCTTCTATGTTTTCGATTCCTAAGTTCATACTTCTTTTTTAGCTGTTTATAGAAGGCATTAAAATAAACAACATTTTCAAATACCTAACTATAACCTAAAGGTTCTTACATTCATATTACAGTCCTAACGTAAACAATGTTTTCAAATTAACTTACTTTAGAGAAACACACCGCAGCGGATTGCCAAATAACTGACCACCGGACCCGTAAATTGCATGATGACTAATAAGACAAATAACATAAAGTATAGCAGACTACGTTTTGATGACCAGGCCCGCACTTAGATTTTTTACTTTTGTATCTCGTCTATTTTTAAGTTTTGTGAAAAAGGTATTTGAAAATGTTGTTTATTTGAATGCCTTCTATACACAGCTAAAAAAGAAGTATCAACTTAGGAATCACCCTGTATAATAGAAGAATACTATAAAATATTATTCTTTTTACTCGTTTTCTTACAAAATTGCATCATAAATCAATAACTAAAACGATATGCATCAGAAACCTTGATCTCCATATAAAACAGGACTTTTAGGAGCTAACAAAACTAAAAGAGAAGTATCAACTTAGGAATCACCCTGTATATTTCAATATACCAAAGTTGGAGAAAATTTCAAGATCGCAAAAAGAAATAGGTAGATACAGTTTCACCCTCCCCCTCTTCGGGGCCCATGATATTCTACTACTGGTTTTAAAATTCATACAAACCCCAATTTTAATTATAGTATACCTACTAAAAATGATATAATATACAGTGATATTACGGAAAGCCTGCAGGCGGGTCAACTTGCAGATATAAAAGAATAGGCAACGTTCTAGACAACTTACAGCTGCAAGACAAGTTCCAGATTTTCTGTAATGTCCCCGATAATCGGCAATACGTCACAACCGTTGTTGATATCAAGATCATAGTAGAAAGGTATATTTATAAAATAATTAAGGAAGACCTACGATAACTTCATAAAACTAACAATCTTGAAATCACCTTGTTCAATGTTCACGTTCCACGACCGGTGTTGTCGACCTTCCGTTACCTCCGACCTCCATAACGAGTTCGATTCGTGTTTTTACTTTCCATTATAATGTAGAGTAGAATGGTGCACTTTGTTTCTTATTAGAAACATTTTCAAGCAACTCATATCTCATATCAGTATAGTTTTGTTGCTGTGCTGTCACGTACTATGTTTGTTTTAAGATAATTTTTAAAATTTCCAACTGTTTATTAGGTCTGATGATGCCAGTTTGAGGCGAAACATGTTACAACAAAAATAAACAGACCGAAAAATTTTGAGGCCGAGACTTTGTGTCTTTTTTCTTACAAAATATGTATATCTGAACTACTGAACGGTCGTTATATCTCAGAAACGATGGCTCGTAGGTAAAAAAGTATTAATACATTTTTTATAGATAATCTTATGATCTACATTTTTTGTTTGAGGTATTTTTATGATAAAACTTACCGTTTTGCTAAAAATCGCGAAAATTCATTTTATTTTACATCTGACCTTGAGTCAAATTTTTTCCATACCCGGGAATGATGGGGAACTTAAAATTTTTATCTATAATTGTATTTGGAACATTTTTACTGATTTTCAGCTTGTTGTAAATTTATGTACCTTCACTCTCATTTTTTGGTCTAATTTGACTGGACTATTTTGTTTACATTTTCATTTTTCCAAAAAGCGCCCTTCCAACGGCAAGCCCTGGTTTAGCAAGAATTGCGAGCGTGCTGTCAGATCTAAAAACCTGGCTTACCGACAGTGGCGTAAAAACCCTACTCCTGAAAATCGCGCCATCTTTGTTACCAACCGAAACCAATGTAAGCAAATGATAGACCAAAGCAAAGAAGCTCATAACGAGAGAATCAAAAACAAACTTCTTGCCAGTCCTAACGGATCAAGGTCCTTTTGGTCAGTCGCTAAGGCCGTCAGCCAAAACTTTACAAAGTCAACTATTCCACCTCTAACACGTTCCGACGGCACAATAGCAACCACAGCCGGGGATAAAGCAAACCTACTTGCTGAACTGTTTTCCTCGCATTCCACTGTAGACTTTCAGGGAAAACCACCACCCAACATTCCCTCAGTTCAATCGCAAATGTCTGAAATCGTGTTCCATCAGCGTCTTGTTAAACGGATTCTTAAAGGACTCGACGTCAATAAAGCTTCTGGTCCAGACGAAATTCCTATCATTGTTCTCAAGACATGCGCCGATGAACTTACACCAGTATTTTGTAGACTTTTTAACTTATCCTACAAAAAAGAAATATTTCCATCCTGCTGGAAGTCGGCGCGTGTCCAGCCTATTCCAAAGAAAGGTAAAAAGACCCTGCCAAGCAACTACCTGTCGCATTGCTTTCAGTAATTTCAAAAGTAATGGAGAAAGCTATTAACCAACAACTCCTAAAGTATCTGGAAGGGCTTAACATTATCAGCGACCATCAATACGGTTTTCGTAAGTCCAGATCAACAGGTGACCTTCTGGCATATGTCACCCATCTTTGGAGCAACACCATCGAACATCATGGAGAATCCCGGGCTGTTGCACTGGACATCTCTAGGGCTTTTGATCGTGTTTGGCACGATGGGCTTCTAAGTAAATTGCGATCCTACGGTATGCCTAATGGATTTTGTTTATGGTTAACCAGCTTCCTTAAGAACCGTTCTCTGCAAGTGGCGATTGACGGGTTTGTCTCAGACACCTTCACCATCAATGCCGGTGTTCCTCAAGGGTCCATATTGTCGCCTACCCTCTTTTTACTGTATATTAACGACCTTCTAGTAAAAACCCAAAATCCAATTTATAGCTTTGCTGATGACAGCACACTTGTCTCATCTTTTACCTTGACCCCCCAAACATCCGCTGCCGACGCACATCTTCGCAGGCAGCATGAAATATTGCGCCTCAACAATGACCTGGAAGAAATTTTGGCTTGGGGTGACAGTAACCAAGTCGAATTTAATGCTAAGAAAACCCAGGAAGCAGTCTTCTCCAAAAAGGTTAACATTGCAGAACCGGATATAGTCATGGCAGGACACGCAATTCCCCTGACACCGTCTATTAATTTGCTGGGGGTCAATCTGGGAGGTAATCTGTCTTGGCATGATCACGTTGCCGCAATTGCCAAGGCAGCTGCACAGAAACTTGGTGTACTTTTCCGCACCAAAAGGTTGTACACACCTCATCAACTTTTGACACTCTACAAAGCCCAGATTCGACCATCATTAGAATATTGCTCTCATGTCTGGAGCTCTGCACCCAAGCACACCCTTCGGCTACTGGATTCCATTCAAAGGAGAGCCGTTCGTCTGATCGGCGACCCCGAGCTGACCAAGACCCTCGATAGCCTGGAGCATCGAAGAAAGGTTGGTGATTTGGCTCTCTTTTACAGATATTTCCATGGCAGGTGTTCGACTGACATTGCCCACTTGATTCCACCTAGAGCAATGCAAAACAGAAATACACGGCGAACCACTGCCGCTCATCCATATGTTGTTCAGCTTAGTACTCCTCGAACTTAATTGTTCAAGAATTCTTTCATGGAGAACGTCATCTTTGTGGAATGATCTTCCTGAGGTCGTGTTTCCCAATGAATACAATCTTCAACGTTTCAAGACCAACGTTAATCGCTTTTTTCGCACTCGCACCGCTCCCAGAGCGCCTTAAAGGATTTTTCCTACAGTGCAGGTGTTTTATCATAAAAAAAAAAAATATTATGGCATTTACGGGTGCCGATCGGTGAGATGGTTTTTAAAAGGCGATTTTTTCAGCCTAAATTCCAATGTGACTAAAGTTCGAGATTTTCAAATAAAATTTTCAGTTTCGAAATTTTCAAAGCTAAAATATTTCGTTATACCAAACTGAAATGTCAGTGGAATTTTTGAAATTTTCAACTAATAGATTTTCATATTAATTATATGCGAAACTTTAACGAAAATTGTAATGAATTTTTCATAAAATTTAAAACTTTGTTGAAATTTCATAAATTCTGAATTTCTGATTTGTACGCAGTGGCGGATCCAGGATTTGGCTCAGGGGGCGAGCGAGTTAAAAAAAGTGATTTCTAAAAAAAAGACCGTTTCCCGGCTTTATAAACCTTCCTACTTTAAAAAATAATTTTTACAAAACACTGACCCTTCATATGCCCTCCAATTTTCGGGGCTCAAAGTAAACAAAACACTTATTTTGTAAAGCTCTCAGGGGGAGGAAGGCGAAGCTACCCCCCCCCCCCCCCCTTCCGGATCCTCCCCTGTTTGTATGGTTTGTTCGGGTTTGAATTAATCTAAATCCAGATAATTATTAAGGATCAATCAGAAAAAAATTTGAAACGACTGTTAAAATAAATTGCACATTTAAAATACATTTGTGATGTCCCATATAACGACATAATCATAAATAAAATAATAAAATTGTATAATAGCCAATAGACGGACTATTATAAGGAAATGGCATTGAAAATAAAATAATGGTCGTCATTAAACGAAAAACTGACGGACAGAAATACCGCCAACGTTCTCGGTGGAGGCCTTGACATAACGAAAATATGAATTATTTAACACTTGGTAATTGGTTTAATAACAATAACCTATGAAATCCAGATTAACACGGAGTTTCAAGAAATCGAATTATTTTTAAACGTGGCTTGGTTTATCATAGTTTTTACGATCATATTTTCATACAGCGTCATGACGTGAACTTCATTTAAAAAATTATATTAATATATTGTCTCAAAATCAGTGTCGTAGCCAGCGGGAAATTGATCTCCCTGTGGGGTGAATTATCCAGAAAAGAAACACGGAATCATAAAAACGTAGTTTATTGCAGAAAACGGGTTCCTTATATTTAACAAATTAAAACCATCCGTTTCGCGTTCTTGCTCCATTCTCTACTATTCTGTTCACTTTTTTCCAAATATCCTTGTCAACGTCGACTATACATAACCAGGGTATACATATAAGGCAGTGGCGTAGCCAGAAAATATACTCGGGGGGTGGGCGGGGCATAAAATGCTAGAAAAATGGGACAATTTAATATAAAACGTAAAACCGGTGTTGCAAGTTTAACAGTTAAACAAAAAGTCGGTATACACGAAAAAAACCTAATCCTTACCCAAGCCAGAAAATATGCTCGGGATGGGGGGGGGGGGGGGGGGGGGAGGCTCAGTGGGCGTAAGTAGGACATTTTTTTTTCTAGAGAAAGGGATAGTCGAAACTACATGTATTTCATGATATTGTACCTAGTGAAGAAGGCGGAAAAAATTCACCTAACTACTATCAAATTTCAGAAATTAATTTATTACCCCTCCTCCTCTGCATGGTTGGATTAAATTTGTTTTTGTAAATGTTTTTTTTACTTTTTTTTTTTTGATATTCCTAGCTAGCTCTTTATTAAAAAAAAAAACATTTTTTATATTTGTGGAAAACATGAATATTGGTGTCAATCCAAAATTTTAACCGATGACGTATTGTATATTCATAATAAAGCATTCTCGTTTGTTCACCCACTATTTTATTATAAATTATTATTGACACTTCTTCCATAAAAAAATGCTTAAATTAAAATTTTTACTTTAATTTTTCTCTTTAAAAATAAATACCTTAACGTTATAATTGGGAATTGGGTTATATTTTTGTAGATTTAAAATAGCTCTAAAAAAGGGCAAACGGAACAGACACGGACTATATAATAGAAAAATACTATAAAATATAATTTTTTTTACTCGTTTCCTATAAAATTGCATCATACATCAATAACTAAAACGACATGCGTCCGAAACCTTAATTTCTATACAAAACAGGACTTTTAGAAGGAAGAGTTTAAAAACTAAACGTTTCCTACAAGACCCTTGTAATCTAAGCCAAGAATACATTAAAATTTAAATTAAGAGTCCAATCGTGAGACGAAAAATTAGGTTGCAACTAGACTTTTAGCTCCTAGGCTCAGGAGGGGGGGGGGCTGCAGCCTGGCAGCCCCCCCCTCTCCCTCCTTAAATACGCCCCTGATATAAGGTCATTTAGTCAATGACCTCCCTCGGTATTTTACTTCTTATGTACTTATGTAACTTAATATTTTTAGTTTAAAATCCATCCAATCCACCAACCTTCGTTTATTTCGTGTAATATTACTAATTTAATTACTATTACTTCTAAAATATCCCTCATAAGCTATTGACGTAACGGCGCCAACGACAGCGGAATACCTATTCCGTCTGCCCCCTGCAAAATCGTTAATCCGCAGATTTGGTGACATCCCGCTCAGTGGCGACCTACCAGAATAAACACCTGATAGATAAATTTATGATAGTTTTGTTCACTACAGTAAAATTTGGAGACAACATGACAATACAAGTTTTATGACCTGATGTTGTAAATAGTCGTCCACAATCTAAATTAAGTATTAGTCAAACTAGTAAGGACAATAATATGGAGGTTCTTCGATATTTGGATAATAATATTGAAATTCCATTTACCACCATCTCTAAACGAAACACTTTCTTTTATTTCACAAAATATAAAAGATTAATTTATGTACTAATTAGAATAGATTAAGATATTCACAGCAATTAATTAAAGCGAGATGCCGGTGCCCGAAAAGTAGAACACAAAAATAAACTTACAAATTACTCATTCTTTTTCACCTGGCAGAGAACAAGACAGGTAGCAAGACAAGTAGAAATTTCATTTAAATAAGAGAGTAAAATTTAAAGAAAGTGCAAGAAATTAATAATGTGAGATAGCAGCTAGTCCAGGAGATCACAAGCACAGGCAAAAGGGCACAGTCTAAAACAGGTGTCGGGTGATTCTTTATTGGTGACATTTTGCAAATCAACAAAATCCCGCTAATCGATTTTTCAGGCCCTAAAATCTTCGCACTTCGATTCGCTGGAAATAATTATATTTGCCGCTGAATATGAAACAGGTTTTTACAAAATTGTTTGTGTGGAAAAATGTCATATGTCTAAATTCAATTGTTTTTGAGATGTTGACGTTTAAAATATGCTGTTTTCAAACTTTGACAGGCTGTAGTATTGTTTAGTTGTTTAACCAAAAAAATGGTTTTAAGTTGTAACTTTTAGATAGAGAATAAAAAACAGATAGGGAGGTGAAAACCATTTTTGTCAAAGATGTGCCCTTCCAGTGCTACAGCCTGTCAAAGTCTGAAAATGGCATATTTTAAACGTCAATATCTCAAAAACAATTAAATTTAGACATATTATGACATTTTATTATACAAAATATACGTGGAATTATGTAGGGAATTAGAAAATAACATAATATATAGGGTATTCTATTTAAAATATTGATGTTGCCACCTGTTTCGGGCAGAAGTGGCAACGCCACATTACTGAAAATATTTTAAAACGATAGACCATGGTTGTTTATCTAAGCAACCAAATTTTTGAAGAAAACGTATCACCCGTTTTCCATAAACGTCTAACGTTCCATCCACAGTGAAACACCCTGTATATTAAATTAAATCAAAAACATCGCGCTCCCTTGGCCCGAATCCTGGCCATATTTATTAATGGATTTTTAAATAATAAGATAAAAGCGTGAGAAAGTTATTTTTATTAAAAATTATTTTTAGTAAAAAAAATTTTTTTAATATTTTTTACAATAGAAACTTTAGTCGTTATGTTTAAGGTTTTCATCGGCCTATATACTTTCCTCTGAATTTTTTTTCTGCATGAAAATACCTTTCCCACACCCACACAAATACCACCTTTTTTTCCATTGGTGAAAAAAAAACTCAATAATTAGCTTAGGTTTTTTGTAATTCGTAGTAGAACCGCAATTTAACACAGGAAATTTTAGCGCGATTGAATCCACTTAAGATCAATTTACCTTTCGATGAGACCGTCTTAAATCTCCTTATTTTCATAAATGTTTGCTAAAATTTGGTGACCCTGAGAACCGATCAATGAAACGAAATGAATGATCAATACGGTCACCACCGTATGAGAGTGACCTCAAACGATCAGGAAGAGTTCTCTTTGTTTCGTAGTAACATATTTATATGGAAGTCGTTGTGGAAGGTTAATAATAATAATAATAACAGAAATGCGAAATAAAACACAGAATGCAAGTGTATTAAAATTATATCAATAAAATGCGTAAGTATCGTAGGAAGGAATAGTAGTTTACAACAAGAGTAAATATGATGTCTAGGTATATTGCACGAGAAAATAAATTAAGCACGACGCCGTAGGCGGAGTGCTCAAACTTTCGAGTGCGATATAGACAATCCACTCGAGTTGAACAGTATATTTTTTCTACGATCAAATAACTTACGCACCTTATGCTAAAAAATGTAAAGACAAAGTTTGAAGGCTGCCAAGCTCGAACTCACGACCATTGGATCCAAAGTTCAACGCTCTACCACAGCCCCCTTGAGATAGGGGGGCAATGGCTCTATCGTCTCGACCACAGACCACAGAATCATTTAGGAAATTATTGTAAAACCAATTCGATAATGATGTTACATGAAATGAATTTTCTATGCGCATTCAGCTGGTTGCATTATTGATATGAATGATAGATGCGTAAAGATTTTGTTATATTGAACAAATTAATAACATATTGTACCATATACTTATAAATTAGATAATTTAGTGTCTTGAAAGAGAAGGCGGAGCCTCAGTAAATACAATAAACTGTGATTGATCAATACTTTTAAGAATGCCACAGAGAAATCTAATTTTTATAACAATGTAGTCAACTAATGGGAAGTTTCCGGATTCGTGAGAACAAAGCACAGAGGAATGATAGGTCGGCGCTGTCTCCAAAGAGACATTTTTACGCACAGTGTTATAGATATTCGTAGGATATTTTTTAGGATCACTTGTAGTTAGTATTGTGTACATTCGTGAAATTTTTCTATAAAAAAAATAATTTTATTTTTAAAGGTTGCAACACTGTGCAGCACTGTTATGAAATTTTGCCGTACAGTTAACTGAAATAGCCTACTTTTCTCGTTACTTAAGGAAATAGCAAATTTCCATGTGGGAGTATAGAAAAAGAAGTATTTTACAATAAGGTAAACATTTTTAGGCAAGCATAGAAAGTCCAACTGAATGAAGTAAGCATTTAATTGTTTTTAAATCTGTAGTCTGTACCATTTTTTTGAAAAAAAGTAATGTCAACATAGCCTATTTTAGTTCCAACACTGACGATCAATGACCTAGACAAAATTATGTACATTTGGCCATGAGATGAGGACGTCCAATGTTCACAGAATAAGAATTAGCGGACTGTAGTAATTTTTTTTTTTTTTTTATGATAAAACACCTGCACTGTAGGAAAAATCCTTTAAGGCGCTCTGGGAGCGGTGCGAGTGCGAAAAAGGCGATTAACGTTGGTCTTGAAACGTTGAAGATTGTATTCATTGGAAAACACGACCTTAGGAAGATCATTTCACAAAGATGACGTTCTCCAGATGAAAGAATTCTTGAACAATGAAGTTCGAGGAGTACTAAGCTGAACAACATATGGATGAGCGGCAGCGGTTCGCCGTGTATTTCTGTTTTGCATTGCTCTAGGTGGAATCAAGTGGGTAATGTCAGTCGAACACCTGCCATGGAAATATCTGTAAAAGAGAGCCAAATCACCAACCTGTCTTCGATGCTCCAGGCTATCGAGGGTCTTGGTCAGCTCGGGGTCGCCGATCAGACGAACGGCTCTCCTTTGAATGGAATCCAGTAGCCGAAGGGTGTGCTTGGGTGCAGAGCTCCAGACATGAGAGCAATATTCTAATGATGGTCGAATCTGGGCTTTGTAGAGTGTCAAAAGTTGATGAGGTGTGTACAACCTTTTGGTGCGGAAAAGTACACCAAGTTTCTGTGCAGCTGCCCTGGCAATTGCGGCAACGTGATCATGCCAAGACATATTACCTCCCAGATTAACCCCCAACAAATTAATAGACGGTGCCAGGGGAATTGCGTGTCCTGCCATGACTATATCCGGTTCTGAAATGTTAACCTTTTTGGAGAAGACTGCTGCCTGGGTTTTCTTAGCATTAAATTCGACTTGGTTACTGTCACCCCAAGCCAAAATTTCTTCCAGGTCATTGTTGAGGCGCAATACTTCATGCTGCCTGCGAAGATGTGCGTCGGCAGCGGATGTTTGGGGAGTCAAGGTAAAAGATGAGACAAGTGTGCTGTCATCAGCAAAGCTATAAATTGGATTTTGGGTTTTCACTAGAAGGTCGTTAATATACAGTAAAAAGAGGGTAGGCGACAATATGGACCCTTGAGGAACACCGGCATTGATGGTGAAGGTGTCTGAGAGAAACCCGTCAATCGCCACTTGCAGAGAACGGTTCTTAAGGAAGCTGGTTAACCATAAACAAAATCCATTAGGCATACCGTAGGATCGCAATTTACTTAGAAGCCCATCGTGCCAAACACGATCAAAAGCCCTAGAGATGTCCAGTGCAACAGCCCGGGATTCTCCATGATGTTCGATGGTGTTGCTCCAAAGATGGGTGACATATGCCAGAAGGTCACCTGTTGATCTGGACTTACGAAAACCGTATTGATGGTCGCTGATAATGTTAAGCCCTTCCAGATACTTTAGAAGTTGTTGGTTAATAAAGGGTTTATAATCGCAACACAATATTGCCAACCTGCGCAGGTGATAACAAATATCTATGTGGATGTGGGGAAGATATTAGATAATATAAAATAGATTAATGAGTTGCTTTATCATACCCATTCAGTTAGGCAAGTAAAAAATGAATGTTATTTTAGGCAGATTACAGTTGACCACGCCCTTTGAATTTCAATATTTAAAGAACGACGGATCAGTGCAAAAATGTGGCAACCGTTCTTGGAGACGAACTAATGTTTGTCTCCATTTTCGATCGATTTCAGACACAAGATATTGTATTATTTTATGCAATAAAAGACGGCGCGTTCCGAAGTTACGTCGTTTCTTATGTAGCGAATGAATCATAGGGCGCCTATCTATTTGGCTTTCTTTAAATGTTGAAATTCAAAGCCACGACTATAATACGCATTCAAATCAACAAGACTGATTAATTGGCACAGAAGTCCTTTCTTTTTAAAGGCACTTTTCACACCGTTTTGACTTTCTTAATGACGTTCCTAAATTAACAACACAATCCACAATCTCTTATCAAGGGCCCTAACTCTTCTCGCTCCTTGCCACATAATGTGTACTACGTAAACCTAAACCATTTCTGTAATGTATTATTTGTGTAAGCAAAAATTGTCGCAAATCGATTAAAACACAAAACTGCGTTGCTTAAGCCAAATTCTGTATTTAATTTCTTAATTTGTTACTTCTGGTTTTGTTAACTGAATAATTTAAATTTCGTACGATCTTGAACTTAAACTAAACCTTGAGATTTTTAATTCGACCTTCGTCACTTGTGATCTACGAACGAATTTTAAATTATATAATTGGCATAACAATATATCTCCATATAAATGCAAATTAAATTTTAAAAAACAATGAGGAAACATAAGATAAAATAATAAGAATTTACCGCTAGTTAGCGCTGGGACATAGATTCGGACTATTGTATTTGTGACATTGTTACGTAAGTCTTCCTTCGAAACAAACCCTACGCAACCTAAGTTTTGGTCCATCCGGAAATAATCCTACCCAGTGGCGGCTCGTGATATTTATCGTAGGGTGTGCGCAGCAGGCAAAAAGCGCCGCAGGCGAAAATTTTTCAAGGTGCCACGCCCCTTTTCATCTTTGCATCGAATTTCTTTGTGCTTTTTATTCAAAAAAATAAAAAAACGCAGTTTTTAAATGGGATTTAAATTTTCTTTGTTTTAGCACCAAATTTATTTTTTATTTTTTAAAAATTTCCTTTGGAAATCGAATGTCGAAAATTTATTTATAATGTCCTCTACAGAATTTTGGTCCATAACTATATCACTTCGTGTGACACAATCCAAACTACTAGCCATTATTAATTTAAAAACAACACAAAAACATCCACAACACCGTCAATAAACTCCAAACTTAAAAACAACACAAAAACATCCACAACACCGTCAATAAACTCCAAACTTATCTAATCGCGTCAAAAACTCATAAAACAATCATATTAAATTATTGAAGTGTGTATTTAGATAGCGCACGGCGACGCCCTCTCATCGGGCGATTAACCGAATATTCCCGATCAATCCGCATAAGGAAAATCGCACGAAAATCCATCCATAAGAGCGCCGAACGAATACACACTACACAGACAGCACACAGCCGGTGAGTCTGCCCACGCGCTCGGGTCGCACTTGAAGTCTTACGCCTTCGCCATTGTTATATTATACAAGTTCTTTATTTTAGTTTTCTAAATATTTTTTTAAATAAGTATAAATTTTATTTTTGCTGGTGCTTGACTTTCTTAGGCAGTGCGCGCGCACGAGCGCACTTGTTGACGAGCCGCCCCTTAGGATTCCTACCCAACTTGGAGCCTACCCTACACTTGGAATAAGCCCTCCTACTTAGCCCGAAACCTTCTCCAAACACACCCGACTGCATTCGCCTAATAAAATGGCTGTTTTGTTTACTTTAAGCCTTAAAAGTTGTAGGGCGTATGAAGGGTTAGTATTTTTTTAGAAGTCACTTCTGAGAGTAGGAAGATTTTTATGGTCGGAATCGTTCTTCTTTTTTTATTTTTTTGTCCCCCCCCCCCCCCTTAGGAAAATCCTGGATCAGCCGCTGTCCCTGAAAGAAACTAAACGCACCTTAATCAACCTGAAATCATTACCTCGGTCAGGCAGGAACTCTACCCAACCTGAGATGGAGAAAAACCCAGAAAATCATTGAATTCAAACCAGCAAACAAATCAAAATTATTAGGATAAACCTTCGAAAATTCACAAGACATATTATGTAGTACATACAGTTAAAGAACATTCTTACTATTTTTAGTTTTAATTTCCGCTTCTGGTTGTTCTCGCTAAACGTAATACTTTACACTTTGTGTGATCTTGAACTTAAACCAAACCTTGATTTTTTATTACGACCTTCCCCTTGTGATCTATAAAAGAATATTAATTTTTTTGGACAATCATTTATAACAATATTTATTTTACACTACTAACACATTATTATGCAAATTAATATATATAAAAAAAAAACAGGAAACGAATTTATCAGGATATTTTGTTTTAAAAATATTAAATAAATTTTTATTGGTGAGATTGGATGAACTGTCAAAAAGAGCCTGTCACTTGTAATTTCTGGATTGGTATTTCATTTTTCAAATAATTTTAAAAATAGACGAATAGGACAAAGATCTTTGTTAGTGTTGTTTTTTACCAACCATTTGCTACTGGCCAAGGCTTTTGCACCTCCTTGTGTAGTCTTTGAAAATATGGGATTGTATTCGATACGTCCCGTAAATTCTTCATTTAGGTCTAATTCTTGGTGGAAATAATGTACTTTGCAGTTCACTGCTTCGTTGCCTCGCCACGCAAGTTCAAAAGAAAATAAGTGAAATATTTTTTTCTGTAGGCCGTCTGGGGTGTCTTCGTCATGAATTTTTATCATTTCCAATAATTCTTGTGTTGTAAGGGCTTTCGAACTTGTTTTTCTTTTTTCTTGGTTACCTTGAAGTTGTTTTCGTTTTAAGTCCTTTGCCAACCGGGCTGATTTAAAAAGAATGTCGGTAAATGGGTCTATTTTTATATTAAATTCTTGATAATACTTTTCTTGTAGCATCTGCGCCGTGGTATTCCATAATAATATGCTTTTGATACTTGACTCTTTGTAGTCCTCTCCATTTAGTTTTTTCATGTTGTAAGCATAATCTTCCATAATTTTTGCTAATTCTTCGGCTGGAGTATGCTTTTCAAGCTTATAATCTCTTATCAATAAGAACTGCGAAAACTGTCGCCAAATGGAAGTTTTGGAGATACGCGTATTTGGAGGTATATTCTCCGACACTGCCTTTTTAATTTCTGTAATGGACTGTATTCCAAATCTGTTTTTTTCTTCAGAAACACTCATTTTTGAACTAAAATAATTTGACGTTTGTTAACAAGAAATAATACAATGACATTTTAAATAATTAACAGAACCATGGTAACAAAACTTCTTTCAATCAAAAATTAAAATTTTGCCGCGGCAAAAATCACATGTGAATTTTGTCCAGGTACGTGCAGGTAGTAATTTTGCCAGTAGAAGACCGGCCGTTGCTATGACATTTTGCCAGTGTAAAACACTCTAGTTAAATAGTCAGTTAAATCAGTATTATGCCAACGTTTCCCCGGTTTTAGATGATACAAGTAACATTGGTCATGTTACAGATACCAATTTTTTTATTAAAGGGGGGGGGGGAGAAATAATACTCTACGTCAACTTTCACTAAGATATATTCAGTAAGGAATTTTAAACTGTTCTACATGTTTCGAACGTATACACGTTCATCTTCAGGAGAAGTATATTTGTATATTATATGAAATTGTGAGTGACACCCTCATAGAGCTTTTGAGGAAGTTAGGTTGTTGAATAAAGTGATGTTTCCATAAAGGTAGGGGAGAAAAAAAATACCACCCGGTTCTAAAGATAAATATGGGAGTTAAATGATAATTTAGGGTGATGAACTGAAAAACGTTTTGTGAGAATGATATAGAAAAAGAGCAGCAACTTAAGTGGTAGGGTATATTGTTGAAAAACTATTGTTAAATGGGGAAAATGAAAGATAAGTGTGTTGGCAACAAACTTATTCATATCTTTAGAACCTGGTGGTACTTTTTTCTCCCCTACTTCTATGGAAGCATCACTTTATTCAACAACCTAACTTCCTCAAAAGCTCTATTCAAATTAATTTTTTTATTTTTAAAACTTATTTAAAATACATACCTAGTAACATAATTGGTAAAAACTGTATAAACTACATGAAACTTTTCTTTAATTTATATTTCTTTAATCAATATTTATTTATAACACTCGAGAAACAACTGAAAAACAAAAAAAATGCAATGGTGCCCAAGTAATTCCGGGATGCCCCTAGAATCTTGAAAAAAATTGGTCGGGGCTTTGCCTGCGTCTTTAATTTAGACTACACTTGTGGATTATTTATTTGCATCTTTGAAATAGGGACACGGTTTAAAAAATAAACTTAATTTATAAAAAATAGTTTTTTTTGCAACAATTGCAGAACACCTTTAAATTTTTACCAGGAGCTGCCACTGTAATATTCATATATTATTAATTATTATAAATACATACTACTAAACAGTAGAATTTATTAGTTTTTGCGAGGACTAAGACTGGAAAACAAATAAAATAATTCAACAAACAGCGCATAAATTAACAAAAGACCGTTAAAATGTAAAAGCACGCGGATATTGTTACAATTGTGTAATAAGTAAGGTTAAATGAGAATAAGGGAAGCATGAATTTTATCAACCACAAGGTCGTTTTAGGATTTATTTTTGTATACGAGGTGTTCTCGGATCATTCATTTGTTCTACAGCTTTAAACTTTCAATCTGGAGAAGGAGATTGAGTTTTGGGAAAAAAAAAACAAGAGAAACAGCGTGCGGTTGCAAACTTTTAGATGATTTTGAAAAATAAAAAAAACTATTTAAGTAAAACCGTGTATCTTGATTAAACAGATAACACAAGGAAATAGAGGTACTTTTAAAAAACAACATTGCAAGTGTAGAGGTCAGGTGGAAGGAAACCTTTTACTTATACCCTTGGGTTGTTTTTCTTGAGCCATAACAAATTATCATATAAGAAATATGATCGACCTAGTCAAGGATACAAAATAACTTATAAAATGCATACTTATGTATATCATGTTCTATATTATTATTGTTCTTTGATATCAAGACTACATAAAAATATTCTATAATAATACCAGACAAACAAGGATTAGGATAAGAATGTTGGACTCTATTACCCAGTGCAAAAAAAGGCACATTAACGATACAATAATACCATTAAAAGAGGGGATCAATCGGAACGCGGGATGAAGCGGATAAAATAGAGAGGATACTATGTAAAGTGCTTAAGTTAAGCCACAGTTTGTCAGGTCAGAACTTAACCGATTTTGTTCTCACCTCTAAAATGCTATTTCCAGGCTTAAATGGCTTAAATTCATGCACACTCAACCTGCGTGCCATTTCATCACAAAATATAGTAAGATTATTTAATTTTTTAGTTTTTTCTTATTTAGAGTATTCCACAAGATTATTTTATTCAAATTATTTGCGCTCCTACATCTTGGCACGTGGGGTAGTTGCCCTTATCGCCCGACTCTAGCGCCCCCCTTGCAGACATGCTTTTACCACTCACAGCTAGCATTTTTTCATAATTTATTTGTGAAATGAATTAAAAAAGTATAACAAAATAAACTTCTTACATAGGGGGGTTCGTGTATTGTTTGGAGGCTTCAGCAGAATCGCGGTCCTAGTTCTAGTTTGCCGTCACACATTTTAAGAGTCCGTTTTTTGTTAAATTAGAATATGACGTGTAAGTACTCCATTATATTTTAATATTTTTTTTCCTTAACAAAAATAAACTCTCTCTTTCCAAAAGTAAGTGTCTCGGCATTTAATTGACCCACATTCCACCATACAATCTTTGCTTTTTTTATATTGTTGTATTTAATATCGCTGAAATGTTAAATATGCAATGCGTAAAAATAATGCAGAGTTCATAGACCCACTTTCTGTTATTCTATCACCAGTTACTATCACTTTCTTTTGAATTCTTAGTCGAGGAGCTTTAATTAATATTTTTATCCATAAAAATCTATAATTATACTTGATATATAAATAATTACTAAAATAACTCGTTAATGCCTAGAAAAAATCTAGGCACAAGCCAAGTCCCAGCAATAATCACCTTCCGGGTGCATATATCAAATAAGGGGGGGGGGGGGGGGTGTAGTTAGTCCCCACGCCTTAAAAAACATGCGAAGAGTTCGTGTACCTAACCAGAAAAAAAATTTCACAGGATCAGAAACAGTGGTTGCTCCAGCAAAATTGTAATAGATGCAGTGTGCATTATATTTAAATGGGAAACTCCTTTGGGTTCTAGAAAATGACTCAATTCTCTTTCTTGTTAAAAAGCTGGGTATAAGGACCCCTAAGTACGACCATGGGAAAGGACTTCTCAAATGAGAGAGCGAGCGACGGTAAAAGCTTCTCGAGTGAAAGAGAAAACAATATCGATTTTTATACTAATGTGTAACGAACTCCTATGGTAGCTGCGTCAAAAAAACAAATGGTGAATTTTCTCACTAATAATAGAAAAGCGACATTTAAATATCTATTTCTGCATGATATTTTCATATTAGGATTTACGGATTTGAAATATATTCCACAAAACCTTGCATAACGTTTATCTTTTGGCAGTGCATGACATAATAGTGACATTTTGCAAAACAACAAAACCCCGCTAAACGATATTTCACAAGTGATTTTCTCGGAATCCACACAAACAATTTTGTAAAAACCTGTTTCATATTCAGCGGCTAATATAATTCTTTCCACCGAATCGACAATCCAGTTTCATGCATTAGCCAGTGCTGAGGTTTTAGCGCCTGAAAAATCGATTAAGTAGCGGGATTTTGTTGATAGGCAAATGTCACCAATTTCATAATTTACCTTAAAAATATCTCTCCTCTGCTTTTTATCTCGCTTAATATACCAGAGGAGATATAACATGGTCAGGGAAGACGTGGTTCTTACTTTACCCTAATGGGTTTTATCACTAAATTTTGATTTTGGTTGTAGTGACCTATAAAGAAGTAAAAACTGAAATTTTCTGTATTTGTCCATTTTGATATTTTCGAGCCATCACTGACAAAAAAAAATAAATAAAAAAATTATTAGAACAAAAACACAGATTTTATCAAATATACGTCATGAAAACGGCAGCTTGACAATGTTGCCAAGGTTCTCTAAAATTTTTATATTTTAATGACAGTCTGAAAAGTAATCTAATAGAAATAATTGTCCCAAACGGACAAAAACACATACATGACAAGTGAAAGATCGATAACGATGCTCACTGTACATTTTTATCAGATCGACGTCATTGACTAACGCGTCAGTTTTAGCAATTTTAAAATTGGTCGAATTTGTGCATGTTTTCAATCAGCTGTAAAAATTCATGCCCGAGCAACAGTTTTATTGATGGTAAACTTCCATTATAGCACCGACATAAGATTTAATTACCAAATCTATCAAAATGTAAGAATAGTGAAAGAGCCCATTCTATAGGTTCAATTTTTGTAATGGTCTGACAGATCTATTTATTTGGGTAGATATTCGCGTGAAACTATCCATTGTACGTCAATGTAATAAGAAGGGTCAAATGAAAAACATATTTCCACATTGAAAACGTAAATAGCCTGTTGGGAAAAATAAGTCTATCTTTACTTAATTAATTACTAAATTACATTAGAGTCAACCTTCACCTTGATTTCTGTTTACGATAATTGTTAAGTGAAAATGGCGCAATAAACATCAACATACCACTTTATTATTTGCGTTTAGGAAAAATTAGAGATCCAATTACTGCCAGTTATTGTTTTTGTAGAAATATGTTTTGTATCAATGTTAAAGCAATTATTTATTTCCCCTTTTTTGTTGGGAAAAACATTTTTATTTTTCCTGTTGTCAAAATTTCTTTTTGTGATGCTTTTTTATTACTTTGTTAAATAAAAAGTGCCATATTATACAAAATGTGGTAAGTGCCACTTTTTAGTAAATTCAGGGTTTGAGCTAAATTGATAGTATGTGCCATACTTTACTAGCACAATAAAAATAATATAAACTTTTTCAATTTGCACATACCTTGCACATGGCACACTTCAAATATAGCTTTAAAGTTATATCAGGCATAAACTAAAGCATAAATGGGTTAAACTGAGAACGGAGGCTCAAGGCTGTGACGTAAATGTCGAGGAGCGAAGTGACTTTAGACGGGTATTCGCCTTCGCTGAATGTTTATTAAAGGAAACGTTTGACATAACCCGTTACAGATTTGGATATCATCCAAAATATGAGCGGTAATATTATTACATTTGATTGTTTCTCTTGGTTTAATTTCTCTAGGTATTTGGCCACTTTTTTTTGTTAAAACTAATATTGATAAAAAAACAAATTACGAATGATGGATTTAAGGGCATCCAACTTTTTTGTTTTTTTGATGGATTTTTAGAATTTTTTTAAATTCGGACTCTGGAGTATCAGAAAGTTCTTTTTTACTTAGAAATAAACGGAAAAAAGTAAGTAATTTTAACATTTCCGTATTGAATGAGTGGTAAAGATAAAATGCGGCCAAAATAAACCTAGTGGGCAAGTTCTATAATGGCATTTCAGTTCAGCGAAAGGTTGAATGTCCAAAAGCTCAGCTTCAGGGGATGGTGAAACCAGTGGCATATTTAGGGGGGGGGGGGGGATTGAGGATTGAGACGTGATGAGCGCTATCATCACGAGGCAAAAAGTAGGCATCCATCCCCAGTGACCATTTCACACCTGTTTTATGACGCGAACGCTGATAATTCGTTCAATTTTTGAATTTTTGACAAATTTTAGTGGTGGCTCCAAAAAATATCGCTTTTATGGCTGACACCCCCTTCCGCCCTGAGCTTCAAAAAATGGGTGTTTTGTTTACTTTGAGTCATAAAAATTAAAGGGTCTTTTTTTAGAAGTCACTTTTGAGAGTAGGAAGCACAATCCTGGATCCGTCACTGTGGTAAATGACATTTCCTCCCAATCCTCCCTCTTGATCCTTGAAAAATTTAATTTATTTTGGTTAATTTATTTTACGTATTTTTTCAACTAGTTATAAAAGAGTCTTCCCCAAGAAAATGCCCCCGTGCGTCGCTATCTCTTCTCCAGGCCATTGCTCGCTCTCCTACGGCTTGTGCTCTCAAACTACCCATTCATAAAAAAACACTTAATACATAAATACCGAACCTAATTTTGATTCTCGATTTTCCGCCATGTAATAAATAACCTGTTCGTTCATTTTCCAATTTGGCAACCCCCATCCCCAAATTCTACATCATTCCATTATTTCGTAACCGAGCGCGCGACCTTTCCCTGACCTGCGGGCCTTGGCAATGACGCTGCTCCGTTAGACCCGCCTCCCGATCGATACCCCCTGTTCGGGAAGATGAAGGGGGGGGGGGAGCAAGAAGGCGGGCATGTCGCCCTTGACCTCAGCTGCACCCAATTTATTTAGCTGCAGCTGCACGACCCTGGGACGATACAACGTTGCCAGGATAATTAAGGGGGAGGATGGGGGAGTTTAATTTGGTGGGTAAAGAACGGGGGATTTTTGTATCCCGTGTCAATATTCTAAAATTGTATGATCTTCTATTTATATAAGTGGGTTAATCTGAGGTAAAGTAAGATTCGTGCTCTGATTATGTTTTCTTGTGTGAAACAGATTTAGAAATTTTGAAAATTGATTGGATACGATTTAAAAGAGCATGGGTTTGTCGTTAGAGAGCCCATAAACTTGAATTTTTTTAGTACTCTAGGTCATCATAGGTTAGTTTTGTTTATCAAAACATGACAAGGAGTTGAGATTAAATATTTTGAGGTTAGTTTTGCTTGTCAATTTATGACACGTTAACATCGGGTAGTGTGTGTTGTAGCAACAGGCGGCGAACTACATAATATGTGAAATATGTCATCTACGCAGTAAACATCACATTTTATTTTGTTTTATGAACTGACCTGTATTATCTTCTTAGCTCTAAAATATGTCGTATTTGCCCATTCAACAGCTCCACTGTCGCTTTGGACAATCTAAATCTTTGTAAAAAGGATTTGTCATCCCAATATCTTATATGATTGGTTCTTTCGCGATATATTTGAGGTCTTCTTTCAATATCTACAATATTCAAGAAGTCTTCCTCTTCATCGCTGATAATTTCCTCAAATATATCGCGAATATCATCTAGAAAATCCATGATAAGAAGGAAAACAACCAAAAAATTACCTATTTAAGTTATGACCATGCTGACAAATTTGGAGTTTAAACCTTGGGGTATGGCTTAACTAGTACTTCATCCTTCATCTACAGGTTAGGGTTAAACTTAGGTTTAAGCAGTTTGAAGATAACCATAGATTGTAAAAGGGATTTTTTTTGAAATAATCCATGGTTTATAGTTAACTTTACATTGTAAAAGCGGCCCTTTTACTCACTCTTCCTTAAATTATGGAAGGCCATGGGTTTTGATATTGTATAGACGGAATCCTAAAAAGATATTTAGAATCAATTTGAACAACTAGAACAGTTAATACATCAAATTTATACAAATTAAAGCACACTTAAAAATCTTGGATATAGGACCACCCTGGCAACACTGTATCAACGCTGCTGTTGACAGGGACTGGATATATATCCAGGCTCTGATAATACAATCGGATCCACTGATGGATGGTGATTGGACAGAACTTGAGAAATGTAATCAAGTTTAACTAGGCTTACTGCTAAAATATGCATTTTAGACCGACGCGTATACATGAATGACCTAATGTATTAAAATTGCTAGTACACTCGTACTTTTTGTTAAACAAATCACTTGTCAACCCGTTTTTCCAAATATTTCCGGAAAATTTAGAGGCACTCGTGGTATTACCCCCGAAAAAAAATTTTTAACTCGTACTTTACAGAATAATAATCTACAACAAAATTGAAACTATAAGATCCAAATTTTAAGCCTCTTCAGGAAATGACGTTAAAAAATGTTTTCTCCACTAGGGCGCGGGGAATCAGCGGCGGCGCCAGGGTGGGCCCTAGCCCACCCTCAAAACATGGGTGCCCACTCAAAATTGAGGGATTCGGTTTTGTAATGGAATTTCCATGGGGGGTTGACTATGATGAGAAATAGTGGTATTATAGAAGGATGGAAAATAATGTAATACATAAAGAGAACGATGATGACCTTTTTTTGGTCAGTTTGGACAAGAGGAGTTATGGCGTTATAGAGCTTGAGGGAGACGGCGACCTTTTTTTTAGAAAGTGATTTGGGTAGTGCCCATCCAAAAATCCTGGCGACGTCACTGCAGGGAGTGGATAGATAGCTGCATCCCCTGGATGCTGCAATGGAACAGAAAATAAGGAAATTGTGATTTCTAACAACGGAAATAATTTGTCACGTAGCAACAATTGATGTTAATTAAATAATCCAACAAAATGATGCGTTTCGGCCGAACGATGACGATGCCTCTAACTATAAAACTCCCACAGATAGTAAACTTTTACATAGAAATGCGTTTTTGATTGGCAATTAGCATTTCTGGAAAATTGTAATTTTGTAAAAGCATCATAATTAATTATTGCTTTTACGTAACCTACGAATTAAGTGCCTCTCAACTGAAGTGGTCTTAAGCCCAGCTTATCGGACTTTTTACTTGAAGATACGTAGTTTTATACAGGGTGTTATGGAAATAATAATAATAGGAAATTAAATTATTTCTTATTAATGTCTATAACAAAACACAATATTTTTACTTATTTAGTTTGTTGGGGGCCGGCATGCATTGGAAGTGTCCAACATCGACATTAGATGTCGCTGCGTAAGGGTGTATGCAACTTATTGCTATTCAAATAGCTGCACCACTGTTTCGTTCTTTAGATACTAGCCTAACTGATGAGCAATGATATGACGAAACGCGTTTAAGGATGGATCTAACGAAATGAAAGGAATCTTATTTGTTCTGAATTATTAAAATTTTGTAACTTGATTGTAGATCTAGTCGTTTAAAAAAAAGTATGGTGTGTTTCTCTATGGAGAGAGCATTTAAGGATTTAAGCAGTCACAGATTTAAGACCAATATTTTTAATTTTTCTCCAAGACTAGCAGCTCCATGCGAAGTTATATCTATGTATAATGTATATATTAAATTTGACCAAAAACTTTGAATTCTCTTGGCCAGAATCCTGGACATGTTTATTAATGGAATTTAAAAAACTTTTTGACTGTCTGAAATTATTTTTATTAAAAAAAAATAATATTTCATATTTTTTTTGTCCTTCTAATTATTTTTAGGAGTTTCATTGACTTAATATCTTTTTCTTCGATTTTTTTTTTGCATAAAAATAACATTCCCAAGCCCAAATAGAGACAACCTTTTAATTGGTGAAAAAAATTGCTTACTCGATCATTTTCTTAGTTTTTTTGTAATTGGAGCCAAAAAGAACTGCAATTTACCACGGCAAATTTTACCACTGTCGCATTCTCTTAAATAAGTATAATTTGTCAATTAATCAATTCTACAACACCCTGTTATAAGTCCTTGCTTAAAAGCCTTCCTTGCCAGCGTGAAACACGGTATCGTTTCCTGGCTTGTCTAATTGCAAATTTAATAAAATAATGTTACTAAGGGGTTCACAAGAAGTTCTAGTTTGGCGGATGATACCGTATTTTTCCTAACAAATTGTATTTTAAAGGTTCAATTATACAGGGTGATTCCTAAGTTGATACTTCTTTTTTAGCTGTGTATAGAAGGCATTAAAATAAACAACTTTTTCAAATACCTTTTTTCAAAAAACTCAAAAATAGGCGAGATACAGAAGTAAAAAATCTAAGTGCGGGCCTGGTCATCAAAACATAGCCTGCTATACTTTATGCAGATGCGGATTATAGTACAAGCCGAACAAGCCTAGGCCTGTAGCGCCAAATCTGAAAGGGGCGCCACACGCCATGTATATTATTTTGCCGCAGATTAAGCTTTACGGTTATTTAAACCCCAAAAAGGGTGTGACACCCAAAAAATTTTCGCCTGCAGCGCAAAAATGCGCCTTGGGCGCAATTCCCTTTCGCCCCCCCCCCCCCCCCCCCACACACTAGAACAAATCCTAAATTCGCCACTGTAGAAGGGGGGCGCAAAAATATCCCAGGGCTTCGGCCGCTTCCAAGTGTTAATACGCCTCTGACTTTATGTTGTTTTTGTCTTATTAGTCATGCAATTTACGGGTCGGTGGTCAGTCATTTATTTGGCAATCCGCTTCGGTGTGTTTTCCTAAAGCAAGTTAATTTTAAATTGGTGACACGTGAAAATGGTAAAATTTGAAAACAGCGAACTAGTAGATATAGGGCTAATTTAAGGTGAGTGTCGTCAATACGCAGTGGATAGGTATTTTTTACCTGTTTGTATCCCTGTTGGCACCAATAAATAAATAAATAAAACGCTTTCCCTTGCGGGCTCATCCTACACCCAGAAGTTTTCTTAATGTTATTCAACAGGCAAGTTAGATAGGACCGTATTTGATCCAGAGTGTAATAAATGAATGTAAGTAACATTTACCTTATTTTTGAGTTTTTTCAAAATGTTGTTTATATTATTGCCTTCTATACACAGCTAAAACAGAAGTATCAACTTATGATCACTTAAGTTCAAATTATATCATGCGCCATGCAGAACATAAAAATAGAAATATTGCGGCTATTTATGTTAATTTCCTATTTTCCATTAAAATTACAAACGATGTCCCGATATTATCTTAAAAATCTCCAATTAACTCTCGTGAAATTCGTTTTTATAATATTTTATATATAAAAAAACATTTTATTGCCATTGCCAGACACCGGTACAATATGCGGCGATGTGGTGGAAATGCACTATTTGTTCGTGATGATTCATCGACTACTGTTTGCTCTTAAATCCTTAAAATAATATCCATGCACGTGGGGGTTAAAACTATATAAAAAAACAACCATTATCTCCACACGCAAATGAAAAATCTAATGCAGACATTTAAATGCTCAAACATTATAATGTGCATTTTTATGAGGTGCTTATTTGAAATTTAAAACGGCTTCGCTGGTCAGTAGCGCGGGTCATGCCATGGCCATGACGTTTTGACGTCACTCGTTATCTAGAATGTAAGTTTATAAATACTTATTCTACTGCATCAAGCTAGGCCTACTAGATCGCTATAGTCCGGAATAAATCGAATACCATTTTATAATATCGATTGGATTCTTGCGGTCCATCTTAAGCATTCAAATATTTTGGAAATTATCGACGAAAAATAGAAGAAGCGCCACTAGCATAAGATGAAAATCGAACAATCCATTTACTATTTTTACTCTACGAATATATGGTAAGGGTCAGTGGCGTATTAAGGGGGGGGGGGGGGGGGGGCTGTCGGGCCGCAGCCCCTCCCCCCCAGCCTAGGAGCTCGGGTCTAAAAGTTAATTGCAAACTAATTTTTCGTCTCACGCTTGGACTCTTAATTTAAATTTTTCAATAATGTATTCTTGGCTTAGATTACAAAGGTCTTGTAGGAATCGTTTAGTTTTTAAACTTTTCCTTCTATAAGTCCTGTTTTATATAGAGATTACGGTTTCGGACGCATATCGTTTTAGTTATTGATTTATGATGCAATTTTATAGGAAAACGAGTAAAAAGAATAATATTTTATAGAATTTTTCTATTATATACTTGTCTGTTCCCTTTTTTAGAGCTATTTTAAATCGACAAAAATGTATCCCAATGCAACAAAATATTTTTATGACAAAAACAAAAAACAATTAGGTATTTATTTTTATAGAGAAAAATTAAAGTAAAATTTTTAATTGAAACATTTTTTATGGAAGAAGTGTGATAATTTATAATAAAAAAATAGTGCGGGAGAAACGAGAATGCTTTATTATGAATATACAAAACGGCACTTAAGAAGGAGCATTTTAAAACCTAAGCATTTGCACCAAAAACTGCTTTTAGATCAACGGTCCTAAAATACAAGATTTCTGAAAAAATCATCAATTTTGGCGTGGTAGGCGATATTTACTTTATTTTTAATCATGAAAAACCGAGCCCGAAAAACGGTGGTTAGAGTCATACATGCGTCTTACCTTAAAATTTTGGATTGGCACTAATATTCATATTTTTCACAAATATAAAAAATGTTTATTTTTAATAAAGAGCCAACTTTATAGTTATTATAGAATTATTCTTTGAAGTATAGTTTTATTATTACAATAAAGTGCATTCTCTTGATAGAATAAAGTGCTATATTTATACTACTAGCAATTTGCAGTTGTTACTGATTTAAATTGACTGCCCGGCGAAGTCATTAAAATTTATTGGTAATTATTTTCGTTGCCGGGAGCCGAATATTCGGAAAATGTTCACTTTTGTTCTATGGGTTTTGCTAGTTCATTATTAGAACGTATATTTTGTTATTACAATACTTTATTAATAAGATTGAAATTTTGTAGTTTGACCCTTAATTTTGATTATCCTTTAAACTTAAAATATTATTGAATACATTTACTACATATTTGTAGTCACCTATAAATACAAATATATACTACTACTCGTCTGGAAGACCTTTCTGGGTCCTAACCATGGATTCAAAAGTCTTATCGCTACCTTAGCGAGTAAGTATGTCTGTCTGCAAAAACTTCGTTTTGCGCAATCGCCTGAAATAACAAATTATTAAAATGTATCGACATAGTAGGCCTTGATTTCCAAGCCGTTATTCACGGTCGCGGGCAGCGGCCTTGACCTTGCACGGAGCCGCGACTGGCGGAGCTG
The DNA here is from genome assembly GCA_935413205.1 of Polydrusus cervinus. Classification (NCBI taxonomy): domain Eukaryota; kingdom Metazoa; phylum Arthropoda; class Insecta; order Coleoptera; family Curculionidae; genus Polydrusus; species Polydrusus cervinus. The sequence goes on along the minus strand of OW284512.1, from coordinate 79,151,570 downwards.
CATCGATTTGCACCGAGAGAGGTGACCCCTGCCGATCTAGGTGCTATGGCATGGCCCAGTTTTGCCACGTTTGTTCGTATACGCTCACTTGTTACTGGCTGCGTTTGTTCACGGTTTTTATTGCCATTGATTGGTTTTTTTTTTTGTTAATTTGATAGCAATTGTTCTTTCTTAAAATATTTAATTAAACCAAAAACATTGCGTTCTCTTGGCCGTGGCATGAACCTGGCTAGGTTTATTTTACAATTTTTTTAATTTTCTAAATATTGGAGCAAGTCAAAAAGTTAATTTTATTAAAAAAAATAATTTTAAAAATTTTTACAATACGACGAACTTTAGTACCTAAGTATTCTTAGGGTTTTCAATGGCCTTTGTCGCTTTCTTTGATTTTTTTTCTGCATGAAAATACCTTTCCCACACCCACACAGATACCACCTTTCCATTGATAAAAAAAATAATAATAAGCTTAGTTTTTTGTAATTCGATCTATCTCGGACCTGCCGTGCTGGATATCTGCCTGCAACAAACGAAACTCACTTTGAAGTGATTTTGGAGTTCAAAGTGTTGCGAATATACTTCTTATCTATCCGCCTTTCTGTACATATTGAAATTCAAAGGTTGTACTCATCATGGAGTGGACGCAATTTACATAAAAACTACCGTGTGTAATTTTATTTGTATGTAATTATTTTTTACACATTGAAACAACCTGTTTATAAGTTTCATGGAATAACTGCATTTTCTAATCTCATTTGCTATTGCTGGTATGTGACCTTAAGGCTCCCGCTATCCGCCATTCGAGCATCCTTTCGCCTTTAATAAAGCCATAAATTCATTTGTTCATGTAGGGAGTTTTTGCTGCCAACAACGGTAACGGTATTGTTAATTTACATAAAAAACTTACGTGGAATCGACAGTGCTAAAATCTTACGTGTTAAATTGCGCTTCTTCTTGGCCCGAATTACAAAAATTCCAAACAAATTATTGAGTTTTGAAAGATATTTTCATAAAAAAAAAATTGAAGAAAACGATATAAGCCAATGAAAACACATTGTAGTTGTAAATAAAAAATTGGAAATTATTGAACTTTCTGATATTTCCCAATACCTGTCCAAATTAAAAGAGTTTTTAAAAATCCATTAATTAACATGGCCAGGATTCGGGCCAAGAGAACGAAATGTTTTTGTCTAATTTAATAAATGTATACAGGGTGGCCCGCTCTCAACGCAGGATTTCATAGCATCTAAACTACTACACTTTTTAATATTTTTCAAAAACAGAATAATAATGACAGGCTGTGTGAAAAATGGTTTTCACCTCCCTATCTTAGGTTTTTATTCTCTTTCCAAAGAGATCAACTTTCGGTTTAACCGAAAATTGTAACCACCAACCATTTTTCTCTAAGATGAACCGTTCCAATGCTACAGCCTCTCAAAGGCCGAAAAAAACATATTTTAAACGTCAATATCTCAAAAACCATTGAATTTAGACAGCTGATGAAATATACGTGGAATTTTATAGGGAATTGGAAAATAACATTATTACTACGTTTTCATGAGGATTCAGTTCGATTTGAATCCGAATTGAAAACAGGTATTTTTACCGTATTGAGTTCGCTTTCAGTTCAAGGTCGATTTGCCAATTTTTGGGATCGTATCGGGATCGTATCGAAATTTTTAATCATGAAAACGGTGCGAGATCGGAACGGAATATGATTCTCATCTCATAACCTACAAATAGTTATTATGTTATGTTTGGTTTTGGCGGTACTTTTATAAACGTTGTAAAAATGACCGACCAGAAAAGCAATAGAAACTAGTAAATATCAAAATCTAAAAGTAAAAACATAGACAAGTACGAGAAAAGAGTGGTTTTAACCACAAGTTTGACGCATGACAGCATTGACAGCTGACAAATGTCGAAAATTCAAATCCGAATTCAAATCGATTTGAAAACTGCAATGAAAACGCCTTGGAATGTAATAGGGTAAAAAAATATTCAAATCGAAATCAGTCCTCATGAAAACGTAGTAAATATATAGGGTGTTTAATGTAAAAAAAAAGTATTGGATATGCCGACTATTTGGGACGTCTTGTATATTTATTCATTAAATTCAAATGGAATACCTGGAAAAAGTTGAGGAGTGTTTGTTTCTTAAAACAACCATTTAAAATATTTTTGGGCTAGCATTTAGGGATTTTTGAAATTCTAAAATTTTCGTTAAATTGTTTTAATTTGGGAGAACGGGATGTAATTTCTGAGAAAAATTAACAATATTTTTCAAGGCAACTGTGAATAATTAATTTTGGCTAGCTCGACCCCAAGATTTTTAAAAATCAAAAACATGGCGCCTCCCAAAACATTTCGCCCCTCCTGCCCCTAAAGTCTGGCTATGCCACTGCCGTACATATTCACATTTTAGCGTTTTTATCGGAGGCAAAAACTCACCAATAAAAATAAAATTAATAATAATATAATCGACCGGCGAGATGACGACCTTGGCATTAACATTCACAGCTCATTCTATAATAATGTTTTGTTGCATGTTGGGTGACACTGCGACTGCATGATACAAAAAATAAAATATGAACAAATATTATTTATTGTTACGGACATAAAGTTTGAATCAATGGCGGAGAAACGGCGATTTTTTAAGATGATTCTTATTTTTTAAAATAGGGAAAACTTGGAAGATTTTTTTATTGTGACTGCTCTAGTTATCCGATGTTATTCAAAAAATGTATACTTGGTAGGGACTTTAACTGGAACAAATTCTCTAGAAGTTTAGGAAAAAATATTTTTGAAAGATGGAAAAACAGGTCGATTGAAATTTTGTATGTGCTACATTTTGGCATAAACATTTTGTTTTGACCCCCTGTATAAGGTGAAACATAACCCAAATTAATTTTTTTAAATGAAAAGATACCATGCACTCATGATACCTTCTTGGAAAGCTCTTTTAGCGAGAAAATTGAATATCCTAGTGTTTTTAATTTTAATTTATTTTTATTGTAAAAAAAGTAAGATGGGTTTTGTTTCACCTCACCAAATTTTTGTTGTGGGTATGAAGCCAACAAAAATCACTTTAAATGTTGCTCATACAAAATCTCAATCGACGTGTTTTTCCATTTTTCAAAAATATTTTTTCCTAAACTTCTATCGACTTTGTTCCAGTTAAAGTCCTCACCCTGTATATGCTGTATAAATAACTGAAAGTTAAAGTCTACATCCAAAATCTTCAAAAAAATCAATAGCAGGCCTATTAAAAAAATTGAAAATCAGCCAAAATTCGTCCATTTTCAAACAATAAAACATGTGTCCTTCCCCCCAAAAGTTCTCCCCCGATCAAAAGTGACTTCTTAATAAACAGGTAGGTACCCAAACGCAGGACATAATACATAAATTAATTCCCTAAATCAACTGGATGGCACATGGGTGGTGGGCCAGTGCTTCTCTGGCCCCGCCACAGAAAAATATTAGGTCTTGAATATCACTCTTTAACGTTTTATAAATAATTAAAGTTCGCTATGTGACATTACGTAATATATGAATTGCCATGTATTGGTGACATTTTGCCAACCAACACAATCCCGCTAATCGATTTTTCAGGCGCTAAAATCTCCGCACTGGTTGATACCTGAAACCGGATTCTCTCTTCGCTGGAAATAATTATATTTGCCGCTGAATATGAAACAGGTTTTTACAAAATTGTTTGTGTGGATTTCGGGAAAATCACGTTTGAAATTGCGTTTAGAGGGATTTTGTTGGTTGGCAAAATGTCACTATTGTAGTACGGTTTGACGTTACAAACGCGAATTTTTTGAGAGCATCCAACCAAACACTTTTTGACTTACTAAAAAACTTTTATTTATAAAATGGTCTGAAATATTAGCACGTCGTCGTTAAGGAACACGCTGTATTTTTTTATTTTGCTATAATCTTTCCATTATTACCTTTCTAAGGGCCCCTCACGTTCCCTTTCCCCCTTTATCACAACCTCGAAACTATTGACGTTTGCCACTTGGCGTAATAAATCCAAGGCCGGACCTTGAACGATAACGGAGTATTTATGTAATTATCGTCAATCATAAATAAGGATGTAGCTGTTAAGTGCTTTTATTGTAGATATGTACAGGGTGTTGCGAATTTTGCAATAATTATATGAAGGGAATCAAGACGTATCTTTCTCTTTGTAGGCTTAAAGTGACTTCAAAAATGCAAAATCTCAGTTGGTTACCGAATGGAACGTTTTCCGAATCAACCCGCGTGTAAAAGTAGTTCTACACTCCCGCGCTGCATTTGCCAAACATTCCTCGCCCCCCCCCCCCTCCCTTTTATTGTGTGTGGATCCGACCGCACTAAAATTTGCCGTGTCAAATTGCACTTCTTCATGTCCGAATTGTAAAATTATAAAAAACCAAGCAGATTATTGAGTGTTTTCTTTCATTTTTTTGTAAAAAAATATTTAAAAAAATTTTTTTTATATAAAAATAACTATTTGATCCTCTCTAATAACTATAGAGTCCAAAAAAAGTTTTTAAAAATCGATAAATAAATATGTCCAGGATTCGGGCCAAGAGAATGAATGCATGTGTCAAAAAGTTATTTTTTATTAAACCAAAAAAAAAATCAATTGTTTTTTACAATATAATTAACTTCAATAATTATTTTTAGAGTTTTCATTGGCCTATGTATCTTTTTTCGATTTTTTTCTGTATGAAAATAACGTTTCCACACTCACATAGATACAGTCTTCCCATTAATGAAAACAAAAACTCAATGATTTGCTTAGTTTTTTTTTGTAATTCGGGCCTCCTCTAACGTCGTACAACCCGCTGCACTCTATATGAAAGCGATAAATCACTGACAGTAATTTTGGACTTAAGGTATAATAACAAGCTTTTATACTTTGGTCATTTTATGATTGAAATCATTCAGAACTGTCAGTAACACTGATCGTGTAGGGTCGCCTTATTCCTCCAGTTCGTCTTCGGCTACTAGCGACTGAAATACTGATTGGTTGAGTTTTGTATTTTCTAACTGATTAAGCCAATGAGACACGGAAAACGGGCTTTAAAGGCCAATAGAATATTTATTAGAAGAAATTAAATAGGGCTTTCTTGTAGTCCACGTCGACTGTTAATATTTACAGGTACGTATTTTTAAAATTGATACTGGAACATTTAACGTTTTGAAGGGTTAGTTTTATTTTTTTTGATAAAAGTGGTAAGTAATTTGTTCATTTCTGTAGAAGAGAAAAAAAGGAAGAGTGTTAAAGCAATCTATTCTATTATAAAAAGGAGGATATAATATATGAATTAATTTAAAATATATATATGTAATAAATAATATATAAATTTACTGAATACATCTCTGTGTAATATCAACAGGTGATATTGTCGCTTAATTTTTTTACAGAAGACGGAAATGTAAACAAGAATGTTATATTTGTGAGTCATACTCTACCTGTTTGTTAAAATACTATCGAAATCTCGTCTAACATCGAAATCGATTGCAAAAACTTTTTAAAATAACCCAAAAAATGTGTTCTCTGTTCAAGGCCTGTATAAGCAAAGGTTATACAAAGGTTAATAAATACATCACTCCAAAAAGATCACGACAATCGCACCTGTTTACGATGCGACTCCCCATATTAACTTAGTTTTTGGTAAACAACCTAATTATTCTATTAATAAACTGCCGGTGTCGCCTTAAAAAGAACCCGAGAGCACAATAATATGTGACATGTTTTCCCAAATGCGTTTTTACTGTTATATTCTACATTTAAAGTTCTATTGGTCAGAAAGTCACATAATCCTAAAGGATTTTGAAACTTCAAAATGCTCCCATGTAAAATTTTGTAAAATACTCGTCCCAATCCCACTTCTGAATTAAAAATGTATAGTCCTGAATGTAAGTGATCGGCATGTATTTACTACGAACGCGTAGAAGATAATTTTTTTTACACTCAAATTAAGACTTGTAATTCAGAATTTCAAGTTACATCTCGGAAATCTGAGTTGTAATATATCCTGGACACACATTGAAATTCACATAATTCCGAGTTACAACTCGGAATTCCAAGATATCTCGGAATTTTAGTGTAAAAAAAGTATTAGAATCCTCGTAATACGAATACATAAAGCTCCTCACAATAATAACTTCTTGAGGTTTTTTTCAAAGATTACATAATTTTGGAATTTATGTCCATACAACAACAATTTAACCTTGATGTCAATTATTGTTCGCAAATTCGCCGTTTTAATATATCCCTGTACAACATAATTTAACTAAACGAGGATTATTAACTAATTATCCATTTTATCATATTGGCCATGAACACGAGTGTCAGGAGATCCTACGTTTCGTTTGTTCTGCCCTTGAACCCGACCGTCGACGACAGGCTGTTGTTATTCGCTAGTGTGTCTACGTCAATCCAATGTCAACTTGATAAAATTTTTAGATTACTGTTTTTAATAATAACGGTGTGTTTGTTTGGCAGGTTTTTTTTATATCCCTATGGAAATACGTGTGTAAAGATTAACATGCCATAATAAAAAAAAAATGGTACTACCTACCTACTCTATAAAAACAAAACTATCGGTATGTCGGTATCAAAGTATCAACAAGAAAGGCCTGAATCAGGCTTCTTATAAAGGTACTAAAGGGCAAGAAAAAAACATACTCTGATTTCGGCACAATGGCATTACGAATGATGTAGTGGGACAGAAGTACTGGTGGCGACCTCCATATTATTATGTCAGCGGTTTACTACATCAAATCTATTGATATTAATGTAATGTAATACGTGGTTTTAGTGTCTCACCAATATGCGAATGTAGCCAATCTTATATTGGTGAAACACTGATTCATTCCGCTCAAAATAGGGGTCAATGAACACAGAAACAATACGCTCAAGAGAGAGCGAAAAGTCAGGTGCAGCCTGGATACATGACCATCATATCATGAGGACAACAGCTGAAAACTTGCTTAAAGAATGGAGTAAAAGAGAGTTCAAGGAAGCTGCTCAGAGCCCAGCCGTAACCTGGCGTTTTGCCATATAAATTAAAAATGTAATACTGTTTTTTGTCAGTTTTTTGTCAGTTTTTTGTAATAAAGTACTTTTAACAAAACTTTTTTTCGTATTATACATCCTATGCCGTGGCGTATTTAGGGAAGGGGGGGGGGGGGGCTGCCGGGCTTAAACGGCACTTAAGAAGGAGTATTTTAAATCCTAAGCATTTGCACTAAATACTGCTCGTAGATCTACGCTCCTAAAATACATGATTTCTGAAAAAATCATCAATTTTGGCGTGGTGATCGATATTTAGGTACTTTATTTCCTTCTGAGCGAATTTAGGTATAAAATTTTGGCCGGCCTAAAACTTTACCAGACATTTGGTTTTTGGTTAGCGACTTATGTCTCAAGATGGGTGGAAACAACTGCATGGTCATTTTTTGCACGAGTCGCGGTTCAATACCAGGAATAAGGTATTTCAGGTATGTAAAATATTGGTTACTTAGTTTAATTTGACCATAAACTGTACACTGTACACATCCGAACTAAATGGGTGAATTTAAATAAAAGCTTGTAAAAATATTTTGAAAGTCGGCCCTATCAAATGTTTACATCAAGAAGCAAATTTCCGATCTGCGCAAACTCAACGGCCCCTGATCATCTGCTCACAGTGGTGGGGTATCATTGAATTATGGTATTAGCAATATAGTGTATGTATATATGTGGCTACCATACACTAGAACCTAGGTTTGTTAAAGAAGCCCTTGTTAGATATAAGAAATATCTGGAAACCTGTATTAAGTATATTTAAGATTAATACCGCGCATGAACTAAACGTGTCTTATGCTTCAGTCATAGATGCAACTGGAGAGGGCTATAGGAAAGCTAAGCCCCCCCCCCCTCCCCCCGAATCAAGATTAGTTCCCCTAGATTAATTGGTGTTTTTACATACTTTTTTGATGACTTTTAGAAGACATTTTCAGGAGGTGTAGGATTTCTACACAGGGCTTAAGCCCCTACCCTCCAATTTACGCCACTGGCTTCAGTGCTCCTATAGCTAGTATAAATAGAACTATGTTTACTATTTAGTAATAACCTGAAGATGACTGGAGAAACTTCAGTTAAAACATTGTAATTTAAAAGTATATAAACGGAATGCAAGGCCTAAACTTTATTATCATTCAAAATAAAATTTTGTCGCCCCTCTAAAAAATGCATTGTAAAAATCTTAATTTCAAGAAGAGATTGTCAATGATATTTACCTCATTTTAAGAGTTGCCATAACTTGATACTTGGAAACACTGCCCATACCCATCTACGAAAATCCAAGAATTTTGAAAGTCAACTTTTAGTTTCGAGGAAGATTCCTAATATTATGCATATATTGTTTAATGTTGAATTTTGTATAATCCTTATCCTCCCGTATAATTAAACTTCTTGGAAAGGTTCTGTTTTTATTTTGTGGACTATGAACAACAAAATAGCCATTTTTAGGATTTATTTTAAGTGGATCCGAGGAATTTTTCTAAATTCTTCTCCAAAGTTACCAGCTTCATGTAAAATTATGTCTACATAATATTAAGGTGAAGTGTGGTAAGTGGGGATTAAAAATATAAAAGATCGCCTTTGAAAATATAAGAGATGCGCCTTAGACATAAAGTACTTAGTGATATTTACAATTACAAACAAAACTTGTTTATTGAACGATAGAAGAGTGGACTTGCATTGTCTTTATTTGTTTTAGTTTTACATCACAACGTTTTAACTGGTAAGTATCTCCAGTCGTCTTCAGGTGAATACTTAATGTGTTTAATTATTTACCCAATAATTTCATTTAAACAAAAAATTGTTACGAAAATATACCCATAGAACGCACATGCTCCATGTACTGGGGTAAGTGGGTTTGCAACTTATAAATCGCGTTTGAGTAATGTTATATTCAACTGGAGTAAATGGGTTAATCTATTGCGACTTCAGCAACAACAGGCTTTTTTCAGATTTAAAAAATTCCTAAAAATAAAGAAGTTTATATGTTAGAGATTTCTTCTTCTATAAATTTTTTTAAAACTACGTAGTACGGTTTTTAAGTTTTTATTTACTTTATACTTCTTGCAGATTACGCACAATCTCACTTTTCAACTTCTTAAAACTTTTCACTTTGAATTTTATTAATATAAACAATTTAAATGGGACAAGTGGGAACTAATCCCCTCTTACCCCAATAACAAAAAAAGCGGGGCAAATGGGAACTATGGACCTAAAACTGAAAACCTGAAAAATTTAAATGTAAAAAAAATACAAGAGATAACGTTAGTGATTACAACTTTGAGGATGTAAAATCTTTGAACCTAAGTTTTAAATTAGTACAGATAAAAAATGTTTACCGTAACTTGTAACTATAGACGAAGTTTAGATACATTTGACATAAGCTGTGTTACTTTTAAAAAAATATTAAAATTTTTTTAACAATAAATTGGGGTCTATAAAAGTACAAAAAACCATTTTATTTTAGTTTTTAAAAGTATTTTTTTTTACAATTATTGCAAAAAAAACCACTTGCCCCAGATCCCCACTTACCCCACTTCACCTTATATTAGATTAGACCAAAAATATTGCGTTCTCTTGGCCTGAATCCTAACTATGTTTATGGATTTTTAAATATTTTTTAAATTTAGACTCTACAGATCATAGATAAAAGAGCTATAAAGACTCTTTTGTCTATGCTACAGATAGTGGAGTAAAAATAATATTTTTATTAAAAAATAATTTTCAATATTTTATTAGTAATAATTTTTAGGGTTTTCATTGGCTTATTAGACCTATCTTTTTCTTCGATTTTTTTTTGCATGAAAATAACTTTCCCACAGCCTCATAGAGACCACCTTCCATTGGTGAAAAAAACTCAACAATTTGCTTAGTTTTTTTTATAATTAGTTAGAAGAACCGCAATTTACCACGGAAAATTTGAGCACGGTCGGATCCATTTAATTAGAAATCTATTTCACGACAAACAACGCCTGGATGTTTTCTTCATTAATACTATATTAATTAATTAATATAATATTTATTTTAATTAAATTGATCCATATATTTCCAAATTTAATGCTCTCAGAATCAATATACGCGATTTGTCCTTCTAAAAATAAAATTGATTCAATTTTTTTTCTATATATTATATCTACACCTTGTTGCGACCCACCGTCCTACCGATCCAGTTCTACTGTAATATTCGCTTTATTTTTATCCTACGACATCGACAGGTTGAATAGTTGGACGCCGTGACGGGGGGGATGGGGGACTGGGTAGCCCTGGGCGCCCCTGGACGGCCTCGATATGACCGTCACTCGTGACCTTGTTCCCGCTCGACCTTGAGTTATTTTCGTTGGCGCCTTGGCACGTAAGCCCGCTACGGGGAATTGTCATCGGGCGAACAATATAAAATAGAGTGTTTTTATGACTAATTTGGTTGAATTTATGATATCAAGAAGTATTCTGTCTGCTAGGATAAAAAGTGACGCCTCAATTTCTCTGAATATGCTATGAAATATATTTTATTTTTCACATAAATTTCGAAATATTACACAATTTCTTTTGAGTGTTTTGATCGACGGTGAAGGTCGAAATTGTACCTATTTATACCAAGCTTTCTATGGCAAGCGCGGTTAGGGGGGGGGGGGATCACGACCCCTCAAATAGAGAATCACAAAAAATAAAAATAACTGTTTTCTTTAAAATACACACTTATCAAAACTTTCATAGCCAAGTCCCTCTTCCCCCGAAAATTCCATTACAAAACCGAATCCATCAATTTGGGGGGGGGGCACCAGGGTGGGCACTCATGTTTCTAGGGTGGCCCGGTGCCCCCCCCCCCCCTAGCGCCGCCGCTGGTTTTGAGTAACTCTGCAGCTTTATCAGATGTAAATTAATTTTTGTATCCAATACCAGTAACCTTATATAATTAAGTAATTCTTTTTAACTATTACCTAATTGAATTTAAAAATAAATAAATATTTAAACATATTTTTAGCAATCGCTGTTATATTATTCGCATTCGCCATTTAATTTTTTTTATCGATATTTCAGGCTAAAAAAGGTTTTTAGTCGCATTCGTCAAATTGTCAAGAAAAATATTTGTATCTTTTAACTTTCAGTTTAGGTGTATTAAAATTAAATCCCAACCCAAAGACCGCAGTTTGGCCGTTGTTTCAATAAAATGGAACATAAACCAAATATTGAGTCACTTTAGGTAAATCACATTATAAAAAGCTATTCTTGCTTAATAATGAGCAATCAACAGATAAGTGTTTGCTTCCTTATCATTATTTGTTTTTATTTTATTTTTCAGGCACTCTTCGCAGCCAGCAAAACCATTACTCGTCATTGTAATGTAATGTTTATAATCTAAACCCAAACTGCACTATCACAGAATATGATTCACTGGCATTGGTGTACGGTAAAGTTACTAGGGAATTCCGGGAAAATCCAGGAATGTCAGGTAATATAAGATCCCGGAATTTTATGTAAAACAAAAATATCGCCTTACATTTATTATAATATCTCGAGAAACTTCAATTAAACAAAAGTATTTAGTGAGTTACCTACCTGAAGACCAAATATGAACAATTTATGGAGAAAAAGTAGAAATATAATTAATTTGGTTATAGTGAAAGTCATTCAAACTTTGGTGACATTTTGCAAACCAACAAAATCCCTCTAAACGCTATTTCAAACGTGATTTTCTCGAAATCCACCCAAACAATTTTGTAAAACCCTGTTTCATATTCAGCGCTAAATATAATTATTTCCAGGAATCGAGAATCCCGGTTTCAGGTATCAGACAGTGCGGAGATTTTATCGTTTAAATAATCGATTAGCGGGATTTTGTTGGTTGGCAAAATGTCACCATTAAGGGGATCCGACCGCATTAAATTTTGACGTGTTAAATTGCGGTCTTTTTGGCGAGAACTACAAACTAACTAAGCAAGTTATTAAGTTTTATTTCACCAATGAAAAGATGGCGTCTATGTGGGCGTGGGAAAGTTATTTTCACGCAGAAAAGAAAATCGAAGAAAAAGATATAAAAATTCATTGTTTTGTAAAAAATAACTTTCTAACACTCCAATGTAGAGGCCAAATTTAAAAAGTGTTTAAAAATCCATTAATAAACATAGTCAGGATTCGGGCCAAGAGAACGCAATGTTTTTGGTCAAATTTAATATTCTATAGATTTAATTTCGTGTGGAGCTGGTATTTTTAGAGAAGATCTTAGAAATATTGTTCGGATGCTCTTAAGCCTAGCCTATTTTTCCCTTTCTAGAAAATTAAATTACTAATAAAAATACACCCAAGATAAAAAAATGGTCATTGAAGTTTGTTGATAAACCAATTACAAACCTCCATTTAATCGATAAAATTACTAATCTTCAATGAATTATCGGTTTTTTGTAGTCTAAGTAAACCACTTTAAAGTTGTAGCTGTATTTCTATATAAAGTTAAAATCAGTGTTTAAACAGACTTGAAATCAATTAAATATGATTAAAGTATTATTTATTGTGTGTTTGGGTGTTGCATTGGCTCATCCAATGCTAACTGACGAACAGGAATGGGAAAAGTTCAAAGTAAGAGATTTTAATTTAAAAAAATCAACAATATCATGCATCTAAAAATGTAATTGTTTGGTTTATCTGTTAAACTGGTAAAACCAAGTTAGTTACCTACGATTACTACTGTAAATAGCAAAAAACATACTACCTACTATCTCAGTTAAATTGTACGTACTGTAAAGTATATTGCACGGTTTTTGTAAAGTAAATCGCACAGTAAGCAAGACCACCTTGTTTAGTTTCAATAAAAGTACACATTGCGTAGTAGCAACGCTCTCCTTTCAATATGGGCACATTAGTTTATAAAAGAATAACAAAAAAGTCGTAGGCGGCTTCTATCACAAACGCTGGGAAAAAGGACAAATGCACTAACTTTTTCTCTTCACAAAGTAACAGTATATTTTCCTTTCAGTTTTAACAAATATGATTAAAGGTAAAGTATGGTACAAAATTTAAGTTGTAATGTTACTCTAGTTTTTTGGTTTGTGTAGAAGTTATATCGTTTTTTACCATTTTAGGTTGATCAACACAAATCATACCTATCAACAGATGACGAAACATATCGCTTCAAGATTTTCCAGGAAAATCTCCAAAAAATTCGTGAACATAACGAAAAGTATGAAAAAGGCGAGAGTTCCTATAAACAGGGAATTAATCAATTCACTGATTTGACACCTGAAGAATTTCAAAATAGATTTGGACATGGACTTTTACCACCAAAGGAAAAGATTGAGAAAACCGTATATTACGAATAATTTAACAAAAAAATACACATTTACTAATTTGTTGTACCAATGATAGATTGAATATATATAAATATATAAATATAGTTAGACAAAGAAAAAAATTAAGCTATTGATTCTTTTATGTCTAATAATTAAAAAGACGTCGCAGAAACATTCATGACACGCAATTCTTTTATCCCGTCGAACGGTCCATTATATAATGTTATATTTGTTTTAATAACGTAAATAAAAGAAAACCAAATTGGATGCAGTATACTCGCGTCTATATCCCAGCCTAATGGCAAGGTCAGGTGGATGGCGTGATGTTTTTTGTAGGAAAACTTAATACCTCGACTATGACTCAACACCGTGACGTAAAAAAATAATTAAATCCATTTCTACCTATATTTTAAATGTCCCGCCATCACGCTATCTGCTTGACATGTGCAATATGCCTGCCATTAAGCTGGGATATAGACGCGAGTGGCAGTATTCAGGTGAGAGCGCGCTGTGCTATCGATTGACTGGATCTGCTATGGCGCGGGTATTTATTAAAGAGCATACTTTGTTTAACCATTTGTTTAGTAAATAGTTTTAAAAACTGAAACTGTAGAAATTTAAATTTTTTTCTTGCTCTAGGCTAGGCGACAGTGTCAAAATTAAAATTGTACCGGTCTTTGGCCTATTTTTGGATAAAACGAATAATTTTAAAAATATTGATTGAAAAGCGAAATGATGAATCACTACAATCAATCAAAGCTGTATCAAGGACAAGAAAACCATATTTTTGCTTTTTTTAAATAAACAGAATAAATTTAACTTTTACTTTTTATATGCGCAGCGGTCAAGGTAAACAGAATAGACTTCTTATCCTGTCGTGGAATGATAATGGTTACCTTTAAATTAAAAAATTAGGTTTCCATAATTTAAAACTAATAGCTATAGTTATAAAATCAAGTGGTATGTTAATTGATTAAGTAATATTTTATCTCCAGACATACGTACATGTACAGTATTACCGACTTAAACAAGGCAGTGGCGGCTGTTTTTGAGGTTTACACAAATTATATTATTTAGGAGCATCCGACCTATATTTCTAGATTCTTTTATCCAAAAATCGGCCAAATGCCCGCATTTGAAGCTTGTTTACCAACAATTTAAAGTTAAGCAAGTTTGAATTTATGAAGTAATAAACACAGAAAAACAGAAAAAGAAAAGTGGACAAAGTTTACAAATTTTCGTTTTTGCTTTTATTAATCCATTAATAAAAATTTCTTTAGTTCAAAACTGTAGGTAATTGCTACTTAAGGAGGGTATTTGGCCCCTTTTTGAATAAAGCGAAAAGTAGAAGAAATATTGATGAAAATATGAAATGGCGAATGTATCACTAGACTTTACTCTTCATCCAGCAAACTCCATGACATAATAATAATTAACTAATCAGAAACTTTAATTTTGACCTAAAATATATCGGCTGGCATTATTTACTTACAATCAAAGCTGCCTGATTAGTAAATTAAAAATTCCATTACAAGCACGCGTGTTAGCGTATCCAGAAGCTCCGTTTTATTACCGTCCATGCACACTGGTTTAGATTACGAACAAAAATCAGCACTTACGTTTTGCTACGTTGGCAAGTGCGTTCGCCTTTGTAACGTTTGATTATGTACGTTTTGATGGTATTAAATTTTAAAAATTAACTGTTTATTTTTTGATAGCTCAGCCATTCTATAGTCGATCATTCACAGAAATAAAAAGACTTGGGAGACCTTCTGCGAATTTAAATATAGTGCAATCCAAGTCTAACAAGAAATGATTTTTTACAAAGACATTTTTTATTAGAAAATCAATAATAAACATAGGTGGATCTGTGGGCATGAAAAAAAAATGAAATATTATTCAAAACTGAAATATTTTACTAAAAAAAGGTGAAATTTTTAACCAATAAATTCTTATATTTTATGCTAGCTCACGAATATTTTATAAATGTCAATGAAATTTTCATGAAATTGAAAACTTTGTTATGCTAATGAATTTTTTATGAAGTTTAAATTTTGGTGAATGCCATCAATTTCATCACTTTCGAAAGTTTCACGGAAATTTCACATATTTCATAAATTCCTTAAAAATTTCAAATTGAAATTTCATATTCTGGTAGAAGTTAAATTTGCTCAACCCAACTTACACACAATTTTTTCTAGTAAATTCTAAAAAATTTTAAAGTTGCTTATTCTCTATGAAAGAAAAAATTCATACTTAAAAACAACACTTTATTTAATAATAAAATATTAAAATCACATCTTGATACCTAACCTAAGATATCTTTTAAACTTTTTGTCCCTTACCTTTTCCCTTACTAGGCGGCCGTTTTTGCCCCCCTCTACCCCCTTTCTTACCCCTACCCATGGTTTTCAGCTTGTTCTTCTGCGCCCTCATGTCTTTCTTCATTCTAGGATCAACAACTTTGTATCTCCCTTTCACTCCCGCCGGTCTCTTTATTCTTTTCGCTGACATGTGTTTTTTTGTAACCACGTAGGTGATATCTTGTTTGGGTTCTTTAGTTGCCTTTTTGTATAATCTAAAAAAATATATTTTTACAGTGTGTTTTTTAAGAGTTGGTGCTCAAGTTAGTGCTAGTAACACATTTGCAATTTTTTTTGTCTATTTTAAATCTGGAAATTAACTAAAAGTATTTATTCATTAAGTACTATTACAAAACTAAACTTTTCCGCGATATTGTGAAACTTTATTTATTCAGCGCCCGTTCGATTTATCATTGACATTTGCACTGGCGTGGCAGAATGCAGATGACTATTAACCACGTGTGTGCGACGCTGCTTTTTACCGGCCCCCCCCCCCCCCCCCCCCCCCGAGAAATTTAGATTTAGTAACATTGTTAAATTTATTATACAATCACTACGTTTTCATGAGGATTCAGTTCGATTTGAATCCGATTTGAATCCGATTTGAACACATGAAAACAGGTATTTTTACCGTATTGAGTTCGTTTTCAGTTTAAGGTCGATTCGCCAATTTTTGGGATCGTATCGGGATCGTACCGAAATTTTTAATCATGAAAACGGTTCGAGATCGGAACGGAATATGATTCTCATAACCTACAAATAGTTCTTATGTTATGTTTGGTTTTGGCGGTTCTTTTATAAACGTTTTAATAATGACCGACCAAAAAAGCAATAGAAACTAGTAAATAACAAAATCTAAAACCGAAAACATAAAAAAGTACGCGAAAAGAAAGGTTATAACCACAGGTTTGACGCATGACAGCAGACAAATGTCGAAAATTCAAATCCGAATTGAAATCGATTTCAATTCGATTTGAAAACTGCAATGAAAACGCCTTGGAATGTAATAGGCTAAAAAATATTCAAATCGAACTCAGTCCCCATGAAAACGTAGTAAATGTTACCAAGCCTAAATTTGTACCTGTAGAAGGCGTCCTATGCTGTACAAGGTAAATATTTACCTACGTCGTTTGAACAGGTCTCTCGTACTTGTTAACCTAGTAAAACTGACCCAAGAAGCAGTTCTTCGAAAATGTTATAGGATTTTTGACTTACTGTTTAATTTGCTGGACCTTTTCCCTCTCGGTTATATCGGCATTGTCGATGAGAGCCTCAGTCTTCTTCTTAGCTTTTTCTAATTTTCTGAGTGCGCGTTTCTTCTTTCTCGCTCTGGCTTCAATGACTTTTTTGATTGGTCTAATATTAATTTCTTCTAATTTTTTCTTATATTCACCAACTAGTTCCTAGAAAACCAATTAATACAGTTTCATTTGTTTTAAGCTACATGATTACTAGATTATAAATACACTTTAACAAAATTGAATAAATACATTTATTATCTACAATAAAACATTTATTTTACCTTTGGCACTGGGGCTTCCTTCTTCATATGCTTTTGTTCATCTTGCACAAACCAATCTGGCAAATGGTCGTCATTAAATGCATACCTATTCCATGCTGCATCGACTAAATCCCTTTTAGCTTTCTTGCTGTTAATCATTAAAGTACCTAAGGCTAGTTCTTCCTCTGTCAGTTTGTGTTTCTTACCTTTCTTTCCTACAGATACATATTAAAACAAGCCTTTAATAAAATATTATTCAAATTTTCAAAACTATAGAAAAATCTTAAAACAAACCAAATATGTAGTGTATTATCCTTACCAGTTGGATTTTTGACTATTTCAAAACCATCCTTTTTAGAATTATTAACACTGACAGGCATAGCTTTTTCTACATCGTAATCTGAATCACTGCTGTCACTATCTGAATCATCCTTCTCATCTGAGCTATAATCACTATCTGTTGCAGTCTCTCTTTCTTTTTCTATTTGTTTCTTTGTTTTCTTTAGATCTTTCTTAGATTCCTTTTGTGGTTTCTTTTTATCGTCATCTTCACCTAAAGAAAATAAATATACAAAATTCATTCTGGCACTATATAGACACAAAGTATTCCAAATAAACTATTGGACAAAATTACAGTGCAATCCTAAATTTGAATGGTGTAAAAGTATCAGCAGTAAGCAGTAATTTCAATTAAGATATAAAGGGATCATAGAAAAATATAAAAAAAGGGATTTAAAAAAATTCTTACCAATTACTTTAGCTCCTTTTTTTTTGAACTCTTCCACCATTTTATCCAAATCTGCGTCTTCATCCTTTTCGTCAATTAGATTTTTAAATATATCCCTTTCAAACCATAACTCTGCTTTGTGAGTTTTTTTCTGTTCTTTATTTCTATAGTCCAAGTCTGTTATTAAGGGGTGCTCTGCATCTGCTTCCTTCCCTTTTTTTGACTTTGTTTTGGTGAGTTTTTTAGATTTTTTTGATGGTTTTTCATTATCTGACTCATCTGAATCGAAACCTAAATAAATATTTAAAAGTTTAGGAGGCCGTTTTTACAAGTAATTTTTAAAAAAATGGTTTAAAAAAAAAGACAAAATAAACAATTTATTATAAAAATTGTATTTTAAAATCTTTTACAAAATTGGAACATGTCTATTGTAAAAATCATAATAAAAAAATTACCAAGCGTTTCCTTTACTTCATCCTCTGAGTCATTTTCACTTTCCATCTCCAATTCGGAATCAGAATCTTTATAATATAACCCGGACTTGTCCAGATGTTGTTCATCTTTATCATACCTTAGAAAAAATATATTTCTCATTGTAAGTATGGCAAATTCGTTATTACTTTTTTCGTTTTATCCAAAAAGTAGCAAGCCAAATATTAGTGTTTGGGGCCCAAAGTTTGAAAAGTTTATTCAATAAATTAGTGAAAGGAAAAAACAAAATTTTGTCAAATTCGCCCAAATTATGTTTCATGCTTTATTCATTAAATTAATTTAGGATCCGACCGCGCTAAAATTTGCCGTGTTAATTGGGGTTCTTATCACCCCAAATTACAAAAAAATTAAGCAAATTATTGAGTTTTTTTCACCAATGGAATTTTTTTTTGTTTAAATAAAAACGACACTTCAATATCTGTAGAATCCAAATTTAAAATTTTTTTTAAAATCCTGTAATGAACTAGGTCAGCATTCGGGCCAAGAGATCACCATGTTTTCGGTTCAATTTAATATATACTTAGATATAATTTCGCATGGAGCTGCTAGTCTTAGAGAAGAATTTATAAATATTTGTGTGGATGCTCTTAATCTTATGTAGATAATTATTGTGTTTTAAAAATCAGCACCTGGCCGCTTTTTGTCATAAAAATATCCATGAAGAAATTATATTAATAAGGTTATTTAAAATTTATTTTAGCTAGTGCTCTCTTACCTAAGATATTTTTGTTTAGGTTTATCATATTCATCATCTGAATCAACAACCATATCTGGGGCTTGCTCAACAATTCTCTGCATTTTATCACTATCTTTAACTTGCTTTAAAGAAAACATATCTTCTCCTTCCATAGTAGGACCATGATCACCTAAAAAAAACATCTAAGAATAAAAATTGTTAACGCATAGATTTAAGTTTTTTCTTCATTCTCAACTATACCAGCACTATTGTACTAGTAGAAAAGTTTTCATATTTTCTGCTTTACCTTTAATGATCATCTTTAAATTAAGTTTTTCATTTAACTTTTTTCGTTCCTTGTGAACTTTCTTCTTCTTCCTTTTTAAATCCCTTAGTTCCTCAGCTTCCAATTCACCTATCTGCTTATCTACATCTTTAAGGTCTTCCTCATCATCACTGCCTAACAAAACAAACAAGTATAACTTTTTTATAATAACTTTTGACTGAATAAAAAAACTACCTTTAATTATTGGTGTTTCAACTTCTACTTCTGGCTTCTCATCAACCTCTTCCTTATTTTTCTTCTCCCATTCATCATGCAAAATTTTCCACCAATTCATAATATTCCTAAGGTCCTTCCTACCCAAGACTTTTATATCCTTAAAACACTCCTGCAACTCCTTTGTTGTTTTTTCATGTTTTAAACTTTCAGGATCATCAAAAACAATTTCCGAGGCATGTTGTAGAATATCTATTCCATTTTCATGTTTAATAAAGTCGGAAACATTGACCTTGTGGTGTAGAGTATAATCATTATCGGCATATCCCTCAGCTTTAGCTTTTTTAGTTTTTTCTGGATGAAAAATATTGAGTTTATTCTTAGGTTCAATCTCCAAATCTTGAAAAACATACTTAGGATCCATAAACTTTGTATCAATTTTATCTGGAGCAATGAAGTGCTGACACACAACAAAAATCTCAGCAGATTCATTACGTGAAGCTTGTGGTTTAGTAGCATGAACTTTTTTAAACAGTTGTTTTAAAACCCACACAAGGGGATTGTAATCCTTAGACCTAAAAACTTTGGTAACAAACCATCCTCCCTTTCTTAAAAACTGTGTAGCCAGCTTCAAGGAACTTAGTGTCAAACATGCTTGGGAATATGCATCATGAAGCCAATTTTTACCTACATTAGGTGCACCATCATGAAGAACAACATCTACTTTCCAAGTTTGTAATTCTTTAGTTATAGCAACCTAAAAAACATTTTTTTTTGCATTCCATTGATTATATAAATATAGCCGTCAATATAAATGTCATGATAATTTAGCTTACCCTACACTTGTCTGTAGTTATATCTTCAGTTAAGCCTATAGTGCCAGGTATTGGTTTGATCGGGAACAAATCTACACCTATAATAATGCTGGATACAGGCATATTTTGTTTTGCTACTTGCATCCACCCCCCTGGGGCGGCACATAGATCGAGACATACTCTAGATTTTTGTAGGAACTCAAATTTTCGGTTCAACTGAATTAATTTGAAAGCAGCACGAGATCGAAACCCTGAAAAACATTTAAAAATATAAATAAGAGATACTGTGTTTAGATGCATTAATATTAATTACCTGTTTCTTTAGCTAGATGGTAAAATTTATCCTTCCTCTGTTTTCCAACTTTCGTTTTCTTTCCCATTTTTAAGAGCCTACAATTCTTTTAGGTCTCAGAACATTTCGAAGCCTCAACAAACGTGGAAATTTTGAGGTTATGGCACAAACGTGAAATGTTTTGACGGACGTTGATATGTCAAATTCCCCCCCTATAGTTCTTTTCCACTGAAATGAACCGCGTCCCGAAATTCGCACTGCTACGAAGATTAGAACGTCAAGTCCGGTGAAGTGAAAATTGAAATCGCTTAAAATTTCTACGAGGAAGTGGCGTGTGGAAGTGTCTAAATGCTTTCTGATTATTTTGGAAATCATCGTTTAAAATGCTTTTACCAATCAGAGCTTCAGGAACAATACCAAAAAGATATTAAACGTAGAAAAGCCTTTTTTTTGTAAAATCTAAACATTTAATCATTTTGATTGGATACTCTTTACTTTCACGTGATTTTGCGATGACCAATGAAAACCTTGAAAACAAGCTTCTGGATTCGTCTAGAAATAGTAGAAATCGAACATTTATTTTTTCACTGACGTGTTTCATTTTGCTTGGCATAAATAAATACTGTGCTTTTTAAACATACTTCCAGTGAATTTTACAGTAATATTCTTATCAGCGACGTGCAAAGGTGATTTATTGCAAATTTTATCGTGTTTCTGACTTTTTGCTTTTCCCATAAAGTGAATTAATACGTGAGTTTGTTTTTAATTGTCGCAGTGACATTTCGAAAAATTGAACAGCAAAATTATGGCGCGTGTGAACGTAAATACTTTCATAAATTCCTTCAATAACAAACTGTAAGTAGTTATTTTGTAATTCTTAAAGTTTTAATCAGTAAAACGTAAATTTAAAAAAGTTTGCTGTGGGGAGTGCCTGATTATGGTCAACATTGTTTTTGACGTCTGGCAAATCTAAATGACGTTCGCTAAGAACGAGAGCTATAAAGCAATTTAGGGGGTCCCCGTTGCCCATAGGTACTTTCTAAAATCAATGCGATATTAGTAATGTTTATAAATAGATTACCCAACGACGAGAATTACCTATTTTAACCACAAAATGCTATAAGCATAGTAAGACTTCCATATAAGGAAGAGCATTTCCAAATTGGGGTTAAAACATAATATGTAATATTTTTATTCACATTTTAAAACAGGAATTTCAGTAAACTTATCTTGCATTCTTCATCAGTTTCTTAGCCTGGAATTCAAGTTATCATTAAATGCCTAAAAAATCTAAATAACCATTATATTGTTTCAGGGAGCCTCCAGTTAAACAACATCTCAAAAATGTCTATGCCTGCCTGGCCATGTCCACCTTGGCCGCCGGAGTTGGCTCTTCGATACATCTCTTCACAAACATCCTACAAGCAGGATTTTTATCAGCTATTGGAGCCATTATTTTCTTCTTCCTGTTAATATCAACACCAGATGACAATGGCAAAGGAATGACGAAACGAGTGGGGTACCTCCTTGGATTTTCCACACTGACTGGGGTGGGAATGGGGCCATTACTAGAACATGTGATACTGGTTGATCCAAGTATTATTATCACAGCCTTTATTGCTACCTCTGTAGTTTTTGTATCATTTACAATCTGCGCAATGTTATCTGAGAGAGGATCCTGGCTGTATTTGGGAGGTACCCTTTTCACTCTCCTCAACAGCTTAATGCTAATGAGTCTGGCAAACATCTTCTTCGGTTCAACACTTTTATGGAATGCCCAAATCTACCTGGGGCTGTTTGCAATGTGTGGATTTGTTTTGTATGATACCCAAGCAATTATTGAGAAGAGGAGAATGGGAAGCAAGGACTTTGTGGCCCACTCTCTAGACCTGTTTGTGGACTTTATTGGTATCTTCAAGAGGCTGCTCATCATTCTGACCCAGAAGGTAATTTTAGATAGGTATATCATCTTCATTTTAAAACTTTTTAAGTTCAAAAAAATTACATTCTCATCAATGTTGGCATCATAACTCCAGACTTAGAGCGTTTTCACACGGCACCATATATCGCGCACGATAAATGGTCGCAATATTGCTTTACACCAAATTATGTGTTCTCTAATATCGCTTGTGTGTGAAAATGGCTCATTAGAAAACACATAATTTGGTGTAAAAGCAATATTGCGACCATTTGTCGCGCGCGATATATGGTGCCGTGTGAAAACGCTCTTAAGGGGAGTAATCAAAGTTTAGTAGTCATAATAATCCAAATACAGACAAAAAGTTTGAAAATAACAAAAATGTATTGAATTCCTGAAAATTGAACTGCATTTAATATAAACAACAGATCACATAAGTACACCTAGTTTCACGGTTAACTTCCAGGTTGAAATATTGAAATTTGGTGGATTGTTCATATGATACGCACTATATATACAGCCGAGTAAAACCGCATAATAATACCATTCTGGGAAGAAGCGAATGGAATGCAGCCAGCCAATGACGTTTTTAATATTGATAAGTGTTGCCAGATCTTTAGTTTTAGCGGTTAACCGTTTTGATGTCTTCCTGTCTATCGCTAAGCTACCATTAAACATTACACGTGAATTAATTTACGCCTTCAAACTAGACATGCTCATATATACTAAAATAGTTTCCTTAATAATAATTTTTAATTTAATTTACAACAAAAGACATAAATATGTCAATATTGGAGCAAAATCATTATTACCGGGTCGGCACCACACTTCATTCTCTGATTAGGTATACCTATCTTAAGTCGATTAGCACTATTTGTTAAATTATCGTCCGTATAAATAACTACCTACCAGAATAGCAGACTTTTCTGCATTTAACAGGTTTTTGGAGGCATATCTATTTGCAGAGCTGCAATCATTTCGTATTAGCATTATTTTTCAAATTATCGTCCGTATAAATACCTATCAGACTTTTTTGCATTTAGCAGATTTTTGGAAGCATATTTGCAGAGCTGCAGAAGCATTTCGTAATTTGCAGATTTTTAAAGAATTTTTAATAAATAAGGAATACCTACTTTAACAATTAGATTTAAAAACACAATATACAATGAAAATATTCAGAATTTTGTTTTTTCTGAAACTGAAAGAAGCCAATAAAAATATATCTGATAATACAACCTTGATACACAATTCAGCAGATGATCCAATCCGCAGAATAATTCGGTGACCAGTCTGGCAACACTGCCCCGATGTTTGCGCTGGTCCACTAATAGTGTCGGCCTGCCTAAGCGTTGTTGCGCGATTGTTAGCGTTGTTGCGCGATCGTTAAAATTAAATAATAATTTGGCCATTGATTGACTGTGACAAAGATCGAAAGTGAGGTAAGATTATTTTATAGTATTTTCGACAATAAGGAGATAGAGTTTAAAAGTTGAGATTTATTATTTATTTCGATTACTTCTTAGAGGGCCAAGACAAGATAATATTTGAGCACTAAGTCTGGCAGTTTTTGACATACCAATGTCGAGAGCTGTAAATTTCAAGATGACAGCTGGGTCCGCTTTTAGAATATTTTTTTAAATGGAAATGGGGTTCTCCAATTAAAATTTTTTTTAATTTAAAAAAAATTAAAATTACCTTTTGCAAAAAATTTTTGTGTCTATTGATTGTTGCTGTTATAATATTTTTAAATGACTGATTGACAGAAAATATTCTTAGCCCTAAATTGTCTTAAATGGCTTGTTCTTTACAAGATAAATTTGAAGCAGTTATTTTTGGCGAAGCTAGTCGAAATTACCAAGCTGCTGTTCGTATGTTCAATAAATGATATCCGGAACGCAAAGTATGCAGACATTTTTTGCAAAAACTAATTTTAATTTATTTTTAATTAAATTTTTTTAAAATTTTTAAATTAGAGGATGTCTCAAGCATTAAAATACCTTTAAAACGAGGTATCAGTAGACGAATGTATTCCAAAAAAGCGGACCCAGCTGTCATCTAGAAATTTACAGTAGTATGTCAAAATATGCAAGATTTATGTCGGGTTGCACAAAGAATTTTAATAATAATTATTTAACCAGCAAGTTTCACTGTGACAAACGTAACATTGGCAGAAATAATTTTCTCACAATCATACTGGCCCGGTTACCTTAATTTTTAACTTACTAATCACGCACCTTTGAATGTGAGTACCTATCTAATGCCTCTCAAAGTCATTTATGTCACAGTCAAACTTGATGGGTAAATAATTATTAGTAAAATTATTTGTGCAACCCGACGTTACTTAAATATTATTGTTCTAAATTTCATTAAAATATACCGAACGATTTAGAAGTTAGAGGGGGGGGGGGGGGGGGCTTTAGGTCCTCACTGTATAACATAATTTTAGTCAATATCTTGGGATATTTTCGATATCTTTTTTGTTTAATGTCCCAGGGCAAGAATTATCCTAATTTTCTTATTAGAACAGTTTGTTGTTTTGGGCACAACTTACACAGCATTATCCCGTTAATCACTGTTAACGCAGTTTTTTTTTATTTACTGTATAATTTGGTTTATTTCCTAAAAAGAAAACTAATAAATGATCCTTAGATATCTACTCAAAATTCAGGAAGTGATATAAAATAACAATGGGTAATACGAAACTAAACTAAGTGTTGTGATTGGTGAAACGGCAACAAAACCATTTTTCGAACTTTGTGATGAGCAATTTAGTTGGATTCATCGTTCTCATCAATTTATCGTTTATTGTTACAATTTGACATTGACAGCACCTGTCGAATTTTGATAATAATTTTTTTTAGTATATATCCCTAAAGGTTAGTTCATATACTTAGACGCGAATCGCAAACATACGCAAAAAAATCGCGATTTTTTCCTATACGATACGACGAATATTCTCGAAATATTGACAGAGTGACATTGACATCACATATTTATTTTTACCTATAAGTAATTCCGTTTTAAGTTTTTATTTCTTTTTCATTGTTGATTAAACTTTAATTATCAAGAAACGTCCAAATGAACAATGCAAATTTGTTATGTTGGCATTGGTGACGAAGACGAGCGATCGCTCCCTGTTTATTGTTAAAAAATAGAGCACACAAAACACAGGTCAATAGAAACCTGCGAGATTTTTCAATTTAGAAAGAAACAGGGTGCCTATCATAATTTAATTCAGGAAATGAGGCTAAAGGATGACAACATCATCCCGCCACTAATTTTAAATCGGCCAATAAGATAATATATACCTTCAAGATTCTCGTCCTCTAAATTAAAATTTTGCGAATTCGCAAAATAACTTAAAAACCTCTTGTCATTTTTACCGCCACTAAATTTAATTTGAAATCGACCAATGAGAATGAAATTCGCGATTCGCCTTTCGTGACTCGCGTCTATATGAACTAACCTTTAATCACTGATTCCCTTTGTTACCTTGTCTTTGCGTCCGCATAGTTCATTTTATCAATATCGTCGATCATTACAATTTGACACCGATACATCACATGTCAAATTTTGATAATAGATTTTCTTGCGCAACATATTATTTGGTTTAAATAATTTTAATCGCAATAAATTTTATTTATTATTAATATTCAAACAGCGAACAATTAAACCCTTCTACCCCCAAATCCCCCATCCCCACCCTTGTAACCTAATTAACAGCAACCTATTGCCAGCGGGTATCTTAAAATCATTGCAAAGCATTAAAATCACATTATCTTGTTTAATAGTGATCAAAGGAATTTCTTTCTCTGTCTTACACATACTATTGATTTGAAAAGACGCTAAAAGACGAAGTTTCACGACCCGAAAATATATAGGCTGTTGCGGCTAAAAATTGCAGCAAATTTAAAATTATTTTATTCACCTGGAAGTTAGCCGTGAAACTAGGTGTACATATACAGACTAAAATTCATTTTTTTTATGTACATAAATAAAAACAGAATTAAATAACTAATTTCAGCCAAGAAATTACTTCTCTTATTCTTAATTCATCTTTAGGATTATCCGACCAATATTTCAAAATTTTTTTCCAAATTCTATTAAATTAAATGAAAAACATTACATTCTCTTGGCCCGAATCCTGGCCGTGATTATTAATCGTATTTTTAACAACTTAAATTTAGATTTTCTTCAAATTTTTTTGCATAAAAATAACTACCACACCCACAAAGATACCACCTTTCCATTGGTGAAAAAAAAACAATTAGCTTAGTTTTTTGTAATTTGGGCCAAGAAGAACCGCAATTTAACAGGGTGAAATTTATCTCAGTCAGATCCACTTAATAAATACAACTTTAAGATGTAAAAAATTGACAGACAATTTTTTTTTACAGGAACAGGAACAGAAGAAGAAGAGGAACTGAAGATGACTGATTTGAAACTAATTATTTGTTGTATAACTTATTAGTTTTATATTTGGTACATATTATTCGGTGATTTTTTTCACTGAAATACAAGATTATAAGGGGGCTAACAAGTATTTACTTTAAAATATTAATAATATCTTATTTAAAACATTTAAATTACTGTATATAGGACTGTTTTAAAAATATAACATCTTCAAGTTATTCTGATCTTATTCGCCGTTCCTTCCTTACTAAACTCACTTTTTAGAACAGTGAGATCTTGGCTAAGTTATCCTTAAGTTAGTCGACCACTATTTTAACTAAAAGTGGATATACCTGCCCTCTGCAAGTTATGGTAGTTAAGATGGGGTAAAATACAATGTACTGGTTATGTGTATTTTCTAGTAATAGTGTGATTTATATTCTTAGGTGTATGAAAATATAATGAATGAAAACTATGATGTAAACCAGTTTATTTCAATATTTTAATAATAATAAAGATCTTATTTTGTAAGGGTTTGTTTTATTTTGAGCTTTAAAAATATCCCGAGTCCTTTGTTTTTCCATTATTCAAAGATAAATATAATAATGATTGTTATTGACAAACATTTGTATTGTTAGTTATCACTGTTATCAGTTGGCAAGTGTGATAAAGTACAATACCTACACATTAACTGCGTCATATAATATATCATATTGATTAAAATTATGGTCTTACTTGTTTGAAAAATATAACTTCATTTTGGTTTAAAGGGTATAGTAACAAAAACTTCAAAATGTTCAGTATTTTATAAAAATTATATTTAGTATATTCATTTTTATAATTAAACATGTAATTTGGCTAATCACATTGGTTACTTAAATGTCCATTTAAATTAAGGTATGCAAACAACCCAGTAATCATAGACCTTGAAATTTCTGTGTAAATACATGTGGTAAATACTTACAAAAATTTTTTTTAAAGCTTGATAACGTGATTACCGTTTTCAAATTAAATATTTAAATAAAATAATAAAACGAGAAACAAAAAAAAACTCTTAAAACACTCTTATCCAGGTGGTCATAGGAGGGTCTTTAAAAATACAATATTATTTTCCTTCAAGCATATTTTGTTTGGAATAAATAAAACTGAATTTATTAACGTGCAAGTAAAGCTTTAAACTCACTGACGCCCGCGAAAACATTTTCTCGGTGTAGTGTCAGTGGCGGCGCCAGGATTTTTGGGATGGGTGGGCCCGATGATTTTTGAGTGGGCACTACCCAAATGAAACTGTTGTCGCTTCTGTCTGGTTGCTCTGATTATCTCTTGGTTTCATCAGAACATGTCCCGATGCAATGAGCCTTACTTCGTTAAATTTTAATATTTTTCGCTACTGGATCAGACAGTGGCTCAAGTAAGGCAGGCTTTAGGATAAACTAGTGCATATACGTGGTTCGGATTCCACGCTAAGCTATAGGTCCCGTCTGGCTGACATTACCCAGACGATAGGGGATACAATGGGCCTTATAGGCCGAAGTATACTAGCTCTTTTGCCAACCCCAGCAACAACACTATGGATGGGACTATTTTTAAAGTTAGCAATTGATAAACAGAAAAAAAGCTTTGCTTTAACTATTTTTAAAGATAATTAATAATTAAAACAATATAGGGTTTTTTTCTGAGCTAGTTTCTTTTTATTTTTTTATAATAGTCTGATCCGAAGCGACTTCCAAAACAAACGTTTTCCATCGTTTCAGACAAGATTTCTAATTTGTACTATTGGGGGGTCCCACCTCTGGATCCACCATTGGGTAAAAAATAATAAATGGTCCACGCATGTGGATAACGAAGGACGTTCCTAGACAGCCTTAGAAAAAAAAATACCCCCACGGAGACTAAATTGATTTAGTAATTATTTCCTTTGCATTTAGAATAATTATGTAATACTTTTATGCCAAAACGTAGATGTTTATCGAAGTATCGTTTCGTTATATTAAAACGTCATAAGCCAATTATACGCGCTAACCGCCACGTCATTATCTGATTGGAATCGGTCGTGTGTATATTCTGACGTGTTCTTTTAGAGTAGAGTTTGGACTAATGTAAATATGGAATCAATGTCCATGCATAATTTAGGGATTGTCCAAAACAAAGGAAATAAAAAATTTATTATCATACCTACGTGTTCTGTTTATAGACATATTTGGGTTAAAAACAGTAATTTTTGTATATTGTTCTAAACTGGATCGATAAACTTATGTTTATATTATGGGATACAGTAAAAGAAAGTTCAATTGTATTCCATATTATAATTGAGGAGCATCCGTGCAAAACCGGCTATATCCACGTTAGTAAAATGGCCAAAACTCCTTTAGAAATAAAACAAAATTCAAAGTTAGGTCTTGTAGGCTTATTGTACTTGATTTACGATACACATTTTTATTTTCGAAAACTTCGAAATTTCAAAAAACTTTTTGGATTTAGCCGGTTTTGCTTTAAATCCCAAAATAAATGTGGAAAAAAACTATATTTTTCATAAATAATAACAAAACACTTATAAAAGAGAGCTTTAAAATGAAAACATCTTGCCATTTATTGCCGGGTTTGCTCCAAATCCTATATTTCAAATGCTATTTTAACAAGTATGGCCGGTTTTGGTCGAAATCACTTTAGTAGTCGATAAAAATAAGGCTAAAGATACGAAATTGGGAGAAAAACGAAAACCAAAAAAAAATGGATATAGCCGGTTTTGCACGGAAACTCATCAATAATTGAGGATATTATTATAGATTTCCACCTATTATAGGCTGAATCAATTAATTTATCCTAGTGTCTTTTATAAGAGTTTTGGCATTTTTATAGATAACATTCATAGCTTAGATTTTTTTAGATTAGGTGTGAATACAATTATTATTACCTGACAAATAGTAGTCACTACAACGATCCTCAAAATTTCAACTTGTTATGACTAACAAGTACGAGAACTAGAAAAACCTGCCACTTTTTAAAATCTTTTAACACAAAATTTCATATAAATTCTAAATTTCCTAATTTTGTTATTACAAATGCATAATAACTGACTATTTTAATGGAATCATTTATTGTTGAAAAGGGCCAAGCGACATTTTAGAAGTTTTGAGAAAAACGCAAAAAACTGTCTGCAACAATCTTACATTATTTTTTGATAAGTGTTTTTGGTAAATTTTGAAGAGATTTCTAAACTATCTATATGCAAAATAGTATAATGATTTTTTTATTGTGGCGATAAATATAGGTGGGATATTAGTGCTGAATATGATAAATTCAATTAGACTGAAAACAATTAATTATTCTGTAAACAACAACGCCTTAAATGGAAAAACCTGCAACGGAAGATACATAAGGATGCGAGCATGATCAAGAAATAAAAAGCATTTTACGCTGGTGCAGTTTTATTACATCTTTTTTACCTTAATTACACAGATTTGTCAGAAAACGACAAAATACTATTTAAATTATATCTAAAAATAATACATTCAGAAGCTTATGTCCGGTTTTTACAAAAGTCTTACATCCAATTTACCTCTTATACATAATGTTTGACATAAAAAAATTATACTTTCACAACTTAAAAACGAGGAGTTTCCTAAATTATATAAAAAAAATTATCTAATAAGGTTTGGGACGGCCACCACCGCCATCTCTTCCACCACGATCGCTGCAACAAAAATGTCAAATAAACATTGTTAAAAAAAAACAATGTTATATTTCATTAAAAAAAAAAATCGCACTAAGACATAAATAATCACGAGCGGTAATGACAACTATGAAATTCCTTATAAGAGCCGATAGTACAAATATTTTTCTGTGATAAATGACGGAAAAATTCCTCAAGACATAACTGAAGGTTCAAAATGTACGTAATTTTTAGACAATGTAAAAGTTTTATTTTGGTAAATTTAAGATAATGAGTTTTATAGGTATAAAGAACTTGTAAGTAATAAAATTGTTTCGGTGCAGTTTATTTAACCCGGGACACCATTCAGGATGTTCAAACGGAATTTTCGCGCATGGATTTTGACAGGTTTCGCCAAGTTTTGACTAGATCTGTGAATGGCAGTAAAATAATAAAAACTTGAGACTTATTTTTATTTCACTTCTACCTTTTATCTAGTTACTCTTTAAGAGTAATAATTTAAGACGTGCGAAATTGATTGATTTCGCGACAATATTTGAGGACGTATTTAAAAAACCTACAAAATCATAAAAATAATCCTTAGGTATAAAACCAATGTTTCTCCAGACAGGATACACACAAAGCCACTTAAGAGGCTGAGGTGAGTTTTGATAGAGAAATGGTTTAGTTTCTCCTCTTTATGAGAATCAGACAAAAATATTGGTGTATTATTGCCGAGAGCGAAAGAGGATTAGAATATAATAATTCCAGAACATAATAGCCCAATAAAGAAAGCGCTTAAAGAGGAATTTTGGTTAGAAAGCTGCTTTTTTGAAGGATAATATAATTTATCAGGTAAAAGAAAAGAACACTTTAGTACTATTTTGTGTCGAGCCCTTGCAATAGTTTAAAAACCCTCCAAATGGGTTTGAAAATTATTTATTTTTGGGCTATAAACGAAATATAATATGGCAAAAAGTTTTTTACAAATGTTGTAGAGCATTAATCTTTACACAATAAAGGTGCGGCTTTTTAAAATATATAATAATGGACAGTATCGCGAAGTTAAAAATTTAATTAATACATGAAGTTTCGAAGACGCCGATCAACTCTAAAAATTCACATGATTTTCTGGCCATAGTAAAGACTACAAATTTCTTTATTCAGATTTGTATATGCTCCACAACTTTTGTCTGAAACTTTTCCTAGTGTTTTTTTTTGTTTTGAAGCCACTGGTCAGAAAAACTTGTTAACTGTGTCCACCAAATCAGTTCTCTAACTAAATTTTTTTTTAACAGTTTTGTTTATCGGACTAATGAATCTTTAAAAAATAAAAATCACATATTTCACCAATAATACTGGCCATAACACAAATACATAAAGTCTGGTTACTTAAAAAAAAATTGTCTACTGTTTTTGGGTTAACTGTTAATCAAACTAAAATCGATCTAATAAGAAACAGGGTTGAGATGATTAAAATCATGATTTTAATCAGTACCTATGATTAAAACGAAATCATGATTCATTTTAAAGAGTTTTAAAATTTTAACACTTAAAATGTATTTGTTCATACAAAAAATATAAAACTTGCCTTACTGCGCGAACGAAATTTTCACGTTGATAAAAGTTAAGACAAAGGCGCAAACTTGCAAAAACTACGCGAACGAAATTTGCATGTTAAAACTTCTCCAGTTTTGCTTCGTATCTGTACTATCCCTGCCCACAAATATTTGTTTTATTTAACAAAACAAAATATAAGCAGTTAGAAATATTTAAAAATAACATTTTAAAAGCTGGTATTTAAAAAAAAAAAATCAACGATTTTTGATTGTTTTAAAAATCATGATTTTTATCAACCCTGATAAGAAATTGTAAAACGAAGAGAAAATAAATGTCAAATTTACTAATTTTTTTAAAATAAGGCGTATTGTGTTTTTAGCGGTAACCAGACAATATATAGATTATATAACCAAAAATGACCTTACACCTACCGTCCGCCGCCACCTCGACCGCCGAATCCACCTCCACGATCGCCACCTCGGCCTCTACCGCCTCCGCGGCCCCTTCCGCCGCCGAAGCCTCTGTCGCCTCCTCGGAAACCGCCGCCCCCTCGTCGGCCGCCTCCGTCTCTATCGCGGCCACCACCACCACGTCGGTCATCACCACCTGCAAATAAATAATTCATATTTTAGTAACTAACAAACTTCAATAATAAAATGCAAAATAAGGAAAAATCAAATTATAATAAATTCTATTAAAAAGCTCCTATTAATTATACAATTTTAGATCATTTAAGGCTTTTTCACTTTTATATTGTTATCTTTGTTTTGATAACTTAAATAGACAAGGACAGTTTAGAAACAGGAAACCAAACTCGAGGCCTCAGTAACAGTTTTTATTAGAGTGTGAGAGTGTATTTTCTTAGTAAACAATTAAGAATTTAAAAACTGAAAATTCTATTTTTTCTTGCTCTATTCAATAGTCAAAATAAAAATTCAGTGAAAAAGCCGATGCAAATACTTGTCAAGATTTAAAATAGTTTTTTTTTTCGGTAAATACGATAAAAAAAAAACATTTTTAAAGTTTGACTGTTGTTGAATTTATATGGTTATGGTAAACATTCTGTATGATAGCCAAAGATTTATTTTACTGTCACCCAAAGTTTACTATATTTTCATATTTCTTTTAAAAATCAAAGTTTCTCGAAATTCGTTTCTATTATTTTCGAGACTTAAACTGACCTTCGTAATTTTGATTATTAATGAAATTTCCAAAGTTTCTCAAAAGTTAGATTTTTTCTTCTACAAGAAAATTTTTGTTTATTGAACAATAATGACGCGACAAATAAGAACAAACAAAAAACACCTACCGCCTCCGGCACCGGCTGGTTTTGCTTCTCCGCATCGGTTACACTCGCTTCTCCAAGCAAAATTAGTGTTTACGCAGTCGGGATTGGAACACTTCCAGTCGCCATCTCGGGACTCACGGTCGCGACCGCCGCCGCCACCTGGAATCATCATGGGTGAATAACGGGTACGATAGTAACCCAAACGTAAAAGCGCCCATATTAACTAAAAGGGGTCATTCCACGTTCAACAGTTCTGTTCGGTACGCTTGAAATTTTAAAAGCGATATTTAAAATTTGACTGGCTTTATGATATTTATTCTTGGTCCAAATTATAAGTCCCTTTAGTAGATATGAGCGCTGTTTTTTAAAAGCTATATCTAAATTTTCTTACAAAAAAAGTTTATTGATTATTTATTCGCAGTTGTCGCGAATAAGATTTTATTCTGAATATTTACAGGACTTTGTAGGTTGGTTGTTTCTTAAAAAACAACCCTTTATGGATGTCTACTTCTACGCTTTTAATAAAGCGAGCAAGCCCTTTCATAAATACAAGAATATAGATAACGCAACTCCCTATGTCAAGTCCACCAAGTGAAATGTTGCCAGGAGAAATGTAGGAAATTTAACTTAGTTTCAAAAATGGTCAAGTATAAGTTTTCTTATTTGCCTAAAAGTTCAAACCACGCGTAGTCGAGGAATTCAAATCAATAAAACTGCCAAGGTATCTGCCCGCGTGATAATTTTGAGCGTATGAAATACTTTGGTTATCGAATATATTTGTTCTAAAAAAAAATTGCCCACTATCGCCCTTTGTGGCTACTAGAACTGGCGTTCAACTGAACCAGACTATATTTATTATTACAGTCCTAGTTTTTCTTACCACCAAAGATGAAACTAGTTTTTTTTTAAAGAGATTTAAAAACTTTCATTATGACCGAATTTAAAATTGATTTTTTATGCCTCAAGGACATGATGCTTAAAAGATGGATATTAAAAAAAACAAGGTGTTATGGAATTGACGCATTGTACTTAAGCCCGAAAATACGATAGATATTTTTAAACGCAGCTTTGAACCAAGCTTAAACTTATTTATGAATATTTACAACCTCAACAGAAGTATTTTTCACTATTGATAGTTTTTGTCAAAGTTATAAAGTTCGACATTTCTAATTTAAATACAATAAGTCAATTTCATAATTTTTTCATTCCAATGAAAAAAATATTCAAAAATAAAATTGTTGATTCAACTTTTACTGAATAAAACGAATAAAAATTTTTAGAGGTTAATTCGTCTTGTCCTTGAAATAAGTTAAAATATGATATGGGAGAACCAATATTTGACCATTTAATTCGCCGACATGTGTACAAAACTATATCGAGATTTTAATGAAAATCAAAGTTGAATTATATAAAAACTTAAGATCAAGTTTTGTGTAATTTCCTGTAAACCCCCCGCCTATTAGGATCTGCACGCGGTATGTCGATAAATGCAACGTTAGGGAACGACATTGTTAACATACATTTAGGATTCAAAGAGTTGAAGCTATTAATGTATGTCTACATCGTAGTTCCCTTTTCAAGGTTGCAAGCGCGGGGGCGAAATATTACAAAAGGACCTTATTTTAATACCATTACCTAGATATACATAAGAATAATTATATAAATTTTCAACCAAACACAACTTTTAACCTTTTATTTCCGCTGTCTGCGATAATAAAACAGAAGTCAAATTTAAATCAACTTTCTTGTTTCCACCAGACCTGTAGTTCTTATTTTGTAACGCTTTGTGTTTCTAAACCCTTTATATCACGCAGTCTTGTAAAAACACATGACGTTAGCAAGCGCTATCTTTGGGTTTTTAAAATAAATCCGCACGAATTTACAAAAAACCTGTTTAACCTTTTATTTACTTTTCTAACCAAGCTATTTTAAAAAACACCAAGTTTCTGAACCAATCCGCAGTTTCTTACACTGAACGCGTTTTACTTCCAATACCAACAGAGATGTTTCTTTAAAACACCAAGTTATATAGTTTAAATTGTATAATGCCTATCATTATTTAAGACAATTTTTTATGTAGAAAAGGCGAAAGTTTTAAAGTACTTATCAATGATTTATTGACCTTTGCTTAAAAAATAGTGACACCTTAATGACCAACTTGCAACCCTACATCCTTTTAAGAATGCAACATTACGGTTCTAAATTATGCCATTATGCTGCAACTAAAAAGAGAAAAACGTTAAAGTAAAAATAATGCAGAAATAAATATGGTATCCTGAAATATTTCAAGAATGCCTTTAAAACAATAAACATCTTTAACATATTAAATTGCAAAGCCTATACCTTGAAATATTCCGTTAATTTATTTCAAATACAATGAGCAACTTAAAATACTAGATATAAAAATAATAAAAAAAGCAAGTAAGAGTGAATCCAAAAGCTTAATAGAGTGTGGTATTCTTTGATCTGGATTGTCCAGCTTTTTTTTAATATCTAGCCAATTTCGGCTGTATTTGCGTTGCATTAAAAATAATTTGTTGAAAGCTAGACATCCCCAATTTTTAAACCTCAAAGCTAACACAGTTCTATAAGGCGTCGGATTTCTTCCACCTGGTCTACCTTTACCTCTATCTCCCCCACGGCCCCCTCCAAAGCCACCACCCCCGCCCCCGTCACCCCCACGGTTACCACCGCCAAATCCACCTCCACTCCCACCACGCCCCCCACCAGTGGCACCTCTTGCTGCACCCCCACTCCAGTTATCTTTTTTGGTGGCTAACTGAACCTAAAAATAAATTGTGGTTATAAAATTGACCGAACAAACAAATCGTTCCTCAAGGTAATTATTTTTTGAGAGTACGTAAGGCGCAACTTTGAACTGAATGTGTAAACATACAAGATACAAGCAGGTTAACTGACAAAATTTAAAAACTTTTTTTACAATTTAATTTACAATATTTTCTGTTAGGCAGTATTTCAAAAAAAAAGTCTCGGATACAAACTCTAGCGTTTTCTGCTATTCTCGCAGAATACAAAATAAAACCGTCCTATACAAAATTTTAATTTTTTTCCTGAAACCTGCTAATCTCAATATTAGTTCACAATATTTTGATGGCATTTTTTTGTTCAAATGGTTTCTACCTATCTATTAATAAAAATATTATCAATATAAAACTTATTTTTATCCAATTAAACGCAAAATAAATAACCACATCCTAAATTTTTTGTAGCGCTAATTACCTTAATGGTTGATCCTCTAAAATCTTTGCCATCAAACCACGAAATAGCGCTTTGTGCAGCATTGGCATCGTCATAGGTTACTGTACATTCCCCTTTTGATAATCCAGAACTTTTATCTTTGTACAACCACACTTTCTTCTTTTGCGTTCTCCTGTCCATCTAGTCACAGTTAAAAACACAATATACAAAAAGGATCCTAGTAATGTAGTGTTTTAAAGTTTTTTTTTAAATATAAATGTATCAGACGGAATAATTCAGTCACACATAGTAACAATATCATAACTGATGAATAGAATCTGCATTTTATTTAGCGAGACATCAAAATTGAACTTGAATATTGAGAATTCAAGCACAGAGTGCAGTTCGCATGCAAAAATTCCCTAATAGGTGTCAGCCAAAATTTTTAACTTTTTAGTATATTATTATTATATTAACAAAAAAAATATATATAAGAAAAGCATATTTTTATAAACAAAGTTTAGAATTATGAATTTTTTTCAAATATTGCATTATATTATGTATATCCTCCGACCAATTCCAATATTAAAGAACCACCAAAACAACATTATCTAGTGGCTTTGACATGAAAAGTATTTGTTTAAATTTATAAGTGCACAATTAGTTTTTTCTTTTTTTATAAAATGTTTAATTTACCTTGATTATACCAATTGATCCAAAATGATCAGCAATATCATCCTCAGTTAAACTAGGATCCATACCAGATACGAAAACGGTATCGACTTGGACCACAAGATTGCTGTCACCAGCACCTGCAAATTATGGATGAATTAGGATAGATCATTTTGAAGTTTTTTTTCTGAGCTAAACATTATCCGAACTAAGCTTCTTTTTACCAAAATAACACTTAAA
The DNA here is from genome assembly GCA_935413205.1 of Polydrusus cervinus. Lineage (NCBI taxonomy): Eukaryota > Metazoa > Arthropoda > Insecta > Coleoptera > Curculionidae > Polydrusus > Polydrusus cervinus. Next base: position 79,113,938 of record OW284512.1, on the reverse strand, counting down.
ATGCAAATTCCGAAAAACATCAGCTACTGTATACTTAAAATTTTGAACAATGCACCCACCAAATGACCGTTTTTAGCTAGTTGAGATACTCTGTTACATATTTCGACCAAAATGTGTCATCTGCATGGCATGCCATTTTGTTTTTTTATATAAAATAAAGTATCTGGAGTGCCATTCTGCATTAAATTACCACATTCAGTTTTGTGACCCCATCATCCACAGGTTTAAAATTAAATAAACTGGAGCTCAAGTCAATATTGACCTAACTTTAATTTAATAATCATGAGTTAATTTGCTAGTTATTTGTTATGATTCAATTTCAAAGTGTAAGATAATAAATTTATGCCTAAATATTACCCTCTGTAATATACATAATATGTAGTTGTAAAATATATTTCTATATCCTTCAGTTTTTTATAATTCAAATTGTTATCAAAAAAAAAACTTTTCACCATTTGGTTGTTTCTTTTGTTTATTTATTGTAGAAAAACCTGACAAACACTACTAGGAGGAATAGAATTTTATTAACTTCAGAAAAAACGCGATCACTGGATTATTTGCAACCAATTTGATCAGCTTTCTTGCCGTCACTCAAAACTGCGATCACTGTCCTATAGTTGCCTCTTATACATCAATATGAATTAAATAGGTATGGTTTCTTCTTTTATGAAGAATTCGAAAATTGAGAACGCTGCCAATAATCACCATTCCATATCCAAAATGAATTTGTCTTGTAAATATCAACCAATTTAGCAGTACCTGGGTTCAGATTACAATTCTTCTACCACTAACTTCAAAATCTCTTTCTTGTTGCATGAACTAACAATAGTTTGTTCCTATATTGATCACAATGATCGCCGTCAATTTAAGTTTGCAAAATGGTCATTTAGAATACTTTTACCACTATTTAAGTTTTTATATAGAAAAATTATAAGTCACTATTTTTCGCATTTTCTACATTAGATCTTACGCACCTTAGTTAAATTGGGCCAATTCTGGTGGAATTCAGTATGTCAAAAAAATAGGAATCAAAACATCCAAATTGGTACCGCAGAAGCTGTCCATTTTTCATTAATAAAAAACACAGTCGCGGTTTCATTAAGATATTCCTTTTACTAGAACGTTTAGGTTACATGTTTCGCTGGTACTTTAAGGCCTCTTTTAGGTGTAAGTAAATGGTCGTTTGAATGGAAAAAATTGCATGAGCTGAATAAAATGTCATCAAAGGACATGCTTACAGACAATTTTGTATGAAAATGTAAAAATGCTTCTAAATCAGCTTTCTAAGCGCTGCGATAAGAGACAATTATTTTCTATGCACAGTTTAGATAGGAAGGTGGTGTCGTGGGCGCAAAAACCCGTTGTTCCTATTTAACCCATTTGTAAAAACTGTCGTCTGTGTTCTTTACTGTATGAAACTACCGCTTATATTGTTCAGTTTTATCTAAATGTAATGAATTTTGACGTTTAAATTCCCTTCTTGACGTACCGAATCGGACATTGTGCCTCTTGTATTTTGGACTTCAATAATCAATATTAAAATATTATCATCTTTTAACTGGTCATTCGCGTTGTCTTTAGGAAACTATAGAATTTACTAAGACCTGTGGGCATGGATTTCAATTTAGCAAAGTTTAAAAACTGATAATGGAAGTCAAAAACACATCTAATATTTACACCGAATTATTGTCTATAACCTTCAAACAATAACAGTTATTCAGACACCGATTCGGCGGTTTATTTCTGGGTATCGCATACTCTTGTCAAATTAGTTCAGAAACCTGAATTGGATGCTTTTTTCATCAATAGCTTGATTAGAAAAGTTTTGAAATTCATCGTTAGCGTCAGTAGTTTATATTAATTACTCAGTGTTACCATTTAATGTCACCTTGATTTTTTACCTTTAATTTTTCCCGTAACTTCCAATTCCAAAAAGGAAAAACTTCTTAACACCCATTGCAACCCTGTCAGTTGCAAAAATGACGGGAAAAATTCTTTATACCACACTACATTATAACGACAAAAAAAAACACTACAATCCAGTTGCACAAATTAAGTTTAATTACCTCCTAACCAGATGCGAGTAAAATTATAAAATAATAACTCAACAAACCAGATTCAATTAGAAAAATTTGATTAACGTCACTTCGAGACAAAATTTTTTATGATTATTTAAACTTAAAAATTATTTTTAGAAGAACCTAATTAGTATAATGTATTTAATACAGTGCACTAAATGGCTTATTTTGAAAATGAATGTTTAATTTCATACAACTGGATTCAGCAGAGGGATTAAAGACCATCACTTCAAACCATTTAAGGTAATGAAACAGCATTTCTTTCTCCACCTACTGTAGTTGCAAATAATTTTTAAAAGAAAAAAGCTAGCGGTTATTTTGAACAGTTTCCCGTTGATAGCTTGTAATCAGTTTAAAGTTTTTAAAATATGGAAAAACTGTATCAACAAGAAAACATTAAACTACATTTTTTCTATAACCATTTTTCCATTCCAAGAACCTGCCGTACGCAACGCTATTTTAGTTAGGTATAGCCGCTTCTATAACACTTTTTATACATAAACCAACATCAGTACAATAAAATAAGTAAAAAAAATCAAAATGCTACCAAGCCACAGACTTGGTGCTTTTACCTTTATTATAACCACCTCGGCCGCCGCCACTGAAATAGAAGATAAACTCATCAGTAAATGCTTCGAAAGGTGTCACCAAATTAGCCTAGGGGAAACCCAGACAGCCAAACCCTTTTGGCTAGCTAAACCCAGATGTGAACGCAACTTTTGCTAAATATTCACAATTTCTTCTTTTTTTCTGGGGGAAATACCTATGTTTTACTGTAGAGTCGTTGTGAGTCAGTCATGTAAGTCTTTTATAGTTTTTACCACATAAGAACTATGTTAAACTCAATGAGTTTTACAACTTGAATATAAATACCATATTCTTGGACCAATAATTAAATTGAGCGACTTTGTTCTAGCGCAAAAACCTCGTATTTCGATAACCACTAAAACATAGCCATTTTACTCTTAAAAAAATCCTTGTTATATTGGGTCAGGGTTTGTACTCTTACAAATTCTAAACTGTACACCAACTTGCCTTTTTTATTTTCACACTACTAATAAAATATTCTTACACGAAGTATTTTGTATATTTTTGTAATTCAGAAAGTTCTTAAAAACAAAAATTTTAAGAGAAGATAACCTTTTTGACTTTTCTAGCTAAAATAAATAATAAGTAAGTAGGTAAAAAAAGATATAATATTCTTCTAAATTTATTTACATGCAATATAGGTTACTAAACTAGATTTAGTAAATTTTAACATATTGTTTTAGAACAGACATAAATGGTGTATTTTGTCCTATACCTTATTAGCATTCTCACACCAGCTGGTTCAACTCCAGACAGCTGTATCTAGGAATACTATCCACATTCATTTGCAAGAACGTGACAACAGTTCAAACTGTGAAGGTTCGCAAACGAAACTGAAAACAGCGTGTGTGAAATTGCCAAACGGGTCCCTCAACTTTTAATACACAACCTAGATAAGTACAAACCCTGCTAACTCATACAACTACATTTGTGTAGCTTTGTTCAACTCTTTTTTTGGAATAAACCTTTTTACGAAAGCAGTAATCCCACTACCTCTTCTTACTATTTTACCTGAAAGATTAATTTTTTATCTTAGCCCAATTAAATCCCCTAGATATTAAAAACTTCTGTTCAGTCAAGTCAAAATAGAAATATTAATAAACAATTCTGAAAAGTCAACCAAACAAATAATCATATTAGTAATGGACACCAGTGTAGGTGCAAAACATCAAACTGTGTAAAATATTTTAGTATAAAGGGTAACCGTTACCGAACCAGTAATTTCATATTTCACCATTAATTTGTTCACGAAACGCTGCAGTTTTTACCAGCACGACTTGTACTTCTTGGAAATGTAAAAAACCTGTCTTGTTTACCCATATAAGAGCAGTACACCAACCAAACATTTTCCTTTCTCTAAGGAATTTGGGGATGAAAAAACTGATTCGCTTAGCGCTTGTTGTGTAAATTACTGAATTCATAAATAGTTAACACAAAAATGTATGTTTTGAACACCTAAAACCCAATAAAAACTTACAAATTCAATAAGCGTTGCATACAAACTACTAAATAGTTTTTCTCTTATTGGATTGGTCATCTTATAGTATTTATAACAAGGAAAGGTTTCTTAAATATTAAAATTTCTAATTTAATATTTTGAAGTCACCCCGGCAAGGAGACCTTAAGACAAAACGTTCTTAAAAAAATCAGTCTTTTGAGAAAAGAGATAGATATTTAATAATGCTTTGTGTTAACTATTTTAGAATATAATTAATTGCATTAAAACTCTACTTTTTATTTCCCATTCATACCACAATTTAATAATTCCAGGTTGATAACAGAGCAATAAAAGTGCGACACTTATATGCATTAACAGTCCTTTTAATGTATTGTTGAAAAACTATATAAATAAATTTAATTAAAATCTCTGCAGGGCAAACCATTTTTCCCTTTTTTTGTGTACCACACGAAATATAGATACCTTTCTTAAAAAAGAGAAACCTCTGCTGGTGTATGAACACAACATATCCAAAATTCTGTAAAAAATACCTTATTCTCTTTTCTGCTTGTTTTCTTTAAACCAAAAAGGAACATGGATACCTTTCTTCTTTAAGAGAATTATTTAAAAAATTGCGTTCGCATAAAAATCTTCTATTCTAATTCAACCTCTTATTGTATTAATCAACCTTCAACCAATAGGGAACTTGCATAATACTCTTTAGCATAAGCAAATTAGAGATGTCAAACTATCAGTGGGGGTTATGGATTATCAATATTATCAGTAGTCGTAAAAACTACCCCTATCAACTACCAACAGTTTATTTACATGTTGATAGTGGCAAATGCCAACATTTCATTTATGTAAACAGAACTTTTGGGAAAGGGTGACACTTTTTTAAAGATGTTCCTTCTGATCGGAGTGTTAGTAAAGATTTTTATTTTTTAGTATTGACAATATTTCTAGGCGCTGGGTATGGGACCGATTTTACGGAAGTGAGTTGCGCGCAAAGTATAGCGCTCTATGGCTGGTGGCTGAGGGCCGCCTTTTCCGTTAAAAGTGTTAGAATAATTAAGTAGTATTAAATGGGCTTTTTCACTAAATTTTGATTGTAGTGTATAAAATAAAAAATTACATTTTCTGTATTTGCACTTTTTGGGCCATCACTGAGAACATAAATAAATAAAAAAAAACTACGGACTTTTTCGAATTTACACCATGAAAACGACAGCTTTACAATGCTGCCAATGTTCTCTAAAATTTTTATATTAAATACCGACAATGACAAATCTGAAAAGTAATCCAATAAAAATAATTATCCAAAACTGAAAAAAAAATCACATTATTTCCATAGTGTTATCCATATTTTGTGTTAAAATAAGTTAATAAAGTTCTAAGAATAAAATATATTTAATCAGCATAAAACCTTTCACATGTGGCAACAGCGAAATTATTGACAAAAGACAAAGTCAATGAAATGAAAAAAAAAAATCTGTTGAATTGTCGATTTTTCTGTTCTATGAGCAAATAAATAAAAAGAGGAAAAACCGGATGTAAATAAAAACACTGACATGATAAGTGTAAGATCAGTAACGATGCTCATTGTAAATTTTTATCGGATCGACGTCATCGCGCCAGGTTTGTATTTTTAAAATTGGTTGAAATTGTGCATGTTTTTAATGAGCTGTAAAAAATTCATGGTATGACCTAGCAACCGTTTTATTATAGCACCAGCTTAACAATTTAATTACCAAAATTATCAAATATGAGAATAGTGAAAAAACCACACATTATTACATATTTTGTGTTAGTTTTTAGCTATCATTTTTTAAAATAATTTTACCGAGTGTTCAGAAAACTTGTGTGGTACCAGAATGTAAAAACGGGTCTTTTAGTGAACCCAATATCTGCCGACATTTATTTGACCACGTCAATTAGATTATCTCAGTCTCAAGTCAAATTTCCTCCCACTTTACCTATGCTAAGACTACCGGATTTGTAACTGAGATCCCTAGTTTTAGCTGATATGTGTCAACTCGCAAAATTGTCTATTGAGTGGCCGCATAATAAGTGACTTATGTATATAAATTGGAAAAGTCGCAGCTGTGTCTGGTATTTTCAATACACCTATAAGATGTAAGATCCATGAATTTTTTACTATTGATAAGTTCTGAAAATTAAATATTTATGGTAAAACCCAATTCACACAAAAGTGTACAATACCAAGCAACACAGACACAAAACAATATACTAAAGTAGACATAATAACAGTAGTTCTATAATTAATTCTTATATCTTCATCTTTGTTAAGTCACTTTTGATAGTTTGACATCTCTACACCAGATATCATAAAAAGACCACAGTTCACATAACATTAATTTTTTTAATCCTCTACTCTGGATTAAATGTAAGCAATTAAAGTTTGCGGTTGTGACATCAATCCACACAACATACATGGCGCAAGAGAGGGGTATTCTTACTAATTAGAAGTCACACACATGACCTTTAATTTATTTAAAAAAATTAAGAAGTTATATTCAGGTTGTAACATTTTGCATATTATTATTTCTTGTGACTGATAATTTTTAAACAATAAATAAAATTTGTGAAAGTTCCCTATTAAATTTGGTCAGTTATTGAATAAATAAAATCGCCATCCACACCAAGAAAAAAACATTGAAAATAAAAACTTACCCATAACCACGGTCGGAGCCAGCATTGCCACGGTCTCTACCACCTAAAAAAAAAAAAATTTATTATTGGCAAATATTGTCATGTTAAATTAAGCACTTTTTAAAAATAAATTAATATAAAAATATTTTACATCAGTTTAATCTTACCTCCGTAACCGCCCCCACCTCCTCCATATCCGCCTCCACCGGCGCCTCCCCCATAACCTCCTCCTCCTTGAGATCCATAGCCTCCTCCTCCACCACCACCACCACCTTGGTAACCACCACCTAGAAAATAAATTATTTAAATGACATATTTTTTTAATATCTAGATCTTTAAATTATTGTACAAGCTAGCTACTGATCTAGATCTTGTAAGATTTAAATTATCTGGAGTGATGTGCATAAAAAAAAGATTGCTACATTTAGTTGAAAGAACACAAAAACAATCAATGACTAATTAAAATCTCTAGATCACTTCGAATATTTTCTTCAGTTCAAAACTTAATTGTCCTATAGATTTTCTACCCTTGCCATTATTGACTAACAACAAGGACTATCATTCCTAGTATTTGTTTTTGACATAGAAGGTGGAAAATAGGCTATTTAAAAAACTTATCTCCATGCCTATGTCAAATATCAATTGGTAATAATAAAATGTCTGTATCCAATCCAAATCTACATTTTAAAATACTTTGATGAGCTTTGATGCTTACCAATTCTACCTATACAATAAAAACTGTAAAATTTTTTGTAAGACTGCCTTCTAAAAAGTATCCCCAAAGTAGTTTTTTTATCCCTTGATTTTCCATAAATAAAAAAGTTTAGAAATCAATAGTAAGTTATCGACAATCTTACTTTCAATCCACTTTAAAATTTAACAGCATAACCCAAACAAATGAGTTGCAATGTTTATGCCTATCATTGCCTTACCTTGAGGGGCACCTCCATAGCCACCTCTACCACCTCCTTGAGGTTGACTCCAACCGCCTGCTGATGGATCTGCTTGACCATATCCACCTTGTTGGGCCCCATAAGCAGGGTAAGCTGTTGTTGGGGGTGGCTGTGAGTAATCATACCCACCTGCACCACCGTAAGCTGTAATGTTATGCAAAATTAAGTTAGTAAACTGTAGCTTTTTCTTTCTTGAAATGATATAGAGAATATGGCAAAATTCATGACATTCAGAAATTATTTTTAGTATAAAAATATCAAATTAATTATATTAAGACATAGTAGCTTTGTTCCTATAGCAATCACGGACTAGTCAGTGTGCTTCCCATTGGTTTAAAACAGATTGCAAACTATTAACTGTAAAATAGAGTTATATGATTGGTACTGATCAGTTTGAGATTTTTGTGGGAACAGAACTAATATACAGGATTAATAAATAGTACAAATAATTTAAATTATTATTAGGTACTTTGGGGGACCAATTGTGAATATGCAAAGGTTTTTAGCAGATTAGTTATGTACATTTTCATAGGGTTTAAGTTTCACATAGCTTGGTATTTGGTTGTTATGTTGGGTTGCATAAAGATGTGCAACAATAATTAACCAGTAAGTTTGACTGTAACAAATGAGAGTTCACCAATTTCATTCGCATAAGAAATATTTGAAAAAGCTTTATAGACCTCCGTTCAGATTAGTAATATATGCCTCCAAATACATCATAACTGAACAAATAATCAGGTTTTAAGCGTAGTTGATGTATATAATACATATTTTTATAAGAAGTCTTCAAATGAAGCGTCACTTCCGCCATTTTATCAAAATTTACGGGAAGTCGCTTTACTCTACACTCTACAGGGATACTAAATGACTAAAATGTAAATTAAAATTGTGTATTATTTTATACAAACACAAGCAGAAGAAGTCATATTTGAAAATTATTATAGCTATTTATTTTAAACTGTAAAATCGCATTTTGCCGGTGATCGATCCATGTCTTTTACCATTACCGAAAATGGCGCGGAATGCGGGTAAAATAAGATTTAATGTAAAATTTATAATTTCATTATTTGACAAAACTTATAGGTCATACGATGATTTAATTAAAGGTTATATTTATTCTTTAACAAAATAAATAAATTTTAAATTCCGTACATGTAAACAAAAAGCCAAATAAACTTCAATTTTCCAAATGACGCTAGGTAATTTCCTCAAAGATATTTAGAAATTAGATAAAAGCATAAAACTAACAAAACAATAAACAAACAAATACAAACGGATGATTCACACAAATCGAAATAAAATAAGAAAATTTTCTTACCGTCACCCATTTTTAAAGATGTTCTAAAAATAACACACACAGATCTTGCTGCAATCCGCGAGCCGACGGTGATGGCAAAATGTCGGCAAAAGATGGGCGAACCGGCACTTCCGTTTCGTTGAAAACTTTCGTAGAATAGGCGATTTCGCTTGGGCAAATTTGCTACGAACCGGATATGACGTCACTAAGGAGTACGTTCCGCTTTACGCTCTGTCAAGGTCTATACTTATATATGCAACCAACTATTTTTCTAGAGGTATATTTAGTTGCATAATGTTGGTTAATAATATATTTGCGCCATCTGGACTAACCGCTTTGAAGTACAATGTTACCGTAAATTCGCCATTTCATTAATATTTTCTAATTAGTGTTTCATGTTATCCAGCAGGAAGCAAGACAGCCCTTTATTGGGGTCCATTAACCTGTACCTCACAGAACTCGAACAACTATTAACCATTTAAGATTCCATCGAAACATGACATCGGAGTAAAGATAGAAATAGGGTGTTTGAAAAATCATTCAATTGATCCTAAAAAAATGGCGAAAGCGTCCACACCTCACCTCACTCTTAAATGAAAGTTGTACTGGCTACCGATAGATGGATCTAAAATATTTCTTTATGTTGACATTTTTGACAAAAAAATTAAAAAATAACCTCTCAAGTCTTAAACTCAAAATTCCAACATTTTTCTAATGTTGGTTATTGTTATTAACAAAACTTGTGCAATATCAATATGGTAGCAGGTAATTTTAGAATCTTATTAAATTTATAATAATTACCATTTGTAGCTATAATTTAATATCTGTTTCAGCTGATATTGCAACTCAAGATATGGGGGAGACATCCAATTTTTTTAAGGATTTTCATGGTCTACAGATTGTAACAGAAACAGCATTTAAACAATACTCCATTGCAGAGTAAGTATAATTTATATCTTTGAATATTATTAAATTTTAGCCATTCCATTCACTGTGTATTTGATGATAAAAAGTTATCTCAAAATTTTCTTCATCCTCTTTCCGTTGTACGGTGGGCTTATTTTGTACATAATTTTTCAGGTGTGAGTATGAGCGAATAGAAAATGTATTTAAATACAGCTCAGATTTTGAAACTGCAAAAGGACTGCTTTATCTAAAATATTTTCGGGATGCTGTGCAAAAACAAGTTCAATCAAGAGTAAAGGACGATGTACCTTTGGAAGTATTTGTTTGTGAACATGTTTTTAAAATTATTAAAGAATATAAACAGCGAAGACACTTTAACAAACAGTTTTTTACCAAATTACCTGCAAGTACCCTAGAAAAAATCAATGAGGTAGGTAAGATATAAGACATTTGGTAGAAATTTGTATCTTTGTGTCTTGTAGCATTTACAAGAAATTGAAACAATAATAGCTGTTGTTATAAATATAAATTAAGAATTTGATATTAAAATTGCATTTTTAAAGCCATACATGTTTTAGTTAATTGAAAACATTGCTGATCGGCTCCCAAATGACCATTATGAAAAGCATCAGAAAACATTACCAAAAAGCAGCAATATCGACCCTAAACAAGGCCTAAAACCCTTAAATCCAATATTCTACATTCCCCTCCGAGAAAACTTACCAGAAATTGAAAAAAAACTTAAAAATACTGAGAAAAATGAATTTTCTTTACTCTATGTTGAACAACCAAAGAGCAGCACAAAACAAGAAAACGATAGTTATTCATTATTTACAATGTTTGAGATATATCAAGGGTCCATACCAAATTATAGTTATAATGAATTTAAGGCTATCATTGAGGAGCAACTGACTTCAGGGAGAAATGATGATGAGGTGGTAGCATATTTATTGGATACTTTTGGTTGTGTTCTTTTTGATTTTATTACTGAAATTGTAAGGAATAGACATAAGAAGATTGATTATAGTTTACCCCAGGGTAAGGACATTTTTTTTATCTATAAAGATAGGGTAGGTACTGGGGAGAAAGGTAAAGTGTTATTTAATTCTTTGCTTATATTTTTTTTAGTTTCTGAGGTTAGTAGAAGTACTGTAAAGACATTTAGTAAAAACTCTACTGATGCTGTTATTGCTGGTACAGTAACAGTTCAGTCTGAAAAAGAAAGTAACTTATTGAAGAAGTTAAGGAAAATTGAGAAAAAAGAAAAAAGCAAGATGACTCCCGAAGAAATTGAACAGTGAGTAAGAACTAAATCAACAAAAAAAAATTACTTTTAATTATTACTAAAAATTTTAAGTCAAAAGAGATTGAACAATTCTTTTTTTTATTTAGGGCTGAGGCAGAGTATGAAGTAGCAAAATATACGCCACTGTTTAAGAAACAAGGTGTCAGCAGGTTAGATCCCAAAGAGTATCCTCATATTCATGATCAAATGAGGAATCATATGATTACAAGTAAGTTTTAGTAAAAATATGAATACTTACAATGGCGTTTTTAGGGTTTATGCAATGATTTTGTCTTGTTTATTGGTCCATTGTATAAGTACAAGACTGATTTAACTGAAATTTAAATTGTGTATGTTAAGAGAATTTCTCCACTGCTCATAAAGTTTGTTTCTTATGATGCTGTTGAAAAAAATAAAATGAGCATTATGAAAATTTTTTTTTTTTAGCAAAATATGATGGTGTTTCAATAATGCAACCAGAAAACGCTATCAAACGAGTAACGAATGATTATGCAGAATTTACTATACCAGGTGGCAAAAAAGGTGACATACAAGATATGAAATTGGTTCAAGTAAGCTCTTTAGATACAGTAGGGCAGTTGGTGTTTAAGGATATTAAAGAGTTTAATAGGTAAAGTAAAAATAAAGTACCTACCTTATATCTATTTACTAGTTATCTAAAATAATATAAATTCCCTTTTTTTATAATTATAATAACCTTGGCAAATTATTTTCTTACAGAATTCAGTCGGAAGTATTCCCAGTTGCTTACAATTCCAATGAAAATCTGCTCATTTGTGCGCCAACTGGTGCGGGAAAAACTAACATTGCTCTGCTAAGTATTGTTCATCAAATCAGATGCCATACTGAGGGCAGTTTGATCAAGAAAAATGATTTTAAGGTAACAAAAATTAACTTGATTATAATTTAATATTTTTAAGATTGATATTAACATGTTTATTTTGGACATTTTACTTATTTATTTACTTATTTTAAAAGATTTTACAACATGATACATGATTTACTATTTTCTAAATAATCAATATTATAAAAAAATTATATATTTCCAAAAATACACAACAATACTGCAAAAATAAAATTCTAAAATAGTATTATCACTGCTCTCTGTGCTGCTTTTCTAAAACGTAGTTCAGATTTGTTTGGTCTATTTTAATTCTAGATTATTTACGTTTGTCCAATGAAAGCATTAGCGACGGAAATGGTAGCAAATTTTAGCAAGAAACTTGCTCCAATAGGTATATCAGTAAAAGAATGTACAGGTGATATGCAGCTGACCAAAAAAGAAATAGCCGAGACACAAATGTTGGTAACTACACCCGAAAAATGGGATGTTATTACTAGAAAAGGAGCAGGTAATTTTTTTTGTCACTCATTGTGCCCTTAGTGATATTCCCTTTGTCTTATTTTCAGTTGATACAGAAGTAGTTGGCCTAGTAAAACTGCTTATTATCGACGAGGTGCATCTTTTAAACGGTTCCAGAGGGCCTGTTATTGAAGCCTTAGTCGCCAGGACGTTAAGACAAGTCGTCAGCAGCCAAAGTATGATCAGAATAGTGGCATTGTCGGCTACTTTACCGGGATATTTCGATGTTGCTCAGTTTTTGAAAGTTAATCCGAGAAGCGGGTTATTCTTTTTCGATAATCGGTAAGCAGGAAGTTTTAAAATTTTCTGTTGTTAATTTTATACAGAATTCGTTCAAGTTGCCACACTTTCATCCATTTTTTAAACGCATGTTCTATGTTTGTGTTTTATTTATTCAGGTATAGGTCAGTGCCGTTAACGACCAGTTTTATAGGCTGTAAGAAGAAAAATGAAACTGACATAATGGATATGGTGTGCTATGAGAAAGTAGTGGATTTTGTTAGAGATGGCCACCAGGTAGGTACATATAAAAAATAATAGTGATTATAGTGTATTTATTTTCTAACCACAAAACGCTCGATGCGATCGGTATAGGACTGCATTCAGCTTTTGCATTTGAATAAACACGTTTTCCGATTATATTTTAGCTTTATGCATTTGTTTATTTAAAAAAATTATGATGAACAGTGCAAAAGCTAGATATTTTTATGTATTATATTATGTAAATGAATTTTTACATTTCAGTCCCACATATTTAGTTTCACAGATTTTGCATTTAAGAAACTGAAAACCCAGTTTTATTAGTCACTGTCAAATTTTTTTTTTTAAATTTCAATCTCTTTATTTCTAGGCGATGGTATTCGTAACCTCAAGGAACGCTACAGCCTCAGTAGCTAAAAGACTCATAGAAATAGCCCAAGAAAAAGGAACCTTGAAGCTGTTTGAACCGGAGAAGGGCGTGAAAATAAACAGATCAGGATACAAGAACAGCGACTTGGGATATTTGGTTCCGCAAGGATTTGGTATACATCATGCAGGTATGATGTGATGCTATAACGAAATTTATTATACGGAGGTCTATTATAAATTTATGGGGAATCTAAAAATCTGAGGAAAAATAAAGTAAACCATTTTTTTTAAATTGGAAACTGTCGTTCAGTTTCCTTAACGCACCTTGTGTATTTTTCACAAATCGTTATTTACCTGGAAAATTTATTATTCCAATCTTAATCAGTAGTTTGGAATAATGAATTTTCCATGTAAATTAATCACTGGAGAAAAAAAAACGCTAAGATTTTTTTTACATATTTTACGATTTGTGAAATATACACAGGGTGCGTCAAGGAGACTGAACAACAGTTTCCAATTTAAAAAAAATGGTATAAGGTGAAGTGGGGATTAAAATTAGAAAAGGTCGCCTTTGAAACCACATAACTTTTTTAAAAATCGACTTACAGAGATGCGCTTTAGACAGGAAGTAATTAGTGATATTTACAATTACAACAAAATTTGTTTATTTATTTACCCAAGAATTTCATTTAAACAAAAAATTGTTACGCAAATATACCCATAGAACGCACTTGCCCCAGGTACTGGGGTAATTGGGTTTTCAACTTATAAATCGCGTTTAAGTAATGTTATATTCAACTGGAGCAAATGGGTTAATCCATTGCGACTTCACGAACAACAGGCTTTTTTCAGATTTAAAAAAATTTCTAAAAATAACGCACAATCTCACTTTTCAACTGCTTAAAACTTTTCCCTTTGAATTTTATTAATATAAAAAATTTAAATGGGACAAGTGGGAAATAATCCCCACTTATCCCACTAACAAAAAAAGCGGGGCAAGTGGGAACTATGGACCTAAAACTGAAAACCTGAAAAATCAAAGTGTTAAAAAACTACAAGAGATAACGTTAGTGATTACAACTTTGAGGATGTAAAAACTTTGAACCTGAGTTTTAAATTAGTACAGATAAAAATGTTTAAAAATTTTTGCCGTAACTTGTAACTATAGACGAAGTTTAGATACATTTTACATAAGCTGTGTTAAATTAAATTTTTTTTAACAATATGTTGGGGTCTATAAAAGTCCAAAAAACCATTTTATTGTGGTTTTAGTTTTTAAAAGTCATTTTTTTTAGAATAATTACAAAAAAACCCACGTGCCCCAGATCCCCACTTACCCCACTTCACCTTACTTCATTTTTCCTCAGATTTTTAGATTCCCCATAAATTTATAATAGACCTATTTTTATCGCATGTCTAAAGTTACCCGGTTTTAAAATAAAGGGCATCAAAAATTGTTTTTGGGTATAGGCATTCTCATGCCAAAATTCAAAACCACTTAATTGGAATACCTTTATTTTAAAAATTATTGACCTTAAACAACCATATGTTATATGAAATATGTCTAGAGTTTTATGAGGAATCTAAAAATCTTAGAAAAAACGTAGTAAAATTAGTCTCTGGCACTCTGTGTATTTTTCAGAAATCTTAAACATGGAAAAAAAATCATTATTTCAAACTTGATCAGTATAAGGCTTACAGTGACCAATGAACGTGATATCTAACTAACGTATGTAGGATGGGTTTGTTCTAATAATACTTCTTTTTTGTAGGAATGGTTCGAAGTGATCGACTGGAAGTCGAACATCTATTTCGAAACGGCGAACTTAAAGTTATATTATGCACCACTACTTTAGCTTGGGGTGTCAATCTACCTGCACATGCCGTTATTATTAGAGTAAGTGACTGTATCTGTGCAGGGTAATCCATGCTTCTGGGGGATATTTTTTTGGGGTTGGGGAGTGAACAAACCTCGTCTTTTATACGAAAATATTTATTTTAGGGTACACTACACTACGACGCAACAAAATCCACTTTCGTTGACATGGACATGCTCGATGTGCAGCAAATTTTTGGCAGGGCAGGCCGGCCCCAATATGATACCTCGGGTAATGGCATCATCATCACGAGTATGGTCAATATGTCGAAATATATGGGACTTATGTTGTCGCAAGTGCCGATCGAGAGTCAATTTTTGAATTGCGTGCCAGACAATTTAAATGCGGAGGTAAGAAATTTTGATTTGTTTGACAAGGTGTTCTTTTTTACTTTCCTTGAAAGGCAAAGTATTGTAATGGTAAAAAAATAGGTATTTCCCACTTTTCACTTGCATTAGGGACAATATTTTTCAGATAACAACGAAAATAAAAACAATGATTGTTTTTAGAATCTTTTATAAATCATGGAAGAAAAGATAATAGTAAAAAGATCAATTATTTCTTATTAAGAGTTTGTTCGGGTCGTTTTTGGGTGTGCATCATCTTTGTTATGCTTACTCAAAAACGACTAAGACTATAGAATTTATTTCAAGATATGTTTGTTTATGGAAAAATACTAAATACGTTTTTGTATTTTTGACGTTTGTACCATTAACACCGAGATAAATATTTCAAAATTAGTTGCAGATGTTCGGCTGTCACCAAATATTACCTGTAATATATGATTAAACA
Organism: Polydrusus cervinus; assembly: GCA_935413205.1. Taxonomy (NCBI): domain Eukaryota; kingdom Metazoa; phylum Arthropoda; class Insecta; order Coleoptera; family Curculionidae; genus Polydrusus; species Polydrusus cervinus. The sequence continues at coordinate 79,097,818 of OW284512.1, read as the reverse complement.
AGGGCAAATTTGGTATCAATGAATAATTAAAGGTTCAAGGTTGTTTGTTTTGTAATATATTATTAATTTTGGCCTTTCTTTGGGAGAAAATTATTCTTAAAGTTGACCCCATTATACTTACAAAAATTATTGTATATTTTGAAAATTAGGGCTATATCAAAAAATCCGCTACTTGAAAAACATAGTGAAAGAATAGGTCTTTCTATACAGGGTGCTACAAATTCGTGTGCGTACGAGGGGATCTCGAAAACGGTAAGAGATGTAAAGATGGTTAAATTAAGGCAAAGTTGCGTATTTTGGGGCTTAATGATTTGGTGAAATTTTTCTTTAATCAATCCAAATGCTTTTGGAGATATCCGAAAGAAACCGAAATTTCTATTTTTGGTTTTTAATTTTTTGCGCTTTCATTTTTGACTTGAAAAAAAAATAAAAAACACTTTTTTGCAGCTGGCTTTTATGTTCTATAAGATGGCGTTATTAGTTTTCAAATTCGACGTTTCGTTCTTTAGTTATCAACCTCATGTCAATTTTTTTAAATTTGGACCTGGAATTTTAAATACTGTAAAAATTCCAGGTCCGTATTTTAAAAAAAATTAATTGATGTTGGTATCTAAAGAACGAAATGTCCAATTTAAAAACTAATAACGCCATCTTGTAGAACGTAAAAAACGGCCATGAGTAAGTGTTTTTTGTTTTTTTCCTAAGTTAAAAATAAAGGCACAAAAAAGTAAAACCTAAAACTAAACATTTCAGTTTTTTTTCGGAATATATACAATTTTCTTTCACCAAATTATTAAGCCCCAAAATATCCAACTTTACCTCAATTTAACCGTCTTCGTATCTCTTACCTTTTTCGAGATTCCCTTGTACGCACATGAATTTGTAGCACCCTGTATAGGAAAGGGAAAAATTCAGAGACCGCGGAGGGTTGATTTTTGAAATACAACTAATGAAAAAAAGTAGTTGTCCAAACAACGTTTTTGAAAAATGGATCTTCAGGTCGAATTCAGGGGGGCTTGATAATTCCTTATTAAAATCGGTTAAACACAAATCTCAGGCCTCTTTTAATTATAGATCGTTCTGGGAACAGTGTCGAATCTACGCGAAGCCATGGAGTGGTTGGCAAACACCTTTTTATACTGTAGAATCAAGAAAAACCCCTTGGTCTACGGTCTGACGTTCAAAGAAGTTTTCGACAGTTTTCAGTTTAGCCAATTCTTGCAAATGCAATTGGACGGTGCTGCCAAAACTCTGGAAAAATCTCAGATGATTCGATTTGATCAGACGATAGGCGAGTTGCGACCGACTAATTTTGGTAGAATTGCAAGTTTTTACTATATTTCCTATAAAACTATGGAATTGTTTTATGAAAAATTTGAGAGACATATTTCGGAAGCTAATTTGTTGAAGTTGTTGAGTGAGGCTTTTGAATTCCAACAAATACAGGTAAGTAAGTTACGTTTTATTGCATATTCGACCTTAGAATGTGAACAACATCAGGGGCGGCAGATCGTTAATATACAGGGTGATTCCTAAGTTGATACTTCTTTTTTATCTGTGTATAGAAGGCATTAAAATAAACAACATTTTTAAATACCTTTTTTTATAAAACTCTAAAATAACGTACTTACATTCATTTATTACACTATGGATCAAATACGGTCCTGCCTAACTTGTCCGTTGAATAACATTAAGAAAACTTCTGGGTGTAGGATGAGCCCGCAAGGAAAAGCGTTCTGCCTATAATCTCGAAGCACTTTGCCACACTCACAGTAAATTAGCACCTCATATCTACCAGTTTATTGTTTTCAAATTTTTCCATTTTCACGTGTTACCAATTTAAAATTAACTTGCTTCAGAAAAACACACCGCAGCATGACGTCAAATAAATAACTGACCATCAAACTAATAAGACAAAAAACAGCATAAAGTATATTTATTTATTTATTTATTTATTTATTGTTAATTGATGCTAACATACAATTGTATTTGCACATGTCAGGTACTTAGTATTGATTACAATTAAATAATATTAAGAAATAAAAGACAGAGAGACTACAATTATTATACAGTCAATACTTAACATAAATATAAAATGTGTTTAAAAAAAAAATGGACATGATAAGAAACGAAACTAAGTTGTACAAGATATACACACACTACTACAATCAAATACATAATTCGTCGACAAAATTCAAAACATGTATTCTAAAAACTCATTCAGGCTGTAGAAAGCCTGACTGATTAGGAGCTGCTTTATCCTTGTGCTGAAAAGGTGCAGAGGCAAATTTTTAATAGAGTTAGGAACTTTGTTGTACATTTGAATTGCAAGACAGCTAGGACCATCTCGACACCTTTCTAGACGTTTATAAGCTGGAATCAAATTATGGTTACCTCGTGTATTATAGGAGTGAACCTCACTATGTCTGGGATATTCATTAATATATCGTTTAATAAAAATCAGGTTCTCTAGTATGAATATTGATGGAAGTGTCAATATTTTCAGACCTGTAAAGGCACCCCTACAATCCGCTCTGTACGGTAAACCGGCGATTACACGCAGCGCACGTCTCTGGAGTCCAAAGACTCTACCCGCCCCCCACACTATGGCCCCAGGCAATGATGGCGTAACTCAGAACAGAGTGAACCAAGGGAAAGTAGGCCTGCCTAAGGATCATTGGAGACACACAGCTCGCCAGCCCCCTAAGCAAGTATATGTGGGACGCTAGCTTAGTGCAAATTGCATCAGTGTTTGCATCCCATCTAAGACCGGAGTCCAGATGCACTCCCAGGAACTTGACGGGAGGACTCTCGGCCGCCAATGGCACATCACGAAGTGCGAAGATGAGTGATTGTGTCTTCGTGGTATTAAGCTACAGTTTATTGGAAGTAAACCAAGCCTCCGCCCTCAGGAGGGCCGCCTGAGAGTGCGCCACGGCTTCATCGAGACTGTCCGCACAGCACGAGATTGTTGTATCGTCCGCGAAGATGGTATAATGTGACTCAGGGTCGAGCTCAGGAAGATCATTGATATAAACAAGAGGGGTCCCAAGACCGAGCCCTGGGGAACCCCCATTGTCACCCCCCTACTGGTCGACTCCACACCACCCACTCGGACAGTCTGGCTGCGGCCAGAAAGGTAACTCTTAAGTAACTCCAGGGAGCCATTGTCAAAGTTATAGCGACTGAGCTTCTTCAGGAGCAACTCGTGCCACACGCAGTAAAACGCTTTGCTCAGGTCGCAAAAACTGCTAGAGACAAATTTACGGTTCTCAAATGCCTCTTGTATAATGTAAACAAGATCGAGGACCCCCAATGAAGTTCCCCGCTCCTGGCGAAAACCAAACTGTTGGTCCGAAAACAGCCTCGCACTCTCAAAGTATATTAGGGTATGTTTTGCTAACCAGGCCCGCATTTAGATTTTTTACTTATGTATTTCGCCTATTTGTAAGTTTTTTGAAAAAAGGTATTTGAAAATGTTGTTTATTTTAATGTCTTCTATATACAACTAAAAAAGAAGTATCAACTTAGGAATCACCCTGTATACTTCATATAAAATTATACTTTTTACTTTCCTCGAAAAAACTTACCATAATATACGCTACATGGTTCTTATATTTATCGTTTTAGGTTAGAATGGAAGAAATACCCGAATTGGACCGACTGAGAGAATGCAACGAATATGACTTAAACTTGGACTTTGCCCACGTCACTTCCAAAGTGATCTGTTTAATTCAGGCTAACATCAGCAGAGCTCACATTTGGGTATCGTCACTGTCTTCCGATTGCCAATACATTATGCAGGTACAGTAAAGCAAACGTGAGAAGTTACTTATTTATATCCATCCTAACAAATATGTTTATTTTCATTAATGATCGTCTGAGGATCAAGCATATATCGCTTCAGCAAAAGCGTATTTTTAATATACAGCCCCTTTAAAGTGTTTAAATATTCTTTTGCCGACATCGATTTATTTTATACACGTAACGGCACTAACACTGACATTATAAACGAAATTTTATGTAAGAGTATCCAACCAATATTTCTAAATTCTTCTCCAAGACTAGCAGCTCCATGCGAAATTATATTTATGTATATTAAATTAAACCGAAAATATTTCGTTCTCTTGGCCCGAATTCTGACCATGTTTATTAATGGATTTTTAAAAACTTTAATTTTGAACATCCACAGCTTGGTGTTACAAGATATTAAAATATAAACAAAATCTAGCCGTTTGTTTTCAAAATTCAAAAAATGAGTAAAATTTTTTTTTTTGGATTTTCATACTTTCTTAATATTAGAATTTATTTAATCCGCCTATCTGTATATATTTTATCTCTATATAAATAAAAGAAAACTTAAGGCCTACTTTTCCATCAATAAAAAAAAATAAAAAGTTGATAGTTTTTAAGAAACAAGTGAAAACTCCAGACAATGCATCAAATCTCAAAGCAAGAAGTTACCAACTTTAGAAGGCCTTAACTCAAATACTGAATTACGGCCATGGACACTTTTAATCAGGACGTCAAGATCTAGAAAATACTAAAAATTCAGAAAAATTAGCCGAAAGCCATTTCCCATAAGCTTTGTGCGGGGTCCTTTTATATACAAAAACCTTAAAACCGTTGATATTTTGACTTCAAAAAATATATATCGGCAATGTTTTGCCATATATGCAGAGATGGGAGTATTGGTTGATCCCTATTATTTATTATGAAGTTAAAGTAAATTCTTATTGCTATAGTTTTTGGTTTACTCATTGTAGACTGTGGTAAGACTGGCTAGAGCCCTGTTTGAAATTGCCAAAGATAGAAACTATGCCCTACAAGTGTCACGGACATTGAGGTTGGCTCAAATGTTAGAACAGCAGATGTGGGACCATATACATCCCCTTATGCAGTTCAAGGAGCTGGTACCTCACCTAAGCACCCATAGGTATTTTTAAATTTAATTACATACCTATTTGGTAGTAGAACTGTAAATAATATTTTTTAGAGCCACGGAAATCCTCAACTTAGGCATTGACGAGCTAAAAGAGATGTCGGAAAGGGAATTAGAAAACTTGTTCAGAGCCAAACACGTTGCCAATAGAGTCAGGCACTACTGTCATATATTTCCTATGGTTGAAGTTGACATTGTTGTCAAGCCAATCACAGATGGAGTCATCAGGTCAGTTGAGGAGTATATACAGGGTGATTCCTAAGTTGATGCTTCTGTTTTAGCTGTGTATAGAAGGCATTAAAATAAACAACATTTTCTAATACTTTTTTTCAAAAAACTTAGAAATAAGGTACTTTCATTCATTTATTACACTATGGATCAAATACGGTCCTGCCTAACTTGCCCGTTGAATAACATTAAGAAAACTTCTGGATGTAGGATGAGTCCGCAAGGGAAAGTGTTCTGCGTATAATCTCAAAGCAGCAGCCGCACTTTGACGACACTCACCGTAAATTAGCACCATATCTACTAGTTCATTGTTTTCAAATTGTACCATTTTCACATGTCACCACTTTAAAATTAACTTGCTTCAGAACAACACACCGCAGCGGATTGCTCAACACCACCCGTAAATTAAATGACTAATAAAAGATAAAACAAACAACATAAAGTATAGCAGGCGACGTTTTGATGACCAGGCCGCACTTAGATTTTTTACTTCAGTATCTTGCCTATTTTTAAGTGTTTTGAAAAAAGGTATTTGAAAATGTTATTTATTTTAATCATAAGAGTTTATTTTCAATATTTATAATATAATAAATTTCTTTATTTATCCTTTTTAATCAACTTCTTCTTTGATCCCCGGAAGACGTGCTTGTTATTTTTTTAATGAAATATATTTTTTAATTTTTGTTGGTAACGTTTAAATAAAAACATAAATATTTATTTTTTTTATAATGCCTTCTATACACAGCTAAAAAAGAAGTATCAGTTTAGAAATCACCCGGTATAGGCCAAAATCTCCTCTATTTGTCAGTCACTTACTTAGCTACTATAAATACATACTTCAGGGATAACACGCTTTAATTTTTTATAATCGTCCAATTTTTTACTAATAACTTCATCAAAATTATAAAATAATCATACTTCTTACATTCCCAAAACCAATCAACTGTGTGTCTTTCACAGAGTAAAACTATTAGTCACTCCTGTCTTCAAATGGGATAACCAAACGCATGGGTCCGTTCAGCATTACTACGCTTGGGTAGAGGACCCGTCTCACGACGCCATTTATCACATAGAATCGTTTGTGATAACTAAGAGGATGTGTCAACCAGGGGCTGACCCGGTAGAGCTGGTCTTCACTGTACCCTTGACCAAGCCACTGTCTTTAGAGTATTTTGTGCGAGTTGTTAATAGTCAGTTTATGCGTAAGTATAGTAATTTGTCAGTTTAGTGGAAGTTTATAAATTATAAATGTGTTTATTTTTCTTCTTTAATAAACTTCTTCTTTGATCCCCGGAAGACGTGCTTGTTAGGGGCAAATTTTAGTATTTTAAATTATAAATATATATTATAGGAATATTAAAATATGTTTTTTAAAAATATTTGTGTATAAACATTAAATTACAAATAAAAAACGGTTAATTATCTGTATATAAATATAAACCCAGTTTTTATTGAAGATATAGGATAATAAAATTTTGAAAAATATATTTATTAAAACATTTCCAAAAATATTTTTAAGTTATCTGTTTCCAATATCCATGCTTTTATTTCAACTTTATATTTTTTTAATGAAATAAATTTTTTTATTATTTATTGGTAAATAATCGTTTAAATTAAAAGAAATATTTGAAATGTTTTTGTCCTATGGACTTGCCGTTCTGCCCTTCTTTCGAATTAGGCTTTTTTCCTCTTCGTTCGCTGCCAGGGCCATTCCCGAGGGGACCTACAGTTTAACGTGGGTTCCGAACCACGATCCTCAGTCATGCGACACCCCCCAAGGGCTATCAACCCTTGGTTTATTGCCATTGCATGACCTACCGATTGGGGAGTGTGTACCTTCTTCCGCACCCCACGAGATGTCCGATCTCATCCGGCCTGGTTACCGGCGTGAATGGGGTGGGTTGGAAGATGATACCTTTTACACTCTTCCCTGCATTCTTAAATCCACTAAATTTCGGACATACTTTTTTTATTATACGTATGCCCACTCCGGGAATTGAACCCGGGTCGCCGCGGTCGAATGCCAGTAGCTCTACTTCTGAGCCACAGCCGCGGTTCCTATGGACTTATTTATTTTAGGTTTTATGGTTATTTCATTTTTATGACGTGTATCATGATTATGGGTTTTATTTTTAAATATGTACTATATTAAGATGTTATGAATGTAAAATTGTCAAATGTTCATTTTTTTGTTTCAGAATATAATTTTGTTGAAGGATAAAGATAATCTTTATTAAATATAATTTTTAGAAACCTTTTCTGTAATATTTCTAATTTTTGAACTAAAGTTCTATTTATTCTTCCCCAACCTAAAATTCCGTAATATAAATGAGTTGTAACTAATGCATAATATATTATTTCCATATGTTTTACGTTCAAATTTTTTTTTTATGTTTCTAAAAATTGGTAGTAAACTTTTTAATTTTTTAATCAAATATTCTACATATGTGAAAATTCCAATTTAATTTACTGTCAAAGATTACTAAATTAAAAATTAAATTAAATAAAAACTCTATACTGAATGACTACCAATTCATCATTTTTAGATTCTGAAAGGATCGACGTCATCAACCTGGACGACTTAAAACTGTTTACTTCAGAGTCCTTTCAAACAAACATCTTGGACTTACAGCCACTCGCGAAACAAGTCCTGCGTAACAAGTCCTACGAAGATCTGTATTCGTTTACCCATTTCAACGCTGTACAGAGTCAAGTGTTTCATTCCTGCTACTACACGGATACTCCTGTTATTTTGGGAGCACCTACAGGATCGGGAAAAACGATTGTTGCGGAATTGTGTATGTTGAGATTGTTTTCGCGAAATCCTGAACAGAAAGTAAGTATTAAGTAATTGAGTGAGGTGTTATTGAATGTCAAAGAAATATTCTACTGAATTTGAACCTAATATCTCTCTAAAAGGCCTACTAGTCTTTGCATATACATACATATGCAGTGGCGAAGCCAGAAAATATGCTCGGGTTCAACGAAGTTCAACTTAAGTTCAACTTAATACAAGCAACTCCAAGATGAATAAAGCTTGAAAAAGTACTACAAAACGTACGAAACGTCGTTACAATAAAATGAGTTGTTTTTTGTGTAACCTTGTAAACCCAAGAATTACCAAATAAAAATTAATTACAGTTTTAAAGTTATTGTTTCTTAAATCAGTTTTTATTAAATTTCTGACACATGGTTTGACAGATGTAAAAAAAATATATGGACAAATTCCTTTTTCGATAAGCTTTCCAAAAATATGGTATCCTCTAGGCCTAGGCCCATAAAAAATCTTTGAGGACGTATTTTTGAATTTAAGAGAAATATTATTCCCAGAGCCGCTATAAGCAATGTTCCATTTAAAATCATTATCCTGTATACCTACATAGCAATAAAAGCTTGTCTGTGAAAAGTTTATCTTTAAACAATTTTCTGCTCTGTCTAATATTTGCTCAGTTTAATATCAAAATCATTGCTTGATTAGTCAACCGCCGCGCCGTGTATTTTTTTTCAAGTAATGAAAACATGCAAAGAATTCCATTCTACGTTTTGGAGAATTTAACTAAACCTATAATATTTGTAGGTTGTTTATATTGCCCCAATGAAAGCCCTTGTACGCGAGAGGGTCCTTGATTGGACCGAAAAATTCGCAAAAATCAACAAAAGAGTAGTGGAAGTTACAGGTGATATCACTCCACGTTCAGAATTTATCAGATCTTCGCACATTATTATCACAACGCCAGAAAAGTGGGACGCAATGAGTCGAAATTGGACCGAGAAAGATTTTGTTAAGCAGGTTGGATTGATGGTTATCGATGAAATACATCTATTGGGTGAGTTATATATACAGGGTGCTACAAATCCAAGTGCGTACAAGGGGAATCTCGAAAATGGTAAGAGATACGAAGATGGTTAAATTAAGGCAAAGTTGCGTATTTTGGGGCTTAATAATTTGGTTAAAGAAAATTCTAAATATTCCGAATAATTTCGGAGGTATCCGAAAAAACATCGACATTTTTAGTTTTGGTTTTTAATTTTTTGCGTCTTCACTTTTGACTTGGGAAAAAAACAAAAAACACTTTTTCATAGCGTTATTAGTTTTTAAATTCGACCATTGTTTTTTAGATATCAACCTCAAGTCAATTTTTTTAAATACGGACCTGGAATTTTAAATGCAGTTTGCAGGCTTCTAAGCTTTGGAAATTTAAGGGAATATAAATATGAAATTTTAACGTTTTGTCATCTAATATCACATTTTTTCAAATTATCTTTTTATATCATTACGATCCTAAACATTTAGAGCCAAACTAAAAAAAAATTATGATTTAAATAATCCGTCTATTTTTACTGAAAGAGGTATTTGATATTTTGTGAGAAAAATTACCCAAAATCTCGGCCTCAAATATTTTTCTGGCTATTTACTTTTGTTACATTTTTCGCCTCAGACCTTATAAACAGTAAAAAAAATTTGAAATTATTTTTAAAATAAAACATAAGCGCACAGTAACATAACTAGACTAATGTCGGGTTGCACAAAGAATTTTAATATTAATTATTTAACCGTGACTATGACAGACGTAACATTTTCAGGAATAATTTTTTCACAATCATACTGGCCCGGTTACCTTAATTTTTAATTTACTAATCACGCACCTTTGAATGTGAGTATATAATGCCTGTCAAAGTAATTTATGTCACAGTCAAACTTGCCGGTTAAATTATTATTATTAAAATTCTTTATGCAACCCGACATAACACTCCTAAAACTTGAGAAAACTATGAGAAAGTGTTTTTTGTTTTTCCCAAGTCAAAAATGAAGGAGAAAAAAACCAAAACTAAAAATTTAGGTTTTTTTCGGATATTTACAATTTTTTTTCACCAAATTATTAGGCCCCAAAATACGTAACTTTGCCTCAATTTAACCATATTCGTATCTCTTGCCAATTTCGAGATCCCATTGTACGCACACGAATTTGTAGCACCAACCTGAGGGGATTTTTTTATACCTATATATTTTTCTATGTGGTCATTAAAAGTTAATTTTGAGTAATGTATATTCTTAAAAATTTAATAAATTTTTGGTGGGTTTGTTGACAGTCTTAAAAAAAACATTGTTATTAATTAAGGTGAGGACAGAGGACCTGTACTCGAAGTTATAGTATCTAGAATGAACTGCATAAACAACAAGAAAAATACCAATGTTCGTATTATTGGTCTTTCTACTGCCATGGCCAATCCTGGGGACCTTGCTTATTGGTTAAATTGTGATAAGGTAAGGTAATTACAATTTCGTTTTCTAAAGAGTGAAATTATATTTAAAAATGTATAACTAGTTCTTTACTTTACTTTTAAAACATACTTTATTCGTTGAATATAAATTTTACATTGTCAGTTTCCTTACAACTAATATGTTTATTACATTACTTAATAAAATAACTTAAACCTAGATCCTGCTGGGTTAGCAGTGCTAACCAGGGCACATCAACGAGTAATCTATGACCACCACGAGTGAGTTTTAATTTGCTTGTACTTTAAAGACTGAAGTAATTTGTTTATTTATTTAGAAAATTTTTGCTCGTTTCGCTGGAAAACGGTACGAAAAAAACAGTTTTAATTACTCAGGTACACAGTAGCGTGTTATGTCATATTGACTTGAATATATACATAACTAGTTCTGTTTTTTTGTTATTGATAAGTAACACAAAAAAACATGTTTTAGAGGGGTCTATTTAACTTCAGCTCAGCAGTTCGACCGGTACCATTGGAAATCCATCTGCAAGGTTTTGAAGTGAAACATTACTGTCCTAGAATGGCGGCGATGAATAAGTCGGTGTACCAAGCTATCTGTCAATATGCTCCTCTAAGTTCAGCTCTTATTTTTGTCTCATCCCGTAAACAAACTAGAATTACAGGTAAGTTAGTTAGGTACTCTTATTTACTGCTATATGTGCCAACGACCACCCAAAGGGTTGTCTTGCTTACTTAATTTTGTATAATAAAACTTACAACATTATTTTAAATTAATTTTTCCTATTTTATTGGCAGAAGTTTGACGTATTATTTTCAAAGTTTTTGATTGTCAAAGCTTTTATGGCCAAGTCCCCCTTTCCCCGGCCCATTACAAAACCGAAACCATCAATTTTGGGTGGGCACTCGTGTTTTTAGGATGGGCTAGTGCCCCCTTGCCCCCCCCCCCCCTGGCGCCACCGCTGCCTTTAAGCCTTCTTTGCTATAGAGTTATTATAAAATATTTTTTTTCTTAGGCTATGAACTTATGAAGTATCTACTGTATGAAACTAATCCCCAAAAATGGATGCATTGTGAACCGTATGAGCTAGAAGATGCCAAGGCTAGGGTTATTGACCAAGATTTGTCGCAGTTGTTATCGTATGGCATTGGGATGCATCATGCAGGTACTTTATTTGGATGAAATTTAAAAAAATTGTGTTTGTTTTTTTTTAATTTGAGCTTACACTTGTAAAGTTCTTCGTAAATTTTGATGTTTTGAACAGTTTTACCAACATAACCTAACTTTAATTTTTTTTTAGGTCTCTGTGAAGCAGATAGAAATTTAGTCGAAAAATTGTATGTAAATCAGAAAATTCAAGTTCTAATCGCAACTTCTACTCTAGCTTGGGGAGTGAATTTTCCAGCTCGATTGGTCATAGTAAAAGGTAAGGAAACAAAGACACATTCGTTCGATTAATCACAACTACATGCAAAGTTCTCTGTTGCGAGGGAAACGGTATGCCGTTTTTATTTTTTTTTTACCCTTAATTCTAATACTTACCAACTTTGTTACATAATTAGTATATTACATAACAAGTGATGGAAGTGTTACTTATCAAACGAGGATATATTTAGCACGAGGCGTCAGCCGAGTGCGGAAATTCTCCGAGTTTTTAAATAATCACTTTCACACGAGTAATGTACACTATTTTTTCTACGACCAAAAAGAATTATCAAAAAAGCCGTTGATTTGTGAAAAAATATTTCAACACTAGTGTTGAAATTAGCATACTTAGGATTATGTTCCACTTAATATCTGGTGCCATAGTTTGTCAATAGGCTTTTCCTTTCTTTATAAATATATTTATTTAACTTTTTCATTTTTTCATATTTTATACATCATAGAAAGAACTAATCCTGGATTGACTTCTAGATTAACCAGAATGAAAATTTTTAAATTTATTCAAGAGAAGATGCATTAAACATAAATTTAAAAAATCCACCCAACAATGAAGATTTCAATTCAAAATAATTCTATAAATTATTTAATATTTTTATTAAAAAAGTCAAATACTCCTGATGGGATTTGAACCTGTGACCTTGCGATCTGTAGGCTAGAGCTCTATTATCTACGCTATTTATTTTTTCTGGTAATGGATTTTCCAGAATATTATTAACATTTTTGTAATTTCAGATGACGTATTTTCACACTCTAACTCTGAATCACTCGACAAATACATGATAAATAAGTTAGTTAAACACTTTACAATTACTGCTTTCTAAAATTTGTTCTTTTTAATAAATAGGGGTTTTCTGTCAAATTGGCACCATATGTTTAAATTACTATGTGCCTTGATATTTCAACACTAGTGTTGAAATATTTTTTTTCAACACGCGTGTGATATACGGCGCTTTCTAGTCAAATTAACCACGCTTTTTTTCTCCTTTTCATAGGTGGTCATAGGAAAATATAATAATCTTTATGAACACTTCGTAGGTACCGAGTATTTTGATGCGGCGACCAAACGCTATGTTGACATGCCCATCACTGACGTCATACAAATGTGTGGTAGAGCGGGCCGACCTCAATTTGACAACACTGGTGTTGCTTGTGTTATGGTTCAGGAAAGCAAGAAAAATTTCTATAGGTATTAGTATACAGGGTTTTATACAAATTACTTATTATGGAAAGATAATTTAGCGACAAGCGGACAAAGTTGTGCATTTGCTTTTACGTTTACCAAAATTTCTAACATATTTTATAATATTAGTGTGTACATTTTTTTTGCTTTGACGTACGGATTTTTTTACAGAATATCTATTTTAAAACGACATGTTTAACTAACTTTTTTTTAGGAAATTTTTGTTTGAACCCTTCCCTGTGGAGTCAAACCTGTTAGAATCGTTGCCTAATCACGTGAATGCTGAAATAGCCAATGGAAATATAGTAACGAAAGCTCAGTTAGTAGAGTTTATAGAGTCGACTTTCTTCTTTAGAAGGTAAGAAGGAATACACCTCGTTTTTAGAAAAATTATGTATTTTTTTATAGAAAAATTATGAAACCCAAGGTTTATTATAAACATTGCTGATACACTTTTTATATTTTCCTAGCTGGCTCTTTATTTAGAAAAAAACATTTTTTATATTTGTGAAAAATATGAATATTGGTGTCAATCCAAAATTTTAACATAAGACTTATGTATGACTCTAACCAACGTTTTTCAGGCTCGGTTTTTCATGATTAAAAATAAAGTAAATATCGCTCACCACGCCAAAATTGATGATTTTTTCAGAAATCATGTATTTTAGGAGCGTAGATCTAAGAACAGCTTTTGGTGCAAATGCTTAGGTTTTTAAATACTCCTTCTTACGTGCCGTTTTGTATATTCATAATAAAGCATTCTCGTTTCTTCCCGCACTTATTTTTTTTCTTATAAATTACCACACTTCTTCCATAAAAATGTTTTTATTAAAATTTTTACTTTAATTTTTCTCTTTAAATATAAATACTTAATTGTTTTCTGTTGTTGTAAAAATATTTTATTACATGGGTTATATTTTTGCATCATAAATCAACAACTAAAACCATATGCGTCTGAAACCTTAATCTCTATATAAAACACGACTTTTAGAAGGAAAAGTTTGAAAACTAAACGTTTGCTACAAGACCTTTGTAATCTAAGCCAAGAATACATTATTTAAAGATTTAAATTAAGAGTCCAAGCATGAGACGAAAAATTAGGTTGGAATTAGATTTTTAAACCCGAGCTCCTAGGCTCGGGGGGGGGGGGAAGCCCCCCTTAAATACGCCACTAATCCCCTATTCCGATTGTGTCACCTTTTCCTAATGTGACTAATATGCTTTAAGTAAATGAAATCTAATCGATTATGGAATCGCACCCTTAAATATTTGTGTTTCAGGTTGCTAGCAAATCCTAGCTACTACCAGCTAGAGCCCAACGGAGACCCAATACAATATGTTAGTGACTTAGCGGACTCTGTAGTAGAGATCTTACAGCAACATGATTGCGTTATTGTACCAGACAGTGAGGTAAACACTGTTTTTTTTAAATCTAAAATTCCAAAATTATAATTTAAAAAAATGTGGCCAGGGAAAAAAATGCAATAAAAAGAGTGCTTTCAGGCACGACTGATGGTCAAGGCTGGTAATCAGTCGACGTCGACTGATCATCATACACTCGCATCTGAAATAAATAAACGATTTTTTTGTCAATATCTAATCTATCTATCTAAATATACTAACCTATTTTGATTAATCATTTTTTAGGCAATTAAAGGATTTTATGAAGCCACTTTTCTGGGTATGCTGGGTTGCCAATACTACCTTTCTTACAAAACCGTACATTTTCTTAGCGAAAATATGCAGCCTGATAGTTCTATGGATGAGTTGTTGACACTTATTTGTCAAGCTGAAGAGTACAGGCTGTTCCCAGTAAGACATAACGAAGATGTTATAAACAAGTAAGTATATAGGTTATACCTGTCCTGGTAACATATATTTTTGTGGAGCAGTGTTAACCGGAGTTAGAGTAGAATTAAGGGGTAGTATACATACACAAATCCTCAAGTTTATTTGCATATCCATTATTTTTTTTCCTACATCATTTTTTGGAATAAATTTTAAAAAACTATTCAATTTATAGTCTATGTAGTTCCCGTATACTGGGCATTGGAGGATGTGTAAGTAATAAACTTTAACATTTATCATGTTTAGGAAAGAAAATTTCTTGAGCAGATTATTACTAATCCATTTTAATTTTTTGGCGATGTTTCGATAGTTTTGTTGCTATCTTCTTCAGAGTTACAAAAAGATAAATAGACAACTGTAATTTTAATTATCTTTTGAAAGTTGGTATTCAAACAGAAAACGTTACAAAAATTTAAAAACGTAATTTTTGCCGCGCTGACAAATCACTGTTTATAAAGCACATTCTATACAACATCTGTATGAACACTAACTTTTAAAATTAAAATCCTGCCACTAAATCAGAGACAGACCTGGTGCTAGTGGTACTATATTGTAATATTTTTTCATTATAATGTAAAAACGGGCGAGGCTGGTTTAGCGTCGACTAGTATTTAAGATGTGGTTCCGAGTTCAAATCCCAATGGTGGCATATACATTTTTTAATTTCGAAAATTGTACACTGAATAACCATAAATTATTTTTAGGGACTTGTCGAGGGACCTTGGCATAAATACCAGCTTCCCATTTGATTCTCCCTGTTTAAAAGTATTGTTAATGATAAAATGTTACCTCTTAGACGCAAACTTGCCAAATCAGGAATACGTTTTGGATTTGAAGTCGGTTTTGGATCAGATTATTAGGATTATACATGTAAGTATTCCGTATTATCATCAGAATTAATCCGCCTTTTTGGGCCTCTTTACTACATTTTGATTTTAATCCTGTCGCACAGGCTAGACATTTTTTTCTACGGTTTTAGTTTTTAAATTCTTGAATTATTTACTGGGAAAATAATGAAACAAAAAACGCTTCCTAATAAAAACACGCGAAACATCTTACCTACATCACAGTTAACTGTGTCTACGTCACAATAAATCCAAGCAATAAGCAACCAGTGACCGTTCTTTATCCGACGCACTTTTACCTAACCGATGTCTCGAGTCTGGTTTCCTGTTTCTAACTTGTTCTTTTCTATTTAAGTTATTAAAACAAAGATAACAATAGTATGGTTGGCGCGACTGACAAATAAACGAGCTGCGCGGTTAATATAGTATGACGTACATAATTTCAAATCTACTGCTTTCGCGGCGTCTTTTTATTTACTCTAGGATTTTTTTTATAATTGATATATATTTTTCAACAGAATTCAATTATAGTATTTGGCCTTCTTTAATTTTAGGCTATGATGAACTTAGCAGCAGGACGGAACTGGCTATCCTGCACCATGAAGTTAATATATTTCTGTCAAATGCTGATCCAAGGATACATGATATCAGAATCTAACCTGATAATGCTCCCCTACGTTAACAGGGGAAATTTAAAATTAATCAAAAATAAACTAGGCAGTCTTTTACATATAAACAGTGGAAGTACGACTGTTACAATGCTCAAGTAAGTTAATTAATCATTTCTGTCAAAATTATAGCCGTCTCGATGGGAAAGTAGTGAGTAAGATAGAATTCCTAGCCATTTCATGTCTGCTGTTCGACGGATCCAGGGATTGGTACGGTTTAGACCAGTGGTTCCCAAACTTTTTTCTATGAGCCCCCCTTTTGGGGATCAAGAAATGGTCGCGCCTGCCTCCCCTCCATTATACAGATACATTTCTTTTACTTCATTTATTTATTAAAAATTTGTATTAATTTTTTCAGTTTTTCAGAGCTCTCGCGCCCCCCCTAATGCTGCTTCGTCCCCCCCCCCCCCTCCCCCAGTTTGGGAACCACTGGTTTAGAGAGTGAGAGGGGGGGGGGGGGGGGCTGACAGACAGTGGTGGTCAAGGGCCCTGGGGTTTAACTAAATATTTTGTGGGTTAGTTTTGTTTGCCAAATCATAACAAAACGGTGACATCCGTTTGCTTATTAATAAAATATTTGGAGGTTAGTATTGTTTGTCAAACTATGACAAGACGTCAACAATTCGCAACCATTTTGGTTTGCTTCACGGCTATACAGGTGGTTTGTTGCTTTACTCCCAGGATAAACGTCTTATTTTCGCTTGTTTTTTTTATGAACAAGGCCTGTATTCTGTTTACTCACTTCTCCTCAAAAATCCCAAAAGGTTTTGGTTAAAATATTTAAATACAATAATACATATTTCTTGACCGTGTAAATTTTTTTTCTGACATTTTTCAAGAATGTCGACTTTCTCAGGGCTATTGCAGGTCTCAAAATGCCCCGTTCTAGTATTTTAGTCCGTTGCTAAGCAACTATGTATTACGTTTATTGTTACTTTTCCGTCCTAGGCCGGGAAAGTACCTTTTCACAAACCCCAAAAAAGCATTTTGTAAAAAAATTACATTAATTTTCAGTCGTATTAAATTTATAACTTTTGAGTTATGGAAATTTAGGTAATTTATTAATATGATGACCTTTAGGTCAAATAATAAATGCCAAAGGCCATGGTGGGGGGAGGGGGGGGGCTACCCCCACCCCCCCTCGTTGTGCCACTTTCTTGTACAGTATCGATTGTTGAGGAAAAATTTTATACGAAATTAGATTGTAATGAAAACATTATTGATGCGATTTTAGAAAAAATAATTTAAAGTACCATTTCGGACCTCAATGCTTGTTGGTCTCGACTATTGCCTTCCGGGAATGTATTGCTTTTACACCTAGATACACAATAATATACTCTTTCTTAGGTCTTACATGAACGAAAAAAGGGACGCTTCCAGAGACATAACTCTTATTTTCGAGGAAGTACTCGGTGGTAAGGCAGCTTCTGACGTCATGAAAATGATCAGTAACTTACCAATTCTGACGATTCAAACCACAGTTACCAACCTTGACAACAACAATATATTGGATATAGAAATACAAGATAATCGCGTTTTGTTGGTAAAGGGCAAGGAAGAGGGAGAATACGTTTTTAATTTTGATTTATGCAGGGAAGGATCGAGTAAACTGAACGTATTTAGTAAAAAGTTCAATAAGCAGAAGGACGAGTTTTGGTTCATGATTCTGGAGACCGAGAGTGAGTTGGTGTTTAGGAAATTTTCGTTCACTAGAAAAAATAAGAAGATTGAGGTGCCTGTGCATTTACGTAGAGGTAAGTTAAGTAGGTAATTCATGCTGGGGAAGTGCAAATATATGTTTCGTAAAAATTAAACAAGAGACACTGAATTTTTTGATAATTTTATTTTTTTAACAATCTTCCGTATGAATTTCTAAAATTAAAGAATAAGTGTTAAAAACTTACTTCTTTTTGGAGACGAACGCAGAATTTATCGAAATCCCATGTATCTCAGCGTCGGACAGTGGCGGCTCGTCAGGTAAAGTAGGTGAAGGGGCTCTTCACCAAAAAAAAATAAAACCAGGAGGAAAGTTTTTCGACAATATTAAAGTACCAATGCAGCTACCATTTTAGCCCTTAAAAAATAATTAGGTTCGAATTAACAATATTAATTTAATCCGAATGTAGTAGTTATACATAATAGGGGCCACGGTCAACTCCGATGGACAATAATTATAAACACTCGTGCATTTTGGCGCGCCTCAGCCGACCGTGTCCGTTAGCTCAAAGCAAGTGAAAACCCAACGCCCAACATGGCTTTGATATTTACCGTTGCTATGGTTACGCGACGTCAGTCACATAAACAGCATGAAACAATTTGCATTATGATAAAGAGCAATTTAAAAATAGATCGGTCGTATGCACCATTGTTTTAGCATTGGTTCGCCTAACCTTATTTTGAGGCTTCGCGATACTTACGGTTATAGATATCGTTTTTACGTGATTTACTGTTGATTAAAAGTTTTGTTTTTATTTTTCAGTTAATTCAATAGTGTATGTACCTACTTAGTTGTGTGTTTAAAATTGAACCCAATTAATGAAATTGTTTCTAATTTGTTGGAAACTCCATTCAGTCGCTGGACAGATGAGGATAAGAGAGACGTTTTGTTACACGGGTTTTTAGTCAATGTTTGTTTAAGTACCCGCACTATACCTAGCTCTTCACCATTTTTTAAGACCGCGAGCCGCCACTGGCGTCCGACAACGTCAGCGGGGTAAAATAGATCAAACGTCTACTAGGTTTCTCACGAGTTCACAAATGCAAAAGTATAGAGATGGACAAAACAGTTAATTTTAAACATCATCTTGTAACACTATAATAAATATGTTTTCTTTTTTAGGATGTTACAGCTATAAACTCCATATTATGAGTGATTGTTACATTGGATTTGATCAATTACTGACATATAAAATAAAAATAGGGTAGAGGTCATTTAAAAAATAATCAAAAGAGAAAAGTTGTATTAGATAAACTATTTTGCAGAGTTCCTTTAGTATCGTACCTACATAAATAGAGTGATTTTAGATATAATATGTATTTATTCGAGATTCTTTATATTACAAGCTTTACTTTTTCTGTAGGAATTTGTATTTTACAGAGTATAGATAAAAATATATTATGTATTTAATTTATTGAATTTAGTAAAACTTTTTACAGACCAAAGATGCGTTTTTATAAGAACATTGCAATTTATTTTGTTTGTATAAAAATAAGTAAGTATATATAATTTAGCTTCGTTGTGATCAAAAAAATTAATTTACGGAATTTTTGGGATAAGTGGGCACAAGTGGGCCCGATGATTTTAGTGTGGGCACTACTCGTATCATAAATGACTTCTAAAAAAAAAGGTTGGCTCTATAACGCCATAAACGGGGTTAACAAAACTCCCCTGTTGTCCAAACTGACGTCTAAAAAGGTCATCGTTCTCTTTATCTCTTATTACATCCTTTTATAATACCACTCCATTCTCATCAAAAACTTCATAGTCACATCCCCCTTCCCCCACGGAAATTCCCTTACAAAACCGAAACCCTCAATTTTGGGTAGGCACCCATGTTTTTAGGGTGGGCCGGTGTCCACCCTTGCGCCGCCACTGAATTTAGGGTTGGGAAGAAATATATAGTTAAAAAATTAGAAGTACTACAAAAAAGGTTCCTAAAAATTATTTTTAATAAAGGCTTCATTCTTCAAAAACAAAAATATTGAACGTTAGCAGACTTAATATACACAAAGCGTCTTTAGACCGCGCTGTGTATATTAAGTGTTACAGAGTTCATTATATAGTAATTAATTAAAATCAGCCCGCGGGGTTTAATTTGCTTATCCTCGGAGTGTAAAATTATTACTAGCCGAACAAAATTATACAAGATTTTTTTTTAATTTGAGGGAAGAACGACGATCTGGTATTTTAAGTATTTACATGTAAAAATATATTTAGAAGATTTAAGAGTAAACAGTAGTCGATGAGTCATCACGAACAAATAGTGCATTTCCACCACATCGCGCATACTGTATCTACGTCTGGCGATGGCAAAATTTCTTTTTTTATATATAAAATATTATCAACGAATTTTACGACAATGAAGGGGCGCGGCATCAGGCGAGATTTTTAAGATATCGGGTGTCGTTTGTAATTTTAATGGAAAATAAGAAATTAATATGAAAAGCAGCAATATTTCTATTTTTATGTTCTGCATGGCGGATGATAAGTGAAACTTTAAAATAAATTTACAATTTTTTTTTCGAAAAAAAAGTTCTATTATGTGTTAAATTTTCAATTAGACGAGTCAGGAAACGATGCCAGGTTTCACGTTGGTATGGAAGACTCTTGAGAGATAAATCATCTCAGATTTGTGATTTATGTAACTTTTTCCTAATCTTCCATAATACAGTTAGGTGAATCTAACGCTAAAATTTGCAGTGTTAAATTGCTGGTCTTCTTGGTCTAAATTACATAAAAACTAAGCAAATTATTGAGTCTTTTTTTCCACCCAACGGAAAGAAATAGACACCACATGTGGGTAAGTTATTTTTATGTAGAAAAAACATTCGACCAAAAATATACAAGTCATTGAAATGATTACTAAAATTAATTTTATAGAAATTATTTTTCTTTTAATTAAAAGTAACTTTCTGACACTCCAATATATGTAGAGTCCAAAATTAAAGTTTTTAGAAATTCATTAATAACATGGCCAGGATTCAGGCCAAGAGAACGCAATTGTTTTGGTCTAATTTAATATATCGCATGGAGCTGCTAACTTTGGAGAATTTCGAAATATTGGTCGACTGCTCATATATTTTTTAAATATTGTCAATTTAAATACCATACCCGCAATATGCTGAATATTTTTATTTCAACGATTATGTATTTATTACATCCGGAATTTAGGTTCCGCTATATCACTATTTTCCGCCCGTACGGATCCACGCTTAGGGTAAATAAATGAAATGATAAATAAAACTTTTTTAGAGATAACATATTTTATTAAAGTCATACAGTACAGTACAAAACTAATCCACTAATTATATAACGTATTTCCTTTAACGGGCAGTACTGGCACTATCTAATCACAATTTTATGCATCCCTCTTCTTTGGTACACGTCAGGACAAGGTTTATACATACATATAACCAAAAAAGTACCCATATTTAGTAGACATCATTATTTGTTTTATTCCCATGCGTAAATAGGACAGATATCAGTGGCTCAAGATTTTTGTCGTTTTACTTTAACCATTGAAAATGAATCGGAAATTATAGGTTTACCGAGTTTATATCTGGACTAAATATGGCTGCCTCCTTGATCATATAAGACAAATTTTACAAGGATAAATTATATTTAAATTAGTACACACAAACTTTGGATGTTGATTATATTTTATCAAAACAAGGCTTTAAAACAATTTAATAAGATAACAACAAAAATATTTATAATAGTTAATTTCAACAAAATCCCATAAATAATTTATAACAATATAAATACCACAATGAGTAATTTTATTAATTATTAAAACGTTATCAATTCATTGTGTTAGTCATTCTTTTGGCGTCACAAGATCCCTAAACTAAAGTACCAGTTTTCGTTCGTTTTGTATATTACGTACACTGACAACAACAAAAAACACTGAAATACTAACCAAAAAACGTAGACAAAATAAACGTTTAAAAAAATGCATTTTAAGTTTACAGCAAAAATCATTGCACCAAAAAAACAGTTTCAAAAGTTGGGTTTAATTTTTTCCGTGTCAGTGCATTTCTACTCCTATAAAAATATTTTGGGTGATTATATTTTGAGATTTTAAGTATACAATATATAAAGTAAGAAATAATATAAAAATACAACTCTATACTAACACTAAATAGGTGCGTTGGGTATTCCAAAATAGATATTTTTATATTGAAACAAACCCAAAAAGTTTTCAATAACTGAAAAATACAACTTTGAAAAAAAAAATTTACATTTCAGACTCTAAAACTTAATGCGTAAATTGCAGAAAAATATTGCAAACAAGAGATTTTTGACACTGTAGAGTATATTGCTTCAAAATGTCAACTTATGGCACAGAAACGTCAAATAGGAAATAACATTTTTTTCTTCAAACGTAAAAAAAAGGAATTTGTAAGGTATAGGTTGCATACGTGAATGTACTTTTAACTGAATTACTATAAGAAAATTGAATTTATAGTACCATTGCAAATTGTTAGCATCCAACAAAAAAATACCGAATAGAAAGTTAAAGTCGGAATAATTATTCAAACCAAGCAACGTTTGAAGAAAAATATAGCATGTTTTATTGGGAATAACAGTTTTTACTTTTAGGGCGACTATCATCCCTAAATGACATGCATAAAAAGTATCACTTTTACTCCTAATAGAACACTAAACTAAACATAAAAAAAATAAAAGAACCCCTAATCAAACACTTTAAGTTGTCAAAGAACTAATAATCAAATATGAGTTTTATACTACTTATAGTCAGGAGATATACTTGATGGTGATTATGCTGGAAGAAAAATCGGTGCCGTCTTAATATGTCAAAATAGCTTATAGGTCAGGAACTGAATGGTCCATTAGGTCTTTTATAAGGGAACCAGCCATCCTGAAAGAAAACATAGACAAGTCAAGTGGTGGTGAACCCTAATAAATATTGCACCAGGCACTCGGTATTACCCGGCAAGTTTTACAGTTTACTAGAAAAAAACACAAGAATACTTGGCAAAATGTCACCAATACTTATTTTACGTCAACGTTATATAAAACTGACGTAACAAAGTTTACATAAAACTAAAGTAAAACGTTTTATGTAAAATTTATATTTTCTTCCTTATATAAAGGCTACATCTAATATTTTGGGTAAAAAGTATATTCTATGGGCCACATTTATGTGTTTACATAATAATTATGTAAATATCACATAAAACTAATAATGTAGAGTATATTACTTTAAATTTACGGAAAATTTATTTCAATGTCAAAGATGTTTACTGAGTTCTCGCCTTATAAGTACGCGTAAACGTGGATGTTTTCCGTTTTTGTTGTGGTCATACTAATTATGCAAAATAAGTACGAAAACAATAAAAAAAAACTTACTTTTTCACCATAAAATCGTACATAAAGCTAGGTATAACTGTGACAGTCACCACACCTCCAGCTTTACCAATTATCTCTCTTATTTGCTTGTCCTTCAAACCAACAACATTCTGTCCGTCCACCTCCAACAGCTGATGGTCAATCAAAACCCCATTTCTAGCTGAAGAAGAATCTTTAACGATCGTAATGATTTTTCCATTTTTAAACTGAAAGCCCAGACTATCTGCACTGTCCTTGTGTAGGGTCAAGGTTCTCTCGAAAGGTCTATCACGGACTACAACTTTGATTCCATTGGCGGGACTTTTTTTGAAAACTTGGTGGACCTTGTCCATGGAGTAGCCTGCCACGTTGACTCCGTTGATTTGTAGAATTTGATCGCCAAAGCGTATTCCAACTAGAGAGGCGGGAGAGTTTTCTACTACGAGACATACGAAAATCCCTTTGTTGATTTCCTTTACTCGAAGACCAATCTAAATTAATATCTTCATTAGCCAAAGTATTCGAAAGTGTTTTTTAATTATGAATTGAAAATTATTTAGAAATAATACATTTTATTTCTAACAAACAATATCAAAAAAATAAATCCATACAAAATGCAATTTGCTAACAGAGCAAATATATGATGCATTAAATAATAAAAAACCTTGTATTGGTACTTTTCTGGGTTTAGCAAAAGCCTTTGATAGCCTTAGTTAGTCATAATTTACTTTTAGAAAAAGTTGAAGTATCTAAAAGATAGACCACTTTATTTCAAAAAATGAGGTACTATGAACATTTCCAAAATACAACAAAATAATGGGTACACAAATGAATTAAATTAAATTTTAAAATTACTAATAATTTGGTAATGTTAGCATATTAATTAGTATGTTCTAGAAACAAGTTTATTTTTAAAATTTTGGGAATTAAAAATATTTAACTTTTGGATACTTAAATTCATACTATATTCATTCATCAATGTCATATCGTTAATAATTATTATGATTATACACGTGCATTTGTAAGTTTTATTTAAACTTTAAACGCTAATTAAGTATAATCAAATAAAGAAAAAATAAATTATAGATATAACTTGAGGATTAGAATATTGACGCACTTACCAAAATTAGAAAAACCAAAGAATATATAAAATTAAAATTACTAAAATCCTTAAAACCATGTTTTCCTTTTTAAAATAGGTACTATATACCAATATGTAGCTACAATATGTACCTACATATTATTTTTGTTTAAAAGATGGAGGTATGTTTTATGCTTACCTTGTTATCTTTATCTTTACAAAGTGTTAATTCTCTAATGCCATTTGTTACTTGTGCCCTTTGTAAACCAAGAGATTGTCCAGAAATTGGCGCTATCATGGTAGTAGTACCAGCAGGGACAATTTGAGACTAAAAAATATTTTAGTAGATACAAGAACAAGTATTTTCAAGCTGTCTTATGTTCTATCATTTTTTTGTCATACATGATATGATGTAAATAAATCCAATCAAGTCACAGGTTGCTAAATTATACTCTTATTTTCGGAATATCCAAATGCATTGATATAAAAATAAATTGGTGTATATTTTTTTCTTTTATCCCTCTATATGTAGTTATAAATAAAATAGACATATCTTTTTAAAATAAAAATTCACGGGGTCATTGACACATTAATCTAATATCTAATAAAATATGAAGCCATTGGTCAGTACCATTAGTCATTCCTGCACAATGACAAGGTGAAACAACATTTGGAATTGCCCAACCAAGAAGGTCAACTCGCAGGATATTAGTTTTACAGTTGTTGGGTTTTTGTATTGCTTACTCATGCCCATGGGTATTTTTTGTCTATTAGTAGTGCCCTACTTTCACTTTGTTTTGTTTAGATCTTTTCTACTAGGTAGAGTTATGTATGGAACCCTTATAATATATTATAAAATATATGTATATTTTGTTTTTATTTTCAAGAACACCATAAGTACCCTAAGTCCAAAATTACTGTCAGTGACTCATCGCTTTCATATAAAGTGCAGCGGGTTATACGACGTTAGAGGAAACAATTCCAGTGCATTTTTGAAATAACAGTACAGCCGAATATTTATTTTCATGAAGGTTTTCCTCTGACTTCGTACTACCCACTGGTTTTGTTATAAAAGTGATGAGGCAGTAATTTAGGACCTGAAGTATAGTTTACATCATGTAGCAGGGTAGAATATGTGCAATGTCGCAATGTCTTGCAATACCCAAAAGTTCCAAGAAAAAAAGGGTATTTTTACAATTAGGGGTTTAAATATCATTGTCATTTTCTGGCTTCTCCAAAAATGTTTCACAATTATCCCCCAGGTGGCTACAAGGGCGTCCGAAGAAACTTTTCCAGGGGGGTAAATCATAATAAAACTTCCAGGGGGGGGTTCATAATGAAACTTTTCCAGGGGGGATTATAATACTTATGAAGTATTTTTGTTTCTAGCACTTCAAAAAACCACAACAATATTAAAAGTATAGAGCAAATCACATAATATATTAAATAACAACAAATAGCTAACCAAAATATTTAAACATTTTTAAATAAAAGCTTGAGTATATTGAGTTATAATAATTTATAGATGTGTATAAATTATGTATATCCTATAGTTAAATAAAATATCTCAAATCTGCTTGGGACAGGGGGGGGGGGGGGGGAAGCGCCCCCTCGGACGCCCATGGGAGGCTATGAAACATATTTAATGTATAAATTACTACTTATATAACAAGACATAAACAAAGAACAAAATCATGGACTTTTACTAAAAATATAATTTTCATCTTATCTTCTATATCTTATCTATTACTTCATTTTATATTGCAAATTATTGTGTTTTGCATAATATGACAACCTTTAATATAAAATTATTGTACTTCTATTATAATAACTTAACTATTCAACATGAATATAGTTTCAAGGGCATATTAAAAACCAATGTAATTTAATAATAAAATATTAAATGAAACTTATTAAATTCCTTTCAATAAAATTATTTAATGACACCAAAAACCAACTACTCTATTTTTGAAAAAGTTTAACATTTTTGTAGAACAGGTCTAATTTGATGACTGGGGTTTAAAATGATATGTGTTGGAATAAAACAGTGGAGTGTTGTACCCTCCAGTCCTATTCAGGTGAAAACTGTAATGTATTCATTTGAAGATGATTGGAGATACAACTCTTCTGTCATTTAGTGAATATTATTATGATGCATGATACAAAAATGGGGGTTAAATGTAAGTGTTAAGTGAACTTAAAGGTTAATGTATATTCAGTAGACTATCACTTACCTGCTGATAAACTGAAACTTGTTGCAAATATTCAGGCATATTTTCTCTTATAACTTCCTCACTTAATTCTAATCCCATGTAGTTTCCGAGGGATGGGTAGACATGTGCAGCATCAACCGCTGTGGCTCCCGTGTTGTATGTTCCTGGATTGTAGGCTGGAGCACCAGCATTATAAGCTGGTGGGGCATTGTATTCAACAGCGGCCTATAAACACATAGGTTTACAAAAAATATGTAAAATTACCATGCACATGGGAAATTTTATTTTCAGCTAACAATAATTTTTTTAAAAATTATTATTATGTTATTATCGACTGACCTGGATTTGAGCACGACCCATTTGATCCACCTTCATATCTTCCAGACTGGGATACAGCGACATTTTTCTGTATTTTTTTTAGAAACACCAAGAATAACGAAGGATTATTTATTATTGATTACCAGTACAATTACCGCAGCAGTAATTTTAAGTTGAAACTGTTTGCTTATTTATCTCTTTCGTTCTGATTATGAATCACTCGTAATAAAACGCCTTAATAAGAATACCAGAAAATTTCCTGATAACACGGCACGTCACACAGTAACACGGACTTTTGTTTTGAAAAACGACTAAAAAATGAGAGCGGCGAGAAAAGCTGAGTGCGCATTGGATACAGCGTTGCCACATTTATTTTGGCGAATCTACTTTTATTTTATTTTGAATCTACTAAAATCTACTAAATTAGGGGAGGGCACAAATGGGCTCGGTGATTTTTGAGTGAGCACTAAAAATAATAGTGAAAAAAGGGTCGCGGCCTCGACATAGGCAGCAATAACCATAACCTTCCTCTTGTTTTCTAAGTGGTATCTAAAAAAAAAAAAAAAAAAAAAATAAATAAGTACTTAATTAAAATAATTTTTACAATAATTATATGTTAATGGCATTTTTACATTATTGAAAGCTATATATTAAAATCTACCAAAATCTACTAAAGAAAATATGCCTACTAAAATTTTCTGAAGAAGGGTGAAAATCTACCAAAAAGTAGAAAATCTACTAGATGTGGCAACGCTGATTGGATATCATCCAACTCCGGTCATATGACTATTAAGCAATTTTGGAAACACCTTATTTCTTAGACCAATGTCGGTTGTTATAACTAATTTCGGTTATACCATAGATATTCCAAATTCGCTTTTGTTTAACAACATTTTTCTGTGCTTTGAGCTAGAACTACTGAGGGGACAATAAACAAGTGTAGATAACCCATTTTTTGTCTGTGAATAAACATAACCTCAACAAAAAGTGTTTTTATTTTTTCTAGTGTTTAAATAATAATGTTGAAATACTTAACTATTCTTGCTTTTCTAGGGGCTCTTATAGCAATATATATTAGCGACGTATTTTACATAATTTCCCCTCTTTTAAACAGCAAGAAAACTAGCAAGGACTATCTATTTACTGTTGAAGAATTGGAAACTTTTGATGGTGTGCAAGAGCCTTTTTTGTATTTAGCTATTCTTGGAAATGTTTTTAACGTTACGAGGGGCCAGAAACACTATGGTCCAGGCCAGCAGTATAATTTTTTTATTGGTAAGTATAACCTGGGAGAACGGAACACCTGACCCTAATAACAATAAACCTTTATCTTTCATATATTCCCCCTCTAGGAAAAGATGCCTCCAGAAACTTTATAACAGGAAAGTTTGAAGATAAAGATGCAACTGATGATATAGGGGGCCTAAGTCCACAAGAGCTAAGATCACTAAACAATTGGTTAAAGTTTTACAAAAAAGACTATCAAAAAGTTGGTAAGTTGATTTTAAACTAGTTTTGAACTTTGAATTAAAAATTATATTGTTTGAAAGAAATTTTCTTAGAGTGCGCATATAATGGAGTATTTGAACAAAAAGTTGTTTATTTATAATTAAAATAAGCAAATTAAACTAAGCAGGCTACATCAAAATGTGCTACCAAGATAAATAGTTCAAAAACAGTTCCAGGCGCTAGGTTGTCACTAAATATCTCTAGTAAAATTTAATTAAACAAGTACATTTTTGATATCACAAAAGTATTGCAATAGATTTTGATGTTATAGCTTTCATTGGGAGAAAATAAATTCTAAAGATAAAATTGACATTAGCATAAAATACTGTACTTTAGAAAATTAAATTATATCTAAAAATCCATCCATCATGATTGATGATTATTGTACTACAACATCAAATGCTCATATATTTCTATAAAAAAATTTTTTTTAAGGTAAACTCATAGGCAGATACTATGATGAAATTGGAAAACTAACTCCATATGCAAGACAAATAAAAAAGCTTATAAAAGATGCAGAGGAAACTGAAAATAATGAAAAACTTGAAAAACTTAAATTTCCACCTTGCAATATTGAATGGGATGCTGAAAGAGGAAGTAGAGTTTGGTGTACGAATAAAAGGTAAGAAATTAAGTTATCTATTAAGTTAGTTTATCAAATTTTGTTCTATCAATCAATAAGTTTAATTATCTAAAAAAATGTTAAACTAGAAATACCTACTTAATATAAAAAACTAGGAAAAACATATCAATTTTATTTTTAGTGGTGGAATTGAAAGACCGTGGATTGGAAAACCAAGGCAGTATTACGAACCAGGGTCTAAAACATACAGGTGTGCTTGCATTAGTAAGGAAAATGAAAGTTTAGGAAGTATTAAAGAATATCCTGGCTGTTCTAGTGATTCTGATAGTTGTTACGTGAACTTGTAGTATTTCTATATAGTGAATACGTTTTTTTGTTGACTGAAACTGAAAATCCCCCTAAAAATGGTATTCGTAGATAGTTTCTACATTGATAAATTATTTTAGTACTTAAATTTTATAATAAAAAACTTAGAAAGTCATATCTTGTACCTATATTTATCTAAAATTTAGTTTAAATTATTTATTATTTATGGTCATGACAAAAAAAACACACACATTGTAAAACATACAATATTCGAAAAAATAATATTTTGGGGTCTGTTTCATTTAGTACCTATATTTTTATTAAGCCTAAGATGCAAAAGCAGAGATTTGACTTTTTAAACCAGTTAGTTACATATTCCTTTTTTAAAAACTGAACGTCTGTGACAGTGCTAACTAATTTATTTTTAAATGTCAAATGTTTGCTTTTGGACTTGTAAAGAAATGAAATAATCACTAAAATATTAAAATTTTGGAGAAATCAGTACCCATTTGCTCTTATTTTTTTAAATGCATAAGCAATAATTTGGTAATCAATCAAAAAAAATAGTTTGTAAGTATATATTTCAAAATTCAAAAATGTATTCAATGTCAAATCACAATTTTTTTCGTGGTTCAAGGAGGTCAAAAAACATATTTACACCATCTACCATTGATAAGAGTATTCGATTTTTAAAACACAATTTCCACGAGATAAACTTATTTGTTTCCGTATAAAACAACAGATAAATAAGTACATTTTTTGGTCAAAAGTTGTCCAAATTATCCGTCAAATGTGGCTTTACTTTTTACTTACAGTGTTGCAACAGTTTCAATAACGATAATATATTCTTTTGTCGATCAACGGGTTTTTTACATAATTCATTAACCATTGTCGATGTTAAACTATTCATTTGAACGCGAAATCAAATTTCCATAACAAAAAACAACTGGAAATTACTTCTTTTTTTCGAATTAGGCTTTTTTCCTCTTCGTTCGCTGCCAGGGCCATTCTCGAGGTGACCTACTAACGTGGGTTCCGAACCACGATCCTCTGTCATGAGACACCCCCAAGGGCTATCAACCCTTGGTTTTATTGCCATTGAATGGCCTACCGATTAGGGAGTGTGTATCTTCTTCCGCACCCCACTAGATATCCGATCTCATCCGGCCTGGTTACCGGCGTAATTAGGGTGGGTTGGGAGATGATACCTTTTACACTCTTCCCTGCATTCCTAAATCTACTGAATTTCAGACATACTTTTATTTATTGTACGTATGCCCACTCCGGGAATCGAACCCGGGTCGCCACGGTCGAATATCAGTAACTCACCTCTGAGCCACCGCCGCGGTTGGAAATGTCACCTGTCATAATTTGACAATCTAACCTCAAACTATGGAAAGTTTTAAGTTAGATTTCATTCAAGACGTTACTAATGTTACCTTTCTCATCCTTTCTTACCATTACTTAAAAGACAAAATTCCTGATCTTTTACAGCCTTAGACCACTTGGGGACTTATTACTTCTTTTTGCGAACACCATAAAGCCTAGTTCTCAGAACTTTGTTCTGACGCTGGCGACATTTGATGTAACCAATAGAAAATGAGTATTTTGACATGTGACTCCAATACTCATTTTCTATTGGTTACATCACGTGTCGCCAGCGACAGAACGAAGTTCTGAGAACTAGGCTTAACCTATAAATTCATTTTAAGGGTACCATCGAGATAGAATCTATCTCGATAAACGGTACCCAGACATAACCATGTTTTCATTCTCCGCAAGGGGAGAACCCCCAAAACCATTTTTTTTTAATTAAAAGCATTTGATTTTTCATTCTCGAATGGTTTTCTACAATGAAATTTTCGCAGAAATACAAATTAATTCACAACCTGGCAACGCCAGCATGTTACAATTTTATCGTAACCTTCTCTTCTCCCTTCAGGCCCGCCAGCTGTTTCTGACAATTCATTCAAAAACAACTTTAGAACTGGACGTGTTTTCCACGTCAGCTCGTTTGTTGGTTCATAAAGGTTGAGTTTTGCATACTTTGTTGATTGTTTTAAATTGAAACCTATTTTTAGAACCGAAACATAGTTAAGATTTAACAGGTATGATGTTCATAGACCATTTACGTTACGAGTACCGGTGTTTATAATTTTTTTTCGTTTTTTCAGTGAAAAATGGGCAAAATCAAGGCAGGAACCGTTGTTGATATTCTTGGGGATGAGATGACCCGCATTATTTGGGATTCTATTAAGGACAAACTTATTTTACCATACCTGGACATTGACCTTAAAGTCTACGATTTGGGTATAGAAAATCGCGATAAAACTAATGACCAGGTAAGGGTGAACCAGAAATTAACAGTTTAGAATAGATATAGTAAATAAAATAAATTACAGTAAAAAATATTTTCAAATTTTCCTTACATTGAATTCTTGAGTTCATACAAACCCGCCTACCGGTTTAGTTACAATAATTATATAGTCTTCTGCAACATATTTAAATATGTAAGATTTACTTAAACTAAAACCGGTAATATGTAGGTTGAAGCCTTTCTCTGATAATACCACAAAATATAACATTTAACTATAATTTAGGTTACTATCGACTGTGCTGAAGCTGTTAAGAAATACAATGTAGGAATTAAATGTGCCACAATCACTCCAGACGAGAAAAGAGTAGAAGAATTTAAGCTTAAACAAATGTGGAAGTCACCAAATGGAACTATAAGAAATATTTTAGGTACCTATTGTTCAATTTTCTTTAACTTTGCTGGGAAATATTTGAAAATACACTTGCTCCTACTGTAAGGAAGTTAAATTTTTCTGTTGCAATTCTATAATCTATCTAAATCTATGTTTTTTAAATAGGTGGAACAGTATTTAGAGAGGCCATAACTTGCAAAAATATTCCCCGTTTGGTCACTGGCTGGGAAAAACCTATTGTGATAGGTAGGCATGCTCACGCTGACCAATACAAAGCTACAGATTTCGTTGTTCCTGGACCTGGAAAATTGGAACTAATTTTTGTAGGTACCAATGGAGAAAAAATATCTCATGTTGTGAATGAATATAAGGGACCTGGTGTTGCCCTAGGCAAGTAGTTGTTTTAATATTTTGACATGAATTTCCCCAGAAACAAATTGCATATTATCTTGAAAGGGATTCTATCAAGTAATTTTAAGTATTAATGTGATCTTTATAGTTAGTATCTTTTCCCTTGAAACATAGGCATCAGAAATCATGATGAACTAATTGCCAAAAGAATAAAATTTTGTACAAATCAGCATCATTATTACATCACTTATAAATGGACAGAAATAGCTACGAGAACTCATCAAAATAACAGGGCAATATTATATAAGTACATTATGTTGATAAAAACATAATAAAACTAACTAACATGTATATGGTTAGATAAAGTCATGTATAAATATTAATTTATAATTCTCTATCTAATAGCTATGAGGTATTTTTATTTGTATCATCCATATCACCAAACATATTGTTATAATTAAATATAAATTGCTTTTTAAATATGTTAAATATGACGTCTATTTAGATGTCCAAACAGATAATCCATGATAAACAGAGTTAAAAGAATACATTAAGCAATAATTATTTTTTTTAATAACTAATTTTAATAACGAATTAAACAATGATTAAAAAAATAGGTTAATATCTTGCAGTCAAAAAATAAAATGTATTTTGTTTTTAAGTCTACTAAGGGCCACTTGTATAGGTTTGGTGTAAATTACAGGTGACAGTTAAAACCTAAGTTTATGCAGTAATATTATATAAAAAAATATATAAATAAGTATAAACTTAAGTTTAACTGTCACTTGTAGTTTAAACTACCCCTACACAAGTGGCCCTAAACAGGATTAGCTTGGTTTAACCGTCAAATTCATAAACAGGTTTGATAAATAAATGGTAAACCACAGCTTTAGTACAGAGATGTTGTGATGTTTGAAAGATAAAAGAGTTTTGGGCTGGCATTGTCTTTATTTTTTTTTTCACAACGTTTTAACTGGTAAGTATTTTCAATCATCTTCAGGTGAACCACACTGAAGATAGTTCAAGGAAGCTGCTACCACACACCAGAACCCAGGTTGTTGTAGTAAGCCCTCATTGATTATGGCTTTGTTCCATGTATATACATACACTATATTGCTAATACCATAATTCAATGATGACACCACTGTAAGCAGATGATCAGGGGCCGTTGAGTTTGCGCAGCTCGGAAATTTGCTTCTTGATGTAAACATTTGACAGGGCCGACTTTCAAAATATTTTTACAAGCTTTTATTTAAATTCACCCGTTTAGTTCGGGTGTGAACACTGTACAGTTTATGGTCAAATAAAACTAAGAAACCAATATTTTACATACCTGAAATACCTTATTCCTGGTATTGAACCGCGATTCGTGCAAAAAAGGATCATGCACTTTTTTCTACCCATCTTGAAATACAAGTCGCTAACAATAACAAAATGTCTGGTAAAGTTTTATACCTAAATTCCCACCCAAAATTTAAAAATAATATCCACAATCACACACGGAACATCCGAACGAATACAACGTAAAACAAGATGGAAACGACTAACAACTTACAAACTAACAAAAAAAATGTCTAAAGTAAAGTTTTATAAATATTAACACCCAAAACTTGGAAATTATAACACACGAATGAACGAAACAAAAGATGGCGACTAATAAGAATATAATGGCGAGCCGGTTCTGTTCAAGATACCTTGGGTTCTGTTTACGTTCTATTAGAAATCGTGTGGGTTGCCTGATTTTTTCCCTATTGCGCAAGCGCTACGGCTTCCAACTCAGGTTATTTTGAATCGCACGATGGGTGTATTCTTGCTTCGTGCGGCTGCTTGTGTTGCCAATATAGTGTATTGTATAGTGCTTTGTTCCCACAGCAGTCACGGATAGTCCGTGAGAGTCAGAATTTTGCGCAATAGACTCGGACGCTGATTTCTGAGTGTTTGGATTAGTTAGAGAACTGTCGGTAACTAGTCCGTGATTGCTTGTGGGAACAGAACAGACCTTGAAAGAAATATCTGAAAACCTTTGTTAAGTAGCTAGTATAAATAGAGCTGTAGTTACTGTACTTATTTCATATTTACCTGAAGATGACTTAAGATACTTACCAGTTGAAACGTTGTGATTAAAAACAAATATAGACAATGCAAGTCCAAAATTTATCATTCATGCAATATCCTTGTCTCCAACCTTCAAACAGATGATGAAGCTTGTCAGAGTAAAAAAAGTTAAACTTTTTTATTTTGGACGTCTTTTTATTGTTATAATAACTGTTCGTCAATTTTCATTTTTGGACACCCTGTACATCTCAAAAATAATTTCAAAAATATGCATTTTCTGCTTAAGTTGTACTACAAGGTGCGCGGCAACGGCGATGAAAATAAAATTGATTTATTCAAAAAGCAAAGTCCGCGTCGAGAGCATTTATTTTGTTTTTCCTATTTATTAAAATCATTAATAAAAGCAAGGTAATAATAATGAAAAACCTAACGCGGTATCTATCGGATATCCTTGAGGTCATTTTTTTTATAAAGTTTATCAATCAACTAGTAGTGCTTGTAATTTTGAAACCTCTCAAAAAAATTTCTTTAACAAATAATTTAATAAACTGAAATTAATGTTTTTTTCTCGATTAAAATTAGTTTTATCCGAAATGTAATGAACTTGACCTTATAAATATAAAATTTATCGTCAATATCGAAACATAATGCAGACACTACACAATCATTCGGCCTGACACTCCCGAGTGATATCAATCCTTCGTCATTCACGCATTAGTCTTGTGTTTCTAATGAGAATTTACATCAGTCTGGCCATCAGTACTTGAAATATGCCCGTACACGATCAGTATTACCATCATCAAGACCGTCAATTAGAGATCGAAGCACCATGGGCAGAAATTTGACATTGTACCTATTAGGCCCGTATTATTCATCTCCTGGTAACTTTATCAGCAAGATAATTTCCAAAGAAA
Organism: Polydrusus cervinus; assembly: GCA_935413205.1. NCBI lineage: Eukaryota > Metazoa > Arthropoda > Insecta > Coleoptera > Curculionidae > Polydrusus > Polydrusus cervinus. The sequence continues at coordinate 79,062,312 of OW284512.1, read as the reverse complement.
CCATTGTTAAGACAATTGTCTCCATAGAAATTATCTGGCTGGTAAAGTTACCAGGAGATTAATAATACGGGCCTAAGGCAATCCAACGAAGTGTTAAAATGGCGGCTATAGTCTATTTCAGAGAGGTGTAGAGTAATTAAAGCTCATTAGGCATGCAAAGGGACTACAGAGTAACCCAATACATATTTAAGCCACCTTCATAATTTGGCATTGATTTCATTGCAAAATTCTTTCTTTTCGTCAAGTGCAGGTAGTACCACCCGGGTTTGGGTCAATTTATGGGTTTTGCTTTATCCATTACCAAACACTGAAAATGGTGTGACAAAGGCGTGCATTATGTACATAGTACTAGGTACACTTATTTTTTATTAAACATTATACAGAAATTAAATTATAAAAAATCATAATATTCTTTGTCATCTGAGGAACTGTCATCTCCTCTTGACGTTATAATTAACGGGTCGACGGTCCGATTGATCAGGTGGTCAAGATCCCAGATTTTCTCCTTTTCTCCTCTTACGCAATTACTTGAAATTTTAATAATACAAATAATACTATTTTATATTACTAACCGTTAACCTAATTCTCTAAAATTCTTGGTTAGTTATCATAAATAATTTGATGTACAAAATTTACCTGCGCCTATGGCCGACACCGAAATTGAGCCGAACTGGACGGGATTTTCCATTTTATTGCTCACACCTTTTTGAAATAAACTATATATACTTTAATAGTACATAACTTTCTACTGTCGGATCCTAATCCTGATGAGTCATGATATGGCGAAACTAATCTTAAGAAGAATCTGGCGAGAGGAAAAAAAACACTTCACAGTTTTATTATTTTATTTCTTCTTAGGCGTTCTTGATGATGAACTTTTATAGTTGTAGCTATTATATCTTGCTAACTGCTAAATTTAATGGCAAAGTATCTTGTTATGCTGTACTAATTTAGAATTTTTTTAGCTATGTATAACACTGACGAATCAATCATCGCATTTGCTCACGCTTCGCTCAAATATGCCCTGGACAGGCAATTACCTTTATATCTTAGTACCAAAAACACCATCCTAAAGAAATATGATGGCCGGTTCAAAGACATTTTCCAAGTGAGTAACGATGAAAAATAAAACAATTTTAAAAAACGCTATTTTTTGCCTTGTTTAAAAAAATGGTCAACCTAAACATGGGCCTCAATTTTAACTATTTTTTTTAATAAACATTCCAGGATATTTACGACAGGGAATACAAGCCTCAATACGAAGCCAAAAATATCTGGTATGAACACAGATTGATAGATGACATGGTTGCATATTGCATGAAATCTGAAGGTGGTTTTGTATGGGCATGTAAGAATTATGACGGAGACGTACAGGTGAGAAAATTTATTGGGAAAGATGATTTTTTATGTAACTATTGTGTTTTTGTAGGATTAATGTCAGCAAGTAATTATGTGGACCCTTTCACTAAATTTTTATTTTGACCTTACCGCAAACCTTAACGGTTTCAGTATTTAAATTTTCGAATTATTTATTGAGAAAAAATTTAAACAAAATACTTATCTAATAAAAACACGTGAAACCTCTTACCTACGTCACAATTCCAATCGGCAGCCAGCTATCGCACTTTATCCGACACGTTCCTACTTGAGTGGCAAATAAAAGAATTACTTGGTTAAGAGCATCCAACTAATATTTCTAAATTCTTCTCTCTATATCATATTAAATTAGACCAAAAACATTGCGTTCTCTTAGCCTGACTTGTGGCCATGCTTATTAATGGATTTTTAAATTTGGACTCTAAATTTTAGAGCGGTTTGGATCTACTTAATAGGAGATCTACATCTCTTCTTATCCCTTTATTAAGGTTCATTCTCAAGGTTCATACAACAAATTGGCTTCTCTTGTACACTGTTTAAAATATGCGTTATCAATTTTTGTCTTTTTAGAGTGATTCAGTAGCCCAAGGTTATGGATCTCTAGGGCTCATGACATCTGTACTAATATGCCCAGATGGTAAAACCGTTGAAGCTGAAGCGGCCCATGGTACAGTAACCCGTCACTTCAGAATGTACCAGCAAGGGAAAGAAACATCAACCAATCCCATTGCATCCATATATGCGTGGACAAGAGGTAATATAGCGTGTAAAAATTCGAAGCTAAAGTCTGAGCTGATTTGAAATATTTTTTCAAAATTTTGGCATCTTTTATGAAAAATTCAACATCTCTATTTAAGAGAAATGTCGACTAAGAACAGCAATTTGGGTCCTAGAATTGATCCCTGTGGAACGCCACTATGGTTGGGATTCGCGAAAAACGTTTTTAACTTTTGGGCAAACCACCAAAAAGATTTTTTGAAACTTTGCAAAATAATATTTTGGAATTTCGGAAGTTCTTGGGTATCTGGATAAAAAAAAATACTTTTGTTTCTTTATTGCGACCTATCGCAGAATTGATCTGCTTCTTCAGGTTTTCGAAACAAAGTTATATTTTATAATTCATATTTTCATTATAAAACACAAACAAACACTTGTCATGTCAGTCGGTCTTGATGGACTCAAGAGTAAATATTTCAATTTTTTTCAGGTCTTCTCCACAGAGCTAAACTCGACAACAACGAACAACTAACTAAATTCGCCAACTCTCTAGAACAAGTTTGCGTCGAAACTATCGAGTCTGGCTTCATGACTAAAGATTTGGCGATTTGTATCAAAGGCATGAACAAGGTCCAAAGATCCGATTACCTCGAGACCTTCGAGTTTATGGATAAACTCGCAGAGAACCTCAAGAAGAAGTTAAGTGCCTGACTTGATGCAAAACTGTAACACAAACTCTATAGCAGAGTTTTTTTAAATGGGCGTCCGAGTGGGTTAAATTTTACTGTTTGATTTTTCAATTTTGGGTTGAGGTTTTTATTTACAAAAATATACATTTTTATTTTGCGAGAGTTATGTTGAGAAACAAAAATAAAGAATATAATCATGGGCGTCCAAGGGGGGTTCTCCTCCTTGCCGGCCACAAATTATTAAACAATACTTACGATGTTTAATATAAACACATTTTTGTAAAAAAAAATACTGCTAATAGTTTGAAATATCCAGTGGTAAAGTGGATAATCCCGGAGCTCTCTTTTTATATCCATGTCTCGTAATAATTAAGGGCTTAAATTGTCTTAAGTACCAATATTATCTTTTTTTTCAATTAGTTTTTTATGTGACAATTTGTGTGACTGATTTTCGTAACGTGTGTTCTTTTTTAGACTGGTGTACGGTTAACTGCCAAATTGTGTTATATCTGATTTTATTTAATTAATATATTAAGTTTTAAAGCATTTTTGTACATTTTTTTGACAGAAAGCCTGATTGTATGCTTTTACGTTCTGTTTATTTTAAACTACATATAAATAAATAACAAAAACAACAATAAAATGCAGTCAAAAATCCAAAATATGTAATCAAAGTTAAAAAGTTTTGGAACCAAAAAACTTTTCACGCAATGGGTAAGCTTGCCAGATATAAATTTTTAAAAAGAGTAACAAAAGTGTATTACATAACAAGTGATGAAGTGATACTTTTTAAACGTGGAGTTTTAGAATAATTACTTTCATACAAGTAATGTATACTATTTTTCCTACGACCACAAAGAATTATTGAAAAAAAACTTTGATTTGTGAAAAAAAAAAAATTTTAACACTAGTGTTGGAAAAAAAAATATCAACACTAGTAATGAAATTAGCATACTTAGGATTATGTTTCACTTAATATCTGGTTTCATAAATTGTTAATAGGCTTTAGTTGTTAATTTATTTATTTACATAGTACACTACAAAGAAAACTACAACTAAGAATTGTAGTTTAACTTTTTCATTTTTTCTTATTGTATATGTCATAGGAAGAACTAATCCTGGATTGACGATTGATTTCTAGATTAACCAGAATGAAAAATCTTAAAAGAACAAACCCAACAAGGAATATTTCAATTTAAAATACCTAATTCTATAAATTATTTAATGTTTTTATAAAAAAAAGTCAAATACTCCTGACGGGATTTGAACCTGTTACCTTGCGATATGTAAGGTAGAGCTCTAACTCTCTAAGCTATGGCTACCAATAAACATTTGTTGTTTAATACATGACACTCTCTTCAGCGCGATTTGTTTTATCTGGTAATAGATTTTCCATCAGTATATTATTAACATTTTTAAAAATTTCAAATGGCGTATTTTCACACTCTAATTCTAAATCACTCGACAAATACATGAAAAATAAGTTATATACTTTTTTTTCTCGTTTTCATAGGTAGTCGTAGGAAAAAATGATTACATTCCATATACACCCTAAATCGTTGGATTAGCGCCGCGGGCAAATATAGCCATAGGAAAAAACTTTGGGGACACGCCCAATTTTATTAAAAATTCACAAAAAACAAAATATTTTAGCATAATGTAACAAAGTGTCTTTACTTTTATTATGAAATGGCGTATTTTTGGTACTCCTTTTGAGATTATTGAAAAGAGTATTAGGAACGTCTGGCAAGCCTAGCGATTGAGCACTTACGAAATGACCCTAAAGATATTGTCTTTGTCTATTTAATGCAATTGGTAGACAAGGATAGCCATTGTAAGTCAAAGTTCTGACGGTTACATACAAAAAGTCAAAATGTGCACCTAACCTAACATTTTTTACCTCGAACCACAGCGACGTGTCAAAAATGGCGGCTGTGGACAAATACTCGTAATTGGTACAAGCGATCATAAACCTGACCATTGCCTTCTTTACAAGGGGGTTGTGTGTGATCTGACATATTGCTGATGGTATTTAACAGGCGGTTCACTGTTTTTTGCCCACACCCGTCATTTTAAGTCACGTGGTTTGAATTGGCTGGCAGCATGGCCTAGAATTTAAGGAAGAGTGAGTGAGAGAATCCAGGCCAGTTCATAAAAAAAGCAAGGGAAAATTTGAAGTTTACCATGTAGGTCGTAGCCTGCTGCTATACAAACTAACCGTTGTCAACGGCTTGTGAATTGACAAACAAAATATGTTAACACGGTTAACGCCTACAAACCAAACCAACTTCATATTATTTAGTTCTAGCCGCTGACATGGAGGTCACCACTTACGCCTCCGCACCCTTCAAAGTGTCCAAATAGGGCTAGAAAATCTGTCTCACTCACTCCTTATAAATTGAGAAGGCTATAACTCTATTTTATTGGAAAGAACATTTAAGATTTTTGACAATAGGGATAACAATCTTATTTAAAATGTCAAATTTGAACATTTTTTAACAAAGAAAAAATAAATAGTAACATATTATTGTACTTATCACCGAAGACTAATATAATAAAGAAAAAAAAGACGCAGCTATTTACATTTAAGTATGAGGATATACAGTAGAAGAATTTACTATAATATGTACTATGCCTGGCCAGACAACCTAATGGCTTAAAATAAGCAGTCGCGTGGTATCTTTTCCTTTTAGTACCCCCCGCATAAACCGCTACTACTCCCCTCATATAGGTGGGAGGTTGGCTTGCTTCAGGTTCGAGCGCGATAAACCGCTTCATGCATGGATAGCATTGTCTTTCTAGCAGAGAGAGAAAGTCATAACAATTATATATTAAAATATTCTAGTTTTATCCTAAAATCATATTCAAATTATAATTAAAACTATGGGGCCAAAGTCTGGTGAAACAGGACAACGTTATAACCTCTATCTTCTTTTTGACCTTTTGACAACCCAAACGAAATAGAAGAAGACCTTATGAAGTTTATCTTTCATTCATCAGAATCAGAACATATTGTTTCCACTAATATTATCGTAAATCTACAGGAAAGGCATTTAAAGGGTAGAGAGGGTAACAATATATTAAATCTCTTACTCAACTCTAACTCTAAAAACTCGACTGCGAGTTGTCATTGGAGCTCCTAAATCCCATGGGAGTATAGTTCCCTGACAAAATACTCGATATAACAGAACTGGACAGACTACTCATATCCGACGACATATTTGGATAGTCGATCTGTTGCCTCAATTGAGACGTTTTCCAAATATTGTCCACGTTGTTATCTAGATGCTCCGAGGAGGGACTCGATAGTACTGTGTCATTTGTAATGGTTACATTAGGAGGAGGTATATCAGTACAATTATCGTCAATATCCAGTACTGCCAGGAGTTTCTTCTCACTTCTGATGTACTCCAGGAAGTTTTTGATTTTGGTAGACATAAAGGTAGGGGCTTCGAAACCTTGCAACTCTTGGAGTTGTAGGTTGGGGTTGTTTCTGTACTCGTCGCTTTCAGTTAGTTCTTTGATGTCGTCCAGGAGCATGATGTAGATTTTACCGCCATTTGCGGGAAGAAGATTTTGAGATTGAAGCCATTCTTTGTCTTCTTGATCTCCACAGTAGCGGAGGAGGTTTGGATGGCGTACATAGAGTCTGCCCCTTGTCTGTCCATAACCTAAAAATTATTCATCATCGCGTCTGTTATATTTTCGATCTGATGGTTGCCTACCTTTTTTAGTGGCTTTCGTTCATTAACTAATTATTATAACGACCAGCTGTCAGACAAGTAGATTGTTTTCAGCATACATTATTTAAAGTGCGCTTTTTGTATATTGCGACTTTATTTGAAATGTTTTTTATTAAATATGCTGTATAATGTGATAAAATGGTACGGCAGTTTAAAGTGTGAAAGAAATTGAGCCTTTTAAGCTTGTAAATTAACATTTTACAGGTGAGAACAAAATTTGCCATGTTCGAAACCTAAAAAACTCTAGCCGAAGCACTTTACAAGTAGTACCAATAATTTAAATAACTTAAAAAAAAATTACTATAAAATTTGTAAGTTGGGTAGTAGAAAAAATACAGGGTGTCCCGTAACTTATGGGCCGTAGAGTAACTGGAGATACTAGACATCAAACTAAGCCGATTATGTCATATAAGTTTTTTCGGATTGTTACTCGTTCTAGAGATACAGGGTGTGTTGAAAGTAAAAGTTTAATCTCGAAAATAAGCCATAATTTTAAAACGGTTTAATGAATCGAATTGAAAGTTGGCATTTTTTTTTTTTTTTTTTTTTTTTTTTTTTTTATGATAAAACACCTGCACTGTAGGCCTTTAAGGCGCTCTGGGAGCGGTGCGAGTGCGAAAAAAGCGATTAACGTTGGTCTTGAAACGTTGAAGATTGTATTCATTGGGAAACACGACCTCAGGAAGTTCATTCCACAAAGATGACGTTCTTCAGATGAAAGAATTCTTGAACAATGAAGTTCGAGGAGTACTAAGCTGAACAACATATGGATGAGCGGCAGTGGTTCGCCGTGTATTTCTGTTTTGCATTGCTCTAGGTGGAATCAAGTGGGCAATGTCAGTCAAACACCTGCCATGGAAATATCTGTAAAAGAGAGCCAAATCACCAACCTGTCTTCGATGCTCCAGGCTATCGAGGGTCTTGGTCAGCTCGGGGTCGCCGATCAGACGAACGGCTCTCCTTTGAATGGAATCCAACAGGGGGGGAGGGTGCAGAGCTCCAGACATGAGAGCAATATTCTAATGATGGTCGAATCTGGGCTTTGTAGAGTGTCAAAAGTTGATGAGGTGTGTACAACCTTTTGGTGCGGAAAAGTACACCAAGTTTCTGTGCAGCTGCCTTGGCAATTGCGGCAACATGATCATGCCAAGACATATTACCTCCCAGATTGACCCCCAGCAAATTAATAGACGGTGCCAGGGGAATTGCGTGTCCTGCCATGACTATATCCGGTTCTGCAATGTTAACCTTTTTTGGGAAGACTGCTGCCTGTGTTTTCTTAGCATTAAATTCGACTTGGTTACTGTCACCCCAAGCCAAGATTTCTTCCAGGTCATTGTTGAGGCGCAATACTTCATGCTGCCTGCGAAGATGTGCGTCGGCAGCGGATGTTTGGGGAGTCAAGGTAAAAGATGAGACAAGTGTGCTGTCATCAGCAAAGCTATAAATTGGATTTTGGGTTTTCACTAGAAGGTCGTTAATATACAGTAAAAAGAGGGTAGGCGACAATATGGACCCTTGAGGAACACCGGCATTGATGGTGAAGGTGTCTGAGAGAAACCCGTCAATCGCCACTTGCAGAGAACGGTTCTTAAGGAAGCTGGTTAACCATAAACAAAATCCATTAGGCATACCGTAGGATCGCAATTTACTTAGAAGACCATCGTGCCAAACACGATCAAAAGCCCTAGAGATGTCCAGTGCAACAGCCCGGGATTCTCCATGATGTTCGATGGTGTTGCTCCAAAGATGGGTGACATATGCCAGAAGGTCACCTGTTGATCTGGACTTATGTTTTTATGAGCAAGAAATAAGAATTTTTAGAAATTTTTAAGTTTCAAACTAGAGGGCGCTAGTTTTGCATACACTGGGCTTCATAAATCTATGATTTTTTTCTTACCTGTGATATTAGGGGTTTTTCAATTTTAGTTTATTAAAAAAGGCATTTTTAGAGTCAAAAATGTGTACTTGATTGATCTTAATATCTTTAACGGTTTTCGAGATATTTCCCTTTAAACATCCCAAAGCATAAAAAAACATAGTAAATAATTAAATTAACAAAAAAACAAAAAACAAAAGTGACAATCCGAAAAAGCTTATATGACATAATCGGCTTAGTTTGATGTCTAGTATCTCCAGTTACTCTACAGCCCATAAGTTACGGGACACCCTGTATATCGTAGAACATGAATGGATTCATGGCGCAGAAGTTTGAGCATTCCGCCTACGGCGTTGTGCCACATATACAGTATGATTCCTAAGTTGATACTTTTTTTTAGGTGTGTATGGAAGGCATTTTTTTAAACTTAAAAAAAGGCGAGATACAGAAGTAAAAAATCTACTTTATGTTGTTTGTCTTATTAGTCATGCAATTTACGGGTCGGCGGTCAGTTATTTGGCAATCCGCTGCGTGTGTTTTTCTGAAGCAAGTTAATTTCAAATTGGTGAAACGTGAAAATGGTAATATTTGAAAACAATGAACTAGTAGATATGGTGCTAATTAACGGCGAGTGTCGTCAAAGTGCGGCTGCTGCTTCGAGATTATGTTTAAGTTAGGCAGGACCGTATTTGATCCATAGTGTAATAAATGAATGTAAGTACCTTATTTTTGAGTTTAAAAAAAAGGGCCTTTGAAAATGTTGTTTATTTTAATGCCTTCTATACACAGCTAAAAAAGAAGTATTAACTTAGGAATCACCCTATTGTGCTTGATTTACTTCCTTGTGCAACATTGGCATCATATCCACTCTTGTTGGTCAGTTTTTTTATTAATAGCACTGCACAGAAAATATCTTAAAAACTGAATATTTTTGCTTAGAGGGCATGTGTTAAAAAAAATTACAAAACATCCCTACCTAACACTTTATTAGCTCTCGATCCCATAATAAATAGAGTGTTCATTTTGATTCTGTCAGGGTTCCATTTTGGCCCATCTCTTTTCAGCGAGAATTTGCAGCCCAGATTGTCATTGTAATAATTTGACAACGTCTTTGGTTTTTGCCGTTTGGTCGCAACCGTCAAGGCCGAATGTTCCAAGTCCGCTTCGGTTTCTTTGCGTTTGGACGGTTGATGAAAAAGCGGGCTCTAGAAATTTAGAAAATAACATTAGTCGTTCTTCAAATGCAGAGAGAATAACTTGTGGAAGACTGAGAAAACGTACTTGTGTTTTGCTTTATTAAATAGTGTAGGGACGCAACAGGACAGGTAATTTAACTTAAAGAAAAACTTAATCAAAGAATGCGTGTCTTAAGAGGCGGTTATTTTAAAAACAACAGATGTCCATAATTGTAATTTTTTAGGAGATGGAAAAAACGCATTATCTAGTTTTTTAACATAATTTAAGTACCACTTGTATCATAAAGTAATATATAATATCACCTCAATGAAGAATTTTAGACTGGTAGATTTAGAAAAAAACATCGCATTTTTAAGAAAAAAAAAATAAAAAACCTGGACATATGCTGTTTTTAAACGAAAAAATAAAAAATATATATTTGGGCTGATTTTAACAACTTTATTTTTTACTATATTTTCTGTTTTAAGCTTATTTTAACAAATTTATTTTTTTATTACATTTGTAGAATTTACATGGTACCAAATTTAATTTTCGCAACCGTTGCTATTATCGTCTCCATCAATTTCCAGTTGGTCATTCCTATTTAAATCTTGTTGTCGGTTTTCTGCATTTTTTAGGTACGGTAGAAGATCCTTTATATTTTTTAGTGTGGCAGATGAAATTGTAGATAAACTGGTACGAGTTCTATAAAACTAGCTAATTTTTGTTTATTTCTAATAATGGAAGTTCTCCACGGACCAGTGTAGGTATCTCTTAACTTAATTAGAGTAGAATGTTTACTTATTTCCAACATTCGAATTTGTTTCAGGGAAACCGGTGGTTTAGCTGTTTTCAGAAAATATTTGTCGGTGGCTAATCTTATGTCAAATATCTTTGTGGGGTCCATTTTTACTACCAAGTGGCCTTTGGTATTTTCTTTTCTTTGCGCTCCGGTGCGGCCTCAGCTTGACTACTGCTTGCTTCATTATCCATAGTTATAATATTTTAAAAATACAAACTAATACACATACAATCACGTCTAACACTAGAGCCAGACTTGGACGTTGCAACTAACCTGCTGGCGCAGTTAAACTTGACAGGTCTCAGCTTGCTTCGTTTCCTTTAAAAACAATATTAGTCCATGGACATGTGATGTTTTTAAAGAAAATGATTTGGACATATGTCGTTCTTTATAGAAACAGTGATATTTCAGTTGCAGATATTTTGGAGCATTTGCTATTTTTAAGGAAACAAGAAACTTGAGGCGATAGAGATAAGTATAAACTACTAGATGGCGCGAAAAACTCATTTTAGAAAAATTTGGACATATGTTGTTTTTAAAATAAACGCCTCATTATTATAACTTTTGAATGATAACTTAAGGTTTGTATTTATATTTGTATTAGGGGTTCATATACACATACAGGATGTTTTACGGCGGATATAAAGTTAGACTTTATGGAAACCGGGTGATGAGTATTTTTTTTAAATTTGTTTGCCCATATAAAAACCCATAGTCTATAGTTTTAAAATATTTTCAGTAATGAACGCCGCTTCTGCATAAAACAGGCGGCAACCCTATATATTTTTGTATTTTTAGATTCCTCTACCAAAACTCAGTGGCGGCTCGTACAGTAGGGCCACAGTGCCATGGCCCTACCTACCTGTACACCAAGCTTTTTATTTCTCATTTATAATTATTATTAGTTTGTCTCCCTACGCTTCATTCTTTTTGTAAATGTGAATAATTTTTAATTTAAGACGTTGATATCTATTAACGCCTAACTATGCAAAAACTCCCTAATGTGTGGGTGACGTCGCGAAAATTCCCTGCCGCCACGCTGCTCCGGCCTACTCTGTATTTGGCACGATGTTAAACCCGTACAAGAGAGACACTAACACCAATGAACTATCGCCCTCTCTTACTGACGCGTAGAGAAATCGACCTGGCCTGGCCAGATCCTCATATTATGATGTTTTATTTTATCGAGAGTGAAGAGTCCCAATCGGGTTAGGGCACTACTAGGCTATAGTTATGCTTTCGGCTTTACTACCGCTACTACTGTTTTTAAAACAGTTTTTACTATTTAAAATAAATAATTCTTGTAGGCGAGTTCTGATCTTGTAGGTTAGGTTTAGGTTAATCCGTCAGTGGAATTATCTTCCTGATTCCGGGTTTAGGTGTATCAGTTTTAAAATTAATAAAAAGAAATACCTAAAGGTATGTTGTCTGCCGAAAAACATTTTGTAAAGAATATTGGCAACTTCAAGAACAAAAGTGATTGAATAATTTTCAAATAAAAAACAAAGACGAATGGAATTTTCTTATAAGAAAATTTGAGTGTTTTATGAACATTTTTTGTTAGAACAACTGGAATACCTTATTAAATACTTCATTTAATTAGTCGGTAAGTTTTTTTCGATTTTTTAATACAGGGTTTTACAAATATGATGCATTAGCATGACTATCTCTGTAACTATATAAGAGATAGAGAGTTGGTTAAATAGAGGCACAGTTGTATATTTCAATCCTGAACAATTTGTTAAAAAGACATTTAATCAAATTTCGATGACTTGCTGAGATGTTCGAAAAAAGACACGAAAAACTTGTTTTTATTTTTTTTTATGACAAAATACATTATTTTAAAATCTTGGAACACTTTCTTAAGGCACTTTCCCAGATAATAATTTTAAGAGGTTAAAAACTAACCAAAACTTTTTTAAAAATGCAGGTCCGTATTTTAAAAATTAAATTGATGATGATGATGATAAAAACGAACGTCGTATCTGAAAAATAAGATTATTTTCATGAAGAGCATAAAAAATTGTCCTAAGCAAGTGCCCTTGGTGGTTTTTCAAAATAATCAATTTTGTCATAAAGAAAATAAAAAACAAAAATTCATTTTTTCGTTTTTTTTTTCGAATGCTCCGAAAGGCATCTGAATTTTTTTTAAACACATAATAGCATTAAATTATGCAACTTTACTTCTATTTAACCAAATCGCTATCTCTTATAGCTACCGAGATAGCACTGTTAATGCATTGAATTTGTAGATTTTTGACTTGATATTTTGGCCCCACCTGTATCGAGCATCAGGAGCCGCCACTGCCAAAACTTTCTTTCTTGAAATTACGCCAAAACGAGTAAAAATAACTAAATAAACCTTATAATACAATTTGTAGAGGGTAAAAAACTCTAAAGGATAAGTCATTAAAATTGGAAAAGTTGACAGATTTGAACTATCGAAAAGTCTAAAGCCGTAAATTAGCCATTGTCTTTCATATTCTTGAAAATATTTGCTATAACTTAAGTTAAATTAATTATATTTCAAATATTAAGATTATAAGTTTTCTTCATAAGAAATTTTTAAAATAATTTTGCAACGTTGCAAAATAATTAATAATTGATAGTCTTTGTTTAGAGAAACAGTGAAAGAGAAGGCAATGAGAAACCTAAAGTTCACACTGCCCAAAGAGTAGAATTGAGGCAAATTCGGCAGCATTTTGTCTAACAAATAAATGTCTACAGAACCAATAAAATCCTGAAATGTGACCTGCAAATGCACACTTATTGCTTAAGCTGAGTCCAACAATTGCAACCTAGCAACCAGCCGCAGCAAATGCAATTATCAGAGTGGTTTAGGAATAATTTGCATTATAATGTTTTAGAAAAACTTTTTTTTACTGATGAGACATAGTTTTACCTCTCTGGTTATGTAAATTCCTAACAAATGAAAATGGGGAGCTTGGAAAATCTACATTTTTTTATAGAGAAACCCCTCCAAACTCCCATGAAAGTTGGCGGCTATATCGAAAAGAAGGTTAAGTATGGGATCGTTTTTTTAAGTTGTTTTGTTACTCTTGACTGCATTTTTTTTCAAGGTTTCTACAACAGTCATCCATTACTTAATTAATAGTTTATTGTAACTTACTGCTCTTTCTATACTTGAATACCGTACATCAGTAAAACTGCCCTCTGAATCTGCTTCACTCTGGCTGCATTCATATGGAGAATTGTCCCTTGATTTACTCGGAGCGACATACATCAATTTAGCATCTTCTAAAATCTGCTTGCAGACATCCCTGATATGTTCGTCCATCACACTGTCTTGCCCTAAGTTGTTTTTTATGTTCACAACAGCAGGTTGAAAAAATTTCTGGAATAAACGAGGTAGATAGTAGGGAGTATTTATATTTTGAGTTATACACTGACATTTTTATTTATAATCTAAAAGTGAAAACTAAACAAAAAATACTACTTACATCTAGATATTTCTTAATGACATTATCAATATCTTTATTGATGGCTGCTTGTAGATTTTTTCTCAACAGATCTAAAGACTTGGTTGCACTGGTGACACTGTAAACCTTCCGATGGTTTTGATTTGCAACTTTAGCACCGTTTTTCATTCCAAGTGTAGTGGCCGCCAGGTTGAGAAGAGTTATCTGTCGCATGTTGAAGGTATTTTTCTAAAAAACAATAATGAAATAAAGGTGTGCAACTTTTTTTAGGCACAACTTCTCTCTATGACTATTTTCAGTGCTAACTATTATACTATAAATAAAAAAAAAACTCATGAACTTTTTAGACTACCCATAGACTTTGTTTGTGTTTGTAAGTATACCTTGACGCAGAAGAGTGTTAAATGCCCTAGATCAATGTTTTAACTAGTTGCAAATAGTAATAGTAGGGAAGAAGTCTTGACGAGTACGCTAGCAATGACCTTGTTTGTCAACCCCAACTATCCGTAAACCTAGCATAATTATAGTAGTATAGCAAACTCTGTAGTCACATATATATAGAAATTATTTCAAACCCGATACTTTATCGGAGCGTTAATATTCATATGTTAAGTATAGAAAATGACTCTTACCCATCCAACCATGTTCTGCTTATCTTCTGACTGGCCTGGGGCCACTGGGGGTATCATTTTTTTCAAATCGTCTCTAAGAAAAATCTCAAATACCGTTTGATACAGCTTTACACATAACCAAGACCACTACTATTTTTAGCTTTATGTCATTGAATAGCTGTAACGGGTAATTTAAATTGGATAGCAAAAATTTTGGAACTATAATGGTTTTATCCAGTTGTAAAGGTATAATTGTCAGACCAGAATTTATTTTTTTAAAGGAAACATTTCCAAAACAAAAAACAACCCCTACACAAAAGTCAATAACTATGAGACTGGTATGACAGTTGACAGTTTTACTCTGATATCGACATCTAGCGACTATCTCGCAAAGTAGTAAAAACGGAGAGAAAGAGCTCTTTACGGAAACACACGTTACTTAAAAATATTTTTATAAAGTCGCGTCTTCTTTCCTACTTTATCTAAAAAAATGTAGATGGCACCACTTTGTAAAATTTTGTCCTGTTGCATTTTAGCCGCGTAGGACTTCGGTCAGAAATAGTATTGGGAAAAATAGCATTATTTTAATCGAGTACTCGGTACTCGAGTGATTTCAATAATCGAGTTATGTTTTCCAGTGATGAATCCGGAAAATGATGTGACGATTCTGAAGGATATGATTTCGAGTAACGATTCCGGGTGACATTTTCAATTGATTACACTGGACAACAGCTAAAATGTTGCAGAAATAAAATCAACTAAATCTTACTATTTTAGGTGTGCTTAAATCGAAAATAAACGTTTTTTTTAAATATTAGTTCACGTTTAAGAGATACGTGACGTCATGTTCCCCTAATATATTAACACTGTAACCGCGAGAACGCACGTAGTATATTTGTATTGTAATAACAATATATGGATTTTATATTGCCAAATCCACATTTTCACCAAGTTAAGGAATGGTGGATTCTTAGGGACGATCCCCTATATTCGAAATCCTAACCCCCTATTGCTTAAAATAAGAGCGATAGCCATTGAAACCCATGTAAATCCACTTTCATGTCTGCCTTGTACTGAACAGTCCCTATATAATAAAAATCTGTTTACAAAAATAAGAGAACGAACGAAATGAGTTTTACATAAATTTACCTAAATAGGGATATTAACACAATGGCGACTTAGCCGGGACCACCCGAAAAACAGGGATAATATTGAAATATTTAATTAAGCGGCAAATAAATAGTGCTTTACTACCCGATTTTAAATAAATAAACGACTAAACGGATAAAAGGACCCTTGTTTATTCTCATTTCTATGGTTTACCTGAGCACAGTACTATAATGAGGCCAATAAATCCATTAGTACCTGCTCAGTCGCATTGTGTCCTTTATCCCTATTTAGGTAATAACAAATAAAAACTCATTATGTTGGTTTCTTAAAATTGTATATAGACTAGTTATAAGTATAATTATAATGAAATGTATTTAAAAATCTATAATCCATATTTGGGGATATAAACAGGTAGGTAAGCGGAGAGGTTAGTCAGTCGAAGTTAGTAATTCAAGTCGAATAGTTAAGATTGTAAAATGCCTCGAAAGTGTGTAAACAATCCAGATCACTTCTGTTATGTTTGTGGTGAAGTGACTTTTGCGTCTCAGAAGCGATCTATGACTCCATTGATGAAAAAAGCATATAATCTTTATTTCGGTTGCAGAATAGGAGATCAAGACAAACAGTGGGCGCCACATATATGCTGTAATGCATGCGCTTCAAATTTGACAAGCTGGTTAAATCGTAGAAACCGATCTATGCGGTTTGCTGTTCCAATGGTCTGGAGAGAGCCTACAAATCATGTTAATGATTGCTATTTCTGCATGATACCTCCTGTTGGGCAAGGCACCGGTATATCCAAGAAGAAAAAGTCTGTTATTAACTATCCAAATATACCATCTGCCATCAAACCTGTACCACATAGTGACGACCTTCCTATTCCAGAACCCCCAGAAACAGTCACTTACGAATCAGACAGCGATACAGCGTTGTGCCAAGAAGAAGATATGCCATCAACTTCAAGAGATCCCGATTTCGCACCCAGCACATCATACCGCCAACCGCACAAAATAACCCAGTCAGAATTAAACGATCTTGTGAGAGATCTAGAACTTCCAAAAAGTAAGGCTGAGTTACTAGGATCAAAATTGCAGCAGTGAAACCTGTTAGAAGAAGATGTCTCTGTAAGTGTTTTTCGTAAACGCCATAAAGGTCTAGCACCAATGGCAGATCTGTGGTGACTTAAAGGTTATTGCACTTTTACTTGGGTTGCAGCTAGGCTACACCAAGTTTTGCTGTTTTTTGTGTGAATGGGACAGTCGGGCAAGGTCACTTCATTACAATAGACGACACTGGCCCGTTCGACAATCATTAGAGCCAGGGCAAAAAAATGTACAACATATGCCATTGGTAGACTCCAAAAAGGTTTTGTTACCACCACTGCATATCAAATTGGGCCTAATGAAAAACTTTGTTAAGGCACTGAATCGAGATGGGCCAGCATTTCAGTACCTACGTCAGAAATTCCCGAGGCTAAGTGAGGCAAAAATTAAAGAAGGTATTTTTATTGGGCCACAAATTCGAAATATTCTGAAAGACGAACACTTTGACAGCACTCTAACAGATATTGATAAAAACGCCTGGAAAGACTTTCGCCTCGTGGTAACTAATTTCTTGGGAAATAAAAAAGCTGACAATTACGTTACTCTGGTTGAAAATATGCTGTCGTCGTATCAAAAAATGGGCTGCAATATGTCTCTAAAGATCCATTTCCTACATTCTCACCTGGACTTTTTTCCTGACAACTGCGGAGCTGTAAGTGATGAGCACGGCGAACGCTTCCATCAGGACATATCAACCATGGAAAACAGATACCAGGGACACTGGAATGCTTCCATGTTTGCCGACTACCGTTGGACTCTTGTTAGAGATGCTCCAGAAACAGTTCACAAAAGAGTAGCAAAGCGACAGCGCATTTAGTGACTCTAAAGTGTAAAATTATGTAGTTTTTATTATTTTATCAAAAATAAAATATAACCACTTTTTTTTTAAAACGGCAACTAAGTTTTTGATTTCATTATCATTTTTGTAATCAGCATCCCAAAGTTAACAAAAAAAAATGAATTTTGATACACGATACAACCAATAACCTAAAATTTGTTGTCCAGTGTTATTAGTAACTTTTCATTTAAGTAAAGACTCATTTACACTTAGGTACTTTCCGTCAGTAAAGTTGCCTTGTGTAAATTAGAGGAAAGCCTGGTTTCAACTTCAAGTCAGGCTCTCGTTTAATTTACATAAGGCAAGTTTACTACTGGCGGTCAGTACTTTCCAGGCTCGCCAGGAAAGTTTTTCGACAATGTTAAATATTAATGTGCCAATACAGCTACCATTTTAGCTCTTAAAAAAATTATGTTCGAATTTATAATATTAATTTAATCCGAATGTAGCTGTGCATAATAGGCTCACGGTTAACTCCGATGGACAATAATTATAAAGACTCGTGCATTTTGTCGCGCCCCAGCCGACCGTGTCCGTTAGCTGAAAGCTGAAAGCAAGCGGTGAAGACCCAACGTCCAACATGGCTTTGATATTCACCGTTACTATGGTTACGTGCCGTCAGTCACGCAAACAGCATGTAACAATTTGCATTATGATGAAGGGCAATTTAAAAATAGATCAGTCGTATGCACCATTGTTTTAGCATTGGTTCGCCTAACTTTAAGGTATTTATTTTGAGGCTTCGCGAAACTTACGGTTATAGATATCGTTTTTACGTGATTTACTGTGTGATTAAAAAGTTTTGTTTTTATTTTTCAGTTAATTCAGTAGTGTATACGTACCTACTTAGTTGTGTGTTTTAAAAATGAACCCAATTATATACTTAGTTTGTAATTTGTTGGAAAATCCATTCAGTTGTTGTACAGATGAGGATAAAAGAGACGTTTGGTTGCCCCCTTGTGCTTTTAAAAAATATGCAACCTTTTAAAAACAGCCGAATGACATGTTATATTTTTAAAAAATCCGCGAGAACTTGCAGTTTACTCGTTTAGCCAGCGTTATTAGTCATAGGCGTAGTTAGACGGTCAACACTGGGGGTGCTGAAGTCCTAAAAAACGAACAGATTGTGTGTATTTATTTAATTAGTCATTTTAATGTAAATTTTTTTTGGGGGGGTGCTACTTTAGAATTTGGGGGTGCTTAGCATCCCCAAGTACCCCCCTAACTACGCCTATGGTTATTAGTGTATTTGTATAAATCACAAGAAATAAGATATGTATTTAAAAATTGTTCTTTTTTTTTAAAAACTTTTTTTGATACGCCAAAAAGGCTTTTTGGGCCTGGCACCCAAAACATGTTTCGCCCCAGGCGCTTTTTGTTTATCCTGCATTAAGAATTTAAAGATCTCTGGTCCCCTTAAATTTTGACCCCCTCCCTTCCCAGCAAAACCTGTAATGGCGCTACTGCCATAGATATGCTCAGTATGCAGGTTTCGCCGATTTCAATCGGCAGCTCTAAGTTCAATAGAGAATCTCAAACGCTCCTGGTCCCCTCGCCCCTGTCCCCCATCTGCTCTATCGGTAATTCACCGTCTTAGCCGGGTATAACGCCTGGAATACGGTAATAGGATAAGGAAGGGATTAGAACAGCTTTGCAAACGTAATATCGACGAGGAACTTCGTCAACGTCATGACTGGCTATGCCGTGACGCCGGCGATATGTTTATTTTAGAGGATAAGGAGACCGTACGTACGATTTTATTCAAAATATTTTTTGTAAATATTTAATATTTCATTCGGTGAGCTCTTTCTATAATCCCCTCAAAGACGGCGCCCTACCTGGATCCGTCAAAGTGTCGAATATGAAAGGGCTAGGGTTTTTTCACTCAAATATAGAACAAGAAAAAATTTTCTATGGTTTCAGTTGAATGGGCGTAAGTAGAACATTTTTTTTTCTGGAGAAAGTGACAGTCGGGACTACATGTATTTCATGATATTGTACCTAGCAAAGACGGCGGAGAAGCGCCGCAGATGAAAAATTTTCGGGCCACGCCCAAAGTTCATTTAATATAACTACTAACAAATTTCATCAAAATTATTAAAATTTGTTTTTGTAAATGTTTTTTTTTGGTTTTCCTCTTTATTAAAAAAAAAACATTTTTTATATTTGTGAAACATATGAATATTGGTGTCAATTAAAAATTTTAACATAAGACGTATGTATGACTCTAACCAGCGTTTTCGGGCTCGGTTTTTCATGATTAAAAATAAATTAAATACCGATCACCACGTCAAAATTGCCGAATTTTTTCAGAAATCATGTATTTTAGGAGCGTAGATCTAAGAGCAGTTTTTGGTGCAAATGCTTAGGTTTTGAAATACTCCTTCTTAAGTACCGTTTTGTATATATTACTAATAAAGCATTCTTGTTTCTTACCGCACTATTTTTTAAATTATAAATTATTACACTTCTACAATAAAAAATGTTTCAATTAAAATTTTTACTTTAATTTTTTTCTTTAAAAATAAATACCTACCTAATTGTTTTTTTTTTGTAAACATATTTTATTGCATTGGGTTATATTTTTGTTGATTTAAAATAGCTCTAAAAAAGGCAAAACGGAACAGACAAGTAGTATAATAAAAACTACTATAAAATATTACTCTTTTTACTCGTTTTCCAACAATATGCGTCCGATACCTTAATTTCTATATAAAACAGGACTTTTAGAAGAAAACGTTTAAGCACTAAACATTTCCTATAAGACCTTTGTAATCTAAGCCAAGAATACATTATTAAAAAATTTAAATCAAAAGTCCAAGCGTGACACGAAAAATTAAGTTGCAATTAGACTTTTAGAACCCGAGCTCCTAGGCTGCCAAGCTGCAGACCCCCCCCCCCCCCCCCCTTAAATACGCCACTGCTTACTCCTTTTTAATCGGGAAGGGTATACAATTTATACAATAATTTATAAAAACAGTTACCAACATTATACTACCCATCAAAAAAATAATATCAGCAGGCTTTTTCGTCTATTTTAGTTAGTCATTAATTATTTTATTGATTCTTTGTATATTTCTCATAATCTGGCAACATAAATCGATAATACGGAAGTCGCAGCAGCGGCAGGATGTAGGCCACTGTTACGCGCCAACGGCGACGTTCTTTTTGGCTACCTGCTACCTGCAGCGCGGCATCGCATATTATAAAAGATTTCCTGTTTGGGGGATTTTACCGATTAAATTTTGACCAGTTCCATAATGCGTTTAAAACGTTTAAAAAACCAGAAGATGAATAAAATACACTGGCTGATCTTTCAGACTTAAGGCCGTACCAGTGAGGTACCGTTTGGTAAGGAAGAAAGAAAGAGATTAAATCCTGGAGTCCTGTTAGTTACCTATAGGAATTATTAGTAATTTTTTTGTTTATATCTTTTCAAAAATACTTTCTAACGCGGTAAAAGTTTCAATACGGTAATATTAATCTGTTGAATACTGACATTGAAAGTAGTAAAATTGCTAAACTATCGATAGTGTAAATGATAGAGGAGAAGTCAAATCTGCTGAATGAAAATATTCTACTCCGATAAAAAAGTATTTTAAAAAATATGCTCTCCCTACCGTAAAAACTTCTGCTTCCATCAATAGTGACTTATAAAGAAAACATCTCACCCCAAAAAACTTCGACGATATCTACTATAGTTCGATAGCCATATTTTTAATTGAAATATCATTATCGATTAGTCACTATCGATAGCTTTTTACCTCTACATCAGTGGCGGCAATATTAAATAATTATGTACCAATTGTGGCAAAGTGGAATAATAATTCCCTTTGCCCCATTTGTTATTTATTTATAAAATGTGTGATTTTTTAAAAATTAACGGTACTATGCATCTATATTATCTAGAATAGTTGTTAATATACCCTACCTTAAAAACAGTAAACAGCAGTTTTTGTTTTAACAGCACAATCCACTATTTGTAACAAATTTACCATGTGCAAAACTAAACAAATATAGACCGTATTCATAAATTTTCACGTATTAACACAGTACGTATACATAGTGCTCGGCGCTCTCTGCAATGTAATAAAAGGACCATAAAGCACATGTTTTGGCTAATGGTGGTGTGATGCAATGTCGTCATAACACGAATTCCACTTTACCCCTTATTCCACTTTGCCCCACTCTCCCCTACCTACTTGCTGCAAACTGTATAAAGTCGTTTCATGCATTGTTAGGCTTTAGAAAAGCTATTTCCTTTTTCAAATGACTGTTATAGTGTTGTTGCTAATGTTTATCATTCGAGTTCACTAGAAAATTACTAACACGAAGAAGAGGCATTTCCTCCTTCGGTATAAGGTTGATAACAGTTGTTGGGCACGTATCATCAGTAATAATATAATTCCACTGATTTTAATGATATAATAATGATCAATGTGAAATGCACGGTATTCAAACAAAGTGTCTTAATTGAATAATTTAATAAAGGAAGAATTTATAAAAGTCGTAAACTTCTATGGCTTCTTGCCCATTTTTTAATTTATGGTTTTATATACACACCATTTATCATTTATGTCTGGTACCACGAAGTTTTAATTCAAAAAATTAACTAGCCAGACAACTTTTACTGTGACAAAAATCATTTTATCACAAGGTGGTCCAGTTAATTTCATTTTTGATTCAATTAAGCTTCTCAAAAGGTAAATTTCATATAGTAGGTAAATGCTTTCAATTTTAAATTCAATTGTCTCCGAGGACGAAAAATTTTCAGGGCCACGCCCAAAGTTTGTTTAAAATTCACCTAACTACTATCAAATTTCAAAAATTAGATTATTACCTCTCCCCCTCTGCATGGTTGGATTAAATTTGTTTTTGTAAATGTTTTTTTTACTCAGGTACTACTTAAAAAAAACAGTTTTTATATTTGTGAAAAATATGAATATTGGTGTCAATCCAAAATTTTAACATAAGACTTATGTATGACTAACCAGCGTTTTTCGAGCTCGGTTTTTCATGATTAAAAATAAAGTAAATATCGCTCACCACGCCAAAATTGATGATTTATCAGAAATCATGTATTTTAGGAGCGTAGATCTAAGCGCGGTTTTGGGTGCAAATTCTTAGGTTTTGAAATGCTACGTCTTAAGTGCCGTTTTGTATATTCATAATAAAGCATTCTCGTTTCTTCCAGCACTATTTTTTTTATTATAAATTACCACGCTTCTTCCATAAAACATGTTTTAATTAAAATTTTTTACTTTAATTTTTCTCTTTAAAAATAAATACCTAATTGTTTTTTGTTTTTGTTGTAAAACTATTTTATTGCATTGCGTTATATTTTTGTTGACTTAAAATAGCTTTAAAAAAGGGAAAACGGAACAGACAAGTATATAACACAAAAATACTATAAAATATTATCTTTTATATTCGTTTTTCTTTCAAATTAAAACTAAAACAATAACTATCAATACCTAAAACAATATGCGTCCAAAACCTTAATCTCTATTTAAAATAGGACTTTTAGAAGGAAAAGTTTACAAAATAAATGTTTCCTACAAGATCTTTATAATCTAAGCCAAGAATCCATTATTGAAAAATTTAAATTAAGAGTCCAAGTGTGAGACGAAAAATTAGGTCGCAATTAGATTTCTAGACCCGAGCTCCAAGACTGGGGGGGGGGGGGGGGGCTGCAACCCGGCAGCTCCCTCCTAAATACGCCACTGCTCTCGACACTGTTCAGAAAGGGGTGTGACGATTTTTTAAGGGAGGTTCAAGAAAAAGTAACAAATATTGCCGATTCTTTGGGGACTAAAAAGGGAAGGGGTTATTGCTCGATTGATCCCTCTACCTTTTTTTAATACGCCTCTGGCTTACCAAGTTAGGTCAAAAAAGTACCATGTACCATGGTATTGGCAATAAAGGTAATATTACAATGCGGTTCAGAAAATCGCTTATTTTATTGTAACGATTCGAAAGTGATTTTTACCACAAACCATAAACACAATAAGACTCTTAGTCATATCGCACTAAACAGATTATGCAAAATGCACTGGCAATCAGTGGCGGCTCGTGGCTGAGTTAAACCAAGAGTATAAGGTGAGAAAAGCACCGCAGGCGAAAGATTTTTGGGGCTACGCCTAAATTTCGTCAAGAATTCACATAACTACAATTAATATAGTTTTAATTTAAAAATCGTAAAACAAAAAAAATTGTGGTTTCGTTCCAGGTCCTAACGATATATATTTACACTTTGTTGTCTGCATTAATTTGGAGGTTAGGTTTCGGCTTGCCGTATTTTTAACTTTACGTTTTTGATCCAAACTCAAAGGGCTAAAATTATTTTCTAAACATTTCACCCTAAATGCAATGAAATTTAATAATTATTTTTAGAATTTTCAGTAGCTTATTCTTATTATATCTTTTTTCTACTCCCACATGGAAATTTTCTGTTTCCTTTTTAGTGGCGGGTAAAGTAGGCTATTCCAATTGCAACTGTGCGGCAAAATTTTATATCCATCCTAGTTAGGGTATGAAACTGACCAATCACAGTACCTAGTCAATTACAGAAAAGCCAAATTTACATGTTGTAAATTCGTTTTCTGACAGTTGAGAAAAGTTAGGTTAATAATATGCTTCAAAAATATGTAAATCTGTGAGATGAAATTTGGTCTTTTTAAATTTAAATCAAAACATTTATCCCAGAGTCTATGTATACACAATATTTTCCTAAAGAGTACCTACACGAAATGGTGCAAAAATTGAAGGTATAATAACAAAATTAATACCAAAATATATTTCTACCAAATTATTGTTATTTTCTGCCGAACTAAAGATTTGCACACAAAATATCTTTATTTCCACTCATTTCTAGACAATTACTAAAAGCTTTGCATAAAATGTACTATATACCTACCAAATGAACGTTTTCTTACTAACCTTGGTAATTTTTTTCCATATAATAATATATAATATTATAAATATTTGTGCACGGGGA
This sequence comes from Polydrusus cervinus, assembly GCA_935413205.1. Taxonomy (NCBI): domain Eukaryota; kingdom Metazoa; phylum Arthropoda; class Insecta; order Coleoptera; family Curculionidae; genus Polydrusus; species Polydrusus cervinus. Next base: position 79,037,830 of record OW284512.1, on the reverse strand, counting down.
TATTTTCCGATATATTTTGAACCGGGATCGAACACCAATCCCAATTGATCTTAAAACTTTTATTATACGCAAAAAACATAGAAAATTAACTGGTAATTCTTCCTTAAATGGTGGAACATAAAGATAACCCGATAAAACATACAAAATCATAAGATTTCTAGAAAAAAAAACATTTTTTACTAACATTTTTAAGGTTATGTTATTTTTACTTACACTATTGCCACTTCTCGTCTTCTCTTTCCACGGTAACAGTGTTGCTAGTTTGTAAATTGGCGATTATTTTGAAAAATTTGACCATAGCGAACGTTAAAAATTCATATTAATGCACAAAATTCATTTTTAACTGTTTGTAACGAATTCTACAGCTATTTTGTTGTACTTTTGGAGTTATAATTCTTTATATTTCGATTTGGGGTGGCCTAAATAACAAACAAAAAAATCAAATATCCTTTATTATACTTAGTGATAATATGCTTTTTACACTCGTGCAAACATAATCGTGGGAGAAGCATGATTCTATTTGGAAAACCTTCGTTCCTCCAAACCTAACATAAAAAATAATTTGTTTATTTCTTATTTTTAATTTTAAAAAGTCAGTCCAGGGGCATATTACGACGCACACAGGCAGTCAAATTGCTAGGCGGGCCCCTGTATAAATATGTTTTGGTTTAACTATTAACTAAATGGGCTTGGTTTTTTTTTAATTGCACGAGTCAGGAATGTAATTGTCCTCTTCTCTTTCCTCCTCTCACCGTATATACGCTCCTAATATAAAAAAATAATTTACAGAGCTTCCTTTCTTGCTCGAGCTGGTTTTTCTGGTTGTTGCATATGCAACCGAACTCTGAAACGTTTTACCCCTCTTCGCCTCTTTCAATAAATTTCTACGGAACAAGAAATTAAAACAGTTTTTTGGCAAAACGTTTTTCAAAGAACAAAATCAGTAACAAAGTTTTCATCACAATATTATTTAATAAAAATAAATTTAAAATAAAACTGATCCTTCTTTCTTGTATTATTATTTATTATCTGTTAATACAGACGTGTTAAAAAGCCCACTTTATAATATAATGCATATAACTATATACAAATAAAATATGTAAAATAATAATAGTATTACACAATGTTATGTTATCAAGATTAATTCATAATAGCCGCGGTTAAAATTAATTAACATGCCATCGGCGCACAGTGGCCAAAACTTAAAAAACATGGTCAAAGTATAGTTAAAAAGAAATGTTTCCCTTATCTATAAATTTATTATAAAACCTTTCTTTTGGTTTTTTAAAAGTTAACTTTAGTTTTTTGAATGGACTAGAGCCTATTTATTAACTTAGATTTCACTGTCATCTTAATTATGTCTTTTAGTTAAAACTTGGCTTACTTATTCCTATATTTTAGAATTTAATTTTTAATCCAGAAGTCTGGTTAACGTCCGAAGTTAGCATTTCTACACAGAAATAAATAAACAACCAAGAAATATAAGTGCATCATTTTTTTCTTTAAAATGCATCGTAGCACAGATTGTCCAATAGTACCTACTGAATATCATTTTTAAATGGCAATACAGTGGCGCATCCAGAGTTTGAGTCGGGGGGGTTAGTGGCAATTATTTAAGTATTAAAATTTCATTTCGCTGAAAAGTACCGTAATGTGAAAAAAATAAACATAAGTTAACATTAGTAAACAAGATTTAGAAGTCACTAGGGCTTTATCAATCAAATCCCACTTTTACTTTCTACGCGGACTGTACTTTACTAAAATTCGGTATTAGGTATCTCTGTCGTACACCGACTCTCCTTTTCTATCATCTGCGCATCTCAGGGCTCAAGCTACATTGCATGACCTGTAAGAATGATATTTTTTTGAAAAAACGCACAATTGCAGCTTCTTATTCTTTAGACTTTACGATAAGGGGGGAAGGGGGGTTACCTCCATCCCCCCCTCCCCCTGACAACGTTCGTTTTACAAAATATTGAATATGAAGTTAAATTTAAAAATGCAATGAAGCCTGTTCCATATTGTAAAAAATTCGGACGCAGCCCAAGTAGCACAGATGTGCTTATAAATGTTTTATAAACTACTATATAATAATTTCTAATAAAACCCTCTTCTCTTGAAAATACTTTAAAAACCTTTATATCATGCTTATAAACACGGAAAAGGCGCAGGTTTATAAAACAATTTTATTTATTTAAAGTTTTGTTAGGTCTTCTAATAATACTTACAAAATAATTTAAAGTATTTTAAAAAATATTTATAAAACAATCATATAAAGAATTTGTAAAGTATGCGATAGTGCTCCTATATACTTTATACGATAACAATAGAATACTAATATAATTGTTTTATAAGAGTTCTAAAAGTATCAGCACAATAACCAATTTGTGTAATTTAGGATATTATATCAAACTTAGGTTTTTTAGTTGTCATATTAATATTTAATAAAATAAAATGTACATTTTCTTTACTGTTAGATGATAAAAGTGATTTTTAAGATTATAATCAAAATATTATTTACTAATGGCGACATTAAAGGTTGAAAATGTTTTGTCTTGGAATAGAAAATATCGGGACGCTATTCCTATGGACAAATTCTCTTGCCAGGTCAAATTTTCTGATAATATATATACATATTTGTAAATATATTTTTAAGCGCTTCCTTTTTATCACGATTTTACATTTTACAGTTATATTTTATTTCGGCAAATTATTTTACAATAATTTACAAAATTAAAATACTTATTGTTATATGTTCATTGTGATATTACATGCCTTTTTTCTTATTACAGTAAAGATTTAAACAGGATAATAATTATAATTTGATTTGCTTTATTTGGATAACATAATGGCCGACATAAAGTACTTCGTAAAACATGGCGTCATCTAAAAAATCATTTTATCGCACAAAAAATATTTATAAAACAAAATTGATTTTTAAATAACAAATATGATTTATAATTTGTTATATAGTGCCATTTTATGGAATATAATTGTGTTACTATATCGAATGACATAACAAAAATTATTAAATTGTTTTAAAGTCTGCCATGTTGCCGTATATGTTTGTAGATTATACTTACGCCTAATATATTTTGTTCTAAAAAGATATTTAAAAATTAATTCCAGTTGCGCAATTTCTAACCTACTTAAGTAAAAAGTCTATCTAATACCAATGGCAATTTTTCTTTTTTGCCGAAAATACAAAAATTATTTAATCGAGGCCCCAATAATATCTAGCCGGAAAATATCTTTATAAACAATACTCTAAGGCCCGGTTGTACAATTACGACTTAAACTTAGTTCAGCGTTGAACCAAGCTCAAACTTCATTTTAATGTAAAGATGTTATCAAAATAAAGTTTGAACTTGGTTCAACGCTGAACTAAGTTTAAGTCGTAACTGTACCTACAACTGGGCCTAAGCATGGCGATTAATAATTTGAATTTCTTTTAGAATGAAAATCTGCATCAATAAACGTGTTTTTGTTTTGCAATTAATTCAATTCAGTTAGAAATTAAGGTGGTTCGGTTGGGTTTTTTCCGCCGTGCCGAATGCGCAGCTCCGGTAATCCGCAGTCCTTTTAAACTGACTTTTCCTACCAAAGCGCATTTTACGTTACGCAGAACGTAATATGCCCGGCGTAAAACTTTGTAAACTACTTCATTGCTAGAGCACTACGTTTGACTCTTCCGTTTGATTCTTATTGAACAAGTTTACAGAGTTTTAAGTCGGGCGTAGTACGGTTCTGAGCCACGGATAATGTGCGTCGCTCGGCTTAGTCGGCTCTCGCTTAGTCCAGTGCAGACAAAATACCAATCACTCTTTGTTTTACCATGATTAATGATGCGATACTTTGCGTAAAAGGGCGTGCAACTTTAAGTTTATCGTTATTATTTAATATGCCACACTATTTTCGGATAAAATTTTATGAAGGAAATAACAGTTACAATTATTAATTTGTTAATTATTTTATAACAGAAATTGTGTTAACTATGACAACGCCGCATCCTTACTCGTTACCTCAACATAGCGCAGCTAGAAGGTATATTATTTGAAAAATAGTGGCACTTATATCTCGTTTATAAAATATTTTTGTTGTATAGCGCCTAGAAAATATATCTTAAACAACATTATTATTTTATAGAATATCGTGGAAAAAGGTTTTACGACAACTTTGATATAAAAATCTATTTAATTGTCATAACAGATACTAAACCGTTGAACAGAGTTGTAATTTCTTATAATTATTCCATGATAATACCGAGTTTTGTTATAGTATAGTTATTCTTTCTTTTTTAGATTTTTAAAGTGATTTTGATTTATTAGCTATTGTGGACTGATGTCGGCTTTAAAGAAAATATATTGCACAGTATCGGCCAAAATTCAGTTTTAGAACTTCTATACATATATGGGAAAAGGCCTTCAAAATTTTTATATTTAACGATATAAAATTCATAGGTTCATAGGGTGTGTTTTAGAGTATTTTTGTAAATTAGCTATTATTTCGTCGTGGTGCCAATAATAACCTTTTTCCATTTTAATCAAATTATGTATTTCTCTCGCTGTATTTAGTAATGTCCTAATCTTTTGAAAGTAAGTTTGGAATTCTTTCATGAATAATTGTAAATAGTTCTCTTAATGCTTAATGGTTAACATTAAACGAGGTAGCCCATGTTCTTATTTGTTTATTGACCTTAATATTTTTGCTAATTTTAGTTAATTCTGAGGCATTCTCTTCATCGTCACTTTCCTCTATAACTGGGTAATGTCTGTATTCTTTATTACTGCTCATAATTTTATTCAGATAAAGAATTGGAACTTAGTTGCTATTGAACAATTACACTTTGACATGGATCAGCTCTGTCTGGTCAGGTGTCAACATGCTGGTATAACTTTGCGTTTAAAATTTTTTGATAGTTGACTTTAAACTTTCTCTTAAAATTACCACTGCGTTTTGTTTTTTTCCCTCTAGATATGCTTGACATGGTTTAAGTAATAAACATTTAACCGTATGAATGACAAAATTAGGGTTAGTACTATAATTATTTTATAGGGTTACCTTAATAATGATTTTGCATTTAAAAATACAGTTTTGTTTTGTAAACATTTTTTAAGTATTTTATTCCGTTTCAATTTTCAACAGCTATAAAATATTTTTTAAGAGAGACCGACACAACCTAATTGTTGCGAAGAATAAATTGTTTTTTAATTAAGTTTCCACCACCGCTATATAACCTAGTTATACAGGTTTATTAATACTACAAGTCATATTCTTATAAACGTTTTATAAGTATTTTTAACCAGTACTATAAATGAACTATATAATGTATCGAGCTTAATACAAAATACTCGTATAGGTTTTGTCATATAAATATCATCAAGTCAATTTAATACATAACCTATAAAAATGTTTTATTAACTTGTCTTAATAATATCTTTATGATAAAATAATAAAATAGATTTGTTTCTGCAGCAAATATGTGTTTATTACGACTATTAAATAATAAATCGATGTATTTTAATACCATTATAAACCTGATATATAACACTTTAGTCTAATAGTAGTATTTTTGTGCTACTTGGGAGAGTGTGCCCTCGGTTCTATTTTTCAAAGTGACTTAGCTATTAAAAAAAACACCTATAGTTGCAATAAATTAGGAAACAATAATTATAAAATGACTGAAGCAAGTAACACATTAAAGAACGAAGAAATGAATAAATTCAAAGACTTTTATGCTGAATTAAAAACACTTTTTATTCAGTTTGACCGGATTTCTAAATAATTCACCAATGTGCACCGCCTATAGTGCAAACCGGCATCGCATCATCAGCTGGCAACAGCGGTCGCATAGACCGCGTGCATCGGGCGCTGCTGGGCGCCGCGGCCGTCGTTGCGTCACAGCGCCGCACTGCATGGATTGCACCCAATCACGGTGGCGGTATTGGGCGCCGAGGCGAGGCGAGCGCTTGCGCCCCGCGCCCTCGAAGGCGCCCGAACGCGCGCGACGTCCGCCGCCGCCAGTACCGTGTTGATAGCGAAGCACACCACGCGATCGGGTCGACAGCTTATCCCGGTCACTGTTTACCTTTAGTGTAGTCGTAGTTGAGCAGAAAAAAGTTATGGAGGGCCAGAATCAGGAACTCATCTCAGGAGGATCCCCCGCCGAGGTGCCCAACGACCCCGGGTGAGTGCCACACAACCGTCGTTGCCGGCCAAACACGTGTTTACGCCCCGCCCCCGCACTCTCCTATAATGACGCTCTTCTTTTCTGTTTCAGGAAAATGTTTATCGGCGGTCTCAGTTGGCAGACAAGTCCAGGTAAGGGAGGTGCGAAAAAACGTTGAAAAATCCGAAAAAGTAACGAGAAATCACCGTTACACCTAAATTAGTATTGACAAACCAATATAATAGATATGGGGAATCCCTAAGAACTCTTCAAAAACAATTTTTGCAGTGAAAAGTATCCTACCGGCATCGAAAAATTTATCCCCCAGACGCGCGACATTGAATCCTAAGGCATGCATGATGTTTTTTATTTCGGGACCGGCAAACGCATTGACGAAATTCCCGCCTGATCATACACTGGTGTGTTACCGAATAGCGTCGATTGTAGAGTTCAAACCGAAATGTTTTGTTTACTCGGCTCATTATCTCGACGCTATTAAATCACTCACTTGAGCACGTGGTTTGTGTACACAATTTTTGATACGTGAACGTTCGTAATAAGGAAATTTTCCATCGCATGTACCGGCTTAATTTTCAAAATTTTGATGCGCGCTTCGATCATGCGCCCTGCGAGACGTCTCAAAAGGGCGGCCGTGATTTTTTTGTTTGGCCTGCTAGATGGAGCCACCGATTCTGACAAACCGTCCATTGTAAAAACTGACATTTGCACAATTCCTTGCAGGATTTCGTTCACACGGCACTACGAAGAAAATCATTTATCGATTTAGGTGTAAAAATTGATGGAACGGCGTTGTTGATACCAACACAGACCTAAAGCTCCGGAGATTTATGGCTTTTCGAAAGATAAAACGTGGTGTGTCTTTATATTTGAGGGTTTGCGATAAGAAAAATCGACAATCGAAAAACCAACATTAGTTTTATAACCGGTGATAAAATTCTTAACAAGCTCAGCGAAGATATTTTACTGTCAAGAAAGTTGATCTTTATATCTCGACGGGGGAAGTTATTTGTTGCTAGAACGACAGAACCTCTAAAACCTGAAAATTGTTTTTTTATGACTTCCCATTTTTAGTTTTAATGACTTGGTCTGTTTATCGGCGTTTTTCTCTGATTAGATTTTTAGTTGCAAAATTTTTTCTATATCTTTGCCAGAACATGTCTTAGACGACAGCGCACGCGTCATGCTGTCAAAAATACTTATTGTCTTTTTCAAGAATTTTTGTTATTTATTTTATTATACATATAATGAATGATCCAGTGGCGGATCTAGAATTTTGCTGAATACTGCTGAATTTTCGAGGCTTAAAGTAAACAAAACACCCATTTTGTAAGACTCAGGGGGGAACTGCCCCCCCCCCCCCCCCCCTTGTATCCGCCACTGGATTGATTAGTCCTTTTATTATTAAATGAATTATATTTTTATTGATTTTAATAATACTAAAAAATGCATGGATAGAATGATTACCCTTAATGGATTATGACATAATATGTAAGTAACTTCACTTTATTAAGGTCACAAAAAGTGGTGATTAATAATATTCACAAATGTAATCTGATGATGGTCTCCTAATATTATTAACTTTTAAAAATGTCAATGCGTGACATTTGAATAGCCATGGAAAAAGGGCGTGGCAATTAGGAAAAAAGTAAAATAATTATACAGAGTGATTCCTAAGTTGATACTTCTTTTTTAGCTGTGTATAGAAGGCATTAAAATAAACAACATTTTCAAATACCTTTTTTTTTAAATCTAAGTGAGGGCCTGGTCATCAAAACGTAGCCTGCTATAGTTTCTGTTGTTTTTCTTATCCCTTATTAGTATTAGTCATACGGGTAGTGTTGAACAATCCGATGCAGTGTGTTTTTCTGAAGCAAGTTAAATTTAAATTATTGATATGTGAAAAGGGTAAAATTTGAAAACAATGAATTAATAGATAAAGTGTTAATTGTGGCAAAGTGCTTCGAGATTATGTGCACAACACTTTCCCTTGCGGGCTCATCCAACACCCAGAAGTTTTCTTAATGTTATTCAACGGGCAAGTTAGGCAGAACCGTATTTGATTCGTAGTGTAATAAATGAATATAAGTGCTTAATTTTTGAGTTTTTTGAAAAAGGTATTTGAAAATGTTGTTTAATGTGCCTTCTATACACAACTAAAAAAGAAGTATCAACTTAGGAATCACCCTGTATATCTGTATTTTTGAGTCTTATAAGTGTGACATTTCTTCACATGTCCAACATTAAAAAATATTTTGTGTATTAGGCAATCCAACGATGTGTCCAAATGGCGGCTGGCTGGCAAATACTGCTTTGTAATTGGTGCACGTGACCATAAAAATAATGTTGCTGGTGGCATTTAACGGGTGACTCAATGCTTTTTGCCATCCAACCGCCATACTGAATCACGTGGTTTGGATTCCCTAATTATCATTAAAGATGAAACATTTGTATTCGAACCATAGGCGTACCTACCCATTTTTACAAATCTAAATTAAAAATGCAAAAACCGCAATGGTAGACAGCTCGCAAAAATTTCACAGCTGTTTGGAGGATTCTTATGCTGCTAGTCGTTGCCCGCCCCTATTGCATCAATCACCATAACAACCACATACCTCTGAATGTCACATTATTACAATATTATATGAGTACAATGTTGAGGTAACAAAACGTTGTTCGGTGGGTAACCACCATCACCACCCGATCATTAAATTCGAATAACTTTAAAAAACATTTTCGATAAAAATCCTAGAAATGTATTTATCAATTTTAACAGGTTATCAGGAGTGGCCTATTATATTAACACTATCGAGCTTTTAGCTTTGGTAGATAATAATAATTTTATTTACCTTTATTGTAAAGTAACTTCACGCAATTTTGCATAATATCATTTTGGATCAGTTAGATATGAGAGTTTAATGTAAATACTGTATTAAATGATGTAATTAAAGGTGATTCACTAACGATAATATTATTTAATCCAGATTTATAAACAGTCCGTCTATTTTGGGCATCAAAGCATTTTCAGTTGATTCAATTTAGCAAAAAGATCAAAACGTTTAAATTGTAGCGGTTGGAGCTTTTAGAAATGTGTAAAAACATTTCCAAGGGTCAGATATTTGATCTAATTTTTTATATTTGGGTTTTTCTATTATTAATATTACACTGATACGCTTATTAAGCATAAGAATAATCATTAATACCAGGCTAATTTAAATATAGCGAAATCATATGTTGATTTATATTAAAAATATACATAAAATATTTTTTTCATAAAATTTGATTAATTATAAAAATTGCTTGATTTATAATCAATACATGTGAGTTTATCTAAAATAAATATTTACCAGGGAACAATAGTACTATTTTATTTAGACAAAATATTGTTAAATTGTAATAACTACCTAAATAAAGGTTCTTCTTTAAATGTATTATTTTTCTCTTAACAATTCCCTTACCTGATCTTTCCTTGCTTTGAGGTTACATACAGCAGATTTCGATGAAAGTCTAAGGAAATGTTGCCTTATTATAAGGCTGCTACTGTAATCAGTAGTATAGTAATAATCTTGATAGAACTCGCGAGATCCTGGCCCAATCACGTGATATGAATGATATGCTGGTTAATTTTAGTGTATTATGTTGGTATGACTTGACGTAAATTATAAGATCGGACTTGGAAATTACAAATTTTTAATATGTAAAATGTATGTTTAAACATACATAATAAAGCATTCTCGTTTCTTCCCGCACTATTTTTTTATTCTAAATTATCACACTTCTCCCATAAAAAATGTTTCAATTAAAATTTTTACTTTAATTTTTCTTTTTAAAAATAAATAGGTAAGTACCTAATTGTTTTTTGTTTTTCTTGTAAAAATATTTTATTACATTGGGTTATATTTTTGTTGATTTAAAATAGCTCTAAAAAATGGAAAACGGATACAGACAAGTATATAATAGAAAAATACTATAAAATATTATTCTTTTTACTCGTTTTCCTATAAAATTGCATCATAAATTAATAACTAAAACCGAGACTAAAACGATATGCCTCCGAAACCTTAATCTTTATATAAAACAGGACTTTTAGAAGGTAGAAACCGAACGTTTTCTACAAGCCCTTTGTAATCTTAGCCAAGAATACATTATTTAAAAATTTAAATTAAGAGTCCAAGCGTGGGACAAAAAATTAGGTTGCAAAAGACTTTTAGACTCGAGCTCCTAAGCTCCCCCCCCCCCTCCTAAATACGCCACTGAAAATACACATAAGTGATAAGTGTTTTGCTAAATAAAAATATAGAAACCTATGCTCGATTACAGAAATTATTCGATTATTTCCAAATGTCCGTAACCTAAATGTACATTTTAATTTTAAAATAAAAACCATCCATTACATTGTTTTCGCCGGTAGATCGCGCCGGAAGTACGCTTCATTACTCGACCAAGGAAGGTACCAACATCGGTGTAATTGTTGTGATTCGTAGGTACCATAATCGCCATAAAATTGTGTATTCGGCTCGGTGCATTCATGCACTATAAAAACGGATCTACAATTTTTTTGTGTTACTTTTACAGATTTTAAATAAATAATTCGGTCATTACGAGGGATATTTGAAAAGTTTGTCTTCCTAACACTGATCTGGGTGATCCTAAAACATCAAAATAATACTAAGTCCCGGGTGATTCATTAAGGGTGACGAGCGGCCATATCTCGAAAACTACTGGGCATAGAAATTCAGGAAAAAAAAATTATAACTAAGGTGGCCATGAGAAAATCCTGGAAATAATTTTTAAGTTCCGCATTTTGCCGCAAGAGGGCGTAATTAAAAAGTAAATTTTAAAACTTTACATATCTCCGAAAATTCCACATTAAGGTATATCTTTGATAACACCATTAAAAGGCTTGGACAATTATGCATCATTTTGGTCTAATGCTCATTGGCGTACCGACTTTAATAAGAAGGGGGGAAGCTGTTGAAAGTGTAATCAGTTAAATCGCTGTAACTTATAAACGACTTATCCGATTTTAGCAAACTAAAGACTGTTTGGAAGAGAAATGTATGCACTTTCACCAATAGTATTTAGTTGTCCATGATAGTTTTAAAAAAAAATGCTAGAGGGCGCAATTTGTAATAATAAGACATTTTTTGATTTTACTCCGAAAAATAAATCATACGGTATAATCATGATACCATAATCGAAAAGTAGATGAAATTTGCTAGAAAAAATATTAAAACCGCACCTCGATATCTCCGTTTGTTTCAAGGTTATCGCCAATAGAATAATTTTTAATGAAGAAGCGATTATTAGTTATAATTTTTTTTTTCCCTGAATTTCTATGCCCAGTAGTTTCCGAGATATGGTCGCTCGTCACCCTTAATGAATCACCCGGTACAGTCAATAGGAAGTTCAGAATGTTAAAAATGTATGTTTTTGGCACAAATTTCTCTATCCAGAGAATCCCCATATAGGTGTGAGATAAAATATTAAATATACGGTTGATTCTCTGGATGGGGAAATTTTTTCACAAGCGCCGAAAAATTACATTTTTACCATTTTTTCCGGCATTTCGATCACTAAAGCCGAATTTCGTGTAAAATAATTAATTTATTTTTTAACTTCTTGAGCCAGGTGGCCAGGTAGATGCCGGCTAAGATGTTTGACATCGGCAAAACCTTTATAAATAATTTTTCAATGGTCCCTTCTATACATTTCATTAAACTTTATACCATGTTCTAGCGAATATTTCCCTTATATGTTAAAGTTCCCATAAGAGAAATGCAATTTTCGCAAAATTACAGCGAAAACAGCACTGCCAGAAATCGAATATTGCATCGCAAGTTTATATTGTTGACGAAACGTCAAAGCGGGATTTTATTGTTAACAAACGTCAAAAAATGTAATATTCTGACAATTAACGTCATCTTATTGAGTGACAGCAGACAAAAAAGTCTTGTAATTTTTAAGCATTTTAATTTTATTGTTAGTATTTTCTGTTAAATAAAATATTTAAATTTACTTGATTCGAGTTCTTAATTAATTTGGGAAATATTTAAATAAATTACACTCGTGCATAAAAATAACCATATAATTTTTTATTCAATGTGTTTTTTTTACAAATTGCAATCGTTTGTTTTCATATTTTCGCGAAAATGCCCTCCTCATGCGGAGTCGGGCTTTTTCGCGAAAATATGAAAACAAACCCTTGCAATTATAAAAAAAAATATTTCATTCAAAAATTACCGGTAATTTTGATGCACTTGTGCACTTACCCCCGATAATTTTATCACACTGTCCAAATAAAATAAATAAATTCATAAGAACTGCATTTCAATAGTTTTCTTCCATGCTTCTTACTGAAATCCAAGTGAAAAATTAAATAGTCAAGAAAATTTTACAAATAATGGCTTATAAGTCAAAAACTTGACAAGTTAGGTATTGATATAATATACAAAAATAAAGAGCCCACTTAAGTAGCTTTTCAAATCAGTAATAATACACAGGATGTTAATTTTAAAAAATATATACTTATGGTCACCTGTTCCAGTAACCAAATTAACTGTATTTCTAAACCACCGTGCATATCGCAACTAAGATTTGGGCGTAGGGTTTAAAGCCCCCTGGTATTATTTAACTATCCCCCAATTTTCAGAATCAACATTTCTTTAAGTTAACGTTTTGATTTGTTAGCTGGTTCCTCATAAACGTCTCACTTGCCATCCACTATAAATCACCCTGTAGAGATTGTTAAAGCTTTTAAAAAATGCAAGAAAAAAAATATCGAGCAAATTTGATATTAATTTTAAAATCAAAAATATCTTCTAGTCGAGTGATCATGTTTCAAAGCCGAAACCCATTCTTATTTCATACCTTAAAGATCAAAACCAAACATAATATCCTTTATTGAAAGTTTAAAAGATAAAATAGTGCTCGCTTTGTGGAGTTTTTGCCTCCATCCTTTCTCATAACAGCAAAAGTATTGGATTTATCATTTAGCATAGACATAAAGTCTAAAAGTGCGTGGGACCAAAGTAACGTAAAAAGTGCGTATATTAACAATATTTATCATAAAATATAAAGTAAAATATTTTTAAAGTATCCCTAGATGTATAAAGGTAATAAATTAATTAAAGCATATTATTAAAACTATAACACAAAGATTAATTCATTGCCGATCGTCGTATCTCATAAATTGAGTACTCGAGCCCATTGTCACTAGAGTGATCTCCACGCAAACCGTTTTTGTTTAAAAATAAAAGTATATATTTAGGCTACGGGCATGTAAAAATAAAAATAACTTGGAGTACGAGCATCACAAGCCACTTTGTTAAAAAATGTTCAGTTGTAAGTAGTGAACCGACATTTTTCAGAAATTTGCTGTTTCAGGCGTCGGCGTCGCATTCATTCACTCGGAACATGCATTGATTGGAACGCAGGTATAAATACAGGGTTATGATAAAGAAACGGATCACCTTTTTATATAGAATACCGCCCACTTAATCGAATTTTTTTTTGATTGAAAATGCTGTGAGTAACAATTTTAATTTGTTTAATGAAACATATATTTTTACATTCTACAATTAATTCTAGACATTTTTCATAAATCATTCCCTCCTATCTTTAACCGTTTACGAAATATTAACACTTTAATGCTGGTATGCGCCATTGATATGTTTCTTGACGTTCCTTTACCTGTTCTTCGGGTTGTTGCTGTTGCTTCGTTTCAGCCATGCTGGTGTTCGGGCCGGTGGAAGATGTTAAAACCGCTACCTCAGCTTGAGTTTGCTTCTTTCTATTGAACTCGGTTATTAAATGATCTTCTGAACTCCTCAAGTTACAATGAGATGCATTGATAATGAGAATATCCTATTAAAGTTTGAGATGTCAAAAAATGTCAGTGGATCACGATACACAGTGAATGTTAATCAAAGTTGAATTTTGTTCTGCTGATATTACATCCAAAATGCGCCTTGCTGGACGCTGGAGATTAACGCATACATTTTGATGTTGGATTGTGGAGATAAAAGTACAAGTTATAAGGAGTCTGTAATATGTTTAATGAAAAATCGCCCGCCTACAAAGAGAAAACAGTATGGTGGTATCAAAGAGAAACTCATTAAATCAATGGTAGACTGTATTTGCTATTCCTGAATAACTGTTCTATTTGTTTTAATCCTTAACCTATTGTCGTTTCATAATAACGATTATCTTTTATTTAACTATAAGATCTCATTGGTTTACATGAAAATGCCATTGGTTTTCAATAAAAGAATATATTTGGCATAAAAGCATTTATATTTAAACACCATTGGCTTTTCATAACAAGCTGTGATTGTGGCAAAACAAGCTACAATGCGCTTAAATAGTTATTATATTATTTTATAGTTTTAGTTCTTGAAATCCACAACAGGGTCTCAATTCTTGGTTCATGGGAGTAGATTTTCCCATGGGGATATATAATTTCTCTCATGAAAATGGCGATCTCGTATTCTTGAACAAATTTCCTAGGGAAAGTTTCCAATAAGACCACTGGAACTCCACTTTAACTCCTTGGGGAAATATTTTCCCAAGGGAATAAATTTCACCGCTTGAAGAATTGAGGCCCACAAGTAAATCTTTCATAACACAATACACTAATATAGAAGTCGCTTATATAGGTAAATAGGTAGGTACTCGTGTTTTTATATTTTTTCTCCAAATAGGAATATATATTTCATTTAAATAATTCACCCTGTATATCTCCTACGTTTTCTCAAATAGATCGCGTGTTATAAAATAAGGAAACGCTTTACTACTCTACTAGTTGTGGTTTTGTATTATTGTGTATTAACAATAAATATTATAATAAAATAATTTATAGGCCCGATTTGTGAGAGTATCTTGCGACACTGGTTTCAGGGTGATATTGTTTATGTAATTAATTAGCTTGTAACCGATACTTACGGCTAATAATAATTATGGAAAAATCAATTGTTCTACTTATACTGTGGCTGTAAGAAATGAAAAGTAGAAAGATGCTTATAAAATGAAAAATGTATCTACTAGTAATAGTTATTTACGATATAAGTGTTGTAAAGATTCATATTACAACACGAGATGTTAAAGTTGTGAAACGAGGCGTCAGCCGAGTTTAACAAAACATCGAGTGTAGTAATATGAATTTACTTTGATCTATGAATAAAAATATTTGGCAAAAGGCATTTTTAAAAATAAAAATGCACCTGCTATTAAGTTTACTAATCAAGTTTTTTATGTTACCTTTCGCATAGTTACTGTTTCGCATGGTTACTGTCGAAACTTTATCGAACAAATTCAAAAATATAAAAAGCGTTTTTCAAAATGAGCGATTCTGATGGAAGTTTACCCTCTGATATAGAAGCAGCGGCAAACGAAGCGATCTCAAGTTTAGTTCCGACAAAATCCAAGGCGCGGTATAAGTTGGAGTATCAGAAGTTTGAAGATTGGTGCAAAGCTAACAAAATAAAGGAGGTGTCTGAGAAAATCCTTTTGGGTTATTTTTCCGTAAAGCAACGCTCCCAGAAACCATCTACACTATGGAGTCACTACTTAATGTTGAGAACTATGATTTCAGTCAAGAAAAATCAAGATATAAGCAGATTTTCTCAACGAATTGCTTTTTTGAAAAGAAGTTCAGAGGGTTACAAGGCCAAAATGTCCAAAGTTTTCACAAAGGAAGACGTATGTAAGTTTCTTAGTACTGCAGATGATGAAACATATTTACTTATGAAGGTTGTTATGATAATCGGCATTTTTAGGGCTTATCGGCGCGAAGAACTAGCTAAGTTAATGTTGGATCATATTGCACACAATGATTTGTATATAAAAATTGTGATTCCTTTCTCGAAAACCAAAATTATGTGAGAATTTGTTATAACGAAAGGAAATGTGACAGGTGTCAACTGTTTAAGTATTTTTCGAAAGTGTGCTAAACTTCGTCCTCTTAATGCAACTCACGGGCGGTTTTTTGTATTCTATGGAAAAGGAAAATGCACCTCCCAGCCTGTTGGAATTAATAGTTTTGGAAGGATACAGTGGACATTGTTTTAGGAGGTCCTCAGCCACTATTCTAGTTGATGGTGGTGCCGATATGCAGATGTTAAAGCGTCATGGCGGCTGGAAATCCTCTTCTACGGCAGAAGGCTACGTTGAGAATTCTTTAGAAAATAAGAAACAGATAGCAAAGAAGATCATGGGGTCAGACACGGATTTAATGATTGGAAATTCGAACGTAAAGGGCTCCATCACATCCACTTCTGGTATACAAATTTCTAACTGTCAAAAGTGTATTATTAATGTTTATAATAAACCTTAGTGTTATATTTTAATTAATAATTGGTAATTAATTTTATAATTGTTAATAATAAATCATTCTTCTAAAAAGTGTTTTTTGTGTTGTATTTAACAGCAAAATTTTAATAAAACATTTTTTTTTCCATTACAGCACTAGTGCTGTAATAGATGTTCTTACAAAACGATTTACAGAACTGTAAAATTCATATTACTAAATGAAACTAGATAAATATATTATACCTAGCCATGAAAAAATAACGTTAAAAGCGACTTTCGAACTTCAACGGCGAACATTTTTGCAAAATATCCGCGAGATAATATCAAATTTGATAGTTTTAGCATTTAGATTGTTAAGTCGGTGCTATAAAGTCCTATTCACCAATACAACTGTTGCTATAGTCTACACGCCGAACAGATGCAGTGAGAGTAGGAATACAAGATCAGCATGTGATCACTGAACCTGTTCGGCTCGTCACACCATAAATCTTTTTCAGCTCATTGAAAACTTACTCAAATTTCAAAATCCCATTTTTGATGGATGTCCGATAGAAATATGCTAGTATGGCTTTTAAAGTTTTGGGATGGGCATCCGAGCAATCTAGATTGAGTGGGTACTGCCCATCTGGCTTCCCCCTCCCCTTACTATTAATTAATCGTTTTAAAAATATTATCAAAAGTGAAAACACTCGATTCTATTAATGATTTAATAACACCTTTTTTTATGCGTTTTCTATCTTACTACTGATGGACAAAAATCTAAAATTAAACTATTTAGTTTACTTGTGAAACATAGCTAGAATATACAAATATTTAAACAGTGTGTACACGAACGGTTTCAAGGAGAAGCGCATATATTTTATAGGACCATATAATCCACAATATAGGTTAAAAAAAGCGCTCACTAATATAACTATGGCGTGTTTACCTAGATATTACCAAATTTTGCCTTTTTTGAAACTTCGTGAAAATAGTAGTATTATGAGAATTACAATTAATTTGCAATTTAGCATCAAACACGAGACAACAATCCAACAAATAAAACAAAAGAATTATACAGGGTATTATGCAGTGGTGGCGCCCGGATTTTTGGGATGGATGGGCACAAGTGGGCCCGATGTATTTTGAGTTGGCACTACCCAAATCAAAAGTTACTTCTAAAAAAAAGTCATCGTTTACTTGAAAATAACATACAACATCACTTCCCCCTTACCCCCCGGAAATTCCATTACAAAACCGAATCCATCAATTTTGGGGGGGCACCCATGTTTGTAGGGTGGGCAGGTGCCCACCCTAACGCCGCCGCTGATACCACCTCCATTGGTAGAAAAAAAATTGAATAATTTGCTTAGTTTTCGGGCCAAGAAGAACCCCAATTTAACACGACAAATTTTAGCGGGGTCCAATTCACTTAAAGATAAATAAAATAAAATAAAATCGTAAGTCTGTGTTCTGACACCCAGCATTTTTTTATGTACATTTACATTATGTGCTCTTTACTAGAGTGTCGCTTTCTTGAATATGAAGTGTATCTGTTCAAATTAAAATCTTCTGTGCAAACAGAATAAATTAGATAATTGTTTTCATAAAATAAATAAAAATTCGATTGGAAACAGCTGTTGTATAAAATTGCATCATACTCAACCAGTGGCGGCGTCACTTTGCAATCGCAAAAGTATTGAGTCAAAAAAGAATTACGGGTAATTTTCGGCTGTGTTTTATTTATTTCGCTGATCAAATTATTTATCAGAAAATAGTTTTCATTTTTTTTATACTAATTAAGTTAAAAATATTGTAAATTAAGAAAACATTACATTATTTGATAACCAGGGGCGGTTCTACGGAGGGGCCTGGGGGGCCCAGGACCCACCAATATTTCTGAAAAAAACTATAAAATTTATGCCACTGATAAAAAAAAATTCCGGGTGCTTTATTATTTACATAATTTGATACAATGTAAGCATGATCCTAAAAAATTTGGGGCTGTGGCGTTATTTGCTTGCGAAGGCTACCAAAAATTGTGGCTACGCCCAGTGGCGTATATAAGGGGGGGGGGGGGGGTGCCGAGCTGCATTTTCATCTCATCTCACGCATGGACTCTTAATTTAAATCTAATAATGTATTCTTGGCTTAGATTACAAAGGTCTTGTAGGAAACGTTTAGCTTTTAAACTTTTCCTTCTAAAAGTCCCCTTTTATATAGAGATAAAGGTTTCACACGCATATCGTTTTAGTTATTGATTTTTGATGCAATTTTAAAGGAAAACGAGTAAAAAGAATACTATTTTATAAAATTTTTCTATTATATACTTGTCTGTTTCGTTTTCCCTTTTTTAGAGCTATTTTAAATTAACAAAAATATAACCCAATGCAATAAAATATTTTTACAACAAAAACAATTAGGTATTATTTCTTAAGAGAAAAATTAAGGTTCAATTGAAACATTTTTTATGGAAGAAGTGTGATAATTTATAATAAAAAAAATAGTGCGGGATGAAATGAGAATGCTTTATTGGGAATTTAAATAAAGTATTTTCAAATCTAAGCATTTGCACCAAAAACTGCTCTTAGATCTACGGTGGTGAGCGATATTTGCTTTTTTTTTAATCATGAAAAACCGAGCCCGGAAAACGCTGGTTAGAGTCATACATACGTCTTATGTTAAAATTTTGAATTGACACCAATATTCATATTTTTCAGAATTATAAAATAAGTTTTTTGTTTAAATAAAGAGCCAGCTAGGAATATCAAAAAAAACATTAAAAATTTTTTTTTATCCAACCATGCAAAGGGGGAGAGGTAATAATTTAATTTTCGAAATTTTATAGTAGTTAGGTGAATTTTAAACGAACTTTGAGCGTGGCCCCGAAAATTTTTCGCCTGCGGCGCTTTTCCGCCTTTTTCGCTAGGTAGAATACCATGGAATATATATAGTCCCGACTATCCCTCTCTTCAGAAAAAAAAATGTCCTACTTACGCCCCCCCCCCCCACCCGAGCATATTTTCTGGCTACGCCAATGTGGTACCCCCCCAATATTTTGGGTCTAGAACCGCCCCTGTTGATAACTGTACAAAATATAATAAGGATCCAACAATCTATAGCTTCTTGTTTACACAGAGGCGGCATTTTTTTGCTGCAGTTTTTATACAGAAAACGAAATTGTAAAAAATAATGTTAGATTTGCATGGCTTACTTTATATTGGTAGTTGAAAAATAAAACATGGCCCTGTGGTGCTTGAAGTTATTTAATTACCTAAATAATTTGAATCCTAATTTTTTATTATATTTTTTAAATAATTATACTAATGCAACCACCGCATTTAAAAGACATAAGCCGCCACTGTTTTAAACGGTTAATCTTTGTAGTATTTTAAATAATTATCTTTCAATATTTTTGTCTGTCTGATCAGATAAATTTTACAAGTATAAAGGTCTATTTTTTCTTGAGATACGGACCAGAGTTATAAATACAAAGTTTAATAATTGAACAGCAATAATTTCATTAATCAATAAAAAAATAGGCAACAAACATCTGGTCTGACAATGGGTATAGGACAGAGTGAGCACGGATCATAGATCAACACCTCCTGGTTTAGTTAAGTAATAGCCCGAGAAACGGATAATCTGGACTGATACTACATATCTAAAAGGTTCTGTTATAGTGATCCACGTAGAATCTAAATTGTACTTGACAAATTATTAAAATCGAATTATTGATAATCCCACCACTACCGATGGTAAATACTCTGGGTTTATTTTATTTGTTGTAAATAAATAATATGAAACATCGTACAACATAAATGAATTTCATGGTCTCTCTCATTCTCTCAATCAATAATAAAATCAATATTGAACGTCACATAAGTTCAAATAAATTAATCCTTGAATCCTCATTCTGATCTCCAATGTTGCATAATTGAAGACAATCGACAATAAATATTAATAAATAAACCCCAACAATCAGTAATTTGGTTTATACAAAGCGTTTTTTTGTTTTTCAAAATTCTTGATCCAAATAGTGCCTCTTTTTAAACCAGGGTTGCAATAAATCACGATATTTTTGAAAATATCAATAAATCTGATTTTTTCGATTAAATCGTGATTTTTTTTTATTTTTATCAATTTATACTGTTTTTTTCCTTAAATATGACAATAATAACCTTTAAAATCACTTATTTTCATTATTTTGTCTCTATTCGCCCAAAAATATTTGTTGTCTAGATTTACAGTTAGAAAATCTCCTCGGCGACATACAAAATAACTTATATTGACATGATAATTTTCGGCAGCGTAATTTATGAATATTTTTTACGCTGGACTGATGACGATTAGTTATGTTTTTACACTTACATAATGTATCTAAACACTTCGTTTTAAATAAACTATCTTTCTTTTTTCTGAATTTCCTGATGAGTTATTTGCTTCGGCGACTTGTTTTTACAGCAATTTATAATTTGATTTAAATCACGATTAAAATTGAAAAAATCAGTTGATTTAAATCGTCGCAACCCTGTTTAAAACCCAATAACTTATGTTTGTATTAAATGTTAATATTACAAGTGTTAGCTCATGCTTGGTCAAGGATTAGGTTGTTTTCCGTTAGGCAGAAAGCTCTTCTATTGGCTTCTATTATTTTATGCTGCTGTTCATTCGAAAAAACCTTCATTTGCATAGGTTTTAACTTACTCATCTAAGCGTTCTATTGACTTGTGTTTGTGGGTGCCATTTAATTTCATCAATTATCATTGACTTAATAATTCTCTAATGAATTTAAAACCTTGCCCGCAGTTCCGCTAGAAACCATTTTGTCCGCTGCCAACTGTGAAGCTGATGCGTTTTAGATAAGGCAACGTTCGTCGTCATGTCATGATGTGTGTTCGGCCGCTGGAAATACAATGCAACTAGATTCTCCACGCTTCTGGCCACGGCATGTTTTTTGCCATTATTCCTGGTTCTTACTTATGTTCTTTTAAATCATATCGTGTCATTTAAGTATAACGGCAAATAGTTTGTTAAATAAAAAAATAACCGAGTTCCATTTTAAAAATTACAGTAAAATATTATAGATAACCATCATCCGTGTAACGTACGTGTTTAAGTTATGGCTTTTCTCAGTGGCAGATAGAGATGTTACGGTAAATAGGTATCGTATTATTAGTATGGTACACCAGTGGCGTATTTAAGGGGGGGGGGGGGTTGCTGGGCTGTAGGTAGTATGAAACTTCTAGTTTACATTTTGACCAAATATAAGGCAAGAACTATTAAATATTTTACGTAGACCCGATTCTAAAATAGGTCTGCAACTCGTCTTTTCTATTAGATTAATATGGGGAAAAAACATCTATTTTCTTAGAGCCGTGATGAACGGTTGGCGATAAAATTTTGTATGCACCACGTCAGTAAAGTGTCTTTATCGACTCGCCTGTTATTCGCCTCGCTCGCTCATCTCATAATTTCAGACTCGTCCGATAAAGAATCACTTTACTGCCTTGGTACATAAATAACTATAACAACAAAAACAAAATACAATTAGGTATTTACTTTTAAAGAGGAAAATTAAAGTAAAAATTTTAATTAAAACATTTTTTATTGAAGAAGTGAGATAATTTATAATAAAAAAAAATAGTGCGGGAAGAAACGAGAATGCTTTATTATGAATATACAAAACGGCACTTTAGAAGGAGTATTTTAAAACCTAAGCATTTGCATCAAAAACTGCTCTTAGATCTACGCTCCTAAAATACATGATTTCTGAAAAATCATCAATTTTGGCGTGGCGAGCGATATTTACTTTATTTTTAATCATGAAAAACCGAGCCCGAAAAACGCGGGTTAGAGTCATATACATACGTCTCATGTTAAAATTTTGGATTGACACCAATATTCACAAATATAAAAAATGTTTTTTTTTAATGAAGAGCCAGCTAGGAATATAAAAAAAAAAGTTAAAAAAAACATTTTACAAAAACTAATTTTAATAATTTAATTTTCAAAATTTGATAATAGTTTGGTGAATTTTAAACGAACTTTGGGCGGGGCCCCGAAAATTTTTCGCCTGCGGCGCTTTCCAAACCATTTTTGATAATAGAATGTAAAAATTCTTGCTCTTGAGTTGGAATATTTATTCTGAAACACTTGCTTCTTATGAATTTTGCGTGTATTTTCATTCCATAACAAGATACGGAATGAATATTCTGTAATTGATCTAAACGACATAGGTTGCCATGAATTTCGAAACTGTCAATGTCAGCAGACAAATTTTAGTGCAAGTTAAAATATAAGTGAAAAATCGGATAAATCAGATATGGAACTGGATAATACTCCACCTGAAATTACAAATATTGCGAATAGTATTTTTGGTCGTGGAGAAAATACTCGCTACGCTAGCGTTCGGAATCTTCGGATCAAATTTTCATTTCAACCTCGTTACAGAATCTACTATTAGACGGAACTTAAATAATTTTACCAGGTTTTTGTCTTTCTGGAAAAACAATGCTAAAAAAAAGCGGTTTTCAGGTTTCCTGTTTTTCCCTTGTTACAATTGTATCGCTAAATATTTTATGTGCCAAGTTCGCAAATAAAAAACAGAAATATAGAAAGTAAATATTTCGTTACACGATTTTCCTTTATCTAAATCGATAAATAATATATGAACAGCATGGCCATTTTATATCTTTTGATTCATTATTATTTCAGTAATAATTGTAGATAACTTTGGTCTAATACGAGCTAATAAGAAATAATAGAAATAATTTCTGGAACAGATGGATTAAGTTTAATCGATATGTGTACCCTGTACAGAATTGTCTAATGCTTTTTCCGTATCTTCTTATACAAAATCGTTGGCATTCCAATATGTAGTCTCTCTTTTATTATTTTATCTCGTAGCGTTCTCCTATTCTCCTTGATAATCTCTTATAGCTGACTTCCTTCCATTGTGGTCTCAATACGTTAGTTCCAACACATCAATATTATGTTATAGCAACTTAGGAGAACAAGAAAAGTTATCAAGGAATAATAAAATTAAAAACTATAATAGTTTTTTCTAGTTTATTATTCCCAACATTTTGGTTCACTAGTTTTAAAGCTCTTTCTAGTACTCTTTTTGTAGAAATCTATTATTGTTGGCATCAACTAGGATTCAACTTTAATGCAGAAGGCAGTTCATGTGTGTGTGCGCGTCGTCAAGAAATAAAGAAACTGAAACAAATAAAACTGTGGTGCACACACTTCTAGTGTAGGGAACGACATTTTGCATCACCATTTACAGCCCACGGATTGGTGAGATCCCTTTACTAAGCCAAGCATGTTACAGTTTCTTTATACATATCCGAAAAATTATTTTTAATAAAATAGTAGAATTTAGTGTCCGTTAAAATATATAAACAAAAGAAGCTTAGCGGCAAACGGACAGAGTTACCGCTTGCCGTTAAGCTTCTTTTGTTTATATATTTTAACGGACACTAAATTCTACTATTTTATTTATACTTACACACGGCATTACGGAATAGCGCTGCAAACCAGTGGGCGACTGCAGCGCGATCTAGATCTGAATCCACAAAGCTGGAGATGTATGGAGAAGCGAAAAAATGTTTCCTATACTGGTGAAGTGGCCGTTCCGTGCTTGATTTATTTAGATTTATTTATATTTCTATGTTTTCACGTTAGATGGCTATATCTTTTGCATTGAGTTGATTCCTTATGATGGCGTTACTGCGTTTTCATCGCGTTTTTAGTTCTTAAAAACGCCTTGAAAGAACAGGCTCGCTATACTGGGGGTCGCTTACGGGTTATGCCTTTCTGATGAGTTCTAACAAGAACGAAACAGCCTGTCATTGTCTACCTCTGCCCCAGGGATTCCATTACCTTTGGAGTCTCTGTGTACTTTAATGCAAAAGATAGACGCACTACTCTGTCCGCTTGCCGCTAAGCTTCTTTTGTGTATATTATTTTTAATTTTTTACTACAAAATCCATATTGAATATTTTGAAAAACCAAGAGCACGTTTTAGAGGCATATATTTAAAAAAAACATAATTTTATTTTTGAGATACGTCCTATCGTTTTTCAGATACTCACATCAACTAATTTTCTTAAATACGGACCTGAATTTTTACTTATACCTAACCTGACGAATAGTAACAATAATAAGCTTAACCGTTATTGGTCAAAACTGATATTTAATTAATACTTTCATTTACTGGCTACCAGAGAACTGGCGAAAATCAGTCCATCATGTCATTAAAGAAGAGGAGAAAATGTGGGATCTTGACCACCGTCGACCCGTTAATTATAACGTCAAGACACAGACAGTTCCTCAGATGATGAAGAATATTATCATTTTTTATAATTTAATTTGTGTATAATGTATTTTTCGTATTTTTTTTTATACTGTTTAATAAAAAATAAGTGTACATAATGCACGCCTTTGTCACACCATTTTCAGTGTTTGTGAATGGATAACAATAGGCAAAACCCATAAATTGACCCAAACCCGGGTGGTACTACCTGCACTTGATGAAAATAAAGAATTTTGCAATGAAATCAATGCCATATTATGAAAATGTAGTTCCTTTGAGCTTTTATTATTCTACACCTTTCTGAAATAGACTATAATAATAATTAATATAAAAAGAAATTTTACCTTAAATATTTAACCACCAAAATCGGACGACTGGCGATGGCGTCTAGACAAACCCCAACTTATACAGGATTTATTCGGACCGACAAGCGCTTCTAGCATACATTATGCATATTATACAGGCGCATTGTTTTTCTTGTAATTTAATACCCACTTTCCGAGTTTGCAGACAGACAGCAGAAATTTTCCCTAATGTTCCACAAAACATGTGCTTTATGTTTCGTGTCGCTATGTGCATTTTCGTCTCTAACTGGGAAAAGATTTATTCCAAGGGGGTATTATTTATTTCCTCTGTAGGGGTATTTAGCATTTTGTTGGATGGCTGGTTTGGGCTCGCTGCAAATCTTGTCGTTACAGTTAATCTGAACTTACTCAATGACCATTATATTAAAATCTGTTTGTCCCCCAGTGTACCGGGTGGTCAACTAAGTATGACCGCCGGCCATATCTTAGAAACTAGTAATTTTACAGCATCCGGGTAAATTTTTTTACGACAAAAGTGCCCAAGAGAAAACGATGGAAATTATTTTTAAGTTCCGCATTTTCCCGCAAGAGGGCCTAATTGAAAAGTAAATTATAAAAGTTTACATAATATCTCGGAAAATACCACCTTAAGGTATGTCTTTGATAACACCATTAAAAAGCTTGGACAATTATGCATCATTTTGGTCTTATACTCATTGGCGTGCCGATTTTAATAAGAGGGGGGGAAGCTGTTGAAAGTGTAATCAGTTAAATCGCTGTAACTTTATAACGACTTATCCGATTTTAGCAAACTAAAGACTGTTTGAAAGAGAAATGTATGCACTTTCACCAATCATATTTAGTTGTCCATAATAGTTCTCAAAAAAAATGCTAGAGGACGCAATTTGCAATAATAACACATTTTTTGATTTTACTCCGAAAAATAAATCATACGGTGTAATTATGATACCATAATCGAAAATAAGATGAAATTGGCTAGAAAAAATATTAAAACCGCAGCTCGATATCTCCGTTCGTTTCAGCGTTATCGCCAATAGAATAATTTTTAAAACTAAGCGATTATATATATTTTAGAAAAAAAAGTGGTACGCCACTGATATTTATCCATGTGGATATTATTTCTGATTAGCCTGGTCAATTCTGCTTAAAAATGGTCTCTTGCGTTTTTCTCCTTAGGCACGTCGTTAATTAAAATAAAAAAAAAAAAAACAAATAAAGTAAAATCAAAAAATGTGTTATTATTGCCAATTGCGCCCTCTCTCTAGCATTTTTTTTGAGAAATATTATGGACAACTAAATACGATGGGTTAAAGTGCATACATTTTTCTTCCAAACAGTCTTTAGTTTGCTAAAATCGGATAAGTCGTTTATAAGTTCCAGCGATTTAACTGATTACACTTTCATTTCCCCCTCTTATTAAAATCGGTAAGCCAATGAGCATAAGACCAAAATGATGCATAATTTTCCAAGCTTTTTAATGGTGTTATTATTTATGGAATTTTCGGAGATATATAAAATTTTAAGATTTACTTTTCAATTACGCCCTCTTGCGGCAACATGCGGAACTTAAAAATAATTTCCAGCATTTTCTCTTGTGCACTTTTGTCATAAAAAAATTTACCCGGATGCTGTACGATTACTAGTTTCTGAGATATGGCCGGAGGTCATTCTTAGTTGACCACCCGGTTCACTGAAAAAATAGGTGCTTTTGGTCCAATAGTAAATTCTCTTTAACGTTAATTATTTAAGGCAACAGAAATTATCTCTGTATCAGAGAATTTCTATTGTCAGAAAAGCTCTTTGTTGTTGATTATTTCCTTTTAGATCTTTCTAATCAGAGTAAACAGTTTTGCTAATTTAACTGATCGTGTATCTTTAGTAATAGCCAAATTACCAATGAAATGCACCTTATTTTGGGAAATCTGATTTTAGGTTAAGAACAAACTCTTTTGCCTTAAGACCAAACACTTTTAGGTCAATAATTTTTGGATCAAGATATAATTACTTTAAATGAAGAGAAATAGTATTGGAGGGAGTTTGTTTCAGTAATTATTTTAGACTCTTATATGAACTTTATGCATTACGGTTTTGGGTCAAGAGTGTTCGCATTTGGACCTATTTAAAAGAGCGATTCTTTTGCATTAAAAGTCAGTGGCGGCTCGCCAGGTGAAGGAGGTGAAGGGGATCTTCACCAAAAACACTCGTGCATTTCGGCGCGCCCCAGCCGACCGTGTCCGTTTGTTTAAAGCAAGTGACGACCAAACGCCCAACATGGCTTTGATATTCACTGTTGCTATGGTTACGCAAACAGCATGTAACAATTTGCATTATGATGAAGGGCAATTTAATAATAGATCAGTCGTATGCACCTTTGTTTTAGCATTGGTTCGCCTAACCTTAAGGTATTTATTTTGAGGCTTCGTGAAACTTACGGTTATAGATATCGTTTTTACGTGATTTACTGTGTGATTTAAAAGTTTTGTTTTTATTTTTCAGTTATAAATCAGTAGTGTACGTACATACTTAGTTGTGTGTTTTAAAAATAAACCCAATTAATGACATAGTTTGTAATTTGTTGGAAACTCCATTCAGTCGTTGGACAGATGAGGATAAGAGAGACGTTTTGTTACACGGGTCAATGTTTGTTTAAGTACCCGCAATATACCTAGCTCTTCACCATTTCTTAAGACCGCGACCCGCCACTGTCTCCTACAGTACCATACTTGTATTGATAAGTATTTTTTAAGAACCCCTGACGTAAGTCTCTCAATAGAACGTCTATTCATTGAAAAGTCTCAATAATCTCCAGCACAACGGTGATGTAACTTACCTTCGATATACGGAATGGTTGAGTGTGCTCTATTTTACCGCGGAATCAATATTGTATTTTCGTTTAACGTTGCTGTACAAATTAAATTACGGAGAATGTGTTGGC
The DNA here is from genome assembly GCA_935413205.1 of Polydrusus cervinus. Lineage (NCBI taxonomy): Eukaryota > Metazoa > Arthropoda > Insecta > Coleoptera > Curculionidae > Polydrusus > Polydrusus cervinus. The sequence continues at coordinate 79,009,775 of OW284512.1, read as the reverse complement.
TTTGCCCTGGTTTGTTTTACTTATTTGGAGAATGGTTTGGTTAATGTTAGAACACTTTGCTTGTAAATACTTAATTGGCGTTAATTTAAAGTGTCTATTTGATTAAGGAATATAGATGATAAGAAGTGTGTTTTTTGATACAAGGTGAGAAAAAACATTCGACGTTGGCGGCCGCAAGGTTTTATTACTTTGGAACTAAAATACACAACACTGCAAAAAAATTAGGCAAAATTACCATAACCTTCCTGAGCCCAATAATAAGTTAACACGAGGACAAACTCAGGAGCGGCTCATGGTCAATTTTATAAGGGGGGTCATATTGGTACTATGACGAAAAAAGCGCTACGTTATACTTGTATTTAGTTTAATGCCATGCGATACATAAACCCCACAATAATTTGAACCAATCCCATGGTTTTATTTAATAGTCTATTTCAGAACGGTGTAGAGTAATAAAATGGAAAATTCCGTCCAGTTCGGCTCAATTTCGGTGTCGGCCATAGGCGCACGTAAATTTTGTGCATTAAATTATTTATGATAACTAGGTAACCAAAGAAAAAAAGACGATAATTTGATAAAGAATGAACTATTAGTTATAGCAAATTTACACAAACATCGTTTTATAAAATATGCCTTGGAAGATATAGCTGAAAAACATAGTGTAACTGTGCTGCGCACACCGCCATATCATTGCAAACTAAATCCTATAGAACTTATATGGGCGCAAGTAAAAGGATTTGTAGCAAGACACAACACAACATTCAAACTGAAAGACGTTAAGCTACTGTTTGATCAAGCCATTAAGGAAGTGACACCAGAGAACTGGCGAAAAGCGGTCCATCATGTCAATAAAGAAGAGGAGAAAATGTAGGATCTTGACCAACTGATCGATCGGACCGTCGACCTGTTAATTATAACGTCAAGAGGAGATGACTCAGATTGGTATTTTGTATTTTTTTATATTGTTTAATAAAAAATAAGTGTACCTAATACTATGTAAATAATGCACGCCTTTGTCACACCATTTTCAGTATAAATTGACCCAAATCCGGACGGTGCTACCTGCACTTGATGAAAATAAAGAATTTTGCAATGATATCAATACCAAATTATGAAAGTGGCTTAAATATTTGTTGGATCACTCTGTAGTTACTTTGCATACCTAATGAGCTTTTATTACTCTACACCTTTCTGAAATAGACTATAGATGTTTTTTTCCAGGATCGTAGAGTAGAATAATAATTATTTAACCACCAAGTTTGACAGTGACATAAATGACTTTGATAGGCATTGTATACTCACAGTCAAAGATGTGCGATTAGTAAATTAAAAATTAAGGTACCGGGCCAGTATGATTGTGACAAAATTATTTCTGTCACAGCCAAACTTGCCGGTTAAATAATTATTATTAAAATTCTTTGTGCAACCCGACATTAAACTACAAAAGCAAAATAAATACAGTTTTAAACAATTTTAAAGGACTCTTATACTAATCTAAATATGGAATAAAATACGTGTTCCGTTTAAAAAATACAACTTTTTGTTATCACACTTTTTTGGGCCACCCTGTATATGGATTTTTTTTTTGCTAAAATGTACATGGCATTTGCTCCTTTACTATTAGCAGCATATGATATCTGAAATATGCTTTTATAGATTTAAAAAATTCTTATTCGTTGCATACTTTTTAGGTCACACTGTATACAAATCCGTCTGTGAATAAGTTCAAGCACGGACGCATAATGATGGATTTAGTGGCAGTTTTTATGGATTCACCTCGTCAGAAATAGCGTTTATTTAATTTGCAGTCCGGCTTGTAAACACATTGAAAATGATAATTGCTTTCAAAATAAACATGGCAACGAAAAATACGAAAGAATCCCGTCCAGATGAGTTTGAGTGTTTATTGTTTTAAAAAAGTATTGCGAAAATCGGACGGAGTAGTTAGTTCCGTTGAATTTGTGGTAGATAAAAGCCAGAAATCAAAAAAATCAAAATGAATAAAAAATTAGTGTTGAATGAATAGTAACAAATAATCTTAGATATTTTCTTAACGCTAGTGGTGACTGAAACTAAAAAATATGTATTTTTTATGTCAAAAATGTTTTTTTTTCTACGATCGTGCGTTTTAACCCATTTTCCCGCACGCATTTTAGTTTTGAAAGTGTCACTTTCCCGCACTAGTACGGGAGAGTAAAATAATGCAAATTTTGACCTTATTAGATAGTTTTTTACTTCGGAAGTAGTCCATCAAATAAAATCTACATCTTTTCTAGCTTTTTGTTGCATTTTTAATTTTTTGAAAATATAAAATAATGAAGATATTTGTATATAATCCTGTACATTCTTTAAAGTAATGTCACAAAACAACTATTAACCCACCGGGTTTGATATCAGTTGCTATGATATCCCAGGCGTGTAATTGTTACTAAAACGTCAAAAAGTTGTTCAAAGCGTCTTTGAAGTGACCGAATACAATCTTCTTCTAAATTAAACCACATTAAACCGCATCCGAAACAATAATATTAATGGATTCATCCGACGAAGAACTTCCCGAAGCCATTTTGAAGACTGCAGATAAAGCTAATTCCGAGCTGTTACCTGCCAAATCCAGACTAAGATATGAAAAGCAATACGACCATTTTGTTACATGGTGTAAGGAGAAATATTATATATAAATAATATTAATATTTATAATAATTAGTAGTTTTTAGTTAAAGTTTTGTATATTTTATGTATGTTAAAATAAAATAATTTTTGAAAAATGGGTTGGTATACTTTTTTGTACATACGGTCGTAGAAAAAATAATGTTCCTAACTCATGCGTAAAGTGTCTTTCCCGCCCTTGACCGCTTGCTCGAACTCCGCTTCGCGTTATTCGGGTCAACTGCAGTCGCGTGCGGGAAAGTATCACTTTCGGCACTTGTTAGGAAAATAACTATTTTTTGAGTAAATTAGGACATCTTCCATTTTAAAATGTGGTGTGTCAATAACCTATTGAAAAGTTATAATTTTAAAATAATGGGAAGCTTCCTATTAGATTTTTAGTAAAAAATATTGGATCCACTTTGGGGGACCGCTACTATCTCTAATGGTATTGGCCCATTTAAACATCATTGTTGTACTAACGCGATTTTTGACTTTGTGAGTGGAGGAGAGGGCCATCAGCACTTATGCGAAATTTGTCCCCTTTTTGCCTTTTACATTAGCGATGGAGGACAACTTTAACTGTGCTTTCATATCTGATTTATCGATTTTCTTTGGTAAAGATTAAAAATTATGAACGATATGAAATGGAAAAGCATATTTATTCAAAGCCTCAGCTCCGACCGCATGAGACATTTTCTAATAAATCCCAGCTTTCTTATCCCGGAGCTTGTGCAGATGCACATGTCATAAAAGAAAATGTCTTTCTCATTTCGTACTAAATCAGTAAAAATATTGTGTATGTTAAGACGGTTGCGAGTTGAATTAATTTCTTCTACTTTCGATCTGCACGGACGACCATTATAAGATTTATGGTGACTTTGACTTTGGTATATTTTAAATTGTCCTCCCGACTACAAGCCCTACGTTCATCACATAAGAAGGATTGGCAGTATTACTTACTGAAAAAATGTGGACACCATTTTTTTTTATAAACTTCCTATATCCTGAACTTTGGCAGATATCTTGAAAAATATAGGTCAAATTAAGTTTATTACGTTTTCGTTTACCTTCTTTGTAGCAGGGGTTGGTAAAAGAGCCAGTATACTTAGTCCTAAAAGTCCCATTGTATCGCCTATCGTCTGGGTAATGTCAGCCAGACGGGATCTATTTAGTGTGGGATCCGAACCACTTGTATGCACTAGTTTCTCCTTTTTACGTCCTCAGGGGTCTACCACACCCCTCTTGGTCTCGATATTAAGAATGACTAATAGCACACTGCCTTTTTTATCCATTGACATTCCAAATATACTTTTTTTACACGCCCTCTCTGATTATTATCGAACTCGGACCCCCACGGTCAAACGCCAGTAAAGGCCGAGACACAATTAAAAAATAGGGAATATGCAATAAGAAACAAGTAATAAAATAGTATATTATATGACAAGTGATGAAAGTGATACTTATCAAACGAGGAGATATTTAGCACGAGGCGTCAGCCGAGTGCGGAAATTCTCCGAGTTTTAGAATAATCACTTTCACACGAGTAATGTACACTATTTTTCCATCGACCACAAAGAATTATTAAAAAAGCCGTTGATTTGGGATAAAATATTTCAACACTAGTGTTGAAATTAGCATACTTAGGATTATGTTCTACTTAATATCTGGTTTCATAAGTTGTCAATAGGGGTTTTCTTTATTTGTTAACTTTTTCATATTTTATAAGTATATCATAGGAAGAACTAATCCTGGATTGACTTCTAGATTAACCAGAAGAAAGATGTATTAAACATAAATATTAAAAATCCACTCAATAAGAAATATTTCAATTCAAAATAATTCTATAAATTATTTAATGTTTTTATAAAAAAAAGTCAAATACCTACTCTTTATGGGATTTGAACCTGTGAACTTGCGATCTGTAGGCTAGAGCTCTATTCTTTACGCTATCGCTACTGATAAAGATTTGTTATTTAACACTAGTGTTGAAATATTTTTTTCAATACGTGTGTGATATACGGCTCTTTCTAGCCAAATTAACCGTACTTTTTTCTAATTTTCATAGGTGGTCGTAGGAAAAATAAAAAATATAATATAAATTTCATTTCTGTTGACTTTTTTAAGAAACTCAATGGGGGAGTTAATCATTGAAAACCCTTTTTTAGAAGTATTTGTAATTTTAATGATCAAGTGCGAGAACATTTTTCCAAACAAAAGGATAGAAGGATCGAACACACAACTACATAAAGGTAAGAGAATTATAAAAAAATAATAAAATAAACATGTTTGATTTAATTTAAAAATAAAAGTCACAGTACAAATGCAATTTAAGTATTTTATGTTTTTGCGATGTTTATAAGTAGGTAAGTATTTATTCCTTGCCAAAACTATGCACGCACTAAACTGCATTTTGCTTGTTAGGTTACTGCCATCAAAAGTTGCCCCACCTATAAAAGAAATCACGAGCCGCGCCTTGAAGTTAATAATGATTCCATATGCGCAAATAACATTTTTGTATCTAAATTATACTCAAAAAGCGCCATGCATTCGGACAAAAAAAAACGCTCGATAATAACAGTAAAAAACGTCATTGTATGCAGTATATTCGAGGATCTAGCCAACTCATGCATCCCGCATTGTATGATAACGTCGACTGTATATACGGTTCTATGATCGTTCTTCTATCTATGGCTTTCGATAATGTTTTCATTGTTGAAAAAAGTGCAGTTTCACAAAAAATCTAAAAGAGTATCGTTATTTCGGCCATTTTTTAACGGGTCATTAGTTTCACTGGGATTTGAGGTAACTGCCAGTGCAGTGGCGTAGCAAGAAAATATGCTCGGGGAGGGGGGGGGGGGCTTAATGGGCGTAAGTAGGACATTTTTTTTGAAGAAAGGGACTACTGTATTTCATGATATTGTTACCTAGTGAAGAAGGCAGAAAAGCGCCGCAGGCAAAAAATTTTCAGGGCCACGCCCAAAGTTTAAAAAACTATCAAATTTCGAAAATTAAATTATTAAAATTTGTTTTTGTAAATGTTTTTTTATTTAAATTTTTTTTTAATATTCCTAGCTAGCTCTTTATGAAAAACATTTTTTTTAATGTTTTTGAAAAATATGAATATTGGTGTCAATCCAAAACTTCAACATAAAACGTATATAAGCAGATTTTCTCAACTAATCGCATTTTTGAAAAGAAGTTCAGAGGGTTACAAGGCCAAAAAGTCCAAAGTTTTCACAAAGGAAGACGTATGTAAGTTTAACATATTTACTTATGAAGGTTGTTATGATAATCGGCATTTTTGGGGCTTGTCGGCGCGAAGAACTAGCTAAGTTAATATTGGATCATATTGAACATATTCTCGAAAACCAAAATTATGCGAGAATTTGTTATAACAGAAGGAAATGTGACAGGTGTCAACTGTTTAAGTATTTTTCGAAAGTATGCTAAACTTCGTCCTCTTAATGCAACTCACAGGCGGTTTTTTGTATTTTATGGAAAAGGAAAATGCACCTCCCAGCCTGTCGGAATTAATAGTTTTGGAAGTATACTAAAAAAGATTGCAACAAAACTTGAATTGAATAATCCCGAAGGATACAGTGGACATTGTTTTAGGAGGTCCTTAGCCACCATTCTAGTTGATGATGGTGCAGATATGCAGATGGTAAAGCGTCATGGGGGCTGGAAATCCTCTTCTACGTCAGAAGGCTACGTAGAAAATTCTTTAGAAAATAAGAAACAAATAGCAAAGAAGATCATGGGGTTAGACACGGATTTAATGATTGTAAATTCGAACGTAAAGGGCTCCATCACATCCACTTCTAGTATACAAATTTCTAACTGTAAAAAGTGTATTATTAATATTTATAATAAACCTTAAGTGTTATATTTTAATTATTAATTGGTAATTAATTTTATAATTGTTAATATTAAATCATTCTTCTAAAAAGTGTGGTTTTATTTAACTGCAAAATTTTAATAAAACGGGTTTTTTTTTCATTACAGCACTAGTGCTGTAAAGGCATCTATTACAGCACTAGTGCTCTAATAGATGCCCTTACAAAACGATTTACAGAACTGTAAAATTCATATTACTAAATCAAAGTAGATAAACAACGTTTATTTTATATTAAAAAAAATATTTTTGCTGAATGTATATCTTCAAATGAAAATCAATTCATAGAAAACGGCAAAAACTAGAAACAACCCAATAAAACTAAAATGATATCGGAGCTTTTCTGATTGTAGCGTTTTCTTTTGATTTCCGCGCTTTTAAAGAAAATTAAAAGAAATTTAATGTAATTTAAATGCCAAAGGTTTCCTTTAATAAAATAGGGGTAAAATAATATTAGCCGGAAGGCCGAGATTAAATGAAATAAAAGTTATTCACTTAACGAAGCTGCATTGAAGCTGATGATTCAGCGTTAGAAATAAAGGAAAATTGAAAAATATGATTATATATTGTCATAATGTCTGTAAGTAAGTTTGAACTTTCCATTCTCCGCATTTTCCATCTAATAAGTGTCCAGAAACGCCGTTTGCATTTTTCAAGGGGAGATGTTACTTATAAAAACAAGAAAAAACGTTCACTATGAACGCAGGTCCTTAAATATATTATAAGGGCCTCCAAGGATTTTAAAATACAATTTAATAACCGTTTATTTCATGATTTAAATACATCCTTTTTTTCTCAAAAAATTTTCAGCTTCGGCGATCAGCCTGCGACGCTTTCTGTTTGTCCTGCATTACAATTTTAAAGATCTGGTCACTTAAAATTTCCCTTCCTCAACCTGAAATGGCGCCACTGTGTCATCGAGTTCCCGCACTTTATAACTGTGGGGTTGTGATATCTCAGTGTGGATTAGAACAAAATTGGACCTCGGCTAGATATGACAAATCCCCACTGAAAGACGTAGCTGGAATATATCTTGACTCCCTCTCGTTAAACATCATTGGAACAGGTCGAGGGCGGTTTTAAGTCGTAATAAGGGCTTAAGTCGCATTAAGACGCAGCTTAACCTGTTGCGACACAAATATTCAAGCAGTCGTCGTGTAGGCAAATCCGGCCTAGGGATGAAAAGGTGGATGGGTGTTAGGCGGCGTTAAATACGCCAGATTATGCGGAAACTTTTTAAGACCGACTTTTAGAATTTTTGTGTCGCGAGGGCGAAATCCAGTTTAACCTACGAGTAAAAAGACTGACAGGAAGGAGTTTAAATACCACATTTTCATATTGCTACTGCTACGACCAAAATTACGGTTAAAATGGTTTATCTGACTGACTCATATAGCGATTTCGGTTTAGCACTCTGAGAGTGCTCCGGGAGCGATCTGTAACGTCGTAAGATTCGCCCGAGATTTGCTGTCACCCTGAATACGGTTGCCCTCGGACGGAGTGTAAATAGAATGTATGATTGCTCTCAAAATTATGACAGATGGTAAAATAATTTTAACCTTTAAATTTAATATAAAGTTAAAATAATTCTTCTTTAAATTAAACAAAAATATTACTATGTTCAAAATATTTAAACAACAACACGCGAAATTACAAAAGAACACCGTTCACAGTCTTAAAGAAAAAGTGTAGCCATTGCGCAGGCGCAGCCTCTCTACTCCGTAAAAATTTGCAGATCGAAAAGGAGCGCTCGCTAACGGATTTAGAGTAACCAGATTTGTAAATCGAACGTATGACTCCGAGCGAGATCACCTGATTTTGATAACCGAACACGCAAATCTCGGAGAGAGCACTCTCAGAGTGCCCGAGAGCAGTAAATCGAAAACGCTAATAGTCTAATCGAAGTTACCATACAGAAGCCGTCTTATGTGATTTAGATTGATGAATTAGATTACATTTTTGAATGGCAAGATAGGTATATCGAGCGTAGTAAAGCCAACAGGAATTGATATTGAGGCGATAGGGCGTGTTTTACAAATATTTCTCTGATCTTTTTTTAACCTTTACCAATAGAAGAGGGTTTTTTAGCTTTGACCTATCCAAAATTGCAAGTCAGTTAGCGGCAAAGCCAAGGAAAATATTCGGTGTAATTTTTAAAACTCGCCATTAAAATTTCGATCTTGAAGAGTCTATGTTTATGATAAGTAGCGTATTTAGGGGGAGGGGGGACTGCCGGGCTGCAGCCCCCCCTCCCCCCCGAGCCTTGGAGCTCGGGTCTAAAAGTCGAATTGCAACCTATTTTTTGTCTCACGCTTCGACACTTAATTTAAATCTTTAAATAATGTTATCTTGGCTCAGATTACAAAGGTATTGTAGGAAACGTTTAGTTTTTAAACTTTTCCTTCTAAAAGTCCTGTTTTATATAGAGATTAAGGTTTCAGACGCATATCGTTTTAGTTATTGATTTTTGATGCAATTTTATAGGAAAACGAGTAAAAAAAATAATATTTTATAGTATTTTTCTATTATTGTATACTTGTCTGTTCCGTTTTCCCTTTTTTAGAGCTATTTTAAATCAACATCAAAAAGGACCATTCATAAACAAATTTTTATATTTTGGTCTGTTTTTGATAATTTAAATGCTTAAGTATATTATTGTCTGCTAATTAAAATATTTCTAAGACAAGTTTAATAAAAAATCAAGATTGTGCCACGTTTATAAACTGTAATTCTTCACTTGTTTGCAAATAACTGATCTTTTTACTGCCAATTTTTGGGGTGGCAAAAGAAGGGTTTGGGAATTCTGGGGTGGCAAGTGCCACACCTTGCCACCCCGTAATTACGCCACTGCATATGTATCATGTTAAAATTTTGGATTGATATTTTTACAAATATAAAAAATGTATTTTTTTTAAATAAAGGAGCCAGCTAGGAATATCAAAAAAAAAAGTAAAAAACAACATTTACAAAAACAACAGACAACAGAGGGGGAGAGGTAATAATTTAATTTTCGAAATTTATTGATACTAGTTTTAAAGAAACTTTGGGCGTGGCCCCAAAAATTTTTCACCTGCGGCGCTTTTCCGCCTTCTTTACTAGGTACAATGTCTTGAGATACATGTAGTCCCGACTGTCCCTCTGTCCAGAAAAAAAATCCTACTTACCCCCCCCCCCCCCCCCCCCCGAGCATATTTTCTAGCTACGCCACTGTTTATGATTTAATATTGTAATGAATCTCAAATAAACTATATGGAAAAAAATTCAAAGAATATTACTTAAATTCAAGAGAATCATCACTTCTATATAGTTCTATTGTTTATAGATAATAAGTGTGTACTTACGGCGGCCCCTTAAGAGACTTCCATACCAGCGTGAAACGCGGCTTTGTTTCCTGGCTTGTCCAATTGAAACTGTAATACAAAAATTTTATTAAGGGGTTCACAAGAACTTCTAATTTGGCGGATGATATTCTAAAAAAAAAAATTTAATTTATTTTAAAGTTTTAATTTGTTCGTCTACTGTTTGCTCTTGAAGTAAAATTTCTGGTTCTAGTTTCAAGGAAATCATTGTTTCATAATGACATGGAAATTGTGCCTTTATTAACGATAATTTAGATACAAGATCATCATTATGTAAAGTTTAAATATGAAAGAAAGATTCTCTAAACACAAAACATCCTAAACATTAAACCCTTATGTAGTAAATTAAATAATCCGAAGCTATAATCTAAGTCTAAGCTTACTTCTTAATCAATTTACCAAAATACTATTTAAATTACATAGTGCTACTAGAAGAGGAAGACTGTTCTGTTGGTAGGAAGTCACCACCTGAAGACCTGTTTAGAACTCTTTTGTTCCCGTCATTACTGGGTAGGTAAGGGAGGGAAAACCCTCATATTAAAAATATAATTTAACAACCTTCTTGGGTTGTATTTTAACGCCGTAGCAGTCCCATTAAAAGTGTTTCTTTTACTAAAAGAAATAATAGTCTAGAATTCTTAAAAATTAAATAATGCGAAATGAATTCAAGGTTTTTGCCGTTCTGGTTTCGAATTAGGCTTTTTTCCTCTTCGTTCGCTGCCAGGGCCAATCCAGTTTAACGTGGGTTCCGAACCACGATCCTCAGTCATGCGACACCCCCCAAGGGCAACCCTTGGTTTCTTGTCATTGCATGACCTACCTTCTTCCGCACCCCACGAGATGTCCGATCTCATCCGGCCTGGTTACCGGCGTGAATGGGGTGAGTTGGGAGATGATACCTTTTGCACTCTTTCCTGCATTCTTATATCCACTAAATTTCGGACATACTTTTTTTATTGTACGTATGCCCACTCCGGGAATCGAACCCGGGTCGCCGCGGTCGAATGCCAGTAGCTCTACCTCTGAGCCACAACCGCGGTTAAATTCAAGGTTGTAATGTACTTGTAAGAACTTAACTTAATAACAATCCAACAATCTGTGTGAACAACGAAATAATAAAAAAAAAATGTTCATTTCATCGCGGACATAACTTATTTTTTTCTTTATTTCAAAAGCATTACTTCTCATTTTCCGTAAATCCTTGCAACGTAATAGCCTCATTCCGGCAAAATGTGAAAACGGAATTATGATCGTTTATACAGAGAGGGCTTTGTATTTGTACAACGGTCACGTGTTCAGATCGGTCATCCAAATGACTTTTGGCAGCACAAACAAACCGCTCTCATCAAACCAGACTGCCTTGATATTATAGGCTTTTTGTAAAGACTCTAATCGAATATTTAAACGCTAAAATTTCTGAAATTGCTCAGGCGATGTCGTACATGGGCGCCCATAGAGTACATTTCAAGGGGACGCAACCATCAGCCTGTAAAACTTTTCTTCCAAGTGAGTTCGAGAGAAATGCCCCCGCCGTTCTTGTCGAAAGTGACTTAAAATAAAAAGTCCTCGTCATTTGAAAAGTAGTGTAAAAAAAAGTGGTCGCTTCCGTATATCTACGCCCTTTTCCAAAATCCAGGGGGAGGGGGGGAAACGGCCCTACTTGTGGTTCGCGTTCATTCAGCCTGCTAAAAACCTTGTTTCAGTACAACCGCGAATATGCAGGATTTCCGTTTTGGGAGTTTTTTAAAAAAAAAACTTCTAAATCTTTCTAATTTCTAAAAAACAAAGCCACATAGAGTACAAATATCCCGAACGTAATTTAAAAAAAATTTAAGTAATAATTCCAATAATTTTTTTTTCAGGTTAGTCTTCAAAATATGAGGTCATCAATTTCTTATTGGTGGTAAGTAAAAAAAAATTACGGTGTCATCGAGTATTTCTATCTATAATAACTTTAGGACAACTTAAAAATTTATCGAATTGAAAACTCGTAAAATTTTATGGTTTTTAAAGCAAGTTAGAAAGGACATATTTTAAAAACTTCGTTTTTATGCTGTAATTTATTTTTGTCTCCAGAGAGCCACCTTTTTATTGCTTATAAAGATAATGGAACTTTAAAATTGTATTTTTAAAATTCCTTTTTTAAGTTTTCAGGGATCGTTTTTTTTTGTTTTATACTTAACGTCTTTAGAAAAAGATAAAACGAAATACTTATTTTTGGCTTAGCTATTATTTTTATATTACGTTTTGATCCCCATACCTTGTATTATATACAGGGTGTCCCACCGGGAAACGCTTCGATCTATATATGGAAAACTATACATAGAAAAATTTTGAAAATTTGACAGTATGTTAAAGCTGGTGGGGGCGACCGGACTAAAATATTTTCATAATGATGGCACTTCCGGTTATACCGGAAGTAAGTGTCAACTTGCTTATTTTAAATAGAACGCCCTATATATTATTACATTTTTGCATTCTATGCAAGATTCTAGACATATTTTGTATACCATATTCTATACCTATGTCGAAGCGTTTTTGACATATCTCAATTTTGATGTCAAAAATGACGTTTGCAAGCCTTAAAATAATTATCAATTTTTTCTATAAAGTAGCCTTATTTATTTAATTTAAGTGGGACTCCTTGTTATAAAGGACCTGCTTTAATAGATTTTCTATAATATTTTACTAACTATTACAAGGTGTTTAAACAATAAGATTAAAAATGCAATTGAAAAAACTGCAAAAAGTCTAGATCTTCATATGCTAGCTAGTATAAATAGAGCCGTAGGTACTGTACTTATTTAGTATTCACCTGGAAGACGACTGACTACCAGTTGAAACGTTGTGATTCAAAACAAATAGGTAAAGTCAATACACAAGTCCAAAACTCATCATTCAAGAATATTATTGGTGTGTATAAACAATGTCATAATGACGTAGCTGAACATAAATAGCTGAACATAAAATTACTTGACAAAACGAAAAAAAAAATTGCAACAAAATATGAATTCCTTTACATTTTTTATGACATTATTTACATGAAGAGCCTTGGTTATGTAATGGAGGTGCCATGATGTTAAAGGACAAACAAAAAATCCCATTCATCTTTTTCCATACTTTCGATTTACATAAATTCGTGATTGAAATTTTGGACTTGTTTTTTAACGTTTTTATGGATGTAATTAGAAATATAATAATTAACTTGCATTATTTTTTGAATATCCTGTAGGTATACTCGAGAATATTATGTTCTAAAATCTTTATCGATCCTGTATCTCTTAAAAAGGCTTATATTCGCCACGAACCCTCAAGTTTCATGCATGGCATTAATAATAGCGGAAAAGGAAGTGCTCGATTGGAAGTATTCGCGAAGAAGCAGAACAAAAGAACATCACGTCACGTGGTTTTAGTAGACTTAAACTTTAAACTTTAGATGAAACAAATGGTTCTCGACGTATGTTATGTTCCATTTAAATCGATTCGGCCTAATTGCTTTATGGTTAAATTAACCAGCCATCAGATAAACAACAATAAATAACACTGCATAACAAAATTTGGGTTGTGTTTTGTCTCATCGACAAAAAGTGTTTTTTCGGGTTTCTTGCGTCCCAAATAGTAAGAAATGGCCATTGGGAGCTCTCGAAAAATTGGCATAAGCTCAGGGGAATCAAAAAATCCCATTTTTTGAGTTTTTGTAAAAATTTGACCTATATTTTAGTCGGGCGCAGAATTTTTCCGTGTTTTTGTCAAGGTGAGGTTCTAGGATGGTCAGGAGACCTCAAAAGATTGATTGGGTTACCTAACCCATAACCTACTTAAATTAGGCCAAATTTGGCCAATTTTTACCCATTTAAAGCATTTTTTCGAGATTTTTTTAACATAACTTAAAATTTTTATTTTCCGACCGGACGAAAGGGCGCAGGAAGGTCCATATTAAAGAAAAAATATTCGACAGCAATGGGCTTGGCGAAAAAATAAAAAACTATCGTAAATTTAGCTAAAAACACGTAATTTTACGATACACTTTTTGTCGATGGGACAAAACACGACCCAAATTTTGTTACGCCGTGTAATTGGTGACTTTTTTATTATCTAGATGTTTTTAAAATTCCTCTTCAAAAATTTATATTGAAAATTTGGCTCTGCTGTGGTTACTAGATGCCTATCTTTGGAAATACCACACTTTTTTTCCAATTCCCTAGGAAAAGAAGTACTTAGAAAAATATATTTCCATAATTTTTCTATAGAAACTTTGGAAAACCAAGTTTTTATCTTCGAGTTTGAAATCACTGCTATGCAAGGACCATAGGACCCAACGTTTTCATCAAGGTTTTTATGTTAATTTTTATCATATTTTTCGAAAAAAAAATTAAAAATAACAGTATATCGAAGTAGACTAACTTCACACCGTTTCTTAATGCGTTCGTATCGTGTTAATAGATCATAATATATATTTGACACCTCTCACTGACAGAAGCCGAGTATTGCGTTACAATTTCTTGGAAAGTATCGTATAGCTTAACAAAGAATGGGTGACATAAATGATGTCACAAATCGATACCTGTCCCATAAATATCGACATTTTATTAGTTGCTAAAAGTAAAGGGTCCATTAATGTCAGTGGCGGCGCCAAGATTTTTGGATTGGGTGGGCACAAGTGGGCCCGATAATTTTTGGGATGGGAATCAAAAATTACTCCAAAAAAAAGGTCGCCACGCTCTATAACGCCATGAGCGAGGTAAACAAAACTTCCCTCTCGTTCAAATTGACGTCTAAAAAAAGTCATCATCGAGCTCTTTATAGTAATATTCATGATAGAACTCGCGAGATCCTGGCCGAATCACGTGATATGAATGACATGCTGGTTAATTTTAGTGTATTATGTTGGTATGACTTGACGTAAATTACAGGATCGAACTTTGAAATTAAAATTTTTTAATAAGTAAAATGTATGTTTAAACGTTAAACGAATAATATTCTTAAAGCCACTAATCGTTATTGTTGTCATGCTAAACAAGATTGCAATAAGATGAACGTAAAAAGTTGCAAAACAGATTAGGAAATGACAGCTTCTTTTATTCGCCTATATCCCTTGTGTTCTTTCCTCGTTTGGAAATAATAGGTAAATATAACAGAGATAGTAGATAATAATATGCTTACCGGTCGACACAGTGGTAAATAGAAAAAGTCGTGGAAGCTATTTGAGTAAAACGTACAATAGAAATGTTAATTTAATATTTATATACTAATGTGTTGTTATATAATATATCTAATATAGGCGTAGTTCGGGGTGCTAAGCCCCTAAATCTAGCACCCTTAAAAAAACAATCTATTGACAAGAAAAAGGTTGAAATGTTAATTTTAAAAAACAGTTTAACAGACCACAATAATAAGATAGAAACTTCAGAATTTGTTAAATACCGAAACTTTTAGTTGTACGAAAATGAAAACTAATAATCGCTAAAGGTGAATTATTATTTTACAACCTATATAAATCCGTACTAAAATTTTTAGCAATTAAAAAAATGCTTCCTAAGATCACATAAAAAAAATTATAAGTGGGACATTCATAATAATTGCGAAATAATTTTTTTTTTTTAAGATTTAAGGTTAATAATTGGCTTGCATTTTTTTTTAGTTGAAATCGATTTAAAAAAATAAATAATTACTGAAAAACAAAAAAAAAAATAAAAAAAGTTTTGTCCGAAGCGGGGTTCGAAACCGCGACCCTTGGTTCCAAAGTGGAGAGCCTATACCCCTACCCCATGAAGGCGCCTTCTAAAAAGCAGGTTCAAATGCGTTATATGACTAAATGCAAGAAAATAAATTGAAACTGTTTAAAAAAACATCTCAGCAATGGCATCAGCTGCGGTACTAGGCAAACAATAGTTATGATCCATAATTAATTGTTAGTTATAGTTTAAAACATAATATCATACATTTAAGAATCAAACATTGGCCGAATACGTCTCTGTCAAAATCTGGGGAAATTTTGAAAGTCCTAATCAGCCTGCCGAGGTCGTATTATATCTGGATATAAAATGTCGAAAAACGAGTGCTCTCGTGAATATTTCTTTACCTCTTATTACTTTATTACATCCTTCTATAATACCACTCCTTTCTCATCAAAAATTTCATATTCAAATCCCCCTTTCCCTACAGAAATTCCATTACAAAACCGAATCATTTAATTTTGGGTGGGCACCCATGTTTTAGGGTGGGCCGGTGCCCACCCTGGCACCCCACCCCTGGCGCCGTTGCTGATTAACGTACGTGATTACTGATTAACAGTGGGTTACATAAAGAAAAATCGTTCTCGTTTAGCTTAACCGCGTATTAAAACGACAATATATAATTAGAGCGTTAGCGAAAATTGCCTTAGATTTTGCCAAAGATGGCCGCCTTCAGTGCTGTCAGATGCCAGTTCCTGTAAAATATAAGGTTATTTCGCATAAATACGAAGTTGGCCTTGTCAGCCTCTGATTAATTTTTGTCTTTTAATACGCGGTTAAGCTAATCGAGAATTACTTTTATTATTACGAATGGCTGATACTTATTATTTAAAGAAATATGAAATATTATTTGACGCCATCTCAGGGGAACCTACGGCCCCCGCAGGCTACTCGCGTCTATTTCCCAATCTATTGCAGGCACACTGCGCTACTGCGCATGTCAGGCGGAAAGCGTGATGGCGGGACATTTTTTCAATTCTAATTTTTAATTTCTTAATTTATTAAATCAATTTTGCTTGTTCTGAAACTACAATTTCAAATATCAAATTTGCGATAACTATACAGGGTTGGACAGAAAAAACATTTTTAATTTTTTATAAATTATGATTGAATAAATTAAAGAAATATTATATGTGAAGGGTAAGGGGAAAAAACCGACTATGTCACAAAACTGACTTAAAGAGTAAACTGAGTTTATATTAATAATCTCTTGTTACAGTCTTAGAAATAAATAAAACTGGACGACAGTATTTTTAACGTAATGTATTACTGTATAATTAACTTCTCACAAAAGAATTTTAACTTAAGGTTAGTTAGTGCAAAAATTTGGACTACGTCGGTTTTTTCCCAGTAGCGCGCGGACAACGTCGATTGTTAACCAGTATGGGTATATTAAAAAGTCTTATTATTCGGACATCGTCTGTTTTATTGGCTTACAATTTAGCATGTGTTTGGGACTTAGAATTGCCAACATAACTAGTTGATTACTTTAAAATTCCTATAAAATGGACATCGTCGGTTTTTCCCCTTACCCTTCAAGTATTAATAAAAATACTTCAAAAGTAGACAAAGAAAAATGGTTTTCTTACAACAAAATCGTTATTCGGCCAGATATAAAATCATATTCTAAGTAAGAAGGCAGTGATAGTTCTTTGTTTTTACGTAAATTTATTTTAATAATAAACGAAATCCAAAAAACTAAAAATGTTTTTTCTGACGAACCCTGTATAGTAAATTTGATATTCGAAATGGTAGTTTCAACACAAGCAAACGTTTTTAAAAAGAATGACTTTTTCTTCTATACCTACTAATAAAAAGGGTTTTCCTCTTCCAAACTTATATATTTTTCTTTAATTTTTTTTCTGTATGCAAATAACTTTCCCAGAAGAACCGCCACTTAACACTGTAAACTTTAACCCGGTCGGATTCACTTAATAGTTTCAAGATATCGATGTTTTAATACCATCCCTATTGCCTTATACGTTCATAAATTCATGATAGTATAATATCGTGCTGCTTGGGAACTTTTCCTATACTTGGCCGGGTCATGTTCGTGTGAGGTCGGCAACGTTGCCGATTGTAATTATAAATAATTTATAACTGGTATGATGGATAAAATAACTTAATACACCTGGTCTAATGTTATTAATTACTTTTGATAATCGAATACTATATTGGCACTCCGTAGGGCCGGCATGTATTGTACGATAATTAATAGGTCTTCTTTGAGTTTCTAAATAACCATCACTAACTGGGCCAAATAAATTAATTTTTTCTATGAATTTTTCACAATCAAACAATTGTCCGTAAAATAAAATTAGAAAGAATCAGAAAGTAATAGTAATAAAAAGGGAAATTTCGTCCAGTTCGGCTCAATTTAGGTGTCGGCCATAGGCGCAGGTAAATTTTGTGCATAAAATTATTTATGATAACTAACCAAAGAAAAAGATAATTTGATAAAGAAGGAACTATTAGCTATTGCAAATTTACACAAACATCATTTTATTAAATATGCATTGGAAGATATAACTGAAAAACATAGTATAACACCGCCATATCATTGCGTATTAAATTCTATAAAACTTATACGGGCGCAAGTGAAAGGATTTGTAGCAAGACACAACACGCCATTTAAAATGAAAGACGTTAAGCTACTGTTTGATCAAGCCATTAAGGAAGTGACACCAGAGAAGTGGCGAAAAGCCATCATATCATTAAAGAAGAGGAGAAAATGTGGGATATTGACCATCTGATCGATCGGGCCATTGACCCGTTATTTATAACGTTAAGAGGAGGTGACAGTTCCTTAGATGACGAAGAATAATATGATTTTTTATAATTTAATTTTTGTATAATGTATTTTTTTTATAATATTGAATTAAAAATAAGTGTACATAATACTATGTACATAATACACGCCTTTGTCACACCATTTTCAGTGTTTATAAATGGATAGTAATAGGCAAAACCCATAAATTGACCCAAACCTGGGTGATACTACCTGCACTTAATTAAAACAAAGAATTTTGCAAGGAAATCAATAACAAATTATGAAAGTGGCTTAAATATTCGTTAAGTCACTTGGTAGTTCCTTCGCATACCTAATGAGCTTTTATTACTCTACGTCTTTCCTGAAATATACTATAACAATATTAGTTAAATCTACTAAAACTAAAATATTCGTAAATACACCGGGCAATCGTTACGCGTCAATATCTGTCTATTCCCGAAGAATCCACGTCAAAGACAATCTGTATGTACCTATAACAAAAGTGGATATGATGTCCATAACGCACTAGAAAGTAAGTTGAGCACGACGTCGTAGGCGGAGGGCTCAAATTTCATTTTCATTTAATTTCAATTTTTTTTTGTTTTATTTGCTTCATGCTTCAATTCGCGCGTCCCTTGCTTACTGGCAAACTCTTTAATGGCAACAAATAATGTTCGAACTGGGGAAGAAGCATTAAGCATTGTGAATGCAAAGTTTGTCAGAAACTAAGTTTAGCGGTATTGTTTCCGATACGCCCGATTTAACTTTATGAACAAAACGACCGACACCGTACAAATCGACAGCTGTTAATCATCGATAGTTCGTATAAATCAATTTTGAATCTAACCTACATTTTACTGTATATAGTAAGCGTGTGAACCTGCTTTCAATGGATTAATATTATTGCAGTCTAATTGGATTATGCGATGTATGATTAAATAGGTTATGAACTACTGTAACGAGGTACATGTTTTATACGTTTTTCAGTGGCGACTCGTATAGAGGAAAAAAGCAGAAATCCAAATAAAAATTTATAAAACACTTGTTGATCGGTTTATAATTCAAAGGTCTTTCTTGCAGTGGCGGCTCGTCGAGTCTAAAATGCACGACCTCAACATTCATAAGAAAAATGCATGGTACAGCGACGTGCCGACGACTTATAGGTACACTAACTTTTTAAAATCAGGCATCGGCCTACCTAACTCCTTAAATATTATTTTGTCTTCCAAAAAACGGTTTAAAAAAATTGACATGTAATATACTATGAACACTATTTTTATTATGTTTGTGAAGAAAGCAACGAAAATTAGCGCCAACGGTTTTTACCGTAAAACCTAGCCACGAATTTAGCGTTAAATTGTCAATTGCGCCTGCATATTCAACGATTTATCACAGCAACGAAAATGGTTACATCTCCCTGTAGCCACGAATTTCTTAATCAGTTGGAAAAAGTGTAAATGTGGCCACGTTTAACTTTAAATAATTAGCAACGAATCTTAACTTTACTAACAATGAAATTATTAAATTAATTAATTAATTAAACACACCTATTTTTTTTTTATAAAGCTTAGCTTAGATCCTTACTATACTTCTAGCTATATGACATATTTCAAAAGATTTCGCTTATAAATTGGAAAAAAGGTGCAATTACATCCGAAATAAAAGTTAAGACGCCACCATATTTTGAGGGATGTTAGACTATACCTATAGCTTACGTATCCACTATATGACATATTCCAGAAAATGTCGGGGACTTTGTAAAAAATTAATAACTCCGAGATTTCGCTTATAAATTGGAAAAAAATTGCATTTACATCCGAAATAAAAGTTTAGACAATTTATAAGCGGAATTTCGGCGTTATTAATTTTCTACAAAGCCCCCGACATTTTCTGAAATATGTCATATAGTGGATACGTAAGCCATAGGTATAGTCTAATATCCCTCAAAATATGGTGGCGTCTAAAATTATGTGAAATGCGCAAACTCTGTATCCTACTTTAGTTTTCCATTTGGATCACAAATGGTGTACTAACTTGCCATTGGTTTTATATAATATGTGCATGAAATAAACAATAAAAATATGATTAATTAAATAATAATGAAGAAAAATAAATTAATTTTACCTTTTTTCTTGGGAAAGTTGTACCGGGTGGTCAACTAAGAATGACCGCCGGCCATATCTCAGAAACTAGTAATCGTACAGCATCCGGGTAAATTTTTTTATGACAAAAGTGCCCAAGAGAAAATGCTGGAAATTATTTTTAAGTTCCGCATTTTGCCGCAAGAGGGCGTAATTGAAAAGTAAATTTTAAAATTTTACATATCTCCGAAAATTCCACATTAAGGTATATCTTTGATAACACCATTAAAAAGCTTGGACAATTATGCATCATTTTGGTTTTATGCTCATTGGCGTACCGACTTTAATAAGAGGGGGGGAAGCTGTTGAAAGTGTAATCAGTTAAATTGCTGTACCTTTTAAACGACTTATCTGATTTTAGCAATCTAAAGACTGTTTGGGAGAGAAATGGATGCACTTTCACCAATCGTATTTAGTTGTCCATAATAGTTCTCAAAAAAATGCTAGAGGGCGCAATTTGCAATAATAACACATTTTTTCATTTTACTCCGAAAAACTAAATCATACGGTATAATTATGATACCATAATCGAAAAGTAGATGAAATTTCTAAACAAAATATTAAAACCGCAGCTCGATATATCCGTTCGTTTCGGCGTTATCGCCAATAGAATAATTTTTAAAACGAAGCTATTATATATTTTTTAGAAAAAAAGTGGTACGCCACTGATATTTTTCTATGTGGATATTATTTCTGATTAGCATGGTCAATTCTGCATAAAAATGGTCTCTTGCGTTTTTCTCCTCAGGCACACTGTTCTTAATTAAAATAATTAAATTAAATTAGCTTCATGCATGCCTATTAAGTGAAGGTGGTAATTTCCAATAATTTTTATAAAACAAAATTTTGCATTATCAATGTTAATATTAATAGTAGAGCTAATTTAATTTAATTATTTTAATTAAGAACAGTGTGCCTGAGGAGAAAAACGCAAGAGACCATTTTTATGCAGAATTGACCAGGCTAATCAGAAATAATATCCACATGCAAAAATATTAGTGGCGTACCACTTTTTTCTAAAAAATATATAATCGCTTAGTTTTAAAAATTATTCTATTGGCGATAACGCTGAAAGGAACGGAGATATCGAGCTGCGGTTTTATTATTTTTCTAGCAAATTTCATCTACTTTTCGATGATGGTATCATAATTATACCGTATGGCTTATTTTTTCGGAGTAAAATCAAAAAATGGGTTATTATTGCGAATTGCGCCCTCTAGCATTTTTTTAGAACTATTATGGACAACCAAATACGATTGGTGAAAGTGCATACATTTCTTTTCCAAACAGTCTTTAGTTTGCTAAAATCGGATAAGTCGTTTAAAAGTTACAGCGATTTAACTGATTACACTTTCAACAGCTCCCCCCCCCCCCTTTTATTAAAGTCGGTACGCCAATTAGCATAAACCGAAAATGGTGCATAATTGTCCAAGCTTTTTAATGGTGTTATCAAAAATATACCTTAATGTTGAATTTTCGGAGATATGTAAAATTTACTTTTCAATTACGCCTTCTTGCGGAATGCGGAACTTAAAAATAATTTACAGCATCTTCTCTTGGTCACTTTTGTTCTAAAAAAATTGACCCGGATGCTGTACGATTACTAGTTTCTGAGATATGGCCGGCGGTCATTCTTAGTTGACCACCCGGTACTTTCCCCACTTCGTCTAAATAGCCGCCACTGACGCATCCCCCCTGACTATGCCTCTACTTTGTGTTATTTCCGTAAACAAGTTTTACTGTATAAAAATATAAAAGTTTTTTACAAAAATGTACCAAACGTTCATTTACCTTTCTTCCAAGTTTACTGTCAGGGTTAAACTGAACCAACAATGTAAATTAAAGTTTGACACAGTTCCAAGAAAAAAATGATACACTTATCTTATAAGAACCCATAAAAATGATTTAGTTGGTCATTAGAAGCCCGTAACAGTTTACACAGGCAGTCTAGCAAAATAAATTATTTCATCGATTGTTTTGAAATTAAAATTAGCTTTATGGTGGTTTGTTTTAAAAACACTGCGGTCACCTTTTCTATGGGTTTTATGGCTTTTTGAACAATAAAATTTTGTTATTTTACAAACATTATAATTACGTGTTGTTTTTATTGCTTAATTGTTTTTGAATTTAAGTTGACTTTGTGACGCATGTTTATTAACTCAGAATCTCATAAAGTGCTAAAAATGTGATGGCTCGCAGTATCCAGAAAATTGTGTTTTTTTCATGTTTAAAACGTATGTTGTATACAGGGTGTTTTTTAATTGAATGCCGATACTTTAGGTTGTGAATCCTTGGGTGATTTTAAGAAGAAAGGTTAATATTAACATATGTCCTAAAGCTCTTCATTTTTTTTTCAACAAAATATCGAAAGCAGTCTCAATGAACCGAAGAAAAAAAATGTTTTTTTTGGTTTTTATTTTTTTATGCAAAAAGGGTACATCCTACGAAAGTAAGTCTATGGACCAAATTTGCTCCAAAATAAATGAGGATTTTAAATATAACTTTGGTTTTTAGAAAAATCAGGGGCGTACCCATTTTTTCTTTAAAAATATTCAGTTCAAACCCCGTACGGACGTCACTGGTAAAAATTAAAAAAAATCTTTTAAGTAAAAAAATGCTCCTTAATGATTAAGAGCTGTGTACAAAATTTTATAAAAATATCTAATAATTATGATAAAAAAGGTATATTTTTAAAAAAATGTTAACACCCTGTAGCTCAAAAATGAAGAGCTTTAGGACATGTGTTAATATTAACTTTTCTTCTTAAAATCATCCAAGGATTTACAACCTTAAGTATCGGCACTCAATTAAAAAACACCCTGTATATGTTTTATACAGGGTGATTCCTAAGTTGTTCCTTTTTTTAGCTGTCTATAGAAGGCATTAAAATAAACAACTTTTTCAAATATCTTTTTCAAAAAACTCAAAAATGGGCGAGAATTAAAGAATCTAAGTGCGGGCCTGGTCACCAAAACATAGCCCGCTATAGTTTCTGTTGTTTTTCTTATCTCTTATTAGTCATTCAACTTACGGGTGGTGTTTTTCTGAAGCAAGTTAGTTTAAAATTGGCGATACGTGAAAATGGTAAAATTTAAAAACAATGAACTAATAGATATGGTGCTAATTTACTGTGAGTGTCGTAAAAGTGCGGATGTTCATTTTCAGGGAGGCGCATTTTGGATGTAATATCAGCAGAGCAATATTCAAATTTAATTAACCCTGATTGAAAATTAGGGCATGATATATGAAAAATTAAAAAAAACTTTGTCAATTACTAGTTTAAACCAATTTTTTTAGAGGTATGGATTTTCAAATGACAACAGGGTATGTAAAAATAAATATAAAATACCTGTTTTTAATTAATGCAAAAGTATTAAGCGTACCAACCTCATAAAAATAGATATAAGTTTCACCTGGCTGACTTTATTTATAACATGTCGAAAATAAGTCTAATTTTGACCTGACCTTAATAGTGGCTAAAATAATTATTCAATGATCAATGATAATGGCACGCAGTGGCGAATCCGGGATTTTGATCAGAGGAGGGGGGTGAGGTAAAATAGAACCGCAGGTGAAAATTTTCGGAGCCACGCCCGATGTTCTTCAAGACTACTTATATTTTCATGGCGTTGGATAGGTAGACAAGGGGTTAATAGAGTGGCCACCCAGATCGCCCGATTTGAACCCGCTGGACTTTTTTTGTGGCGCTGCGTCAAAAAATTAGTTCATAAATCTAAACTTACCGCGATATATATGGTTAAGGAGTCCATTTGACAAGTAATTTCACCACAAGTAGTACAAAATGTACACCAGGAATTTTTGGCTAGATTGAGCTACTCCAGAACAGTTTCAACATCTTATAGAATAATTTCTTTTTATACTTTGTCGTTTCAAATTACAGTGGAAAATTACCAATGTGTTTTTTTTCTGTGATTAAAATTAACACAAGCAATCAATAGATTTATTGTTTCTCCGAAACAATCAAGACATATTAAATGCGTGCTTAAAAGCTCTTAGAAACACTTTAAGTTACGGTTAGAAAAGGTTTTGATAAAGCAGCAACGAAGAAGCTTGAACTACTTAAAGGTAAAATTAATTTATAGTTTCACCTGCAACTCAGCTGCAACAAGAATGCATAGTAGTTGCAAACGGTTGTAAGTTGCCATAGCTATTTAAGTGAAAATTTAAAAAGTTATAGGAAAGTATAATTTATATAATATTCTTATGGAAGTAAACCATTTTTTCTAAGCGGAGCTATTGAAATGAGTGTGTGAGTGCAGGTTAATCACCGTTACGCCATTAAGAGCATCCGACCAACATTTTTAAATTCTTCTCCAAGGTGTCAAAAAGTAATTTTTTTTAAACTAATTTCAAATATTTTTACAATACAATAAACCATAATGTCCTTCTTGATGCAAAAAGAGAGAGTGAAAGAGAATCTCCAGGCGATTCATTTGAAGATGTTGAGTGGAGACCTCCATGTCAGTGGCCAGAACTAAATAATTTGAGGTTAGTTTGGTTTGTGAATTCAAAAGACGTTGACATCGGTTTGTTTACTTAAGAATGTGTAGCAGCAGGCCACGACTACGTCATTTACGTGGTAAACGTCCAAAATGTTCCATACTCTTCTTCAATGAACTGGCCTGTTATAGTTTCTAACTGTTTTTCCTTAAAATCTAGAAGGCCATGCAATGAACTTTAGTAATTATTTTAGGGTTTTCTTTGGCTTATTATTATTTTTCTTCTATATTCTTCGCAATTTAAAACGGAAAATTTTAACGTAGTCGGTTCCACTTAAATTTAAAACAACACACAATTTCTCATTGTTAGTAATTTCTAAAAATATATTTTTGTACAAGGGAAGAGATATTTTCTATTTTTTAAGCAAAAATATAGTTCATTGTCTAATTAAAAACCATCAATTTTAAGTGTGTATTAATTTTTCGCCTTCTTAACCGTTACTAAAATATGGAGAACACGTGCTTAATAGGTTTCAATTTGTTTCGCTTTTGGTTTACTGGAAAATTAATTAAAAATTCGTGCTGAGTAAAATCCAACATATGTTGGCCTTTAGAAATCGTGGAAAATATGAAATGAATATACGTATGTAAATTTTGTTTTACAACGTTGCATGCTTTTCTCAATCTTTATGTGCAGTTCGATACTTACTATGTTGATGTTGCAAAGAGAGAACTTCTATGGGCGCAAGTAAAAGAATTTGTAGCAAGACACAACATGACGTTCAAAATGAAAGACGTTAAGCTACTGTTTGATCAAGCCATTAAGGAAGCAGTCAACCTAGTCATTAAAGAAAAGGAGAACATGTGGGATCTTGACCACCTGATCGATCGGGCCGTCGACCCGTTAATTATAACGTCAAGAGGAGATGACAGTTCCTCAGATGACGAAGAATATTATGATTTTTTATAATTTGATTTCTGTATAATGTATTTTTTTAAAATGTATGTGTCTAATACTATGTACCTAATGCACGCCTTTGTCACACCATTTACAGTGTTTGTGAATGGATAACATTAGGCAAAATCCATAAATTGATCTAAACTCGGGTGGTGCTACCTGCACTTGATGAAAAGAATGAATTTTAGAATGAAATCAATGCCAAATTATGAAAGTGGCTTAAATATTCGTTGGGTCACTCTGTAGGCCATTTGCATACCTAATAAGCTTGTTACTGTTAAGCTTACTCTACACCTTTCTGAAATAGACTATAGCGATGCTAATACATCGAGTTTGTAACACCCTATATATAAAAACTAACCATATAGGACATTTTTTTAAATAAAAATATTTTAAACACCTTTGACCATTTTTGGGGGTGGTGGTAGTAATAACCCCTCTTCCCCGTAAATCCGCCTTTGAGTAATTTTTCAAAACCTTCCTTCGATTTGATCCATTTTGTATGTGTCATATTCAAATAATAAAGAGTCACATACTGTCGAAATGGAATCTGTTCAAGTCTTTCATTTATCCCGATAACTAATACTTACTTGGATGCGAGCCATACTGATTGATAATTGTTTTTTTGTTTAATTTTTAACGTGCGGAACAACAGCACATGGTTACTCTGTTCCTTGACGTCGTTTTCGTTCTAAATATATAAATCGTATCTAATATTAGAACCAAACACTTAAATATATATACTTTGTAATTAACCACTTCTACCTAGCACTATTACAGAAAGAATTTTAGAGATGAGGACTGAGGAGTCAATCGGATCCGATTACCCACCACAGCAATTAACAAAAAATCCTAATCTGGCGAAAAAAAATCATAACAATTGAACAGGCCTATGTAGTGAACGTGTTAACTTAACAAACCATTAAAAACAGGTCTTGGTATAAAGCCTGCTCTTTTTGTTGGTGAACATGCACACCAATCACCGTGTGACAGCTATTGAGGTCACCTATTGTGAGATAAAGAAAGTCCTCAAAGTCCCCAAAAAAATACACCGAAAATACTATTTGGTCATCATAATCATACAGGGTTACAGTTCTACCGATGATCCATGATATGGAAAAACGCGTCCAGGGATGGATCTGGTATTGCACCATTGATATTTCTCGACTTTGCAACGTTCTGAACTCAATTCACAATCATTAAAGAATTGATTTGCAATTTCAGTTTGAGTCGTCATAATATGTCGGTCAGTGAACAGTGGCGTAGTCACAAAATATCAATGCTCAATGGGCGCCAGTAGGACATTTTTTTTTCTGGAGAAAGGGACAGTCGGGACTACATGTATTTTATGATATTGTACCTAGTGAAGAAGGCAGAAAAGCGCCGTAGGTGAAAAATTTTCGGGGCCACGCCCAAAGTTCGGTTAAAATTTACCTAACTACTATCAAATTTCGATAATTAAATTATTACCTCTCCCCCTCTGCATGGTTGGATTAAATTTGTTTTTTTTTTGATATTTCTAGCTCGCTGTTTATTTAAAAAAAATATATTTTTTATATTTGTGAAAAATATGAATATTGGTGTCAATCCAAAGTTTTAACTCGTATGTATGACTAACCAGCGTCTTTCTGGCTCGATTTTTCACGGTTTAAAATAAAGTAAATATCGCTTACCACGCCAAAATTGATGATTTTTCAGAAATAATGTATTTTAGGAGCGTAGATCTAAGAGCAGTTTTTGGTTCAAATGCCTAGGTTTTAAAATACTTCTTCTTAAGTGCTGCTTTATATATTCACAATAAAGCATTCTCATTTCTTCCCGTACTATTTTTTTATATTATAAATTATCACACTTCTTCCATAAAAAATGTTTTAATTAAAATTTTTACCGGGCTAAATACGCCACTGTCAGTAAATGTTAAACAAATTTGAATCTTGTTCTGCCGATATTACATACAGAATGCGCCTAGGCCTAGCTGAAGATGAGCTTCCCGGACTGTTACCTGGGGAGAAAAAATAAACACTGTTCTCACTACAGGAAGATTCTCATAGCTCAATCGCACAACTTGACTGGCGTCACTATGACTATAATACTCACCAAACCACCGTATTGTACGAGAACCAGTAATTGTGCAAGAGCTATTGGACGATGATCCTGATGGGCAAGAGCAATTTGGTGAAATAATGATTGAGATAATAGATAATCATTAACTATTTAAGTTAGTAATTTGTTTGTTTTTTTTAATTTAATCTATTTCCTTCAGTTAATATAAGGAAATGCACAGACAGTTATACAGTTTTAACTATTGGTAGAATTAGCCACATCGCCAACACTGTTGCTGACGTGACCCGAGCGAAAAAAGGGTCAGTCATCCTAGATTCAAAAGTAATAATTGCACGATCTTGAGCAACGAGCAACGACAAGGTTGAAGCGATGTAGTATGTGCCTTATAAGTAATTTTTTAATGTTGTAATTTTTTTTATTATTTAAGAATATCGATTGGTTTTAAAACATTCCTAATTTATCTAGACATCTTTTAATTACTACTCACTACCTTGCTATTTTGTTGATGGATTTGGGTGTGTTACTGATACTTGTGTATTTTTGTCGACAGCATGTTGTCCGTCCTTGTCAGAAATATTTCTAAAAAATTATTTTGATATTTGAAAATAAAAAGTAAACAACATTTAATTTCTAAATCAAATAATCCAATCACACTTTCGCATTTAAATTGAAAATAGAAATACATTTGTCATTTCACACCGTCTCGCCTACAGAATCGTTTAAGAAATTATGGTAAAACCAACTCAATAATGATGCTACATAAAATTAGTTTTCTGTGCACATTCAGCAGGTTGCATTATTGATAAATATTTTATAGAAGCGTATTTCTTATATTGAACAAATTAATAACATATTGTACCATATACATATAAAAAATGATATAATTTAGTATCTTGAAAAAGAAGGCGCTGTAGTGGGAATTGCTTACAGGTTATGTATTTCTGATGAGTCCCAACAAGGACGAAACAGCCTGTCATTGTCTACCTGTGCCCCAGGGAACCCATTACCATTGGGTCCCTGTGTAAATTAATGTACAAGATAGTCGTACTACTCTGTCCGCTTGCCGTTTCTTTCTATTGCACCTAATGTAAAATGGACGTATGAGTTATCATATCAAATATGAACCGAATTTATGAGATTTCCTTACGAAGTAAGGGATACATTATTTTGTATTCGCTTTAATAATTATTTAAAAAAATATGGAACAATTTCTACAGGATATACTTTCCATAGATAATATTTATCCCATCCAAATAATAGTTATTTATATACCAAGGCAGTAAAGTGATTCTTTATCGGACGAGTCTGAAATTATGAGATGAGCGAGCGAAGCGAGCGAGGCGAATAACAGGCGAGTCGATAAAGACACTTTACTGACGTGGTGCATACAAAATTTTATCGCCAACCGTTCATCACCGTTTTATGTAAGGCAGACCGCTCTAAGAAAATAGATGTTTTTTTCCCATGTTAAATTAATAGAAATGACGAGCTGTAGACCTATTTTAGAATCGGGTCTGCGTATAATATTTAAAAGTTCTTGCCTTATGTATATTTGGTCAAAATGTAAAGTAGAAGTTTCATACTACCTATTCCATCCCATATTCAAGCTCGAAAGGTTAAAATAGCTTTACAATTCGACGAAAAAAGAAACCTTTTTGGCCTAAATTTGACACATCATAAAATTTTGACCGACCACGTGCGTATTCCAAAGCACCCCTCAAAAAATTTGACCTACTATAATAAATGGCAGGGTAATACTTTATCTGCCGCATATGCGGCAGATAAAATACTTTACCGGCCGCAAATGCGGCAGATAAAGTATTTTATTTTACAATAAAATAAAGTGTTCGTTTACTGTCGGAAATCACTCTGATAATGTACGGCTTTACTGTCGGTTGGCGATAAAAAATTTATTATACTAAAAAACATATTTGATCTCATGCATCTAATTAGTAAATAGATTAAACCTATTGACGCATTTGCTAAATTTAGTTAATCTTCGCTCCGATCGTAGAAATAATTTAAATTCCAGACGAGACGTTGAGTATTTTTTATCTTCTTGAAATCATGTTGCTTTTGCTGCATTTTATTACTTTCCATAAAAGAACACTGGCCATTTACAATTTGCATTGTACCATTATACATTAATAAGTAAATCACCATAAAAGAAAAACAAGATAATAAGTAAACATTTTACACCGGGAAAATAAATTTGTAATAAAGTAGTAGAGTTTAGTGGTATAAGTAAATAGAAAGAAATTTTTTTTTAGATGCAGGCGGACAAAGTAGTACATCTATCTTTTGCAATAAAGTACCCAGGGACGCCAAAGGTAATGAGTTCCCTGGGGCAAAGGTAGACAATAACAGGCTGTTTCGTCCTTATTGGGACTCATCAAAAAGCCATAACCTGTAAGCATTTCCCAGGACAGCGAAAATATGTTTTCAAGACATTTCTAAGAATAAAAATGTGATAAAAACCTAGTATCGTCATCTATAGGAATCAACTCAATGCAAAAGATAGTCGTCGACGTGAAAATAACAATAAAGCAAGTTTTTGCATTTTTGTTTGTATGCGGCTTCATCAATAAAAATGAATTTTTGATGGATATACATAGACTCAAAATAAATACCATCTAAAAGGGACACGAAGGCTGGCGTAAATTCCCGAATCGAATCCTATAAGTCTAAAACTTACACTTCAAATTCAATGTTAAGCCCCGTGTCGTCCGGCAAAAAATATTAAATACATATATGGGTAATTTTGTGGATAGAGAAATTTTTAGAGAAGCGGCGAAAAAATACATTTTAATTTTTTTTCAGGCCTTCGATCGTTGTCACATCAGGATTTGCGGGTTCACATTTAATGCGTCAATTCCATAACACATTATACAACCTAAAAAAAAAAATGCATTTACGAGCTACATCAGTAAAATATTAATGAATCTCGTTCTGGATTTTTTGTTTTGCGTTTCTGCATGCGTTACGTAAGTTTAGAATAATCACGGTCAGCTGCTTGACCATAACCTTGCCCAATTCCGTAAGAATGTAGCTAAATATGGTTGCTGGCGATAAAAAGAGATAGAGTGGGGTGGTATAACAAGATAAAGTAGGTGCTAATAGTTTAAAACTTAACATTGTTTGCGTAGTGTTTACTTCAGTCATAAAAACAAGCAACATTATCGTATATTTATAAAACCGATGTTAAAAGTAAAAAAAAATACGCGACATTATTTTAAAAAGTATGGATGTTCCACATAATAATAACGACATTTTGCAAACCAACAAAATCCCGCTTAACGCTATTTCAAACGTGATTTTCTCGGCATCCATACTAAAATTTATTTAAAAACCTGTTTCATATTCAGCGGTAAATATAATTTTTCCCAGCGAATCGAAAATCCGGTTTCATGCGTAAGTCAGTGCTGAGATTTTAGCGCCTGAAAAATCGATTAGCGGGATTTTGTTGGTATATATATCACTAATGTGAATGTTACCATTCCTTTGGAAAGAGGCTTCATTTACATCACTAGTGATAACTAACCGAGTCTCCTCTACGACTCATTTATAACTGAATATCAAATACAAAAACTGTAGAAAATCTGAAAACTAAACACCATGACCAAGTCGAACAATCATATTATTCTCATTCCTAACTACAAAGAAGTAAATAGCCGAGTTAAAATTCGTGTTAACATTAACATTTGTTACAAAAGGGACGGGTTTTTACATTTTTGTAATTATGTAGAATTTCTACGCTATACAACAGCTGTCATGGAATGACTTTCAGTTTCTTTGTAAAATACTTCACCCTATAACAAAGTTAAACCGATTATAAGGATTTTCATTTTTACGCAATAATAATTTTTTTTAACATATTTGGATATTGTACAATTTAATTACTTGCGTTCAATGATCATTGGAAATTGAAAGGTATTATACAGGGTAATTCCTAAGTTAAGATTTCTTTTTTTAGCTGTGTATAGAAGGCATTAAAATAAACAACATTTTCAAATAGCTTTTTTCAAAAAACTTAAAAATATGCGAAATACAGAAGTAAAAAATCTAAGTGCGGGTCTGGTGATCAAAACGTAGTCTGCTATAGGTATCTACTTAATGTTGTTTGTCTTATTAGTCATGCAATTTACGGGTCGGTGGTCAGTTATTTGGCAAACCCCTACGGTGTGTTTTTCTAAAGCAAGTTAATTTTAAATTGGTGAAAACGTGAAAATGGTAATATTTAAAAACAATGAACTAGTAGGTAGGGTGCTAATTTACGGTGAGTGTCGTCAAAGTGCGGCTGCTGCTTCGAGATCATGTTTAAGTTAGGCAGGACCGTATTTGATCCGTAGTGTAATAAATGAATGTTACTACCTTATTACTTTTATTACTTCTTTTTTAGCTATAGTGCTTCAGAAAAACACACCGCAGCGGATTACTCAATAACTGACCACCAACCCGTAAATTGCATGACTAATAAGACAAACAAAATAAAGTATAGCAGGCTACATTTTGATGACCAGGCCCGCACTTAAATTTTTTACTTCTGTATCTCGCCTATTTTTGAGTTTTTTGAAAAAAGATATTTGAAATTGTTGCTTATTTTAATGCCTTCTATACACAGCTAAAAAAGAAGTATCAACTTAGGAATCACCCTGTATTACTAATTATTTTTATGTATGCTTGGTATAACTAAAGCTGAAACATTTGTATTTGAACCATAATCGTACCCATTTTTACAAATTAAAATTAAAATTAAAAATTCAAAACAATTTATTATTATTTATTTACATTTTATATTTATTATTATATGACGCAGTTGATGTCCTTAAAACACGCTTCTATAAAATTGACCACGAGCCACCACTGGTAAATTGTAATATAAAGAAAAAAGAAATGTTTGCCTTTGATATTAGAAGAGCTAAATTGATGACGCCTGAAGTACCTAATATTTCGCGGCACGGCATA
Organism: Polydrusus cervinus; assembly: GCA_935413205.1. Classification (NCBI taxonomy): domain Eukaryota; kingdom Metazoa; phylum Arthropoda; class Insecta; order Coleoptera; family Curculionidae; genus Polydrusus; species Polydrusus cervinus. The sequence goes on along the minus strand of OW284512.1, from coordinate 78,976,779 downwards.
AGTAAATTAAATTATCTAGTATTTCAATAAAAAAACAAATAAACGAACACCATAATGAACTACTGTTGCATAAACAACTTTTGATCCCACATAGAAAAGGAAATGATAAATAAATTACGGCGGTGCATAAACCATTGTTGTTACATTAATAACAACAAATCACCCGTAATATGTGGGTGATGGATAAAATTCATTTGATGAAAAACACAAATAATTGCATATTTAGACAATGCAATGGCAATGGGAATATAACGAGGTGGTTCAGTATTAATTAGTTTTTTGCAACAGTGGCTGTTCGTTTGAACGACATGCATCTCTGATTATTAATTAACATTGTTGCAGTGGCGGTTCGTGATAGTCGATACAGGTCAATCTTGTCAATAAAAATACAGGGTGTTACAAATTCAATGCAATAACATTGCTATCTCGATAAAGATATAGAAATTTGGTTAATTGTAAGCAAAGTTGCATAATTTAATGCTGAATTATTTGTTAAAAAAATATTAAAAAATCCGAAAAGAAAAGAAAAAATTAATTTTTATTTTTATTTCTTTCACGGCAAAATATTGATTATTTTGAAAACCAAGAGCACTTGCTTAAGACCATTTTGAAAGAAAGAAAGAAAATACATTTATTTTTCATATACAACGTTCGTTTTTTAGATACCAATATCAACTTAATTTTTTTAAATACAAATCTGAATTTTTTTAAATTTTTGGGTACCTTACCTCTTAAAATTATTATTATGAAAAGTGCCTTAAGAAAGTGCTCTTGGTTTTTTAAAATAGTCAGTAGTTATTTTGTCATAAAATCAATAAAAACAAGTTTTTTACAAATTGTTCAGTATTAAAATATGCAACTTTGCCTCCATTTAACCAACTCTCTATTTCTTATAGTTACCGTGTTAGCAAGATAATGCATCGAATTTGTAAATCCTTGTATACCTATAAAAAAATCGAAAAAAACTTACCGAGTAATTAAATAAAACGTTTAATAAAGGTATTCCAGTAGTTCTTACAAAATAACAAAACACTCAAATTTTCAAAATTTTCCTATGCGTAGTTTTTTATATGCAGGGTGTCCCGAAATTAGGTGACAATATTTTAAGGGGAGAAAGTACATCCAAAAATAGGACTAAAATCCTCTATTAATATACTTTCAAAAACGCTTCGTTATGGGGCTAGAGCCCCCCGAATGGAAGCTATGATAAGCGGTTTTTTTACAATATCTAAGAAACTGATTGAAGTATCAAGACAAAAATTTGATACATGTTTTACCCATGACAAGACGCAATAAACGGTTTGTTTAGCGTAGGTGTATTTCTTCCAGTGGCGTCCCACTGGGTAGGTAGTGAGAAAAATATTGCCCTAACTTTTTTATTTGTAGGATTTTTTAACGCCAGGTGCAATTTTTGGAAGCACTAAAGTCTTCTATTGAAAAAAGATACTCTTGCTTCATTTCGGTAGGATTCACCATTTTTCAGTAAAAGCGATTTAAAAATTTTCGGTTTGGCCGTTGAAAAGGTTAAGGTGTTTTTTGCATATCTCAGCAAACACTTGATATTCAAACATGAAATTTATTAGAAGTTCTACTAGCGACAAGGCATATTTATTAAAGGATATAACATTAAAATATTTTTCCAGTGGTGTAGCACGGATTGGAGCCTAAAGTAAATATTACTATTTTTTTTTATTTGAGGGGCTTTCCTTTTATACCATTTTCAAATTCTCCGTGCCTCATAAAACATAACACGCAGGTCTAGATTTTGCATCCAACAAAATGGAAATCATTTCGAACATTTGCTTAAGAATTAGTTTCTCGTGTGGTTTTACAATTAAATTTGATTTGCAATTTGTTATTTTTTTTTGTTTTATTTTAAGTCTCTTATACAAATAAATATTTAAAAAACAAGGTCTAAAAATCTGTTGAAAACCTTATATTCTGTCAAATTACAATAATGGAAGGTTTTATTAACAAAAAATTTAAAAATTTAAAAAAATTACATTAAAAGTATGAAAGCCCCTCAAATTAAAAAAAATTGTAATATTTACTTTAGGCTCCACCCCGTGCGACGCCACTGGAAAAATATTTTAATATTACATCCTTTAATAAATATGCCTTGTCGCTAGTAGAACTTTTAATAAATTTCATGTTTTAATATCAAGTGTTTGCTGAGATATGCAAAAAACACCTTAGCTTGTAAAAAAACGAAAATTTTTAAATCGATTTTACTGAAAAATGGTGTATCCTACTGAAATGAAGCAATAGTATCTTTTTTCAATAGAAGACTTTAGTGTTTTTAAAAATTGCACCTGGCGTTAAAAAATCCTACAAATAAAAAAGTTAGGGCAATATTCTCCTCACTACCTACCCAGTGGAACGCCACTGGAAGAAATACACCTAAGCTAAACAAACGTTTATTGCGTCTTGTCATGGGTAAAACATGTATCAAATTTTGTTTTGATACTTCAATCAGTTTCTGAGATATTGTGAAAAAACCGCTTATCATAGCTTCCATTCGGGGGGCTCTAGCCCCATAACGAAGCGTTTTTGAAGGTATATTAATAGAGGATTTTAGTCCTATTTTTGGATGTACTTTATCCCCTTAAAATATTGTCACCTAATTTCGGGACACCCTGTATAGACCGAAGCGGTTCCCGGTAGGACACCCTGTATTTTTGGGCGAATAGAGACAAAAAAATGAAAATAAGTGATTTTAACGTTTATTATTGGCATATGAAAAAAAATCATATTAATTGATAAAAATCAAAGAAATCACGATTTAATCGAAAAAATCGAATTTATTGAATTTTAAAAAAAATCGTAATTTATTGCAGCAATGCTTTTAACGTTAAACGGGATTTTTTAACATTAAATAAAGCATTGTTTATTTAATGAAAATTCATCAAAAATAGCGTCGTAGGTATTTCCGTGCATTTTGCAGCGTCTCTTAATCGCATTTCGGCCATTTAATTTGGCATCAAAACAGAGCTTTCAGTCATTTTATTCGTTAATAATTTTAAAAGTAATGGGTCCATCAAGATAAGTTGTTTAATACAGAAGTGAGCGAACCATTTAGCTCAAAGGGGCAAGTTTTTACATGAAGCACTTTTAATTGCGCATAATTTAAATTACTTATTTAGGGGATTGATGCAATTTTTTATATGTATTAGATTTTTGCGTGTTGTACTGTTTTGATAACTATTTGTAAGAGTGACTGAAATTGATGTTAATAAAAAAAATTTGACTTTTACCCATTAGATAAAGTAGTTCACAAGCGGCTGTTATAATGGAGAATAAAGAGACTCTTTAACTATATCTGTATCAAGAAGGCTATTTTGGCGATTTACTGTGAGCACTACGACTTATGGTAGCAGTCTTAAAAGCTGTCTTGGCTGCCAATGAAAAAGTTTACTGGAATTTTTGAGACGAGTAGTTTGAGTTTAAAAATGTTATCTTTTGGTGATATTCTTACCAGTTACCATGTTCATCTTCTCTTCAGTTTTACTGAGGTCTAAAGCTACCAGGACTATGCGGCCGAAAGTGGTGGTTGATTATGTAAAAGATTTTTTTAATTCATGGTCACTAACAACCAACAATATAAATTTACGAAATACTAGACCTACCACACGTCTCTATTAAACCTTGTTTTTACTCTAGTATCACTTAGCAAGAAAAATATCCAAACCAAGAGATCCTGAGAGCCTGAGCGCCTGGCACAAAATATCCTTAGAATTTACCATTTAGCCATGTAACATTTTAAACCTGTTTTTTATCACAATCGCGCACACACGATGCCATTAACATCTCTATCCTTTTATTTGTGTCTAGTAATAATAGAAAATGATACAGCAGAGTGTGTTCGATTGCAACAGTGCTAATTCGCATATAATTTATAAAAAAAATAAGAAATGGATAACGTATTTAGGTAATGGAACTAAATTGTATCGATGTTTTTTTCTGTTGAAATTAAAAACTTACCCCGCTACTGAAGTGAACCGAGCCATTTAGCTTAAAGTATGGCCTAAATTGCCAGATTAATATTGTTTAAGGCCCGGGTTAAATATAAAAGCAAAATTTAGAATATCTTGGGGAATGATGATGGTTTAATTAAAAGTGGTATTTCGAAAATCTAAATCATAATTGTTGCTGTTATTTTTTGAAAGGATTTTATGTGCTCATCAAGCCGGAAATAGTTTTTTACTGATAAGGAAAAACTGGATAACCTTTTTTTTTAGAGACTACATATTCAAGAAAGGCAATTTTGTAGACATATAAAAATATGTCATACATTGTATAAGTTATCAATGTATTAAAATCCCCATGTGGCTGCTAGTTGACAATCTCTGACAACAATTTTTTTTAAAATCTAGTAAAATAATGGGAGTTTAAAGAAAAAAAAATTGAGAACTACACATTTTTTTTTACTCCACCACTGTAATAAAATATCAAAAAATGCCAAAGGAAAAAGTAATTTAATTTTAGACGAATATCCAAATTTTTATAAAAATACTCGACCTTTAAAAAAAACATTATTTTAATATTTTATTTGAAAATCTTTAAAAAAATAAAAAATAGCAAGTTTTAAATTTTAGAAATTTAATACAAAATAAAACTTATAAATGCAAACGATACTGGAGTATTTTTTTTATTTTTTAACGACAAAGACCAAAAAAACAAGAAACAGAAGAAAGAGGACAGTGGTTTTAAACTATCGTTATGTATTATTTATTGATAAGGCCGGGTCTGTTATATTTGCGATCTAATGGTACCCTTTTTGGTGGCCTTCAATTTATTAATCGTGTTTGTAACGATCAGCTGTTACACGTGTAAAATGTTTTAAACTTGCATTATTTAAAGTGAGCTTTTTGTACATTGTGACTTTATTTGAAATGTTTTTATTAAATATACTGTATAATATGATAAAATGGCACGGCAGTTTTAAGTGTGCTAGAGATTAAGCCATTACAAGTTACAATTTTCTTCTATCGCAAATGTGCCTTTAACTATACACACAACAATAGATTTTTACGAATGGAATACGTTGTCCATGGTAATTGGTCTGAGGTTGGTAAGGTGTACCAAATTTTAATAGTATGGTATTTTGCTCGCGAATAGGTAAAAGATATCTCGGTTTTAACAATAAAATTTGTTTAATCTATATAATTTTACCAAAATAACTTAGCTGCGTAAAAGCTTAGTTTAAATTGTGTAAGCTACAATTAAACATAAAATTTTCTTTGTCCTTTTCAACCTTGCCTTACTAAAAGCACTTAAAGGAGATCCTCTCGTAAAACAACGGGAATAATCCTTTAAATTCCAGAATAATTCCTTTTTATTTAATCATCATTTTAGAAAATATTTTTGCTTAATATTTTAAACCCAAGAATAAAGATTTTTGAAAGTCATGGTAATAAATAATTGTCCATTGCTCATTCTTAGTGCTTTAATTTTTCAAAATGTTAGCGACCTAAACTCACCAACCTAACTGTGAAATATAAAAATAATTTTTTATCTAAATTAGTTTTTCTAGTTTTGATTCATATTACGAAAGCTATGATACGATATCATTTTCAGTATCGCAATAAGCTTATTATAGAAACACTAAAACATTTTTTCCAGTAAATTTACACCAGGTTGTATACCTTCCGGAATTTTTCTGGTAAAAGACTTTTTTAAAACATTAAATTATATTATTAATAAACATGTCATTAAACTATGTCCTTCAGCAAATTTTAACAACAACTTTGCAATTTCAACTAAAGGAATAAAATGCAAAATTCTCTCGCAAAATATAGCCACAATTATCTCTTGGATTTGAGAACTCCTATCCTCAATTTATTAATAATCGCCCCCAAAAATAATTTAAATTCTTGTTATACTTAACCCCGGCTTTAAGGGTCCAAGGTCGCTTTTAAATATTTTCGCCGTATAAATTATAAAACAATAGAATGGCGCCTTGCACCTGACCCTATTACCGGACCCCCTCTTAATACGCCTATGGTTTTTCTGAATTAAATGACTTTTATTGTCATTTCTTGCCATTCTTTCGAATTAGTCTTTTTAACTCTTCGTTCGCTGCCAGAGCCATTCCCGAGGGGACCTACAGCTTAACGTGGGTTCCGAACCACGATCCTCAGTCATGCGACACTCCTCTCCAAGGGCTAATCCTCGGTTTCTTGCGCCATCGCGTGACCTACCGATTGGGGAGTGTGTATCTTTTTCCGCACCCCACGAAATATCCGATCTCATCCGGCCTGGTTACCGGCGTGAATGGGGTGGGTTGGAAGATGATACATTTTACACTCTTCCCTGCGTTCTTAAATCTACTAAATTTCGGACATACTTTTTTTATTGTTTGGATGTCTACTCTTAGGATCGAACTCGGAACGCCACGGTTGAATGCCAGTGACTCACCGGTGAACCACCGCCGCAGTTAAGTGAGTTTTAAGGCCTTTTTACATTGGGTGCAATTGCAAGAAAAAATTGCCTGAAAGCATGCGCTTTGTCGACGTTTTAAACAGCTGATGATGCTTTTAAATGGGAAAACGTGCATCAGCTGATTAAAACGTCGTCGAAACGCATGCTTCCAGGCCATTTTTCTTGCAATTGCACCCAATGTAAAAAGGCCTTTAGAAATCACAAAATGTGCTTGACGTCGATGCACTTAAAACGTACATAATTTGGAGTACCTATACGAATTAAGAAGGATTGGAGGATACCCTGAACCAAATAATTTGATGGCACAGGTAGTGTTCCACCACACATAGATAGTCTGTTCTGTAGTAATAATTTGTAAAGAATTAATTAAAGTATATTAAGACGGTTGAATTATGCACTGTGTGACCTGTCGAAAGGAAGGTTATTTATAACTATGTCAGTTTAAAGTCCAAAGTAGGCATGCTAGAAAAAATGAGTGTCATTAGTAACGAATAAATTTAGCGACTTTGATCAGGCTACTTAAATATTCTAAGCTAATGTAAGTTGTTTATTTTACACACCAACAAATTTTAAACTTTATTACTATAAAAATAAAACGGAAAATGTATTAGAACCGCCAACAAACGACTGTAAAGTTTAAAAAATTATCCAATTTCCAAGAAAGACTATATACACTGCCGTTCAAAAGAAACAGTTTGTAAAAATATAAAAATTTTCAAAAATCGTTTTGTACCTACTTTACTGTAAAATTAAATTAAAAATGAAAACAGAAAATTTCCATGTGAGGGTAGAAAAAACAAATATATCGTTTAAAAATTAAATATGAACGGAATTAAGATTAAAAATAGTAGAAATTCAAAATTTTTTTTTGGATTTTTTTTTCTTAAATTGTATGTATTATTTTTCAGTAAATTGGATTAATTTTTTAAACTTCATTGTCATTTTTCTGTTTTTCATTAAATTTTACTTGTGCATCATATTTATTATGTTTTCTCGAAAACGACTGAGACTATCAAATTTATTTTAAGATGTTTATTTATTGAAAGATACTAAAGTAATTTTTCATAACTTTGACATTTATACCATTAACGATCACCAAGATAAATATTTCAAAATTAGTTGCAGAGATTCGGCTGTCACCAACTGTCACCTCTAATATTTGATTAAACAAGTGCAAATTTGGCATTAATGGATAGAAAAAGGTAAACAAATTTTGCGTAATATTTTTGGGTTTTTGTTTAATAAATAACAAAAACATAGAAAACACCTCGCTTAATTTCACCCTATTCATATTTAATACGAAAAAGTCTGTCTGTTTGACCCAGTAGCGTATTTAGGGGGGGGGGGGGGGGGCTGCCGGGCTGCTGCCCCCCGAGCCTAGGAGCTCGGGTTTAAAAGTCTAATTGCAACCTAATTTTCCTTCCTGTTTTATATAGAGATTAAGGTTTTGTATGCATTCCGTTTTAGTTATTAATTTATGATGCAATTTTACAGGAAAACAAGTAAAAAGAATAATATTTTATAGTATCTTTCTATTATATAAGTATTTGTCTGTTCCGTTTTCCCATTTTTAGAGCTATTTTAAGTTAACAAAAATATAACCCAATGCAATAAAATATTTTTACAACGAAAACAAAAAACAATTTGGTATTTATTTTTAGAAAGAAAAATTAAAGCAAGCATTTTAATTAAAACATTTTTTATGGACGAAGTGTGATAATTTATAATAAAAAAAATAGTGCGGAAAGAAACAAGAATGCTTTATTATGAATATACAAAACGGCACTTAAGAAGGAGTATTTTAAAACCTAAGTATTTGCACCAAAAACTGCTCTTAGATCTACGCTCCTAAATGACATGATTTCGAAAAAATCATCAATTTTGGCGTGGTGAGCTATATTTACTTTATTTTTAATCATAAAAAACCGAGCGCGAAAAACGCTGGTTAGAGTCTGTTTGAAAGTTGGAGACAATGATGTTTCTTGAATGATAGAATAGTTTTGGACTTGCATTGTCTTTAATTTGTTTTACATCACAACGTTTCAACTGGTAAGTATCTCCAGTCGTCTTCAGGTGAATACTAAATAAGTAAAGTAACTACAGCTCTATTTATACTAGCTAGATGTACTGGAGCATGACTGAGATGGGTGCAGTCATGCGTTTAATTCTTGTGCGGTATTTTTAGTTTACATCTACTTAACAAAGGTTTCCAAATATTTCTTATATCTAGTGATGGCTTACTAAAACAATCTGGGTTCTGGTATATGATAGCAGCTTCCTTAAACTTCCTCTTCCTCCAATGTGGTTCTTTGTGCAGGATTCGAGCTTCTGTCCACTTAATGTGATGACCGTGTGTCCAGGCATGGTCAGCTGCCCCTGATTTTTCGGTTTCTCCTTGTTTCTGTGTTCCTTGACCCTAGTTTCAAGTGGCCTTAGAGTCTCACCAATGTAGGATCTGCCACATTCGCAGGGAATCTGATAGACACAGTTTTTCCTATCTTTTTGACTTGTTGGTTTCGTCTTCGTCAGGTGGCTTCTTAAAGTGTCTTTTGAGCTGAATACCGTATTAATGTTGTATCGTTGTCCTAGTCTTCTAATTCTCTCAGATACTCCTTTGACATACGGAATGTTGAGTGTTGATTGTGACTCTACTGGCTTCTTTTGTGTATTTGACCGATTCTTGCGATTTTCCATTAGTTTATCAACTAGATGCCCGGGGTAGCCATTTTTGTTGAGGTCGGTTAGTTTCCTGTTTGAGGGCTTCATTTGAATTACAGATGGTAATTGCTCTATCCACAAGCGTTCTTACTATGCCATGTTTTGTGCTATTTGAGTGATTTGAGGTGTAATTCAAATATTGACCTGTATGCGTGGGTTTTCTGTACACTGAAGTATGGATGGTGTTGCCATTTTTCTTTACGTTTACATCCAGGAAAGGTAATTGACTGTTTTCTTCTCTCTCCATGGTAAATTTGATTGTCGGCGCCAGGCTGTTAATGTGGTTTAGGAATTCCTTGAGTTCGTCATCGTTTCCATTCCAAATAATGAAGGTGTCGTCCACATATCTCAGCCATGTTTTTGGTTTCTTTTTTGCTTGTTTTATTGCTTCGGATTCAAACCATTCCATGTAAATGTTGGCGATTATTGGTGAGAGAGATGAGCCCATCGGTAGTCCGTCCACTTGGCTGAAAAACCTATCTTTTTCCTGAAAGTAAGAATTATTCAGGCAACATTCTAATAGTTCCATGATGGCCTTGATAGGTAGCAGTGTTCTTTCTTGTAGTGTCTGGTCTTCCTCAAATCTGCTTTTAATAACCTTTAGTGCATCTTTTACAGGGACGTTAGTGTAGAGACTTTCGACGTCAAAACTGACAAGTTGATCTTCTGGTTGTACTTTCATCCCGCCAATAAGTTGTACGAAGTGTTGAGAATTTTTCACAAATGATGTGCTATTTCCTTGGAGTGGTTGAAGTAGGGGTAGTAAGAATTTCGCAAGTTCGTAGGTAGGAGAGTTTCGACAGCTCGTTATGGGTCTGAGAGGCATGTTCTGTTTATGTATCTTCGGCAAGCCATAGAGGTGTGGAGGCTTACTGTGATGTGGTGTCAGGCGTCTTCGTGTCTTTTCTGGTATGTATTTGTCAAATTTCTTGAGTGTTCGGTAGACTCTTCCTCCAATGGTGGAGGTAGGATCCTTGGACATGGGGGTGTAGTTTCCTTTCTGCAGAACTTCTTCGATTTTTTGATCGTAGGTCTGAACATCCATAATGACGGTTGCATTTCCTTTATCGGCTGGAAGAATCTTGATATTCGGATCTTTACGTAGTTTTGCAAGCGATATTGTTTCTTCCTTACTAATATTTTGTTTTGGGGGTCTTGATTTTTCTAGAACCTCTCTAACCTTCCATCTGAATTCTTCCGCTTGTGTTTCTCCTATATTTGTTGAGTCGACGGCGCTAATGATGTCCAATATTGGTACCTTTTTTGGAGCAATAGTGAAGTTTAGACCTTTAGCCAATAGGGATTCTTCTATGGTTGTTAATTGTTTGGATGAAATGTTGATAATGGTTCTTTGGTTCCGAGTTTGTGTTGTTGGTCTTTCTTGACTAACCTGTTTTCGCAATTTCTTATCATGAATGTGTTGTTGATTTGTTCTTACTTTTTCACAAGTGGCGTCAATCTTCCGGAAAATTGGTCCGTGATCTTCTTCCAGTGTGTATTCTTTGATTTCCTCAAATCTTTGTTGGAGATCTGTTAGTAGAGAAGCTTTCTTAAAACGGTGGTAGTTGATCTGGGAGCGTATAAGGGCTTTGCTAGCGTTGTTGAGAATCTTCTGAGCTTGTTGTCCTGGGATTGGTGACTTAATCCTAAAGCCATCTGGAATAATTCTTTGGTCTCTTGCTCGTAGTAGAAACTGAATGTGTGTTTCCTCCTTTGTTAATTTTACCTTAGTTTTCTCATAGTTACGAAACTTATCACTTATACCGGGTCCATGAGAGGTTCTAGAAAAATCAAGACCCCCAAAACAAAATATTAGTAAGGAAGAAACAATATCGCTTGCAAAACTACGTAAAGATCCGAATATCAAGATTCTTCCAGCCGATAAAGGAAATGCAACCGTCATTATGGATGTTCAGACCTACGATCAAAAAATCGAAGAAGTTCTGCAGAAAGGAAACTACACCCCCATGTCCAAGGATCCTACCTCCACCATTAAAGGAAGAGTCTACCGAACACTCAAGAAATTTGACAAATACATACCAGAAAAGACACGAAGACGCCTGACACCACATCACAGTAAGCCTCCACACCTCTATGGCTTGCCGAAGATACATAAACAGAACATGCCTCTCAGACCCATAACGAGCTCTCGAAACTCTCCTACCTACGAACTTGCGAAATTCTTACTACCCCTACTTCAACCACTCCAAGGAAATAGCACATCATTTGTGAAAAATTCTCAACACTTCGTACAACTTATTGGCGGGATGAAAGTACAACCAGAAGATCAACTTGTCAGTTTTGACGTCGAAAGTCTCTACACTAACGTCCCTGTAAAAGATGCACTAAAGGTTATTAAAAGCAGATTTGAGGAAGACCAGACACTACAAGAAAGAACACTGCTACCTATCAAGGCCATCATGGAACTATTAGAATGTTGCCTGAATAATTCTTACTTTCAGGAAAAAGATAGGTTTTTCAGCCAAGTGGACGGACTACCGATGGGCTCATCTCTCTCACCAATAATCGCCAACATTTACATGGAATGGTTTGAATCCGAAGCAATAAAACAAGCAAAAAAGAAACCAAAAACATGGCTGATATATGTGGACGACACCTTCATTATTTGGAATGGAAACGATGACGAACTCAAGGAATTCCTATACCACATTAACAGCCTGGCGCCGACAATCAAATTTACCATGGAGAAAGAAGAAAACAGTCAATTACCTTTCCTGGATGTAAACGTAAAGAAAAATGGCAACACCATCCATACTTCAGTGTACAGAAAACCCACGCATACAGGTCAATATTTGAATTACACCTCAAATCACTCAAATAGCACAAAACATGGCATAGTAAGAACGCTTGTGGATAGAGCAATTACCATCTGTAATTCAAATGAAGCCCTCAAACAGGAAACTAACCGACCTCAACAAAAATGGCTACCCCGGGCATCTAGTTGATAAACTAATGGAAAATCGCAAGAATCGGTCAAATACACAAAAGAAGCCAGTAGAGTCACAATCAACACTCAACATTCCGTATGTCAAAGGAGTATCTGAGAGAATTAGAAGACTAGGACAACGATACAACATTAATACGGTATTCAGCTCAAAAGACACTTTAAGAAGCCACCTGACGAAGACGAAACCAACAAGTCAAAAAGATAGGAAAAACTGTGTCTATCAGATTCCCTGCGAATGTGGCAGATCCTACATTGGTGAGACTCTAAGGCCACTTGAAACTAGGGTCAAGGAACACAGAAACAACACGCTTAAAGGAGAAACCGAAAAATCAGGGGCAGCTGACCATGCCTGGACACACGGTCATCACATTAAGTGGACAGAAGCTCGAATCCTGCACAAAGAACCACATTGGAGGAAGAGGAAGTTCAAGGAAGCTGCTATCATATACCAGAACCCAGATTGTTTTAGTAAGCCCTCACTAGATATAAGAAATATCTGGAAACCTTTGTTAAGGCGGAACTTTGTGCAGCAAGAAATTTATTTGCAAGAGAGTCTCACCCGAAGTGGGCATACTAGCGAGCTTATGACGTGGTGAAAAATATTCCGTAAACATCGACACACACTGAAACCACGAGACGAGGCGGCAGGTTCTTTCTTATGCTAATGAGTTTCGGTTGATTTTATTTCGAAGATGAGAAATTTGTTTTGAGGAAAATAAGTATTTTACTTGTTATTGTATTAGTTAAAATAATGTATCTAATCGTTATACGGATATATCTTTTAAATTTTGTCTTATTTTATTTTTAAAGCTATAGAATATTTACAAAAAATAAAGTTAGGTAGAGCAGAAAGTTTTAAGTGTTAATTAATAATAGGAATAGGTATAAAAGCACCTGCAAACAGGGTGTTCGTGTTCCACCGGGAACCGCTTCGAGCTATATATGGAAAACTATACATAGGAAAATTTTCAAAATTTGCCATCGTGGTAATGCTGATGGGACGACCGGACTAAAAAAATTTCATAATGGTGGTACTTCCGGTTATACCGAAAGTTAGTGTCAGCTAGGGTAGTCAGGTTTTAAAAATTGAAAAGCGGGAGGTGGATAGTGCCTGGAGGACAAGTTTTTTTTGAGGTGCTTAAAATAATTATATTGATGATTTCTAAAAAAAAAGTCGATACCCCGTTGTCCTTACGCTGTGGCGTGCCTTTTATATTTCTTTCTCCTCTCATCAAACGTGCTTTCTAAAAAAAAAAGGTTGCCCCTCTCTAAGGCAGCTGTACAGTTATTAGGCGTCCGTCGTGTTATCGGAAAAGCGGGAGTTTTGTTTAAGTGAGGGGGCGGCGGGAGGTTTAGTAAAAAGCGGGAGCCTCCCGACTAAATCGGGAGGGTTGGAAACCCTAGTATCAGCGTGATTATTTTAAATAGAACATCCTATATATTATTACATTTTTGCATTCTACGTAAGATTCTAGGCAGATTTTGTACAGGGTGGGGACTTTAATTGGAATAAATTCGATATTATTAAAACTGCTGAAGTTACGCCTACAAAATTTGGTATGTGGGGTTTTGAAGCATGCGGAATTGAATTATGATGTCGGCGCAGTTGCCAGATTTCTCAGCTTTGCGCTACACGTAGTAATTTTAATAATGTAAATGGAATGCCCAATTTATTTTTATTGCAGTGCATTGGGCGTGTCCAATTTAATAAGATGCCAAATTTACAAAATTCTATCTTCACTAATTGCTGAGCTCTGGCAACACTGTAGTTCCATTAAAAAGTATCATGAGAATTTCTATTTTTAAAGTTTAAATTAAATTGGCCATTTTGAAAAGACAAGAACTTTTCTTGAAGCTTGTCAATAACTTAGTAACTATGGAGGTAGACAAGCGTCCCGGTACTTTTTAAGCGAACTACAGTGTTGCCATAGCTCAGAAACTAGTGAAGATAGAATTTTGTAAATTTGAGATCTTACTAAATTTGATACTACCAATTCACTGCAATAAAAATAAATAGTGCATTCCATTTAAAATAACAAAATTACTACGTGTAGCGCAAAGCTGAGAAATCTGGCAACTGCGCCGACTTCATAATCCAATTCCGCATGCTCCAAAACCCCCACATACTAAATTTTGTAGGCGCAACTTCAGCAGGTTTAATAAAATCGAATTTATTTCAGTTAAAGTCCCCACCCTGTATACCTATACCTATAAATATCTAAGCGTTTTTGACATATTTGAATTTTTCTGTTAAGAATGACGTTTGCAAGCCTTAAAATAATTATCAATTTTTTCTATAAAGAAGCCTTATATTTATTTAATTTAAGCGGGATTCCTTGTTATAAAGGACCTGCTTTATTAGATTTTTTATAATATTTTGATAACTATTAATTCAGGGTGTTTAAACAATAAGATTGAAAAAACTGCAAAAAGTCTAAATTTTATAATTACTTTTAGTTAAGCATTAAAAAGGGTAAGTTTGTATATTCCAAAAATGTTTAGTTTTCGAAATATTGCTAATTTAATATTTGTATATGGCAATTTTGCTGCAGATTTTTAGTTCAGTGACTCTTAGTTGTCTATGACGGCGTTGAAAAACAGCAAAATCTAATTTTACCATTTGAATATTATTAATAAGCACATTGTGATGGCTTCTGTTTTGAAGATATCGATTGGCAAATGTGTCCCATGTTCTTAATATAACTTTAACACATTCTCCATAAATAATAAATAAATTTAAATAATCTTCGTTTGTACAATTTAAGCGTACATACATGATAATTAATGATGTTTAAATGGTAAGTGACAGCTTCATAAATTTTTCTCGCATTTGATTGTTTTTCATCGCCGTTATAGCCAACTAAAAGTAACTAAACTTAAAATCTGCAGCAAAATCGCCATATAAAAATATTAAATTGGCAATGTTTCTAAAACTAAAATTTTTTGGGATATACAAACTTACCCTTATTTTTAATGCTAAATAAGGAATAATTATAAAATTTGTGTATTTCCATTTGAAAAACTAGTCTTTTTGCAGTTTTTCAATTTAATTTTTAATCGTATTGTTTAAACACCCTGTATTAATAGTTATTAAAATATTATAAAAAATCTATTAAAAATATCTAAAACGCTTAGACATAGGTATAGGACATGGTATACAAGATATGCCTAAATTCTTGCGTAGAATACAAAAATGTAGTAATATATAGAGTATTCTATTTAAAATAAGCAAGTTGACACTTACTTCCGGTATAACGGGAAGTGCCACCATTATAAAAATATTTTGGCCCGATCGCCCCCATCAGCATTAGCATATACTGTCAAATTTTCAAAATTGGGAGGCACAGGCCTACCCTGAAACTAAAGGTTTTCAGCATTGGTTATCAAATACTTCGTAAGGTCAATAGTTTTTCAATCAAAATTTTCTTATATTACAAATTTTTCACCGTGTTTATTTAAAAAACAAAAGATAAGTCCCGCTGGTTCCAGGATTTGTTGACTGTGGTTACTAACTCGCGCAGTATTTTGTCCGTCGCGTTCCGTGCCATTATAATTTTTTTTTTAAAGTGGTATGTTTTTGACGATTAGTTGCGCTGCACCCTCAAAAGAGGAAAAAGTAAGTACCTAGACTTTTTTTTAGTAACACAGAAACAACAGGAGGTAGTACCGTATCGTCGCGCCAATCCGATACAAAATCACGGTAATAATGTTTTTTATAAACATAAAGTGATAGGGGGGTAGGCAAAAAAACGTGTAAGTTCTCAAGAGTGACTTCTATAAAATAAAATACTTCGCAGCCTTTTCTACACTTTCTCCACCGTTCAAAAGTGGCTACAAAAAAAAAAAACTTTGCGTTTTCAAGAACTTCTATCAAAAGTGATTCCTACAAAAAAAAAATGTCGCAGTCGTTTCATAAACTCCCCCTAACAAAAGTTAGTAAAAAAGTATATCTACCTCCCCCCCCCCCCCCGCTCCCCCTTGGTCAAGAGCAACAGCCCTCTCTATGGACGCCCATGCCTAACAAAAAATTGTATTTTATTACTCTGCGTGGCATACTGTCCAATTTTTATATATTACCTACCTAGCTTCTTAGAAGCATTGTCACTATACAGTAGTCTCGCTGCACCAAATTGTAGCTGCGAGCCAATAACATGGACAGATAAATATCATGTGACCAACGCCAAATTCGTGCCTGACAACTACTTTTAAATCGTTAAACCATGGATAAAATAATAAACACATTTCACCTTTAAGATGAATTCATATTTTAACAGGTTTAGACAGAAGCTCACTATATAAACAATATATAGAGCCTGTATAATAAGCATAAAATATAAAAACAATCGAATAGAAATAGATTCATTATGCAACAGTTGGTTTCCTTACTCACTAAGAACCTTCATAAATGGCATTTTATTGCACCTATCACCCTTTACCAAGACAAATTAAACTTTAATTTTAGATCTAAGAGTTAATATACCAGGGTTACCATACATCCTGGGATTTGTCATAAGTTCCCGGTGACCCAGTTTGGGCCTCTAATACCAATAAGCTATTTACCTTAGTATATTTTGTTCACTATCAAGACAATGGCCCATTTCGATAAAAAACGAAACAAAAAAAAATCAATATAGCCCATTTTTGATTGCAATACATCAACAAATCCACTGCATTTCGTTCAATTCTTATCCTTACCTAACATGAATAAGAAATTTTGAAAGCCCAAACACCCGTTTTGACAAAATGGTGAAAGCGCCTTGAACATTTTGCCTTCTGGCGCATTATAAACCATCTCGGTCTAAGCCGAAACATTTATGGCAACCCAGAGTATATAGCACAACTACTAGTTGCGTCTTTTTAAAATTGACGCTTAGATATTCTGTTATTGACATTGACAATCCAAAAAGAAGAACATAAAATTTAGCCCAAAATTTCCCCCGAAATTACTTCTTGTTCGACCACCTATAATTTTTTTCAGTGTATCATTATTCTCTCTGGATGTAAATTGTTTCACGTCAGCCGAGAATAAATTCAGCTGTATATAGGCAACTTCTATAACATGACAACAAAATTTACCTAAAACATGAGTTGCGCGCTGCAAGATAACGGACTTATTACGACATTGTTTTGTCTCAATTTTTGAAGTCTTAAAGATAAGACATGGAACTTCTAAGGTACATGGCTATTTTTTTGAAAAAAAAATTCTTAGCTACGATATTAACCTTGGAAAAGGGCCTAAAAATACGCACCTTTAGTGGGCATTTTCTTATACATATTCTTATTTTTTTCAAAAAAGGGCTTTGTACCTTAGAAATACAAACATTCCTTTATTAAATTTTAAATTGTCCCGACAAATATCTCAAATAGCCTTTGCAGAATCCTGCAGTAGCGAAACGGTGTTTTTCATCCTCTAAATTTGCGCGTGGTAGAGCCTTAAGTAGATGTAAACTTAAAATACCGCACAAGAATTAAACGCACCCATCTCAGTCATGCTCCAGTACATCTAGCTAGTATAAATAGAGCTGTAGTTACTTTACTTATTTAGTATTCACCTGAAGACGACTGGAGATACTTACCAGTTGAAACGTTGTGATGTAAAACAAATTAAAGACAATGCAAGTCCAAAACTATTCTATCATTCACGCTGGTTAGAGTCATACATACGTCTTATGTTAAAATTTTGGATTGACACCAATATTCATATTTTTCACAATTATAAAAATGTATTTTTTTTAATAAAGAGCCAGCTAGGAATATCAAAAAAAAAAAGTAAAAAAAACATTTACAAAAACAAATTTAATCCAACCATGCAGAGGAGGATGGGTAATAATTTAATTTCTGAAATTTGATAGTAGTTAGGTGAATTTTTTCCGCCTTCTTCACTAGGTACAATATCATGAAATACATGTAGTCCCGACTGTCCCTTTTCCTAGAAAAAAAAATGTCCTACTTACGCCCAGTGAGCCCCTTCCCCTCCCCCCCCCCCAGCATATTTTCTGGCTACGCCACTGGTTTGACCATCTTTTTTAGGAATTAATAAAATTGTTTAAAAAAACAAGGCTACCTTTATATTACTTGACACCTAGAATTTGGTCAAATAAAAGAAAAAACGCTCCAGATGAAAATGTTATCACAAAATTCACACAAACTAAAATATTACAAATTATGCTAAGAAGAACAATGCATATTTTTATCTCTAATTAATGTAAGGTCTAAAGTTACCGGGTGTATAGGTATGGAACACACAGAAAAAAAATCTCCTAAATCAAAATTACAACCTTTATCCTCTCCGTGAAAACCGCTTTTAATTTTGAATATTAAGATATTTCTATAAATCCGATTTACTGTCGGCCGTAGTTCCTTATCGCGTCCACATCTTATTAGGCAGATTTTGCATGTCAGAACGTTTTTCACGCTAACGCTATACTGAAAATGGTTGGACTAGTATACAAATTTGAGTTTTTGCAAAACACGATAAAAATATTTTCCCTTAAACGATATTCGTCTATCTCTTTCCAATTAAAGCATTCTGGAAGTGATAGATGACTAAGATGATACATAAAAGTGTTGCGAATTTAAAAATTGTACTAAATGGTTTGTACATTGTACTAAAAAACTAAAAAGTACTAAATTTTTAAGTTTTTAAAAGAGAAAGTGGCATCCGACCAATTTGATTGGAGGTATGTACGTTAGAAGTATGATTGGAGGTTTGGACACACATTACGGCAACCGGTTGTCAGCAAAGGTGTGGTGAAAAAATGTATGTTTTGTTCACTTTGAGCCAGGAAATTGAGAGGTGTCGAACCCGTGTCTGAAGTATAAAACATTCAGAGTGTCAGTTGCAAGAGAAGGTACTTGTGCATGATCGCCCATATATTTCAAGGATGGGTAACCAGCCAAAAACTCGTAAAACTTCTCTTTGTGACTTCTAAAAAAAAAGCCACTGGCGTTTTTGTCGAAACAAATGAAAGTGCTCTTTAAAAAAGAAGTTGCCGCTGCTGTATATCTACGCCCTTTCCCCGAACCCAAGGGGGCAACCGCTCCACCTTGCTCCTCCCTATGGGCGCCGATCATGTACTTTTGGGTTTGGGACAAAGCGTTTTTTGTGACTTTGAATAGGAGGACGGTTTCTGAAAACAAAGAACGTTGAGAAGTAATTTTTGATGAAAGGAAGGTATTTGAAACCAAGGAACGTTTTTTTAGAAGTAATTTCTTCTTTAAACCCCCCCCCCCCCCCCCCCCCCCCCACACACACACACACACACACATTCAGCAAAATCGTTGGCACGGATACACGATGTATGGAGGACAATATCTCTAAGTTTTATTGATCTGGTCATAAAGTAGGTTCCTCCTGTATATTTTCGAACTCAACCTTCCTCTCCTATCGAAACTATAATCCGACTCTGAATTTTTCAATACATTAGCCGGGGGCGAAGTCCACACTTGACTGCCCTTTTTTTCCTGTACCTTCTGTGGCTTTTTAGTCCCATATGCACAGTCTAAAGTCATTTAAGTATTTTTTTTATGATAACTTCCCTAGACTGTGAATTGGATAGAAGTTGTTTGACTGAATTTGTACATTTTACTGGTCGCGACAACCATGGCCACCGACCGCCTGACAGCGTTGCCATTGTTTTCTATTTGTCAAAGTTTACATTCGAATAAGAGTGGCAAAAATATAGAATTAAAAGTAATTATTAATCTAAACCTTTATAGCAAAATAAAATAAGAAGGTACTTGGGTGCCTGGGCACATATAAATGATGATGAAATGATAATAATATTAAATTATGCACAGAAAATCACCATTCTATTAACGTGAAAAGGAAATTTTAAGCCTAAACGTCACAACATAGCTAAATGAGTGGTTAAAGTGATTTTGAAACTGAACGTATGTCGTATATTATTCAGAAATATGATATGTCAATTGTATTACAATATGGCGGTCGGAAAAAAGCTAATTTCCTAATTTGAACATTTTTATTTGTTGATTGTTTAATTCTTAATAATTTGTGTGCATTTATTTACTTTCCTAATACGTTAAAGTGTTTTTCTTCGTCCCAGATCAAAGGAACTAGTTACCACTATTTTAAAAGGTATGTACTTGTTTTCACTGATAGGATTGTTTATAAGTTGAAAATACTATGTTTATTGTTTAGAACTTCTGGCAATTACCTTGGGAACTTATGTTCTTATCGTACTTATTTATGTATTGTATGACAACTCATAATTTATCAACCTTTCCTAATAAATTCACAATTAATTATGTAGCATTCTTCTATATACAAAGTACAGGTAGGTAGTGAATGTATAAGAAATGATGTGCTTACCTGCCCTTTTTGGTCTAATAATGTAAAATAATCCTTGTTGTTTTGTGATATACATACATAAGTACCATAATAATGTAAATAATAAAATTTGGTATAAGAAAATATCAACAAAGGCAAGAGAATAAAAATGAAAAATAACAATTATATTGTAGGGAGTCAATGTTTGCTGTTATAATTTGAAAATGAATGGAACAAGGCTTCTTGAGAAATGTCCATCAGTTTGGTCGTTTTAATATTCACACATCAGGCAAGTAGATTAATTATTATTATTATCAATAAGGTGTACCCAAATTATAGTGACCGGCTGACATTTGGGTTCACCTCGGGAAAATTTTAATAAAGAATTAGAGAAAACTTCTACACTCACTAAAACTAAAATATTCTGAAAATGTGCTTCTGGGTAAGGGCAAAATTTTAAATTACTGCTAGAGAATAAAAAAAATATTGACAGAATTGCTTTGTTGGATTGTATCTAATTGATGAGGCTGAAACTAATGTTTATGATTTTTTACATACACTTATAACATAGCACTAAGCACTTAAAGGGTTACAACAATGATTTTATCCCTTAGCAGACAGTTTTCAACCCTTTTCAAGGAAAAATCAGTAAAATTCATAATGATAATTTTGTCCGGCGCATTCGCCATTGCGTTTTGTGATCACTATTTTTGTAATTTAATCCAAAAATTGGCCAAACAACATTGCTAGAGCACAATTATTCAAAATTTAAAATAAAGAAGCTTATATTTATAAAATAAAAGCAGATGCTTCTTAAAGATAGGTGTTTTGCCACGTTTTTGATAAAACCCCAGCTCTTAAAAATGTTGATAAAGTCCTAGCTCTTAAAAAAAAAACTCCTACTCATTTGTTGTGTTTCAATAAAGACACTGCAGTGCAGAACACACTTGTCTATTAAAAAAATTGCTAATAGAAGAACTGGGTAAAAAACCTATTATATAGTAAATCATATGTATGTGTAAGAAGGTGGGTCATGTGCAAAATGTTACATAAGGCAAATTAAATTTAGTTTTAAAAATTATTTGGCGATTTGCTTTGTTTTGGATAAAAAAATCAAAAATTATATTGTTCCAGGGAAGAAAATATGCAGCACAAGTTGATCTATGGAAATAAGTTTGCAAGGATGCAATCCGTATTTTTTAGAGAAGCAAAGCAATATTTTTTGGATGAACATATGGTGTTTAGTTTTTAAAAGCATTGATATATACTGTAATTTTTGTTTTAAATAAATATTTTTTACTGAATTTTAATTTATTTATCGTTACCAAAAAAATAGTTTTTCTAAAATTTTCATTTACTTATAACCAAAAAAAAAATGTACAACTTTTTTAATTTTATTTTTGTCAAAATAAGGGGAGTTTTAGTTTACTCTTAGGATTTAATTTTTTTTTAAATCCTGGGTACAAAAAAATCAATATTCTTATTAAAATCCTTTATTTTCTTGAACAAACACACACATTTTTATACAGGGCGGTAAGTATTTAATTTAACACTAACGGTTTCTTATTTTATGTTTAACTATAAATGCATTTATACATACATACATACAGCATAGGTATTTTTTAAGCCCAAGAACATTTTAACTTATAACATAAATTTGAATTCTGGAAAAATATAGTAACATTAAGCTTTATATGTATAGAATACATTTCAGACTTGAGTGAACATTTTCCTTATTCGACGCTTCCTGTATTCGGTTGTTATAGCTCTATCCCTCTCTCCCAAAGTTTTGCTTTAGTAATGCTGGTCCAAATTTTCTGTGACAGTTGCTGTAATTTAACATATATTTCTTCTATTCCTTATCTGAAATAATAATTATTTAAAACAAGAATGAGAGTCTAGTAACGCTTTCGCCATTTCGTTTTTTGATCATTTATTTTTTTATCCAAAAATCGACCAAATACCCATATTTCAGACATAATTACCTACAATTTAAAGTAGAACAAGTTTGAATTTATAAAGTAATAAAAGCAAAATTAGAAAACTGAACCAATTTCACAAATTTTCATTTT
The DNA here is from genome assembly GCA_935413205.1 of Polydrusus cervinus. Lineage (NCBI taxonomy): Eukaryota > Metazoa > Arthropoda > Insecta > Coleoptera > Curculionidae > Polydrusus > Polydrusus cervinus. The sequence goes on along the minus strand of OW284512.1, from coordinate 78,954,290 downwards.
TTGCTTTTATTAATTTATTATTAAAAATTCCTTTAGTTCAATACTGAAGGTATAATTGCTAATCAAGGACGGGTATTTGGCTCCTTTTTGAATAAAGCAAAAATGATAAGAAATATCAATCAAAAAATGAAATGGCGAATGCATCACAAGACTTATTCACTCCACCAGTGGCAATGGTGTAATTATATATATGATATGAAACCAAATATTATTGTGGTAGTGCCAATTTTATAGTCAATTTAAACCGAGGTCCAGTGTAAATCGGATATTGTCAAAAATGGTAATTTTATAATGTGGGGTTACACGGTGTAGACACAATTTTTTTTTCTAGAAGTCACCTTTGATCGGGAAGTACGAGAATGCCACCTTTTTTTTATAAATCACTTTTGTTTGGGGAAAATCTAAAAGCCACAGCATAGACTTCAAGTTAACAACAATAAAAAGGTGGCAGGCCTAGGTAAGAGTAAATTACCTGGTCATAACTTAATATAATAAAGCATAACATTACAAGTTATGACCAAGTTCATCACTCTGTCAATTCCACATTATAAAACAAGAAACAAGTCTTTTTGACATTCTACAATTTAAACCTTGAACCTCGGTTGCTTTTGAAATTGAACTTAAGGTACATACTTACTTTTTCTCTTTATTGATAAACATTCCACATGGTCCTATTGCCTTTTGTTGTTATGGGCGTGATTATTTGTAACTAATTGTTTAGATTTTAGATTGTTGTCCCTGTGTGTTGTCCAGACTAAGTAGGTATGCAGAGCTTTTCTTCGGTTATACTGCGTGAATCTGTAGGTACACTTTCTTGGACATCTTAGGACACTCGTCCACTAGTTTCATGTGTGGGGAAACACAATCACCACAGTTTGTAATCACTTTTTTTAAGAAACACAAAAAATAAACTAACTGACCTAAAATAGAAATGTCAAAAGTGTCAAAACTGAAATCTGAAGACTTTCAAAATATTTTCGACGTTGCCGCTTTTCTTCCATCCAGCGGGACCAAGCGCTGTAGTTTCTGGCCAAAACAATTAAAAACTTTCTCGGTATATTTCAATATGCCGAAAATCACACTCGAATGGGACCAGGGACGTTTCCCCTAACTTTTTATAGTGAATATATTTTAATAGTTATGGAATGCGGAAAAGACAAGTATTTACCCCCCCCCCCCCCCCTGGATTTTTTATTAGACCGAACCTTCTTAAACGCACAATATATTGCAAAAGCTATACATCCTCAATAATTCAAGGAAAAATGTAAATGGTTACGGTTTTTTTTTAGAAGTCGCTTTTTATTTAAGAACAAATTTAAAGAAATTAACGCCACTGAATGGGACCTTCCTTGAACGGCAGTAGAGTTTTGGACTTGCATTGTCTTTATTTGTTTAGAATCACTACGTTTCAACTGGTAAGCATCTCCAGTCGTCTTCAGGTGAATACTGACCTTCCTATTGATTTGCTTCCAGAAATTATTCATATCATTTTAAAAACCAATTTTACTATGATAAAAAGTGACTTCTAAGCAAAAAGGTCGTCCGGTACCTCTCATTGTTCCGGCTGGAAGGACGAAGAAAATGACGTAAAACAACCCCTCGGTACGCCACTGTCTTCAAAAAAGTACAATGATTCATGCATCTTTTGACTTTACAATATATATACATATACTAATTAATTATTAAAAAAACGTTTGATAAATCATTTAAGTATATTAATGGAAGTCACAAAATATATATATGATATACTCTTTTTGTCAACGGCACTTTGAAGGAAAACCCGTGTCATCCCAATGATACAAGTAACAATTTTCATTTCAGTATTGTAATTTTTTTTATGATCATTTTCACATTTCAAACACTAATTGACTCATATCCCTTTCCTTTCACTACAGGAAGACAATTTTTCACTTCCTATTCCTATCCGAAACGAAAAATATTAGAAAAACATCAAATTGAAAAGACTATACTTACTATATTATACTATAATTTAGCGTTATATTACACCGTAATTCACATCACGGTAAATTATGTCGAATAGCGTGCACAGTGGGACCCGCAATACGCAAACAGGCGGCAACCAAGCATTTTTTTTTGACCTTCAAACTTTCAGAGAACGATTACGGGGTTTTCCATTTCCGAAACTGGTTTCGGGTGAGTGTATTCATATGATTTCTCTTTCTATATTGGAATACAGAAAGGACAAGGACGCAAATACACTCAGGTTAAATGAGTTGTTCAATTGATATCGATAAAATTACGGTGAAAAAGCGGATCACGCAAATATTTTTTCACACTAAACCGTTTATTGAGCGGTTTTGAGCGGTTACAGTGAAATTTTATCGTTAGCGTAAACATTTTTGTGCCTGCAAAATGTCACTATTGTTAGATTAAGGTCGGACAACTTAATCGTCGGATTTATGTTTACATAGGTAGTTTGTCGTTACGTTCTAGTGTATATATAACTTGATTGATAAGATTCTCCACAAATTTTACGACCAACCTACCGTATAAAATATTATGTGCATATATAGAGATCTGTAACGTGAGGAAGCTATAATATACATTGTATCAAATATTGTTGTATCGTTCGGTTTCATTGATATAGTATACATATAACATATACATAAAAATTGAAAGCAGCAGCGTAGATAAAGGTGCTTCGTTTTTATAGGGCTATAAATCAATCTAAAAATTTTATAAATAAAATTGTAGTTGAAGGGATTGGTACACTTTTTCTATACATGTTATAGTCTATTTCATAAAGGCGTAGAGTAATAAAATGGGAAATTTCGTCCAGCTCGGCTCAATTTCGGTGTCGGCCATAGGCGCAGTTATTTAAGATAACTAACCAAAGACAAAAAAAAAGAAGATAATTTGATAAAGAAGAAACTATTAACTATAGCAAATTTACACAAACATCGTTTTATTAAATATGCTGTGGAAGATATAGCTGAAAAACGATGTAAATGTGCTGCGCACACCGCTATATCGTTGCGAACTAAATCCTATAGAACTTATATGGGCGCAAGTGAAAGGATTTGTACGAGGATTTGTATCAAGAGTCAAGACACAACGCGACATTCAAAATGAAAGACGTTAAGCTATTGTTTGATCAAGCCATTAAGGAAGTGACACCAGAGAACTGGCAAAAACAGTCCATCATGTCATTAAAGAAGAGGAGAAAATATGGGATCTTGACCACCTGATCGATCAGACCGTCGACCTATTAATTATAATGTCAAGAGGAGATGACAGTTCCTTAGATGCCGAAGAATATTATGTTAATATTGAATATTATATTATACTGTTTAATTAAAAATAAGTATACCTAACACTATGTACATAATGCACGTCTTTTTCACACCATTTTCCGTGTGTGTAAATGGATAACAATAGGCAAAACCCATAAATTGACCCAAACCCAGGTGGTACTACCTGCACTTGATCAAAATGAAGAATTTTGCAATGAAATCGATGCCAAATTATGAAAGTGGCTTAAATATTCGTTGGGTTCACTATGTAGTCCCTTTGCATACCTAATGAGCTTTTATTACTCTACACCTTTCTGAAATAGACTATAGATTTACTTCCGTTAAGCTGTCATTATTAATATTTATATTTTTGTATATCGGATGTCAGAAAAGTATGGAATATAATATTGTAATTAATTCAAGAACTATTGAATACCGTAAAACGGGGGGAAGTTGACCGATTTTCAACTTTGGAAGAAATTATCTTTGTGTAAAATTATAAAAAAATGGTATTGATGTGGGTCTTGAGGTATATTATTAATACTTACATTAATTAAGCACAATTTTTTAGGTTTTGAGGTAAAAATTTAAAAAAAATCTATATGGTCAACTTCGCCCCTCACAGGGGTGAACTTGACCGACTATTAAATTTGCATGATAAAAAACTCGCATTACAGTAACGGGTGTAGTTGACTACCGCAGTCGTTGTGAAAATGTACTGTTAAATATTTGCATTTATTTATTTTTTTCCAACTAACACAAACTAGGTACAAACAAGTAAATAGTAAAACAAATTAACATAACTATTGAAAATATTAAAGCAAAAACTTCATTGAATACTGTAAATATCGAATAAAAATGCAAGTCTATATTATATCAAATGGAGACAAGTCATTTTCAAAAAAAAGTTGGACACTTCTGCCTATCTTTGGTGATTTTAAAACCTTTTTAATGTCCGATATAGGCACTTCGTTAACGTCTTCTTTTTCGGGCCACACAAATATGCTTTTATATTTTTTTACGAACTTTATTTTGACTTCATTATGGATATAAGTGGATATGACTTCTCCTACGTAATGTTTAAGAGTTTTTTTAGTTAAATATGTGTGTAAGTGTACTGTTTAAGCCGCTTGGAGCCATCTATCTTTTCGTTGGTACACTCTCGGCATATTTTACTAAACACTATTGCTATAACCTAACGTCATACAAAATAATAAAACCTAATGGGTCCAAAAACATTACTATCAATTTGGAATATCGCGAATAATGAATATAGATTCAAAACACGACGAGCTTGTTGCATTTTGAGTTTTAACTCGTCGTTTTAACTTGTCGGTCAATTTCACCCACGCCGTCAACTACACCCCAAATTCAAGAAAATTATGAGTAGTTTTGAACATTTTCTTTTTACTCAAAAAAAATTTTGTTTTTTATAAATTTTCTTTAAAAAAAAAATATTGAGAGAGGATAACTTATGTAATAGAATAGAAATAATATACGGGAACGAGATAGCTTTCACTTGATAGATCAAAGTTTGACCACCTTGTTTTTATGGCTTAATACAGTGGAATAGTATATAGTTTTTCACGTTATTTATATCCGAAAAAAGTTACCCCACAGTATTTTATAAGTTTATTAGGTTATTGATTGGAAAAAATTAGGAAAAAATCTTTTAAAAAATTAAGGACGAACTTATAACCGAAAATATTGTTTTTTGAAATTTTGGTCAAGTTGACCCCACCGGTCAGCTTCCCCCCGTTTTACGGTATAGAAAAAACAAATTTTAAATAACTTACACATTTAAAGCTACTTTATTAGATGTTTAAAATTGTTGCCAAGCTTGTCTCTAAATTACCTTAAGACATTTTCAAAAGTACCTATTTCATCTCCAGTTTCGCGTATTTCATTTCCAATACAAAATCTTCCATATTAACCGGTCTACACGAAAAAAAAGTAACTAATATTGCGATTAATACGCTTAATTTTATTTAAGTAATTCTAGTTTTACTCAGATCTGGGCAAAGCACTTAAAAAAAGGTGCTTCGTGGACAAAGCCCTTTGGGAAAGCTATTGCCAGCACCAAGCAATTTGGAAATTCTAAGTGCTTGCTATTACCAATTACCGAGCACTGTATTTTAAAAGTGCTTATAAGCAATGTGCTCGAAGCACTATTACAAGCACTTGCGAGGCAATTAGTGCCCAGCTTTGATCCCAAGGTGTTATCTTTGACAGTTAAGGTCACGGTAATGGGCTCTTTTACTAAATTTTGGTTGTAAAATTTTCTGTATTTGAATTTTTTGATATTTTTAAGCCATCACTGAGAAAATGAATAAATAAAAAAAACTATTGGAACAAAAACACGGACTTTATCGAATATACGTCATAAAAACGGCAACTTGACAATGTTGTGAATGTTCTCTAAAATTTTTATATTAAAATACAAAGTGCGAAAAGTAATCCAATAGAAAGAATTGTCCAAAACAGACTTATGCGGATAATAAAAAACCATCATATTATTTCCAACATGTTATCCATATTTTGTCTTAAAATAAGTTAATAAAGTTCTAGAAACAAAATATATTATATAACTAGCCAGGTTTCACATGTGGCAATATCGAAATTATTGACAGAAGACCAAGCTAATGAAATGTCAGTTTAAAAAGTCTAACCTACGCTATTTATTGATCTTTCTGCTTTATGAGCAAATAAATAAAAGAACAGTTATTTTAAACAAAAATGCATCAAAATTCCACAATATTTCGAATGTAATTCGGATATAAACAAGAACACCGACATGACAAGTGAAAGATCGATAACGATGCTCACTGTAAATTTTTATTTGATCGACGTCATCGAGTCATCGTGCCAGTTTTGGGTTTTTAAAATTTGTAGAAATTATGCCGGTATTCAACGAGCTGCAAAAAATTGATGGTATGACGTAGCAATAGTTTTATTGATAATAAACTCCTATTATAGCATTTTAAATGCCAAAACTATCAAATACGAGAATAGGGAAAGAGCCCACAAGTGTCAACTAATATTTGGTTAAAGGATTAGATTTTTTCCGTGTATAATTATAATACAAAATTATATTTAGTTTAATAAAATTCTGGCTTATAATAATAATCCCTCTTTTATAAAATCCTGGCTGCGTCGCTGGATCGTTGTACTTGTTTTTGTTTTATTTCTAGACGAATTCCTCAAAAACTTTTAACCCCTAAAATGCTAGTTGCTAAGCGGTTTAGTTATTTTTATTGCCAAAATTAGTTTTAGTCTATCCGCTTAGAGACCAAATTATTTATACGAATAACATATATCATCCTATCGAGCAATTTAAATTATACAAATTGAATATGAAATAGACCGGCCGCCATACCAATGTCTACGCCGTGAGAGTCACATTCCCTCGCCTTGCCAAATTGTTTTGAAAATACTGGAATTGCGGTCATTTTCGTATAATTTTAAAGTACAAACTTGTTATTTTTGTGTGATTGATATGCCCTAATTATGATTTGCGTAGTCGTACAGAACATGCTTTGTTCGTCCTACGTGGTTCGGTAAAACTATGGAACTGGTGAGTGAAAGAACGATATACGTGAAACATGACATTTTAAATTGGAATAGTCAATACTCACCATTGGACGAAAGCACACTGCATACGCAGAGCTCTTTTTAGATTCAATTTAATTGTCATCTAGGCTAAAGAACAGTATAAGTGCGGCGCTTATATTTATATTTTTTTCAAAACATTCATTTTGCAGATTTATTGTTCTTTCACTCATCGATTCAATTAAACTCATAGAACTTCCTAGTTTAAATCTGTCAGCCTAATTTTTGTCGTAATTCTTTTCTTATGTAACTTAATATTAATTATTAAGTTTAAAATCCATCCAATCAGCCAAACTTCGTTTATTTTATTTACTATTACTAGTTTAATTTAATATTACTTCTAAAATATCTCTCGTAACCCACGCACTGCTAAATAAGCAATCCATGTATAGACGTAACGGCGCCAACGGCAGCGGAATACCTCTTCCGTCTGCTTCTCGCAAAATCTGCTCTCCGTAGATTTGGTGACCATTCCTCTAGAACAGCGTTTCCTAACCTGTGGTCCGCGAGCATATGTTTGGGGGTCCGCGGTCCTATACGCATCTATCTTACTTAGAGCATTAACAAAAATAAATAAATTACCTACGCCAAACATCTCGTAATTATTACGCAAAAAAACAGCACCAACTTTCTCATTAATGTTTTTCTACGAAAAAGTTTGTTTTTTGTTTTTTAATTTAATGAAGGAATACTAAAACATAATATTGTCCGAAAATTGCACCTTTTTTCACTCAGTGGTCCTTGGCATTATGCTTGATTTCCTTGGAGGTCCGCGGCTGAAAAAGGTTAGGAACCGCTGCTCTAGAACAATGCGAATAAAGCAATCCTGTGAACAAGAGAGAAATAAACACATGCTGCCATTTAAATGAAAAACGAAGGAATACATACACTGCTTTGCCACTCTTATTAAATTAGCTCTACTATTTATTATTATTATTATTATTATTATTATTATTATTATTATTATTATTAAGATTGATAATGAAAAATGTTGTTTTATAAAAATTGTTGGAAATGACCACCTTCACTTAATAGGCATGCTTCCGCCCGTCTAATTTAATTTAATTATTTTAATTAAGAACGGTGTGCCTGAGGAGAAAAACTCAAGATACCATTTTAATGCAGAATTGACCAGGCTAATTAGAAATAATATCCACATGAAAAATATTAGTGGCGTCCCACTTTTTTTCTAAAAAATATATAATCGCTTCTTCATTAAAAATTATTCTATGGGCGATAACGCTGAAACGAACGGAGATATCGAGCTGCGGTTTTAATATTTTTTCTAGCAAATTTCATCTACTTTTCGATTATGGTATCATAATTATACCGTATGATTTATTTTTTCGGAGTAAAATCAAAAAATGTGTTATTACAAATCGCGCCCTATAGCATTTTTTTTGAGAACTATTATGGACAACTAAATACGATTGGTGAAAGTGCATACATTTCTCTTCCAAACAGTATTTAGTTTGCTAAAATCGGATAAGTCGTTTATAAGTTATAGCGATTTAACTGATTTCACTTTCAACAGCTTCCCCCCCTCTTATTAAAGTCGGTACGTCAATGAGCATAAGACCAAAATGATGCATAATTATCCAAGCTTTTTAATGGTGTTATCAAAGATATACCTTAATGTGGAATTTTCGGAGATATGTACAATTTTAAAATTTACTTTTCAATTACGCCCTCTTGCGGCAAAATGCGGAACTTAAAAATTATTTCCAGGATTTTCTCATTGCCACTTTAGTTATAATTTTCTTTTTCCTGAATTTCTATGCCCAGTAGTTTCCGAGATATGGCCGCTCGTCACCCTTAATTAATCACCCTGTACAATAGGCATTAAATTGATACTAGTAAAAACGTAGCCGATGGCCTTAAAGCTAAATTTGATATGACCCCATTGTAAAATTGGACACAAGTCGCTACTGTTTTATTTAATCACAATTTTAATAAAGTCAGTATTTTCTGTGCTGAATGGCAAATGAAACTTGACACCCTTCAGAGTTTCCAACTAAACATCTACAAAAGCGCCTAAATAAAACATTCAATTCAACGACACGGGGGGACTTTGCGTTAACAAGCATGTTCAGTAGAAAGAGGGAATGAGACACGACATCCCCCAAGTAGTAAACCAATACTATTCCGACTGACTCGCGTTCATTATGAAACCCTTATTCCAGTAGCAAATCCAGGATTTTGATATGGCGGGGGGGGGGGGGGGGGGGGTTGTCTACTATTATAAATTCATCTCATCAGGTGCTTATTCTAGTTAGTAGGGGGGCTGCAACCCCATGGCCCCCCCAGATTCGCCTTATTCCCTTTATTTTTGGGTCTGATTTTGGTCTGACTATTTAAATATAATTTGTATTTTATGTTTTATTGGATAAAGTGGCACGTGGGCGTCCGAATGAGGGGCACTTTACCGATTAGCCGATTAGACTCAAGCGTAATAGTGGAACTGGCAACGTGGCATGAAAGTCCAATTTGTGACAGTGAAGACGTAGACGACAATGATCGCCGGTTACGATAAATAATGTATTAATCATTGAGAGGATATTTTTGTCGCGATCAATACCAATTACCTTTAAATATATTCGTCTAGTGATAAAAATGATCATCATGATGATAAATGACAGTAACAAATGTTTTAAAATTTACAATTTAAATTTTTATTGAAAGACGCGTCTATTTAAATAGTCATAGACAGGAAGAAAAATTGCTCTCTCTCTCTCTCTCTGTTGTCTGTAATTTATTTACATTATTCTCCATAACTGATCGAAAATGTTTAAATTACTATCAAGGGCGGTTCTACGGCAAGGAACTTGGTAATTACACCCCAAACTCATTTTCATTACACAAATTTTGACGAGATATAATTTATGGGAACTTTAGTTTTTTGATCATATTTTGTTTCTTGTTCGTACTAATCGTTTTTGGGTGTAAATTTTATCTACAGTTTTAGGTGTAAATATTTTTTTATTGTTTAATGATTAATCTAGTATATGCAACTTGTTTTGGTCAAATTTGTTGCATTCGGTGCAGGTGTTTCTTAACAGCCATGTGTCCTGTCATAATCCTTGTGATGATTTCTGATTCCTTCTCATCTGAAGCAGCTGTCTCGCTAGTTTCGAGTATGGATCCTCAATGAACTCTACTCTGATTCAATCCCTGTCTGTTGTTCCAGTAGATTGCGTGTTCCCTTATAATCCACACATTTTAATTTTATTAACAAATATTTATATATTTAACAAAACTCCCCCCCCCCCCCCTGGAAAAGTCTCTTTGGACGCCCATGGATATAAATTTAAAGGCCTTCTTACATTAGATGCAAGTGCAAGTCAATGGTTGACTTAAATGGGAAAACGATCATTTGCATTTGCAACTTGCATCTAATGTAAAAAGGGCTTAATACATAGAAAAATTGCACCAAACATTTGCTTGATGTCAAGTTATAAAACATGCTCTATGGCAGTGCAACAACGGTAGTTTTCAGATAAAAATGCAATTAAAGTGCTTACATAAGAAGACAAACAATGCGCCTGTTTATTTTTCCGAATAGATATACACACACACAAGCAATTTTTATTATCCTATCCACTCTAACAACTTCCGTCAATTAACAATAAACAATTGCTTTTTCCCATTACCTCGTTTTTTTTCCTATCTGTGGCATAATGGCGGTCTGTTTCAGACGGTTTTGCATGCATGTAAATTGTGACAATGAGATACGTGTAACTGGGAAAATTATTATTGTTACATAAAATTACCACGCAATGACAAAAAATATAATGCTTATGGAATATACTTAGGCTTTTTTAAATACTATGTTATATAGATGCCATTGGAAAAGCCGGAAAATGATAATTAATAAGTTATTTCAGGAAAAAAAAATTCGAAGAAATAACCCTAGAAATAAAATAGATACTAAAATTCATCGTATTCTAAAAAATATTGAAAAGTATTAGGAGAATAAGAAAAAAACACGGTTAATTTGGCTATAAACCGCCGTATATCACACGCGTGTTGAAATAGTTATTTTCCTAACAAGTTCGGAAAGTGATACTTTCCCACACGCGACCGCAGTTGGCAAGCGGTCAAGGGCGGGAAAGACACTTTACGCATGAGTTAGGAACATTATTTTTTCTACGACCGTATATACAAAAAAGTATACCAACCCATTTTTCAAAAAATATTTTATTTCAACATACATATACAAAACTTTAACTAAAAACTACTAATTATTATAAATAATAATATTATTTATATATAATATTTCTCCTTCCACCATGTAACAAAATGGTCGTATTGCTTTTCATATCTTAGTCTGGATTTGGCAGGTAACAGCTCGGAATTAGCTTTATCTGCAGTCTTCAAAATGGCTTCGGGAAGTTCTTCGTCGGATGAATCCATTAATATTATTGCTTTGGATTCGGTTTAATGTGGTTTAATTTAGAAGAAGATTGTATTCGGTCACTTCGAAGACGCTTTAAACAACTTTGACGTTTTAGTAACAATTATACGCCTGGGTTATCATAGCAATTGATTTCAAACCCGGTGGTTTGATAGTTATTTTGTGACATTACTTTAAATAATGTACAGGGTTATATAAAAATATCTTTATTATTTTATATTTCCAAAAAATTAAAAATGCAACAAAAAGCTAAGAGATGTAGATTTTATTTGATGGACTATTTCGTAAATATTTATTTACCTTTTGTAACAATAGTTATAACTTCCCAAGTAAAAAACTATCTAATAAGGTCAAAATTTGCATTATTTTATTTTCCCGCACTAGTGCGGAAAAGTGACACTTTCAAAACTAAAATGCGTGCGGGAAAATGGGTTAAAACGCACGGTCGTAGAAAAAAAATATTTCAACATTAGTGTTGGTACCGATAGCGTAGAGAATAGAGCTCTAGCCTACAGGTCGCAAGGTCACAGATTCAAATCCCATCAGGAGTATTCGACTTTTTTTTATAAAAACATTAAATAATTGACTTTTTTTTATAAAAACATTAAATAATTTATAGAATTATTTTGAATTGAAATCTTCCTTGTTGGGTGGATTTTTTAGATTTATATTTAATGCATCTTTCCTTGATTAAATTTAAAATTTTTCATTCTGATGGTTAATCTAGAAGTCAATCCAGGATTAGTTCGTCCTATGATTTATATAAAATATGAAAAAATGAAAAAGTTAAACTACAAATAAATGAAAAGCCTATATTGACAAACCATGAAACCAGATATTAAGTGAAACATAATCCTAAGTATGCTAATTTCAACACTAGTGTTGATATTTGTTTTTTCAACACTAGTGTTGAAATATTTTTTTTACAAATCAAAGGCTTTTTTAATAATTCTTTGTGGTCGAAGGAAAAATAGTGTACATTACTCGTGTGAAAGTGATTATTCTAAAGGCCTTTTTACATTGGGTGCAATTGCAAGAAAAAATTGCCTGAAAGCATGCGCTTTGTCGACGTTTTAAACAGCTGATGCAGGTTTTAAATGGGAAAACGTGCATCAGCTGATTTAAACGTCGTCGAAGCGCATGCTTCCTGGCTATTTTTCTTGCAATTGCACCCAATGTAAAAAGGGCTTAAAACTCGGTTTGCGCCTCGTGCTAAATATCTCCTCATTTGACAAGTATCACTTTCATCACTTGGTATGTAATATACTATCTTTTAATAAAATAACTTTCTTACACTCTCTAATATTTGTTTAAAAAAAAAACATGGTCAGGATTTGGGCAAGGGATATATTGATATACTCGACATTTTCATCAGCGTACACTTGTACAGTAGCCGATACCCCTAAAAAGGTCTTTTCGTGCATGATTTTTACCATTATTTCCGTAAAACTAGTCGAAATAACTACCAGGAAGATAATTTTCACTACAGTCAGACATGATGACATGCACGTCAAGCATTACGTGTATTACACACATACTTACCAGCATCGGACATGATGGTTTTCGGTTAAGTTATTTTAACTGTGGTTCGGTTCGTTTGTTTTGTAAACGTTATGCCATGTTTTGGCATTACTATTAAGTCAACAGACCCGGTTTACGTGTGCTAGGATTGTTAGTCTAATAATAACTATTATTGTTTCATGTTTTTGTTTGTTTTATCTACTGCGGAGTTAGGAAGGAGTATTGTAGATTTGGTTGTTTATTTAAGAAATATGCAGTGACGTAGTTAAGTTTTAAGGGCGGAGGGGCATGCTACAGATAGTTTTAGAAGACCTTAGCTTAGCTGGAAATCGCAAAGCGAAACAAATACTTTTTCGTTTTATTAATTTACACAATCACAATAGGATTAAATTTACAAAATTAAACAACGCTGTTACGATATAATGTATTTCACTTTCTAACAGTGGCGGATCGCGGTCCTAAAAAATGGTGAAGAGCTAGGTATAGTGCGGGTACTTAAACAAACATTGACTGAAAACCCGTGTAACAAAACGTCTCTCTTATTCTCATCTGTCCAACGACTGAATGGAGTTTCCAACAAATTAAAAAACTATGTCATTAATTGGGTTTATTTTTAAAACACACAACTAAGTAGGTACATACACTACTGAATTAGCTGAAAAATAAAAACAAAACTTTTTAATCACACAGTAAACCACGTAAAAACGATATCTATAACCGTAATTTTCACGAGCCTCAAAATAAATATCTTAAGCTTAGGCGAACCAATACTAAAACAATGGTGCATACGACTGATCTATTTTTAAATTGCCCTTTATCATAATGCAAATTGTTACATGCTGTTTGCTTGACTGACGTCACGTAACCATAGCAACGATGAATATCAAAGCCATGGTAGGCGTTGGGTCCTGACTTGCTTTGAGCTAACGGACACGGTCGGCTGGGGCGTGCCAAAATGCACGAGTGTTTATAATTATTATCCATCGGAGTTAACCGTGGCCCTATTATGAATAGCTACATTCGGATTAAATTAATATTATTAATTTGAACCTAATTATTTTTTAAGGGCTAAAATGGTAGCTGTATTGGTACATTAATATTTAATATTGTCGAAAAACTTTCCTCCTGGTTTTATTTTTTTTCCTACTTCACCTACTTCACCTGACGAGCCGCCACTGCTTTCTAAAATAAAATCCGCCCTACATAATGAAGCCATTTTGCCAACTAACAAAATCCCGCTAGTCAATTTTTCATGCGTTAAAATCTCGGCACTGGCTAATGCCTGCAACCGGATTTTGGATTCGCTGGAAAGAATTATATTTGCCGCTGAATATGAAACAAGTTACAACATTTTTTGTAAAAATCACGTTTGAAATATCGTTTAGCGGGATTTTTTTAGGCAAAATGTCACTATTGGAGCAAACCAACAAAATCCCTCTAAACGCTATTTCAAACGTGATTTTCTCGAAATCCACATAAACAATTTTGTAAAAAACTGTTTCATATTCAGCGGCAAATATAATTATTTCCAGCGATTCGAGAATCCGGTTTCGGGTATCAGCCAGTGCGAAAATTTTACGGCCTGAAAAAGCAATCACCTGTTGTGTGGTTGTTTCCTTAATGTTTAATTTATCTTCTAAAGAAAGGTTTGAAAAATTGACATTTAATACACTGCTTACACTACACTGAAAAAATTGCATTGTTATTTGTGATTACAATACACTGAAAAAACTAATATTTTGTGAGAAATGCATATATACGCCTTTAATCCAAAACATTTGTGCTTTCAAATAGGTCCAAATGCGATCACTCTTGACCCAAACCCGTAATTATCTTGCTATAAAGTACCTAAAAGAGTCTAAAATATATTTCACTTCGTTAAAAGTCTTTCTATCACGATCCAAGAGCGGTTGTTATTCGCCCAAGAGCGTTTGTTCTTAAGCTAAGAGATTCGGTTTTTGAGCCAAGCGTGTTAGTTTTGAGCCAAGAGTGTTGGCTCTTTAGCCAAGAGTGTTGTTTCTTGTTTTAAAAGAGTTTGTTCTTGACTTAGTATTTCCCAAATAATGAAGCAGTAAGTACGCAGGGCTCCAAACAAAATGGACTCCCTGGGGCAGGGTTAGATAATAACGGTCGTTTCGTCCTTATTTGAACTTATCGGACTGCCATCAACCCATTGCGACTGACTCCCTTTATACCGAAAACGCCAATTCAATACCGACCGTATTCTATTGAATTGGAACCGTAGGATACAGTCGGCATTGAGCAAGCTGCCACGCCATCTCTAGAAATCAACTTTAATGCAGAAGCCAGCTTACGTGTGTGTGTCGTTAGACGATGTGAAGAGAGAGATATACTGGGTCTGGTAATATCAATTAAAGGAAAAAGATCTAGGAAAAACGCTCGGACCCGTATATTTTTATTTTTTATTGTGCATTTTTTTGACATTAAAAATATTATACAGGGTGTCTCATAGAACTGTCGTCACGTCTTTGACAATTTTTTTTAATGGAACATATTATATTATTTTCTGATTCCCCACAAAATTCTACGCTTATGTTGTAAATGTCATATGTCTTAATTCAATAGTTTTTGAGATATTGTCGTTTAAAATATGGCATTTTTGACTTTGACAGGCTGTAACATTGGAACGGTTCATCTTAGAGAAGGTTTTGTTAAAACCGGTTTTAACGGTTAACATGGTAAATCGGAGGTTGGTTTCTTTGGATAGAGAATAAAAAACTAAAAGGGAGGTGAAAACCATTTTTCTCTAAGATGAACCGTTCCAATGTTCCAGCCTGTCAAAGTCAAAAATGCCATATTTTAAACGACAATATCTCAAACACTATTGAATTAAGACATATGACATTTACAACATAAGCGTAGAATTTTGTGGGGAATCAGAAAATAATACAATATGTTCCATTAAAAAAAATTGTCAAAGACTTGACGACAGTTCTATGAGACACCCTGTATAATATTTTTAATGTCAAAAAAATGCACAATTAAAAATAAAAATTTACGGGTCCGAGCGTGTTTCCTAGATCTTTTTCCTTTAATTGATATTAATTTTATGCGGGACTTTTGGGAGACCCAGTATAAGAGAAATATAGAATATAATTAACTAAAAAAAATGTACGTTACATTAAAAAAAACGACTAACTTGAATAGTTTCGTGACAATCAGAAACGTTAAACTGTTTTGATGCCCTTAATAACAAACACAATCTCAGTCGGCCAAGAGATGGCGCTAAAAGGTTATATACTATATACACTCCAAGAAGTTTAAAATGATAAATTTTGAACTGTCGGCCTGAGGTCACTGCAGGTTATGATATCCTACCAATAGTAAAATGTTCTACTTAGCCATATTGTGTTTGTTGTGTTTTATTTAAGAAAACAGTATATAATACTTTCTAAAATACTTTTTTCATTATACATTTTTAAATAACTCAAAACAAATGATATGTTCCATTTGAAACCCAGAACTGTCAATTTAGGACGGTTTTAAAATAAAATAATAAATACGACAGTGCTGTAACATACTTTCATAACTCTTTTCTTTTTACAGGTAAAGATTTACAACACGGACCATGATAGTAGTGCTTAAAAAAAGAATCACGTAAGTTAGTATTCTAATCGGTTTATCCCAAAGGCCATTGCCGTTGATCATTACTCAAAATATTATAATTTCCTCACAAAATTGACTCAATGCCAAAACCTTGACCTTAATATTTCACGTAATACTTTGTAGCCAATTTTAAACAAAACAACTCAATTCCAACAACATAAACTAAAAAGGCCATTCAATTATGCAAAAACCATTTCGAAATTTTATGACCCGAAGTTCCTTCGCGGATATATCCGATTCGTTGAGTTCGCATTTTAGGTGCAAAAGAACGATGCAACAATGCACTTTTTAAAATTAAAAGCATTACCGGATTCTGGAGCGATCCAGAAAAATGGGTTGTTTGTTTTTCGACGCTGCCTGGTAACGTTGCCAAATTTTGAAGTAAATGTATTATCCTGAAATAATTGCTGAGAATCTAATTGAATTCTGTTATTTGGAAAAGGCACATCTACTTAACACTTTTTCACCGTAGCTATTTCGAAAACGTCGCATGTGACCTTTTCGAACCAAACGTATTGAAACGAGATCTAATTAATTCAGTTCTAGCATGATATTTTGTGCCCTTCTTGTACCAAATGGTCCGCCTTTAATAAAATTATAGAAAAATCACATAATAATGGCCGATAGTGTCCTTTGTGTCCTTTTCCAAATTGGATTTAATTACTTATTATTTTCTTCAACTCACGAACTTATACGTTTCTTCACCAATTTATCATTTAAAAGACACTCAATTTAGGAAACTGATAATTATGAGAGACGGATATTATGACGGGCTGTATATTTTCTTGTGTGTTCAAGTAAATGCCATATTCTAATGGTCTTCCACCAGCCCAGCTTTTTTTAAAATCCTTTTTCACTCGCATGTCCCTTTCCATGCGTCATCAATTCGTCATGTCTGTTCCTCGTTGCTTCAATCCGGATTTTGCATTCCTATTTTATTTGAATGCCTGTGTCATCGAAATAAAATGCATTTTGAAAAAAAATGTCTTCTAGCCATATTTTACCCCAATGACGTCGGTCATTTGTCCAAGTTTAGGTTATTGTTTAGATATAAATTATGTACCACCAAAAACCTTTGAGCATTGCTTTTAAAACTCTATTTGACTAGGTTAAGTCCTGATGATGGCCTTAACTAAATAAGGCTGAAACCGTTTAGCGTCAATTTTAATAAATATTTACACTGAAATACAACGTTTTTTCCTTTCTTCATGAAAATATTAGCCCATATAAAGCTTTAAACAGTTTAAACGTACTGATACATGGCGCGGCGCGGCGAGAAACCTAAATATGTATTTGAAGTAAAGCATTTGTAATTCATTTTAACCAATTTCAAACAAAACAACTTAATTCCAGCAACATGAACGAAAAAGGCCATTCAATTATGCAGAAACCATTTCGAAATTTTATTGCCCAAAGTTCCTTCGCGAATATATCCGACTCAGGCGTTTATGTTTCATCTAGTTCGCCTTTTAGGTGCAAAAGAACGACGGAACAATGCACTTTTAAAATTAAAAGCCTTACCAAACTCTGGACCGATCCAGAAAAATGGATTGCTTACTTTTCGACTCTGGCGCACCGTTGCCAAGTTTCAAATTAAATATATTATTCTGAAATGCCGAAAAGAAACTAATTGGATTGATTTTTTCGATGTTTTTACAAGTTTTTGTTTTAACTACCGAGTTGATATAAGTGTATAAAAGTGTAAGAGCCTTCCATATCACGGTGATCGTTTCCTCGCTTGTCTAATTGAACATTTATTTTAAAGTTTCAAACATATTGTAAAGGCGTTTTGCGTGAAATCCGTATTAATTCCTACCTATCTATCTAGCTAATATATTGCTCACGTCGCTTATGCGGGATTTGCTGCATGCGACTATAGGACGAAAAGTACTTTTCCAACGGAGTCTCGGGCGCCACCTCTTGGATTAATGTGGTAAGAGGCCCACAGTTACCTTCGAGTAGCTTTTAGACAGTGGAGAAAATAATCCAGGCGTTCAACTGCGCATGGTGCGAAGGAATAATAAAACAATCGGTTTTAAAACATTTTGTATTCAAATACTTTTACATTAATATGTGCCCCATTTACTATCGGTTTAAAATGAATGATTTTACCAGTTAAAATAAAGAAAACAACAGAGAGAGGAGGATTGTATACGTTCTTTGTCTGCGGTAATGTATCTTTTATATCATTGATTAATCGCGGCTAAAAATAAATGATTCCGGCTTTGACGTCCGACGGCTTGATTAAATTAAAGATTCGCGTCTTCAGGTTCGCAAGCGGTCCGGCGGCCAACTTGATAACAGTACTACATAGACCCGCGGAAATAAAATCAGTACAAAGATCTGCAAGCGCGGTCGCAGCTTAATTAATAGGATGAAGGTCAGGACGGACTACGGTGACGGACTTGCAGATATCAGAAAAGGATGCGGTCTATGTTTGAAAGAAAAGGTTTACGCGGTAAAGCTACTTGCGAATGCGGATGTTACTACGTCAAGCGGTATCGGTAAAAAGTTCCAGAAATAAACGACAATATGACTAGCAGTTCAGTGGCGGTCTTTAAATGGTAGATCGGTTTTGCTTTACGCATGCGTGACTGCGTATGAATTTCGCGGACCTATACGTTCTGGCTATCTAACAGTGTATGATATTAAAAGTGTATGAGTGAGATAAGGACGGTATGATGTATGTGTTATTGTGTATGTTGTGTCGGTGTGTGTGTGTATGAGAGAGACAGATAGTCTATTTTCCCAGTCTGAATTTACATTAAGCAAATCAGAGTTCCTGCAGCAACTCGGACTTGCATAAAGGTGATAAAAATGAATTTGCGGCCCGTTGTATTAAAACAAAACAGAGCTACTCGGCTAAGATGACCTGAAGTAGTCCGGTTCTGCATGGGAGAGGAAAAAAGATACGAAATTGTCGGTGTCATGTGTGTGAGTGTAATGGTGGTGGTAACCGGTGATATGAGAATGATACAAATGAACGATTTAGCCTTTGAAATTTAAAACGAGACAGAACTACTCGGCTAAGATGACCTGGAGCAGTCCGGTGTCGTATAGTTGAACTGTGGCTTGAATCAGAACGAGACAGAACTACTCGGCTAAGATGACCTGGAGCAGTCCGGTATCGTATAGTTGAACTATGGCTTGAATCAGAACGAGACAGAACTACTCGGCTAAGATGACCTGGAGCAGTCCGGTGTCGTATATGAGAGAAACAGAGAAATACTTATTCCGGTTTAATACGTGTATATGAGAGAGAAACAATATGACAGAGCTACTCGGCTAAGATGACCTGGAGCAGCCCGGTCTTATGTATGTGAATACCATAAAACAACCCGATATACGCGTCAGAATGAAAGAAAACATTATATTGTCAGTAGGTGTGAGTGAGAAAGCGGTCAGTAATGCCAGAATGTGTAGTATAGAACGGCGGTTTAAATATCTATTAATAATCTACATTTTATTGCTTACCGTTAATTTTTACTTTAACCCGGATGGTCTCGGTATTTGTCCGGAGCTAGTCAAGAGAGTCGACCGGTTGCGGAGTGAGAGTATCGTACTCTCATTGTAACACGGTACGATCTTACTAAGGTAGGCTTCGAGCCCGGCTGAATCCCCTCTACTCGGCGCGCGACATCGAGAAGTACCGATGGCGACGGCGGTTCCGCGCTGACCCGTACTGTGAACAGTGGGGAATGAAGGAAAACTAAAAAAAGCTATTTCCCGGTGTTTCGCGACGGAAAACTTTAGAAAACTAATAAGTACGATTAATTTGAATAATTTACGAACAAGAATGAACGTCGTGCGATGAAAAATAAGAAAATTAAGAACGGATACGTATACAACCCTGTAAAAATTATATAACTTCGTTACAATATAGGTTCAAATTATAGCATCCGCCAAACGAGAAGTTCTTGTAAAATTTTTGTATTAAATTTTCAATTGGGACAAGCCAGGAAACGATGCCACGTTTCACGCTGGTATGGAATGTTCTTACTATTATAATACAGAGTGATTCCTAAGTTGATACTTCTGTTAAAGTTGTGTATAGAAGGCATTAAATAAACAATACAATCAAATACCTTTTTTCAAAAAACTCAAAAATTAGGTACTTACATTCATTTATTATACTATGGATCAAATACGGTCCTGCCTAACTTGCCCGTTGAATAACATTAAGAAAACTTTTGGGTGTAGGATGAGCCCGCAAGAGTAAGCTTTCTGTGTATAATCTCGAAGCAGCCGTTGCACTTTGACGACACTCACCGTAAATTAGCACCATATCTACTAGTTCATTGTTTTCAAATTTTACCGTTTTTAACGTGTCACCAATTTAAAACTAACTTGCTTCAGAAAAACATACCGCAAGCGTATCATCAAATAACTCACCACCGACCCGTAAATTGCATGACTAATAAGAGATAAGACAAACAACATAAAGTATAGCAGGTTACGTTTTGATGACCAGGCCGCACTTAGATTTTTTACTTCTGTATCTCGCCTATTTTTAAGTTTTTTGAAAAAAGGTATTTGAAAATGTCTTCTATACACAGCTAAAAAAAAAATATCAACTTAGGAATGACCCTGTATATTATTGGTATTGGATTCGATGAATAATGCAAAAATTAATACAGTCTGATTGACTGGTGACAAAGCTGCAGAGTTAGTTAAAACCGTGTTTTTTTTTGTGTGTCTTTATTTGGAGGGGGGACATGTGGTACAATGTACAATGCATATAAAACCATACTATTTATATCTTTTTCTGTTATGTTTTTTTCTTTTTGTCAAACCCGCATTATTATTTATCATCGTCAAGCACGTTCGGGACGTGATTTTGTCATCTTTGAATTACAAGAGCTTTCATAATGCGTGGCGAAGATAGGAAAGCTTGCAGCAGCAGCAGCAGCGACGGCCGTAATTTATACCATAAATCCGGGAAAGGACTAAGCCGCATTTGCAGGAAACGTGCACTTTTTAATGTAGATAATGTTTTATTTAAAAGTTTAAATGGATTTTAATGTCGCTAAAATTTATTTATGGTAACTGCTCTTCGTCAAATGCATGTGGGCGAAAATAATTAAATAAACGTAATTTTAAACATTTATTTTAAGTGGATCCAACCAACCGCATCAAATTTTTCCATGTTAAATTTCTTGGCCCGAATTACAAACTATACAAATTATTAAGTTTTTCTTTTCAGCAAGGGAAAGGTGGTATCTCTGTGGGTGTGGGAAAGTTATGTTCATTCAGAAAAAAAAATCGAGGACAAAGATAGAAGCCAATGAAAAATAATTATAAAAGTTCATAGCATGAAAAATTTTTTTTTTAATAAAAGTTATTTTCTGTTCTCCAATTTTCCAAAGTTTTAAAAAATACCGTCAATAAACACGGCCAGGATTCGGGCCAAGAATACGCAATGTTTTTGGTCTAATTTAATATATAACTTTGGATGGAGCGAAGGAAATGCGACAATACCCACGGGCGCTAGCTTTTTGGGGGCGCCAAATACCTCTTTAACTTTAAAAAAAGTTTTTCAGATTAAATTAAAAATCAGAAATACTTATATTTATTTAGGCAATAATGGTAATTTTAATAAACGAAAAAAACAAGTGTGTAAGTTTTAAACTACTATTTTAATAAAGTAGCACTATAATCAGCCCATTTTATTTTTACAAATCAGGAAAAAATGTAAACCTTGGTCGCAAAGTTGCATATTGTTCATCCAATATCGCGAATCGAGTGGCGCTTTCTGTGTGTTAACAGCTCAGATGTGTAACTTAATATCAAAGTTGTTCTTTTTTATATTTTATTTTAAGTTTCGTTTAATCAAAAAGTGTGGTTCCGCCCGGGATCGAACCGGGGACCTTCTGCGTGTAAAGCAGACGTGATAACCGCTACACTACGGAACCAGATAGTGAATCCAATTTTTTTAACATCTGCGTTACGGTTGGATACTCTAAAAATACGTTGACCTCTAGCTTGATTTTATGAATGGAACGTTCAAAGACAAAGCCTGGTTATAATAATGACTTTTACTTGATGCTGCGAGTTGTTATAAAAGGTAAAATTGCAGGCATTGAGGTTTTAGGAGGAAAATAAGGTTTCCATGGAAATAGTATGATTATTTATTTAACCTTGTTCTGCCACTCTGAAAATTTTTATCTCAAGCACTCAAGCAAGCTAGAAAAGCTTAATTGTAACTAATAATCAATTTTAAAAGGACCCACACCTCCTTTGTAGTAGACTCCATTGTTAATTATTTAAAAAACTCTGACTTTGACCATTATGTGAAATTTTTTTGTTGTTGCTGGGGTTGTCGGAAGAGCTAGTAGGGCCTATGAAGCCCATTGCATCCCCGATCGTCTCGATAACGTCAGCCAGATGGCCCTTACGCCCCCAGAGGTCCATGGCGTCCCGCTCGGTCCCGATCACTAATAGCATACTGCATTCTCGTATCCCACAAAGTTCCGGGCATACTTTTTTTAAGCGTATGCCCACTCTGAGGATCGAACTCGGACCGCCACGGTCGAATGCCAGTAACTCACCACTAAGCCACTGATTTATTATTATTTGATAATACAGGCCGATGTTTTAAAATCATCCACCCAATATTTCTAAAATATCCTTCAAGATAACAAGCTCTATGCGAAGTTATATCTATATTTATTAAATTACACCAAGAACATTGCGTTCTCTTGGCCCGAATCCTGACCATGTTTATTAATGAATTTGGCCCGACGCGACGGGCTGACGTGGTTACGGTTATTGAGGGCATCAGGCGTTTTGGGTCAGGGTGATGCAAGGGAGACCAATACAATTTTTGACAAGACAAATATAAGAGAAAACAAGTGAATGTTCAAAGGCGTAGGGTACAGTATATAGGTATTTATTCTATAAACTGTGACGTAGGGTTTCATGCGGTCACCTCCTTGACTCATACATCACCTTGTTTACCATGTGCTTTCGCGTTACCCGCAGAGCTAATTCTATTTGTACACATAACTTTGTTAAATAAATAAAAACAATAAATATAATGGTCAGCATCTTTGAAGTTTATTTAATACATAAAAGATTTAAAATGTCCTTTGTTTATTTTTGCGTTAATGCTGGGTAACCAAACGTATAATTATTACATTAGAACACGGTCATGGGGCGACAGAGACAACAAGGAACCAAAATAATGATGAATTTTTTAAAACTGGTTGTTGAGTTTATGTGGGTAATTATTAGGTCATTTTCGTTTCTCATTATCCAATAAAAAGTGGTTAAATAGATTACTGCGTATGTACCTAGTAGGTTGTCATAAGAAGTGAAATTTAAAAATTTGTTGAAAGAACATATTATACAAGGTGAATGACCTCTAATTTTGGAGATATGTACGTGAAATGATGACTGATGGTAACTTTAACAAAAGCCAGTGGCGGATTTGGGACCCTATACAGGGTGCTACAAATTCGTGTGCGTACAAGGGGATCTCGAAAACGGTAAGAGGTACGAAGATGGTTAAATTAAAGCAAATTTGTGCATTTTGGGCCTTAATAATTTGGTGAAAGAAAATGGTAAATATTCTAAATACCTTCGGAGAAATTCGAAAAAACCCGGAATTTTTAGTTTTTTTTGCGCCTTTATTTTTGACTTGGGAAAAAAACAAAAAAACACTTTCTCATAGACGTTCTTTATGTCCTATATGGCGTTATTAGTTTTCAAATTCGACGTTTCGTTCTTTAGATATTAACTTCAAGTCAATTTTTTTAAATACGGACCTGGAATTTTAAAAACAGTTTTAGGGACGCTTTGGAACTTTAATACAATTTAAAGGTTATTAAAATTTTAACGTTATGTCATCAAATATCACATCATTAGTAGGTATTTCAAATTAATCTTTCTTTACTATTACGGCCCTGGCAATTATTTTTAGGATTACTTAAATATTAAAATTACATTATATTACAGAAAGTTATGGTGTTTGGGCCGTTAATTATTTAAATAAGATTTACCGTAACAATACAAGTAAGCAAGTTTTTAAGGCATGAGAAGTAATTCTATTTTTATTACTTAATATTTTATTTCTTTTATTAATATTAACATCTTAAGTCCTATGGTTCTTTTCGAATTAGACTTTTTTCCTCTTCGTTCGCTGCCAGGGCCATTCCCGAGGGGACCTACAGTTTAACGTGGGTTCCGAACCACGATCCTCAGTCATGCGACACCCCCCAAGGGCTATCAACCCTTGGTTTATTGCCATTGCTTGACCTACCGATTGGGGAGTGTGTACCTTTTTCCGCACCCCACTAGATGTCCGATCTCATCCGGCCTGGTTACCGGCGTGAATGGGGTGCGTTGGGAGATGATACCTTTTACACTCGTTCCTGCATTCTTAAATCCACTAAATTTCGGACATACTTTTTTTATTGTACGTATGCCCACTCCGGGAATCGAACCCGGGTCGCCGCGGTCGAATGCCAGTAGCTCTACCTCTGAGCCACAACCGCGGTAAGTCCTATGGTTGTTTGCCTTAGACCTAGACCGAAAAAACTGTATAACAAAAAAAAAAATAATGCTCACGAGTGAACAAAAGGTAACTGGAGTGTTAGTTTAGTTATGTTACTGTAATGCGCTTATATTTGTTTCAAAAACAATTTCAATTTTTTTTTACTGATAATGCTAGTTTCAGGCGAAACGTAACAAAAATAAACAGACAGAAAACTATTTGAGGCCGAGTCTTTTTTTATACAATATATCAAATATCAGGCTTCTTTGAGTAAAAATAGACGGATTTTTCAAATCAATTTTTTTTTGTTTTCGCTCTAAATGCTACGGATCGTAATGATATAAAAAGAACTTTAAAAAATGATAAAATAGATGACAAAACGTTAAAATTTCAAAAACTTTTAAATTGTATTAAATTTCTAAAGCTAAGTCCTTAAACTGTAATCAAAATTCCAGGTCCGTATTTAAAAAAATTGACTTGACGTTGGTATTTAAAGAACGAAACGTCGAATTTGAAAACTAATTTCGGTTTTTCTCGGATAACTTCTAAGGTATTCGGAATTTTTACAATTTTTTTTCACCAAATTATTAAGCCCCAAAATAATGCTGTAGTTATCGTGGACTTATCCAAAAAACAGATAAATTAGTTTTTATTCGAATATTATTTTTTTGTCGCCGAGAATTAACTTGGCGGTAAATGCCCCCTTTTTTCTGAAGGTTAAAGGTGAATTTTATTGTACCCACTCCTTTCTTGTACTAACTTGTGTAGGTTAACTGGGTATATGCCCCTTACTTATGTTGAGCTGTGTAACTGCAACATGCCCATAAAATAAACTTTATTTACCGCCAGCAAAACGCGATTAGCGTAAATAATATAAATATTATAAAATCAATGGAACTGTTTTTATATTTATAATCCGTATAGCCGGGTTTTTAATTTGTATTGTTTATTTTATTAGCCAATCGGAGTGAAATAAATCGTAAATGTGGTGAAATTTGAAAATTATTTTATTTTGCGATTTCTTGTGAAAAGTAAAGAATTTTAAATTTTATTTTTAAAATCGACGCTTAAAAGAGATTGCACCACGCCTTTTCCTCCATATAATTTAGACCAATATTTTTAAATTCTTCTCTAAAAGGTCACCTGCAGCTCCATGCAAGATCATATCCATATATTTGCGTTCTCTTGACCCGAATCCTGACCAAATTTCAATGATAGTATAGGAGATAGTTTTGGACTTGCATTATCTTTATTTGCTTTAAATCACAACATTTTAACTGGTAAGTCTTCTTCAATACTGAATATTCACTTGCGGTATCGTCTTTCATACAAACACGTAAAATTAGCGACTTCAATTATATTTTACATCACCATAATAATCACCACATAAAACTACAACTCTTTACTAATTTAACCGAAGTCGTATCTCTTATAATAAGAAAGTTAGCGATAGTAGGTACCGACTTCATTTTGAATAAAATAACTTAAAAATTTTTTTTTTTGTTTTGTTTTTGTTCTATGTTCCATTTCTATAAAAAAACGTCATATTAATGACTTTTTAATCTGACCAAGTACAACAAAATTCATATAGCTGTATATTTTAAATAGAAAGTCCAGGGGATATTTTCTGATTTTTAATAATCGCAGTTGTAGATAAGAAAAGTTAAATAAGAACAATTCAGTTCTATAAGCAATTGAACAACCCAAAAGGTTGAGTAAAATAAGTGAAAAATCTAGTGTTTATGTTTTGTATTGCATAAGTATGTATTATACAGAACATGAGAGAACAAGGACATTGGAAATAATTTTTTTTAAAGAAACCATAATATCTCTGATAATTTATTCCAATTAGTTTACGCATGCCTAATAGAGTAGTAATACCAAGGCATTTTTTTATTTAAATAGGGACCTAGGAAGGAATATTTTTCGTTACTAGTTACTAAGTATAAATTACATATGACATTTTTTTTAGAAATGAAACAGACTTTTTTTAAAGTTATTTCTATCAAATCATCTTGCTAATTTTGCCATCCGTTATAAGCAGTTCATTCAAACCTTCTAATGTGCAACTGCAATGACAAAAATATAAAAATTTTACTTATTTATGATTCAACTTCCTTCTTACAATTAGAAAGTACCGAAAAAAGATAATAAACACAATGTTGTGACTACATACGTAATTGTTACTCTATGAAAATATCAAGTTTGGCCCAAATAAATGATTGCTTTGGCAACATTTCGCTACCCTAGTTCAAAAGCGAAATAACTTCGAATTTCTCGAAAATTAGATATTACGGTAATATTATTTACAGGATTTAATATTATCCGTTTAAAAGAAAAACAACTTAAAAGTGTCATGTCTATATAATAGACATCGATATTTCCTTAAAGAACTTGTGAATTTTTTTCTCTTTTTGCGTTCAAAAGAGAAATATACTTAAATATTTCTGTTTTGAATTAATTTGAAATGTTTCTGTTTTGAACTGGGGTAGCGATTTGTAGATTGCATCATTAACAAAAACAATATTGCCTTGAAAAAAAAATTTCAATTTTCCATATTTACACATTAGTTGTGACAACTAATTTTAAAAGCGGGAGTACCATATAAATTTAGTTATCCGTATATAAAATTTCGTTGTGACAACTAAAATTTGTAGGTTGGGTTGGTTAATGTTATTAATTCGTTCAACAGTTCAATAACGACACATTTTTTGGGTTGTACAAACTAATTTTTGGGTTGAGTCCGATTTCACGTCCGATTGTACTTGTAAAAACAGATTAAAATATTTAAGACAATAATATAAAAAAAAACATAACAATAACTTAGAGCATATTATTACATTACTTTACAATAATTTACAGACCACATAAAAAAAAAGAATCAGAGAGTGAAGTTATTTTTATGAAAAAAAATATAGGTAAGTACGCCAATGAAAACTATTAAAATTATTGTTTAATTTTATTGTATTGTTAATTTCTTTTTAATAAAAATAACTTTCTTACCCCCCTCAATATTTGGGAATCCAAATTTAAAAAATTCTCAAAAATCCATTAAAATGAACATCATGGTCATGAAGAGAACGTAATATTTTTCGTTTAATTTAACAAAAAGATATGATTTTGCTTGGACCTGGTAACTTTGGAGAAGATTTTAGAAATATTGTTCAGATGCTCAAAAAATAATAAAAAAAGCGTAAGTATATCATATCGTGTCCAATTTTCCTAGCTACTTAGACTTGCGCCCTTCCCGACTCAATATCCACGAGTCGCCACTGTTAGCAATTAATTTGTCTTCCAACATGATCCATAAGCAGACCCTACACAATCAGTCAGACTGACAGTCTTGACAAAGAAATGACAGTAATACTGGATCGGATAAGGGCAAATTTCAAGGATTAATGGCCCAATGGTATTTCCAAATTATTTTGATTTCTAGTATACCTACTCATGTTGTGGTTAATTCTAAATTACCTGCATTTATTTTATATAATTTTTTGGGTAGAAATTATTTTATGATGAAAACAGTTTAAGTAAAACTTCTTATTCTCCAATTTTCTGAACAGAGCCCACAACTTTTCCTTAAAATTTGTATAATCTATCAACAATTTCATGTTGCATATTCAGGATTCCCGATCTCTGGATTGTGGAATAGGGCGAAACTCTGGAAGCGACAGCAAGTGCGTCCACCCTGGGCAATGTCACACCCGATGGGTCGGGCAGCGACAAATTGCAAGTTTGTAGAAGAATTATGTTTAATAATAATAATGAAAACAATAACTAGAACCTAGCAGCTCGGGTCTAAAAGTCTAATTGCAACCTAATTTTTCGTCTTACGCTTGGACTCTTAATTTAAATTTTCAAATAATGTATTCTTGGCTTAGATTACAAAGGTCTTGTAGGAAACGTTTAGTTTTTAAACTTTTCCTTCTAAAAGTCCTATTTTATATAGAGATTAGGGTTTCGGACGCATATCGTTTTAGTTGTTGATTTATATGATGCAATTTTAAAGGAAAACGAGCAAAAAGAATGTTTCATAGTATTTTTCTATTATATACTTACTTGTATGTTCCATTTTCCCTTTTTTAAAGCTATTTTTAAACAACAAAAACATAACCCAATGCAATAAAATATTTTTTCAACAAGAACAAAAAACAATTCGGTATTTATTTTTAAAGAGAAAAATTATTATTATATTATTATTATATTATTATTTATTATAAAGTTTATAATAAAAAAAAATAGTGCGGGAAGAAGCGAGAATGCTTTATTATGAATAGGTATACAAAACGGCACTTAAGAAGGAGTATTTCATAACCTAAACATTTGCACCAAAAATTGCTCTTAGATCTACGCTCCTAAAATACATGATTTCTGAAAAAATCAGCAATTTTGGCGTAGTGAGCGATATTTACTTTATTTTTAATAATGAAAAACTAAGCCCGAAAAACGCTGGTTAGAGTCATACATACGTCTTATGTTAAAATTTTGGATTGACACCAACATTCGTATTTTTCACAAATTAAAAAATGTTTTTTTTAATAAAGGGCCAGCTAGGAATAGGTATCAAAAAAAAGTAAAAAAAAACATTTTCAAAAACAAATTTTAATAATTTAATTTTCGAAATTTGATAGTAGTTAGGTGAATTTTAAACAAACTTTGGCCGTGGCTCCGAAAATTTTTCGCCTGTGGCGCTTCTCCACCTCCTTAACTAGATAAAATATCATGAAATACATGTAGTCCCGACTGACCCTTTCTCCAGAAAAAAAAATGTCCTACTTACGCCCCCCGAGCATATTTTCTGGCTACGCCACTGGGTTAGAAGCTGGTGCGCCATCTGTGCTGATACTGTTGATTGTAAAATATTAATAAATCGCCGGTTAAATGTTGTCGACGAACTCCGTACGTTTTATTTTTATCTTAAAATATATCGAGGTCACAAAATAGTAATTTGTTTATTTTAGATATTACTTGGGTTACTGGCGTATCGACATAAAAATAGGAAAAGTTATCTGGTTCCGTAGTGTAGCGGTTATCACGTCTGCTTTACACGCAGAAGGTCCCCGGTTCGATCCCGGGCGGAACCACACTTTTTTTTTAAATTTAAATTCAACATCCTTGCAGCGGGTTGCATGAAGAAATATAGTTCTCGAGTAGCTTAACCGCGTATTAAAATGACAAAATTTATTCAGAGACTGGCAAGGCCAACTTCGCATTTGTGCGAAATAACCTTATATTTTACCAGAACTGGCATCTAAGGCAATTTTTGGCAAAATGTTTTTATTGAATTTTATCAGAATTTGGTTTCAATATCTAAATTAAAAAAAAAATTATGAGATATTTTATTTTTGTAAATTTAACATTACAAAAAAGTGTCAACGGTTGTAAAAATGTATACTTTATCAAAGACAGATTTTGAACTAAATTAAAAAACAAAAAATTAAAAAATTTCGCTTATCCATGCGGTCCGTCCCAAACGAGCTCGGGATATTCTCTAGCTTTCCGCGAGCCGCAAAAATCAATAGAGTTGCCACCCGCGTTCCTCCACGTCCTGCTGGGCTGCCGGCGGCGGCATCGACGTCCACTGATCGCTGGAGGACGCACCACGTGCAAATAATGCTTAAGAATTCCACGTGGAGATCGTGAGGTTTGTCTACAACCTCCCTCAGTCCAACCCCAATAAATATTTAATTTTTTTAATAATAAGGTAGAAATTTTCATAATATATATTAAATACCCTAAGTAGGTATATTAGCATGATTTTGATACAATTTTTAATTTTCGTACGACCACCTAAATGAGAAAAAAAGCACGGTTAACTTGGCTCGAAAGCGCCGAATATCACACGCGTGTTGAAATACAAGGCAGACCACCCCTATTTATTAAAAAGAACAAATTTTAGAAAGCAGTAATTGTAAAGTGTTTAACTTACTTATCATGTATTTGTCTAGTGATTCAGAATTATAGTGTAAAAATACTAATCTAAAATTGTAAAAAACGTTAATAATATACTGGAAAATCTATGATTATTTAATGTATTAAACAACACATATTTATCGGCATCGCTAGCGTAGTGAATAGAGCCCTAGCCTACAGATCGCAAGGTCGCAGGTTCAAATCTCATCAGAAGTATTTGACTTTTTTTTTATAAAAACATTAAATAATTTATAGAATTATTTTGATTTAAAATCTTCCTTGTTGGGTGGATTTTATAAATTTATGTTTAATGCATCTTTCTTTGATTAAGAATTTCCGCACTAGGCTGACCCCACGTGCTAAATATCTCCTCGTTTGAAAAGTATCACCTTCATCACTTGTTAAGTAATATACTATATCAACAAAAGTCGTGGCTAGTCACGACCTTAAAACCTTTGAATTTCGAAAGCCAAAGAAAACCGGAACAGTGATAAAAACTAAAGACCTATTTTTGGAGACGAACGACGCTCTGGTTTACTCGAAATATGCTATATCTCAGACATGCAGTGTTGCATAGTGCTTAATTCATCAAGTCACGTTTATTTTAAAGTTCAATGCGTTTTAAATAGTTTCTTTCTATCCATCCATCTTTCTATAGAGATTGAATCTGAGAACTGCCGCTCCACCAGTAGATCCGCACTTCTGTATCACTTTTGACTCTTGATGTATAGAATGTAAACAT
The DNA here is from genome assembly GCA_935413205.1 of Polydrusus cervinus. Classification (NCBI taxonomy): domain Eukaryota; kingdom Metazoa; phylum Arthropoda; class Insecta; order Coleoptera; family Curculionidae; genus Polydrusus; species Polydrusus cervinus. The sequence goes on along the minus strand of OW284512.1, from coordinate 78,922,716 downwards.
CGCTACGTTCCCCTTTATACACTTCCTAACACCAGAACACGTTTACTGCCCTATTGGCTCAATCGTCAAACATGGATATCAATACACAGCAATTTGAAAACGCCGCGGGGTGTTTGAACAAGCTCGTAATGTGGTGAATTATATTACAAAATGGGTTAATTGCAAATATTAAATCTCTGTTAAATTGATTTAGCTTCTGAAAAGTTTGTTAAAAACAATTTCAAACATGGGCCCACAATGGGGGAGGGAGGGGGGACAGTTACTCTCCCCCTGGATCCTGGGTCCCGAAAAAAATTGTGACAATAATAGTTTTCTCCTAAAATGTTTCTTATTATAAAAATAAAACAAAACACTTTAACAAATTATTTTTTGTCATTCTAAATGTTTTAGAACCAGCATCAGGTCAATTTTCTCGTTTATTAGATATACGATTGCGACATTTCAAAATATTTTTTCTGCAAATGTTGTCATATCAGGATTTACGGGTTTATATAAAATGCGTCAATTCCATAACACCCTGTACATGTCTTATTAATGTTGACTATTGGCTATAGCTTTATCGATCCACATATATTCGTCTGTGTTTACTTCTACAGTGCATAAAACGAAATTGTAAGAAGTTTTCCTTTTTTAACGTACAACTAAAGCCCCTGTTGTGCACGTCCGTGAATAGGGTCTTTAAATTTACGACCCAGTTTACGTGTGTGCCACATTTTACTAAAGGTTAGCTTGCTCCAAGTCTCCGATGTATTAATGTGTCAAGTTCGTCGCCTCCCGGAAATATATTTTCTCTAGGATGGTGGTAAATAGAGCTAGCGGAAATACTCGACTAAACCTCTGAAGAATTAGTTGTACTCGGATAATTTTGAAAGCCAAGAGTTTGCAAAATAATACGTTTTCAATGGAGCCTTCTTAAGAACAGCTACACAGAAAAAATATTCTCTGAGATCAAAGCCAGTGGCGCTGTTTCAGCTGTATCAATGATACAGGACCCACTGGCCTTGGGGGGGCACCAAAAGGAGGAAAAATGTTTTTGTTGTATAGCAAATATCAGATATTTAGTTTGGATACTACTTTAAATTATTTTTTAAGAGTACTGGCACAGGCGACTTTTATGCATAATACAGTACAAATAGATAATACGGGGTTTTGTTTACAGTCATACAGTGACATCACACAAGCCTTCTGACACGTCACAAGGCTGACAACGCAACGCTGCTATTTATTATTCCCTAAATTTTTTTTTTTTTTAATGATAAAACACCTGCACTGTAGGAAAAATCCTTTAAGGCGCTCTGGGAGCGGTGCGAGTGCCAAAAAAGCGATTAACGTTGTTCTTGAAACGTTGAAGATTGTATTCATTGGGAAACACGACCTCAGGAAGATCATTCCACAAAGATGACGTTCTCCAGATGAAAGAATTCTTGAACAATGAAGTTCGAGGAGTACTAAGCTGAACAACATATGGATGAGCGGCAGTGGTTCGCCGTGTATTTCTGTTTTGCATTGCTCTAGGTGGAATCAAGTGGGCAATGTCAGTCAAACACCTGATGCCATGGAAATATCTGTAAAATAGAGCCAAATCACCAACCTGTCTTCTTAACTTTGCTATTATTTTAAACAGCACACTGTGAAAGCAGGAGCAATGCAATTCAAAATTGTTATAAAACTTGAGTTACTTTTACGTGCTAATAATTATTAGCGGCTTAGCTTGACTAAGTTGATATGGAACTGTCAAAGTGTTTCGTAAAAGGAACGCTCAACTTAGCTCTCCTCTCCTAGCCGAGGGGCCCACCACCTGGCTCTTGATACAGGGCCCATTCAATGCTAGCTACGCTACCGATCAAAGCATAATATTACTTATAGTCTATTTCAGAAAGGTGTAAAGTAGTAAAATGGGAAATTCCGTGTAGTTCGGCTCAATTTCGGTGTCGGCCATAGGCGCAGGTAAATTTTGTTCTGAATGGGCGTAAGTAGGACATTTTTTTCTGGAGAAAGGAACAGAAGGGACTACATGTATTTTATGATATTGTACCTAGGAAAGAAGACGAAAAAGCGCCGCAGGCGAAACATTTTCGGGGCCACGCCCAAAGTTCGTTTAAAATTCACCTAACTAAGTACCAACAAATTTTATCAAAATTATTAAAATTTGTTTTTGTAAATGTTTTTTTTTGATTTTCCTAGCTGGCTCTTTATTAAAAAAAAATCATTTTTTATATTTGTTAACAATATGAATATTAGTGTCAATCCAGATATTTTAACATAAGACGTATGTATGACTCAAACACGCGATTTTCGGGCTCGATTTTTCATAATTAAAAATAAGTAAATATCGCTCTCCACGCCATAACTGATCATTTTTCAGAAATCATGTATTTTTGGAGCGTAAATCTAGGAGCAATTTTTGGTGCAAATGTTTAGGTTATGAAATACTCCTTCTTAAGTGCCGTTTTGTATACCTATTCATAATAAAGCATTCTCGTTTCTTCCCGCACTATTTTTTAAAATTATAAATCATCACACTTCTTTAATAAAAAAATGTTTCAATAATGTATACTATAATTTTTTTCTTTAAAAATAAATACCTTTTTGTTTTTGTTGTAAAAATATTTTATGGCATTGGGTTATATTTTTGTTGATTTAAAAAAGCTCTATAAAAGGGAAAACGGAACAGACAGGGGCAGGACAGGACTCTACCCGTATGACGAAATTATTTAATTAATTTTATTTTATTAAACTTATCAAACAACTTTTTTGACACTTATTTTTTTCTATTTCAAAATCTTTTTTACCAGGGCCCGGCCCCCCTCTACCTACGGCCTTGTATCAAATCATTAGCAATCATTAATATAAGAACTTAAGTAATGAATCAAATTAAGAACTTAATGTTTTTGGATTAAGTTTCTTTATTAGTTACTCTTAGAAATTTTTATATTATTAAAACTACCTTGTTTAAAAAAATGGTTACTTAATTTAGGGAAATTCTTTTAAGACTACAGGAAGTCCTGAATTAAGATCATTCTTTTGTGTAGGAGACAAGTTACAAATTAAACGAATAATACCTTAATTTTTTCAAAAATATTTGGTTCCGCCCGGGATCGAACCGGGGACCTTCTGCGTGTAAAGCAGACGTGATAACCGCTACACTACGGAACCAGTTACTTTTTATCTTTTTAACATAATTGTTTACATAATGACCTTTATTATATCAAAAATCATAAATGAAATAATTCAGTCAATGCTTTCACTATCACTAGTAGCCGTCATGATCGCGTTAGAGTCATTCTGGGCAAATCCGGCCACTTTGGTATTCTCTATGCAAGATAAAGTGGAAAACGAGGTTTAAAGTGAGCCAAAGATGTTTAGATACGAGAAGAAATATAAAGGACATACATAGTCAGAGGACTGGGAGGACGGACGTGGGAAACATCCTTTTTGTGATCTGGAGACGCTAATAAACGTCAAGATGTGATAAGATATCGAAAAGTGGTTTCTTTGCGAGTCCTATTGTACTTTTTGCAAGGAAAGTAAAGAGGAATGAGTCTTTTCACTAAGTTTTAATTTTGACCATACCGCATAGTATATTTTTATATTATTTTCTAAGAAAATAAAATTAAACAAAATACGCGAAACCTCTTACCTACGTCACAACAATTTTAAGGAAATGACAGTCGGCGACTGCCATTTAATCGACGCGTTCCTACCCGAATGATGTATCGAGTCTGGTGTCCTGTTTCTAAACTGTTGTTTTTTATATAAGTTATCTGAACAAAGATAAGAAAATAATTGGTCGCACTACTGGTTATTAAAAGAACTGCGTGATTAATAGGATGACGTACATCTTCTCTCATCTTGTGTTTTTAACCTTTTTAGCGTTTTCAGTGTGTTTTTAATTGTTTCTAGAAAAGTGAGGGACTCTTAAACGGTTATATATACTTCACAGTTCTCCCAATTTTAGCCTCTGATGATGCCGGGGTCCAGTGACATAGCCAGAAAATGGGGGGGGGGGGGGGAGGGCTCAGTGGGCGTAAGTAGAACATTTTTTTCTGGAGAGCGGAACAGTTGGGACTACCTTAATAATATTATACCCAGCGATGAACGCCGAACAGCGCCGCAGGCGAAAATTTCCGGGGCCACGCCCAAAATTCGTTTAAAATTCACCTAACAACTATTTCCGAAAATTAAATTATTACCTCTACCCCTCTGTATGGTTTGATTAAATTTATTTTTGTAAATGTTTTTTTTAATATATTTTTTTGATATTCCTAGCTGGCTCTTTATTTAAAGAAAAAACTTTTTTATATTTGTGAAAAATATGAATAATGGTGTCAATCCAAATATTTAACATAAGACGTACGTATGACTCTAACCAGCGTTTTTCGGACTCGGTTTTTCATGATTACCTCGCCAAAATTGATGATGTGTTCATAAATCAGGTATTTTAGGAGCGCAGATCTAAGAGCAGTTTTTGGTGCAAATGCTTAGGTTTTCAAATACTCCTTTTTAAAAGCCGTTTTGTATATTCATAATAAAGCATGGTCGTTTCTCCTCGCACTATTTTTTATATTATAAATTATTAATTACACTTCTTCCATAAAAAATGTTTCAATTAAAATTTTTACTTTAATTTTTCTCTTTAAAAATAAATACCTAATTGTTTTTTGTTTTTGTTGTAAAAATATTTTATTGGATTGGGTTATAATTTTGTTGATTTAAAATAGATCTTAAAAAGAGAAAACGGAACAGACAAATAATAGAAAAATACTATAAAATATTTTTACTCGTTTTCCTCTAAAATTGCATCATAAATCAATAACTAAAGTGATATGATATGCGTCCGAAACCTTTATCTCTACATAAAACAGGACTTTTAAAAGAAAAAAGGGTATGAATAGATCGCGATGAACTTATCATTTTTTTTTTACTTTCGGGAATAGTTCATCGAACTAGTTCCTTCATTAACCAGTGATCTTTAAGCCACCGCTCTCAGTTACCTTCGATGACTCTATACGTTAGTGAATGGTAGATGGTAGCGTTATGTATGACCGATTTCTTAATTAAATAAGCATAAATTCCATTCCAGTTGCTCATAATTTAGTTTTATTATCTTATTAAATGTTAATTTAGATATTGTTGTGTTTGTTTTTCCCTGCAGCAGTAATTTAATTATGTGTATCATTTATATGACTTCATTTCATTAGCATATATACGTTGCAGAGTTGCAGGAGACATTTAGAGGGTTATAGAAATCGTTTATTACATTAAGATGGGTGTCTTCTTAGTTTATGTAGAGGGTATTGAGAGGTTTAGAGTGAGTTAACTGCCGCTGTTAATACCCGCTGTATTTATTGTAGTTTTCGGCTGCGCATTCGCCATTTCATTTACTGATCAATATTTTGAACTCTTTTGCTTCATCTAAAAACCGACCGCGGCAGTGCCTCAGAGGTGAGTTACTGGTATTCAACGATGGCGGTCTGAGCTCAATCCTCGGAGTGGGCATACGCACAATAAAAAAAAGTATGTCCGAAATTTAGTAGGTTTAAGAATGCAGGGAAGTGTGTAAAATGTAACATCTACCAACCCACCCTATTCACGCCGTTAACCAGGCCGGATCTTGTGGGGTGCGGAAGAAGGTACACACTTCCCAATCGGTAGGTCATGCAAAGACGCAATAAACCTGGGGTTGATAGCCTTTGGGAGGTTTCGCAGGACTGAGGATCGTGGTTCGGAACCCACGTTAAGCTGTAGGTACCCTCGAAAATGGCCCTGGCAGCGAACGAAGAGGAAAAAATTACACAACAAAAAAATATTTAAAAACCGACCAAAAGAAATTTTAATTAATAAATTAATATAAACAAAATTATTATAATAACTTGTCAATATTTATTTTTCTGCTTTTATTACATCTTCAGGGGGGGCTCTAAATAAAATTGAGTCCCTGGGGAAGGGTTAGACAATGACAGCCGTTTCGTCTTTATTTGGACTCATCGGACTGCCATAAACCTGTTGCAACTCCCTTGACCGCGAGAACTCCAATTCAATTCTGACCGCCCACCAAACAACGTTTTGTTGTTACCTCAGAATTGCACTCATAATATTGTAATAATGTGACATTCGGAGGTATGTGGTTGTTATGGTGATTGTGATATGTATGCAATAGATTATGTCTCAGGTTTTAATATAACAAAGTGATATTCAATGTCACGCAATATTACAACTTATTGCAGCAGATCCATGCAAGAGAAATACGAAGAGAAATACAGGGTCCTGCGCCTCACCTCCCGTCTTCTGTAGCTCACTTATTAATTAAGTTAGGATTTTGATATTTTGCAGGCTTTACCTGTATCCTAGGGCGCATTTTAGGAAAATATTTTTGTTTATACAGGGTGTTCCAAAAAAGTGTGACGTCATAAGGATATGTTTTTTTAGATTACATGCCATATATTTTCTTACTTATTTGGATGCATCTTGTAGTTGCCTACATACCCCTAAAATTTTAATTAAATCGGTTCAGTATTATAGGTGAAAGAAAACAAGAACTAAAAAAAATCAGTTTTGCACCACTGGTTTTAAAAATTAATAAAAAATAAAAATAATGCCTCGTTATTAAAATTTTACAAAGGTACTTAATAAATAAGGTCTTAAAGTCTCGTTAACCAAGTTTCATTAATACGAATTGTACAGGTTATCCAAAATTTAGTGTCAAACTTTGCAAACTTTAAAGCAATTTATTTTTCTTATTTCAAATTGGATCCCCTCCATATTATTATGTCATTGGATGCAGAATTACAATTCAAACATTTGTTCTAATTACAACCCTATCGCAATTTCTAACGCATTAGGACTTATTTACAGAATACTCGTTTTATCAACCTTTCCACCAGTCATTATTATATAATAAATATCAAAGGTGGCTTTGAAAAACAATTTATTGGTATTAAAGTTTATTAAAGTGACAAAAGCCCATTTTGACTTTAGTTATTTTATAATTTCAAATATTATTAGATTAGTATTAATTATTTAAGCTATATTATTTTTTGTGATGGAATACAACCAAGAAAAGCTCGTATATATGATTTTCATATTAGGAGTATGCTAAAAGAATTTTTATTTGTCCTTTTAGTCAACTTTAATATCAATAAATTGTTTTTCAAAGCCACCTTTGATATTTATTATATAATAATGACTGGTGGAATAGTTGATAAAATGAGTTTTCTGCAAATAAGTCTAAATGCATTAGAAATTGCGATAGGGTTGTAATTAGAATAAATGTTTGAATTTTAATTGTGCATCGAATGACATAATAATATACAGGGGTTCCAATTTGAAATAAGAAAAATAAATTCCTTTAAAGTTTTCAATGTTTGACACTAAACTTTGGACACCCTGTACAATTCGTAGTAATCAAACTACGAATGTGAGACCTTATTTATTAAGTACCTTTGCATAATTTTATTAACGAGACATTATTTTTAATTTTTATTAATTTTTAAAACCAGTGGTGAAAAACTGATTTTTTTTTAGTTTTTATTTTTTTTTTGCCTATAATACTGAACCGATTTCATTAAAATTTTAGGGGTATGTAGGCAACTACAAAATAAATCCAAATAAGTAAGAAAATATATGGCATGTAATCTAAAAACATATCCTTATGACGTCACACTTTTTTGGAACACCCTGTATAAACAAAAATATTTTCCTGAAATGCACCCTAGGATACAGGTAAAGCCTGCAAAACGTCATAATCCTAACTTAATTAATAAGTGAGCTACAGAAGACGGGAGGTGAGGCGCAGGACCCTGTATACATTATCTTATGCGAAGAGAAATATATCTTACAGGAAGATGCTACTACTACTATAATTCTAAGGTTTTTAAAAAAAGGTAAATCACTTTTGCAAAATAATAAATTTAAAACGTCCAAGAGAACTTTGAAGATTGTAACAAGAGAGCCCTATTTCGTAAACCCAGAGATTTTGTCTTATTGTAACAAGAGAAATTCTCTTATACCGAGATAATTTCTCTTGCCTCGAAGAATAAACGTTCAAAAGCGTGTACTAATTTGGACCAAGAGCGCCTCTTTTTTCAGTATATTAACAGTAACGGAATAACATAATGATCTGCAGGCATGTTTATTAATTACGAACGCGTGCCGTTAATAATAATAAGCAATTAATTAACAGCAGTCGTCAGGTGGCATCAGATTGTCGCCTGTATATGACATTATCGGTTTAGGGCATGTTTGAACCGGTTTATGGGATCATATTCTATGACAAGCTGACAAGCATTGACAAGCTGGGGAGTAATAATTAGGTGTAATTATAGCTAATACAGGATTATGTCATGCCTTATATAGGTAGCCTTAAGATAGAAAATATGGACCATCGAAAATGTCTTTAGATTTGTTACTAATCAACTTTGTGATGTCGTATGATGTTAACCACTTATATACGAACGAGTAGCATAGTCACAAAGGGAAACGGTGTGAAGAATAGGGAACTTGCATCAAAATTAAATTTAAAAATTATAATTCTAAGCGTAACTTCATCTTATCATAAAAAAAAGAAAAATTCACAGTTAATTCTCTAGATTAAATATAAGGGGGGGGGGGGGGGGGGGGCAGACAATGTTAAACTCGCGACATAAATAAAAAGTGCCATGTCCCAATAGCCTCGTTTGGCAATTTTTTTTGCGCTATAACCAATTTCTAATAATTTAATAATTAACTAAAATATAATGTACTAATATCCAATATTACAATTTTTTTAAAGCGCATTCACAATGTTCTTACTACTCCCCCCCCCCCCCCAAATTTTAACTCAAAAAGACCTAATATTTGATATTTTGTAAGAGAAAAGACCAATAGTCTCGGCCTCAAATATTTTGTGTCTGTTTATGTTGGTTAAATGTTTCGACAGAAACTGTCATTATCAGACCGTATAAACAGTAAAAAAAAATTGAAATTGTTTTTGAAACAAATTCAAGCGCATTTTGTCTCAATTTAAACATTTTCGTATCTCTTACCGTTTTCGAGATTCCCTTATACAATTGACGTTGTTTGGCCACCGTTCAAACTGTCGTTGCCATGGTATGTGTTAAAACCTCCAAGTTTTCTACTGCATATGTCGTAAGCCCTTTAACACTCTTTATTATTAAAGATATAACTTGAAAAGGAAAATAAATAAATCATTTAGGCCCCGGCTCGCCGTTAGGCAGTAAAAAAATAACAAACATGAAAATAAAAATACGGAACGTTAATGCCGAGGGTTGTTTTATTACCAGCCAAGCTGAAACTTTCCAAATCCGCGAATTTCATACAGTGAAAAAAATACATCAAAAATGAAAAATAAACATTTACTTATTCTATACCGGTTGATTTATAGAATTTTTATTGTACTGGGTGATTCATTACGGGTGACGAGCGGCCATATTATCTTGGAAACTACTAGGCATAAGAAATTCAGGAAACAAAAATTATAACTAAAGTGGCCATGAGAAAATCCTGGAAATAATTTTTAAGTTCCGCATTTTGCCGCAAGAGGGCGTAATTAAAAGTAAATTATAAAAGTTTACATATCTCAGAAAATTCCCCATTAAGGTATATCTTCAATTAGCTCTACTATTTATTATTTTTATTAACATTATAGGCAAGCTTCCGCCCTTCTAATTTAATTTAATTATTTTAATTAAGAACGGTGTGCCTGAGGAGAAAAACGCAGGAGACCATTTTTATGCAGAATTGACCAGGCTAATCAGAAATAATATCCACATGAAAAAGATGAGTGGCGTCCCACTTTTTTTCTAAAAAATATTCTTTATTTAAAATTTTAAAAATTATTCTATTCGCGATAACGCTGAAACGAACGGAGATATCGAGCTGCAGTTTTAATGTTTTTTCTATCAAATTTTATCTACTTTTCGATTATGGTATCATAATTATACAGTATGATTTATTTTTTCGGAGTAAAATCAAAAAATGTGTCATTAAAAATTGCGCCCTCTAGCATTTTTTTTGAGAACTATTATGGACAACTAAAAACGATTGGTGAAAGTGCATACATTTCTCTTCCAAACAATCTTTAGTTTGCTTAAATCGGAAAATTCGTTCATAAGTTACAGCGATTTAACTGATTACACTTTTAACAGCTTCCCCCCCCTCTTATTAAGGTCGGTACGCCAATGAGCATAATATCAAAATGATGCATAATTGTCAAAGCTTCTTAATGGTGTTATCAAAGATATACCTTAATGTGGAATTTTCGGAGATATGTAAACTTTTATAATGTACTTTTCAATTACGTCCTCTTGCGGCAAAATGCGGAACTTAAAAATTATTTCCAGGATTTTCTAATGGTCACTTTAGTTATATTATTTATATATTATATATATTTTTTCCTGAATTTCTCTGCCCAGTAGTTTCAGATATATGGCCGCTCGTCACCCTTAATGAATCACCCGGTACATATGACATCTTACTTAGGTCTATATATCTATCTAGTATTAAATTTAAAAAAATTACCCAATCACGAGCAGCAGGTGATCGCAACTGAGGCTGTCCATTGATTAAGGCTGACATTAGCAGTAAAAAATACTTGGATAAACAAGATAGATCAGTTAGTGTGTTGTAATAGTATATTACCTATTAAGTTTGGTAAAAAGCATACTACGCACTAATGGAAAAATTTGCGAACGAGCCGCGTAGCGGCGAGTGTGGTAACTACATGAGTGCGTAATTGCTTTACAACGCAATACGTACTATACTTTATCAACGACTCTTACTAATAAATTACAGATCGGTTTAAAATTTATAAAGTATCAATTTGAACTACAAATCTCAAATAATGACAATGTCACTGTCAAATATTCAAAACGTAAGACAGATAAACGTCACGATTCGAGTAGTTCAAGGCTCACTTGATTGTCATTCTACGCTGTGTGTTTTTATCCATCAAAACGCACAGTAGTGCGTAACAATGGATTTACTTATAGAGTGAACTGTACGTAAAATAATGTTTACTAAAAAGGAGTAGACAAAATAATTATCCAGGAGAGGGAACTGCCACGATTTTTTTTCAATAAGGTCTGCATCAGTTTATGGTTATTTTTTTAAAGATACCATACAGGGAACGTAAATTTTTTAAATTTTGTTATATTAAAGTTGATTTTTTACGGAATATAGATCTGAATCTACAAAACCGTAGAGATGTGTAGGAAAGCGCAAAAAATGTTTCCTATACTCAGAGCTGTGAGTAACTTAAGTAACTAGATACTTTTTAGTAACTAGTTACTTAAAGTAACTAGATACTTAGTAACTTAGTTCTTTTTTGAATCATGCCAAAAGTAACTGTAACTTCTGCATTATTTGTTACTTTTGAAAAATAACTTGTATCTAGTTACTTTTTAAGTAACTAGTTACTTTTTAAGTGTATAGTTACTCCTAAAAAGTAACTAGATACAAGTTATTTTTCAAAAGTAACAAATAATGCACACCATCAGATGATGACCAAGGGACGATCGGCGGCCGTTAATCAGATTTTCACGAAGGGACGAGCGAGGAGTCGCGAGCGTTAAACAGCAAACTGGTTGGAACGCGAAATTTCTTGGAAAGCATTTTATTCGAATTAACACTTCTTAGTTTAGTTTTCTGATGGTAATAGTGGTAGTGTGTACAGGAAAATAAATTATCACTACCTGGTAAATTTATGGTATCTAGTTCAAAAGCATCTTAGTAACTTTTAGAGTTTCGTAGTTACAATTAAAATAACTAGTTAGTCAAAAGTATCTTAGTTACTTTTAGTAACTAGTTACAATCAAAGTAACTAGTTACTTAAAAAGTATCTTAGTTACTTTTAAATTATCGTAGTTACAATCAATGTAACTAGTTACTGTAAAAGTATCTTAGTTACTATAACTAGTTACTTTTACTAAGTAACTAAGAACTAAGTTACTTTTAGGTATAAGTAACTATTCCTTATAAGTATCTAGATACATTTGGGCAAAAGTATCGAAAAAGTAACTAGTTACTTTTCTGAAGTAACTTTCACAGCTCTGCCTATACTGGATGGGTGGCCGTTCCGTGCTTGATTTGTTTCTAGTTTTATGACTTCTATGTTTTCACGTTAGATGGCTATCTTTTGCATTACGTTGATTCCAGCAGATGGCGATACTAGTGGGAATTGCTTACAGGTTATGGCTTTCTGATGAGTCCCAATAAGGACGAAACAGCCTGTCATTGTCTACCTGTGCCCCAGGGAACCTATTACCTTTGGCGTCCGTGTATAGTTTAATGCAAAAGATAGCCGTAGGTACTACTCTATTTGCTTGGCGCTAAGTTTCTATATATTTTAACGGATACTAAATTCCAGTATTCTATTTTATTTATTTTTTACCTAAATTATTATTTTGTGCATTAAACAAAACCAAAAAAAAAATTGCTATTTAGGTAGCATTTTCTGTGGCCAATATTATACCGAGGCTACTTTGGCACAAAACTGAACAGAACGCAATTTAAATTAAATTTCCAACAAAGTAGCCTTAAACCCGGGATAACATTGTAAGTCTAACTTTAAATTTTTTTCTCTGAAAATAACATTTTAACTACACCACAATCGTGACTTGATTTATAAAAATTTAGTTATTGTCGGTCGGTTATCATACTAGCCAGTTTTTGCCAACCAAAAAAATCCCGCTGTTAGATTTTTCGGACGCTAAAATCTCGGCCACCGCTAACTTCTGAAACCCGAATTTTGCTTCTTTACAAAGAATGACACTTGCCCCTCAAAATAATACAGATTTTTACCAAATTGTTTAGTTTCAGAGAAATTGACGAAACACCTGGCTAATAAATAAGTTGGGATAGTAGAAAATGTCCTAAACACATGATAAGTTGATTCACAGTATTCTATACAAAAATTTTAAAGAACTTTTAACGTAATTTTTTGTATAATTGTCCCACCGCTCAGCCGTCATCTGAAAAGAAATGAAAATCTCGCGCTAAACGAAAATGTTGAAACTTGTCACGCGAAGGAAACTCCGCCGTCTTCTTTAGAAAAAGCAAACACGCCGTATTAAAACGCAAACGGGATTATCCGCCGCTTCAGCCTATTAATTTCTTCTTTGGATTTAATGTAGTTTTCCATAAAGTTTTTACGTCTTTTTAGGAAAAATTTAATTTTCACGTCTTTTTTGCTTTATGTTCTTTGATGGTTAACTTCCAAATATTTATTTTTATATAAAATTATTAGTCGTTTTCACGTTGGATCTGACACGTGACTGATTCAACTAATTAGGTTTTTGTATTTATGAATATTAGCAATCGGAAAATTTATTACCCAGTAAAAAGCACAATGCATTTTAATAGCAATTAAATGCCTTTTATATTTAAAAAAAAATGTTTTACCTAATAATGTTTTATAAATATTTTTTTGTTTTAAAAATAATTCGTTAAACTATAGGCATTGCCCCCTTTACAAGGGGGCTGTGCTATAGGTCATTGCCCCCTTTACTTTAAGGGGTCTGTGCTATAGGTTATTGGAAGATGGAAAATTTTTATTCATTGGAAGTTAATTTAGCAGGGAGAGTGGCACGCCGCCTTACCGGTACGGCCGCCACTGGCTACTGGAAAAATAGACGCTCTCCCAAAGTTTAAACCAGAGCTGGGCAAAATACTCGAAAAAAGTGCTGCTAGCACCAAGATCTTTGAAAAAGTAATTGCCAGCATCAAGCACTTTGGAAATTCTAAGTGCTTGCAATTACCAATTACCGAGGAAAGTAATCTTGAGTGCTTGCAAGCCCTTTAAATGTCTTGAAATGCGAAATTCAATTAGCAAGCACCAATCACTTTTTATAAAGGGTTACAATTATTAATTACCGAGTACTGTATTTTAAAAGTGCTTACAATCACTGTGCTCGAAGAGCTATTGTGCTTAAAGCACTTGATTACAAGGTATTTTTTGTCAGTTAAAGTCACGGTAATGGGCTCTTTCACTAAATTTAAAAAAGGTTTAAACGATAATTATTAGAGCCGAGCATTTCTATTGTCACAAGAAAAAAAACTCTTAATAATAATAAATTAATAAAATATAAATACGACTTTTTTGAAAAACCTTCAAATTTCTTTTGGACGTTTAACTCTTGATTAATCTTGTTTCAAAAGCCTTAGAATTATACTATTAAAAAAATTAACTTAATATACCTATATTTATCATTTCACTTCTTTGACTCTTCGCGTAAGAAAATTTTTCTTCTCGTAAGGGAAATTTCGTTTCAAATCTTTATTTGAAGGACTTATCTCAAGTGACGAGGCAATCGCGGACGGGATGCAAAGCAGTATGGTTGCTTAGATGGCTAGATCGGGTTAACATTTGAAGCATGAAATAAGTTTAGAATATATAATTCAAAAATTTCCTTAAAATTTCAAAAATCTGCACTTTTCTTATCAACCACAGCAGAAACTAACTGTTTACCTAATGTGTTTTAGTTTTCTATACACTACACAGGATTTTCCAAATAAAGTGCTTACATGAAAATCAGTTGAATTGATGTGATATTAATAATTATGAATGAGATAAAAACATAAAGTATATACCTTTGTCATGGTTACATTTACAGTTGGCACCCCTTCAAGACCTTTTTTTTGCAAAAATTCAGTTTCTAACTAACCCAGAAGTTAGTGTCAAATTGTAGTTCTTAAAAAATCAAACTGAAAGTATAACGACCATTTTGGTGATTGGCAAAAACAGCCATATGAAAGTTAAAAATGTGAAATTATGAATAATAATTGAATGATTCTAGAAATAGTATATTACATAACAAGTGATGAAAGTGATACTTTCCAAACGAGAAGATATTTAGCACGAGGCGTCAGCCGAGTGCGGAAATTCTCTGAGTTTTAGAATCACACTTTCACACGAGTAATGTACACTATTTTTTCTACAACCACAAAGAATTATTAAAAAAGCCTTTGATTTGTGAAAAAAATATTTTAACACTGGTATTGAAATTAGCATACTTAGGATTATGTTCCACTTAATATATGGTTTCATAGTTTGTCAATAGGCTTTTCCTTTATTTGTAGTTTAACTTTTTCATTTTTTCATATTTTATATATCATATAGGAAGAACTAATCCTGGATTGACTTCTAGATTAAACAGAATGAAAAATTTTAAATTTAATTAAGAAAAGATGCATTAAACATAAATTTTAAAAAATCCACCTAACAAGGAAGATTTCAATTCAAAATAATTCTATAAATTATTTAAAGTTTTTACAAAAAAAAGTCAAATAGTCCTGATGGAGTTTGAACCTGTAACCTTGCGATCTATAGGCTAGAGCTCTATTCTCTACGCTATCGCTATCGATAAAGATTTGTTCTTTAATACATGACACTCGTTTCAGCGCAATTTGTTTTTTCTGGTAATAGATTTTTCAGTATATTATTAACATTTTTTATAATTTTAGATGGCGTATTTTCACACTCTAATTCTGAATCACTTGACAAATACTTGATAAATAAGTTAAACACTTGACAATTACTGCTTTTTAAAATTTGTTTTTTTTAATAAATATGGATGGTCTGTCAAATTGGCACCATATGTTTAAATTAAATAGTGTGCATTGTGATATTTCAACACTAGCGTTGAATTTTTTTTTCAACACGCGTGTGATATACGGCGCTTTCTAGCCAAATTAATAGTGCTGTTTGTGCTCATTTTCATAGGTGCTCGTAGGAAAAATTGTTTTTCCTTTGGCTAGAAAATGCGATGTTGATTTGCTAATTTCTCTCTTTAATAATAGCGAAATTACCAATAGAGTGCACATTATTTGGGAAATCCGATTTTAAACTATTTTGGGTCAAGAACAAACACTCTTGGACCAATAGCAATTACTTTTGAATCAAGATATAGTGGCTTTCAATGAAGAGAAAAAATATTACTTTAAAGTCTTATAGGAAATTTATGGCAAGAGAAATAACTGGTTTAGGCCAATGCGATTGCATTTGGACCTATTTTTTTTTTTTTTTTACGGTTCGCCGACTACGTAGGCCATCTTGAACCGGTCATCGACCACAAATGTGATCTACCGACTGGGGAGTGTGAAACGGCACCTTCATCCTACGAGATATCCGATCTCATCCGGCCTGTCCGGCGTGAATAGGATGGCTAAGTGTCGATTCATTTTACACTCTTCCCTGAGGCAAGAGCGCGCCGGTTCCCAAGCGGTCACCCGCCCAAGTACTAACCGCGCTCGACACCGCTTAACTTCGGTGATCTGCGGGAACCGGTGCTTAATATGTCGACAGGCTCTTGCCCTGGACCTATTAAAACGCGCTAATCTTCTTCCAATAGATTAGGTTTTTCAGTGTGCTTCGGCCTACTATAATTTTGTATTAAAACACCAAATATTAACCAATCGGTCTCCTAAAATGTCATAAATGTATAACGTACCTAGACAATCCAAAAACACCATTTATACTGCAAAAAATATTAACCGTTTTAAAACAAACCCTTAAACGATGATATTTATTAAACGGTGGATTTTTAAGTGGAGCTTATTTTTGTGACAGTGACAAAATGTCGAGCATAATGCGGGACAGATGAAAATGTTGCATATTAATTTTAATGCTATCCGACTGCTTTTAAAATGCTCCAACATTATTACATCTACCTAATATGCCTGGGGAGTACGTTGCTGTACGTTTGGTATTAATTTTGATGCACTGAGGGAAAATGCGCAGGAATGAAACTAAATTAGGAAAATTTGTTAAATTTAGTAAACAGGGACACTTGAGAATACATTAAAATTACTGACATTTGGCAAATACGGGGGACAGTAACAAAGTTTTCTTTCTATATTCCATATCACGTAACGGATTAGAATAATAATAGATTCTTTAACGAGGTTGGAATGAAAATTTGATCCGAGTGGAAGATTCTGAACGCGAGCGTAGCGAGCGTGAGGAACCACGAGTATCAAATTTTCATTCTAACCGAGTAGCAGACTATATTTTTTCCACGACCAAAAATACTATTCGCAATATTTGTAATTTCAGGTGGAGTATTATCCAGTTCCATATCTGATTCAACCGATTTTTTACTCATATTTTGACTTGCACTAAAATTTGTCTGCTGACAATGACAGTTTCGAAATTCATGGCAACCTATGTGGTTTAGATCAATTACAGAATATTCATTCCGTATCTTGTTATGAAATGAAAATACACGCAAAATGCATAAGAAGCAAGTGTTTCAGTATAAATATTCCAACTCAAGAGCGAGAATTTTTACATTCTATTATCAAAAATGATTTTGAAATTATTGCATTCAGTAATGGTAGTGGAGAAAAACTATTTTTACTCATTACGGGAACAGGAACGAGCCTAACATTTATAAACTTTAGTTGTTTTTGTGTTATTTTTAAGGTTTTAATAATTTTTTATTTTTCAGGTAGGTGCCTGAACTGAACAAGTATTATCCATTATGAAACATAGAACTCAAGCTCTCTGAGTGAGTATTTGGTTACTTAGTTTTAATGTTAACTTTTACATAACTGATTTAGTTGAGCTCACTTACATTTTTATCGTTCACTTTTTAGAACACAGGACAATTTTTTTTCATTCTCACATGGAAATTGGCTGTTTCCTTTACACTAAAGTGATTGGAAAAGTGGGCTATTTGGGTTAACTGAACGGATATGATTTCATATCCATCCTAGTTAGGATATGAAACTGACCAATCACAGTGGTCAATTATAAGAAAACCAAATTTAAAATTGTTTTCGGATGCTTGACAGAAGTGAGGTTAAGAATGTACTTCAAGAACATGCAAATCTGTCCCATAAATTTTTTTTTTAAAGTTTAAATAAAAACATTTATCTCAGAGCATATAATGCCTAAATCAATTTTTCCTAAAGAGTGCACGAAATGGTGCGATGAATTAAAGATATAATATATTGTTATTTTCTGAGTTCTGTAATAGAGGTGTCTAGATCTCTTACAGGACGTCATTTGTCCAGCATTTAAAAATAATATAATATAATTAATATTTTTGTTGAAGAATCGTCTTTTATGATACATTTTCATTTTTTTTTGGTGTAATATATTGTTTTTTCATTGTTCTGAATTTTTGACCTTCTTATCCTAAAATTGAAAATAATACAGTCCACAATCCTAATTACGAGCTATTTCCACCATAAAAAAATGTATGTATTTATTAATTTTCAAAATAAGTAACTACAGTAAAATTCCCCTGTATATTTACTTGAAGAGTGTTGTTTTAAGATAATCCCATTGTTATATTGTTAATTGTTAGGTATCTTTACGCTTACATAAACTCAGTAAATTAAACTGTTTGCAAAAGTGCTGTGTTTTTCCGCAACAAACATCCATAATGAAATGTTATGTTTATCTTTCCACACCTGTTAAAGCAAAATTTGTAGTGTAAAAAATATAACTCTCTCCTACAGATTATCTTTAAAAAATTATCTGATGAAATGTATATTATTATTATCACAGACAATATACAGGGTGATTCCTAAGTTGATATTTTTTTTAGCTGTGTATAGAAGGGATTAAAATAAACAACATTTTCAAATGCCTTTTTTCAAAAAACTCAAAAATAGGCGAGTTAGAGAAGTAATAAATCTAAGTGTGGGCCTGGTCATCAAAAGGTACACTTTATGTTGTTTGTCTTATTAGTCATGCAATTTGGTCAGTTATTTGGCCATCCGCTGCGGTGTGTTTTTCTTGAGCAAGTTTACTTTAAATTTGAAAACATTGTTTAAGTTAGGCAGGACCGTATTTGATCCATAGTGTAATAAATGAATGTAAGTACCTTATTTTTGACTTTTTTGAAAAAAGGTGCCTATTTAAAAATGTTGTTTATTTTAATGCCTTCTATACACCTTTTTTTTTTTACGGTTCGCCGACTATGGAGGCCATCTTGAACCGGTCATCGACCACAAATGTGGTCTACCGACTGGGGAGTGTGAAACGGCACCTTCATCCTACGAGATATCCGATCTCATCCGGCCTGTCCGGCGTGAATAGGATGGCTAGGTGTCGATTCATTTTACACTCTTCCCTGAGGCAAGAGCACGCCGTGTTCCCAAGCGGTCACCCGCCCAAGTACTAACCGCGCTCGACACAGCTTAACTTCGGTGATCTGCGAGAACCGGTGCTTAATATGTCGACAGGCCCTTGCCTTTCTATACACCTAAAAAGAAGTATCAACTTAGGAATCACACATTTCCTTTTAAAAGTCCTGTTTTGTATAGAAATGAAGGTTTCATACGCATATCGTTTTAGTTATTGATTTATAATGCAATTTTATAGGAAAATGAGTAAAAATAATAATATTTTATAGTATTTTTCTATTACATAGTTGTCTGTTCCGTTTTCCCTTTTTTAGAGCTATTTTAAATCAACAAAAATATAACCCAATGCAATATATTATTTTTACAACAAAAACAAAAAACAATTAGGTATTTTTTTTAATAAAAAAAATTAAGTAAAAATTTTCATTGAAACATTTTTTATGGAAGAAGTGTGATAATTTATAATAAAAAAAATAGTGCGGGAAGAAACGAGAATTCTTTATTATAAACCTAAGCATTTGCACCAAAAACTGCTCTTAGATCTACGCTTCTAAAATACATGATTTCTGAAAAAATCATCAATTTTGGCATGGTGAGCGATATTTACTTTATTGTTAATCCTGAAAACCGTGCCTGAAAAACGCTGGTTAGAGTCATACATACGTCTTATGTTAAAATTTTGGATTGACACCAATATTTTTCACAAATATAAAAATGACTTGAAAATGACTCTATCCAGAAAAAAAAGTCCTACTTACGCCCACTGAGCATATTTTCTGGCTACGCCACTGAAAGTGAAGTTACCTGCTTTCAAATAGATTGTTTTTATTATTAACTATGGTCAATAATCATTGTATATAATATCTAAGGTTAATAATAATATAATCGGTCAATAATGGCCGTTTTATAGAGTAGTAGTGAAAAAATAAATAAAATTACCCGTGAGAGCTTCTAGCGTACCCTAAACTTTTAAACCAATAACAAAATGTTCCCTTCGATCTAAGTCAGTTTTGTAAAATTATATAAAAGTTTCAAATGGAAGAATTTCCTAAAATTTACCCAACATAACTACAATAACTGTTTTTTTAAGTTTGTTGCCTTCTCTTTTCTTAACGGTCGAAATTTCTGTAGAAAAACGAAGTGAATCGAAGCGAAAAGGACGTGGTGTTTATAAATATAAGTAAAAGAAAAATAAAAGTCCCGAGAAACAATAAACACCTCAATAAAAGTTCGAGGATGTTCTCAGGGAATGTAACTCATTTATTTATTCAAGAAAGTACACACAACAGGTTAACTAGTACAAAGAGCAATAAAACTTGATGTAGCATGATAATATGAAGAGATTTTTACTCTCGCGTTGTTTTCAATTTATTTTATGAAAACTAAAATCTTTGTTTGAAGCTTTAGTAGTCGCTTTGCTATTAACAGTGGCAGTGTTTTTAAAACCTGCTTTACGACAAAATAAATAGATTTGAACAATAGTAATTTTTTTACATCGTTTTCCATAAAGCAAAAACAATTCGTTGGACTATAAAAAGCAATGTAATTTCAATAAAGTTTTATGTAATATTTACATGACTGATTTGTGGTCGTCGGATAATTGCGTATACCCGCTGAAAATACAGTATCGCAGTGGCGGCTCGTCAGGTGAAGGGGCCTTCACAAAAAAAAAAAAATAAAACCAGGAGGAAATGTTTTCGACAATAAGAAATATGAATGTACCAATATAGCTACCATTTTAGCCCTTAAAAAATAATTATGTTCGAATTAATAATATTAATTTAATCCGAATATAGCTATGCATAATAGGGCAATAATTATACACTCTCGTGCATTTTGGCACGCCCCAGTCGACCGCCGTGTTCTCTACTCAACAGCATTGAAAGGCAAGCAGAGCCATCCAGTCAAGCGGTTTTGTTTTCTCGTCGCTATGGTTACGTGACTTCACTGGCCTCCGAAACGCGAGACGTCACGCGGCAGCATGAATAAATTTGCATTTTAAAGAAGTGCAATTTGAAAATAGATCAGTCGTATACCATTGTTTTATCGTAGGTTCGGGACGTTCGGGTATATATTTTTGAGGCTTCGCGTAACTTATAGATATATGTAGTTTTTTACTGTTATTTACCGTGATATTAAAAAGTTTTACCTACTTAGTTCAATTGTTATTGTGTGTTTTAAAAATGAACCCAATTAATGACATAGTTTGTAATTTGTTGGAAACTCCATTCAGTCGTTGGACAGATGAGGATAAGAGAGACGTTTTGTTACACGGGCGACCTACTGGAATCTTAAAAATAGATTTTAACAAAGAATTTAAAAAAGGTGGCAGATCCTATAAGATTAATTTTAAGTGTTCCTGGTTTTCAGAATATAATTGGCTATATGTACTAGTGCCGCCTTACAAAAATTGTTTTGTTGGTCGTGTTTACTCTTTTTGAATAAATATTGCGTTTGGAATTGGGACGGATTTAGGATAAAGTCGCCAAAATCGTACCGTTGCCTAAATCGTACCACTACAAATTTTCATATTAGACGATAAATTTTACGACGTCTATCGGACGTTGTTGTAGTGTCTAACTAGTGCCAGTTGCATAGTATAATCGTTTTGCACAGGTTGTGTTTCGCTAAGCGGGAAAAGCAAGTTAAAAGAATTCGGCTTTTGTCATTTTAATTTTGTTGATTTTTTGCAAGGCTGTATCTCATTGGTAAGTTGTATTTATACAGATATTTTTTTTTAGTAGCATAGCCTGGGAAGTTCTTGTAATTTTGCAAAAATTGAATATAATTTTAGATCTATATTGGGGTTAGAATTGTATTATTTATTATTTTAATTGGCAGTTTCCTAAATCGTACCACACACGCACATGAATAGTGTTCCAACGTCCCAACGTGACACGTCTTAATAAAGACTACATGTGCGACTTTTGTTTGTAGGTACATTTAAAATTATTTTCAAAGGTGTGATAGATTTTTTTAATGTTTTTTTTAGTTAAATAGTTAATATAAACAATAGTTTTGTGTAATTTGTTGTCTTTACAACAAACTGTACTCATTTTTATTTAATATACCGCAAAAGAACACTGTGGAACGATTTAGGAACCCACTAGTACGATTTAGGAAACCAGTTTCTTAAATCATACCATTTGCTATTCCTTACAAAAACAGCTGTTTTTTATAAATTAAATAAAAAATATTATTTTAAAAATTGCAGTTAGGTGTGCAATAGACCGATCTATTGTTTTAAACCAAAAAATATACATTTCATTTATCAGTTTATAAGAAAAAAAATTAAAACCAAAAAGTGGTACGATATAGGCAACCTTACCCTACAGATTTTTTAAATATTACTCGATCGTTGCGTGAACACGGGGATTCTGGAAAACACTTAAAATGTCAGTTAATGTTAAGAAATTTTGAACAAAATCAAAATACTATTGCCGATGCTTTAAAAGAAAACGCTAGACCTCAACCTAAGAATCGATCTGATTTACAAAAACTAGCTATGTAAGTACGTAATTAAAATATAACTTAGTCAATGTTTGTTTAAGTACCCGCACTATACGTAGCTCTTCACCATTTTTTAGGACCGCGAGCCGCCACTGCAGTATCGGCTTAGTAATGCAGCTTGCGTTAGCATAAACGTTTTTATTAGACGAAAAATAACTTACCTTTTATTGCCTCATTTTTACATTTCATTGATGAGTTTATTTATTCGTTCTCCTATTCACTTCCAAATGTGTTATCATGTCTAGCAGTGGCGTATTTAGGGAAAGGGGATCTGGACCCCGAAAGATTCTTTTTGTAATAGATGTTAATAGATTTCAAGATTTAATCAAAAACAAAAAAATTATAGAAAATAGGTTCCAATAAAAAAAAAATTGTTATGATTTTCCATTATTTGAAATAACCGCATAAAATTTGCGAAGCGATAGGTGCTCGCGCCGTGCAGCAAATAGACATCCAGTGCTTCTCCGCAGTAACCATTTACGTCGCGATCGCTGGTACTTCGTGATTTGCCCTATTGTGTGAATTTTGGGGGTGGCTCTCGCCTGCGACGTTTTTCGGCTTTCCGCTTGATACCTCTCCCCCCTTAGAAAAAATCCTAAATACGCCACTGATGCCTAGGGTATCCAAGAAGTATGACTTTTACCGCTAAAAATCCATTTAAGTTTTGAAAAATGAAAATGAAATCCGGAATTTTTATTAAATAATGATTTAAATTTGGTTTTAACCTACCCGGCTGCTTCAACAGACAATTCAGAAATGTTTGAAAATTGAATGCAATAATGTTTCTTGAATGACTGTCTGCAGTATTCACCTGAAGAATTAAACAAAAACATGTCGCCCTTGCCAAAGCTTCTCCCACTCTATTCTTCTATATCGACCTTGCGCTGAATTTTTTAACTTTGAGAAAGTTATATTTTAAGCGCAATTTTTTTAAAAGCGCATAATAGTATATTATGTTACAAGGACGAAAAATGCAGTATTTCGGACGTATTGCGGGAGATTACTGGACGAGGCAAAGCCGAGGCCAGTAACCCGCATAGTCTGAAATACATTTTTCGTCCGTATAACATACGTTATTTTTTATCCGATTGTGTTTTTGCTCGGATTATAAAATAATGTAAAAATTAAGAAAACCAATATATTTCATCTTGCATTGTAATTTTTTGTCCCTTGAATGTTTGAACAATGAAACCTGTAATATGCGTATCCATGGATCTAACAAATAATTAAATTAATATTATCAACTGACGTTTTATCAATCAGGCGATAGTTTTAACTAATCTTTCGTGTTCTGCTAGTTTTAAAACCTGAAAAACACAATTAAAAATGGAAATAGACGATGATCTTATAGAAGGTACACCACCTGACATTCAAGAAACTGCCAAGGAAGTAATGTTACATTTGTTGCCACAAAAATCTAAGGAAATATATGAAAGAGCTTATAAAATCAAATTTACATCACCCCGTTCTTGTTCAAAATTGTTCTAATTGTACATTTAATATAAATATTGTAAATAAATGAATAAAATAAACTGTTGAAAATATTTTAGTGTCCGACAAAATGTTTTTCGAACTAGGACGACAAAGGTTGCCTAGCTACCAGCGCAATAATCAATACCTTATTAAAAAGGTTACCTTTTCGTCCAAATATCTGATCTATAAAACGTCATTTTTTGACACAATCGGATACAAAAATTATTTTTTTTCAAAACAGTATAATTTTCCAATTTCAAAATTCACCTCTAAACGCTAGCCCAAAAACATTTTGGACGATTTTTTTGGAGAAACACGCCCTAACTATTCCCAGGAATTTCATTGAAATTTAATGATTTCATTCTTGAAAATGCTCAAGCTTCAAGATTTTTGAAATTTTTCCTAAAAATGGATTTTATTCATTTTTAGGAATAGGATGAAATAGGAACCTGAAAAGAATTTAAAAGTATTTCTCAGAGCAACTGTGAAAAATATTTTTTTGACTAGCTCAGCGTTAAAAGGTACCCAAGAGTTTTTTGAAAATCGATATTTTTTGTAAAAACCGATTTTTTTATTGAATCTTCTTCTTAGGTTTTACCCCAAATGATGGTAAATATCTAATAAATATGTGTGTGTAGAACAGAACCTTCATAAAATATTGCTTCTTATGATTTTTTCTATCCATGTAGGTATTTATTTTTTTAATACTACTTTGAGTCACTTGTCACTCAAACCCCAGTCTAGGAAATTGATCTTTTGCATACCTCTAGCAGCTTAGCTGAGCATCTTTTGGAAAATCAAAGTTTATCATCGTTTAAAAAAAATGGGTGTCCCATAACTTATGGGCCGTAGAGTAACTGAAGACACTAGACATCAAACTAAGCCCATTAAGTCATATACGTTTTTTCGGATTGTTACTCGTTCTAGAGATACAGGGTGTTGAAAGTAAAAGTTTATTCTCGAAAAGAGGCCATAATTTTAAAACGGTTTCATGAATTGAATTAAAAGTTAGCAATGTTATGTTTTTATGAGCAAGAAATAAGAATTTGTAGAAATTTTTAAGTTTCAAACTAGAGGGCGCTAGTTGCATACACTGGGCTTATTAAATCTATGATTTTTTTTCTTACTTGTGATATTAGGTGTTTTTCAATTATAGTTTCTTAAAGAAGGGCATCCTCTGAGTCAAAAAGGTGTACTTGATTGATCTTATTACCTTTAGCGGTTTCGCGATATTTCCCTTTAAACATCCCAAAGCATAAAAAAACATAATACATAATTAAATTAATTTTTAATTAAAAAAAAAACTTATATGACATAATCGGCTTAGTTTGATGTCTAGTATCTCCAGTTACTCTACGGCCCATAAGTTATGGGACACCCTTGCATTATTCACTTTACGCTAAAATTGTATAAAGAACGCCAACTGTTTTGAAATTATTACAAAGTTTAGTATAACGAGTTTTACTCATTATTAGCAATAAAAAAAAGACACCTATTTTAATATAATATATTACAAGAGCGGGTGTGTAACTGTATCACAGCTCTGTGCCACAGATCCAAGAGAAGATTTGAAGAAGGGTGAGACTTTTTATAAGTAACCCCCCCCCCCTCCTTTCCTCCCGGTTGGGCTTGTTCGGCTCTTGTAAACCAAAAGAGCTAAAATATCTTTAATTATCTTTATTCACTGACCCAAGTAGATAAAAACGGAAAATAATTAAAAACTTTTAAGCACGATGGCCGCAAAAACTCGAAACGGCTCCTTAAGCGGTTTAGTGTTAATTAATGCACGACGTCGATTCGAAAAAAGACCAATTTCAATATCAATTAACACCTGCAGTTAACAACGTTGTTTCCATTTAAAAACTAATTAGTCAATCCATAAAATTAAAAGTAAATAACCACATTAACACTTTAAGGTAGGTACACAATGGGGGGCTTAAGCGTTTTATGGGGAATCGATGTAAAAAATTTGCACACTGTGCTATACAGGCAATTTTTTTTAGCTTTTAACCTTTTCTATGTAAAACACACTTTTTCTGTTCAATACAGTTTCTCGATGTATCAGATGTGTTATTATTATGAATATTTACAGAAATTGGCTCTGCATCAGTAATTATTCGTACATAAAGTATGTATATTTTATACCACACTATACAGGGTTGTTAAGGAACAATGACGTGCTAATATTTTAGGGTGTGATTCCTCAAGTCATTTTATAAAGAAAAGTTCATATAAACATATGTCCTAAACGGCTTAAATTTTTTGCTACAGGATTTGAATTATTTTTTTTAATGCGTTTTTTGTAATATCACCGAAAGCACTTTAGATAATATTTTTAATTTTGGCATGTGTTAATAGGACATAAAACCACATGTTTTAGTGATAAAAGTTATTTTTTTGTCCCACCAGTGGCGTCCCTGCAAACATTTCCTCTGAAATTTTTTAGAAAAAAAGTGGTACGCCACTGACATTTTTCCATGTGGATATCATTTCTGATAAGCCTGGTCAATTCTGCATAAAAATGGTTTCCTGCGTTTTTCTCCTCAGGCACACCGTTCTTAATTAAAATAATTAAATTAGCTCTACTATTTATTATTATTAACATTGATAATACAAAATTTTGTTTTATAAAAATTATTGGAAATGACCACCTTCATTTATTAGGCAAGCTTCCGCCCGTCTAATTCAATTTAATTAATTTAGTTAAGAACGCTGTGCCTGAGGAGAAAAACGCAAGAGACCATTTTTATGCAGAATTGACCAGGCTAATCAGAAATAATATCCACATGGAAAAATGTCGGTGTCCAAACCACGAATCTTTTATTGATAAAATTGGGTGGGAGCGGGAAAAAGTACCTGTTTCGAACTTAGAAAAAATCATCGTGAGCAATTGACAAGGAAAATAAAAATTAGAAAAATATTTTACTTGTATATTTAATTTTGTTAATGTGAAGCGGGAGTCGTTGGTAACGCCACTGGGTGGGCTAAAAAGAAACCAACGCTACTAATAAGTTTCAAGGTAGACTTGACGTAAGTGAAAGATAAAATCCAACACATACATCAACCCTTTTATCTTTTTCGTGCATATGCCTCGGTTGTTAGAAAGTATTTTATTAAATTCCTGACAAAACAAATCTGCAAACTTTTCTATGTTTACATTCTTTCCAGTTTTGCATACGATTTTCATCGTCAAAACAGAAAAGAATTTAAAAAGGGCATGCCTAATATGTTCTGCCATATTATATTTGTCCCTTGAGCACAGTTTCTGTCTTCGTTTAAATGTAAGTCAACATTCCCACGACGATTCCCCGAAGACGTTTATTTCCTGCAGTTTATTTAAATTGTGACATAATTTAAGACTGTCCCAAGTTGTTGTTCGGTCATTTTTAAAGTTAAATCTTTGGATCGCTTTCGGAGTTTTCTATTCGCGTTTTGCGTTCGTAACTTATTTAAAAAATACTAAATCTATAGTATTTATTTCAGGAAATATTTGTGTAACCTCACTCTACTGGGGTTCCCAGCAGGAACTGCTTCTATCAATATACGGAAAATCATTCATAGGAAAATTTTCAAAATTGGACAGACGCTAACGTTGATGCCGGCAACCCGGATGAAATATTTTCATTATGGTGGCACTTCCGGTTACACCGAAAGTAGGTGTCATCTTACTTATTTTAAATGGAACACCCTATTATTATTACTTTTTTTGATTCTACACAAAATTCTAGGGATAATTCACATATCATGCCGCCCTATACCTAAGTCTAAGCGTTTTTTATATCAAAAGTGACGTCCTAAAATGTTTAAATAATCTTTTTTTTTCAATTTTCAAATGGTAAGTGACAGTCATCGTCATAGCCAACTTCGAGTCACTGAACTAAAAATCGCCATGTAAAAATATTAACTTGGCAATATTTCGAAAACTAACATTTTTCAGAATAGACAACATTACACAAACTTACCCTTATTTTTAATGTTAAATAAGAAATAATATAAAATTTATGGGTTACCATTTGATTTTTTGCAGTTTTTCAATTTTATTTTTATTCTTATTGTTTAAACACCCTGTATTTATCAAAATATTTTAACAATCTTTTAAAGCAGGTCTTTTCAACAAGAAATCCAACCTACATTAAATAATAAAGGTTTCCTTACAGGAAAAATTCGTCATTTTTTACATAAAAACTGTCATGTCAAAAACCCCTTAGATATAATACATGATATACGAAATCTGTCTAGAATCTTGCGTACAATCAAAAATGTATAGGGTGTTCCATTTAAAATAAGCAAGTTGACACCCACTTCCGGTATAACCGGAAGTGCCACCATACTGAAAATATTTTAACTGGCCAGTCCTCTTGAAGATTAACATACTGTCAAATTTTTTAAATTTTTCCATGTATAGTTTTCCATATATAGACCGAAGCGGAGACCCATACTAGAGATTGCAATCTCGGGATAGCAACCATTTTTACCATAGTTTTTCGATTCCGGGCTAACATAAAGGGTTCTCAAAAATCCCGGGATTGTTTATTTGCTTCGGGATTGCAATTCCTAACCCATACCCATCCCATATAACTTTTTATTGGTTGGTTGGGAATATAAGGATGTAAGTCTTTATTTCTTTCCTAAACTTACCACTTCACTTAAGTTAATTGAATTATGGACTATTTCCTCAAGTGTTTTCAACCACAACAAACCTTAGTGGACTTATTCTGACACTTATCATTTTAAGTGTCAATTTGGGACGGTTTAAAAATGTGGAACCCTTTAGTGACTACGGCTGTTAGTGTTTTGTTTCAAGACATCATTATTTTCACATATGACTGGCTTTAAAATCCCCCCCCCCCCCCCCCCCCCCACCACCAACAGGACCAGAGTAATCTCTTTATAGGCTATGGTAACTACTCTACTTATAAAAAATATGAAGCACCAGCCTTTTTACTCTTGCTACCCATTCTTTATGTGTAACATTACAAACGTGATTTTTTTAGGGCACAGAAATTTGTCTAAAGTTGTAATAATTTACTTTAAAAATTAATATTTCAATAAAATTGCGGTAATTTCAAAATTTTTACATACTCTAGCTTAAACTGTTGAATTTTAAATCCCCTGGTACTGTAATTGTGTTCTATAAGGAAATTTCAAAGCATGGCTTAACTAATCCCAAACTGTCGACTCCATAGACATTTTCTTTTAGATGCGATAGTGCACATTTAAGCACTAAGTGTAAATGCGTGTAATGAAGCAACAATGATACGGAAAGCGTCCGCTTGGATGCGCTGCGACAAGATAAGAAAATGTTCGGGTCTGTTTATTACGGTGCATATAGAATACAGATTTTCTTCCTTTATTGCAAGAAATGGTTTTGTCTTACGGCCTCTGTAAAGAGTTTTTTCTTGCACGTATGTACAATACAAAAATCCAAATTTTAAAAGGTTTAGAAGTTTAAGATGGGTGCCTTAAAATTTCCAATTTCCAAAAAATTTTAGTTTGACAAAAAATATGTATACCTACGTATACTAAAAAAATTGTATCGTTACTGAAATTTTTATTGTTATATCTATCAAAGTTAGTAGGTTAAACTAAAAAAAAACTAACTTGAATAGTTATTATGACAATTAGAAACATTTAGGTGTTTCAATACTCTAAACAACAAATACCAGCCAAGAAATGGTTCTAAAGGTTATAACAACCCAAGAAAGTTGATATTATAACTTTGTAAGACTTTCGGTCTGCAGATGATGATATTCTATCAATAGTAGAGTCTCTACTTCGCTGCACTTCGCAGTATGCAATCTGATGTGTATTTTGATATCTAACTGTGTTATGTTATGACAAAATAAGTAAGTCGTCTTCAGGTGAATACTGCATTCTATATTCACCTGAAAACGATTGGAGATACTTATCAGTTAAAACGTTTTGATGTGAAACAAATAAAGATAATGCAAGCCCAAAACCACCTTTATTATAAAAAGTAGCAAATGGATATTGTTAGAGTAACAAAAATAATTTAATAAAGCTAATAGATCTGATAACAATATGTATGACTGTGCCTATACTAAAAAATATTTGAACACTAGTGTTGAAATACAAGGCACCATATTTAATTTAAACATATGGTGCCAATTTGACAGACCACCTCTATTTATTAAAAAGAACAAATTTTAGAAAGCAGTAATTGTCAAGTGTTTAACTTATTTATCGTGTATTTGTCGAGTGATTCAGAATTAAAGTGTGAAAATACGCAATCTGAAATTATAAAAAATGTTAATAATATACTGGAAAATCTATTACCAGAAAAAACAAATCGCGCTGAAGAGAATGTCATGTATTAAACAACAAATCTTTACCAGTAGCGATAGCGTAGAGAATAGAGCTCTAGCCTACAGATCGCAAGGTCAATGGTTCAAATCCCATCAAGAATATATTTGACTTTTTTTTATAAAAACATTCAATAATTTATAGAATTATTTTGAATTGAAATCTTTCTTATTGGGTGGATTTTTTAAATTTATTAATGCATCTTTCCTTGATTTAATTTAAAATTTTTCATTCTGGTTAATCTAGAAGTCAATACAGGATTAGTTCTTCTTATGATATATAAAATATGAAAAAATCAAAAAGTTAAACTACAAATAAGGGAAAAGCCTATTGACAAACTATGAAACCAGATATTAAGTGTAACATAAAACTAAGTATGCTAATTTCAACACTAGTGTTGATATTTTTTTTTCAACACTAGTGTTGAAATATTTTTTTTTCACGAATCAAAGGATTATTTAATAATTCTTTGTGGTCGTAGGAAAAATAGTGTACATTACTCGTGTGAAAGTGATTATTCTAAAACTCGGAGAATTTCCGCACTCGGATGACGCCTCGTGCTAAATATCTCCTTGCTCGTTTGAAAAGTATCACTTTCATCACTTGTTATGTAATATACTATTGAGATGACAATTGGATATTTTTTCAGTGTATGGATATAATGAAAGAAAGCTTACTATAAATATATTGAATATACTTACTATAAATATATTGAAAAGAAAACGTAAAAGAAAAAATAAAATAATTAGAAATAAACGAATAAAAGTATAAGAAAGGCAAAACTTTGACTCATTGTCTTTATTAGGAGTGTTCAAAGCCCCAAAAAGCGATAAAAGTATTAACTGAGCGCTCAAAGCTATTGAGATTGAGAGGAGCGTTTGGCCTCTGCTTAATACGAAGTTTTTAATGCGAATTTCTTCTTTGAGAAAGAGCGCTTTGATTCAAAGAGACTTTATTGTTTAAAACGTATTGAGTTTCTTAAGCCTACAGATGGGAACTGATTTATAATAGGCTGGAGAAATGAGATCAAAGATTTTCACGTTATTAGATAATTGGAATTTAAAGTAGGACCTCGAGTTTTATGAAGTTTAGGTGTTTCTGAGATTGTTTCTGAAAGTTAAAGTCGTGTTAAACCACAGAGAAAACAATTATTTCTTCCGAGTTCATTACCGCATTTAATTTAAACCTGTGTTTTGCCCTCTGTTGTCAATGAATTTCTCCAAACTGGAAAATACAATTTTTAGATATTGAAAGACGCATCCTCAAATTCTCATGGATTTTCAGATTTAATTTTAATTTTCTAAAAATATTGTCACGTATAAAAATGGTAGGCGACTGGAACGTGTAGCTTAGATAGTTTGAAATTACGATTTAATTTGTTGTGCGCTATTTATTTACTAAAACACCAAAGATTTTTAATAGTTTTATTAAAACGAAGCAAAGCAAACCAATTGATGATTACATTATGATGAATAACATACTAGTCTTAAGAAATAAAAATATATTGTGTGGAAAATAAAAATCACTACTTGTTATGTTTCAACAATTTAATTAGTTTCCTGACACTTGTTTCGACCTTCTCAGGTCATTATCGAAGGAGTACAAGAAGATACTTCTAGTATACTACTAGTATCTTCTTGTGATGACCTGAGAAGGTCGAAACACGTATTAGGAAACTGATTAAATTGTTGAAACATAACAAGTAGTGATTTTTATTTTCCACACAATGGAAATTCCGTTTCACTAAGAATGTAGCCCAACTCAAATAAGTTAAATAAAAATATAGTTCATCAAATCAGCAAATTTAGAGGGTTTTCTCTAAAAAAGAGTTGTTTCCTTAAAACTCACATACGATGCTTTTTCAAGTAAGTTCAAGAAAAATAATTTCTGCTTCACAGTGAACTCAGGCCAAAATGTAAATAAACAATTTTACATTTAAATAAACATTACAAATATCACTTACTCACTGGCTGGAAACTGCTTTGTTTCTGGGATTGTGTTTTACATCATTTAGAGAGACTTGAGTTACCAAACGGGCTGGGGTTACCTTTACACTTGAATACTGTAAACAACTCCATTGAGTAAGTGTTCCTTTGAGTTTTTATAGTGTTTTGTAAACCCTACCAAAATAGAGAAGGGGTTCCTTTTTGCTGTGTCAGGTATTATTGACATTAGGAGGAGAGCTTCTCAAATGGAACCCTTTCTTCAACCAATTACAAACAGTTATTTTTATAAACACTCTTAAAAACTGGCCTAACATACCATACCAGAATCTTAGTTTTCCTGACAAGAAAAATTAGTTAAAATAGTCGCAACAGGAAACTTAGTAACGGAGACTACATTTTATTTCGGCATTGGTTACTAGTTACTTTTGTCATTACCAAACTAACTGATAATAAACACGTTGATGTCATTTTTACTTTTATTTGGCCAAGGAAATCTTAATGAAATATCTAAAAAACATATGTTATATAAACCATTACGTACTTTTGTGAGAAAAAATATTCTAACTGTAATAATTTTTCAACTTAGATTTGTATCGGGTACGGTGGTTAAATGATTATTGTGCGTGTTTCTAAAAGTAGGGTAAACGCAATTATTTTTATATAAATGAAAAATGGACTTTTTAAACGACGTGATTATTGTGATTAAGATTACTATTTATATTAATAATGAAACGATTTATTTTTACATTAATGCCCAGAAGATAATTCTTTTTAATTACGAGTTCATAAGGGCATGCAAAAAGAACACTATTTAGATATTTTGGCCCTCGGCTGTTACCGAATTTTCAACAGTAATATACCGATAGAGGAGGCGTCTTATCGGTAATACCGCTGTTTTTTACAAGAAATCGATTTTCTGATAATTTTCACGAAATATAATTTTTGCTTATAATTTGATAAGATCCCGAGAGCTTTAGCTCGAGGGTCTTATCAGATTTCTTAGAAAATCTAGTTTCGAGTGAAAAACAACGGTATGGAGATAACACGCCGCTTCTAGAGGTGTATTTTATTGGATAATTTACCGAACCCGAAATAAAAGCCGTTTGTGATAAAGGAAAATATGCAAACACATCATTATGATTTATTTTTAAGTTTATAAACGTGCCACAACTAACAATTAATTAAAAATCCAAGACTAAGCTTACGTCAAACAAAGCAAAGCACACTGGGTTTAATCTTGCATACATTTTGTCATAAAATATTTCTTTAAAAATGTTAAAATTAAGTTAAGTTTATGCCCTAAAATCACCTCAAATAGTGTTGTGTGTCACTTTTATTTTGTAGGGGTTATAATATTTATTTATTAAACTTGATTTCTTAAAATAAATTACTGTTTGTTTGACAAAAACTGTGGTCTTACCGAGCTAGCGGTAGGTCTTATCGGGTAAGACCACGTTACCAAGGTGGTTGCTATGAAAATTTGCGTTCTGATTGGTTCTATATATTATGTGAGGTAAATTATCCTAGATTGACTTCAATCAAGGCTTAGTGACGCAAAATACCAGGGCCTACCCGCAAATGTAGTTTGGGACCCTCTGTTCGCGCAGAGCAGTATAATCAAGAAAATTAAAGCTATAGGTATAGTCTAACATCCCTTAAAATATGGTGGTTTCTAAACTTTTATTTCTGATGTAAATGCAATTTTCTTCCAATTTACAAGCGGAATCTCTAAGTTATTAATTTTTTACAAAGTCCCCGACATTTTAGATAGTCTAACATCCCTTAAAATATGGTGGTTTCTAAACTTTTATTTCGGATGTAATTGCAATTTTTTTCCAATTCATAAGCGGAATTTCGAAGTTATTAATTTTTTCGTTGCGGTGATAAATCGTTGCCAAATAATATATAGGCGCATTTGACAATTTGACGCTAAATTGGTGGCTAGGTTTTACGGTAAAAAAACGTTGCCGCTAATTTTCGTTGCTTTCTTCACACACATGAATGGGGGGGGGGGGGGGGGGGGAGCGATTTATCGAAATCATAAATTTTTTAAAATGTAGTTATGTTGGTGTCTGTAAAAATTTTTTAAATAGAAAAATGTATTTGCCGGCGTACAGACACGATTAAAATTAAAAAAGTTTTATGCCTCCGCTGGGAATCGATCCTAGAACCTCTCGATTAGACCTTAAGCGCGCTGCCAATTGCGCTACGGGGGACCTGATATTCTCTCATCAACTTTGGTCATATAACTTATTCAATTTTATGTTAGTAGTAACAGTCTGAAATCTCCTGTAATTCACAGACCGGGGAGGGTGTTATAAGGGGAAAAGGACATTCTACATTTTAAAACTATTAATGGCACACTCTGACAAAAAGAGCACTTCTCCGGGGAAGGCGAAATGGCGCGAGAAAAACAACCTTGGAACGGGGTACGCCGGTAAAAACATTTTTAAATTTTTTATTTAACCAAAAGTTTATTAATATTTTAGTTTATTATTAAATTGAGATTGCTGCCTTACATTTTTTTTTGGGAAATCATTTATTAATTCCTATAACTCTAATTTTCTTTTTTCTTCCTGCTCGATACTTATAGATATAAAGAGAGGTTTTGTGAAAGTTTCTCTTCCTCCAGTCAACTACATACCTAAATAGTTTTTATGAAGCGTTTGTCTGATGTCTTTTTATTCTTTCTTGGTAAAAATTAATTGATCACCTGCATGAAGAAATCGCAGATAAGAAAATTGTGTATAATTTGACTTTAAATGTTGTTCAATAATGATTAAATCATTTTTCCCTTTATAGAGTAGTGAAAAGCTAAAAATAAAATCTTGAAAAGTAAATATTGTGGATGGTGTTGGGTTTTTAGACCCTCTATATGGCTGCCCCCCGCCGCGGTGCGGGTGTTGAGGGGGTTTTATTCACACCACATTAGGATCCAGTTGTCATTTACGGCTTAAGCTTAGTTCAACGTTAAACCAAATACATTTTCGGACTTAAAGTTTTAATTTTTTGCATAGTAAAAATGAAAATGCATATTTTAATTAAAAACTTTATTTTTATTTCTCAGCAGGAAACTGCACAGTGCACTGCACATCCTCCTGACTAAAAATTGTGCAATATAAAACTTGTGACGCGCGTGACACAGCCCAGCAGGTCGTCCTGCATCCGTAATGGCGCTGCTGTTTCGCTGACAAATATTCCCAATAAAACTTTTCTTTACAAGTTTTAAACTTTGAATTCTCCATGGAAATACTGGGTTAAACTGGTACACAAACAGGGAAAAACAAAAGAGGATCGCCAAAGGTGGGATACGCGACGATGTGTTATAAAAGAAAAAACTTAAAGAAAATTATATTTATTTAGGCGCGATAGGCCTTAGGCATAAGAATTACGCTTAAGGGTCACTTACATGTCCTCGGGTCCTTAGAAAATATAAAAATTATTATGGATATATTGATATAAGAGTTTACTAATCATTAATGCATGAGAGTAAACTTAATATTGGGGTTACGGTCTCTTTGCTGCACAGTAATCTCAATGAACAAATTAATGCTCACTCTTCCTTCGAAATTTCTTTCGGCACAAGGTTTATGAAATGTTTTGTCACAATTAATACACACTGCGTAAGTGCATGGACTACATATACAGGGTGACAATTTGAAAACGAACAGCATTTAATATTGCCTCTACCAATGATAATATGAAAATTTGGCGAAACACGTCAATTGATATATCGAGGGGGACATTTTTTAAGACATTTGTTGTCGTGTTACTTTCAACCTCCTGACCCCCAGGGCACTACCCCTAAAATTTTAAATGGCAAACCCTATTTATTTTGCTATTTTTGTGTTCCTTATAAAATTCTACATAAACTGTATCATTTTTTTTTCAAAATTGTGATTATTAACCTCACAAATTAATAAAATGTATTTAATATCGTACTTTAATATTGTACCTACCAATACATACATTCCA
This sequence comes from Polydrusus cervinus, assembly GCA_935413205.1. Classification (NCBI taxonomy): domain Eukaryota; kingdom Metazoa; phylum Arthropoda; class Insecta; order Coleoptera; family Curculionidae; genus Polydrusus; species Polydrusus cervinus. The sequence continues at coordinate 78,886,396 of OW284512.1, read as the reverse complement.
AATTCCTTCATTTATTTACATTTCGTCTTCGATATCGCCACTAGAAAAAATAAAATAATTACATTTTTTGAAAAAAAAAATGATACAGTTTATGTAGAATTTTATAAGGAACACAAAAATGGCAAAATAAACAGGGGTTGCCATTTAAAATTTTAGGGGTAGGTGCCTTGGGGGTCAGGGGGTTGAAAGTAACACGACAACAAATGTCTTAAAAAATGTCCCCCTCGATATATCAATTGACGTGTTTCGCCAAATTTTCATACTATCATTGGTAGAGGCAATATTAAATGCTGTTCGTTTTCAAATTGTCACCCTGTATGCATACATTATATTGCTAATACCATAATTCTGCGACACCACTGTAGGCAGATGATCAGGGTCCGTTGAGTTTGCGCAGCTCGAAAATTTGCTTCTTGATGTAACATTTGACAGGATTGACTTTCAAAATATTTTTACAAGCTTTTATTTAAATTCACCCATTAGTTCGGGTGTGTACAGTTTATGGTCAAAAACTAAGTAACCAATATTTTACATACCTGAAATACCTTATTTATGGTATTGAACAGCGATTCGTGCAAAAAAGGATCATGCACTTTTTTCTACCCATCTTGAGACATAAGTCGCTAACAATAACAAAATGTCTGGTAAAGTTTTATACCTAAATTCGCACCCAAAACTCAAAAATAATATACACAATCACACACGGAACATCTGAACAAATACAACATAAAAAAAGATGGAAACGACTATAACTTACAAACTAACAAAAAAAAATGTCTAAAGTAAAGTTTTATAAATATTAACACCCAAAACTTGAAAATTATAACAACACACGAATGATCGAAACAAAAGATGGCGACTAATAAGAATATAACGGCAAGCCGGTTCTGTTCAAGAGACCTTGGGTTCTGTTTACGTTCTGTTAGAAATCGTGTGGGTTGCCTAATTTTTTCCCTACTGCGCAAGCGCCACGGTCCTCAACTCAGGTTATTTTGAATCGCACGATGGGTGTATTCTTGCTTCGTGCGGCTGCTTGTATTGGCAATATAGTGTATGTATATATGTGGCATGGACGGGTTCTTTGGCACACAAAACTATTTATTTCAGGAGCGTGCGCTTCTCTCTTACACAACTTAACTACATAAATAACAAATACATTTAACTTTATTAGGAATTATTAAACTTTAAAAAGAAATAATTATAATAAATTATATTTAAATATTTTTAAATTTAGCATTGTTGTTTGTTCCAATTTTTTACTCTTCGTTAACAGCCATTCCTGAGGGGGCCTACAGCTTAACGTGGGTCCCGAACCACGATCTTTAGTCTGGCGACACTCCAAAAAGTATTTTTCCTATTTACCAATTGGAAATTTCACATTTTGGATTACTAAAATATATCTCAAACCATTCCCTAGTTAACAAGGAAAGCGGATTTTATGCAAGCACCGTATAAACACCTAAAATGGGCTCCTTCTGGGCTCCTGCAACAAAAAAGCAAATTGTAAACAGCCTCAAATACGTTTTTCGTGAAAAATATTAAATGAAAATGTTGTTACGCCGGTATAAACAGTAAAAACGAAAGTGTAATAAATTATATCTTTACACGCATTAATGGTTTTACGCTAAAGACTTATTACGAAAAAAGATAAATTTAACTGGGCGGCACGTGCATAAATCACGGAGGGGAAGGGCTCTGCTGCTGACACGTGACCGGAAAAACAGAGGCGTATCATAATGATTTTTTTTTGCAATAATATATTACAATATATTTTTTAAAATCATTTTGACATATTGAGCTTTTTATTTTTTTATAGACTGTAAATTCAAGGACCTTATTTGTATAAACTTGAAAAATACTTCATATACACTGCTAGGGTTGCCAACTCAGTGGATCGGAAATCCGGGAGAAAGTTAAAACAAATTAGTAAAAATCAATTTCCTTATTTAAAATGATATTTTTTTACACTACGGGTTGCTTGTAATGCCTTTTGGTTTGTAAGGATAAAGTTATAGAATTCCTTACAGGTGTAATTAAAATTCGTGCACACCTGTATTTCCGATTTAACATGTGCTTCATTAAGACGATTACGATTTTTTGACCACAGTTCGTTTACTACGCTGAAAACACGTTCAGCGGCAGCATTTGCGATAGGGATCGATAGAGCGAATGTAACAAGTTTTTTTATTTCTTTGCCCGATTCTTCTTTACATTTTCCAAAAAAATTAACCCAACGCAAGTCTACCCTCTTTGTTTCACTTGCCACAAGTTCACGCACTTCTCGCAGCAAACAGTAATCGTCGTACAATTTATCCTCATTTATTGGCACGTTTAGAGAAGCACTCAGATCTTGGAGTTCATTAAAATCAATTTCGTTGTCCATTGTCAAAATGCTTATTTTCTTATATATAGAAGTGTCAAATTCGTACCACTTATTTAAATAGTTTAAACAACGCTCCAAAAATATTTGTCTGCATCTTCTTTGAAAGTGTTTTGATCACTAACCGTCAACTTTCTCAAACACTGAATCGCCGATTGTCCGTAAAACTTGTCATTGCGAAAAATCAAAAACACTAATATAAATTTCGTGTAAAACCGAGATTAGATGACCAGGATAAGCCGTTTTCCTGTAAAACTTTACAGAGCTGTGTTTTAATAGCTTCACTAGTTTCAGCAGGGTCTTGATAAAAGTCAAGTAAACCTTGTTTCAAACCATCTTTAAGTGAAAACCATTGCACCGTCACTGGAAACATTTTTAAATTCCCCTTGTTGGACGAATCGGTTCCAAGAGAGAAATAAGTAGACTCCTGCAGTTTTGATAGAAGGATTTTTTGCGATAGAGGAGCTATGACATTTTCACAAATAATTGTAGCTTTAGTTCGACCGCACGCAATTTTTTTTGCAACTTCAGAATCAGGAAACAACGTCGGGAACAACTTATTGTTACAATCTTGACTTGAGTAGCTGTGATGATGTTTAACTCCATGATATACAAATGTAATTTCTGCAGCAGTTATTAGATCTTCGTCTCTTGAATGTTTTTTCACAAAAAAACTAGCCACTGATGTCATTGAAGACTTGTTTTTGAGAAATACCTTATGTTTTTTACCTTCCGAATGCACAACTAGAGCTCTTTTACCTTCGTATTTTACTGAAATATCGGTTTTGCACAACTTACATTCAGCGGTAAAATCATCTCGTTTTTTAAGCCAAGCACTAAACAGAGGATTGTTCAACCAGCTTTCATCAAAGCTTGTATGATATTTAACTTTTTTCTTTTCCGGCGGTGTCTGAGTTAAGCTTTCGTGCGAGTTTCCCGAATCCGACATTATGGTTTATTTGTAGAATATAACACCAACAACAATACCTGCGTACTTACAGCACGACGCAAGTATAAACAAAACACGTTGGTTCTAGCCGCCACTTAAATTACGCTATTACGCAGCCAACTAATGAAAATGAACTAATAGAGTGACAAGAGATGATGAAATGATGCGCTAGCTGCCGACCGCCAATGTTGCCACAGTTAATATATTTGTACAAATTTACGATTTTTATTCATTAATATTGTATTATTTACAAGCATATAAAACCGAGCATAAAATATAAATAAATATGCTGTGAAGGCAATTTTTGTTAAATTTCCGGGAGAATTTAACTGCATTCCAGGAGCCGGGAGATTCTTTAAGTCAACTGTATTTTTCCTGGAGAATCCCGGAATTCCGGGAGAGTTGGCAACCCTATACACTGCGTCCATTAATCATGGAATAATTAAATAATTACTTTAATTTCAAAAGCCCATATTTTCATTAAAATTCATCAATTTGTTCCATTTTGAGTTTATTGGGTTTGTTCGGGTTTGTTTTACTTTACTTTACGTCTTTTTTCTGCTGCTATGAAGCATAATTCGCAATATAACGATTTTTGGAATTTAATTTTTTTAAATTTTAAAATCAGTAGATTTTACACATCTTGATATTTAAGCTATCAATCTGTATAAAAAAAGAGATACAATGAAGTTACGCGCATTGTACTTAGTGGTCCAAAAGATAGCCCACCCAATAAACTAAGAATGGAACGGATTGATTGAATTTTGATGAAAATATGGGGTTTTGAAATATAAATAGTTTTTAAGCAGTCCGTATTTAATGCGCTATATTGCTAATATCATAATTCAATGATGACACCACTGTAGACAGATGATCAGGGGCCGTTGAGTTTGCGCAGCTCGGAAATTTGCTTCTTGATGTAAACATTTGACAGGGCCTACTTTCAAAATATTTTTACAAGCTTTTATTTAAATTCACCCGTTTAGTTAGGGTGTGTACAGTTTATGGTCAAATAAAACTTAAGTAACCAATATCAAGTTCAATACCTGAAATACCTTATTTCTGGTATTGAACCGCGATTCGTGCAAAAAAGGATAACGTACTTTTTTTTTACCCATCTTGAGACACAAGTCGCTAACAATAACAAAATGTCTGGTAAAGTTTTATACCTAAATTCGCACCCAAAACTTAAAAATAATATCCACAATCACACACGGAACATCTAAACGAATACAACGTAAAAAAAGATGGAAACGACTAACAACTTACACACTAACAAAAAAAAATATCTAAAGTAAAGTTTTATAAATATTAACACCCAGAACTTCGAAATTATAACCACACACGAAGGAACGAAACAAAAGATGTCGACGAATAAGAATAAACACAACGGTGAGTCGGTTCTGTTTACGTTCTGTTAGATATCGTGTCGGTTGCCTAATTTTTTCCCTACTGCGCAAACACCACGGGCCCAAACTCAGGTTATTTTGAATCGCACGATGAGTGTCTTCTTGCTTCGTGCGGCTACTTGTATTGGCAATATAATGAATGTATATTCGCCTCCGTATCTGCTGGAATTAAGAATTCGCCCCATCATGAATAAGAAATTCCCTGTTTAGTTGACCCTCCTCAGGCTCGGTTGCAGCGCAGCAGCGGTTTGGTATCGTAATGTTTATCTATTTGACGGTCGATAAAGCCATTAGAACACTATTAAATCAGGGTAAAATGACGTTATTACAGGGGATTTATGTCGGTAGGGTAAAGTTGTGAATGTGCATACAAAATAACAAAGATTTATTCAATTTTTATGATATACCTAATAATAGTTTAGGTAGTAGTAATACTTAGGTACACTTTATATAGTTTGAAATTTTCAACAAACTATTAAGGATGTTATTAACAAACCCGGCTTAAATGCCGACGAGGACATACGGATTTTTCAATTTAAATATTATTTTCTATATATTCTATAGTCTATTTCAAAAACGTGTAGAGTAATAAAAGCTCATTAGGTATGCGTATGCAAAGGGACTACAGAGTGACCCAACGTATATTTAAGCAAATTTCATAATTTGGCATTGATTTCATTGCAAAATTCTTTATTTTCATCAATTGCAGGTAGTACCGCCCGGGTTTGGGTCAATTTATGGGTTTTGCCTATTGTTATCCATTCATAAACACTTAAAATGGTGTGACAAAGGCGTGCATTATGTACATAGTATTAGGTACACTTATTTTTTATTAAACATTATAAAATAAATACAAAAAATACATTATACAGAAATTAAATTATAAAAATTCATAATATCCTTCGTCATCTGAGGAACTGTCATCTCCTCTTGACGTTATAATTAACGGGTCGACGGTCCGATCGATCAGGTGGTCAAGATCCCACATGTTTTCCTCTTCTTTAATGACACGATGGACTGCTTTTCGCCAGTTCCCTGGTGTCACTTCCTTAAAATGGCTTGATCAATACAAGACAAACATCAAACAACAATCAAAAATACAAATCCTTTCACTTGCTTCCATATAAGTTCTATAGGATTTAGTTCCCAATGATATGGCGGTGTGCGCAGCACAGTTACACTATGTTTTTCAGCTATATCTTCCACGGCATATTTCATAAAACGATGTTTGTTTAAATTTGCTATAGCTAATAATTCCTTTATCATCAAATTATCTTCTTTTTTTCTTTGGTTCGTTGGAAATCGAGCCGAACTGGACGGAATTTCCCATTTTATTACTCTACAATGAATAGACTATAAATTGCACTTATAAAATTCAGAATTTTTTAAAAATCTGAAAAGTTTCTTCGGTTCAACTGCAAAAAACCCTTTTTTGGCCTATCAATAAATCTTTTAAAATAAAAAAAAAAATACCGTATCTACTTATAGATATATTTTTAAATATTTTTTTTGTGGGTTAACTAACAAAAATACACTAATTTAATTAAAATTATTTTAAATTAAAACTGCGTGCTAGACATTGCTAAATGCCGCCAAAATTGGCCAGATATCCGCTCTCAATGATATTGCCGCTCAAGCTCGCCGAGTCGAAGGATAATATTAAGAGTAAGAGCTAGGGACACATTCACCATTTCGTTTTTATCAACTTTGCGTTACTTTTTCGCTTTATCTAAAAATTCTATGCTTGGAGTATAATATATATAATAACAATCGACTCAATTACATATAATTACTAAAGTTGGCCGTTTTTAATTGCATACAGTGGCGTATGCCAATGGACACGACATTTTTCCTCAAATTACTTGACCTTATAGCAAGGGCGAATTTACGGAAGGGGGGTTAATGGGGTAAACACCTTCCCCTTCCATGGAATTGTCGGTATTTAATGCGATAAATGATGTGAATACACTGGCTGATTGACTGATGATGACAAAGCTGGTTAGTCAAAACAGTATATTTTTTTGTGTTGCTCTGTTTGAGCAGAGGGGGGAGGGTCATGATCCTCTTAAAGTTATATAAAAACTATTGGATTGTTGTTATAAAAGCTCATTTAAAGCGACAATTTTTTTTTAACTCCAATTTATTTTCCCGTTGATCTTTTTTTAAGTCTTTATTTTCACGTTGGCCTTTTAAAATAAAAAATTCGACGTTAATTTATCATTTTTAAAGCTTATGGATTTTCCTCCTTGCGGTATTTTAGCGAAAACATAATATTTTTTGTAAAAAATTGTTGTACTTAAGAAAACATTTTTTACGCCTAGACTTGAAAAGTTTGTCATTGACGAATGGCTGCCGTTTTCGGGTTTCTTTACAGGTTTTTACAGGTTGGAAAAGTTTTTCTTCTTCGATTGATGGTAAATAATTTGTTTTTTTTTTAATCTACCCACTTTTTCGTATTTATAACTCTATATTCAATGTTTAATTGAATGTTATATAATCACAAAAGTTGTCATCTCAAAATAACAAGTAAATATAATCAATCCAACCAGAAAAATCGTACATAGACTTAAGAAAATTTCGATGAACCTCCTTATTTTTGGCGTTACTAGTTTGTCTAACATTTGAAATAGGTTGTGGGCGACCATTCATTTTATACTTCAACCACTTTTCAAAATCCAAAGTAATATTGTTTTTAATAATTTGCACAACCGATATTTTACTGCAACTACTTGATTTAAACAATAAAAAAAAAATTATCGCGCCCAGCCGGTACCCGCATCTAAATTGGATAATCAAAAATTAAGAAAATGTAAACAAACTACCCATACTGCAGAAATCACCTGACCTGCCATCTTATCATTTAAATGTTATGATATTTTCCTCGAAAATAAATAAAGAACTCCTTCAACGTAACTGTTAAGTTCTTTGTCCCACACGTTTTTATAACATTGTAAAGTCCATCGGAAATTTAATCGAAAAATTATTTGGAAAAAGCCCACAGAGTGGCAAGGCAGTGTATATTTTTCTTCGTCTCTCGGTTAAGTAATACCATGTGTTTATTTCTCTCTTGCTAACAGGATTATTTTATTTGCATTGTTCTAGAGGGATGGTCACTAAACCTGCCGATCGGAGATTTTGCGGGGGGCGGACGGTAGAGGTATTCCGCTGCAGTTGGCGCCGTTACGTCTATAAATTAATTGCTTATTTAGCAGTGCGCGGGTTACGAGCGATTTTTTAGAAGTAATAATAGATAAATTAGTGATAGTAGGTACACGAAATTAACGAAGTTTGGCTGATTGGATGAATGAAGATAATTACCACGGGGGGTCATTGATTAAATAGTCTTATAGAAGAGCCGCCACTGAGGAATATTTTAGATATTATTATCAGCGGAAAAAACATGTCCTACAGAGAAAGAAAACCACTTTTGATCTAACACCAAAAAAATGCGTTAGTAAAAATTTTAAATATTATATACATATTCATGATTTAACACCGCAAAGTAGAGAGTTTTGTACATGTATGTAATTCTATAAATATGCATGTTTTGCAGTTTATATTACAGTTTTTAAAATTCTTACACGCATGTTATGGACGTTGTGAGAAAGGTTAAAGTATACATGTTTTTTTCTACTATTTTGTAAATAAAATAAAAAATAATACAAGCCTGAAAAATGTTTTAAAAAATACAAGCAGGAAAAATCTTTTGGCCGGCACCTGTTTTTTCGCTAATATACAGGGTGTCCCACCGGGAACCCAATCGATCTATATATAGAAAACTAAACATAGGAAAATTTTGAAAATTGGACAGTATGCTTATGCTGATGGGGGCGACCGGGCTAAAATATTTTCATAATGGTGGCACTTCCGGTTATACCGGAAGTAAGTGTCAACTTGCCTATTTTAAATAGAACACCCTATATATTATTACATTTTTGCATTCTACGCAAGATTCTAGGCAGATTTTGTATACCATGTCCTATAACTATGTCTAAACGTTTTTGACATATTTGAATTTTTATGTCAAAAATGACGTTTGCAAGCCTTAGAATAATTATCAATTTTTTCTATAAAGAAGCCTTATTTATTTAATTTAAGTGGGATTACTTGTTATTAAGGACCTGCTTTAATAGATTTTTTATAATATTTTGATAATTATTTATACAGGGTGTTTAAAAAATAAGATTAAAAATGAAAATGAAAAAACTGTCAAAAGTCCAGATTTTCAAATGGAAACACCCAAATTTCATAATTATTTCTTATTTAGCATTAAAAATAAGGGTAAGTTTGTAAAAGATTGTATATCCCAAAAATTCCTAATTTTCGAAGTATTGCCAATTTAATATTTTTATATGGGGATTTTGCTGCAGATTTTAGGTTCAGTTACTCTTAGTTGGCTATGACGGCGTTGAAAAACAATCAAATGCTAAAAAATCTATAAAGCTGTCACTTCTCGTTTACTCGTTCAGTACCACTTTTTGATTGACTTTTGATTAGAAAATATTTTTGGATTATGTATCCTAAAAAACCCTTTAACTTTTGTATTACACTTTTTTCCCCATCTTTGATAGTTTAGGTGGTATCTAAGGCAGACACCTTACTGACACACCCTGTATATATATTATATATATTTTTTTTGAACATACAAACAGGGATACACGCTTCACGCTACTGGGGTCTGTTAGGGCGATTTTCTTTTAAGACATTTACAAGGAATGAAGACTACTAAAAAGTGGGAAAACACAGGATATTTAAAATTAAATTATAGCCTTTACCATTAGTTAATATGTTTTGTATACCTTTTTAGTTTATGTTTTTTTCATAGACATACAATTAATTATAAATCTTCGCATATCTACTTAGCCAATACTATTACTTCCTTACAAGTTTCCTTTGCATAAATTATGAAAACTACGACATTTACAACATCGAATGCGTTTTCGTAATATCTACTTTACTACTTCCGTGGTGTATACTTTTAAATCAGGTTGTTACACCTTAAGGATCTTTAAATATTTTAAGGCTTTTATGGAAAATCAATACATATTCATGTCAGACGCAAAAGTTACACAGCTACGGCCATGTTTGCTTGTGAAAGACATCTCACTGCAAGCTGTTCTAAAAATCTTATGAATGAAATTACCTAATTTTTTTGGAAATTGGAATAACTGTCTAAACTTCATTGTAATTTTTTGGCTTATTTAATTAATTTTCTTGTTGGATAAAATAATTTGGGCGTCGAAAGTGTGGGGGGGGGGGGGGGGGGGACTAGCGATCGCTCTCCTTTATTTTATTATCATCCACTACAAAAATACCGTTGCAGTTTATACAAGAATTTTGGATTTAATTCCCTTTTCATTTGATTTTATTAAAATAAATTTCTTCTAAACTTTTCGCCTGCGTTGCTTTTTTTCTGAGATCTTTAATAAAATTTTTTCAAAAAAGCACTAAAAAAGTTTGGCTATGGCTCTAGATGGGTCTTTTAAGAGGGTGCTGTTAAGGAGGGGGAACATGGGGTTAAGCCTCCATTTTCCCAAACCACCCATCATCTTCCTTCACGGTGAGTGTCGTCAAAGTGCGGCTGCTGCTTCGAGTTTATATGCAGAACGCTTTCCCTTGCGGGCTTATCCTACACCCAGAAGTTTTCTTAATGTTATTCAACGGGCAAGTTATAGGCAGAACCGTATTTGATCCATAGTGTAATAAATGAATGCAAGTACCTTATTTTTGAGTTTTTTGAAGAAAGGTATTTGAAAATGTTCATTTTAATGCCTTCTATACACAGCTAAAACAGAAGTATCAATTTAGGAATCCCCTGTATAATATACTGTTAAAATATTTCACTATTAGTTGTGTAAGAAATTTCCGTAGATTGTATGTAATTTTGTAAAGTATTTATAAAGTAATAGTACACAAGTTCTTTGTAAAAGTACACTTTACATACTTACATACCTAAAGCATGTGCACTCACCACACAGAGACCACAAAAAAGTCTCTCTATAACCCCGCTCTAAAGTCAACAGGGAACCAAATATTTGGACAGTAAAAAACTTGCATGGGATTACCTATATTTCCAACCCCGATACATCACCCGGTATAGTGAAAAAAATAATTCCTAATTATACAGGGTGTTACAAATTCGACATACCACCATTGGAATCTTAGAAACCATAGGAGTTAGAGAAACGGTTAAATGGGGGCAAAGTTGTGCAATTCGGTGCTAATTATAATGCCGCTTTAAAAGTTCTCAAATTCCGAATACTTCCGATTTTATTCGAAAAAACCGAAATTTTGCAAAATCGTTTTTATCTTTTCCTGAACTCATTCGACTAGCCATTTAAAAATAAATGACACTTTGTCATTGCCACTTTTTCTCCTCTACAAAATGACGTTACTAAACTAAAGATCCGCCGTTTCGTTTTCGAGCCGCCATCACCAACTTTACTTTATTAAATACGGACCTGGATTTTTTTAACCGATTTTTAAACCCTCCTACCCTCAAAATGTAATGGCGATATTATTTTGTCATAATGATGAATTGTCCTTGCTTATTTTTTAAATTCATATTTTTTACACTTCTTGTCAGTCTGGTCCTGGCAACGAATTACAATATTAATTAAAAACTTTATTTTATTTAAAACATTCATACATAAGTAATAACATTTATTTTATAAGAATTTTCTAATAATTCTAAATTTACTAATTAGAAAATTCTAATTTTCTAAATGTTCAAAGAGATTGCCGTTTTGCTCAATAAAACGATCGATTTTTCTTCCAATTTTGGCGACAGCCCTTTCAACCGATCTTCTCCTTATCCTACCAAATGCAACCTTGCAAATGCCATTTTAAAAAATATGAATTTAAAAAAATAAGCAAGGACAATTCATCATTATGAGAAGGTAATATCGTTATTACATTTTGAGGGTAGCAGGGTTTAAAAATCTGTTAAAAAAATCCAGCTCCATATTTAAAAAAGTAAAGTTGGTGAGGACCGCTCGGATACGAAACGGCGGATCTTTAGTTTAGTAACGTCATTTTGTAGAGGAGAAAAAGTGGCAATGACAAAATGTTATTTATTTTTAAATAGCTAGTCGAATGAGTTCAGGAGAAAATAAAAACGATTTTGCAAAATTTTGGGTTTTTTCGAATAAAATCGGAAGTATTCGGAATTTGAAAACTTTTAAAGGAGCATTATAATCAGCACCGAATTGCACAACTTTGCCCCCATTTAACCGCTTCTCTAACTCCTATGGTTTCCCAGATTCCAATGCTGGTATGTCGATTTTATAACACCCTGTATAACGTAAAAAAATACAGTAAAAATTATGAAATTTTACCATTTTAGTCTAGTGATTTTAGGACTGACAGCAGTAATACTAACTGTCTATGGTTCCCAATAAGAATACAACAGGCGGCATAATAATATATCAGATATAATGTAATGACATTGCTGATACCTGAAAAATAAACTATGCGCTTCAACTGTCGTAGTTCTTTATTGTCAGCAATTTGTTACTTAGCATAATACTGGAAAATCACGCTTTATCCCTAATATCCTAAATTTTAACACGTCCACAGTGCTTACAGTGTAAACTGTAATAGTGTATAATACCGACGATAAGTTTCCATTGTGTGAAGAAGATTATTAAACGTATAAAATTTTATGCCGCACTTTACAACGTCGTATCTTTTTAAAAATCTGTTTATATTGGGTTAAACTTTCACCGGTAGTTTTCTCGAGATATTGGAACGTTTTTATTTAATAAATAACAATTTTCCACTCGTGTTCATGAAAGTGATAAATTTAAAACGAATATCATTTGACTTTTAAGGCGGTTTAAAAGTTCATCTTCATAAGTAAAATAAACCCATTTAACCGCTGTCACTGCACTTCTCAAAATTATGATATTTGATTTACTTTAGTTTATTTAAAAAACTCATCTCATCACTAAGAATCAGAGTTTTTTTCATTCATTTAAGTGTGTTTTTACCAATAATAAAAATGACAAAAAACAAATTCATTGCTATTTGCTATTTATTTTTAGTATAGGATGGCTGTAGGGCAACAGGAATCGAGCGATAACTTTTCTAGCGACGATAAAAATGAAAACTACTTTTTTATAGTCCTATTCTAATCAGTGGCGTAGACAGGGCCCATTTTTGGTTATAAGGGGCCCTAGGCCTGTTACGCAATCTGGGGCCCCTAATCATGGGCGCTCATAGAGCCAATTTCAGGCGGAGAGCAGTGGCGGCTCGTCAGGTGAAGTAGGTAAAGGGGCCCTTCACCAAAAAAGATAAATAAAACCAGGAGGAAATGTTTTCGACAATATTAAATATTAATGTACCAAAACAGCTACCATTTTAGCCCTTAAAAAATAATTATGTTCGAATTAATAATATTAATTTAATCCCAATATAGCTATGCATAATATGGCCACGGTTAACTCCGATGGACAATAATTATACACTCTCGTGCATTTTGGCACGCCCCAGTCGACCGCCGTGTTCTCTACTCAACAGCATTGGAAGGCAAGCAGAGCCATCCAGTCAAGCGGTTTTGTTTTCACGTCGCTATAGTTATGTGACTTCACTGGCGTCTGAAACGCGAGACGTCACGCGGCAGCATGAATAAATTTGCATTTTAAAGAAGTGCAATTTGAAAATAGATCAGTCGTATACCATTGTTTTATCATAGGTTCGGGACGTTTGGGTATTTATTTTTGAGGCTTCGCGTAACTTACGGTTATAGATATCATTTTTACTGTTATTTACTATGGGATTAAAAAGTTTTGTTTTTGTTTTTTAGTTAATTCAATAGTGTGGAAGTACCTACTTGGTTCAATTGTTATTGTGTGTTTTGAAAATGAATCCAATTAATGACATAGTTTGTAATTTGTTGTAAAGTCCATTCAGTCGTTGGACAGATATGGATAAGAGAGACGTTTTGTTACACGGGCGACCTACTGGAATCTTAAACATAGATTTTAAAAAATAATTTAAAAAAAGTGGCAGATCCTATAAGATTAATTTTAATTGTTCCTGGTTTTCAGAATATAATTGGCTATATGTACTAGTGCCGCCTTACAAAAATTGTTTTGTTGGTCGTGTTTACTCTTTTTGAATAAATATTGCGTTTGGAATTGGGACGGATTTAGGATAAAGTCGCCAAAATCGTACCGTTGCCTAAATCGTACCACTACAAATTTTCATATTAGACGATAAATTTTACGACGTCTATCGGACGTTGTTGTAGTGTCTAACTAGTGCCAGTTGCATAGTATAATCGTTTTGCACAGGTTGTGTTTCGCTAAGCGGGAAAAGCAAGTTAAAAGAATTCGGCTTTTGTCATTTTAATTTTGTTGATTTTTTGCAAGGCTGTATCTCATTGGTAAGTTGTATTTATACAGATATTTTTTTTTAGTAGCATAGCCTGGGAAGTTCTTGTAATTTTGCAAAAATTGAATATAATTTTAGATCTATATTGGGGTTAGAATTGTATTATTTATTATTTTAATTGGCAGTTTCCTAAATCGTACCACACACGCACATGAATAGTGTTCCAACGTCCCAACGTGACACGTCTTAATAAAGACTACATGTGCGACTTTTGTTTGTAGGTACATTTAAAATTATTTTCAAAGGTGTGATAGATTTTTTTAATGTTTTTTTTAGTTAAATAGTTAATATAAACAATAGTTTTGTGTAATTTGTTGTCTTTACAACAAACTGTACTCATTTTTATTTAATATACCGCAAAAGAACACTGTGGAACGATTTAGGAACCCACTAGTACGATTTAGGAAACCAGTTTCTTAAATCATACCATTTGCTATTCCTTACAAAAACAGCTGTTTTTTATAAATTAAATAAAAAATATTATTTTAAAAATTGCAGTTAGGTGTGCAATAGACCGATCTATTGTTTTAAACCAAAAAATATACATTTCATTTATCAGTTTATAAGAAAAAAAATTAAAACCAAAAAGTGGTACGATATAGGCAACCTTACCCTACAGATTTTTTAAATATTACTCGATCGTTGCGTGAACACGGGGATTCTGGAAAACACTTAAAATGTCAGTTAATGTTAAGAAATTTTGAACAAAATCAAAATACTATTGCCGATGCTTTAAAAGAAAACGCTAGACCTTAACCAAAGAATCGATCTGATTTACAAAAACTAGCTATGTAAATACGTAATTAAAATATAACTTAGTCAATGTTTGTTTAAGTACCCGCACTATACGTAGCTCTTCACCATTTTTTAGGACCGCGAGCCGCCACTGGCGGAGAGTGGGAAAGCAACCAGCCAAAAAATAATGGGCCACGGTATGTGGTATCAAAAGTGACTTCTAAAATCCCCACGATCCAGGGGGCAGCCCTCCCCCTTTTCTTTTGGTACCCTTGCTTCTCACATCCTTAAGAAGTTATGCTTTTTTACAAAAACAGTCTTTAAAAAGGTATATAAACATAAAATTAAAAAGGGATTTAAAAAACTTCTCAAATACATATTACATTCAAAGAAGTCAATATAGATCAAAGAATAAATCGAGCTTTCCGTCCCTTGCCTGCTAAATGACATTGACAGGTATTATGTACTCACAGTCAAAGGTGCCTGATTAGTAAATTAAAAATCAAAGTGACCGGGCAAGTATAATTGTGAGGAAATTATTTCAGCCAATGTTATGTACATATGTCACAGACAAAGTTGTCGGTAAGTTAATTATTATTAAAATTCTTTGTGTAACCCGACATTACTCTACCTAAGTAAAAATAATCTAAATTAAATCTATTTGATTGTTGATATTTTTCCAGAGTATATAGACTCTTAAACAGGTTATATCAACGAAAACCCGTATAGAGATAAAAGTTTTATTAAAATTGAGCAACGTACTGGGATTTTTAATTACTGTAACCATTTTTGTCACGCCATTAGGCATCATACGAGAACGATTATTAGAGACCGTTGCAGGATTTTATGGCAAAAATTACACTTAAAAATGTTTGCACGGACTTTTATAGTTTTTGTGTACAGGAGGCTGGGATTAGCTTACTTTTGCTTGTTTCGGGTTTTCCGAAAGTTATCATCCAATATGTTCGTCAAATGTGTTCATTGTTTATCATAAAACAAATAACATTCAACTTTATTACAATCGGTATACGTATTTAAAATGGTTTACACCTTTTTTCAGGGTTTTTGAACTTGCAGCGAGAACTAGAACAATACAATATTTAAAAAAAAGTAATTACTTTATTACTTGCACCAGGACTAAGATTTTTCTCGACTGGCGATTTTTTGCTGGGGTTTGGCTCGTGCCGTGTCGTTTCTCGTCGAATCTTAAAGAAATCTCCACCATCAATGCTCCTAAACTAAGCTCATTATGTATTCGAAATAGAGAAAGACAGCCTTCACAGTAAAATAAAAATTCACATTTCCTGGTAAAATTATTCATTCTTACATGCCAGAGAGTCGTTTATTTTATACAAATTCAAGAAAATATGACAAAATTACAAGACATGACGTATTGCCGGCATTACTACTCGTATTTACATAAATAACAATTGTTCCGTCCGAATAAATTACCGAGCTCGCGTCTTTAATTTAAAGGCAACCGAGGCAAGTCCAGTTTTATTTTCTTTGTAAAAACATTAACGTATAATTTAGGTACGAGGAAATTAACAAAATATCCAATTAGCCATGATAAAAATAAATAGATGAAAATAGAAAACAAATTCTGTCCATTTTATTTTGAAAAACCCATTGCACACTTGCAGTGGCGTAGCCAGAAAATATGCTGAGGGGGGGGGACACGCCCAAAGTTCGATTAAAATGCACCTAACTTCTATCAAATTTCAAAAATTAAATTATTGTCTCTCCCTCTCTGCATGGTTGGATTAAATTTGTTTTTGTAATTTTTTTTTATGCTGGCTCTTTATTTAAAAAAAAACATTTATATTTGTGAAAAATATTGGTGTCAATCCAAAATTTTAACATAAGACGTATATATGACTCTAACCAGCGTTTTTCGGGCTCGGTTTTTCATAATAAAAAATAAAGTAAATATCGCTCACCAAACCAAAATTGTTGATTTAAAAAAAATCATGTATTTAAGGAGCGTAGATTTAGGAACAGTTTTTGCTGCAAATGCTTAGGTTTTGAAATACTCCTTCTTAAGTGCCGTTTTGTAGATTCATAATAAAGCATTCTCGTTTCTTCCCGCACTATTTTTTTTTATTATAAATTGTCACACTTCTTCTATAAAATATGTTTCAATTAAAATTTTGACTTTAATTCTTCTATTAAAAAAATACCTATTTTTTTTTTGTTGAAAAAATATTTTATTGCATTGGGTTAAATTTTTGTTGATTTAAAATAGCTCTAAAAACGGAACAGACAAGTATATAATAGAAAAATACTATAAAATATTACTCCTTTTACTCGTTTTCCTATAAAATTTCATTATAAAACAATAACTAAAACGATATGCGTCTGAAACCTTAATTTCTAAAGAAAACAGGACTTTTAGAAGGAAAAGTTTAAAAACTAAACGTTTCCTACAAAACCTTTGTAATCTAAGCCAAGAATACGTTATTTAAAAATTTAAATTAAGAGTCCAAGCTTGAGACGAAAAATTAGGTTGCAATTAGACTTTTAGACCCGAGCTCCTGGGCTCGGAGGGGGGGGGGGGTACAGCCCGGCAGCCCCCCCCCCCTATATTCGCCACTGCACACTTGGTAAATTTTATGCTTTGTTTTATGAGTGACAGTAAGATTAGAAGTAAATTTTAATAGTACTTTGTACAACAAGAGTAGGTATAATGTCAATATGACACGAGAAAGTATATTGAGAGGCGGAGTGCTCAAACTTCTAAGCGCAATATGGACAATCCACTCGAGTTTTACAGTATATTTTTCTCAACTTCATCCAAAAATTTAAAAAAAAGATATTTAAATTAGGCATCATAACTTGTCATACTCAACAGTTAAAATCGGCGTTTGTGCATTAAATGAATTTTTAACGTTCGCTGTGGTAAAATTTTTCAAAATAATCGACAATTTACAAACTAGCAACACTGTTAACGTAGAAAGAGAAGTGGCAATACTGTAAGTAGAAATAATATAACCTTAGGACCTTTGGTAAAAACTGCAATTATTTTTTTTCTAGAAATCTTATAATTTCATTATCTGGTTTTGTGTACCCATCTTCATGTTCCACTATTTAACAAAAATTTACCAGTTATTTTTCTTTATCTGTTACGTATAATAAATATTTTAGGGTCCATTGGGATTGAATCCCCGTTTTCAAAATATATTAGAAAACGTGGTGGGCAAATATTTGCATGGTAAAAAACCAACCAAGGTTAGTAAAAAACGATAGTACATTGTATGCATTAAATCTTGTAGTAATTGTCTAGAAATGAGTGGAAAACTGGAGGTTTTTGAAATACGAAAGTGCATCTGTGCAGAAATATTTAGTTCGGTCAGAAAATACCAATAGTTTGGTAGAAATATATTTTACACCTTTAATTCTCGCACTATTTCGTGCACTCTATAGGAAAAAATTGTGTATGCATAGACTCTGGGATAAATGTTTTGATTTGAAATTGTTAAATATATCAAATAAATAAATTAAAAAAGAACAAATTTAATCTGTAAATATCCATGTGGGTGTGAAAAAAATATTTTCTGGTAAAAAACACTTGTAGCATTTTTATGTTGATATGAGCTGGCCAGGAATTTTTTTTTGTTTTTTTTTTTCTTAGAGTAACTCTTTGTCAAAAAAATATCGATATATATTAGGTATATCGATCTTATCGAAAATTTAAGATGAAGTTACCTTTGATGATAGATCCAACTTGGTTTACTGGGTTGTTTGCCTAAACTGTGATAAGATCTACATCGGTGAAACCAGACAAGAATTAGCCAAACGATTATATTAATATCAGTGCGAGAAGTCGCTTTTTTACTGAGGGAGAAGTCTCAGAAAGAAGACATGTTTTTTAGAAGTCCCCCCCCCCCCCCCTCCCCATAACAAAATTCTGGGTGCGCCAGGTGTTCCGAAGAATGTCAATAAATAACCATGAAATCATTTAAAAACTTCACTAGTTTCCATAATTCTATGCAATCTAACTGATATATTTAAACCATTTTATTTCTTGTTTTTTTTTTGTGTACGCGATATTGATATATTCTACTAAATATTCAGAAGATTCCGCATTGCAGTGCAGTAAGCCAGAAGTTTTACCTAAGTACTATAAAATACCTGAAGTATATAAAATTTCGGAATTTACTACACACAATGTCACATAAGGTTAGATTTTTCGAAAGCCCAGCTAAACTCCAGGCAACTTTCTTATTTATTATTGGTAATAGAAAGTTTCCGCTGACTTCTCCCGGCATCAAGTTTTATTCTTAAAGAAATCCATAACAAATCTATTTATACTAATTCAAAAAGTTTTCATACTAAAAATAGATACATACATCTATTATTCAGTGATGCGCCCAAAAATTTTAAGTGAATCTGACCTCGGTAAAATTTGCCGTGTTAAATTGCAGTTCTTCTCGGCCCGGATTACAAAAAACTAAGCAAATTATTGAACTCTTTTTTTACCAATGGAAAGGTGTGTGGATTTTAAGCCAAATACCCTCTAAAGTAATTAAATATCAAAGTCGGTCATGGATGACAGTTTATTATGACATATACCCTGATTTGCTTGTGCCCAGTTAATAGCGACATTTTGCCAACCAACAAAATCCTGCCAAACGTTATTTCAAGCGTAATTTTCTCGGAATCCACACGAACAATTTTGTAAAAACCTGTTGCATATTCAGCGGCTAATATAATTCTTTTCAGCGAATCGAAATTTGGTTTCATGCGTCAGCCAGTGCGGAGATTTTAGCGCCTGAAAAATCGATTAACGGGATTTTTTTGTTGGTAAAATGTAACTAATTAAGAGTTATTTCGCGTTAAAGATAAAATGATACGTTTCGGAGAGTCGCGAATTATTTGAATATTTCACGAGGCATCATTCGAAGAAAATTTTCTTAAAAAATTCGCGACTGAGGAGATATTTCCGGATTTATAATTCAAGCTCGAGGAAGATTCGGTAAGAAAATTTCGCAACCAAAAATATGCCTTTTGTCTTGCCAAATAATTTAGGTCTGTCATTTCGTGTCATTATTTTGACGAAAGTGACAGCGAAATTTCCAGTGTAATTTGGCCGGCGGATCGTCGGAAGTTCAAAAAGCATGAATAGTTCCGGAAATTTTCTTCGTTGTCATGGTAATGATTCAAAATGAAATCTTCTGATTGATTAGAAAGAGTAGGTGCGAAATTTTCAACAGTAATATACCGATATAGAGGAGGCGTCTTATCGGTAATACCGCTGTTTTTTACAAGAAATCGATTTTCATCAAAGATAAGACCCTCGAGCTAAAGCTCTCGGGATCTTATCAGATTATAAGTAAAAATTATATTTCGTGAAAATTTTCTTAGAAAATCTAGTTTCGAGTGAAAAACAAAGGTATGAAGATAATACGCCGCTTCTAGAGGTGTACTTTATTGGATAATTTACTGAATCCGAAATAAACGCCGTTTGTGATAAAGGAAAATATGCAAACACATCATTAGGATTTACTTTTAAGTTTATAAACGTGCCACAACTAACTATTAAATAAAAATCTAAGACTAAATCAGACGCGTGGAACGTCAAAAATCAAATTCGCTTATTTTCATCACGGTTGCCATGAAAACGCCAAGATTTCTTAAGCTCACGTCAAAGCAAAGCACACTGGGTTTAATCTTGCATACAGTTTGTCATAAAACATTTCTTTAAATATGTCAAAATTAAGTTAAGTTTATGCCCTAAAATCACCTCAAATTGTGTTGTATGTCACTTTTATTTCGCAGGGGTTATAATATTTATTTATTAAACTTGATTTCTTGAAATATATTACTGTTTGTTTGACAAAAAGCTACTGTGGTCTTACCGAGCTAGCGGTAGGTCTTATCGGGTAAGACCACGTTACCAAGGTGGTTGCTATGAAAATTTGCGTTCTGATTGGTTCTATATATGTGAGGTAAATTATCACTGTAATTTAGCCGCCAGATCGCCGGAAGTTCAAAGAGCATGAATAGTTCCGGAAATTTTCTTCGTTGTCATGGTAATGATTCAAAATGAAATCTTCTGATTGATTAGAAAAAGTAGGTGCGAAATTTTCAGATAAATTTCCAGTAGAAATATAACTAGTGCATGAAATATTTCCGGAAATTTTTGAAAATTTTGTCTGAAACCAATTTTTTAACAAAAGCATGAGTGCATTGCACCTGAAAAAATCCCGAACCGGCAGGGCGAGGGATTTTTTCTTTGGTGCAATCCACGAATGCTTTTAAAAAAAAATTGGCTAAAGACCAAATTTTCAAAAATTTCCATTAGGAAATATTTTATGCACGTGTTATGTTTTGATCGGAAATTTCCCGAGTTGATAAAAGTTTATTTAGGTAGTTGCTAAAAAATGGATTTTGATATATTTATTTATTTAAATAACACCATACTTTAATAACAATTAATATTTTTTCTAATGCTAATAGTAAAATAAAACTTAAACTTAGTCCTGCTTCTGAAAACTACAATTGCTATAAAATGTATAATTTTGATAAGTAACAGGAATATTGCGTTTCTGATTTATGAACTTGCTGGTCATAGCTGTCGTTTGGGGCTGAAATTCCAAAAACTCTGATGGACGTTGAACTTGCATGTCAGTAGTACCACCGATTCCAGTGTTGCAACCTTCAGATTCAGTTGACAACGATATTTCAATTATCCCCGGGATATTTCCAGATGCAATTTCCAATTAACAATTTTTGAAAATTTTCGTGTAAAATTTCCAGTTAAATTGACACTAGGGAAATTTCCACTATAATCACGCCTAGGTCACCCAAGAGGCAAGAAATTTCCGGGGATTTTTCTTGTTGCACAACGTTTAAAAACAACGGTTTCTGGTTGGTCAAAAAAAATATTGAAGTGAAATTTTCTCCTAAAAAAGGCTTAAATGGAAAATTTCTTACAAGACAACAACGTTTGATCCAGTTCTCCAGTACTCCAATGATGCTTAATAGTAGATTCTGTAACGAGGTTGGAATGAAAATTTGATCCGAGTGGAAGACCACGAGTATCGAATTTTCATTCTAACCGAGTAGCAGACTATATTTTTTTTCTCCACGACCAAAAATACTATTCGCAATATTTGTAATTTCAGGTGGAGTATTATCCAGTTCCATATCTGATTCATCCGATTTTTCACTCATATTTTGACTTGCACTGAAATTTTTTTACTGACACTGACAGTTTCGAAATTCATGGCAACCTATGTCGTTTAGATCAATTACAGAATATTCATTCCGTATCTTGTTATGGAATGAAAATACACGCAAAACGCATAAAAAGCAAGTGTTTCAGAATAAATATTCCAACTCAAGAGCGAACTATATCTTCAATCAGTAAGATGTTGCATGTAGCGACATCTTGTGCCGTTGTTAGACACATATTTTACTGGAGATAATATAGAGGGAATTATAAATTTTAAAATATGCCAAGAAACAATTTTTATGCCTCTTCCTAGCCAAACCATATGTGACACGAGCCCATAAATAATTTTTACTTTAATACATTTTCTTCAAACTTGAAGCAACATAATAATATATTGCATTTTCTGTCCGTACCGTAAACCAATAATAAAACTGTAATAGTAATTTCGAAACTTAAAAAGCTATGAAATACTCGGTCCATCAAAACTATTTTTTAAAAGTTTTTGACATCTTTCCAATTTACTCTGGAACTGTACTTTTAAAAGTATTCCTGTAATATAAAATTTCATTTAAAGTACTTTGGACACTCGTTCAATGTTTGTAAGGTTTCCTTTGAAATATAGCATTTTTGTGTGCTTGTCTGATTTTAAAATATTGGCTGTGAATACACTGAAAAAATGAGCTAAAGCTCTTGGTCCAAAGTAATGAACCCTCTTGAAGGCACGAGAAATTATCTTTGTATGTCCAAACATGTCCTCTGATATTTTTTATAAAAAAATGGTACGCCACTGACATTTTTCCATGTGGATATTATTTCTGATTAGCCTGGTCAATTCTGTATAAAAATGGTTTCTTGCGTTTTTCTCGTCAGGCACACCGTTCTTAATTAAAATAATTAAATTAGCTCTACTATTTATTATTATTAACATTGATAATGCAAAATTTTGTTTTATAAAAATTGTTGGAAATTACCACCTTCATTAATTTATTCCTATTGTCAAAAAAAAATACTCATTGTTTACGAACTATGACTCTTGAAAAACCTTCAAAATTTTCGTTTATAACTGGATTTATCTTATTGCAAAAGCGATTTATCTTGTTTTGAAAGTCTTACAATTATACTATTTAAGAAATTTATTTAATGTACAGGATGATTCGTAAGTTGATACTTCTTTTTAGCTGTGTATAAAGGCATTAAAATAAACAAAATTTTCAAATACCTTTTTTCAAATAACTCAAAAATAAGGTACTTACATTCATTTATTACAATTTGGATTCAATACGGTTCTGCCTAACTTGCCCGTTGAATAACATCAGGAAAACTTCTGGGTGTAGGATAAACCCGCAACGGAAAGCGTTCTGCGTTTCAAAGTAGCAGCCGCACATTGACGACACTCACCGTAAATTAGCTCCATATCCACTAGTTCATTGTTTTCAAATTTTACCATTTTCACGTGTCACCAATTTAAAATTAACTTGCTTCAGAAAAACACACTGCAGTTTATTGCCAAATAACTGTTGAAAGTTAAATATTCAGATCATTAAGGGTGCTCTTTATGTAAACCAGATGTGACGATTTGTTTAGGTCATAGCTTTGGTCCCTTTTACGGGAATATGCATGGTTCAGTCCTTATTAAGTTTTCATTGTATCCGTACATGTAAATTCGTTCCGTTCTTTTTATTATTAAATAATTTCTTTCTTTACCACAAACTATTCGTGTTTAATTGCTAGTACTCCACTAGTCACTATACCCTGCAACCTCGCGGTTTTGCAACAATAACTCATCAAGTTGCATGACTAATAAGAGATAAGATAAAGAACATAAAGTATAGCAGGCTACGTTTTGATGACCAGGCCCGCACTTAGATTTTTTACTTCTGTATCTCGCCTATTTTTAGGTTTTTTGAAAAAAGGTATTTGAAAATGTTGTTTAATTTAAGGCTAAAAAAGAAGTCTCAACTTAGGAATCACCCTGTATATTTCTCTTGACGTGAGATATATATTTCTTTTCGTAAGAGAATATCTCTTTGCGTAAGGGAACTTTCTTTTCAAATATTTATTTGAAGGACTAATCGCAACAGCAAATAATCGATACAAAAGCAGTATGACTGCCGAAATTGCTCGATCGGGTAGATCAGGTTAACATTTTAAGCATGAAATAATTTTACCATAATTGTCCTTATAATATGTCAAAAATGTGATAAAATTTCAAAAATATGCACTTTTTAAATAAATTAATAATATTCAGCCAAGCTTTGGCTAAATGGGTGTCCTCTATGTAGCTCGTCTCAGGTTTGTAAGCGTGCTCAATTTGTAGTATAAATAACAGATTTTAACCAGCTGACCCCACGAACACGAGCAGAACCGGATCATTTATTTTTCTCTGTGACTATTTTCGTGTGATTTTTAAGTGTTGTGTTGTTTTTATTGTAAAAAAGGCTCAGGGCCACAACCCGCCAATATTATGTCAACGCGTCTTAAGCTAACGCTTTTAAAAGTTGTAAAAAACGGAATTATACACTATTATTTACGCTGGATCTTAGCAGTAAGAAATAAGACGGAGAGGTGTAAAACACGGAATTTCTAAAACATTAGAAAATTTTAAATAACCGTTCATGCGAAGAAGCCATTACGTGGCTTTCAGGTTTCCAGGTTAAAAAGTGGCACTTTCTGCTTTCAGAACTCTGAAATTTTCGCGATAAAATTCGTGACAAAATGGTTTGCCGTTTGAATTTTACACGCTTGGTGTAAAACATTGATCGCTTCGGGGAGATAACCTTTAAAATTTCCAGTTTAATGCGATGGTTGGTTTTGTTTTATTGAAATATGAATGTAAGGTGCAGTAATTTTAAAGTAATCATGATTTTTTGTAAATTAAATTATTTTCTTGTCGTTTCATTACTTTTGGCTATTTTTAAACTCACACATTGTCTTTTTATTTGTTTATTTATTTATTTGAGCTTACGCTATTTTTCAAATCATGAAAATGATTCAATCACTGTTGTTCTTGAAGTAGCCAATATTCTTTACAAACTGTTTTTCTGCAGACAACATACCTAAAGTATTTTATTTTATTCATTTTAAAACGGATACACTTAAACCCGGAATCAGGAATATAATCCACGGACGGATTAACCTAAACCTAAGGTCAGAACTCGCCTACAAGAATAATTTATGTTAAATAGTAAAAACTGTTTAAAAGAAAAATATTTTAAAATTAATATCTCGACAGGCAAAACCGTTTTAAAAACAGCTACTATCTAGTACCTAGTAGCGGTAGCAAAGCCGAAAGCATAACTATATAGCCTAGTAGTGCCCTAACCAGATTGGGACTCTTCACTCCCGATAAAATAAAACATCATAATATGAGGATCTGGCCAGGCCAGGTCGATTTCTCTACACGTCAGTAAGAGAGGGCGATAGTTCATTGGCGTTAGTCTCTCTCTGGTACGGGTTTAACATCGTGCCAAATACAGAGTTGGCCGGAGCAGCGTGGCGGCAGGGAATTTAGGAATTAGGGAGTTTTTGCATAGTTAGGCGTTAATAGATATCAACGTCTTAAATTAATAATTATTCACATTTACAAAAAGAATGAAGCGTAGGGAGACAAAGTAATAATAATTATAAATGATAAATAAAAAGCTTGGTGTACAGGTAGGTAGGGCCATGGCACTGTGGCCCTACGGTACGAGCCGCCACTGCTTTAAAAATAAAAAAAAGTGTTTCTAAAAATAACCCCCCCTCTCTCCAAAACAAGTTCTGTATATGCGCCTAAATAATAGTTATATATAAACTAACTATAACCTTCAAAATCAATAATTATTTCCAGCGAAATTTTCTGCCCATCAATTTAATAGGGCAATATATAATACGTTCCTACTTATAGGCGAAAATTCCAGTTGTACGGAGAAGTTTATTACCTTTGCTAATGCTTTTTCACTTCGTCGTGGCACGTCCTACATAATTAAAATTACAATAAATCACGGTAAAATAACACCTAATTAATCATTAAATGGTCGTACTTTACACGGCTCTTTACCGGGTCCTGCACTTGGCACTTAAAGTTAAATCAGGGGTGTAGTAAGGATTTGTTTTTATCTTATTCTTCATTTAAATCCTCCTTAAAGTACTTATATTGAACTAATTATAGTAAGTTCGTTTCGTGAAGCGCACAGTACCCGTGTTAGTTTAATTATACAGGGTGATTCCTAAGTTGAGTCTTCTTTTTCAGCTGTGTATAGAAGGCATTAAAATAAACAATATTTTCAAATACATTTTTTCAAAAAACTCAAAAATAAGGTACTTACATTAATTTATTACACTATGGATCAAGTACGGTTCTGCCTAACGTGCCCGTTGAATAACATTACGCAAACTGAAGACACTCACTCTAAATTAGCACCATATTTTTTAGTTCACCAGTGTCACTAATTAAAAATTAACTTGCTTCAGAAAAACACACAGCAGCGAATTGCCAAAATAAATAACTGGCGACCGACTCGTTAAATTCATGACTAACATACTGACAATACAAAAAAAGGACAAAAACAATATAAAGTATAGGGCTACGTTTTGATTACCAGGCCCGCACTTTGATTTTTTACTTCTGTAACTCGGCTATTTTTAAATTTTTTTTTTTTAGAAATCATTTTTGATTTGGGTAATTCGGATAGTTCCCCCACTGCATATACTCAACAATGAAAAGGTGGAAACCTTACCCACAGCACTAATAGATACCACCTTTTCATTGGTGAAAAGAAATACAATAATTTGTTTAGTTTCTTGTTCACTTCAAGAAAGGGATTATTGATCCCTATTTTCAAGGCCAATAATAGGAATCGTTTTTGTCTAATAGAATAAATTCTTTTCAGCATGCATAAGTGGTGCAAGTGCATTAAAATTACAGTAGACTATGAGGAAAATGTCGAAAAGTTCATTTAATTCGATTTATTTTTCACAAGATTGTTTTAAAAAGTATAAAACCAGTTCAGTTATTCCCGTATTTGAGATTTCCGCTGCGTTTTCCGCATTATTTATATCTGCGGCGAGGCTTACACAATACCAGCCGTAATAAAGCCATTTAAAAGTCGTAAAAAAGAAGAAATCGAGTCCCAGGATCAAGGACATAACTCGGTGTGTCTGAATCAGCTGGAAACAGCTCGTTGTGGCGAGGAGGTCGTGTGTCATTACAGTGTTGTCAGTTTGGGGTATCAGTTTTTCATAAAGAAAAAATATTTGCCATAGGAACATTTTGAAGTAATTAAACTGAAATAATGCAATAATAAAGCTTATAATAACAAAATTAGATAGGGGCCGCCATAGGTCACCCCCCTAATTTTATTTTTAAAAAAATGCATTTTTTAAAACTCATTTTCATATTCATATAAACAGATTTTTAGTTATAAAGTTCAGATTTTAACTTGAATAAGTGTAAAAGGTCTTCATTGTCTCAGATACCACTTTTTTTTCAATTCAGTCCAATCTGTCGATAATATGAATATAATATTTTTTGCATTGACCACTCTGTAGTATGAACAGTGTTATTAAACACTGTTCATACTACAGAGTGGTCAATGTAAAAGAAAAATCAAAATGCCTTTCTTCAGTTTGCTCAATTAAGGAAGGAAGGATCCACGAAACATCTCTGGCATCTCATTACTTATATAAAATATGTAAATCGTCAACATACTAAGTCAAATGGGTAATTAATGGGAAGGGGCAAATTGTCTTTGCCCCTTTTTCAATAAAATGATAATGAAATATTTAAAATTCGAGCTGTCGCTAAGCGTAGAGGAAAGAAATACGCCCCTATGAAAACGAGACACGCTAACAGGGACAGAGTTCACTGTTTTTGTGAGTTTTTTGGTATAATCTTTCAATATTTGTTCGTAAAATTAAAGAGCCAGGAGCCAGTTAGGAAGATGAAGAAAAAAATTGAGAAAAAAATATTTAAATCACCAAATTTAATCCAAACATGGGGTAGGGGTAATAATTTGATTGGGTGTGGCCCCGAAAATAGTTCGCATGCGCCGCAAAACCTATGACCTTGTTCCGCCTGGCCCAACAGCTCCCCCTTCGATAAAATGCCCTAGTTAGCCAGGTTAGATTTCTAAAGCGGATTAAATCAACTTTTTTTTAAGACATCCGATATTGTTTTAAAAATCAATTTTTCAACTATGTACTGATTTCTGAACAATCTCGACAACCTTGCAAGATATCAGGTGCAATCCAGTGGCATTCGATGCACCGGACTAGCTATAAATAATATAGTATGTGGGAAAATTTAACATCTGGCCAAGATTATGTAAATTTTTTAAACGGCTCGGCTACCATCGCGTGGCGCGAGCTGTCGGCGACCAGTTTTTTCGAGAAAGAATCGACCTGTCTTGTTTATTACTTCTAAAGAGTCTTCTGTCTTCATTAATTACATTTGAGGTGGCAGGTTTGTTTTGGGTTTTAAGATTAATTTTGTACCCATAAACTAGAATACGTATAAATGGGTATGCTTTAATTCAATAAATAAACGATTTTAAATGTTTTATGACACAATGGGCGATAAGTTTTGTTCCCAACCATACCAACGAAATACTTTTAAAGAAGGTACATCAAATATATTTAAAGATTGACATACAGTGGCGTATTTATTTAAATGGGGGGGGGGGCTGCCGGGCTATAGCCTCCCCCCCCCCCTCCCCGAGCCTAGGAGCTCGGGTCTAAGAGTCTAATTGCAACCTAATTTTTCGCCTCACGCTTGGACTCTTAATTTAAATTTTTAAATAATGTATTCTTGGCTTAAATTACAAAGGTCTTGTATGAAACGTTTAGTTTTTAAACTTTTCCTTCTAAAAGTCTTGTTTTATATAGAGATTAAGGTTTCAGACGCATGATCGTTTTAGTTATTGACTTTTCATGCAATTTTAAAGGAAAACGAGTGAAACGAATAATATTTTATAGTATTTTTCTATTATATACTTGTCTGTTCCGTTTTCCATTTTTTAGAGCTATTTTAAATCAACAAAAATATAACCCAATGTAATAAAATATTAAAGTAAACATTTTAATTGAAATATTTTTTATGGAAGAAGTGTGATAATTTATAATAGAAAAAATAGTGCGGAAAGAAACGAGAATGTTTTATCATTAAAAGGGCACTTAAGAAGGAGTATTTCAAAACCTAAGTATTTGCACCAAAAACTGCTCTTAGACCTACGCTCCTAAAATACATGATTTCTAAAAAAAATCATCAATTTTGGCGTGGTGAGCGATATTTACTTTATTTTTAATCATGAAATACCGAACCCGAAAGACGCTGGTTAGAGTTATGTTAAAATTTTGAATTGACACCAATATTCATATTTTTCACAAATATAAAAAATGTTTTTTTTTTGAATAAAGAAGGAATATCAAAAAAAAGTAAAAAAAACATTTACGAAAACAAATTTAATCCAACCATACAGAGGGGGAGAGGTAATAATTTAATTCTCGAAATTTGATAGTAGTTAAACGAACTTTTCGCCTGCGGCGCTTTTTCGCCTTCACTAGGCGCAATATCATGAAATGCATGTAGTCCCGACTGTCCCTTTCTCCAGAAAAAAATGTGCTACTTATGCCCACTGAGCCCCCCCCCCCCCCACCCCGAGCAAATTTTTTGGCTACGCCACTGTTGGAGACAATGATGTATCTTGAACGGCAGTAGAGTTTTGGACTTTCATTGTCTTTATTTGTTTTGAATTACTACGTTTCAACTGGTAAGTATCTCCAGTCCTCTTCAGTGAATACTATTCAATACTAAATTCTACAATTTATCTATATTCCTCAATAAGAGCTATCCAAATCCAGGTTAGATATTTATTATTTATAATTGTACAGTGAAAACTTACGTCATACATTATTCCGATACAGACCGTCTACAGAAAATAAATCAAACATCTTTAAAGATTGACGAATGTATACCTAAATCATCTAACTAAAGGCAATATCCACTATACGTCACATAAAACCCCTATTTTGCTTTCTGCTTATATCCCACATCAAATCCCATATAACATCGAATCCAATATTAAATTTTCTTTTTTAGTAGCAATAACAACTGGGTTGTAGCTGTCGAACGTTCATAAAAATAGGTCAGTTATTTTCTTGACACTTTCCTTGTTTATCAGATACGTCTATCTATAATCTGTACAGTTTCCCAATGTGTTTCCGATTCCCTTTTCTTAGTTTTCCCTCCCTCGAGCTTTCCATGTCGATTTATTTAGTCCCCTGGTTCATATAGACGTGTTCGTTATACCCTTCTGATAGTATCTATCTCGAGGGGTCACTTTGTCATGTTTTGATTAAAAAATGGCTTGTTTACGGTTTTAAAGTTATACCTTTATAAAAACGGGTAAAGATATTATGCATATTTGTGGATGACAATAGGATTCGGTCTAGATACCCTTATAATCATGAATTTTTTTCGATCTTTGCAACAATGTTTTTTGAAATAGATACTATCAGCGTTCCAAATTTTATTTAATTTTTTATTTTTTTTATGATAAAACACCTGCACTGTAGGAAAAAACCTTTAAGGCGCTCTGGGAGCGGTGCGTGTGCGAAAAAAGCGATTTACGTTGGTCTTGAAACGTTGAAGATTGTATTCATTGGGAAACACGACCTCAGGAAGATCATTCCACAAAGATGACGTTCTCCAGATGAAAGAATTCTTGAACAATGAAGTTCGAGGAGTACTAAGCTGAACAACATATGGATGAGCGGCAGTGGTTTGCCGTGTATTTCTGTTTTGCATTGCTCTAGGTGGAATCAAGTGGGCAATGTCAGTCGAACACCTGCCATGGAAATATCTGTAAAAGAGAGCCAAATCACCAACCTGTCTTCGATGCTCCAGGCTATCGAGGGTCTTGGTCAGCTCGGGGTCGCCGATCAGACCAACGGCTCTCCTTTGAATGGAATCCAGTAGCCGAAGGGTGTGCTTGGGTGCAGAGCTCTAGACATGAGAGCAATATTCTAATGATGGTCGAATCTGGGCTTTGTAGAGTGTCAAAAGTTGATGAGGTGTGTACAACCTTTTGGTGCGGAAAAGTACACCAAGTTTCTGTGCAGCTGCCTTGGCAATTGCGGCAACGTGATCATGCCAAGACATATTACCTCCCAGATTGGCCCCCAGCAAATTAATAGACGGTGCCCAGGGGAATTGCGTGTCCTGCCATGACTATATCCGGTTCTGCAATGTTAACCTTTTTGTACAAGACCCCCCAGCATATTTTCTGGCTACGCCACTGTTACAACGTAACATAATAAACCCACTCTTTCCTCTCCGTTGTCACCGAATTTCTCTAAATTGGAACGTACAATTTATATCAGCTCATATCTTATATCGAAAAAGAATAGTAGATTCTTAAAATCATAAAACCAAAAAGATACAGATTTTCGTTTTTTTGTTACATATAAATCTGCATTTTACATAATATTTTTCCTTTAAGAAAAATGTACTTTTAAACCATAATAAAGTTCATTTAATATCTTTCCAATCAATCTTAATTCTCAATTTCTCGAGAAAATCTCTCAAGAAAATATAACAAATAACGTCGTTTTCAGGAAAAATTGGATAATGATGAAACATATTATTTGCTAATAAATAGCGTACGGGTCGAATCGGACCCAAGAGAAATGTGATATTGGGAATTCACTTACAAGAAAGTAGAAGTTTTGTAGAAAAATTATCGTAATTAATAAAATAATAATGCGGCATATTAGAGAAAATCTGCAACTTTGTTTAGAATATTGCCTATCCTTCGCTTTTTAAATTACTTTGGCAATAGTCTATTATTATTGCATTGTTTAAAATGACTGAATATATATTTAATGAATCTATGGGATACTTGGTAAACAACAAAAAACATAGTACTTATAAGTACAGTTAAACACGATACACCAACAACGATATTATGGCAATAAGTAAACTGAAATTTGAACATTCCTACGCATGTCGTCGAGGATCTTGCTTAGTAATCTTGACGCGAGTGACAGTTCTAACCTTACAGCCTGTCATTATAAAAAGCGGGAAAATTAGCGACTTTTACACGAAATATTTTAACCGCGCTAATTTAGATGCGCACGTTCATTCCCATTTTACACTAAAGTGATTAGAAAAGTGAACTATTTCGGTTAACTGAACGGATATGATTTCATATCCATTCTAGTTAGGATATGAAACTGACCAATCACAGTGGTCAATTACTAAGAAACCATCTTTACATATTGAGTCTTTTCTGACGCTTGACAGAAGTCAGGTTAAGATTATACTTCAAAAATATTTAAGTCTGTCTGTTTTTGTGAAAAAATAATATGCAATAAACTTGAATCTATCTTCTCACTTTGTATACATATTTACCGGCCGGAAAAACGGTAAGATGGCTTAACTTCTATGTGTTTAATATCATATATTATATTTGTTTATAGAGTTTTCGGTTGAAAGAGTTACAGATTGGGCAAATTTAAAAGCAGCTCGTATATATTATTGGCTTTTCTAGACGGTAAACAAATTTCGCTATCTTTGCGTACCTACACACAAAAGAAGTAAATATTCTTTTGCAGACTGTAGAGTTTCTCTTATTTCTTTTTTCTTTCGTTCGTTCTATACACATGCAGAGTAGGTAAGATACGTGGTTTTAGTACATGGCCATATATAGAAATATGTCCATCAAATCATATTGTCCTAAAATGTGAAAAATTAAATATAAATTAATTTGAGCATTATTGGCAAAGTACAATCTTACAATATTGAATAGTTTCCTAGTTAAAAATATACAGTTATCCGGGTTTATTGTAAATTTGGTGACTAATCTCATGTTTTCTGCGAAACAGGCTTGTGAAGAACACGGACATGTTAAAAAAATATATTTGAAATTTATATTTGATTTTGTATTAGTTGATGTGACTAACATATCCTAAGAATATAGTAGAAACTGAACTGTTTAAGTAACTATCTTATAGTTGGAAATAGAATAATATGGATAACAATCAACACATCTTAATTTTAATATATGTTATACTGTTTTCAATAAAAATTACTTTTTGAAAGTACTCCCGTAACCTTCCTATTAAATTTTTTGCTTTATACGAAACGAACTGAATAGAGAGCGTCTCTGACGCCCAAAACTCGAGGAAGACCCGCTTAGATGAGCCGGTATCCTTTCTTGTTCCGTAGTTCTCTTAAGTCATAATTTATCTGTAAAGGTTATCTGTGATTATATGCAATCAAACAGACATACAAACATTATCTCAACTCCATAATATTTCTCCGTTTTTATATTAGTTTAACAACAATTTTTTATTATGTGCAGTTGGTCCTGGTAGCGATAAGGCATTTTCTTACTTATACTCTCGTACTAAAATGCAAAAAAGCATGAAAATGCAGAAATCCACTACAAAAGAGCCCTGGAGAGCGTCCCGCGCTCCGTTTACATAATATACACAAATCCTCGGCTGACAAATACTGTTTTATTTATGATTCCTTTTGTTATTTGTCGCAATTTGGAGCCGAGTTTACCTCCTTTAACTTTTAAGTTTGCACATTTTTGAATGCGAAAACGCATCAGCGCGGAAAAAGTTTACAATGATGTGTTGTATTCGAGAAGTTTGGAATTTTCTTTTAAAATTTATTTATACGCATAAATCGAGAATAAGTTGCTGCATAGGATTTGTCTTGATAAAAGCAATGTCCTTTTTAAATAATGCTTTAGAAAAAATTAGGGGTGAAGCGACCATATTTACGGATTTTTTTGGAATTAACATGATACACCAAAATGTAAGACATAATAGCCAGCCACACACGAAGACTCCGGAGCGCGTCGTTTACAAAGCGATCGGCTGGTGCCATTGCTTGGAATTTTTGTGACGTCGGTAAGTGGTTTCGCGTGTTTTTATTAGGGGGCGTATTTTCTCAGTAAATAAATAAAGAATTTAAAAACTGAAACCGTAGAAAATATTATTTTTTCCTGCTCTGGGATCAAAATCAAGTGAAAAAATGCATTACTTTAAAAAAAAACTTGCCACAGGCTGACAGACATCACTCACTAACAGCCCTTTTTTGACCAAAGAATGCCCTAAAATGAGAGGTACCTATTATTTATTACAGAATCCGTTTCTGTTTTTAAAATACTTAAATCAAGGGCAGTTGACTCATGCCTCCTTCAATTAACAATTTAGTGTCTTAAAAAGCGAAACAAATGGTTATTTAATTGGTCGACAAGATGTTCTTTTAATTATTATGCTCTAACCGAGCTTCCGAAACGATGGAGAACGAATATAATAGAGTTGTAAAGATGGTAACAACTGATTTTCTGCACTGCTATTATTAGACGTTTATCTTTTTTTATTACAGACACAAGTCGTTGATATACTCAGTAAGCTGAGGGGAAATATTGAATTGGTCACTTTGTCATCGAAGATAGAAAATTAATTCTAATGTATGTAAAAGTTTAGCGTCCGTAATAATAAAATAGAAAGATAAGTTAGCGACTAGCGGACAAAGTAGTGCATCTGTTTTTAGCATTTATGTACACAGGGACGCCAAAACAATGTGTTCTCTGGGGCACCGGCAGACAATTACGGCTGTTTTATCCTTATTAGCAGGGCCCGCTCTAGGGGGCGGCAACCTGGGCCCCTGCCCAGGGCGGCAAGTTGGAAGAGCGGCATGAAAAATCCAAAAAAACACCATAAATCCTCGTTTTGCCTACCTACGTTCCTAGGTATATATGAAGTTTAAACCATTTCAATTCCCAGTTAACAAATTTAATTTCCTTTGTTTTGCCGTGCCGTCTTATTTTTAAAACAGTGACAATTTCGACGGATTCCTTTTCTTTTTAATATTATAATAATATCAAGCAATTCCGCGACAAAGCAAGCCGAACAACGCCGGCACCGGTACTTTTTTTGGTCATGGCGGCGTCGCAGCAAAGGACAAGCCGGCAAGCGGCGAGGAATAGACAGACAATTTGCTGTTGTGGTAAGTATAAAACGAAGACGGGATGAAAAAGGCGGCAATTTCTTGTTTTGCCCAGGGCGGCGTTATTGCTAGAGCGGGCCCTGCTTATTAGCTACCACAACCAGGAGATATACATTCTGTCAGACAGTCAAGCTGCTTTCAAGGTCCTAAACTCCAATCGGCTCAAATCGAGGATCACAA
Organism: Polydrusus cervinus; assembly: GCA_935413205.1. NCBI lineage: Eukaryota > Metazoa > Arthropoda > Insecta > Coleoptera > Curculionidae > Polydrusus > Polydrusus cervinus. Next base: position 78,851,164 of record OW284512.1, on the reverse strand, counting down.
TGGAGTGCTTAAACAACTTAAAAGACTTAGCAGTAAGGAACAACAGAGTAGAACTATTATGGGTTCCTGGTCACTCGGGGATAGCGGGCAACGAAAAAGCCGATAAACTGGCTAGAGCCGGTTCATCTCAAAAATTCAGGGACCCCAAACCCGCTCTTGGCATATCAAAACAGGCAACCAAAGCAACATCAGACAGGTGGGCGCAACAACAACACCTATCCCGATGGAACAGGATACCTGGTCAAACCCAAGCGAGGGCCACAATTGGATAAAACTCCAAAAAGCTATCAACTGGAATGTTGCTTCTAACGCGCACCGAGCTTAAACAAGTGATCGGCCTACTAACAGGCCACTGCCAATTAAGAAAACACCTACGTCGAATAGGAAGGTACAATGGTCGCATTGAATGCAGACTTTGCGGCGAAGAGGACGAAACCGCCTCACATATTATAAACAGCTGTGACGCACTGACCCGAGGAAGACTCAAAATCTTTGGAGGAATCCAATGTGGGGATAACCTCCCGCTTATCAGTATCTCTCTTGAGTCCCCTGTGTAAATAGCGTGTCCCTCCCCTTAGTATTTCCAGTGCATATTCGAAATAATTTAAAAATCATTACTAAAATTATTATTTTAATATAAAATTATACAAAACTGAAATTCGGCTTTTAAAACATTAATAATAATAATGGACGAACTAGGTTTGCGCGCTATAGAAAATAAATTATTTGTAAATTAATCTAAATTGCTAAATTAAAACGACAATGAAATTTAATTAATTGAAGTTATTTGCAATAAATAGGAAATAAAAATAGACAAAACTTTTTTATTTTTAGCGTTTCGAAAAAACCAAACAGTTGTGGAATAATACTGTAAGTGTCTGTCTCTCTGTTCGTATGTCAGTACTTTATTATAATTGTACAACAAGAGTGAATATGATGTCCTTATCGCACAAGGAAGTCAAAAAAAAACTTCCAAGCGCATTATGGACAATCTACGACTTCCGAACTTAATATTAAAAATTTAAAAAAATTATTTAAATTAGGCATCATAACTTGTCTTTTTAGTTGGCCGTAAACTTGCCAGAATTTGAAGATTAATTGATTTTGTTGGCAAATCCACCAACATATTTGTCGATTTATGTCGTTTCACAAATTCACTTTGAATATATCTATCTTTCTCACATTCAGCCTTTTACAGAATAACAGACAAAGAGCCGATATATTTATTAATAAAAATGAACAATTTCTTTTTCTAATTCATGGCCTTTGCCTGCTTGCGTAATACACCCGACAAACCTTTGTTTTCTGTGCAAAACAAAACATACTAGCCTTAAAACCATTAGTTGGGGGGGGGGGGGGGGGGGGGGGGAGTTCGGGTCTAAAAGTCTAATTGCAACCTAATTTTTTGTCTCACGCTTGAACTCTTAAGGAAACGTTTAGTTTTTAAACTTTTGCTTTCAAAAGTTCTGTTTTATATAGAGACGAACGCATGTCGTTTTAGTTAATGATTTATGATGTAATTTTTAGGAAAACGAGTTAAAAGAATAATAATTTAATAGTATTTTTCTATTACATACTTGTCTATTACGTTTTCCCTTTTTTAGATCTATTTTAAATTCACAAAAATATAACCCAAAGCAATAAAATATTTTTACAACCAAAACAAAAAAGAGATAAATTAAAGTAAACATTTTATTTGAAACATTTTTTATGGAAGAAGTGTGATAATTTATAATAAAAAAATAGTACGGGAAGAAACGAGAATGCTGTATTATGAATATACAAAACGGCACTTAAGAAGGAGTATTTCAAAACCTAAATATTTGCACCAAAAATTGCTCTTAGATCTACGCTCCTAATATACATGATTTCTGAAAAATCATCAATTTTGGCGTGGTGAGCGATATTTACTTTATTTTTAATCATAAAAAACCTAGCCCGAAAAACGCTGATTAGAGTCATACATACGTCTTATGTTAAAATTTTGGATTGACACTAATATTCGTATTTTTTACAAATATAAAAAATGTTTTATTTTTAAAAAAGAGCCAGCTAGGAATATCAAAAAGAAAAAAAAAACATGTACAAAAACAAATTTAATTCAACCATGCAGAGGGGGAGAGGTAATAATTTAATTTTAGAAATTTTCTAGTGAATTTTAAACGAACTTTATGCGTGGCCACGAAAAATTTTTGCCTTCGGCGCTTTTCCGCCTTCTTTGCTAAGTACAATATCATGACTCATACTTAAGCCCACTGAGCCCCCCCGAGCATATTTTCTGGTTACGTCACTGCATCTTCATGTTCCACCATTTAAGGAAGATTTACTAGTTATAAATATATAGTATAAAAAAAGTTTTAAGGTCGATTGGGGTCAAATCTACCTAATTTAAATTATTATATAATTTAGGGAGTTAGGCCCCCGTGGTTCCGGCGCATATACGTGTCAGCACTTTTAAGCGTGCGATTAAAAATTAAATTTACTATGTACCTACGCCCATCTGCGATAAGTGTGTGCTACGCCCATGACTTGTTCTCTATTTTTAGCACCTCTCGACATTCTGCTGTTGGCAATAATACCGTGCAGACACTTGACCTTCCATGCATAATGCAACAATATGAGCGAATTATTGTTAATAATACATGGATACAATTATGTCTAATTATAGCTAATTAGAAATTCCGTAAATGGTTCAATTGTTACATCTTGTCATGGGCGGTTATTGCGTGTGTTAATAATAAGAGACGACACTTAAGGAATAATATATTGAATTTTGATGGGACACACAGACATATATGTATAAACTGAACGGACATAACTAATATAATATGCGTTTAAGAATTCAAGTTGTAAATGGTAAATGGCACAAAAAGTATAACCAAATTGGGAAAACATAACTACTATAAACTGCGGGTACTTTTAAACGCATAAGGAAATTTTAGTCTTTATATGAAATTAAATATTTATCTCAGGAAATGTAAAAGATATTCAACCGCTGCTTAAAGCATATTAATTCGTGTTGTTTTGGTCTTAGGGTAGATTAAGTAATTGTGTTTTGTATGAGTTTTAATCTACTCTACACAGAAAAAAACATATATTCAAATAGAATATTTGAATATTTTATATTTTAGAGAGGGTGATTCCTAAGTTGATACTTCTTTTTTAGCTGTGTATAGAAGGCATTAAAATAAACAACATTTTTAAAAAACTTAAAAATAGGCGAGATACAGAAGTAAAAAATCTAAGTGCATGCCTGGTCATCAAAACGTAGCCTGCTACACTTTATGTTGTTTGTCTTATCTTTTATTAATCATCCCATTTACGGGTTGGTGGTGAGCTATTTGACAATACGCTGCAGAATGTTTTTCTGAAGCAAGTTAATTTTAAATTGGTGACACGTGAAAATGGTAAAATTTGAAAACAATGTACTAGTAGATATAGTGCTAATTTACGATGAGTGTCGTCAAAGTGCGGCTGCTGCTTCGAGATTATTCCTTTGCGGGTTCATTCTGCACCCAGAAGTTTTCTTAATGTTATTCAACGGGCAACTTAGGCAGAACCGTATTTGATCCATGGTGTAATAAATGAATGTAAGTACCTACCTTATTTTCGAGTTTTTTGAAAAAAAGGTACTTGAAAATGTTGTTTATTTTAATGCCTTCTATACACAGCTAAAAAAGAAGTATTAACTTAGGTATCACCCTTAATTGAACTGGAAACTAGAAAATCTCATTTGATTTAAACAACTTAGAGTTTAACATATGAAAATACCTAAAATAAGATTTTCATATCTACAACATATATTTTTAAAACAAATATTTCTACATTTCTATTTGATTTATTCATATCTGTACTTTAAAGAGTTGTACATTTTCACTTTGAAAAAAAAATTTTAAAATGAAGATTGGTAAATAAAGAAGCAATGCTAACTATTGTGTTTGTTTTGAAGCGTACATACATTCAGGGCCGTATCAAATTTCGAAAATAAAATTATTACCTGTCCCACTCTGCATGGTTGGATTAAATTTGTTTTGGTAAATGTTATTTTTTACTTTTTTTTTGATATTCCTAGCTGGTTCTTTATAAAAAAAAAACATTTTTTATATTTGTGAAAATATGAATATTGATAAAAAACCAAAATTTTAACATAAGACATATGTATTACTGTAATCAGCGTTTTTCGGGCTCGGTTTTCCATGATTAAAAATAAAGTAAATATCGCTCACCACGCCAAAATTGATGATTTTTTCAGAAATCATGTTTTCATTTTAGGAGCATAGATATAACAGCAGTTTTTGGTGCAAATGCTTATAGGTTTTAAAATACTCCTTGTTAAGTGCCGTTTTGTATATTCATAATGAAGCATTCTCGTTTTTTCACGCACTTTTTTTTTTATTATAAATTATCACACTTCTTCCATAAAAAATGTTTCAATTAATTATTTTTTGGTTTGTTGTGCAAATATTTTATTGCATTGGGTTATATTTTTGTTTTTTATTTTTTTTTTAAAAATGGGGAAACTCAAAGTCGATATTTTTGTTGATTGAAAATAGCTCTAAAAAAGGCAGAACGGAAGAGACAAGTATATATTGGAAAAATGCTATAAAATATTATTCTTTTTACTCGGTTTCCTTTAAAATTGCATCAAAAATCAATAACTAAAACGATATGCGTCTGAAAACCCTAATCTCTATATAAAATAGGACTTTTAGAAGGAAAAGATTAAAAACTAAACGTTTCCTACAAAACCTTTGTAATCTAGGCTAAGAATACATTATTTAAAGATTTAAATTAAGTGTCCAAGCGTTCAAAAATTAGGTTGCAATTAGATTTTTAGAGCCTAGCTCCGGAGCTCGGGGGGAGCTGCAGCCCGCAGCCTCCCCCAAATACGCCACTGGGTCGGACTGACCACAAAACAGGACTAACTAAACGCACTTGTCGGAAATGGAAGTTGTCCAACGGACGGACAAATAAAATTATTAGTAAATCTTAAGGTGATGAATGAGGTAAAGCGAACGTGGAAGGATACACCTTGATTCATTTAGATAATATTGTTTTTAGTATCTAATATATTTTAGTCATATTTTTTTTAGAAAAGAATCTTTTCTATCTTCTCTAGTAAGGCTAGGGAGACGATTTTTGAGTTGGGTAGTTCAGTCAAGTAATATATCACCCCCCCCCCCCCCCCCCTTACCCACGGCCCTGCACACATTTACTGTTTAAAACTATAAACTGAATATTTGGGAGATCTTGAAAATAATATCGGGGCATCGTTTGTAATTTTAATGGAAAATAAGAAATTAACATGAATAACCGTAATATTTACATTATTATGTTCTGCATGGCGGATGATATAATTTGAACCTATATAATTAAAATTTTAAAATACATTTAAAAATTTAATTTGAAAAAAAAATAAGGTATCATCCGCCAAGCTAGAAGTTTTTGTGAACCCCTTAGTACTTTTTTTAATTAAATTTTCAATTAGACCAGCCAGAAACGATTCCGCGTTTCACGCTGGTATAGAACGTTCTTAAGGGTATGCCATCTCCGAGGATCGAACTCTGACTGCCACAGTCGAACGCAGTGGACTTTAGCTATACATAAGAGACAATGTTAAATAAATGTAGTAACCGCTTTTGATGCGGTTTTATAAAGTGTCCATATGGCAAAAATATTATACAATTTACGAACAAACCCGATATACTTTTCTGTTGTAATATTTATAAAATGAATTGCGGCAATTGTTTTTGGTACAGGTAAATACAGCTCTGGCGGTGAACGTACACGTTTTAATAACGTAAACGAATATATCTTTTATACTGACCTATCAGAGCATGTACAAGGGTCTATCTAGAGTGCCGCGAAAGCCGTAAACATCATCCAGTTGGCTTTGGACTAAATTGCGAAACAATAGAAGAACGGCGATAAAGGCCGAGTGCGGGACATTCAAAATGGCGACCGTTTTTGTGTTTGCGGGAAAGATTAAATCCTAATTTAGATAACTCGCTAAATAACATGGTTTTTTTAATGACACATTGTGTAGGTTTATCGGGTGAGGAGCTGAAAATAAAAAAAGCCACTGATAGCTTACAACGGTCGGTTTTATCAAACTGAGTGACACACTGACCAATTTGATGTCGAAACATTTGGTATAAAATAAACATTTTTTTCATCTAAGTTATTAAGAATTAAATTCACCTTCTATCGACGAATTTTCGACGGAATATCAACTACTGAATGGCTTTAACATTAAACCTAAAAAATACAATTTCGAAATGAAACTGTTTGATCTGTCGAAAATATAGGGATTGGTTCGAATCCATTTAATTAAGAATTATTTTGTCTTTACTAAAAATAAGTTTTGGAACTTTTGTAAGAAAATAGTTATAAAGTTTAAAGCCGACTTTGTGGGAATCGGCCCTTGCCCGAGGTCTATTGATGATCATGGTGCTCCTCAGTGGCGTATTTAGGAGGGATGCTGCCGGGCTGCAGCCCCCCCCCTCATATCGTTTTAATTATTGATTTATGACGCAATTTTATAGGAAAACGAGTAAAAAAATATTTTATAGTATCTTTCTATTATACAGGGTGATTCCTAAGTTGATACTACTTTTTTAGCTGTGTATAGAAGGCATTAAAATAAACAACTTTTTCAAATACCATTTTTTAAAAAACTCAAAAAAAGCCGAGTTACAGAAGTAAAAAATTTAAGTGCGGGCCTGGTAATCAAAACGTAGCCCTTTACTTTATATTGTTTTTTTCCGTTTTTTGTATTGTCATGTCATGAGTCATGCATTTTACGGATCGGTCGTTATTTTGGCTGCGCGATGTTGTTTTCTGAAGCAAATTAATTTTAATAAATTGGTGAAAATGGTAAAATTTGAAAACAATGAACTAATTATGGTGCTAATTTATTGTGAGTGTCGTAAAAGTGCGGATATTTCTTCTCTGCACCCAGAAGTTTTCTTAATGTTATTCAATGGGCAAGTTAGGCAGAACCGTATTTGATTTGTAGTGTAATAAATGAATGTAAGTACTTTATTTTTGGGTTTTTTTGAAAAAAGGTATTTGAAAATGTTGTTTATCTTAATGCCTTCTATAGGCAGCTAAAAAAGAAGTGTCAACCTAAAAATCACCCTGTATACTTGTCTGTTCTGTTTTCCATTTTTTAGAGCTAGGTATTTTAAATCAACAAAATTATAACCCAATGCAATATTTTTACAACAAAAACAATTATTAGTGTAGTGTCTTGCCCTTTACACACACACACACACACACACCGTTTATGTCTATCTAAATAATACTCAAATATATTGTTCTGTACAAGCTCTTGATTCCACACATGCATGTAATAGACTGCCCTCAGTCGTGTTATTTCCTTTCGTGTGTCACCAGTTGCCCGATTTATTTATTTACCATTATGTAATAATATTATTCATATGTTACAATTAGGTATTTATTTTTAAAGAGAAAAATTAAAGTAAAACATTTTATTTGAAACATTTTTTATGGAAGAAGTGTGATAATTTATAATAAAAAAAAATAGTGCGGGAAGAAGCAAGAAGCTTTATTATATGAATATACAAAACGGGAAAACGGCACTCAAGAAGGAATATTTCAAAACCTAAGCATTTGCACCATAAACTGCTCTTGGATCTACGCTACTAAAAAACATGTTTTCTGAAAAAATCATCAATTTTGGCGTCATGAGCGATATTTAATTTATTTTTAATCATGAAAAACTGAGCCGGAGAAACGCTGGTTAGAGTTATACATACGTCTTATGTTAAAATTTTGAATTGACACGAATATTCATATTTTTTACAAATATAATAAATGTTTTTTTTTTTTAATAAAGAGCCAGCTAGGAATACTTATCAAAAAAAAGTAAAAAAAAAACATTTACAAAAACAAATTTAATCTAACCAGGTGAATTTTAAACGAACTTTGGGCGTGGCCCCTAAATTTTTTCGCCTGCGGCGCTTTTTCGCCTTTCTCCAGACAAAAAAAATGTCGTACCTAAGCCCATTCAGCCCCCCCCCCCCCCCCCCGAGCATATTTTCTGACTACGCCACTGGTGCTTCTCGAGAGTTATAAAAACCACTTTTGACAATAATTAGTCGGTATATACGGTAAACAAATTTAAAGGCTTAATCGAATTCACAAAAACAACGACATTTCCAACCGTTTCATTTTACATTATTTCTCAACCTTTGCGAACGACACTAGAGAAGGAAAAGCGAGCGTATCACGATCGTTCCTGAACTATTTAAATTTCCCATTTCCCATATAACGAACAAACGAACCATCCTTTCTGTTCGAAAATGGAAATAGAAATGCCACCGAACACAAAAAGCCACTTTTCCCACACATATGCGGGAAAGCGACGTTGTCGTCTCTTTATTCGCTATTTATTTCTTTTTTGCACATCGTACGATGTGCATAACATCTTGTCTGAAATTGCATAGCTAAATCTCATTATGTTCTCGCGATTGATTCATTTAATAGTATTTTATTTAACAGGAGGTAATGGTAGTTATTAATTATTATGAGTATAAAACAGTTAGTGTAAGTAATCGTAATATTAACATGGTAACATTATCAAATCGGCTGACTGATATGTCCATTTATAATCATGACTAGGTCCCGGGTTCGATTCCCGGAGTGGGCATACGTACAATAAAAAAAAGTATGCCCGAAATTTAGTGGATTTAAGAATGCAGGGAAGAGTGTAAAAGGTATCATCTCCCAACCCACCCCATTCACGCCGGTAACCAGGCCGGATGAGATCGGACATCGCGTGGGGTGCGGAGGAAGGTACACACTCCCCAATCGGTAGGTCATGCAATGGCAATAAACCAAGTGCTGATAGCCCTTGGGGGGTGTCGCATGACTGAGGATCGTGGTTCGGAACCCACGTTAAACTGTAGGTCCCCTCGGGAATGGCCCTGGCAGCGAACGAACAGGAAAAAAGCCTAATTCAGCAGAACGGCAACAAGAATCATGTCTAGGTTTATTTGGCAATAAAGCTGGGCAAAGCACTCGGAAATAGTGCTTCGGGCACCAAGCCATTTGGAAAAGTAATTGGCAGCATCAAGCACACACGTTGGTGTTTGCAATTACCAATAATCGAGAAAAGTGCTTGCAAGTACTGTGCTTGAAACACTATTTCAAGCACTTTTGAGGCCATCACTGCCTAGCTATGGTTGGTAGTTATTTTTCCCCAAGGTTAGCAGAACTCCATGCGAAATTATATCGATATATTAAATTAAACCAAAGAAATTGCGTTCTCTTGGCCCGGATCCTGGCCATGTTTATAGATGAATTTTAAATTTGGACTCTACATATATTGGAGTGTATATTTTTATTAAAAAGTAATTGTTTTCAATAATTTTTACAATACAATGAATTTTAGCATTAGTTGGAGTTTTCATTGACTTTTTTTTCGATATTTTTTCTATACGAAAATAGCTTTTTTTGTAGCCGACTCAAAAATAAAATATTCGGTATGATTTATTAAATCGATAGTATCTACCACTTAACACAAATGATACTGAAAGTAGGTTTTTTTGGGGACGATATTTTTCACTTTCGAAACAATTTCTTTACTTTCGGGACTATTTTGGATATCTCTGTAGGCAGCTTTGATAATAACATGAACTTTGTATTTTATTATGACAGCGCTTGTCGCGTAATATTGGTTTGTGTTTTAAATCCAAAAAATGGAAATCTGTAGTGAAAGTGAGGCTGAAATGATTCCACATGAGATTATTGAATCTGCTATAAGGTTCATACGTTTTATTATTTATCGACATCCTTCGTAACATACAAAACGGCTGCAGAAAAATTATTTTACGTAACATGATCCAAAAGTGATTTTCCGGGACTCGCAGGATCTACTCACCCCATAAATTATCACTTTCAGAACTTGTTACGTAAATTACTATTTTCTACTCCCACATGGAAATTTGCTGTTTCCTTTACACTTAAGTGGCGAGTAAAGTAGGCTATTCCAGTTAACTGTGCGGCAAAATTTCATATCCATCCTTGTTAGGTTATAAAACTGACCAATCACAGTAGTCAATTACTGACAGTTGAGAGAAGTTAGGTTAACAATATGCTTTAAAAATATGTAAATCTGTCAGATGAAATTTGTTCTTTTTTAATTTAAATCACAATATTTATCCCAGAGTATGTATACATAATATTTTCCTAAAGAGTACACGAAATGGTGCAAAAATTGAAGGTATAATAACAAAATTAAACCACAATATATTTCTACCAAATTATTGTTATTTTCTGACCGAACTAAAGTTTTGCGCACAGACTCACTTTCTTATTTCAAAAATATCTTTATTTTCACTCATTTCCAGACAATTACTACCAGCTTTGCATAAAATGTACTATATACCTACCAAATGAACGTTTTCTTACTAACCTTGGTTATTTTTTTCCATATAAATAATATATTATTATAAATATTTGTGCACGGGGATATTTTCCGATATATTTTGAACGGGGATCAAACCCCAATTGATCTTATGATCTTAAAACTTTTAATATACGCAACAAACATAGAAAATTAACTGGTAATTCTTCCTTTAATGGTGGAACATAAAGATAACCCGATAAAACAGACGAAATTATCAGATTTCTAGAAAAAAATCCTTTTTTTACATAAAAATTTAAGGTTATGTTAGTTCTACTTACAGTATTGCCCCCTCTTTCCACGTTAACAGTGTTGCTAGTTTGTAAATTGGCGATTATTTTGAAAAATTTGACCATAGCGAACGTTAAAAATTCATATTAATGCACAAAATCCATTTTTAACGGTTTAAAACGAATTCTACAGCTATTTTGTTGTACTTTCGGAGTTATAATTCTTACGCAAGCAGAAATAAACCCGACAAACCTATTTTTCTTCTGTGCATTTCAGTAAAGCAATTATTAATCAAAATACCTGGTTGAGAAAATAAATTGTTTGTTTTTATTAATACATATATCGCTTTTTGTCTGTTATTCAGCAAAAAGCCGAATGTAAGAAAAATATGTTGTTTAAATAAAATAACTTACCCAAATCGATAAATATGTTACAGTGTAATTTGGTCCATGGGTTTGCCATCAAAATAAATTTTTGTTCAATTGTTTTTTATTACCGTTCTCACAAGTTCATGGCCAACTTAAAAGACAAGTTATGATGCCTAATTTAAATAATTTTTTTAAATTCTTAGCATGAAGTTCGGAAGTTAAGTCGTAGAAAAAATATACAGTACAACTCGAGTGGATTGTCCATATTGCGCTCGGAAGTTTGAGCACTCCGCCGACGACGTCGTGCCCAATTTACTTCCTCGTGCGATATGGACATCATATCCACTCTTGTTGTACAAACTACTATTCCTCTACTCACATAGAGACTTCCTTTCCAATGATAAAAAAATAAACTCAATCATTTGCTGAGTTTTTTTTTGTAATTTGGATTAAGAAGAAACGTGATTTAACACAATAAAATTTAGTGCGGTTGGATCCGCTTAAGAACATTGTCTTTCAATTTTTCAGTAGTACATTAACATCTTATTCAAATATTTTACAAAGGAGCTGAGCCTCTAGTCTATCTTAGAATATATTCTTCTAAGAGAAGATCTTTTTGACAAATTTGGCAACATTGATCATTGCCAGAGTTCCTGAACAATATTACGGGTGGTAGATCGTAGCAGGATCAACGAACTATGTTAAATGATTATTGCATGGATATAGTAATACCTCGCAGTAATGAAATCATTCATCAGGGGAGATTTCTGCAAGCGCAGTTCCCATCATTAATATGGTTTCGATATGAGGAGTGTGGAACAGGGCGTCGTTAAAATCATTTGTTTCCTGATTTTATGTCTCGTGAGATAAGCTTGATGACAGCAATAAATCGTGTCCAGTGCGATGGGAATGGTGTTGTTTTAATAATTATTTAAATTTTAATAAAATGGGTATGTTTATTATTGAAAATAATAGCAGAGCAGAATTTTGTCGCTTTTTTAATTAGCCTTTTGTGCGTGTGGTTAACTTTCAAAGCCTTTTTAAGTTGAAAACTTGGTTAAAAGGCTTCATGCATTTTTACCTCCCGATTTTTCAAACTTTTGGTTCTCGTTACAAACATAACAGCACAAAAAACTAATTTAAAATTGATTTTTTAAACATGTTTTGTAGTATAAATTCGAGGGAAACTAGAAACCATGATAGACCGGTCATTATATGATCTGCTGTATTGTCATTTCCGTATCAAGATTAGTGCGAATCAGTGGCGCATCGGGGAGGCATGAGACGTGTATACGACTTTACAACCCATCTTATAAGTTGTGTAAATTGCTGATTATCACGAGGTATAGACACTATTACTATTGGTCAGAGGTCCAATCTATACAAAAAAATAAAGAAATTGTCACGTAGCTACCCATATTAGTGGGGTATATAAGGGGGGGGGGGCTGCCGGGATGCAGTCCCCCCCCCCCCCCCCCCCCGGAGCCTTGGAGCTCGGGCCTAAAAGTCTAATTGCAACCTTATTTTTCGTCTCACGCTTGGACTCTTAATTTAAATCTTTAAATAACATATTTTTGGCTTAGATTACAACGGTCTTGTAGGTAATGTTTAGTTTTTAAACTTTTTCTTCTAAAAGTCCTGTTTTGTATAGAAATTAAGGTTTCAGACGAATATCGGTTTAGTTATTGATTAATGATGCAATTTTAAAGGAAAACAAGTAAAAAGAATAATGTTTTATAGTATTTTTCTATTATATACTTGTCTGTTCCATTTTCCCTTTTTTAGAGCTATTTTAAATCAACAAAAATACAACCAATGCAATAAAATATTTTTACAACCAAAACAATGTACTTATTTATTTTTAAAGAGAAAATTAAAGTACAAATATTTTATGAATTGTGATAATTTATAATACAAAAAATAATGCGGAAAGAAACGAGAATGCTTTATTATGAATATACAAAACGGCATCTAAGAAGGAGTAATTAAAAACCTAAGCATTTGCACCAAAAACTGCTCTTAGATATACGCTCCTTAAACACACGATTTCTAAAAAAATCATCAATTTTGGCGTGGTGAGCGATATTTACTTTATTTTTAATCATGAAAAACCGAGTCCGAAAAATGCTGGTTAGAGTCATACATACGTATTATGTTAAAATTTTGGATTGACACCAATATTCATATTTTTCACAAATATAAAACAAATTTTAAATAAAGAGGTAGCTAGGAATATCCAAAAAGAGGAAAAAACATTTACAAAAACAAATTTAATCCAACCATGCAGAGGGGGAGAGGTAATAATTTAATTTTAGAAATTTGATAGTAGTTAGGTGAATTTTAATCGAACTTTGGGCGTGGCCCCGATAATTTTTCCACTGCGGCGCATGTCCGCCTTCTTCATTAGGTACAATATCATAACCCCCCCCCTTTAATTTTAGAGAACAACTACAACCATCAAAACCTTTTATACAAACTGATTATTATCCCAATTCGTTTTAAAGATATAAGCATTGTATAAGTTTTAAGTGAAATACCCTGTATGTACACACACTTTCTAAAATAACCGTAAATTCTCATTGATTTTTATAAAAGTACGTACCGAAATAAAATCTTTACAGGCGCGTATTGAAGAATTGAAGCCCCCAAAGACCATTAGAGTAGAGAAGTTCATCAATCACGCGGCTCAACATATTCAAGTCTGCAAGCGACGCATCCGCGCGATTTCTTTTCATTCCTCAAAAAGGAGCTGCCTCTTGTTCCGAAAGCGGTTGACAGGATTCTCTACGGAATTGCGAGATTTTAAATTTGGTAATCAGACGAGTTTACATTTTGATCAGTGCCGGTTTCTTAACAGTTTGTCACAGCATATGAAATATATCCATTTTCACCCTGCGCTGTCAGAATTAGGACATACTTGTTTCAAGACATGGAAAGAATCACCTTTAAACTATGTATTTCATGGAATGGATTTTTCTATTCCAACATGAAATTGTCTATTTCCTTTCTAACAAAGTGACTGGATGAATGGGCTATACCAGCTAATTGAACAGATATAATTTTATCTCAGGGGGCGTATTTTTTCTGGAGAGAAGGACTGTCGGGACTACATGTTTTTCATGATAATGTACCTAGCGAAGAAGGCGGGAAAGCGCCGCAGGCGAAAAATTGTCTGCGCTACGCCCAAAGTTTGTTTAAAATTCACCTAACTACTATGAAATTTCGAAAATTAAATTATTACCGCTACCCCTCTGCTTGGTTGGACTAAATTTGTTTTTGTAAATGTTTTTTTTACTTTTTTTTGATATTCCTAGTTGGCTCTTTATTAAAAAAACATTTTTTATATTTTTGAAAAACATGAATATTGGTGTCAATCCAAAATTGACTTATGTATGATTCTGACCAGCGTTTTTAGGGCTCGGTTTTTTCATGATTAAAAATAAAGTAAATATCGCTCACCACGCCACGATTTTTTCAGAAATCATGTATTTTAGGAGTGTAGATCTAAGAGCAGTTTTTGGTGAAAACTGAAAATGATTAGGTTTTGAAATACCTCTTTTTAAGTGCCGTTTTGTATATTCATAATAAAGCATTCTCGTTTCTTCCCGCACTATTTTTTTTTTATTATAAATTATCACACTTCTTCCATAAAAAATGTTTCAATTAACATTTTTACTTTAATTTTTCTCTTTAAAAATAAATACCCAATTGTTTTCGTTTTTGTTGTAAAAATATTTTATTGCATTCGGTTATATTTTTTTTGATTTAAAATAGCTCTAAAAAAGGGAAAACGAAACAAACAAGTATATAATAGAAAAATACTATAAAATATTATTCTTTTTACTGGTTTTCCTATAAAATCGCATCGAAAATCAATAACTAAAACGATATGGGACCGAAACCTTAATCTCTATATAAAACAGTATGCACTTTTAAAAGGAAAAGTTTAAAAACTAAACGTTTCCTACAAGACCTTTGTAATCTAAGCCAAGAATACATTATTTAAAAATTTTAATTAAGAGTTCAATCGTGAGACGAAAAATTTGGTTCCAATTAGATTTTTAACCCGAGCTCCTAGTCTAAATACGCCATTTACCACTGTGATTGATCAGTTTCATATCGTAACTAGGATGAATATGAAATTGTATCCGTTTAGTTAACCGGAATGGTCCACTTATCCAATCACTTTATTGTAAAGGAAACATCCATGTGGGAGTATAGAAAAATACTTTTTTATCATATTTTTCTATTTTAACCCACTGCACTGTGTAGAACCATTATGTCGTTAGACACGATGAAAGAAACAAATTGTGAACTCTTTTCTTTGCTAATTGAAATTACCTTGTATTCATGACGATTTCAAACGAACTGCGCCATATAATTACATAACAATTTTCAATTGCGGCTGATTTCCGGAAAAAGGCCATTTGATTGGTAAAGTACACCACAATCATCGAAATATACACGACGAACATAGTATTGTCGTATTATTGTGTTGAATAAATCTGTCTAGTCATGATGAGTTCCTTTTTAAGGGGGGAAAGGTTGTTAATTAAGGAAATTGTTCGCACCCTTTCCTATTTTATTTTACAAGCTTGTAATTACATGGTGTATTTGGATCTTCTATTATCGAATCCCGAAATAAATATTTTTAATTAATCTAAAATGAAATGAAAGAATGAACACTTTATTTTTATACATTTTATAAATATTTTGTCAAATTTAAAATATGTTATAGTGTGTATAGTGTTTCACGAGACGAGAAATCTTGCACTTTTCAAAAAACTTTCGTCTCGGAAAGAGAGAAATGCAAGACAACAAGCTTTAATGTCAGGGAGAAACATCTTTATCGTTAATGCTTTTAGAAATTTTAACTTACACTAAAATTAACTATATTTAAGAATATGCACAGTGATAGATATTGTAAATCATTTTTACCCTTTTTAAACAACAACATTACCGTTTCGGCAACCAGATGTATACTTTTCAGGCGGCTGATTAATACCTATCGGTTCTTTTTCGTAAGAAAATAAAGTATGTATATATCTTAAGATGGAAAGTTCTTGTGTATAAACACCTAATTTGAAATTCAGAAAAATGTATTTCCTCGAGCCGGATTCGAACCGACAACCTCCGTACATCCAGTACAGAGCGCTAACCAATTGCGCCATCAAGGAAGTAGGTTCACAACGGCAAATCGGGAAACACTTTCGTCCGAAAAAATGATTTACAATATCTATCACTGTGCGTATTTCAGTAAATATTTGAAATTTTCGGACGAAAGTGTTTCCCGATTGGAGGGGGAGAGGATTTCCCTAGAAGCAAATTCCATATCTTAAAAAAGGGATTCTATTATACCCACAAAATATAAATATTTTTAACAACTGTATTATCCATTTCGTGAGACAGTACTCTTAGGGCATAAAAAACTGTAGTTTTTGCAAAATTTTTGAATTTGCAATACTAAATCTGATGTTTATACAATAAAGAATATTCATGAATGATAGAATAGTTTTGGACTTGCATTGTCTTTAATTTGTTTTACATCACTATTCTATCATTCAAGAAACATCATTGTCTCCAACCTTCAAACAGACACAAAGAATATTCAGTGACAGAGACTGGTTGGGCAGATGCCAATTAAACAAACATATTGTATTCAATCAACGTATTGACCTTTCTAAGAGTCTCTGCGCTAAAGTTTCCAAGTCATGTTAAGAAACTTACTGCCTGAACAGCTTCTAGTTTATCCAGATTAATTGTCAACATGCAGATATTTACAATCTTCCGGAACCATCGTTTCCATTTTCCTGGCAATAGTAGGATTGGTTGCGTTTGAAAACTTTCCATGTTTTGAACTTTTATTAGAGTGACTCCCTTATCGAGTCCTCATGCATTGGAGACTTCGCCCTCTCCAAACTCGTCGTCAAACTTTAAAGGAAACCTCGAGCTGCTGGTAACTTGTTCCCATTTCCGAGAAAATAAGTTCAATTAAGGAATACTTAGAAATGTAAGATTTATTTCCAAACATTTATTGACATAATGAAAAGCTATTATCTAAAACGATATTGTTTTCTCTTCCAATTACGCCAAAACATTACTTGTGTGATTGATATTTATGGTTGCGTTACGGGTAAATTTAACTTTGGAAACTGCTTCGGCTCGATCGATTTTCGGAAGTCGAGAAGACGGCGCGATAATTGACCTGCAAAAGTTATAACTAGGACTGACGCTGAGTTAGAAATATCGGTGCAGAATGTTCGAAGTTGTACATTGTACAATCTGGTTCTTGTATAGTCTCGAGTGGCACACGCTCGTCTTGTCAATGAATTGATAAAGTTAGTTGGGAATTATTTAATTCTGATTGGAAAATAGATAATACGTCGTCAATATCACTCAGTTTTTGGGATGGGCTCTTTCATTGTTAGTAAATTTTATAGTTTTGGCGTTTAATTTGTTAAGTCAGTGCTATAATAACCAGGATTGCAATAAATCACGATTTAAAAAAAAAATCAATAAATTTGATTTTTTCAGTTAAAATCGTGTTTTTTTTGATTTGTATCAATTTCTACTGATTTTTTCCTTAAATGTGGCAATAATTTAAATCATTTATTTTCATTATTTTGTCTCTATTCGCCCAAAAATATCTGTTCGGCAGCGTAATTTTTTTTGTTCTTACACTTACATAATGTATTTAAACACTTCGTTTTAAATAAACTATCTTCCTTTTTTTGAATTTCCTGATGAGTAATTTGCTTCGGCGACTTGTTTTTACAGCCATGTAAAATTTGTTTTAAATCACGATTAAAATTTAAAAAATCAGTTGATTTAAATCGTCGCAACCCTAATATTAACTGTTTTTTGACATTAAAAATCTTCAAAGTATCTAAGAAAGGTACTTAATTTAACTACAACAAGCTCTTAATCTGATTGATATCTATATCAAAAGTTGCTAATGATTTGATGTTAAACCTTCAGTATTTCTAGTTAAATCATCATTATCTAATTTCCAAAAACAGATTTTTTAGCCTCACTGATGAGCCATAAGATAGCGAAGCGCGTCTGAAGATGAATCTGATGAAATGAAAATAAACTCTTTTTCATCTGTACATACTTTTTTGTTAAGAGAATCTTCATCTCTAAATTTTAACTCAACTCTTTTGTCAGTAGAGTATAAAAAAGTGTTCATATTATGATCTTTGGATCTTGTATCTAAATTACCATTAATAACGGCAAGATGTCGGTATTTGGTATGAGGAAGGCAATAACCTAGTTTCAAGCATACCTAAAAGGGTGAACATGACCTTTTCTAATTTGATATTTTTTTAAATTTCAGGTTAGTTCCAGAAATAAACTAAACAAAACAGCTAATTTCGCACAGCAGTAAGTACACATCAATCAATTAATAATTTATTAACAACTTGGAGTAACTATAAAGATAAAAATATGTGTAAGATACTATATAATTAGGGTTCTAAAAAACTTGCATCTAGATAACTGTACATCTGTATGTCCAAAGGTAAAAAAATAGAAAGAAATATAATAAACTTAGCCTAAAAAGATATATCAAAGAAAGTAGATCCTAATATATCTATCAGTGGCGTATTTAGAGGGGGGGGGGGGCTGCCGGGCTGCATAATAAAAAATAAAGAGTCAGTGTATGTTTAAAGGTTGGAGACAATGACGTTTCTTGAACGGCAGTGGAGTTTTGGACTTGCATTGTCTTTATTTGTTTAGAATCACTACGTTTCAACTAGTAAGCATCTCCAGTTGTTTTCAGGTGAATACTGATGAATATGAATACCTAAAGACGACTGGAGATGCTTACCAGTTGAAACGTAGTGATTCTAAACAAATAAAGACAATGCAAGTCCAAAACTCTACTGCTGTTCAAATAAAGGGTCAGCTAGAAATATCAAAAAATAAAATAAAAAAAACATTTACAAAAACAAATTTAATCCAACCATGCAGAAGGGGAGAGGTATTAATTTAATTTTCGAAATTTGATAGGTGAATTTTGGTCTATTCCGCCTTCTTTACTAGACACAAAGTCATGAAATACTTACATGTAGGCCCAACTGTCCCTCCCTCCAGAAAAGAAATGTCCTACTTACGCCCACTGAGCTCCCCCCGAGCATATTTTCTGACTACGCCACTGAGATCTATTATCTAATAGTATTTAGAAGCTACAACTAAAATTGACAAAATCAACAAACATAATTAATCACACTAAGTTAATATATTATTATAACCCTGATAAGTTAATGATAATGACCCATAATCGTCAACGCCTTATCGTCATATTTACAAGCATTTTAAAGATAAACATGCTCATTCAGTATAATCATATAACAAAAGCAAAAGCGATTTCTGCCTGATATCGAAGACCCCCATGAAAATTAACACCATCATGGTACATTAAGCAAATGGTACTAAAACAAACAGATTAATCGTGAGTACCTTTCACACATTCCATCTTGGGTGGCCCAGCATCAAATAGAATCTTTAAATATCTGCTAGTTGCATATTAGAGATGGGAATTCCTATTTAAGTGAACTAGTTCATTAGTTCTGGATCATTAAAACTATTATGGAATATTAAGAGATTGAGACGATTCTGTATCTAAAGGTACGTTTTCCTCCACGGTCGCTGGTGACTACGACCCAGTAGCGTGACTGATTCGCAGTTATATACTGGGTCTCCCAAAAGTCCCGCATAAAATTATTATCAATTAAAGGAAAAAGATCTTGGAAAAACGCTCGGACCCATAAATTTTTATTTTTAATTGTGCATTTTTTGACATACAAATATATACAGGGTGTCTCATAGAACTGTCGTCACGTCTTTGACAATTCTTTTTAATAGAACACCCTATATATTGTATTATTTTCTGATTCCCCACAAACTTCTACGTTTATGTTGTAAATGTCATATGTCTAAATTCAATAGTTTTTGAGATATTGACGTTTAAGATATGGCATTTTTTGACTTTGACAGGCTGTAACATTGGAACGGTTCATCTTAGAGAAAAATGGTTTTCATTCTCCCTATCTTAGTTTTTTATTCTCTATCCAAAGAAACCAACCTCCGATTTACTATGTTAAACCGTTAAAACCGTTTTTTGGTTTAACATGGTAAATCGGAGGTTGGGTAATAATCTCTAAGATGAACCGTTCCAATGTTACAGCCTGTCAAAGTCAAAGAATGCCATATTTTAAACGTCAATATCTCAAAAACTATTGAATTTAGACACATGTCATTTACAACATAAGCGTAGAATTTTGTGGGGAATCAGAAAATAATACAATATCCATTAAAAAAGATTGTCATAGACGTGACGACAGTTCTATGAGAATGTATAATATTTTTTTATGTCAAAATGCACAATTAAAAATAAAAATTTACGGTTCCGAGCGTTTTTCCTAGATCTTTTTCCAATAATTAATATTAATTTTATGCCGGACTTTTGGGAGACCCGGTATAACAGTGGAGAAAGACTTTGAGTTCTTCTTCCTTCTTCTAAATATCCACTCCACTTTAAGCATGGACTATTTTTTTAAGTAGAAAAATATATTTTAATGTCGCTTGGTAAATATTTTTTGTTCCACACAAATCACAAAACGGTGTTTTAAGCTATACTCTTCACTTAAACTATTTACAAAAGCTAAAATAATTTTAACACCCAAGATTCCGCCATTTTGTCCCACTGGCGGTGCATTTGGGTTTACCCAATTACCCAAACCTTTTCGATAGTCGTTTAAAAAAGAAAGTTTGGAGTATTCCTGCATAATACCCAAGAAGTCACTCATTTCAATATAGTAAATAAAGTCGGCGGAGAGCAAATATGAGGCTATCACAAATAAAATTTGTTGAATTATTATTTTTCGTGTAGTTCATTTTTCGACGAAAACCAGCAAAGAAAGAATATTTTATTAAGTAAAATATAAAATTAATTACCCTCCAATATAACCCTAATAAGGATTAAGGAGTGCCTAAACGATTTTCTTCGAATCCAATTAATTAAAAATAAAAACTTCGATACGAGGAAATGCATCATTTGCGTTTCTAATTGGCACCACCAGGCGGCGTCGCACAAAAGTGCCGACCCAATTAGATAATTGGTAAATTGGACGAGTCTTAGTTGAATTTCCTTGTTCGTTAAGATGTTGCGGCGTTTAGTTGGTTAATTCGTAAATAATATTGTCACTGTAAATTCAAATTTTACAATTATTATTATAATTTTGAATTTTAACCGTAAATTTACATAGTAACTGTAACTCTTGTCAAGCTACAGCATTTTGTTTGTAAAGTTTAAAAACACAGTTAAAAAACACACTAAAATAATTACCTACGAACGTTCGTTGTAATGTAAAAAATATAATTTTTTTTTTAAATAACTTTCTGATACTCTCCAATATCTGTAGAGTACTAATTTAAAAGGTTTTTAAAAATCCAATAATAAACATGGTCAGGATTCGAGCCAAGAGAACGCAATATTTTTGTGTAATTAATTAACTATTGGTCGGATGCTCTTAACAAATTGCAAATAAATTAAACAAAATAATATACAAAGCACTCAACAGTTTGTTAGTTTAACATATTTCTCTGTTAAGCTGCCGAATTTATTTCTCATTCAAAATATACTTCTGTCACCATCAAAATCACTCCGAAACTGGCCATTTCCTATTTCCACATTTCCATCAGCTGGCCATTAGCAATAATTCTTGGCAAATTTCCGCAGAATCAGCATTGCATTGCAGATGCAGGGACTGATTTTAAAATTAAGATAAACTTTTAAAGGGGTTTTAAAAACGAATAATGGGCTTTTCACTAAATTTTGAGAATTTTCTACATTAGTTTTTAAATCTAATAAAATTTTTAAACAAAATAATAACACACGAAACTACTTACCGACGTCATAACTATTCCAAGCAATGGAACCGATCTCTTTGTAAACGACGCGACGCACTCCTACCTGACTGAGGTCTAGAGTCTGGTTTACTGTTTTTGTCTATTTAGATTATCGAAACAAAGAGAACAATATAATCAGTCGCACGACTGGCAAATAGGGTTGCCAGCTTTTTATTGTTGTTAACCTGGAGTTTCCGTATGTACCCATAAAAACAGTAACAAACCCAAACAAGCCCTACCTAACCTAAGTCGTCGGCACAGCCCGACGATAAAAGCCGTAACCTGGAATCAAAGGGTATCGACCTGGAGAGGTGGCAACCCTACTGGCAAATAAAAGAATTGCGTGGTTAATAGGATGATGTACATCTCTTCTCATCTTATGTTTTTAAATTTCCTGTTTACACGTCTTGTTTTTAATTGTTTCTAGAAAAGGTTTGTGATACTCTAGGAAGATTTTTATTATTGAGATGCATTTTCAATAGGTTTTAGTTCGGGATGTTAGTGTTGAATATAAATATGATAAATTCTATTATAATGAAAAAGCCCAACAAAACAGTGTTGCATAATTTTATTGTTCAACCTCAACAACTTTACTCTAATAAAAAATGATTCCTGTTGGTCTTCAAAATAGCCATCAATATCGTCTTTTAGTATTTTATTTTCTGCAAATGTTATTCTCCGACGTTCATTTTCATATTTCTCTATAAATGGAAGTCAAGCGGTACCAAGTCTTCAAAGAGGCACTACAATATAGCATAGCCATTTTATTAACGTATTAACCATAGGTTGATGGTCTGTGGACAAAAATAAAGGTAAGGTCTGGTACACTGACGGGTTAAAAACAGTCGAAATGATACCCAATTTTAATTCATTGAATCCAATTCATTAAAATCAAAATAAATGCCTTTAAAAGGTCCACATGATTTTGAAAGTTTTCTTCTTGAACGATTTTTGTTCGGGAGGCAAAAATCTTGCTAAAACTTTACCAATACCATGTAGAATCAATTTTGCCACTACGAAAATTATGATTTTGGTAAACTACGTTGTGAAAATTCGATAAAAATCCGTAGATTCAGATTAGATGTCTTTTAGGTAAAAAAGTGCCTTTTGAGGGGAATTTATGGACATAATTTATAGACACAAAAAGCCATAGAAAGGCCGCTCAACTCGTTCTCGTTACTTACTAAGTCCTTCTTCTTTGGCTACTGAAATTTTGATGTCAGTAGACTACTTTGTAAAAATTCTGTAGAAATCGATAGATTTAACATTAAAGTGTTTGAGGTAAGACCGAGTGTCCAAATGTTACAGCGTATGTCAGACATGATTGGTCTAAAAGGTCATTTTAAAATAGCAGTAGAAATAACAAGTAACTGGTAAATATTATTCCTTATAAATGGTAAAAAATGAAGATGTATTACATAAAACCAGACAAAGTTATAAGGTTTGTTGAAAGAAATAAAATTAATCTTTAGGTTTCTTATGTCTTGGTCAATTTCGTAGGCTATATTGCCAAATCTTTTGTCACATTTACAGCGTTGCTGTTATGAGATGATGCGAATCATGGAATGTGATTATTATTTTGAACAACATATTATTTCGAATGTTAAAAGTTAATATTAATGCACAAATATTTTAAAACCAATTTTGCTTATTGTTCAGCGTTACTATTCTTCTGAAAACAGGCAACTTAGAATACATTACATCATGCCAACACATCAAATTGGCCATGGTTTAGAAAACAACGTTATTCATTTCCATTAATAAATATTTCGCTTTTTGTCTGTTTTGCCGAATGCCGAATATGAAAGAAATAGATAGAAATCTGATGACCTGATGTCTTCAAAGTATTTCTCTGCAAATATTAGAAATAGCCCAAATCGACAAACATATTGCCGTGTAAGTTGGTCCTTCGATTTTCCAACTAAATGAAATGTTTAATATATTTTTCATAATCCTTCTCACAAGTGAATACCTAATTTAAATAACTGTCTTTTAATTATTATTCTGAATAAGTTTTGCAAGTTGCGTCGTAGAAAAAATATACGGTACAACTAGAGTGGATTGTCTTTATCGCGCAAAGTGCTTTATTTACTTCCGATACTTGCGATATGCATATCATATCCACTCTTGTTGTACAAAAAAAACTAATTATGTCAACCAGTGCCGATATCGGATATGACTTACCCTTTGCCCGTTGGGCACACACCAATCCTGTCTCATCATCATTTCGGTATTGCTCCAGACGTGTACTCAATTTCCTTATTAATTTTCCCTGCAGGTAATTACTTAATTTCGTTCTAATGGAAGGCTGCAAGTGCCAGCACACGTATGGTTCGCGTCACCGTAATGGCTTACTAATTACGTCACTTTCTTTTAATTTATGTTTAATTTCCTTTTTAGATATGTTTAGATATTTTAATTTATATTACGTTCTGACAAGAGTTCATCACATCATGTAAAATCGGCTTGTATTGAGTAGTATTATTTCAGTAAATTTCTGTTTACTAAAATGTATATTTTTAATAAGCGAATATTATGTACTTTCTCTTATATACCTACATAAAAACCGTAATTGTTTTTGCAAAAATTATTTTAATAAAAGTTGTTTAGAATTAATTACAGAATATTGGAAGTCAATACAGTGTTGCTAAATTAAAAAATAAATGATTTAAATATATACAGTGACCGGCAAAAAGTTGGACCCATATGGGAAACTTTTTTATTATTGAAATTGTAAAAACTTTTTATGTTGATAGCTTCTGCATGATTGGTAACCTAAAAATTTGTTTTGACATTGTCTGGAAAATGGAAAAGTATATATTTTGTCGTGAAAATCTGGTATTAGAGTACAAGGTATTGAAAAAGTGTTCTATGTTGGTGTGCAAAGTTTAAAACAAAAATTCAAAAAAAAAAAAAATTTTAAATTTAAAAATATAACAAATGTTACTTTCATATTTCCATCAATTTGAAGAAAATGTGTTAAATGATTAAAAACTAATATTTAAACATTTTTATTATCTTGAACAAATGTTATTTGCTAAAATTCAAAATTTAGCTTTTTATCATGTAACTGGGTGCGTCCAGGCTCTGTATCTAGCAATCATATTTACTAATTATAGGTATTTCTGGAATAATATGCTTACGAAAGGCAGTTCTTTTTAATTTTGAACAAGATTTAACGTGTCTCCTAAAATTGCTCCTACCAAATAAAAAATTAAAAAAAAAAATTCTTGGAATCAATTTCTAAAAATAAATAATAATTTCAATGATAAAAAAGTTTCCCATATGGGTCCAACTTTTTGCCGGTCCTTGTATAATACATATATGACAAACCAAAAGAACTTTCCAATAAGTATTCTTTGTTTAATTTTTAAAAACTTAACTGTTTTGTAGGAAGGGTCTAACTAACAAATCGATAATTTTAAAGGAAGGGCGAAATAAAAAATTGGCGAATAAAAATATAACACAAATATGAGTTAGCCCCCAGTCATATCAAAAAAACAGGGGCGACATAATATGTCGTATGTATGTTATATTATAACATTTTTTCCTTAATCGATTAAAAAACCCGTAAAAAGAAATATCGTTTTAAAGGTATACGAAGTCCTCTTAAAGGGCAAATAATATTTGAAACCCATAATCTAATAACCCCACAACAGCTTTTTCTTTTGAAAAAAGCAAAATAAAAATATTCCGAGAAACGACGTCTTAAACAAACAACTTTATCGTAAAATTTCAAATCATTTCACAAACCGCTTTAAACTAAGTGAATCTTCGCTTCACTTCCACATAAAGTCTCTTTCAGACGCTTAAGAATTTTTATTATTATTAAAAACGCTGACGCAACACTTTAGTGGAAAAGAAAAAGGGAATAAAATTTTATTCTCGCCAACCTTTCAGCATAATACGCAACGAATCACATGCAGTAGTGCCAAAGCAATTGAAATAAAATCGGAGAAGCAAAATAGGTACATTGGTCGTATGGAAATGTTGCCTACAAAGACGACGAAAATAAACTTATTTCACGTTTTTTCTAAATTTAGTATGTTCTTATACAGTGTGTCCACGGACGGACTTAACTATAGGGGAGAACCGGGAGTTTTGGTCAGTTTTTAAATATATTTATTCAGAGATAAGTGGGTGTGAATTACTTATATAGTGGTATCCAAATTAAATGTCCACATTGGTAACTTTGTAATTATTAAAGTTGCAAAATTGTTCAAATTAGCAAACTAGTATATATAAGAATAGAATTTTTTTTTTTTACGGTTCGCCGACTACGGAGGCCATCTTGAACCGGTCATCGACCACAAATGTGGTCTACCGACTGGGGAGTGTGAAACGGCACCTTCATCCTACGAGATATCCGATCTCATCCGGCCTGTCCGGCGTGAATAGGATGGCTAGGTGTCGATTCATTTTACACTCTTCCCTGAGGCAAGAGCACGCCGTGTTCCCAAGCGGTCACCCGCCCAAGTACTAACCGCGCTCGACACCGCTTAACTTCGGTGATCTGCGGGAACCGGTGCTCAATATGTCGACAGGCCCTTGCCTAAAAGAATAGAAAAACAGTAGAGCATCGTGTTTTTGAGGTTAGAAGTAAAATTCAACATTGTTGTCAACTAATGGGAAATTTCCCGATTCCTGAGAAATAAAGGTTCAAAGCACAGAGGAATAATAGGACGGCGGTGGCGACACAGGGAAAAGGAAAATTTTTACCCACAGTGGTATATTCGTAGGACATTCTTTAGGATCTATTGTGGTTGTGATCTGCTAAAAATTACTTTTTAAGTATTGTGTGCTTCCGTGAATTTTTTTTAAATGGAATATTTTATTTTTAAAGGTTGCAACACTGTACATCAGTGATAGTAATGAATATGAAATATTGCCTACCTTTTTCGTCATTTAAGTGTAAAGGAAACAGCAAATATCCATGTAGGGGTAGAAACATTATGTTTATGCAGAAAAAAATTCGGAGAAAGGGATTTAAGCCAATGAAAACCTTAAAAATAATAACTAAAGCTCATTGTATTAAAGAAAATATTAAAAATAATTTTTTTATATAAGTCCGAAATGTAGATGCAAAAATGGCTAATTTTAGCTACGAAGCACATAAAATTAATTGTTATATTAAATAATTATGAAAAAATGTATATAATATTAAGACTTACAATAATAACAAGAAAATTAAAGCGGCCCCTTCAATTTAGTCCCCAGCAGCGCGTCAAATCTTATAATCCTAATCAGTAAATGAAGCTTTAACGTCTCGCCCCGAGTCTTAAACCCTAATAGAATTTCTGGAGCCCCAGGGCCTCAAAACTCCTTCGATTTAGCAAATTAATAGTAATTTCCTTATAAATAATAATTGTACGGAGCTAGCTCCGTCTTACGGTTTGTTATTGCATTTATAATGAAATTATTTTTTAAAATTTCAGTATCGGAATAAGCTCGACCAAATGTTTTATTTTGCTGATGTATGGCATGGCCTTTTGTGACACAAGACACTGTGGCCGGCTTTTGATTGTATAACGTACTTTAATAGTTATTTACCTAACAAGTGTGGAAGGTGGTACTTTTCCGCACGCGACGGCAGTTGCACGACCGACGCGAAGCGGAGTTCGGGCAAGCCGTCAAGGGCGGAAAAGACACTTTCCGCATCTGTTAGGTACAAAAGTTTTCCTACGATCGATATAGTTCTCAGATAAACGTCAATTAGGTTTGTAATAGTATACTGTAATTACAAAAATTATTGAGCTTATGGCAAAAAAAAATATTTATTTTGCAACTATTTCACTTTATTGAGTGTTTTAGATAAGGTATTCATTAATTTAACAAATCGTGTGGAAAAGTTACTAGTGCTAGTAGTCCTGAAAAGTTACTTTTCCTACGAGCGTGCGCAAAGTAGTACTTTGCGCACGCATTTTTGTGTGCAAAGTTACACTTTTCCGCACTAGTGCGGATAAGACTTTTATCCGCACTGGGTGCGGAAAAGTAAAACTATTCAAAAATCTCCTTGGTAGGGAATATTTATATTTATTTTAGTAGCTGTAAACTATTTTATGGCAATGTGAGAAGCCGTTGCAAGAGTATTCTCTTTTATCTTTTAATCGTAATTCCCGATATTTGTATTTCAGCTTAAAACGAAAAAAATTTAGTTTCCTATTATTTTTTTTATTGTTATGTAATTTTTTAATTTTCTATTATTTTTTTTTGTTATGTAATTTTTAGTTGTAAGTATATTATAGTTCTTTCTTTAAAGTCGAATTAAAAATTATTAAATAAATTATCATATTTTTATTTTTGTTGTTATCTGATATGAAGCTCGTAGGAAAAATGTTGTTCCTAACAAGTGCGCAAAGTGCTTTTCCGCACGCAAGAACTTATCCGAACTCCGCTTCGCGTCGTTCGTCCAACTGTACTTGCGTGCGGAAAAGTATCACTTTGCGCACTTGTTAGGAAAATAACTATTTCCTACGACCACCTATGAAAATGAGAAAAAAAACACGGTTAACTTGGCTCGAAAGCGCCGAATATCACACGCGTGTTGAGAGAAAATATTTTAACTCTAGAGTGAAAATACAAGGCACACTATTTAATTTAAACATTATGGTGCCAATTTGACAGACCACACCTATTTATTAAAAAGAATAAATTTTAGAAAGCAGCTAACTTATTTATCATGTATTTGTCGATTGATTTCGAATTAGGGTGTGAAAATACGCCATCTGAAATTATAAAAAAGTTAAGAATATACTAGAAAATCTATTACCAGTCAAAACAAGCCCCGCTGAAGAAAATATCATATATTAAACATAAAATTTTTATGTTTGCCATAGCGTAGAGACTAGAGCTATGGCCTACAGATCGAAAGGTCACAGGTTCAAATCCCATCAGGAGTATTTGACTTTTTTTTATAAAAACATTAAACAATTTATAGAATTAGGTATTTTGAATTGAAATCTTCCTTGTTGGATGAATTTTTTAAATTTATATTTAATGCATCTTCCTTAATTAAATTTTAAAAATGCATCCAACAAGGAAGATTTCAATTCAAAATACCTAATTCTATAAATTATTTAATGTTTTTATAAAAAAAAAGTCAAATACTCCTAATGGGATTTGAACCTGTGACCTTTCGATCTGTAAAAAATTCTTTGTTAAAATAAAATATGATATTTTCTTCAGAGCGGCTTGTTTTGAATGGTAATAGATTTTTCAGTATATTATTAATATTTTTTATAATTTTAGATGGCGTATTTTCACACTCTAATTCGAAATCACTCGAAAAATACATGATAAATAAGTTAAACACTAAACTACTTTCTAAAGTTTGTTCTTTTTAATAAATAGGGGTGGTCCGTCAAATTGGCATCATATGTTTAAATTAATAGTGTGCCTTGTATTTCCACTCTAGAGTTGAAATATTTTTTTCAACTCTGAAGTTAAAATATTTTTTTCACAAATCAAAGGTTTTTTTAATAATTCTTTGTGGTCGTAGGAAAAATAATGTACATTACTCGTGTGAAAGTGATTATTCTAAAACTCGGAGAATTTCCGCACTCGGCTGACGCCTCGTGCTAAATATCTCCTCGTTTGAAAAGTATCACTTTCATCACTTGTTATGTAATATACTGTTTCCGCACGCTTTACATATAAACACATATTTACATATAAATATTACAAAAATCTTTATTTTAGACTAGGAGAGTAGAGAACTGAGAACAAATTAAGCATATTATTAGGTGTCAAATTAGAACATTTTATATAAATTCTCACATTTTCAAAAATAGTGTGGTAAAGTAAAATTTGTGCGGGAAAGTAAAATCGTGCCGGAAAGTAACTTTGTCCCACGATCGTAGGAAAAAAATGTACTCTCCTTACTTTTTATTCAGGGTGGTATGACAAAACACATTATTTTGTTTTCAGATATAATACCTAAGCAAAAAATGCGTTTTAAAATTATTGAAAAATAATAAAAATCTGGCAATAAATGTATTTACAAACTGGTTAACGAATCCTGAAACGTGAATAAAAAATAAAAATGTTATGCTGGCGAGTTTATTTTACAATCGTGCTTAACTCAAACTACCATTTTTACAGCGAGAGCCAGTTTTAACGATCTTTAAACAGTTAAATAATACTTAGGAATAAAAACAAGTAGATAAAATGCAGTATATATTTGACAGTTGTGGCCACTGTTGTCAGGCATCAGTTTGTCAGTTTTAACTACTTATCTCTTTTGCCTCATCCATAAATATTGTAAATCGTTCTGCTTAATTTTAACAAAACACAGACCTGTCTGTAATATTCCCGAACGGATTTCCAACGCTGTCGACTGCTTGCAAATTACGAGCAATTTCCTTATTTATACAAGCGTACTGCCCCCTCCACCGTCTGCCACGTCACCGTCTGATGCGTTCCAAAGCCATCTATCCAAAAGTTATTTAATTTTCAGTGAACGCACAACGCACCCGCCGGAAAATCACGCCCGGAATCGAATCTGCGATGATTTTCCTCTCTTGCCGTAAATGGAGTGCCCCAGGACCTTTAATACTTTTTTCTTATTAGATTCCAAATTGTTTACGAGGTCGGAAATGGACTGGGACGATGGCGTACTAAGGGGAGAGCGAAAGGGGGCTGCTATTCCCCCTAAATTGATAGAGTCTATATTTTAAAACTCAAAGCTAATATTTTAGAGATTCTACAAAATGTAGCTTGATGATTCTCTTTTTAAAAGAAAGAACTCTTCTACTAATTAATTAATTGAATTATAGTAGTTTGTACAACAAGAGTTGTCGAATTGTATAGTATATTTTTTCTCCACTACCATTACTGAATGTAATAATTCCAAAATCATTTCTGATAATAGAATGTAAAAATTCTCGCTCTTGAGTTGGAATATTTATTCTGAAACAGTTGCTTCTTATGCGTTTTGCGTGTATTTTCATTCCATAACAAGATGCGGAATAAATATTCTGTAATTGATCCAAACGACATAGGTTGCCATGAATTTCGAAACTGTCAATGTCAGCAGACAAATTTTAGTGCAAGTCAAAATATGAGTGAAAAATCGGATGAATCAGATATGGAACTGGATAATACTCCACCTGAAATTACAAATATTGCGAATAGTATTTTTGGTCGTGGAGAAAATATAGTCTGCTACTCGGTTAGAATGAAAATTCGATACTCGTGGTTCCTCACGCTCGCTACGCTCGCGTTCGCGTTCGGAATTTTCCAACCTCGTTACAGAATCTACTATTCTACGACCCGACTTATGAAGCGTATACGAAAGAAAGTCAAGCACAAAGACAAGGTTCGAACATTGCTAAATGCTCTAACTTCAATAAGGAACGTCAGTGTCATACGAATGTTCTGTGTCGATTCGTAGGAATATAAGACGTGTTTCAGTCTTTTGCATTAATGTGATTTTTCTTCAAAAACTGAGAGTTTTCATCGTTCTCGTGGGAAATTTATTTTCGAAGGTTGACAACCCTAACAAGCAGTGGCGCTCTAAGAAGGAATGATACCCGACGGGATACGTACCATCGCGCCGATAAAAAACTGGGACAGGAAATTTTTCTATTTTCTCCTAGACTATTAAGAATAATTATACATCAAGCCTGGTACCAGTAAAATGTCATGAAAATTTGCATGTCAATAAAGATTGTCACTTTATGATTGACTCGTCAAACATACAATCATATATTATTTGTAAATATGCCACAATTAACCCCCCAGCAAAAGGCAATTATTTATAGTCGGTTGCGAGATAGTGTTGCTATTAGGGATATTGCAGATGAACTGGGAGTAAGCAAGAATACCGTGCTATTGGCAAAACAAAAAATAGCAAGACATGGGACTATTATTAGGAATGCAGGTTCTGGTCCCCCTAAAATTTCTACTGATGATCATGATAGAAGACTGGTTAATTATCTAAGGGATCATCCCTTCGAAACTGCAATCAAGGCAAAAGAAGAGACGAATTTTCCAGGTTCTGCAAATACCGCTAGAGACAGGGTTCGAAATTCCGATATACGAAGCCGTTGTGCTGCCAATAAAAATTTGTTAACGGAAATAAATAAACAGGGCAGGTTAGAATTTGCACATGAATATATTAATCAAATAAATTTATGGGAAACAGTTATATTTTCTGACGAGAAAACTTTTCAGTCATGCAATAATGGGAGAATTCGGGTGTATAGGCCTTCCGGCATGCGGTATGATGAGAGATACACCCACAAAACCAACCAAAGTGGGCGTTTCTCCATAAATGTTTGGGGCTGGATTAGCGCTAGAGGACCAGGACTTTGCCAAATCGTCGAAGGAAGACTAACTGCAGCAGTATACGTTAATATACTAAACGAAGTGATGATACCATCGGTAAACGCTGTATACGGTCAAAATTACACATTTCAGCATGATAATGCTCCAATACACACAGCGCGCATTGTATAAAATTTTCTCCAAGAAAATAACATAGCAGTTCTTCCCTGGGCTTCGAAGAGTCCCGATTTGAACCCGATAGAAAACATTTGGGGTGCCATGGTCAAATCTATGTATAAACATGATTTTCAACCTAGAAACAGGGATGAATTACGTCATAGGATAAATCAAGCTTGGGATGAAATAACTGTCGAATTATGTAGAAACTTAGTTTTAAGTATGCCACAAAGGCTCCAAAAAGTAATAAACAGAAATGGTTCTATGACCAAATATTAATTTTGTGTTGTTTTGACAAACTTTGTGTTCGCAATTTTTTTCTTTTTATTAAATGTATTTTATTACCTGTATTAGCTTTATTTATTATTTTGTGGTAATGGTAAATATAATAATTTATAAAATATTTGACTTTAAAAAATCTAATAAATTTACTTTATCCATATTATATGATGTCTCTCAAATTTAACCACCCCGTATCGAAAAATACAAAACATTCCATTATGTAACCTAGGTTACTTTTTAAATTTTGAATGTTTTTCCTTTTTAGCTCTAGACACCTTTTATAGTCTAGGGGATATGTATTTCTTACATTGTTTTTGTAAATCTCTTGTCCCAGTTTTTTATCGGCACAATAGTACACCCCCTCCTGCTAACTACCGCACGCCGCGCCGTCTTAAACTGTTCTATCCAAAGATTTGAAAGGTCGTTCTTTTCTGATGGCACTTAGGGTTAGGGTGGCCGACCCCCGCCGCTCCCTCATTAGTCCGCTACTGCTAACAAGGATGGTTAAAAAATGATATCCGTTAAACTAAGTAGTATAGCCTATTTATTCAGTCACTTAAAAGGAAATATACTTGTAGGAGTTTGCTTAAGTCAAAAGGTAAAAAAAATAATTTGTGTTTGACGCGGTTCTAAAGTGTTTTGGTGTGGCTGCATACAGTAAGTATAAGTATAAATACTTTCGTCAAATTTCAACGGCTAATAGGAGTCAGCTCGAAAATTATGATAAATGTTTATTTCCCAATCCCCCTAGATATTTTTTCGTACACGCCAATGCTTCTTTCTTTCTTATTAGATTCCAAATTGTTTACGAGGTCGGTAAATGGACTGAAACATCGGATGAACGATTTTCGATTTTTAATTACGATTCCTTTCGTTTTTATTGGGACACTTGCTCGCTCTCCGATTCCGTCGTCTGTCGAAATTGTTTTACGAAATGAATTTAACTTTCCCGTCTTTAAATTGGGTCTATAGAAAAAAAGAAGTATGTTATCGGAGATAAAGGTAAAGTTTTTAATTTCAGAAACATATTATGTTCACTCTTAAAACTGGCCTAGTATAAAATACCAGAATCTTAGTTTCCGTGACAATAAAAGTTTGTGAAAAGAGCCTAAAGAGGAAACTTAGTAACGGAGACTACATTTTATTGCTAGGCCGATTCCGCCATTGGTTACAGTTGCGTATTTGGGAAGGGGGCTTCCAGGGTTATGGATTTTTGATGCAATTTTACGAGTAAAAAGAATAATATTTTATAGTATTTTTTTTTGTCTGTTCCCCAATGCAATAAAATATTTTTACAATAATAACAAAAAACAATTAGCTACCTACCTATCTATTTTTAAAAAGAAAAATTAAAGTGCAAATTTTAGTTGAAACATTTTTTATGGAAGAAGTGTGATAATTTATAATAAAAAAAAATTGTGCGGAAGAAACGAGAATGCTTTATTATGAATATACAAAACGGCACTTAAGAAGGAGTATTTCAA
Organism: Polydrusus cervinus; assembly: GCA_935413205.1. Classification (NCBI taxonomy): domain Eukaryota; kingdom Metazoa; phylum Arthropoda; class Insecta; order Coleoptera; family Curculionidae; genus Polydrusus; species Polydrusus cervinus. The sequence goes on along the minus strand of OW284512.1, from coordinate 78,817,013 downwards.
AACCTAAGCATTTGCACACAAAAACTGCTCTTAGATCTACGCTCATAAAATACATGATTTCTGAAAAATCCTCAATTTTGGCGTGGTGAGGGATATTTATTTTATTTTTAATCATGAATAACTGAGCCCGAAAAACGCTGGTTAGAGTCATACATACGTCTTATGTTAAAATTTTGGATTGACACCAATATTCATATTTTTCTCAAATATAAAAAATGTTTATCTGGAAATATAAAAGAAAAAGTAAAAAAAAAACATTTACAGAAACAAATTGTATCGAACCATGCAGAGGGGGAGAGGTAATCATTTAATTTTCGAAATTTGATAGTAGTTAGGTGAATTTTAAACAAACTTTGGGCGTAACCCTGAAAATTTTTCGTCTGCGGCGCTTTTCCACAGGTATAATATCATGAAATATATATAGTCCCGACTGTCCCTCTCTCCAGAAAAAACTGTTATACTTACGCTCACTGAGCCCCCCAAGCAAATTTTCTGGCTACGCCACTGATAAGGCACATATTACATAGTCCTAAATCTGATGCATAAAAAAAATTGCACAATTCCCTGAAATATAACAATGTCGCGTGATTTGATTTTGTTACTTCGTAACATGCCTTAGTTAATTTTTTATTTGTTTAATTTACGACATTATTTTTCCGCTGCCTTATACATAAAAACGAAATTAATCGCATCGTACTTATTGCATGTACACATGAGAATGTACTGTCGTCTATTAGTTATTATTACAAACTTCAAGGCTACTGTTCCAATTATTGTGATTAACTCTCATTACACGATATTTGTTGGGTTTTTATTCGCTGTCTCTTTTTAGTTTTTAGTTCCGGATAATAAAAACAAATCTCTTAGGATGCAAGCTATTTTTATTACGTCGTTTTGGACGGTAGCTACGTCAACATCGTCAATATATGATGGAAACAAACTATATCATTTTCCGGTTTCACATTAATATTAGTCTTTCAGCCATTGGCGGATCCAGATTTTGTTGAGGGGTGGCGACTAAAAAAAATAATTCTAAAAAAAGAGCGTATCCCGGCTCTCAAAATCTTCCTACTCTCAAAAGTGACTTCTAAAAAAAATTCTCACCCTTCACACGAACTACAATTTTTAAGGCTCAAAGTAAAAAAACACTTTCGTAAGGCTCAGGGGGAGGGGTTAGGGGGTAGGGGGAGCGATGGCAACATTACTCCCCTCCCCCCTGGATCCGCGCCTGCTCCCAGTACAATATAAATTAAAAATCACTTAACCTTTTTAACTGACTTTTAAAAAAAGATCCCTGGCGTCCCTTCCCAAAATGACTGTTTCCGACCGAATTATTTCCCCAAGGGAATAAATTCTACCGCTTGAAGAATTGAGGCCCATCAGACAAGTTAATCTTTCATAACACAATGCACTAATATAGAACTTGCTTATTCTTAAAAAATAAACAACGCATAGAAAAATACTATAGGAGGTAAGGCGACAACGCGACGGCAGCCAAAGAGAAATATGTCGTTCATCCCCGCTACGCAGGTTAAGAAGTGTTGCCAACCTTTTCTATGATTGAATTGAATTTGTTTTTTGGTTTTACAGGCAATCTTAAAGTTTATCGGCTTTTACTATATACTGTAATTGGAAAAACACAACTCCTTATTGATTAAATTATATTTTCTTAAACAGGTCAATATTAAATATATAATTATTCAAAATATATTTTAATTTTTGTGATTTAAATATAATTTATTGTTCTAGGCTCATAGTTCATTGAAACAATTTAAAAGCAGGCAATAACAATACTATAATTGGCATTACAATGTTTTTTTTTCTGTTTACATCGATCTGAGCTCCCATCGATGTCATAAACCATCAATTCTAATTCCATCGATGTATTGAAACTTTTGGGTAACAAACATTTCTACATACTATTGGTCGTTATCAATGAACTGCCAATCACGGCACGCATACATTGCTTATGATAAACCGTGCCGGATGTACCGGGGGGCTAAGGCAGCCCGTGGTGGTAAATTTTTGGAGCCGGCAGATCAGTGTGGGAGTTAAAAGAAAAATTTATAATTCGTTTATTTCACTAAAAAACATAAAATTAAAAAGAAATTCTTTTACAAACTTATAATATCCATAATAATATTACCTAAATAAATAATTAACACAAATGTTTAACATTCCCTCTCAGCTCAGGCGGCTTCGGCGACAATATCGGGCGGTAGCGGCAGCGTTTCACGTCGACAAAGCCAAAGGTTTGGATTCGATTTTTCGGCTTTCCCAAACATTTTATTAAAAATTTAATATGCATTATTAATGGTTAGCCATTTTTCTTTTACTTTTAATCGCATTTATTTCGGTTAGTGTTCAAAGAGAGGTTGTATGTCTAGGTTGAAAGCTATTTTTACTTTTTGATATTTGGAAAAAATAATTTATAAAAAGGAAGGCCGCGCTTTTTGAAAGAGAAAGAAAATAGAAAAATGATTTGTTAAGTGGTGGTATTAGAAATAATTAGCCCTTATCGGCAGTACTGCCGTAAAAAAAAAGAATCAAGTAACTTAACTTACTTGATTTTTACTTTGTATGCATCTTTGGGCTTTCCTTTGACCCCTCTTTGTCACCACTAATTCTGATATTTAAGTAGTGTTAAATTACCAAGTTATTTACTACTACATTCTAGTATCTCTACTTCCCTGTGACAAATGTTTTAGTAAATCTTCTTACTTGCAAAGTTTTGCATTTTTCTATTCTTACTTATATTTTACCAATGTATAAATAAATCTAATCGAGTTACTTTTTGGGATTTGACACTTTTACAATTTAAGAAACAAGTAAATCGATTTACTTAATGCTAAGGACTATAAAATGCAAACGAAGAATCAAGTAACTGTACTTAGCTTGTTCGAAAGGGTTAAAACGATAGCAAATATTTCGACTTCGTTTAAAATACTAATTACCGAAACAAAGTTGATAAACCGAATTATCCGCTTCCCGCGCTCTACGTCTTGTTACCTTGATAACTGGACATCGAACGTGTCACATTGCCAAGCCAGATCACTGATGAGCACTCAGAATCAGAAACAAGGATGACCTCACATTTCATTTTAAGTGTGGCAAGGAATGTTAACATCAAATCGACTTAAAATGAAATGTGAGGTCATCCTTGTTTCTGATTCTGGGTGCTCATCAGTGATCTGGCTTGGCAATGTGACACGTTCGATGTCCAGTTATCATATTGATCCTCTAGACTCCTTAGCTCATTTTTGTCGGTGATTTATTCGACACATGAGAGGTAGGCAGCTTGGCTGCTCCTGAGCTCTAGTTAGGGCTGATTAAGCCTTCTTATTCGATCAAATCTTGTTACCTTGTTATGCAAGTGGGGGTTGTGACAAAATCTCAGTCGTAATTCATTAATTCGAGTAATAAGTTGTTGCAAAAAATGTCTAGTCGAGGGAAAAAAATGCTAGAAATATTAACAAAGAAATCCCATAAAAGTAGTGGGTTATATTGTTTAATATTTTTTTAATTAGGCTAAAGCGCTTTTATCACTGGTATAACCCTGGAATGCTAAGCTTTCTAAATTCTACGACAGCAGAAACCAAAAGAAAAAAGATACTATTATTAAAGAGCTCACCCAGTATACGCCACCAAGAAAACAGATTTTTTGGAAGAATTTGCCAAGTAGAGAAGATGTTGAAGATTTAGGAATTTCTATCATACAATCTTAAATTCAATAATTTTTTAAGCCTATGTAAGTCAAGACACAAATACCTATATGTACCGAAAATCCAATTTTATTAATTAAATAATTTTTTTATTCGGCAGTTTTTGTTTAAAGGATTTATATGCTTGTACACACGTACTTATTCTTAGACATTATGTTTAATGTTGTTTTGTCACGTTTGAATTTCATTTTCATTTATTGAAAATAAAACTTAGTTTTTTATACGTTGTTTTACTTTATTTTAAGAAAAGCATTTAGAAACTTGTACACCTTTTACTCTATTTATCTAAGTTTTTTTGTTGCTTTGCTTTTTGTAGTGTAAATTATAAATCCAGTTGCTTGATTGTTTTATTGCTTTTGCGCATTTACCTTATTTAAACATCTAGCATATAGAGTTACTTGCTTTTAGGATTGCATATCCAAGCGATTGTTGCATTTAGTAACTCGAGCACTATCAAAAACATAGATATTTAGTAGGATTGTCTTATATTTACTTATATCCTTAGAAAGAGGACAAAAAAACATTTAAGTTGAAAAAGAAAACAACTCTGAGGGATAAAATTCAAAAAAGTTATCAAAAAAAACATTTTAAAATAAACAAATCGATCTGGCCAAAACCTTTGGTTTTCGAGTTACTTGATTTTTCTTTTGTACGGCAGAGTAGACCTAACTCCAGCATTAATTGCCAATGTTTTTGGACCGATTAAGCTAGTCCAACCCTGTAACTCAACCTCAACCAGCGAATATATGTATGAGAAAAAGTCAGTTTTAACCCCGGCCTTTAATGTCTGCATGAACCCTCAAAGAAGGGGGCGAGTCCCATCCATAATCATCTCATTTTCAGAATCTTTTGTTCCTAATAATGATCCGGTAAAAACGCGAACGCAGCGAAGTTGCAGCTCTTGAACACCATGATGGCAAAAGGACCGGCTGAAAGGGCCCGGTCTTTTGTTTTTTGCACGTCGCGACGTCGCTACTTTCTAGATTGGGAAAGTTTTGGATTTTTTTGTTCTTTGTTTAGGGAAGGTATTTTTATTAGCATCAAACTTCACAACGATCTATTTAATTATTTTAAAGCTGGCAGGAAAGTCAGTAATTTCCAGCTGATTTAGAGGTCTAGGCCGAATGAATTGTTTCTTTGAAAATTATCTTGTCGGTAACGTTACCAATGGATGGATCTAACGGACCTTAGAGGATAGGGCTGGTAACGTTTAGTTTTTAGTTCTTCCAATGTCGCTCGTTGCGTTGAGTACAGAGCCAGAGGCTATCAAGTAATTAGACAGTTATTGCACGATTTTTTAAACATCAAATTCTCGAAAATCTCTGGCTTTTGAAACAAAATTTCTTCTCTTAGTTGTTGATATTCAAAGTTTAATTAGTTTTAGTGAAAAGTATCACTTGAAACTAACAACGCATGTTCCTACAGAAATGTGTGCTTTAAATAAAGGACTGAAAGCTATTTGAAACAGTTTTTTATTCCTTAGAACAGTCTCACCGCATAAACAGCTAATTTTTGTTATGTGTTATAGTTTAAATCGAAGATTATATTTGTAACGTAATTTGTTTATTTATTAAAGTTGCACATTTTGTGTCGGTCTTGAATTTTTAAGGTAGATTTAATTGTTAACTAACGTGGCTTTTTTGAGGAGTAAGGAGATGTACATATGGTACCGACGACCTTTAAGTCACTATTCGCACGGTACCTACCGACGATCTTTTTTTAAATCGCCTTTTCTCCCGGTAGCGACGAATCTACCAATATTTTTGGATAATTACGTTATAGCTTCTTAAGTAAAAAGTAAAAATGATATATGTACTAGTAATTTTACATAAATAGGTAATCATTATGTTACTCGAACAATGCAGTTGTTTATGTAGACATAACAAAAGGATAACATTAAAAAAATGTTTTAATTTTTCCTCAATTTTTATTTTTAGCTCCAACGTACCGACCGTAGTTTCTTTCCTATTTATGTAAAATGTATTTAGACCAAAACTGAAACCAACTCTCATTTCCATACATTGGATTTTATATTGGATTTTGTGCGAAAATTTAATAATATATTCAGCCCGGAGTGGCTTTTGACAGTGACAGAAATAAATTTTGTATTATTTACAAGTGGGTCGGTAGGAATGGAAGGTGAACGATCTCGTGGCATGTGTATTTTTAGACTATTTTTAATAATGTATAAATAAAGTAGTCGAACAACCCGATAATTATTTTATTTATACAGATTATTCTGACCTATCATGATGGAAATGTCACTGTCTTTATTCGTTAAAATATATGCTCGGGGGGGGGGGGGGGGGCTCAGTGGGCATAAGTAGGACATTATTTTTTTTTCTGGAGAGAGGGACAGTCGGGACTACATGTATTTCATGATATTGTACCCAGTGAAGAGGGCTGAAAAGCGCCACAGCAAAAAATTTTCGGAGCCACGCCCAAAATTCGATTAAAATTCGAAAATTAAATTCTCTCTCTCTCCTCTGCATGGTTGTATTTTGTTTTTGTAAATGTTTTTTTTTTTACTTTTTTTTGATAGCTGGCTCTTTATTTAATTTTTTTTTTATATTGGTGAAAAATATGAGTGTATAATTCAAAATTTTAACATAAGACGTACCTATGTATGACTCTAACCAGTGTTTTTTGGGCTCGGTTTTTCATGATTCAAAATAAAGTAAATATCGCTCACCACGCTAAAATTGAAGATTTTTTCAGAAATCATGTATTTTAGGAGCGTAGATCTAAGAGCAGTTTTTGGTGCAAATGCTTAGGTTTTGAAATACTCCTTCTTAAAAGTCCCGTTTTGTATATTCATAATATTATAAAACCTGTTTTTTAATAATAGAAGCGTTATATTACTTTGTCACATAAATGGGCCACCCTCTATAGAACATTTTTTTCATAATCGATTAATAAACTCATGGGAAAAAATCTCGTTTTAAAAGTAGTCCTCTTAAATCAACTAGAATTTCCATCTCTACTAATAACAAAAGGGAAATAAAGTAAGAGCCGCACACACCCGAAAGGTTTTGCTTCCCCTGTCGTCGCGTACGAATATTATAAATTTAGTAAGTCAACCTCGCGTTGCGACTGTTACTGCAGCTAATTGTCTAAATGGGCGGAATCGCGGCAGGGCAAAGACCAAAACTTTCTGAACTTAACAAGTTCTCGTTTTTAAGTATGTATATTTAACAAGTGCCGTTTTTATCGTCTAAACGGGACGCTACATAATCGCGTTTAGTAGTTGTCCTGAGGGAACTATGTGAGTTTCCTGAAACTGCTTTTAAAAGAGTCTCATAATTGGGCAACTATTTTAGTGTTTATTTTACGTTTTATCACTTTTATACAGGGTGGCCCATTTGTGTAACAAAGTAATATACTGTCTCTACTATTAAAGATATCAAAAAAAAGTTTTTATAAAAATTGTGAGGTATAATAGTATATTATTGACCAAGGTTGAGACAGATATACTATTATTGACCGAGCGTCGATTTTAAATCCTGAGGAGCGCAGCGGCGAGGGATTTAAGACGTGAGGGCAATAATAGTTGTCTAAACCGTGGTAAATATATTATTTTTTCTACTACTAACACATTTACAACATTAAATTATTACTTAAAGTTAACATACCTTCTTAGGGTTGCTTCTGTTTTTTCAGTCAAGTTACCTTTGCTTTGCAGCATTTTTTTCTTGTCAGATGGCATTCTTAGTTGTCAGTATTTGTTGATTCATAAAAAAATTCCAGTCTCTTTCATAAAATGAGCGAAGAAACTATTACTGATATGTGCACTTCTCCAGAAATGAGGGTGGAAGCACAGTAAATTAATGATAAGTTGCTACCCCAAAAATCTAAGGTTTTGTATTTAAAAACCTACTCAGTATTTAAGGACTGGTGCCAAACAAAGAAAGCTGGAATACCTGGTTATCTAAACATAACGTTTTTATATATTTTTAAAATAAAAAAGGTTAATTTGCCTGTTTTATATTGTTTTTGCCAGAAGCCCCTATTATTGATCGTTGTCAATAACGACGGTAAATAATAGGGGCTTCTGGCAAGGGGTAAAGAAAAACGATTTCTAAAGTTAATAATCGGTCAATAGTGAGTGATTTTAAAGTTAGTAGTGGAAAAAGGAATATATGTTCTAAAATTATTTTTAATTATACAGGATGGGCTAGAAAAGTGGGACAATAATAGTTATTTATTATACAAGGGAAAAAAGCATTAGATTTTAGCTCGAGGTTGTGTTCCCGACGCGAAGCGGAGGGAGATAAAAAAGCGAGACCTAAAATCTAATAATTTTCCCGTGTATAATACACTATTTTTTCCTGTGACCGGAAAAACGACAATATTATTACAATATATTAAAGTCAGAAAAGTGCGTTACGATGCGATGGGAAATTTGACTTTTTAAACTAGTAGGTAGGCTGTTTTACTTATAGCGACAATTGGACCTGCGTTTCTAAGGAAACCTTTAAAGTAATCAAATATCTGTCAATTTAATTCCGTGATTTAATATAAAAAGTAAGAACTTTAGCGGTTATTTAGTAGTTATTTTAAATAATATAAAGTTTAAAATGTCTGATTCTAAGTTTTCTCTCACTTCAACGGAATTAGTAGAAGCAGCGAAAGTAGCGTCACAAAAATTATTGCCAGCTAAATCGCGCAAAATTTACGAAAACGCGTTTTCAAGATTTATGGAATGGAAGATGAAAAAGGCATGCAGTTCTTTGTCGGAGACGGTGTTATTGGCCTATTTTTCGGAACTGATACAACAACAAAAGCCATCAACAGTGTGGTCGAATTATTCAATGATTAAAAGTATGTTACAATCCAATAATAATGCAGACATTTCAAAATATTTCAAACTAATTACATTTCTAAAACAAAATGGGAAAGGTTACACGCCCAAAAAAGCTGCGATTTTTAAGAGTACAAATATTAGTGATTTTTTAAATAATGCTCCCTATGAAGTTTATTTAATGGCCAAGGTTGTTGTTTTACTTGCGATTGCAGGAGCTTGTCGAATTTGCGAAATCAGCCAGGTAACATTAGATGATATTGAAGATTCGGGAACGTTATTAATTGTGAAAATTAAGCAAACAAAGAATGATGTCATCAGGAGATTTGTAGTTACTGAAAAATATATTAAATTTTACCGAATGTACATAGCCCTTCGTCCAACAGCAGCAAAGGATCGCCTCCTATTTTATGCATATCACAATGGAAAATGTATCAATCAAGTTGTGGGTAAAAATCAGTTTTATAAGGTAGGTACCCCAAACAGTAGCTAATTTTCTTCAACTTAAAAATGTTACCTTATACACGGGTCATTCATTTCGAAGATCGTCTGCTACACTTTTGGTTGAATCTGGGGGAGACTTGTTGACACTCAAGAAACATGGCGGTTGGAAGTCATCAACGGTCGCTGAAGGGTATGTTGATGAATCGGTAGCACACAGGACAGAAATAGCTAATAAAGTGTTTATAACTTGTGGCAGTGCTGAAAGAACACCCGATTTGCGACCAGGTACATCAACGCAGTTGTGTCCATGACAGAAAATATAATTTCAACACGAGAAAATTCGACTGTACCGAATAGTAAAATGAACATGTCATGCATGCAATGCACATCTAATAATTGTACTTTTTGATTTAAAGAAAATGTAACTTTTTGTATAATAAAATATTCTAAAATTAAATATCTACCTTTACTTATGTGTGTATATTGTATCCGGGAAAAAAGTAATCACATCACTTTTTTCCTGGAGAAAATAGTTATTTATTATACAAGGGAAAAAGCATTAGATTTTAGCTCGAGGTTGTGTTGTCTCCCGACGCGAAGCGGAGGGAGACAAAAAAGCGAGAGCTAAGATCTAATATTTTTCCCGTGTATAATACACTATTTTTTTCTGTGACGGGAAAAACGACGATATTATTACAATATATTAAAGTCAGAAAAGTATCGATGGGAAATTTGACTTTTTAAACTAGTAGGTAGGCTGTTTTACTTATAGCGACAATTGGACCTGCGTTTCTAAGGAAACCTTTAAAATAATCAAAAATCTGTCAAATTAATTCCGTGATTTAATATAAAAAGTAAGAACTTTAGTGGTTATTTAGTAGTTATTTTAAATAATATAAAGTTTAAAATGTCTGATTCTGAATTTTCTCTGACTCCACCGGAATTAGTAGAAGCAGCGAAAGTAGCATCACAAAAATTATTGCCATCTAAATCGCGCAAAATTTACGAAAACGCGTTTTCAAGATTTATGGAATGGAAGATGAAAAAGGCATGCAGTTCTTTGTTGGAGACGGTGTTATTGGCCTATTTTTCGGAACTGACACAACAACAAAAGCCATCAACAGTGTGGTCGAATTATTCAATGATTAAAATATGTTACAATCCAATAATAATGTAGACATTTCAAAATATTTCAAACTAATTACATTTCTAAAACAAAATGGGAAAGGTTACACGCCCAAGAAATCTGCGATTTTTACTAGTACAAATATTAGTGATTTTTTAAATAATGCTCCCTATGAAGTTTATTTAATGGCCAAGGTTGTTGCTTTACTTGCGATTGCAGGAGCTTGTCGAATTTGCGAAATCAGCCAGGTAACATTAGATGATATTGAAGATCGGGAACGTTATTAATTGTGAAAATTAAGCAAACAAAGAATGATGTCAACAGGAGATTTGTAGTTACTGAAAAATATATTAAATTTTACCGAATAGCCCTTCGTCCAACAGCAGCAAAGGATCGCCGCCTATTTTATGCATATCACAATGGAAAATGTATCAATCAAGTTGTGGGTAAAAATCAGTTTTATAAGGTAGGTACCCCAAACAGTAGCTAATTTTCTTCAACTTAAAAATGTTACCTTATACACGGGTCATTCATTTCGAAGATCGTCTGCTACACTTTTGGTTGAATCTGGGGGAGATTTGTTGACACTCAAGAAACATGGAGGTTGGACGTCATCAACGGTCGCTGAAGGGTATATTGATGAATCGGTAGCACACAGGGCAGAAATAGCTAATAAAGTGTTAAGAACCTGTGGCAGTGCTGAAAAAACACCCGATTTGCGACCAGGTATATCAACGGCAGTTGTGTCCATGGCAGAAAATATAATTTCAACACGATAAAATTCGACTGTACCGAATAGTAAAATGAACATGTCATGCATGCAATGCACATTTAATAATTGTACTTTTTGATTTAAAGAAAATGTAACTTTTTGTATAATAAAATATTCTAAAATTAAATATCTACTTATGTGTGTATATTATATCCGGGAAAAAGTAATCACATCACTTTTTTCCCGGGGAAAAAAGTAATTTCACAAAAAGTGACATTTTATTACCTGTCAACAGAGATAAAATGTCAAACTTTTTTCCCGTTACTACAGAAAAAAAATATTTTTTAAATGCATTTTAGCATTTTTTGTTTCTGTGCAAAATTATCCATATGACGCCATATTTAGTTTTTCATATTTTTGCAACGTTGTCAAACAAAATGAGTTTAAATGAGTACAAAATTACCTGTATTTCTCAATTAGATTATTGAAAATCTAAAATTTCTTGTAAGCTGTTAAGTTTAGGGATAAAAATACTGCCTCAAATCTTCAAGTACAATTTTATACAGGGTGTTTTCTGTTGACATCCGAATATAGAAAATTTTAAAATACAATAACTCTGTTTTTTCAAATAAAACACACTATAATTATTATGCTCGTCTGATAGATATCTTTTATTATTGTTAACTCATACCTAAATTAACTAGTTTTGCCAATATTTCGATTTTTATTGATATTTAAAAAAAAATAATTTAGAAAACGTCAGAAAAAATTAGAAACACTCTGTATCCTTAGCTTCCTTTCCAAAAACGGTTTTTCGGGCACAAAATTGAATCAGCCGGCAAAATAAGGGCTGCAATGAAAAAGGAAGGGGATCGTAATTAAAAATCGAAAATCGTTTATCGGATGTTTTGCTCCATTTTCCACCGGGATAGACAATTTGAAATCTAATAAACAGGAAATAGGTATCAAATGTCCTGAGGCACTTTATTCATGTCAAAAAGATAATCGATCCAAGAAGATTTTTTTTATACCGAGCAGTTGCTGGTAAATAGTTATTTTTAAAAAAGGGGGGGGTGGTAGGGGCGGTTGGTCTTCGGCCCACCCCAAAACTAAGAGTGCCCACTTAATTATCTTTGGGGGATTAATTTACAATATTATGTCCAGCGATTGGATACCTTTTTTTCTTTAGAAGTCACCTTTGATCGGGAAAATACAGCTGAACCCATAGGCGTAGTTAGACGGTCAACACTGGGGGTGCTGAAGTCCTAAAAAAAAACAGATTGTGTGTCTTTATTTAATTAGGTATTTTATATTACCTTAAAGAAAAGTAAATGTAAATTTTTTTTGGGGGTGCTAATTTAGATTTGGGGGTGATTAGCACCCCCAAGTACCCCCCTAACTACGCCTATGGCTGATCAACAGCTCCCAGTCCTCTGTGTCCACAAGAAATAATTTATTAATATATAAATCAAGGCAAAGATAATAAATAATTTTATAATTTTATGTTACTAACATAGCATATAAACATACAAATTTAGAAAATTTATATGTCATATTTATTTTTAAATATATATTTTTCCAAACGCAATTGCATGTATTGTGATTATAGCTCGCGGAAAAGGGCATAAAAAATGAACAATGAATTGTTTATCAATAACCTAATATACCCAAGAAATATCAAATATCAAAATAAAATAAAAAATGAAATGTATGTAACCCACTATTTAGGTAGGTTTACTTCTACTGAAATGCGAGAAATTTTAAAAAACGTGATTTTTCTCCACGGCCTTTTTTAAAAGTAATCTTGAAATTGCACTACAATCTGTCGAAAGTACGTAAAATAAAGCAATAAAGAGCTTCAACAGAAATCCTATCCTTCTTTACGTTTGGCAATCACCGCAAGCCCATTCAATAAATACTCTGGTTCGCCTGCTTCTGGCTGATTACACAAGGTGCAGAAGAAACAACACGCAGTGGGCGAAAACCACGATTATTAAGGACAGACGTTATTTTTGGTGTTGTGGCAGATGCCCTGCGTCCTGCGTCTGTGTCTTTCTGAAGAATCTTAAAGTATTATAATAGTAAATCGTTATTAGGATTCATCCACGATAAACTAACACCGATATGCCAATGCGCTTGTATGTTTCTAGAGTTCAGCGACAATCAGCGCGGTTTAAAGAGCCACATAACGAATAATAGTAATTATAATGTCCGTTATCGTGGATTCATCGGAAAGCCATAATCTGATGCGATGCTACAGACTGCGAAAAAGCGTTTTCAACATTTATTTAAAAATAACTAAGTAGTGAACATCGTTATCTAATAGGAAACTCAAAAGACAAATGTACTAGAAATGTGAGCTAATGAAAAACACAACAGAACTGTACGTCCACATCTATAGTATGGGGAACGAAATTTAGTGCTACACCAATACGCGTATTCAGAGATAAATCGCACCGAACTACCCACTAAGGTCGGGTAAATCTGTTAAAAAGTTTAAGTCAATTTGTCTTTTGTATTAAGTTGTTCCCTATAAGATGGCGATGACGCGTTACCTATACTCTTAAATATGTTCCTTAATGATGTGCTAATATTTTAGGGTGTGATTCCTAAAGTCGTTTTATAAAAAAAAGTTCATATAAACACGAGGGGTAAATACCTGACTAAAATGTGTACACCAGAAATCCAGTTTTGTGATAGAAATCCACGGAAATCCACAGAAATCCAAAGACATCCACAGAAATCCAAAGACATCCACAGAAATCCAAAGACATCCACTGAAATTTACGGACATCCACAGACATCCATGGAAATCCATAGAGATCCATAGACATCTTCGGAAATCCACGGACATCCGTGAAAATTTATAAATTTGTATATCGCATAAACCGCGAAAATATGCGGATTAGGTGTAATTTATCATCGGCGATCTCTATAGGTTTTGTTTAGTTTTTAAAAACCTGACGACATATTCCATTTTGACAATTGTTGTAATTAGGCCCAAATACCATCGTTGCTCTTAATAAATAGCATAATATTTTCCACATTCTGGTTGAATAGAATCTGTGTTTTGATAAAAAGTCGACGTGTCAGTATTCGCAGAAGTCTTTTTTGTAAATGGATCATTTAAAAAATTACCGAGCGAATTATTGTCGGAGCAATCCATATTTTTTTGGATTTCATCAGAAAAGGTTTCAGTGTCTGTGCTATCAGCGTATTTGATACTAAATCCGTTGTCTGACGATTCCTCGGATGATTAAATTTTTCCTTGACTTTAGTTTATGAATAGATGTGCATAGTCGTTTCTTTACGGTCTTCTTACCCTTCGGTAAAATCTTTCTTTTTGATTTAACAGAACTGTTATTAGAGGTTGTCGATTTGCTGGTAAAAAATCTTCGCAACCTATCAGTACTCACTCTTTGTATTGTTTCTTCTAACAGCCAGCATAATGAAGATTTCTTGATAACAGTGGACTTTCCATCTGCTACTGTTACTCGTATTAGTGGTCCCTTTTCATAAACAGTATATCGCTCTTCTGACTGCAACTTTAGAGAAAAATCTTTTAACAATACCTGTTACACTTAAATTGCACATATATCAGTGTGTATTTCGGATTGAGTGTCAGCAAGGGGATCAGAGTTTTCGTTTAGCTGACGTTGGATCGGTGATAACACCTTGAAAATGTCACAATCCTGAGCTTCGGTACAGCCAAATCGTACAGACTTCATATCGCAGTCACTCAAAGCACTTTTAAACAAAACTTAGCTGAAGAAACAGCCGTACTTACCTACTGTTTAATTTAGGTAAGTTCACACATACTTCAGCACTTGCAATTTTAGTTTGTATATAAACAGTACTGTAAAGAACGAAATATGCAACTCGGACAGTGAATTGGGCACAGATTAAAGCGGAGCGCAGTGATGTCAAGTATACTTACTAAAATTTTTCAAGTTTATCGAGAATATAGAAATAAACTGTACGCCACCGGATGATATCTAAAACATTAAATTACAGGAACATCTTGATTTCTAAGTGACAGTTATTTTTCTTCTCTTGAATAGCTCACAGAAAAATGCGCGAAAAAATGCCTAAAACATACGCAAAAATTCCTAAATGTATAAAAATATCTAAAATTATTAAGAATTTCGTCAATCTGGCATCACGGGCAAAGCGTTATATCTGTGAAAAGAAGCGCGGTTGCCACGTGGACATAAATTAAATTCATCGACATCCATAGAAATCCACGGACATCCGTGGACATCCATAGAAATCCACGGAAATCCACATTGGTGTACACCAGAAATCCACAGGTGTTTACCCCTCGTATAAACATATGTCCTAAACGGCTTAAATTTTTTGCTACAGGGTGTTGAATAATTTGTTTTTATGCTTTTTTTGTAATATCTCCGGAAGTACCTTAGATAATATTTTCAATTTTGGCATGTGCTAATAGAACATAAAACCACATCTTTTAGTAATAAAAGTTATTTTTTTGTCCCACCAGTGGCGTCCCTGCAAACATTTCCTCTGATATTTTCTAGAAAAAAAGTGGTACGCCGTGCGTTTTTCTCCTTAGGCACACCGTTCTTATCTAAAATTAAATTACAAATTAAATTAGACGGGCGGAAGCATGCCTATTAAATGAAGGTGGTCATTTCCAACAATTTTTATGAAACAAAATTTTGTATTATTAATGTTAATAATAATAAATAGTAGAGCTAATTTAATTATTTTAATTAAGAACGGTGTGCCTGAGGAGAAAAACGCAAGAGACCATTTTTATGCAGAATTGACCAGGCTAATCAGAAATGATATCCACATGGAAAAATGTCAGTGGCGTACCACTTTTTTCTTTGCTGCCCTTTCAGTTTAAAACACAAAATAATGAGCATTAAATAAAATTATTACTCAGCGCACGAAACTAAATACTTATTTATTATCGGATGAGTTGGACTCCTCGCACTACGCTTCTTTTCCTGTGAATCACCCACTGTTCAACAACAAACACGGCGTCGGTCGACAGGGTTGCCAACTGCATAACAACCTAATCTTGTCCGGACTTCTTCGGAGGGACGATAAGATGCAGCCATGCTTCAACATGTCGCATTGCAGCCCGCCAGCGCAGCATTTTTCCTAAATTATTGCGGATAATGGAAAGTGACTTTCGAAGGAATACAAATAATGCCTGTATGCAACTATTCCGCCCTTTGTTTTATGCTTCATTGGCTGTTTAAAGGTTTATAAATTGAAAATTTATTCTGTCCTGTTTGCGCGTTACGTATATATGGGATGGAAGCTAGGAAAATATCTTTCAACACTTTAAAAATTGTATTAACAATAAAATATTGTTGTTCATTATGATGACTCGTAGGTTGTCTCCCTGCTTTTCTTGCTGATTCGTTTTTCTTCTTGAATCAAAAACTTTTTTTTTATCAACGCATATAATAACTTTTTTCCGCTACTAGCTTTAAAATCACTCATTATTGACCGATTATTAACTTTAGAAATCGTTTTTCTTTATCCCTTGCCAGAAGCCTCTATTATTGACCGTCGTTATTGACAACGGTCAATAATAGAGACTTCTGGCAAAATAATATAAAATAGGCCACTTTACCTTTCTTATTTTAAAAATATAAGAAAACGTCATGTTTAGACAACCAGGTTATCAAAAAGACTCGAATTTTTTTATGAATCGACAAATACTTACAACTAAGAATGCGATCTGACAACATAAAAAAAATGCTGCAAATTTCAAAGCAAAGGTAACTTGACTGAAATAATAGAAGCAACCCTAAGAAGGTATGTTAACTTTAGTTAATAATTTAATGTTGTAAACGTGTTAGTAGTGGAAAAAATAATATATTTACCTCGGTTTAGACAACTATTATTGCTCGGTCAGTAATAGTATCTGTCTAAACCTTGGTTAATAATATGCTATTATATTTAAATATATTGTAAGTGTATTATTACAGTATAGGGAGGTCTTGTTCACCCAACACAAATTCACAGAAGGGAGGTCTTACCAAATATAAATTAAGCCATGGCAAGCCTAAAAACAAATGAAAAATGAAACGGTACAATCACATCCGATTATGTCCTCTTCCGTTACACGATAGTACAACTACAAGATTACCTATACCTACTACCTACCCTGTTTATTCTTCTGGTATAATCCACTTCGCCGTCTAGTTCATACTAAGAAGCAACAATCAATTATTCTCCTGGAGAGAATTTTGTCTACGAGTATTTCCTAGCAGGTAAAATAGATAATAAAAATGTGTTGCGCTCCGCCTACGGCGTCGTGCTCAATTTACTTCCTCGTGCGATATGTTCATTATATCCACTTGTACAAACTATTATTTTTGAATGAAAATAACTTTGTCTATTTGAAGGTTGGAGATAATGACGTTTCATGAACGGCAGAAGAATTTTGGACATTGTCTTGAATCACAACGTTTCAACTGTTAAGTATCTCCAGTATTCTGGTTGAAACGTTGTGATTCAAAACGAATAACAAAATGCAAGTACACAACTCTTCTGCCGTTCAAGAATAACTTTCTGACACTCTCAAATTTAAAAAATCCATCAATACACATTTAACAAGATAATTTCTAAATTCTAAAAAGGGATGCTTCTTATTGTAAAAAGTAACAAAATGATGTTGTTACAGTAACAAAAATATATATTGTCTTTCTTTATCTTTAATTCACAACATTTCAACTGGTAAGTATATCCAGTCATCTTCAGGTATTTTTGAATTTTCCTTCATTTTGAATTGTAACTTTAACTCCATACAAATGATAAATCCAATAAATATGAATAAATAAATCGTGATAAACTAGGTAAAAGTTCTGCCTGGCCATCACATTAATATACATTCTACATGAAACATGACTATAGGGAATTATTTATGTAAAACATGCTTTAACTTATAAATTATATTTACTTTAAGCGGCCACCCAGAAGGTCTTATCTTCGAAAACATGCATCATGGTTTCATAACCGCGCGAGCTCTTGCTTTAAATTATTTATTAGAACAACATATGACTCTATTAATAACCAACCAGGTAGGTAAGCCACATTTATCACATCAGTATGTTAACAATTTAAAGGCCTTATTAAAAACGGGTGCCTATTCATCAATTAATTTAAACTAAATATCTTGGATAAAAATGGTCTCCGTTCAAATTCAGAAAACCTGTTATCACCAGGGCCGTAGCTAGACGTTATTCATGGGGGGGTTTAGGTTATTAAGTTTAAAAAAAGTTGCATTTTTTGGGTGCTATGCCCTGTTAAATTCGAAAATAGCGCCGCAGGCGAAAAATTTTCGGGGCCACGCCCAAAGTTCGTTTAAAATTCACCTAACTACTATCAAATTTCGAAAATAAAATTATTACCTCTCCCACTCTGTATGGTTGGATTAAATTTGGTTTGGTAAATGTTATTTTTTACTTTTTTTTTGATATTCCTAGCTGGTTCTTTATTAAAAAAAAAACATTTTTTATATTTGTGAAAATATGAATATTGATAACAAACCAAAATTTTAATATAAGACATAATTATGTATTACTGTAACCAGCGTTTTTCGGGCTCCGTTTTTCATGATTAAAAATAAAGTAAATATCGCTCACCACGCCAAAATTAATGATTTTTTCGGAAACCATGTTTTCATTTTAGGAGCATAGATCTAACAGCAGTTTTTGGTGCAGATGCTTATAGGTTTTAAAATACTCCTTGTTAAGTGCCGTTTTGTATATTCATAATAAAGCATTCTCGTTTCTTCACGCACTATTTTTTTTATTATAAATTATCACACTTCTTCCATAAAAAATGTTTCAATTAATTATTTTTTGGTTTGTTGTGCAAATATTTTATTGCATTGGGTTATATTTTTGTTGATTGAAAATAGCGCTAAAAAAGGCAAAACGGAAGAGACAAGTATATATTGGAAAAATGCTATAAAATATTATTCTTTTTACTCGGTTTCCTTCAAAATTGCATCAAAAATCAATAACTAAAACGATATGCGTCTGAAAACCCTAATCTCTATATAAAATAAGACTTTTAGAAGGAAAAGTTTAAAAACTAAACGTTTCCTACAAAACCTTTGTAATCTAGGTTAAGAATACATTATTTAAAGATTTAAATTAAGGGTCCAAGCGTTCAAAAATTAGGTTGCAATTAGATTCTTAGAGCCAAGCTGCAGCCCGGCAGCCCGACAGCGAGAGAGAATTGCCTGTAATATATTAAATAAATGGTAAAATAATAGGGTATATGAATTTTTGACTCGATACTTTTTGTTACAATTATACCTGCGGTAGTAGATGGTAGCTGGTTGCCAGACCCTATTACGATTTTACGTGATATAGAGGGTGATTTCTAAGTTGATACTTCTTTTTTAGCTGTGTATGGAAGACATTAAAATCAAATTTGACAACAATGTACTGATAAATATGGTGCTAATTTAAAGTGAGTGTCGTCAAAGTGCGGCTGCTGCTTCGAGATTATACGCAGAACTCTTTCCCTTGCAGGCTCATCCTACACCCAGAAGTTTTCTTAATGTTATTCAACGGGCAAGTTAGGCAGAACCGTATTTGATCCATAGTGTAATAAATGAATGTAAGTACCTTATTTTTGAGTAAAAAAAAAAGGTATTTAAAAATGTTGTTCATTTTAATGCCTTCTATACACAGCTAAAAATGAAGTATTTACTTAGGAATCACCCTGTATAGTATATAGTTAAGAACGAAGGGAAGCCGTATCGGCACATCGACTTTAAGCGATCGGACATACTGTCCATTGGTTGAATTTTGCATGATGACTAAAAAAGCAATATCTTAAAAAGGGTCTATTCTGTATTCTTTGTGTGATATTTACTTGACAGTCTACCAGCATTTAGGAAAAACCCGAAGAAATTGTTTTATTTTCAAATTTGTAAAAAAACGTTAACGCACTCGCGCCACCTGTGTTGCAAAGACTTGATTCCATCAGATTTCTGTCGGCGGAAAATAGATATTAATTTCCTCTTTGAATTGGTTACCGTCTACAAAATGACATCTCCTGAGATGATATGACGTCGTCTGAGGTGTTATGTCGTCTCGTGAATAGAAATCAGTTAAAATGACACGAATTTGACGCCTGCGATGGATTAGACGAATATTGAACAATTTAACAACAGAAACTTATGTTCGTTAATGCGAGCTTCTATTTTTAATAAATAATACATATTACGATTGGTGAATACTTTTTTGAGTGTTCTTTCCTGAATCATCCCTGTTATTTCTAGTGTACCAAATGTTATAAGCAAGATTAAAGAATAAGTCCCCAGCTGGATAACTCCATTAATATTCCTAAATTCCAGTCAAGGTCGTGTGCATAGTGCCATGAGCAGTATAGGTGTTATATTAGTACTTCTTCAAAGTTACTTTCACCTAAACCTAAAGCATGAGTGTCACAAATTTTACTGCTAGGAGTGATGCGTTGCCAACTATAGATGCGATAGAATATGGGAGAGTCAGGTGAAGTGAAAAAATTTCCGTTTTACAGTATAATTCCCAACATAGTCTGATTTAATTGGTCATTTTCTTGCCTACCCCATATTTTGGCAAAAACAGAAATTTTAATGAACCATACATAATGTTTTTTTGGGTTGCACACTGCCAAGATATTAAGCTCCGTACGGAGCCTAGGCTTCCCGGACCTGGATAGGAGGATTTAAATATTTAAATTGTGATATGCTGTAATAATATTGGATGTTCCCCTACTTACAGGGGAGATTTGAAGACAATTAATGTCAGCTTATCAATAATATTATATTTATCGAATATTGTAGTGGAATAAACAATAAAATTCTAATAAATAATAGTACCTTTATTAAAAAAGTGGTTTTATATAAAAAAATAAATAGGTTTGGCGTTTTCCTGAGAACTTAGCAGTTTTTATTTTAATATAAAAGAAGTTTATATTTTTAGAGGATGCATTTACCCCCTACTTTTGAAGTATCCTTTTTTCATGGACGTCTACGGCGTAACTAGTAATAAGTTCCTCTCTCCCCTTGCTAACTCCGGAAGGGCTTGAGAAGTTCGGATCTTACTTTAAACTAGTAAAAAAAATTGTTGTTTTGTTATTTTAGATGGCGGCGATCAGCCGTGTATCTTCGAATACATATTTAAATGGAAAAAGAAGTCTAGTGATATCTTATTTTAAAGGTATTCGTACGCTTATTCCAACCCTGTAATTATAATACTTCACATTTGCCGTTTTAAAAAGGCGATTCGCACAAATATGACATTTAGACATTTGTTGTGTAAATGATAAGTATAGTTCATCCAATTACTGGGTGGATGCACGTCACAACTCGCAAATACATAATCATAACATAAACAAGAAATAAGGAATGTTTGTTATTAATTAAAGGGTCCTGTCTATTGACGTAAAATTCGTTTTGACAACCATTGTCATTTCGAAGAACTTTAATTTTACGTGTTAAAAGTAATGTGAAAGCGGAAATGAAATTAATTTGAACATATTCTGAAAATATGTCTCCTTATTCAGCAAAAAAAGAAATGCTCATTCTGAAGTTTAATGACAGCAGAATTGAAAAATATAAGACATGACTCGAATCAAAAATTACGTCAGAAGCTGTGACGTGCATGCAACCAGTAATTGTACGGAGTTTAAAATACTTATTTTTAGAGAAAATATTGTTTTGTTGTTATTCAAGATTGCGAAAATCCGGCAAAAATACGATTTTTGGAATATTTTTCCGATTCATAACTCTAAAATGGTACATTTGGAATTATTAAAATGGCAGTATCAAATTAAGCGTAAAAAAACCTTTAGAATGAGGTATGACGCGACCCCCCCCCTCTTTTTTCTTTTAAATATGTTCTACGAAATGGCGGATTTTCTCCATCTTGAATAACAAAACAATACTTTTTTGTGCGATACCTTTCCCCGAGTGTTAACAAGAGGGGGGGGGGGGGCTTTATGCATGCACCGTATATTAGTACTATAGTCGTCACAGTGGAATGATACACTGAAGTTTTGATTGTGTACTTAATACTATTTGATGAAATAATTGAGGCAGAAAAAGTACTCTGGTTACGTTAATCATAAATAATTATTTTATTGTAGATACGACTACTACTACTGCCACCTGTTAATTATAACAAAACAATCTTTAAATTACCGCTGACCTTCTCTAGACATTTTTATCACAACTTGACAACGTGCCATATTGTGACTGTAACGACCAAGATATTTCTGTTGTTATATTACTTCTTCAATCCTCAAAGACCACCGGTTTCTCTCAATCAGATTTAGTGTCGTGTTAACATAACCGAGGTGTTTAACACCTCGTTTTTACCGTCGACCAATTTCTTTTGAAGATAAATTGGTATGACTTGGCCATTAGTTATGGGAAACTGGTTTTATGTCCGGTCAGGTTAGAATAGAATAAATGACGGTGGTACGGTAGCTGTTTATTGGACTTGAGAATTTATTCTAATTGAAATGTCCATTTTTGATAAAGTAAAAATTATAATTGTTTTAACACTATTTTATATCATGTTGGGTATACTCAGTGGTGTAGCCAGAAAATATGCTCGGGGGGGCTGAATGGGCGTAACTAGGACATTTTTTTTCTGGAGAAAGGGATAGTCGGGACTACATGTATTTCATGATATTGTACCTAGTAAAGAAAGCGGAAAAGCGCGAGAAATTTTCGGGCCACGCCTAAAGTTCGTTTAAAATTCACCTAACTACATACTAACAAATTTCATCAACATTATTAAAATTTGTTTTTGTAAATGTTTTTGTTTTATTTTTTTTTTGATTTTCCTAGCTGGCTCTTTATTAAAAAAAAACATTTTTTATATTTGTGAAAAATATGAATAATGGTGTCAATCCAAAATTTTAACATAAGACGTATGTATGACTCTAACCAGCGTTTTTCGGGCTCGGTTTTTCATGATAAAAAAAAAGTAAATATCGCTCACCACGCCAAAATTGATGATTTTTTCAGAAATCATGTATTTTAGGAGCGTAGATCTAAGAACAGTTTTTGGTGCAAATGCTTAGGTTTTGAACTACTTCCTCTTAAGTCCCGTTTTGTATATTCATAGTAAAGCATTCTCGTTCTGTCCCGCACTTTTTTTTTATTATAAATTATCACACTTCTTCCATAATAAATGTTTTAATTAAAATGTTTACTTTAATTTTTTTCTTGAAAAAGTTATTGTTTTTTGTTTTTGTTGTAAAAATATTTTATTGCATTGGGTTATATTTTTGTGGATTTAAAATAGCTCTAAAAAAAGAGAAAAGGGAACAGACAAGTATATAATAGAAAAATACTATAAAATATTATTCTTTTTACTTGTTTTCTTTTAAAATTGCATCATAATTCAATAACTAAAACGATATGCGTCCGAAACCTAATCTCTATATAAAACAGTACTTTTAGAAGGAACAGTTTAAGAACTAAACGTTTTCTACAAGACCTTTGTAATCTAAGCCAAGAATACATTATTTAAAACTTTAAATTAATAGTTCAAGTGTGAGACAAAAAATTAGGTTGCAATTAGACTTTTAGACCTGATCTCCTATGCTCGGGGGGGGCTGCAGCCTGGCAGCCCCCCCCCCCTAAATACGCTACTGGGTATACTTAACATAATACCAAGGACGCTGAAAAATCTAATAATGATTCCATACTAGTTTCCCTTGTTTGATTACATATTTTATAGCTGTTGACAGGTATAGTTATTGCCAGTGGCGTACCCAGTTTTTTTTGGAGGAGGGGACTGATAAGTCTCCGATCAAAAATTACTTACTAAGAACGACACTTCAAAAAAAGTCGTCGCTGCTACCAAAGTTTTTGTTTTTATATCGGTGGAACGGTGCCCGGTGATTTGTGGGGTCGGGGATGCCGCTCCTCAACTCCCCTCCCCCGCCACTGGTGATGTTTGTGAATGTTTAGCAAGGTTGCATGCACCATAAGTTTCAAATCTATATTATTTTTTTATTAACGTGGGGCGCATACGGTTAGATTTTAGAGTTTGTTACTCAATTTTAATTGTTAATTTAAAAAAAGTATATGACTAAGACCTCGTACGTGTACTAGACAGTGCTGTCTCTAAGATATGTGATACTCTGGGATAAATAGTGTCTGCCCCCCCCCCTCGTTCTTTCCGCACCCAAATTCTTGGTAAAACCGTAATCTTTTATGGTTTTTTTCCGGAGGAAAACGTTTTGGTGCCTTTTCTCGGATCTTACTTTTTCTGGAGAGGGGGGGCATAAGCATTACTTCAAAGTATCTCTTTAAATGGAAATATTTTTTTTAAACTCAATTATCTGCTAGCGGGTCGAAAAAAATTAGGGCACTTTTGCAGAAGAAATATCTTGTTGACCTCTTTTATTAGAGCAAAATATTTCCATTTTTACCAGCTAATGTTTTTGCCGATTTAACCTACCGAGTTTTATACTAGGGGCTGGTAACTCTGCCCCTAAATAACTGAGATGCCTAATAATGATTTCTTAAGCAATATTTTGGATCGTGGAACCAACAACTGGCCTGGAAACTATTTTGCAACAGTTTATTTTAAAAGACCACCAAGCCGTCCTGGGAGCTTCGCATTTGCTGCCCACCCCCTAGAAACAGCACTGGTATCAGATTAATGCCTGTTTTGCTGTAATTATGAATATTTTTGACAACTTTTTAAAAGCTGTTATGTTAGTTTGTGGGTGTGTTTATGTGTGCGTTTGGGTCAATTCTTGCAAGCTGATTTAAAGTCACTTCCTTTTACCCTACGTAGTTCCTATTACAATGCATTTTTATGATAAATAAAACCGAACAACCCCGAACAATGACGCATTAATTGAAATGAACATACTAAGAAAAATATTCATAGGAAACTAAAAAAAAAAAAATTAACCAATATTAAAAATGAGGAAGTAGTCCATTCTTAAAGTGGAGTTAATTTATAGGAATAAGTAAAAACATGAAGTCTTTCTCCACTGGTTTATTGAAGTAATAAAAAATTTTTAAATTCTACATGTTTCGGGTGTAGTAACACCCATCATCAGGAATAAAATACAAAGAGAGAGCATTAGTAAATAAAGGAGCAAGATTAACTGGTAGTGAACATCGATGGAGCTCTATCGAGCCATGAGAGATAAAAATTAAGAACTGATGATTTAAAAAATTGGTATACTTAGAGCCTCGAGGCTAAATTTGGACACTGACCGTGGGCAAAAGGTAACAGTGACAAGAGGGCCCGTTAGGGCTGAGAAAAAAAAATATATAGGAAAAATGGAGACTCATGGGTCCAGAAATCTCATCCTGAAGAAAACATGGGGGGAGAAAAGAAAGTGGTATGGAAAGAAAAATTAATTATTTGGGGCTACCATGGAGCTTAATTGGATGTGCCAATTATATTGTATATTATATTAATCTTAAGTCAAAGTTGTAAAATAAAAATTTTGAAAAAATTGGGGGAACTAGTCCAAAAAAAGGACTGGAGCCCCGGTGGGTTTTAATTTCAGCATGGCTTATAAAACTTTAAAAAACTTTTTGAGGTTTAAGTAAAACTTGGAAAGAAAAAAGCCGAAGTTACTTTGTTTGTCAATCCAAAATTTTAACGTAAGACGTATGTATGACTCTAACCAGCGTTTTTCGGGCTCGGTTTTTCATGATAAAAAAAAAGTAAATATCGCTCACCACGCCAAAATTGATGATTTTTTCAGAAATCATGTATTTTAGGAGCGTAGATCTAAGAACAGTTTTTGGTGCAAATGCTTAGGTTTTGAACTACTTCCTCTTAAGTCCCGTTTTGTATATTCATAGTAAAGCATTCTCGTTCTGTCCCGCACTTTTTTTTTATTATAAATTATCACACTTCTTCCATAATAAATGTTTTAATTAAAATGTTTACTTTAATTTTTTTCTTGAAAAAGTTATTGTTTTTTGTTTTTGTTGTAAAAATATTTTATTGCATTGGGTTATATTTTTGTGGATTTAAAATAGCTCTAAAAAAAGAGAAAAGGGAACAGACAAGTATATAATAGAAAAATACTATAAAATATTATTCTTTTTACTTGTTTTCTTTTAAAATTGCATCATAATTCAATAACTAAAACGATATGCGTCCGAAACCTAATCTCTATATAAAACAGTACTTTTAGAAGGAACAGTTTAAGAACTAAACGTTTTCTACAAGACCTTTGTAATCTAAGCCAAGAATACATTATTTAAAACTTTAAATTAATAGTTCAAGTGTGAGACAAAAAATTAGGTTGCAATTAGACTTTTAGACCTGATCTCCTATGCTCGGGGGGGGGGGGCTGCAGCCTGGCAGCCCCCCCCCCCCTAAATACGCTACTGGGTATACTTAACATAATACCAAGGACGCTGAAAAATCTAATAATGATTCCATACTAGTTTCCCTTGTTTGATTACATATTTTATAGCTGTCGACAGGTATAGTTATTGCCAGTGGCGTACCCAGTTTTTTTTGGAGGAGGGGACTGATAAGTCTCCGATCAAAAATTACTTACTAAGAACGACACTTCAAAAAAAGTCGTCGCTGCTACCAAAGTTTTTGTTTTTATATCGGTGGAACGGTGCCCGGTGATTTGTGGGGTCGGGGATGCCGCTCCTCAACTCCCCTCCCCCGCCACTGGTGATGTTTGTGAATGTTTAGCAAGGTTGCATGCACCATAAGTTTCAAATCTATATTATTTTTTTATTAACGTGGGGCGCATACGGTTAGATTTTAGAGTTTGTTACTCAATTTTAATTGTTAATTTAAAAAAAGTATATGACTAAGACCTCGTACGTGTACTAGACAGTGCTGTCTCTAAGATATGTGATACTCTGGGATAAATAGTGTCTGCCCCCCCCCCTCGTTCTTTCCGCACCCAAATTCTTGGTAAAACCGTAATCTTTTATGGTTTTTTTCCGGAGGAAAACGTTTTGGTGCCTTTTCTCGGATCTTACTTTTTCTGGAGAGGGGGGGCATAAGCATTACTTCAAAGTATCTCTTTAAATGGAAATATTTTTTTTAAACTCAATTATCTGCTAGCGGGTCGAAAAAAATTAGGGCACTTTTGCAGAAGAAATATCTTGTTGACCTCTTTTATTAGAGCAAAATATTTCCATTTTTACCAGCTAATGTTTTTGCCGATTTAACCTACCGAGTTTTATACTAGGGGCTGGTAACTCTGCCCCTAAATAACTGAGATGCCTAATAATGATTTCTTAAGCAATATTTTGGATCGTGGAACCAACAACTGGCCTGGAAACTATTTTGCAACAGTTTATTTTAAAAGACCACCAAGCCGTCCTGGGAGCTTCGCATTTGCTGCCCACCCCCTAGAAACAGCACTGGTATCAGATTAATGCCTGTTTTGCTGTAATTATGAATATTTTTGACAACTTTTTAAAAGCTGTTATGTTAGTTTGTGGGTGTGTTTATGTGTGCGTTTGGGTCAATTCTTGCAAGCTGATTTAAAGTCACTTCCTTTTACCCTACGTAGTTCCTATTACAATGCATTTTTATGATAAATAAAACCGAACAACCCCGAACAATGACGCATTAATTGAAATGAACATACTAAGAAAAATATTCATAGGAAACTAAAAAAAAAAAAAATTAACCAATATTAAAAATGAGGAAGTAGTCCATTCTTAAAGTGGAGTTAATTTATAGGAATAAGTAAAAACATGAAGTCTTTCTCCACTGGTTTATTGAAGTAATAAAAATTTTTTAAATTCTACATGTTTCGGGTGTAGTAACACCCATCATCAGGAATAAAATACAAAGAGAGAGCATTAGTAAATAAAGGAGCAAGATTAACTGGTAGTGAACATCGATGGAGCTCTATCGAGCCATGAGAGATAAAAATTAAGAACTGATGATTTAAAAAATTGGTATACTTAGAGCCTCGAGGCTAAATTTGGACATTGACCGTGGGCAAAAGGTAACAGTGACAAGAGGGCCCGTTAGGGCTGAGAAAAAAAAATATATAGGAAAAATGGAGACTCATGGGTCCAGAAATCTCATCCTGAAGAAAACATGGGGGGAGAAAAGAAAGTGGTATGGAAAGAAAAATTAATTATTTGGGGCTACCATGGAGCTTAATTGGATGTGCCAATTATATTGTATATTATATTAATCTTAAGTCAAAGTTGTAAAATAAAAATTTTGAAAAAATTGGGGGAACTAGTCCAAAAAAAGGACTGGAGCCCCGGTGGGTTTTAATTTCAGCATGGCTTATAAAACTTTAAAAAACTTTTTGAGGTTTAAGTAAAACTTGGAAAGAAAAAAGCCGAAGTTACTTTGTTTGTCAATCCAAAATTTTAACGTAAGACGTATGTATGACTCTAACCAGCGTTTTTCGGGCTCGGTTTTTCATGATAAAAAAAAAGTAAATATCGCTCACCACGCCAAAATTGATGATTTTTTCAGAAATCATGTATTTTAGGAGCGTAGATCTAAGAACAGTTTTTGGTGCAAATGCTTAGGTTTTGAACTACTTCCTCTTAAGTCCCGTTTTGTATATTCATAGTAAAGCATTCTCGTTCTGTCCCGCACTTTTTTTTTATTATAAATTATCACACTTCTTCCATAATAAATGTTTTAATTAAAATGTTTACTTTAATTTTTTTCTTGAAAAAGTTATTGTTTTTTGTTTTTGTTGTAAAAATATTTTATTGCATTGGGTTATATTTTTGTGGATTTAAAATAGCTCTAAAAAAAGAGAAAAGGGAACAGACAAGTATATAATAGAAAAATACTATAAAATATTATTCTTTTTACTTGTTTTCTTTTAAAATTGCATCATAATTCAATAACTAAAACGATATGCGTCCGAAACCTAATCTCTATATAAAACAGTACTTTTAGAAGGAACAGTTTAAGAACTAAACGTTTTCTACAAGACCTTTGTAATCTAAGCCAAGAATACATTATTTAAAACTTTAAATTAATAGTTCAAGTGTGAGACAAAAAATTAGGTTGCAATTAGACTTTTAGACCTGATCTCCTATGCTCGGGGGGGGGCTGCAGCCTGGCAGCCCCCCCCCCCCTAAATACGCTACTGGGTATACTTAACATAATACCAAGGACGCTGAAAAATCTAATAATGATTCCATACTAGTTTCCCTTGTTTGATTACATATTTTATAGCTGTCGACAGGTATAGTTATTGCCAGTGGCGTACCCAGTTTTTTTTGGAGGAGGGGACTGATAAGTCTCCGATCAAAAATTACTTACTAAGAACGACACTTCAAAAAAAGTCGTCGCTGCTACCAAAGTTTTTGTTTTTATATTGGTGGAACGGTGCCCGGTGATTTGTGGGGTCGGGGATGCCGCTCCTCAACTCCCCTCCCCCGCCACTGGTGATGTTTGTGAATGTTTAGCAAGGTTGCATGCACCATAAGTTTCAAATCTATATTATTTTTTTATTAACGTGGGGCGCATACGGTTAGATTTTAGAGTTTGTTACTCAATTTTAATTGTTAATTTAAAAAAAGTATATGACTAAGACCTCGTACGTGTACTAGACAGTGCTGTCTCTAAGATATGTGATACTCTGGGATAAATAGTGTCTGCCCCCCCCCCTCGTTCTTTCCGCACCCAAATTCTTGGTAAAACCGTAATCTTTTATGGTTTTTTTTCGGAGGAAAACGTTTTGGTGCCTTTTCTCGGATCTTACTTTTTCTGGAGAGGGGGGGCATAAGCATTACTTCAAAGTATCTCTTTAAATGGAAATATTTTTTTTAAACTCAATTATCTGCTAGCGGGTCGAAAAAAATTAGGGCACTTTTGCAGAAGAAATATCTTGTTGACCTCTTTTATTAGAGCAAAATATTTCCATTTTTACCAGCTAATGTTTTTGCCGATTTAACCTACCGAGTTTTATACTAGGGGCTGGTAACTCTGCCCCTAAATAACTGAGATGCCTAATAATGATTTCTTAAGCAATATTTTGGATCGTGGAACCAACAACTGGCCTGGAAACTATTTTGCAACAGTTTATTTTAAAAGACCACCAAGCCGTCCTGGGAGCTTCGCATTTGCTGCCCACCCCCTAGAAACAGCACTGGTATCAGATTAATGCCTGTTTTGCTGTAATTATGAATATTTTTGACAACTTTTTAAAAGCTGTTATGTTAGTTTGTGGGTGTGTTTATGTGTGCGTTTGGGTCAATTCTTGCAAGCTGATTTAAAGTCACTTCCTTTTACCCTACGTAGTTCCTATTACAATGCATTTTTATGATCAATAAAACCGAACAACCCCGAACAATGACGCATTAATTGAAATGAACATACTAAGAAAAATATTCATAGGAAACTAAAAAAAAAAAAAATTAACCAATATTAAAAATGAGGAAGTAGTCCATTCTTAAAGTGGAGTTAATTTATAGGAATAAGTAAAAACATGAAGTCTTTCTCCACTGGTTTATTGAAGTAATAAAAAATTTTTAAATTCTACATGTTTCGGGTGTAGTAACACCCATCATCAGGAATAAAATACAAAGAGAGAGCATTAGTAAATAAAGGAGCAAGATTAACTGGTAGTGAACATCGATGGAGCTCTATCGAGCCATGAGAGATAAAAATTAAGAACTGATGATTTAAAAAATTGGTATACTTAGAGCCTCGAGGCTAAATTTGGACACTGACCGTGGGCAAAAGGTAACAGTGACAAGAGGGCCCGTTAGGGCTGAGAAAAAAAAATATATAGGAAAAATGGAGACTCATGGGTCCAGAAATCTCATCCTGAAGAAAACATGGGGGGAGAAAAGAAAGTGGTATGGAAAGAAAAATTAATTATTTGGGGCTACCATGGAGCTTAATTGGATGTGCCAATTATATTGTATATTATATTAATCTTAAGTCAAAGTTGTAAAATAAAAATTTTGAAAAAATTGGGGGAACTAGTCCAAAAAAAGGACTGGAGCCCCGGTGGGTTTTAATTTCAGCATGGCTTATAAAACTTTAAAAAACTTTTTGAGGTTTAAGTAAAACTTGGAAAGAAAAAAGCCGAAGTTACTTTGTTAGACCTTAGTCCACACGTGGTTAAAAGGAAAAGAATTTGAACTTGAACTTGACCGCTTGACCCAGTGATTCGTCACTTCAAGTTTTACTTAAACCTCAAAAAGTTTTTTAAAGTTTTATAAGCCATGCTGAAATTAAAACCCACCGGGGCTCCAGTCCTTTTTTTGGACTAGTTCCCCCAATTTTTTCAAAATTTTTATTTTACAACTTTGACTTAAGATTAATATAATATACAATATAATTGGCACATCCAATTAAGCTCCATGGTAGCCCCAAATAATTAATTTTTCTTTCCATACCACTTTCTTTTCTCCCCCCATGTTTTCTTCAGGATGAGATTTCTGGACCCATGAGTCTCCATTTTTCCTATATATTTTTTTTTCTCAGCCCTAACGGGCCCTCTTGTCACTGTTACCTTTTGCCCACGGTCAGTGTCCAAATTTAGCCTCGAGGCTCTAAGTATACCAATTTTTTAAATCATCAGTTCTTAATTTTTATCTCTCATGGCTCGATAGAGCTCCATCGATGTTCACTACCAGTTAATCTTGCTCCTTTATTTACTAATGCTCTCTCTTTGTATTTTATTCCTAATGATGGGTGTTACTACACCCGAAACATGTAGAATTTAAAAATTTTTTAGTACTTCAATAAACCAGTGGAGAAAGACTTCATGTTTTTACTTATTCCAATATTAAAAAATTTAAAAAAAAAGCTTGTATTTGAATGCGTTAAAAGAAGGAAATAAACTTTGAAGTAAATCAAACCCAACTTTTTGTTACATTATACATTTCTATGATATAAAAGTTTGTCGTGAAAATAAATTTTGACACAGGTCATTTTAAATTTAATTTATAAGAAATTTTATTTTCTTCTTTTTAGCGCCTATAAATAAAAGCTTTTTTTAAAAGTTTTTTTTATCTGGAAATTTCCAGGTTAAAAGATCCTATTCTCCCGTATTTTTCAGTTTCAACACGGAACTTGAAATACCACAATAAATATCAATTACAATATTCACACCGTATCGTTTTACCCATTCTAATCCCTTTAATTAAAATTAATATATCTCGCACTCACAACAAATAATTTTAAAATTAATTCCCACACGATGAATTAAACGGTTTCCGACAGTCCCGACACGCGATAAATATGTTAAACTATTAATTTTATGTAAACTATTAAGCGTTGCCATTGGTGGGGTCACGCACGCCAACACGCACCAGTGTGGAAATTCCCTTAGCAGCTCTCTTTGATGTGAACTCGCTCCTCGGGGGGGCAGTTTGTCCACGAGAAATCGCCGATAAAAGTTTTTTCATTGCCAGCTTTTTCATGATTACGTGTATCTCGTAGTTATAAAGGATTGAAAAAACCTCAATTGTAGAATTTTTTAAATTGTAGGTTGGTTTTTAGGAGCTAAATTAATTTATAGAAGAGATCGTCGAAAATTCATTTTCTAAAAAGGTTGCCGACATCAAACAGCTCACCCGGCATCTATCTGGCCCAATAAGTTATTAAAAAAAAGGGTTACTCTACACGAAATTCGGTTTTACTCATCAAAAATCCAGAAAAAATGTTAAAAATTAATTTTTTCGGCGCTCGTGTAAACTTTTCTCTATCCAGAGAATCACCCATATATTTAATATTCTTCTTGGATGACTTAGACCCAGTGGCGTAGCCGGAAAATATGTTCGGCGCTCATATTTTCTAACCAGTTTTTTTTAGTGTTCTGGTTTTCAAGTTAAAAATAAAACCATATTAATATGTTGACACATTATATAATAATGTCGGGTTGCATAAAGATTTTTAACAATAATTAACTAACCAGCAACTTTGACTGTGACATAAATTACATTGGCAGAAATATTTTTTTATACAACCAAGGTGGCCCGGTTAGCTTAATACTTGATTTACTAATCAGACAACTTTGATTTTGAGAAAATATTGCTTGCCAGTGTCATTAATGCCACAGTCAAAGTTGCTGGTTAATCAATTATTGTTAAAAATCTTTATAATAGATACCTACTTTTATCCACTGAATTGACCGAATTTTATGGCAATAACTTTCAAGGCGCTCAATCCTGCAGATAAAAGTAAAAACTACTTTATTATAATTTTTTATAAACGTTTTCAATTTAATAAAAATATTTTTCATTTATATATTTCTGCCAGCCTGTTTCCAAAATAAAAATATCTAGGTATTTTGTAATATATTTTTACTATATTATGTACAAATACAGAAATCGTATAGACTCCCCAACTATTGTAGTATTTTTCAAGCAGAAGTACTGGCAGTAGAGAAGGCGGTCAATATCCTGCAGGAACACCTTGGCTTGGGAGTAGCCTCGTCAATCACCATCTTCAGTGATAGTCAGGCGGCGATTAAGGCAATCTGTTCCAGCAGCGTTCAATCAAAGCTCGTAAAGCGATGCCGCAACAATCTATGCACACTTGGCAACCAACATCGGGTTATTCTGTGCTGGGTTCCTGGACACTCCAAAATAGATGGCAACGAGGCTGCCGATGCGCTCGCAAGAGAGGGCGCAGGCATGCCAGCTGATCTAGCAGACAATACAGTGAACAAATCACTGGGATTGGTCAAAGAGGAGATTGACACACTGGGAGCTTGCATTCTTATGAGGTCTTTTATGGGTAAGAATAAGAAAACTTTCATCCTCTCTTAACAACTTAGTTCTTTCTATGTAGGTCTTTAATGTACTTACGACACATAGTTCTGGGATCTCATCAAATGTTTTTAATTCTAAAACTGGCTGTTCTCGATTATAGCTTGATGTTTTTAAAATTTGCGTAATATAAATCTTGATAGAAGATTCATTTACTTGAATTATGTTTTTCATTTGGATATTAGAGATTGTCTGCACTCTCTGTCCCGTCCCAAGAATTAAAAGGACTACAAGTTTCTTTGTGAGTCTTTCCAAAGAAAGAGTATCTAGGGCAGCCATGTCAAACTCAAAGTCACTGGTGGGCCAAAAGCATGAAGACTATAGACTAGGTGGGCCGCAAAACCTAATCTTAAAAAAGACAAACTGCTGAAAATCTTAACGAAAAAAAGTACCCACTATTATAGGACAAGTGTATTTATTAAATTTTTAATAAAAAAGATATTACAAAAAAGTACAAAAATTAACTTTTTTTGCCAGATATTTGACATATTTTGTCTTTAATTAAGTTTTCTATTTGTGGCGTGAATTTATCGACGGAAATAACTTTTAAAACTGCGTCCAAGTGTGAGTTCGTCAATCGCGATCTTGGGGGAGATTTGTTTCCTTTCATCAAAGAAAATAATTGTTCACACTTATAGGTACTTCCAAATATTGACAGGATTTTGCAGGCAAATTTTCTCATTTCTTGGTATTGAACAGGCAAGTACTTATAAAATTCGAACGTACCAACACTATCAAATTTTTTTTTAAATGGGTCTGACACTGAATCTCAATCACTTCCATCTGCAAGTGAGGGGGAACTTTATCAATATCGATAGTGAACAGACCGGTATATAAAGAAAAATTGAAGATGGCACCATTTGGTCCATTTCGGTTTTTAACAGGCTCGCGGGCCGCATTACCTGCCTGTTTTCAAAATTGATTCGGGGCCGCAGGAAACTGTTCAGTGGGCCGCATGTTTGACATGGCTGATCTAG
Source organism: Polydrusus cervinus (assembly GCA_935413205.1). Taxonomy (NCBI): domain Eukaryota; kingdom Metazoa; phylum Arthropoda; class Insecta; order Coleoptera; family Curculionidae; genus Polydrusus; species Polydrusus cervinus. Next base: position 78,782,493 of record OW284512.1, on the reverse strand, counting down.
GGGATACCATAACTTGACACAGTCCAAGACAATCGACGGATCCCATGTTGTGTCATATTTTGGAAAACTAGGCTTAATTTTAAAAACCCCTTTTAAAAATCTTTTAATCAAAATTTCATCCCCACTTGAGTAATTTAATATTAATGATAATGCAGATCTGTAAGCATTAAACGAAGAGTAAGATGCTTGGTCTTTAAATAAATCATTAAGAAAGGAGATTATATTCCAACAGGTGTCTTATAAACATTTAATTTCTTTTCCCTACAGAAACTCCACCATTTCTTATAGGTAATTGAATACTGTTTAAGGGTATTCTTATTTAGAGAGCTGATTACCACCGGAATTGCTTCATCGGGCGCACCTCGCCCTAAAAATGATCCCCTGATAATTTCCCAGCTACCAGGGATAACTTCTCCCACAGCGGGTGAGGTGTCCTAAAAGGTGTCAATAATAAATTTTTATTGGGTGCAATTATAAAAGGTTCTACGACACAAAGTTTTAAAAACAAAGGATACCAATGTTGTGTCGGCCAAAAAGGCACAATAAGAATACCTTTAGCTCCGTCGCGGATTATTTTGTTTACAACCCGTCCAACAATGGTAAAAGGAGGAAAAGCATAAAAATATCCTAGTTTATTCCAGTTTAAAGTAAATGCGTCAGTGGCCAAGGCCCCAGGATCCTTGTGCCATGAAATGTAAGATTTACATTTGTGTTGATATTAGTGGCAAACAAATCAATCAAGGGAATACCAAACAGTAATGTTATCTTTTTAAAAACATGTATATCAAGGCTGTATTCGGTTTCAATAGAAACGGACCGCGATTCAAAATCCGCTTCTGTGTTTTCTTTAGATGAAATATAAGAGGCGTGAATAAAAATTTGCCTCTCTTCACACCATGTCCAAATTTTCCGACTTAATTTATTTAGTTTTTGAAACCGAATACCGCCCATTTTATTTATATAAGCAATGGCCGTCTTATTGTCAATGCGAAGTAAAATGTTGCAACCATTTTTTGCCTTGGCAAAGCATTTAAGTGCATAATAAACTGTTAGCAATTCCAAAAAATTAATATGAACATTTCTGTGACATTTTCCCCAAAAACCATGTGTAGACTTGTCTCCACAAACTGCCCCCCATCCTGTTTTGGAAGCATCGGTAAAAATTATAAGATCAAAATTCTGAATATGAATGGTATTTTCCGATTTGGTAATAGCGTTTTCCCACCAGCGAAGATCTAATTTAATTGTATGGGAAATAGTCATTTTTGTATCATATGATTTGTATTTTTGCAGCGCTAAGTATTTAGCACGCTCTAGTTGTTTTACATATACCCAGCCGTACTGAACTGCTGGACAGGCTGCCACTAATATTCCTATTATTCTAGAAAATTTGTGAATAGATATTTTTGTTTTATGTTGTAGACGTTTGACAGTCTGTAAAATATGGATTTTCTTTTCCTGTGGCAGCCGTAAAGTAAGATTTCTACTATTATATATAAATCCTAAATATTTATATTCACTGATTGGTAGCAATTGAGACTTTTGGTAATTAATTACAAAGCCTAGGCTTTCTAATAACGAAATTATGTATCTGCTGTTTTTCAGAGTTTCTTCCTTAGTTTTCCCTACTAGCAAAATATCATCTAAATAACTAATACAACAACATCCATTTTGTCTAAGCCTATTAAATACTGGCTTTAACATTTTTGTAAAAATATAAGGAGCAGTTGACAACCCCATGGGCATTGAATTATATTGATATAAAAAACCATTAAATTGGAATCTCAAACATTTTTTACATTCTTGGGCCACGGATATCATATAATATGCATCTTTTAAATCGATTGTTGTCATAAAACAATCTTGTGTTATAATGTCTTTTACTGATTTATAATTTTCAAGTTTAAAGTGAGGAGGTGCACAAATCAACCTGTTTAATTGTTTCAAATTTAAAATGAATCGACTTGTACCATCTGATTTTGGAACTAGAAAGAATCTAGATAAAAATTCACCTTCTACACTATTACATTTGCTAATTACGCCTTGATCAAACAGCTTGTTTACAGCTTTATTTAAATTAAGGAATTCTGCACTACTAAAGGAGTTAGGTATATCTACATGTGTATAAAAAGGAGGCATTTTAAAAGGAGTTTTATGCCGTTTTACCCAAGACAAAATGTTCTTGTTATTTGTTCATAATATCCAATTTTTGTAAAAACTTTTAAGCCTACCAGCATAAACTCTAACCTTAATTATTTCCGGTATTTCTGCTTGTCTTGATACGATTTCTGATATTTCTGTGGCGGTTTTTTCGTTCTAAACTTGTTGTACTGGCCCCGGTAGTTTAAAGAACCAGTGGTAGAATTATGTCTGGCAGTTGGTCTAGCATTATTTGTCGCCACTCCAGATGACCCCGCAACTGGAATCGGAAAGCGTTTATATGAGGAAAAACCAGTCGCTTTAAGCTCTTTCCCAGTCCGTAATTGATTTTTTGTATCTTTATACTTCTCGGAGAAGTCTTGCCCACACAAAAAAACATCTGCTTTACTCTCCCGAACATTTATTTTTTGGCACAGGGTACTTTTTATGTAATTCTTCTTTTTCGGCTTTCCCAATGCCTAATTCAAGATATTTACTCCAATGGCCTGCCATAATTGGTTCCACTTCCGGTCCCCAAATTGGCTCTGAACCTACTGGTTCAGAACCAAAAAATCTACTAATATTATCATCTATTTCTTGTAGCTGTGGATTATTAGCACCCTCCTCATTGGCAAGTTGGTTATTGTCAACCCTTACGTCTTCATCATGCACCTCGTGTACTTGTATATTACTATAGGTAGCATGAGAAGAACCACCTTAAAAGAAAGAAGAAAATAAAAATTTAAGAAATAAAATCTTACTATGTTCAAAAGGAAGGCGGATAAATAGCTTTAACATTTATAGCTCTTTAATAATTCCAGAGACTTAACAGTTATGTCTCTTTCACTTAGTATTGGCTTAAACAATTTTAGCCCAGCAAAAGCACTAACGTACTCACTTTTTTCTTCACTGCTAGAACTTTCCCGTAAACGTGCCTTTTCTTGCCGTTGTACCTCCAAACGATCCAATTTCCGCAGCAAAGGTTTTCTCCTCTTTTCTAAACTGTCACTTTCCTCACTACTACTACCACTACTATAATAACGTTTTCTTTTATTTCCTCCCGGCATTTTTAACGAAATTTTAACTAAAATTCAACTGTTGACTCGATAAAGCACAATAATGTTATGACTAGGCCGGGCCGGGTATGGGTGAGATAACAAAAAACTATGACTCAGGTTTTAGAGATGTGCTCGATAAGGTATAATAGTGATACTACCGGTGTAATATCTATTTGCACGAGGATACGAAATATAATTGGTACACGTGACCATAAAAATAATGTTGCTGGTGGCACTTAACTGGTGACTCAATGATTTTTGCCATCCAACCCCCATATTGAATCACGTGGTTTGGATTCCCTAATACTAGGTATAACCTACATTTAAAAACTGTAAATTCAATTAGATAGCCACTGCGCCGACCTATATGAGTGCATAGGCGCACAACTAACATTGATGTGAGATTTTGTAACAATAATGGTGACATTTTGCAAGCCAACAAAATCCCGCTAATTGATTTTTCAGGCCGTAAAATTTTCGCACTGGCTGATCCTGAAACCGGATTCTCGGTTCGCTGGAAATAATTATAATTTCCGCTGAATATGAAACAGGTTTTTACAAAATTGTTCGTGTGGATTCCGAGAATATCACGTTTGAAATAGCGTTTGGAGGGATTTTGTTGGTTTGCAAAATGTCACCATTCTCTCGACTTGTTTTAGCTGATTTAAGGGCAACAGATTGGAGTGATCAGTGTGTATCTTCGTAATTTGTGTATCTCTCATGAATCTAACCAATGTTCGTGAGGAAAAGCCGTTTTCGGAATTAAGGAATCTTTAAATCACATGTTGGCCAACTTGTTCGACAAAGAGAAACGTCGAAGCGTTAAAAACGTACGTGATTTTTACTATAGTTACATTACAATACAGCCACTGCGATCCTTTAACGTGATTTATATCAGACGTTTAATTAAGTTAAATTTTATACTATCAAAGCGACTGCTGAACATAAATTATGGTTTTTAGTTCGTTTTTATAACTGGCACTAGATTAATACCAACTAATGAAATAGAAATATCCTATAAATATTACTAAGCCTCGCGGTAGCCATCGGCCGATTGTACATCGCACTATTGCACACACAATACACAATACGGCCAGCTTATGGGCGTTTATTTTGGCAAAAGTTGGGTTTTCCGTGTCCCGTTTAATTTATGTTTTAATAATTTTCAGTAATTTTCGCTGTGTGTGCAGTCATTACAGACACTGAACTGAAAAACCGAAATTATATTTTACTAGAGCTATAAACTGCAGGGTTATCAATTGTAATATAAATTTATTGCCCATCTAGTATGTTTAAATTATTTTATACATAAAATTCCTCCGTCTATTGGCAATAAAATATTTATGGTAAAAAATTGCAATTTTATTCAAGCTGTTTGGCGGGTCTGTTAAATTAGAGTTTACGATTAAATTTCAAATATTGTTTTTTTTTATTGTTTCAAAGACTGTTTATCCTTTAATTACATTTTTTTTTGACTCATCCCCGTATTTTGCCGCGCCGCGAAATACAAGTATGGGGATTTTAACGGCGTAATTTTAGGCGCGGCTTGTCCATAAGGTTGTTTGGTCAATGACTCATCTACAAATTTGACCCACATGCAAGATGGAGGAGTTCCGAAGAAAAAGTGACAAGACTGACATGTGTTTTTTTAAATTTGAAATGACAATTAATTGAGGTCATTGACCCGTGATTACCTATCAATCAAAAACCGTAATAAAAACAGTAACTATAAATCCAATCTACGAATAAAACTTGGCGCTATTTATTACATCACAGCATAAAATACAACTGTGCCTAATGGCTTGGACATTGAAATTTATATGTTTAATACACAAACATTTAAATAGTGTAAATCTAAAAGAACCGAACGCGGATGCAGTGGATTACTGCTTGCTTTCACTGTTTGACAGGACATTTTCTTTAGAACATAGTTAAAAACTGATTTGTTATGCCCTTATAAAGTATATAAGTGATAAAACACCCCTGTAGGTACATTATTAGTTATTTTTTATGTAAAATTATATTCTGCTCAGAAAAAGTATTCCTGTACTTGTTTCGAGGTCATCGTCCCTAAATCTCCCAAATCCCCGGAAAGGTAATCCATTCCCAAAACAAATCAATACCAATATCTTGCTAAAGATGTATCTCCATGTAGACTGATTGACGACAATTGTGTTACCGCACCTGTGCCTCTAATCACAACCACCCCGAACATCGGCAACGTGTACAGATGGCGACACGGTTTGTTCCATGAGAAATGTTCCGTGGTAAAGTGCATTGTATCCCGTCGGACATCATTAATTATCCTGGACAAGATCTATTAATTGGTAATTAGGTTGCTAATAGCTTGTGCAACCGTGCGGCTTATGATAATAGAATAAAATGGATGCGTGTATTAATAAATAATGCTTATCCCAGGATGTGTTTGCCTACAAATAATTTTTGTTGATTGAACTTTTGTTTGCAACATTAATTGAGAGGTTCTGGGTTCGATTCCCAGCGGTGGTATAAACCTTTTTTAATTTTAATCTTGTCTGCACGCCGGCAAAAAACATTTTTCAATTTAAAGATAAACATATTAAGATGTGGCACGGAGCGCCATCTGTGTCGTTGTCAGACACTCTTGAGCTCTTGAGGTGCGGGTAGGCTCAAGAGTGTCTGACAACGACACAGATGGCGCTTCGTGCCACATCTTACCGGTGTGTCCCACCAAATGCTGCATAAGCAGCTTTGAGTTCTCCTTTCTTTCGTCGGATCCTAGCATTCCTAGCTCTACTGATGAGCCATGATGTGGTGAAAAGCGTCTAGAGATGGATCTGAAGAAATAAAAGGAAAATCTTTATTTGTTTTATAAACATATTAGTTAAAAATATAAAAATAAAAAAATTGTTGTAGTTTGTGGCTTAGTAGCATATAGGCAGTGACCAATTTGGAGTAACGCATTATTGGAATTATGGAAATTTGTAAATTCGCATAAAGAAACCGTTAGAAATTACATTTCACATAAAAACCTTTTCTGACGGAATGGACAGAGTAGAACACCATAAAGGCTACGATAATAAAATTCAAGAAAAATCCAATTAAAGAAAAAAGTGCACTTAACAACATTTTACCTTTCATTGTAACAAAACGTCCTAACTTCCAACTTAATGACTGCCGTTTTCATCTACCTAACGTGAGATCATCTCCAGTAAGTACTTAAGCCCTAAAATTTAATTTAAAGAATTTTACGACAGGCGGAGCTACTGTTTCCCACGCTTCTAAAACTCCATCACGCAGACTATATCTTTTCGTCTTTGCCTTCTTAAAAAATATATTACATTCCTTATCTTTCCGTAACATTAACCTTTAAAGGTTTCTACAAATAACTGGTGTTCAGTAGCGGCCTTAAATGTTTAATTGTCGTCATAAAAATAACTGAATTTATTGGTTAAAACCTCTTTTTATCGGGTGCCGCCGGTCAAAATTTTATCCAGGGGCGTAGCACGTAACCAGCTTATGGAGCGAAGGGGACAGATTACATAACTGAACGGATATAATGTCATATCCATCCTAGTTAGGATATGAACTTACACGTTGTAAATTTTACGCGTCGTTTCATGACAGTTAATAAAAGTGAGGTTAATAATAATTAATGAAATTTGTTATTTTTTATATTTGAATGAAGCGACGTAGGTATTTACATATTTTACATTTTAGCCTGCGGCGCATGGGCTGATATGCTTTTCGACCTTTACGTCCCCCCCCCCTCCAGACGAAATTTGTATAAAACGCCACTGCATACACCAATTTTTCCCAATTTTGCACAAAATGGTGCGATAATTAAAGATATAAAGCCAAAATATATTTTTACTGAACTAAACTGCTCGACAATTGCTTTCGAGCAAGAAAACTTTCCCCTAAATTTAACAGTTAATATTTTCTGAACCAGATAGGATATCGACCTACGGTTTTAAATAGTTGATAGATTTATTCCTTGGAAAACAACTGTCAATATTGGATTTTCTTTAACTGCCAGAACATTTTATATACAGGTTGTTAAAGAAGACGATGATTTTTGCTCCAATTTTAGTGGCGTGTAACTTTCACAATATTATTTTTAAATTTTATCACTCTACGTCAATTGAATCACTGGTTTATAACAAAGAAAGTAATTTGTCAAATTTTTGATATCTGCTATATTTTAAGAAATACCGATTTTTTTGGAAAACCTTGCTTTATTTCAACTTATTGGTTGCTAGATCTCACTGTGCGTTGTATCGTGCAAACTTTGCGAGTAATTATTATACCTTATGAAAAGCTTGATTATGTTCAGTAACAATAGTTGCACCTAAATGTTATGATGTACATTGGCGTACTTATAAACACCTATATGTCTATGATTTACGAGTATCTCACAATTTTTCACGATTGTTTTATACTGGAAAGTAGTCGCCCCTAGATTAGGTAATTTATTATAGTTTATTATAAGGATTTCTTATTTTAAAAACCTTAGTGTCTTATCGTACATGTTTCAAAGGTTATTAATTTCATTTCGCTGATTATGAAGGTTTTAACATGTACGATAAGACACTAAGGTTTTCTAAATAAGAAATCCTTATAATAAACTAGTGGAGCAGACTGTGTGTATTATTCCCCTACTCAAATGAAGATAAGTTCATAAAACCAGACAAATTATAAGATTTTTAGAAAAAAAAATCCATTTTTTAAGATTATTATTTTATTCTGGATATAGGTTATGTTTTTTTCGTAAAAAGGGTTTGTTCTGGTTTTTTGCTCAAGCATATAATATGTTACAGTGTTATTTGGTCCATGGAACGAAATAGGTATTTATTCAACTGTTTTTTATTATCTTGTTTTATATCTTTCTCACACGTTTACGGCCAACTAAAAAGAAAAGTTATAATACCTGATTTAAATAATTTTTAGAAAAACTTTAGTGTGTAATTCGAAAGTTGAGTCGTAGAAAAAATATACTGTACCTACAACTCGAGTGATTGTCCATATTGCGCCTGAAAGTTTAAGCACTCCGTCTACGGCGTCGTGCTCAATTTACTTCCTCGTGCTATATGGATATCATATCCATTCTTGTTGTACAAACTATTATTATAATAGAAATACTTATTTGCACCGCATTTCGCTTTGATGGCACATGTGATGAACCAAAATACAAAAAACTTTTCTGTAAATATTGAATTAATACGAAATAGACAACAACAAGGTCATTTTATAAATCCACTTGTTTTAAAATAATTATTTTCAAATTTACAATAATGTCAAATAGACCCTCCAATATCAACTAATAAAATGAAAGTACGCTATAAATATCACTGTAAGGCTTAGCGTGGCGGCCACTATACATTATACATAATATACATGGAATTAAAAGCAATATGGCGGGATTTGAATCGTTTATTTTGCCAAAAGTTGGTTTTGCATGATATTTATGTTTTATTAATTTTCTCGTTGCCGTTTTGGCCGGACAATGGCATACATTATATTGTCGGGCTTACAACAATCCAATGGCGTAACTAGGACATTTTTCTGGAGCAGGGGTCAGATAGAAAAGCTGCTCCGCGATATAAAACATAAAATATTTACATACTGAAAAAACTAATCAATTGGAATCAAATGCATACGTCTTTAATCCAAACATTCGCTCATTTAAATACATTGGTCCAATCACGATCAGTCTTGGCCCAAAACCCTACTTGGTTTGAGTCTAAAATAAATACTTTTTCTCTTCGTTGAAAGTCAATATATTATCTTGAACCAAGAGTAAAGATAGAGTAGCAAACAAGGGGACTTTTACCTCTGATTAGAAAGATCTGAAAGAACAAAAATCAACATCGCATTTTCTAGATATAAGGTTAGGTTAGGTTAGGTAAGAGTGGCAGACCCTTGGTTCTGACCAAACGGTCTCACGTAGTCCTGATTAGGTCCGTTGTGATACCACACGTGTTCCGTAGAACCCACCTTCATCAGATCACTGATGGTTTATGCGACGTAACCGCGGAAGGATTTTAACAACTCATTCAAACCAGCCACTACTGTTCAGAAATCTGCTCAGCCGTCCAAGTTGTAAGTTGTTTAGTTCCTCCAGGCTATCGAAAGATGATTCACCCAGAGTAGTGAACCTCCTTCTTGCGAGGCCGGGGCATTCACACAGAAAATGTTGAATACTTTCTTCCTCTTCCTCATCTCTGCAACTTCTGCAGAAGTCGTTAGTGGGTATTTGCATACGTTCGGCATGTCTACCGAAGAGGCAATGTCCGGTAACAACCGCAGTAATATTTCTCACGTCTTTTCGACTGTGTCTCAATAGCTCTGCGGTTCTCTTTTTATCGAATGTGGGCCACAGTTGCCTGGATGTACTACAGGTTGTCAACCCTGTCCATCTGTTCTGTGCAAGCTGCTTGGCCCTGTAGTCAATCTCCTCTTTGACGAATCCCAGTGATTTGTTCACTGTATTGTCTGCTAGATCAGCTGGCATGCCTGCGCCCTCTCTTGCGAGCGCATCGGCAGCCTCGTTGCCATCTATTTTGGAGTGTCCAGGAACCCAGCACAGAATAACCCGATGTTGGTTGCCAAGTGTGCATAGATTGTTGCGGCATCGCTTTACGAGCTTTGATTTAACGCTGCTGGAACAGATTGCCTTAATCGCCGCCTGACTATCACTGAAGATGGTGATTGACGAGGCTACTCCCAAGCCAAGGTGTTCTTGAAGGATATTGACCGCCTTCTCTACTGCCAGTACTTCCGCTTGAAAAATACTACAATAGTTGGGGAGTCTATACGATTTCTGTATTTGTAAACTTTCGGAAAAGACCCCGGCTCCCACACCAACGTCCATTTTTGAACCGTCTGTGAAGATTGCGTGATCTGTTTCCGTTATATTCTGATTGCCTTCCTACTCTTCCCTACTCGGAATGAGTATAGAATACCTTCTATCGAAGCATGTTATTGGGACAGAGTAATCAGTCGGGTCTCGTAGATTATTCCCCAGGTGAATCTTTAGTATACTGCTGTGCCCGTAGTTGGTTTCCTTCCAGAATTTCGACTCTTTCAGTCGCAGGGCACTTTTTGCAGCTATACTTTTTCCATAGATATCCAAGGGGGGTATATATAACATGACCTCTAGCGCCGCTGTCGGGGTTGACTTAAGGGCTCCGGTTATTCCTAAACAAGCTGCCCTTTGTATCTTTGTTATTGACTTAGTGTGCACTGCTTTTTCCAAAGCGGTCCACCAAACCAGGACCCCGTATATTAATATAGGTCTTATAATAGCCGTATAGATCCAGTGTACTATGTGGGGTTTTAGTCCCCATTTTTTTCCAATTGCTTTTTTGCAGGCATATAATGCTAGAGATATAAGGAAACACCTGTATAATTTTTCTAAACTTATTTAATTATATTGTTTATAATTGACATTTTAAAAGTTCATAATGACTGTTTTATCCAATCATAAAAAATGGCTGTTATCTTTTCAAAAAAAAAGGATCTAGACTGAAGGACAACAAACTGTAAATGACAAAGGTTTAATTAAACAACAATACTTAAACTTAAGTATGCTGTGTTTAATACTTTTTGATTTTTGTCCATTATAAAAGGAGTAAAAAAATCCGTTATATGCATTATAGTCTGCTAATTCAACTTATTTTCCTTTTTAAGTAGGTAATAACTTACCAATGGTGAGCAATTTATTTAAATTATCCTGTATAGAAAACATTAACAAAGTTTCTTTGAGATTACAGCTTAATGAAAGGTAATTGATCTAAATTATGTTAACCGTTAGTTTCAATTCTAGTTGATAAGAAAAATGCAGATTTTTAAAATTTTATAACATTTGTAAAGCACAATTTAAACTCATTTCATGCTTAAAATGTTAACCCGATCAAGCCATCTCGGCATCCATACTGCTCCTGTATCCCGTTCGCGATTACGTCGTCACTTGCTTTTGAGATAAGTCTTTCATATTTGAAGAAAAATGTTCCTTACCCGCAGTGGCGGCTCGCGGTCTTAAAAAATGGTGAAGAGCTAGGTATAGTGCGGGTACTTAAACAAACATTGGCTAAAAACCCGTGTAAAAAAACGTCTCTCTTATCCTCATCTGTCCAATGACTGAATGGAGTTTCCAACATTACAAACTATATCATTAATTGGATTCATTTTTAAAACACGTACACTACTGAATTAACTGAAAAATAAAAACAAAACTTTTTAATTACACGGTAAATCACGTAAAAACGATATCTATAACTGTTAGTTTCGCGAAGCCTCAAAATAAATACCTTAAGGTTAGGCGAACCAATGCTAAAACAATGGTGCATACGACTGATCTATTTTTAAATTGCCCTTCATCATAATACAAATTGTTACTTGCTATTTGCGTGACTGACGTCTTGTAACCATGTCAACGGTGAATATCTATGTCATGTTGGGTGTTGGGTCTTCACTTGCTTTGAGCTAACGGACACGGTCGCCTGGGGCCCGCATAAATCCACGAGTGTTTATAATTAATGTCCATCGGAGTTAACCATGGCCCTATTATGCATAGCTACATTATTCTGATTAAATTAATATTATTAATTCGAACATAATTATATTTTAAGGGCTAAAATGATAGCTGTATTGGTACTTTAATATTTAATATTGTCTAAAAAGTTTCCTCCTAGTTTTTTTTGGTGAAAGCCCCTTCACCTACTTCACCTGACGAGCCGCCACTGCTTACACGAAGAGAAATTCCCTTACATGAAGAGATAGGTATCTTACATCAAGAGACATCTATATTAAATACATTTTTCAAATTCTAAGGCTTTTGATACAAGTTAAATCGTTTTTGCAATAAGATAAACGTTTTTCAAAAGAATCTTTTTTCATAAATGATGAGCTTTTTTCTCTATAGAATTTTTTTTATACAAAGATAATTTCTCTTGCCTTTAATAATTGACGTTCAATACGAGAGTTCAATACTATGGACCAAGAGCTCTATTTTTTATTAGTGTGTAGTAAAAAGTAAAACAGGCGCAAATTTTAATACTAAAAATCTGAACCTGAACCACTTAACTCGAAAGTCAATTGCTGATAACAGTTTATTAATCTATCTTTATTGTCTTAATAAATTTGCTGAGGACCCCCAGTGTGTTTGCTTTAATCAGCTTACCAAGCATTAAACCCAAAATGTAATGAGCTTATCCACAAAGGAAATATGTTACATGATATTATTACAAACTGTTTGAATTTCGAAAATTATACCAGTCGGCCTGTTAGCGCTGTTTTTATTAAACAAATACTAGGCAGCGGCGGCGCCAGTTGGAGGGGGGGGGGGGCAGGGTGGGCCCGGGCCCACCCTAGAAACATGAGTGCCCACCCAAAATTGATGGATGGGATTTGGCTATGAAAGTTTTGATGGGAAAGGAGTGGTAGGTATTCTATACAGGGTGTCCGGTAACTTATGGGCCGTAGAGTAACTGGAGATACTAGACACCAAACTAAGCCGATTATGTCATATAAGTTTTTTCGGATTGTCACTTTTGTTTTTTTTTTGTTAATTTAATTATGTACTAAGGTAAACCGCCAGTTATTGACACCCTTAATAACACATTAACAGCAAAAAATATATTATCGCAGGAAGTTTTAAAGCTAAAATCAATTGGTATTTTTTTTCAAGTACTTTAATGTATTCTTATTGTAAAGCTAACATTTTGGTAATAAAAACACTTAGTTTTTTTTAAATATATTTCTATAAAACAGTATGAGCAGCTGGATTAGTAATTGACATTAACATTTTTTAAAAAATTAGTGTTTGACAGTCCAGTTATTGACAGAGGAAAATAAATAGATTTTTTCATAAATAGATTTTATTTAAAAAAAACATTAAACAGTAATTAAATTAAAAACTTAGGAAGATAACTTATTAAGAAGCATTGGGTTCTTCAACATCCAGCGGCTCTGAGAATTCATATTTTAATCGATCACCAGCAAGAAGCATTTTTGGAAACTCCATTTTCTTTATAACTTGAGAAAAATTTATAACAGATACATCCTTGTCATTCAATTTAAACATAGTTTTTTCCTTGTTACAGCATATCATACCAACTACTTCAGCTTCATCTTTGCTTAGCACCTCTTGTACAACACAGACATAATTTTTAAAACTCTTTTTTTCTGATGGAAAGGCAACCAAAATGTAGTCACTCACTTTAATTGTATCGTCTTTATTCTTATTTAAATCTAATTTAAAATTGTTTTCATTAGGATCTCTATGTTCATTGTAATTAATGGATTCATCAAACTCATTATTACTTTCTGAAGTAAAATCACTTGGTACCCACTCTTCTTCTGACTGTGAATGACTGCTATCAAATTCTTTTGTTTTAGTTATTTTTTTCTTTTTAGTTTGTAATTTTTTTCCTTTTTTATCAGAGTCAATAAAAACGCGTTTTTTTACACCATCTATTTTTTGTTCTTACTCAATCTTTTTTTTCTCCCTTAGTAGAGCCCGCTCTTTTTTTTCTTGCATAGTCTTAAGTTTTAAGTCCTGTTTCTTTCTATTGAAGTCTTGCCATTTTTGGGAAGAAATAACTGAAGAAATTTTTGTTTTTGTTTGTTTCTTTTTAAATGCTGAGGCTTCAGGAAAATTTAAAACATACTTATATGGAGAAGGAAGGTCTAAAGGTAATGTAATTGCAGATGATGTTGAAGAGCATTGCTGAGTTGCTTCATCTGCTGCATCTTTTTGTTTGAGGTTCTCACAACTAATACCTAAATTTTCATCAACAATTGATTCGCACTCATCGACAATTGAACTTTGATCTAGAACAGTATCTTGTTCAGTAACCGGAATCTGATCATTAATTTTATTCAGAACTATATCCTGTGATGCCTCATTATCCTGCTGATCATTAACATTATTTACAACCAGATCTTGGGGAGCCTCATTGTTTTGTTTTTCTTGATACAAGGATTTCCACAAGGTAAATAACGATGAGTCTTCTACTGGACATGGAAGACTATTTAGTAAACTATCTAAAAAAAGATCAATTTTAGGTTGGCCAATCCTTTCCTCTATAGCCTTTAATAGGGTATGAGCGTCTAAACTGGGGTTCAAGTTGCTCGATGAGGTGTCAACATTAATTACACGCTTTTTAACGGATATTTTATTAAAATTTACATTGTCAACATTGAACGGACTTAAACCAGAGACTCTAAATCCGTTTTGTACTGTTTCAGGCGATATTTGCTCTAACGCTTTTTTAAAAATTGGAGCAAAGTTTGCCTTTTGCAACTTTACCCCATTATTTTGAAACCGCCAGTTTTTAACTTCTTTTTTCCAACGACACTTTAATGGGCGAAAAACGGAGACATCCATTGGTTGTAACAGGTGTGTTGAATTGGGGTAAAGTGCGATTAAAATTATTTTATTAAGAGAGCAGAACTCGGACAGTTGAAGAGTCATGTGTGAGACATGCCCATCTAGAAACAGCAGAACGGGCCTAGGTATATTTTCCTTTTCAAGCCATGGTACAAATATGTTGACCATATAACCAAAAAATGTGGTTCCGCACATCCAACCATTTTCGGATGTTCCGATACCCCAACTTTCAGGAACATTTTCTGCAACATGACTTGGTACTCTAGTGTATTTGTAAACTATCATGGGAGGAGCAAATTTGCCGCTAGCATTGGCTGTCACAAGAACTGTCAAGTTCTCTTTTTCGTCACCTGACACTTGATATACGTTTTTTTCGCCTTTTATTGTTATAACCCTGTCATCTTTGGGGTTTAGAAAGAACGCACTTTCGTCAGTATTAAAAACGCGATCAGGCTCTGTTGTTATTTTATATAAATTTTCATTTGTAAGGTATTCTTGAATTTCTGAAAACCAGTTTCTTATTTGTTTTTCTGAAACGCTATCCCTGGAGATTGTTAAATTTTGAGAAACCCTTGTTGTTAACTCAGGATGCCTTTTCAAGAAATTTTTAAACCAAGTATCGCCAGGTCTGCCATTCACAAAAAAATTCTTTCTTGGTTTTTTCTTTATAATGTATTCAACACTATCAAAAAGTTGAACTTTACTAATTGGATAGTGTATTTTAGTTAGTTCTAATATCCACTGGACCAGCATAGTTTCCTCTTCACAAGTCAGGCTTGAAGGTGGACCCATAGAACAGCTTTTTGGTGATTTCCCAGACACTTTGTAGAGGAGAGTTACACGTGGCACTTTAGCTTGTTTAGCGGCAGACGCTATAGAACTGCCTCTCTGAACTAACTCTAAAGCCATATTCATTTGCTCTTTTGAATACAATTTTTTGGGAGCCATGCTTACTTGAGTTAGAAGTAGTAATCTGCAAATAAGGACTACTTTTAGTAGTTGACACCCCAGTAATAGACACCTATGTCAATTACTAGTTGTAACAAACATTCAAAAATACAAGTCTTATTGGCAACATTGTAATTTTCTGTGTAATAAGATACCATTAAAAAATAAAAATCTTTAAAGATTTAGTAATTGACAGGGGGTGTCGATAACTAAAATATGGTTTATTTTTCATTTCAGTAATTGACATGTTAACAAAATGAATCCAGGATATTTTAGGTTAGGTTTAAATTACAATATATGATTAGTGAATTACTTTCGATGCTGGAAAGCTGCAAATTTAAATTTTAAGTTCAAAACTTTCGTAGAAAAGACATGTGAAAATTAGTACTTACCTTATGGTTTTGATTAAGCACAGGTGTAATTTGTAAAGCACATGAAATTTAGGAACAATTTATACCGACATGTCGGCACTAACAAACATGTCCGAACTACAGGGTTGCCAGAGTGACTTTAATAAAACTTTCAACCAAAATTAAAATTTAAATTATTAACTGGTTTTCTTAAAATCCTTTATTAATTCGATGGGTGTCAATCACTAAAAGGGTGTCAATAACTGGCGGTTTACCTTATGTTTTTTTATGCTTTGGGATGTTAAAAGGAAAATATCTCGAAAACCGTTGATATTAAGATCAATCAAGTACACATTTTTGACTCAGAAAATGCCCTTTTTAAGAAACTATAATTGAAAAACAGCTAATATCACAGGTAAGAAAAAAAAATCATAGATTTATGAAGCCCAGTGTATGCAACTAGCGCCCTCTAGAATAGTTTTGGACTTGCATTGTCTTTAATTTGTTTTACATCACAACGTTTCAACTGGTAAGTATCTCCAGTCGTCTTCAGGTGAATACTAAATAAGTAAAGTAACTACAGCTCTATTTATACTAGCTGGATGTACTGGAGCATGACTGAGATGGGTGCAGTCATGCGTTTAATTCTTGTGCGGTATTTTAAGTTTACATCTACTTAACAAAGGTTTCCAGATATTTCTTATATCTAGTGAGGGCTTACTAAAACAATCTGGGTTCTGGTATATGATAGCAGCTTCCTTGAACTTCCTCTTCCTCCAATGTGGTTCTTTGTGCAGGATTCGAGCTTCTGTCCACTTAATGTGATGACCGTGTGTCCAGGCATGGTCAGCTGCCCCTGATTTTTCGGTTTCTCCTTTAAGCGTGTTGTTTCTGTGTTCCTTGACCCTAGTTTCAAGTGGCCTTAGAGTCTCACCAATGTAGGATCTGCCACATTCGCAGGGAATCTGATAGACACAGTTTTTCCTATCTTTTTGACTTGTTGGTTTCGTCTTCGTCAGGTGGCTTCTTAAAGTGTCTTTTGAGCTGAATACCGTATTAATGTTGTATCGTTGTCCTAGTCTTCTAATTCTCTTAGATACTCCTTTGACATACGGAATGTTGAGTGTTGATTGTGACTTTACTGGCTTCTTTTGTGTATTTGACCGATTCTTGCGATTTTCCATTAGTCTATCAACTATAGAAAGGTCAAGGAATTTGCTCGTATTAAAACAGATGACAGCAGTAATTTGACATCGATCAGCTGATATCTCACATCATAAAATCCCTAGATTCGACCTGAGCCGGAATTAGCCCACGCTTCACGTTGTGTATTGTGTTATTGTGTCGTTTCGTCGGTTTCTACTACGTTTTTAAAGTGTTTAGTACTCTTTAGTGTTTTTTAGGCCTTTTATTTTGACTTTTATTGATTCTTATTTACTTTTGCTGTTACTAGTAAAGCCCAGTAAGTACATTTTATTTGATAAAAGAAGAATTGTAGATTAACATTTTTTAATATTCTTTTTTAGACGTTAAATCACTATGGATCACAATTATTGTGTGCCTAGCACATCAGTTGATGCCGTAGAATTCATTGAACCAAAAAAATAAGGTAATTTAAAACCATTTTTATTAATTATTTTATCGTAAATATTTAGTAGTCGTACTTAATATTGCGGTAGCCGGACCATTATCTACCGTTTCGGTAAATATCCATTACACGATCATCACTTCAAAATCATTGATTTTTTCAGGAATTATGTATTTGAGAGCTTAGATCAGGATTCTGAACACCGTTTTTGTAGGAAAAGCTTAGTTTTCGAAATATTCCGTCTTTAAGGTCCGGTTCATAAACGTTAGGTTTAATTGGATTTATTATGCATTTTTTTTCTTAGGCAAAGGCATATTCATATTTACAAGGCAACCAGCTGGCTCAGCAATGTGTACAAAATGTTTACAATTATTTTAAAGGCTTTCATCCTGATCTAAATACTGTTCAGGTAAGACACTTATTTTAATATTTTTAGGTGCATAAATTTTTTAAGAGCCTGTTTGGCTCTAAAAGTTTTACAGTTAAATCCTAGGATCTTTTCTGTATAATTTTTTTAACAATAAAGTTTTGACTTCAAAAGATACTTAAAGAGAAAAACAAACATAAACGTTTGTTGCAGCCTGACATTGTAAAGTTATTAAGCGCAATTGGTAATTCCAAAAAATATTCCTAGCCTAATTGCCATTTTTTTGATAAAACGAAAAAGTTGCGAGATACTGATACGAGATACAAAATATATAAAAAAGCTGAACGAACGTGTTTCTCGTCATAACTTTTAGCATGTAAATATGTATGTATAAAGTACCTGTATTTTGTATATAAAATAATATAAAAGACAAAAAGTACAATAGTTGTTTATTTTTGCTCGTTGGTAGTTTTGCACGAAGATTTGAATCGAGAATTCCTTTAATATTCCACTTTGACTGTGACAGAGTAAGTGTGGCAGACATAATCATAATCAAAATAGTCTGATTACTTTCATTCTTTATTTACTAATCTGATTGTGAGTAAATTGGTTTCCCAAACGTCATTAATGTCACTGTTAAAGTGGTCTGGTTAGTTACCTATTGTTCATTCCAACAATAATCTAATTACTATAAAACTGTATGTTTATTATTACGTTCAAAATACATGTTATTCTAAACTAAAATGTTCAAAAAAATTGTAATTTTTAAGTCCAGTCCTGGAATTCATACCAACCTACAGAAATTAAATGTACCAGAATTGACAGAGTGTCACGTGACTTGGCCTCCATCTTGCGAGAGAATTCAATATATTGACTATAGATGCCCGGGGTAGCCATTTTTGTTGAGGTCGGTCTTGATGTAGTTAGTTTCCTGTTTGAGTAAGCCCTCACTAGATATAAGAAATATCTGGAAACCTTTGTTAAGTAGATGTAAACTTAAAATACCGCACAAGAATTAAACGCATGACTGCACCCATCTCAGTCATGCTCCAGTACATCCAACTAGTATAAATAGAGCTGTAGTTACTTTACTTATTTAGTATTCACCTGAAGACGACTGGAGATACTTACCAGTTGAAACGTTGTGATGTAAAACAAATTAAAGACAATGCAAGTCCAAAACTATTCTATCATTCAAGAAACATCATTGTCTCCAACCTTCAAACAGACACTAGCGCCCTCTAGTTTGAAACTTAAAAATTTCTAAAAATTCTTATTTCTTGCTCATAAAAACATAATATTGCCAACTTTCAATTCGATTCATTAAACCATTTTAAAATTATTGCTTATTTTCGAGAATAAACTTTTACTTTCAACACCCTGTATCTCTAGAACGAGTAACAATCCGAAAAAACTTATATGACTTAATCGGCTTAGTTTGATGTCTAGTATCTCCAGTTACTCTACGGCCCATAAGTTACCGGACACTCTGTATTATTTGAAAGAGAACGATGAAGACCATTTTTATTAGACGTCACTTTGGACGACAAGAGGGGGGAAGTTTTGTTAACCCCGCCCCCGCTTTATAGAGCGTGGGGAGGTGACGACTTTTTTTTTAGAAGTCATTTCTGATTTAGGTAGTGCCCACTCAAAAATTATCGGGCCTATTTGTGCCCACCCATCCCAAAAATCCTGGCGCCGCCACTGTAGGCAAGACATACATAATACAGTATCATTTAATAAATATTATGATAGATGTGCCTAATGCCCCGATGTACGGGTTCCTAAAAGTTGTTTAAAGTTTTGAATCAAAAATTTAACAATGATAAAGGGCCATAGGTAAATCATCAAAAGCGTATTATAAGGGCCACTTTTACAATGTGAAGTTTACTATAAACCATGGATTATTACAAAGTAAATCACTTTTACTTACAATCTATGGTTATCTTCAAACTGCTTAAACCTATATAAGTTTAACCCTAACCTGTAGATGTAGATGAAGTTCTTGTTAAGCCATATCCAAGGTTTAAACACCGAATTTGTCAGGATTTTCATAACCTTAAATTGATATTTTGGTTGTTTTCTTTCCACGAGAAAGTGTCGCTTTTCTTGCATTCTATTATATTTGTATGCAGATTTACTATATCCAAAAGTAGTATAACTTCATGTTCTGCAAAATTTGCTACGCTTTTCTTATCTTCCATTGCTATTGCTATTCCGTACAGAACACTAACAAACGATGAACAAGAAAATAAAATTTCAATGTACGGTTTAGTTGTTTAGTTACGAATAAAAATTGTAGGTTAGGAAATTGCACTGAAGTTAGGTATAAATAATAGCACAGAGCATATAGCGGTCGGTGCTGTCGTTGGACATAAAACATAAAAAAACATTGTAAAACCGAAAATTTTGAAGTGACGAATAAACTAAAGATTAATTTCTGGTTTAAACTGCAGAATAATCCTTAAATTAACTATAATATATTGTAAAAGCGGCCCTAAAAGAAATGTTTAAATATTTGTTTCCAGTGATTTTGATAAAACTACACTAATTTAATTAAAAACAGATTAGAGAAACATAAAAACTTTATTAAATAAACGTAAAATAATACGTTCATAGAAATGTGGTTGGTTTGGTTTAAATAATAATCCTAATTAAATTTTTTGTAAGTGGCTGACATTTTTATCATTAAACGAAACAACACATATTATTTGACGTAATCTCTCTGTCCACCTGTACTGGAAACTAGCGTTATTATAAACACTGTAAATGAGTGGCGTATTTAGGGGGAGGGCGCCGAGCTGCAGCCCCCCCTCCCTCCAATGCAATAAAATATTTTTACAACAAAAACAAAAAACAATTAGGTATTTATTTTTAAAGAGAAAAATTTAAGTAAAAATTCTAATTGAAACATTTTTTTATGGAAGAAGTATGATAATTAATAATAAAAAAAAATAGTGCGGGAAGGAACGAGAATGTTTTATTATGAATATACAAAACGGCACTAAAGAAGATGTATTTCAAAACCTAAGCATTTGCACCAAAAACTGCTCTTAGATCTACGCTCCTAAAATACATGATTTCTGAAAAATTATCAATTTTGGCGTGGTAAGCGATATTTATTTATTTTTAATCATGAAAAACCGAGCCCGAAAAACGCTGGTTAGAGTCATATACGTCTTTTCTTAAAATTTTGGATTGACACCAATATTCATATTTTTCACAAATATAAAAAAATGTATTTTTTAATAAGGAGCCAGCTAGGAATACTAACAAAAAAGTAAAAAAAAACATTTACAAAAACAAATTTAATCCAACCATGCAAAGGGGGAGAGGAAATAATTTAATTTTCGATATTTGATAGTAGTTAAGTGAATTTTAAACGAACTTTGGGCGTGGCCCCGAAAATTTTTCGTCTGCGGCGCTTTTCCGCCTTCTTCACTAGATACAATAACATGAAATACATGTAGTCCCGACTGTCCCTTTCTCCAGAAAAAAAATGTCCTTCTTACGCCTATTCAGCCCTCCCCCCTCCCCCCCTACGTGAGACTGTTTGGTCAGAACCAAAGGTCTGCCACTCTTACCTAACCTAACCTACGCCCATGCACTGAGCATATTTTCTGGCTACACCACTGCTGTAAATCATATAGTTTTGTAATTTTTCCATTTAATCGATGGAATATACGGAAGTCCAGGTTCAATTTTTTTTTTTTGATAAAATGGGACTGACAGTGATAATTTACCGCACATATATAGAACCAATCAGAACGCAAATTTTCATAGCAACCACCTTGGTAACGTGGTCTTACCCGATAAGGTAGGTCTTATAGCTCGCTAAGACCACTGTAGCTTTTTGTCAAACAAACAGTAATTTATTTCAAGAAATCAAGTTTAATAAATAAATATTATAATCCCTACAAAATAAAAGTGACACACAACACTATTTGAGGTGATTTTAGGGCATAAACTTAACTTAATTTTGACATTTTTAAAGAAATGTTTATTGACAAAATATATGCAAGATTAAACCCAGTGTGCTTTGCTTTGACGTTAGCTTAAGAAATCTTGGCGTTTTCATGGCAACCGTGATGAAAATAAGCAAATTTGATTTTTGACGTTCTAGATTTAGTCTTGGATTTAGTCTTGGATTTTTAATTAATAGTTAGTTGTGGCACGTTTACAAACTTAAAAGTAAATCATAATGATGTGTTTGCATATTTTCCTTTATCACAAACGGCTTTTATTTCGGGTTCAGTAAATTATCCAATAAAATACACCTCTAGAAGCGGCGTGTTATCTTCATACCGTTGTTTTTCACTCGAAACTAGATTTTCTAAGAAAATTTTCACTCAATATAATTTTTACTTATAATCAAAGATAAGACCCTCGAGCTAAAGCTCTCGGGATCTTCTCAGATTATAAGTAGAAATTATATTTCGTGAAAATTATCAGAAAATCGATTTCTTGTAAAAAACAGCGGTATTACCGATAAGACGCCTCCTCTATCGGTATATTACTGTTGAAAATCTCTTAAGCATTTAACTGTTTTTTTTTTAACCACGAGACGTTACTGACACTATGTATACCAAATAATTATTTCGTGTAAATAGAATATTTTACATGGAAACTTACAGAGCTCTAGAAAAACCCAACCAACTAAATTTCGTTAATAAGTTCTAAAGAATTTTGGTTTATATTTTAATACAATACGATAAAAAAAAAATAACAGGAGCTTGTACCACTTGTTGGCAAAGCCTAGATATAATTTATAGCATTTGCTTTATTAACGGCCAGTTTTATTTGCAGAGATGTTGGATTTTCTTAAAAGGAACCTTAATTTCGTTAAGTATGGGATTACAAGGAAAAGATTTATTGTTTAAAATAAAGGATTTTGAGAGAATTTAGAAAAAAAATCTTTAGTCAAGAAACGTATTGAATTTATTTTATTAAGAGTTGTATGCTTGTAAAATAAACCCATTGTTTGATCCTCGTTGTCATTAAAAAAAGTAATCGGCGTTGATAAATATTGTATGTTCTATTCTTGTGTTAAGAGCATCTTTACGTAACGGTCTTAAGCCAAGATTAAAGATATTCAACGAAGAGAAAAGGTATTTCTTTTAATCAAGTATACTGGCTCTTCCGCCAACCCCAGCAAAAAAAATGGCCAGGATTCGGGTCAAGAGAACGCAATTATTTTAATATTATATAAATATAGTTTCCCAAGGAGCAAATTTTCAGACGAATTTAGAAATATTGTGCGGATACTGTTAATTTGGTCCGCTACTGAACATGAAAACTAGAAACACTGTTTCACGCACAACGTACTAACAACCACAAAGAGTTTTTATAATGTTCGTAATAAACGGAAATGGTCGACTTTTATACGATATTCCGATTTACTGCCTCATTTTTCATTAGGTTTGTGTATTTTACTACTACAAGTCTCATAAAAAGATCTAATAGGATAATATAGGTAAATATGAAATAAAATGTTTTCCGAAAACTCTCCATAAGAAAATAACGGCTTTTTGCATGCTGTACGTTAATTCTTTTTGTAATCAATTTAAAATTATCCGAAAATAGGTAAAATTCAAAAATACACTACAAAAATAATTGCTAAGATTCAGATTCTTTACGTTGTTGGTCACGATGGGTGCTTTCACCAAAAATTGCCATATTCAGCACTAACTTCTTGAACTAAAATCTATTGAAAACATATCCCAATAATAAGAATCTTCCTAGAGTATCACACGCCGTTTCTAGAAAAAATTAGAAACACGGCGGGAAAGCAGGAAATTTAAAAACATAAGGCGAGAGGGCATGTACGTCATCCTATTAACCTCGGAATACTTTTATTTGCGAATTCAGGTCGGAGATGGGTCGGCGCGTGTTGCCCAGTTCTTAAAACTTAAAATATTTTTTTAAATTATGGGTATAAAGCAGAAGTCCTTATAGAATAAGAATTATAATGAAAATATACTTACAAAATACAAGTCATCCCCGGATCGACGCATACATTGGTGAAAAGGACTGAACAATTTAAACTTGCAACTTTATCTTCTGGAGTTTGGTCCTGCTTGGATAGAAACTAATTTGACCTCGGTACTAATTTGTGTCATAATTTTAATTTCGAAAATCAAGTAAGTATGCCTTTGAGATTTACTAAAAACTTATTTTTTTTACTGGTAAACTACGTTTTCGTTAGAAAAT
The DNA here is from genome assembly GCA_935413205.1 of Polydrusus cervinus. Lineage (NCBI taxonomy): Eukaryota > Metazoa > Arthropoda > Insecta > Coleoptera > Curculionidae > Polydrusus > Polydrusus cervinus. The sequence continues at coordinate 78,758,459 of OW284512.1, read as the reverse complement.
ACGTAAGAAACGATGTTCCGAAAGAGAAACTGAGTAAGAACACAAATAGTTAATATCCGATGTCTACTTTGAATTATTTTCATTCCACCCTACCTTTTGGGAATATTAAAAATATTCGTTTAAAATTTTATTCAAAATATTACATTAAAGACGATCCATTTATTATTTTCTTAACGAAATTTTTTAATATCTTCCACAGGAAGACTGGAATGAAAATAATTCAAAATAGCAAAGTGGGCAGAGGATTTTAAAATTTTGTATTCTTACAAAGTATTTTTCTCTCTGAACAACTTATTATATGTTTATAACATTTTTTTAACTCAAGAAATGTAATTATTTCCGGTTACACACTGTATTTTGAAAATGAAAAATTCGGTAAATATAAAAAAAACACAGTATAAAAATGCGTCTTAATATCTTAGATTCTTAAAAATATTAATTCCTGGTTTACACAGACTCACAAATGTTAAAATATGTCTCGTTCTTAAAGCTATTTGCTTGAATAGGTACCTTTATTGGGTATAAAACTGATAGTTTAATTTATTTCAGGAACTAGCCATCGCATCGGTTCTAAAATTTTACTAGCTCTAGCGGTTGCAAAAATTCCTTAATAAATTTACGGTCGTAATAAACTCATATAAATATGTAAAGTTATCTGATTCAATGCCAAGAATCGTGAAAACAATGAACACAAAGAAAAATAACGCATGACTTCTTGCTGACAAAAATGGCATCCCACCTGAAATTTAACATGCCAATTCAGCACATAAATCGTCGCTTTGACTTGTGACATTTTCCAAAATGCATTTTCTTTTAATCAAAGCTCTATTTTACTTTTGGTAGAGGACCTTAGGCCCAATTTTATAAATTCTTCTTAAACCTGGGTTTAAACCGAAGAATAATAAAATCGAAGAAATGTCAGAAATGGTCGATTTATAATGTGGGATTGACAGCAGGCCCGAAAAAAATTATTATGGCTTGAAAATTATTTTACAAATATTTAAACAAAAGCACATAAGCAAATTAAGGCTGAACCGAAAGACCGGCTGGCAAGTATGCCCGTTACACTCGGCAAGCCCGATAGGCCCTGCAGACTCGGCAAGCCCGATAGGCCCTGTAGGCTCGTCAAGCCCGACAGGCCCGGAAAAAATTGTAAAACTCGAATTTATTAAGTGGCCCGAGCCCGAGAATCGGGCAGGGCCTCGTTAACCTCGGAGATTACAACCCGGCCCGTAATCGGACCATCAGTTAGGATCAGATCGGGGTGTCTGAGATTCGGAGATCGGTTACGTGAATCAGAGAATGAAACGATGGAAGGAACTTAACCATGTCGTGGTTCTCTCAAAGTCTAAGAACTCCGACCTTGAGGCTAGTTTAACGCGAAACGGCAAATGTGTTTCGCATAAAAGATCAGTTAAGAGTATCCGAGCAATATTTTCAAATTCTTCTCTGTTTTATCTATATATACATTAAATTAGGTCAAAAACATTGCGTTCTCTTGACCCGAATCCTGGCCATATTTATTAATGGAGTTTTAAAAGCTTTTTAAATTTTTACTCTACAGATATTGGGTGTCAGAAATGTAAAAAATAAATTTCAATATTTTTATTAGTAATTATTTTTTAGGTTTTTGTTGCTTATATCTTTTTCTTTAAATTTTTCTTTTCTGCATAAAAATAACTTTTCAATACCCATATAGGTGCAACGTTTCCATTGGTTAAACAAATCTCAATAATTTGTTGTTTTTTGGGACAAAATTAAAAAAATTACTATGTCTTATTAACACGCTACCCCCTCCTCTAGCTACGCGCTACCCCCTTTTCTAGCTACGCTTTTGTCTCCTAAAAATTTACACAAGTGCACATAAACCTAAATATTATCGATTTTAAGAAATAAATTCCCGACCTCGAATGAATAATTTCCGATTTAAATGAACATTTAGAGAGGTGGCACGTCACTAATTATGGTCTCGCTGTATTGTTTTTAAGCTGCAGGCTGTTTGGATTGGAACAATTTGATTATTCGCTTTCAGCATTTTTTTTTGCACACGGGAAGTGGGAAATATCACGAATTGACGGCGTTTTTAGCAAAATAATTTAAATTTTTATTTGTCGTTGGTTTGGGAGTTTGCTTTGAAATAAGTCTAATAAAATATCTGAAGAAGTTTTCCTTTCTTTCTGTCAGATTAATTCAAAAATATGTATTAATCCGGAGAATCGTTTCGCTGTATCCTGGCTCGTGGTGGTGAGGCTATATGACGAAAAAAGTTACCAGCCAGCTGCGGTCCGTGACGTAATGTTAAACACTTACACAGCAGCATAACATAAACTTATTAAGATATCAAAATATAACCGCGGTTGTGGCTCAGAGGTAGAGCTACTGGCATTCGACCGCGGCGACCCGGGTTCGATTCCCGGAGTGGGCATACGTACAATAAAAAAAGTAGGTCCGAAATTTAGTGGATTTAAGAATGCAGGGAAGAGTGTAAAAGGTATCATCTCCCAACCTACCTCATTCACTCCGGTAACCAGGCCGGATGAGATCGGACATCTCGTGGGGTGCGGAAGAAGGTACACACTTCCCAATCGGTGGGTCATGCAATGGCAATAAACCAAGGGTTGATAGCCCTTGGGGGTGTCGCATGACTGAGGATCGTGGTTCGGAACCCACGTTAAACTGTAGGTCCCCTCGGGAATGGCCCTGGCAGCGAACGAAGAGGAAAAAAGCCTAATTCGAAAAAAAGGGCAGAACGGCAATATCAAAATATAGTTGGCTGTAAAGATTTACCGCACAATGGGCTCTTTCACTATTCTCATATTTAAAACTTTTGGCATTTAAATTGTGAAGTCGGTGGTATAATATGAGTTAGTCATCAATAAAACTATTGCTAGGTCATACGATAAATTTTTTGCAGTTCATTGAAAACATGCACCATTTCCACAAATTGTAAAAACGGAATACTGGCGCGATTACATGATGACGTCGATCCGATAAAAATTTACAGTGAGCATCGTTACCGATCTTTCACTTGTCATGTCGGTGATTTCGTTGACATCCTACTTATAGCCGAATTATTGTTTAATTTTTGTTTAAAATAACTGTTCTTTTTATTTATTTGCTCATAGAGCAGAAAAATCGGCAAATAACTTAGGTTAGACTTCTTTCAACTGTCAGTTCATTAGCTTGGTCTTCTGTCAATAATTTCGGTGTTGCCACATGTGAAAGGTTTTATGAAATTTAATAATATATTTTTCCTACGACCTATGAACATGAGAAAGAAAGCACGGTTAACTTGGCTCGAAAGCGCCGAATATCACACGCGTGTTAAAAAAAATATTTCAACTCTAAAGTTGAAATACAAGGTAAACTATTTAATTTAAACATATGATGCCAATTTGACAGACCACCCCTATTTATTAAAAATAACAAATTTTAGGAATCAGTTTTTGTTAAGTGTTTAACTTATTTATTATGTATTTGTCGAGTGACTCAGAATTAGAGTGTGAATATAGTCAATCTGAAATTATAAAAAATGTTAATAATATACTGGAAAATCTGTTACCAGAAAAAAAAACAAAGCGCGCTGTAGAAAGTGTCATCTATTAAACAACAAATCTTTATTGGTATCGATAGCGTAGAGAATAGAGCTCTAGCCTACAGATTGCCAGGTCACAGGTTCAAATCCCATCAGAGCATTTGACTTTTTTTATAAAAACATTAAATAAATTATAGAATTATTTTAAGTTGAAATCTTCCTTGTTGGGTGGATTTTTTAAATTTATATTTAATGCATCTTTCCTTGATTAAATTTAAAATTTTTCATTCTGGTTAATCTAGAAGTCAATCCAGGATTAGTTTTTCCTATGATTTTTTTTTTTTTTTTTATGATAAAACACTGTAAATGCACTGTACGAAAAATCCTTTAAGGCGCTCTGGGAGCGGTGCGAGTGCGAAAAAAGCGATTAACGTTGGTCTTAAAACGTTGAAGATTGTATTCATTGGGAAACACGACCTCAGGAAAATCATTCCACAAAGATAATGTTCTCCAGATGAAAGAATTCTTGAACAATGAAGTTCGAGGAGTACTAAGCTGAACAACATATGGATGAGCGGCAGTGGTTCACCGTGTATTTCTTTTTTGCATTGCTCTAGGTGGAATCAAGTGGGCAATGTCAGTCGAACACCTGCCATGGAACATGGAAATATCTGTAAAAGAGAGCCAAATCACCAACCTGTCTTCGATGCTCCAGGCTATCGAGGGTCTTGGTTAGCTCGGGGTCGCCGATCAGACGAACGGCTCTCCTTTGAATGGAATCCAGTAGCCGAAGGGTGTGCTTGGGTGCAGAGCTCCAGACATGAGAGCAATATTCTAATGATGGTCGAATCTGGGCTTTGTAGAGTGTCAAAAGTTGATGTGGTGTGTACAACCTTTTGGTGCGGAAAAGTACACCAAGTTTCTGTGCAGCTGCCTTGGCAATTGCGGCAACGTGATCATGCCAAGACAAATTACCTCCCAGATTGACCCCCAGCAAATTAATAGACGGTGCCAGGGGAATTGCTTGTCCTGCCATGACTATATCCGGTTCTGCAATGTTAACCTTTTTGGAGAAGACTGCTGCCTGGGTTTTCTTAGCATTAAATTCGACTTGGTTACTGTCACCCCAAGCCAAAATATCTTCCAGGTCATTGTTGAGGCGCAATACTTCATGCTGCCTGCGAAGATGTGCGTCGGCAGCGGATGTTTGGGGAGTCAAGGTAAAAGATGAGACAAGTGTGCTGTCATCAGCAAAGCTATAAATTGGATTTTGGGTTTTCACTAGAAGGTCGTTATTATGATATATAAAATATGATAAAATGAAAACGTTAAACTACAAATAAAGGAAAAGCCTATTGAGAAACTATGAAACCAGATATTAAGTGGAACATAAACCTAAGTATGCTAATTTCAACACTAGTGTTTTTTAACACTAATGTTAAATTAAATCAAGTTTTTAATTTATTTGGCATAATTAAATAATTTGCACTTGACCAATGATCGCGTCAAAGATCAAAATTATTTTTTTACCCAGCAAGTTGTGACAAAACAATTACACGTTTTTTCCTTAAGGTGATATGGCCAATTAAATTTATACTCATTACCATCAAGTTGATTAATTGTTCAAGCTAATATACATTAGGCATGCACTTAGTTGCATGTTGACCAGTGGCGTAGCCAGCCTTTGGGGGCAAACATATGATGGAGCGCTAAAAAAAAAGGTCGACACCTCCACCACGAATTTCCTCTTGCAGAAATAGACTAAATCGAATAATCCTAAATAATAAGGTTTATTATGTATACGGGCACCAAGTGGCAAAGGGTGCCAAACGCAAGAGGGGCGCCTAGCGCAGGGGCGGGGGGGGGGGGGGAGGCTTGTTTATAAAAGTAACAATAAATTGTTTATGAAATTAACCTCTGCTATCCACCTACTAGTTTTTGCATCTTGCTTGTTTACTTCTAGGTTATTAAAATTATATATATTATTCCTATAAAGCTGCCCCATAATTGGATGCTTAGAACATCTGTTGGGCTTATTCTTTATTAAATAAAAATAACTCTTCCTACCTATAGAGTCCACATTTAAAAAGTTTTTAAAAATCCAATAATAAACATAGACAGGATTCGGTTCAAGATAATGCAATGTTAATAATCTTGGAGAAGAATACTTTAGAAATATTGGTCGGACCAGGGGCGTATCCACCAGGGGGGGGGGGGCACTCGGGCCCAGCCGTAACCAGGCGTTTTGCCCTATAAATTAAAAATATAATACTGTTTTCTGTTTCTTTTGTCAGTTTTTTGTAATAAAGTACTTTTAACAAAACCGTATTTTGTATTTTACATCCTATGATATTTAATCGAGTTGGGTTGGCAATGGCATATTTAAGTTTTTTGTATACCAATTTTAACAAAACTTTTTTTCGTATTATACATCCTATGCAGTGGAGGGGGCTGCCGGGCTTAGACAGTACTTAAGAAGAAGTATTTTATATCCTAAGCATTTGCACCAAAAATTGGTCTTAGATCTACGCTTCTAATATACATAATTTCTTATATACTTGGCGTGGTGATCGATATTTACTTTATTTTTAATGATAAAAAACCGAGCCTGAAAAACGCTGGTCATAGATTATATAAAAAAAAGTAAAAAAAAAAATATTTACAAAAACAAATTTAATCCAACCATGCAGAGTCGGAGAGGTAATAATTTAATTTTTGAAATTTGATAGTAGGTGAATTTTAACCGAACAAACCCGAACAAACCCGAAAATTTTTCGGCGCTTTTCTACCTTCAGAAGAAGAATGTCCTACTTACGCTACCTAACCCCCCCCCCCCCCCCCCTCTAGCATATTTTCTGGCCACGCCACTGATCCTATGTTATTTTCTTTGTAAAAGTACTATTTATTAATAAAACAAGTAAAAATTACCCTTTAGTCTTTGGCTATGTGTGTGCCCCCCCCAGAATTTTTTCCTGGATACACCCCTGGGTCGGACACTGTTAATAGGATCCTGTCGAATCAATGCAAAGACCATGGCGACTTTGTTTATATCGTTTTATTTATACAAGATAACATTGCATGAATCCCTTCTTGTTTTATTGGTCATATTTAAGACTGATAAATATTTTGACATTTTTACAGTACAACTAGTTTAATTTACTATGTAACAAACGTCACCCAGAAATAATTAAAATGGAAATACTAGGAAAATTATGATAATTAGAGTCTGTAAAGGTTTTTCCTAAAATTATTAACAAATTAACAATAAATATTAATTATCCAAAAATAACATATTTAGCCAATTTAATCACTTTGCGGAATCGTTTGTACAAAATATATTATAGAATAATGTTTTTGTACCAGCCTATTTTAGTAATACACAAGCTAGTTGCAGTTTGTTATTTGCTGAATATAAATAGTTTAATTTTGAGGTAATTGCTATTTTGCCTGTGAAACTTCGTGTCCATTATTAATAGCTAAAATTATATTATATTAATTAGGATATTTGGTTAAAACTTAATTAGTGATGTAATATTGGACAGCATTTCTTTCATATACCTAGTACGGTCAGTGTGGCACATCCAGAGTTTGAGTGTAGTGGGGGTGGTGGCAAAATATAAAAAATAAGTATTAAAATTTTATTTCGCTGAAAAGTACTGTAATGTAAAAAAATAAACATAAGTTATTAAGAATGATATTTTTTTGGAAAAACGCACAATTGCAGCTAAAAAATTCCTAGGGTGGGGGGGGGGGGTTATTACCCCCATTACTCCCTTATCGCCTTTCTGGAACTATGATAGTTACTAGGGATTGCAATCCCGAAGCAAATAAATAATTTTCGGGATCCGTTTATGTAAGCCCGGAATCGGAAAAGTATATTAAAAATGGTAGCTATCCTGGGATTGCAATCTCTACGTGCTTCCCCGGCCTGCAGCAGTTTAACGGCAAATTACTGCTTTAAACCGTGAACACAACGTCGTAGATTTTAAGTCTATGACTACTTCTTAGGTTGATTATGTTTGTTTAGGAATAAGACTTTGAGTTTACTTAATAACATTTCTGGTAATATCATGAAGAGCGACTTTTTTTCGATCCCGGGATTGGGGGATTCCGGAATTGCCATCTCTACGAGCTACGCCCTTGGGACGACTATTTGTTTGAAAACTAAAAAAAAAACTAACAAACTCTCGCAGCTCACGTAAATTCGATAATCAAAACTAAAAAGTTTCTCCAAAATCACTGTCATCAGCTAGCTGGCTGACAGTTAATTATTTAGTGTTGGTAAAGAACGAAATTATGCATTCTATAGGTACTTTTTAGAGAATTATAATTATTTGTTTTTTTTTGTGGTATTTTTGTGAGACTACGCAAAAGTATGTGATTTTATTTAAAATACCAAAAAATTATCTGGCGTGGCAACATTGCAATTCTCCGTCACTAGCCCGATTATTACCTGTTTCTTTGTCTTTCGTGCAAGTGGTGTAGCTTGCTCAAAATATATGTAAAAATGTAATAGAAAGCCACGGTCACAGTGTCATTGGTTCAAAATTTTGCCGGACTGGTATATATATATGGTAACAACTGGTATGCCTGTAAGTTAACTACTTGGTTCGAAGAAGTAAAATACTTGTTTTACTGGTTAGGTATTTAAAAGGGTATATTTGTTACTAGTAGTTACATTATATCAGAGCTATAATAAACCTTATCTAACTTATAGAGTCTTATAGAATCTAATAGAATCTTTAGAATCTAATCTGCTATATTACAGTCAGTCTTATTTATACTACGTACTAACCTTAAACTACGATAATAACCTTTGGTTTAGAAGGAAATATTATTGTTATAAGTATTAAGAGTGATTACCACATCACGTCTGACAATGACTATAACCCCTGACTTAACCTTGTTATGGTGTTCAATTTTAAGCAGTAACTTATAACAATAATATTGAACAATTTGTCATTTAATAATAAAGGTAAAATAATGGATTTGGCAATTCTACCATAATGTCCTTATTTTTACCCTACATGCCAACCAGTGAATACGAGGGATATTTTATAGGTAGTAGTAATAATAGACGAAACAAACTTTATTTTAATAAATATGACCTTATGGCGAAGTGGCACTACTGAATGTACCTTTTTTCCATCATTTTTGTTCCGAAACGAATGACAGTTTTATCTTTGGTTTTTTTTTAATGTTCGTCGCCAATCTAAAACTTTCACTCACATTTCTATTTCCAGCCGAAATAGTAAATATCACGTAATGCGCTTAATTTCGCGGTCTCTTAGACGATAAAATTAGACGCAATAAAACGCAACGTGTTATTAGTAGCGTCTGCGTCACGACTGTCACAAACTTACATATTGCCAAACTATGTTAAAAATACGAGAATGGCAATTTAGCGAATTTCTGATGGTAAAAAAATCGCTATAGGTACTACATTGGTCCATATGCGATGCGAACTGAAAGAAATTGACAGCCACCGCCGGATTGTTTGATGTTTAACCGTTCATTTTGGAGCGCGCAACGCCAAATGGTATCTGGAGAACAGTAACAGTCTCGTGGTTGACGGTATTTTGTCAGACCGGGGACAAAAGATTGCCGAGGGAACTGATGCGGCGGCCGCCGTTTGCGGGTATGTATGTAAAAATCGTTTAATTTAATTGACAGGGGATTGAATTTTATCATTTATTGGTTTGAGATATTAGGGTTACAGATAGGAATGATAAATTATTATTATTTTGACAAATGATTTACTTTTGTTTTGCATACCTTGCATTCTGGTTCGTTCCCTAGTAACGGTTACTTAGTCGCGGTATTTTGCTGTCGCGGTTTGAAATGGAACGTTCCATATCGGTACCAATATTTCTCACCTCTAGTCACTAGTCTCTGACGGTTAACTAGGTATATAACTTTTACTTGATTTTCCTGATTTTATCCAAGTTCAGTAGAACCGGCAACGTAGCATTACTCTTATCTTCCCTGTCCAATTTGTGGCAGTCAGGCCCTAGAGAACAATCGTGTTATTGCCCTCCCAAGTATGTATGCCACGGAGGGAGCTACATTCTCGGAATGATATCGGTGGCATAAACCGCATAACTCTAGAGGCTTGTTGAGGTTATGTTGTTGAGGTGTGATGATTGAATAAGGACTTTATTTAGATTTAAAAAAAGCCATGTGTAGAAGCTTTAAAGCACATCGTTGCAAAGAATACGGATTTACGAAAACACAAAACAACTACTCCCCTGCAATATGCAACGTTACCACATATAATAAAATGAGAATGTCATAGATAAGGTTGAAATGATGTAATGTTATAACGGGTCCGCCACAGGGTTCTCGCAAAAGATTATGAGAGACTTAGATGGACGTAACTTCCAAAGCAAGCGAATGAAGTCACCTAATTTTCACATGACTGTTGTTCATGACTTCTTTTTAGGCAGTTCAAATTACTTCTTAATAAAAAATTATAGATTACGATAGGAATAAAACATGAATTAATTTACATGAATTAATTTTTGTATGTTATACAATGTATATGTACAGTTTTAAAAAAAAAATTTAAGTTGATTCCTTGATTGGAATCTTTCTTCATAAAATAATGGTTTGTATAGTCCGTCTAGAAAGTATCCGGAATTTTATGTTTTTCCAAATTTTAATATATTTCCTTTTTGTAACATTCGAAGGCAAGAGCAATGCATCAAGTAGGTTGTGCCGATAGTAGGCTATGGCTAAAATCGCATGACAACGCGATCTGTAAAATATTGTTGATTGTAAACAGGTTTAAGATTTGTGAAATAATGTCGCAAGTAGAAAAAAGAAAGAAGGTGGAATTTTTGTATAGAAAAGGTGTTCGAGACGTTAAAAAATTAGTGCAATTGACTGAACTCGGAAAAAGTGCAGTATATGAGACAATAAAGAGGATAAAAAATGGTGCAGATATGAGGCATAGACCAGTTTCGGGAAGACCGCGTAAGATTCGTGGAAACAATTTAAACGCTTTAGTAAACTTAGGACGGCAAAATCCACGTCTAGGGTTTCGAAAATTGGCTAATAGATTTGGAAATACACGAAGAATAAAAGTGTGTCCAGAAACTGTTTGCATGTCACTGAAAAGACAAGGCTACATAGCAAGAAAACCAAAAAAAATTCCGGCAATGACACCTCTACAAAGGCAAAGAAGAATAGATTTTTGTCAACGTTTTCGAGAAGATAATTTTAGGAATGTTTTTATATCTGACGAAAGTTGTTTTCAGCTTGGTTCAAATCAACTAAAAATACTATCAAGAGAAAATGTTACCGTTCAAATTTCCAAATTTCCCACTAAAATAATGGTGTGGGGAGCAATATCTCAGCGTGGTGCTACCTCTCTTTGTATAGTTGATAGCACCGTTAATAGTGCAAAGTATTGTGACATTCTAAATGGTTTCCTTCTTGAAACGGCTCATGCTTTATATCCAGACCGGTGGCGTTTTCAGCAGGATAATGCAACATGCCACACTTCTGCCTATACTCAAGCTTGGATGCATGAACACCAATTGGCAACAATTCCATGGCCAGCAGCTTCACCAGATCTTAGTCCTATTGAAAACATATGGGGACTAATGAAGATTGAAGTGGAACGAGCAGCGCCACGAAGTAAACCTGATTTGATTCAGTCGGTTTTACAGGCCTGGACCACCATCACCGAACATTATGGCGGTGACCTAGTTGCGGGTGTACCTGCACGTTTAGTTAAGTGTTTGGAGTTAAACGGAGGTTGTATAAGTAAATGAGAAGAATTATTTGTTGTAATTTTATGATTCAAGCAATAAAAATATATACCGAAAAATTATAATTGTGCTTTCTTTTTTCCGGATACTTTCTAGACGGACTATATAATGATTTTAGCACTATTTCTCGTTCTCGCCTAATTTAAATTTATTATAAATTATAGGGGGAAAAACTCTCGTCTCATCTTGCAGAGGACAGGACTTATCTCGTCTTGCTCTCGTTTCTCGAGGACGAGATAATACCGAGAAAAACGCTACACCAGAGTATAAACCTGTTTACTTAAAGCACCATCTCATATGAATATGTCCGCATAAACCATGTTTGCGCTGTATGTCCGGCCTATATCAAACCCACACCATATACAGGGTGATTCCTAAGTTGATACTTCTTTTTTTTAGCTGTGTATAGAAGGTATTAAAATAAACAACATTTTCAAATACCTTTTTTCAAAAAACTTAAAAATAAGGTAATTACATTCATTTATTATATTATGGATCAAATACCTTGCCTAACTTGCCTGTTGAATAACATTAAGAAAACTTCTGGGTGTTGCATTGCAAGGGAAAGAGTTCTACGTATAATCTCGTAGCAGCCGCACTTTGACGACACTCAATGCAAATTAGCACCATATCTACTAGTTCATTGATTTCAAATTTTACCATTTTCATGTGTCACCAATTTAAAATTAACTTGCTTCAGAAAAACACACCGCATCGGATTGCCAAATAACTGATCACCCGTAAATTGCATGATTAATAAGACAAACAACATAAAGTATAGCAGGCTACGTTTTGATCAACAGGCCCGCACCTAGATTTTTTACTTCTGTATCTCGCCTATGTTTTGAAAAAAGGGGTATTTGAAAATGTTGTTTATTATTTTAATGCCTTGTATACACAGCTAAAAAGGAAGTATCAACTTAGGAATCACCATGTATTTCCCTTATTATAGCACGGTTATCTAAGTTTGTCCAACAATCTAGGAAAATCTGTTAAACTCAATTTCCACTGTTCCGCTACTGATTTCCGTAATATTTCCATATTAAACGTCACCGGAGTGCCGTTTGCATTTGGCATATTTGAAAAGCGGCGATTCGGAACGTGCATGCCGGGAGAAATGAGAAAACTCGCGTTGCAACAGACGATATTGTGACGTCGCGGTCGTTACAGCTGCATACGAACCGTAACAAAGGTCTTCTTACCGAATATGTCACTGGTAAAAGTATTTTTCTACTCCCACATGGATATTTGTTGTTTCCTTTATACTTAAGTGGCGAGAAAAGTAGCCTATTCCAGTTAAATCTACGGCAACATTTCATATTCTTACTGTTCAGTGCTGCACAGTGTTGCGATTTAAAAAATAAATATTCCCATTTTTAGAGAAAAATTTCACGAATGAAATGAAAAAGTTTTTTTTCAGTATTATAATATTTTTTATTATTATACAATCACAAGTGTTCCTAAAAATATCCTATGAATATAACACTGTGCGTAAGAATTGCTCTTTTCCCTTTGGAAACGACGCTGACCTATTATTCCTCTGTGCTTTGTTCTCACGAATCCCGAAATTTTCCATTAGTTGACAACATTGTTATAAAAACTAGATTTCTCTGTGGCGTTCATATAATTATTAACCACTCACAGTTTACTGTATTCACTGAGGCTTCGCCTTCTTTTACAAGACTCTAAATTATATAACTTATCTATACAGTTGGTACAACTTAATGTGATCAATGTAACAAAATATATACGCATCTATAATAGATTTATCAATAATGCAACCTGCTAAATATGTATAGAAAATTAATTTCATGTAGCATTATTGGTGACATTTTGCAAACCAACAAAATCCCGCTTATTGATTTTTCAGGCCGTAAAATCTGCGCACTGGCTGATCCTGAAACCGGATTCTCGATTTGCTGGAAATAATTATAATTGCCGCTGAATATGAAACAGGTTTTTACAAAATTGTTTGTGTGGGTTCCGAGAAAATCACGTGTGAAATAGCGTTTAGAGGGATTTTGTTGGTTTGCAAAATGTCACCATTATTGAGTTGGTTTTACCATAATTTCTAATATGATCCAGTGGCCGAGACGGTAAAGCGTCGCACTTTGGATCCAATGGTCGTGAGTTCAAGCCTGGTAGCCTGCAAACTAAATTTGGTCGTGGAATAAATATACTGTTCAACTCGAGTCGTTTGTCCATATCGCAATCGGAAGTTTCGTCAACTTTCTCGTGAGATATACACATCATTATCTATATACACTTGTTGTACAAACTACTATTTCCACAAAGAAATTCACATCAATCTGTTGTGGTTGTACAATAATAGTACCTACTGCTTTGGGTATCGGTAGGAGGGAGGGGGGGCACTCGCCCCCAGTCAGGTGGCTTCCCTGAGTGTCCAAAGTTATCATTTATTTTGCGATGTCGACAATACCAATTTTTTTAGAGAAGTTTTTGATTGTATTTTTTTTTTATTTGAAGGCAAATCGTAAAACATTTATTAATAATCTGTAACTGAAAATTAAAAATGATTTTCTTTTGTTTCAGGTAAAGGAAATTACAAAATGGATGACCAGAAAATATCGGAACAAGTCTAAAAAAAGGAGAACGACAAAGGATTGTGAAGATTTTATAAAAAGTTTTCTGTTAAAATATTTTTATAATGCAGATTTTTATGTTTGTAGTGCCTTTGTTTAAATAATTAAATTTAACGTACCCAAATAAAATTGAAAGCCAACAGTAAAATAAACTTTAAAACGATGGACGGTGGAAAGGTAAAAGGTTGTAAGCGACGGGCATACATGACGTGCTATTTTATAATATTACCTTTATTAAAATCTATGTAAATTCCATAACAATGTACGTTTTGCATATTCGACGCTGTCACTGCCATAACGTTAGTTATTTATTTTTTGTTTTAGTATTTTTTTTAAATAAATAAATAAATAAATAAAGTCTTTATTAGGCGGAGCTCAGCCAAAGGCTGCTTGGGCTCAACCTGAATATGTTTTGACAATACAATAAAAACTAAAAGTAAGATATTTCCTAAAAACTATCCTAATACACAAATAAGACGTGTGTTTTGCTCAGACCAGCCTGGTATGACGAGACAAAATGACACTGAGCGATCAGACCTCATTACTATAATATTCCTTGATTTTCCTTTTAAACGTGGCTAGGTTAGTAAGTGATTTTAGGTTAATTGGTAGGCTATTATATAAAGTAGCGGCTGCATACGAGAATGAGCTTTTAAAAGTCGCTGTTGCATGCCCCGGGACATGTAGAATACTTGGATCTCGCCTAACTGCATCTTGCACATATAATAATATCTTGCGCAAATAATAAAGTCTTGATTTTTTTTCTTAATAATTAAAAGTAAACCCCCCTTAAAGGCATAATAATATAACTCTACTCGCTGAAACAATATTTTCAGTTCGCTGGAAAGAAGAGTGTTTGTTCCTGAATACAGGCGCGTACGCAGGATTTTCGTACTGAACCAATGGACTTTTTCACAAAATTTTTATATTGATCTTATCGTATAGACTATAGAGTATAGAACAAACTTTGAGTTTTAATTATTTTATTATTCTTCAATTATTTTTTGAGGAAATAATTAAACAAAATACGCTTTCCAAAAAAAAAACACGCGAAACAACGTCACAACAATTCCATGCACGTGAACGACGTACTGCAACCCAACTGAGGTCTCGTTTTTGGTTGCCTGTTTCTAAACTATCTTTGTCTATTTAAGTTAGTGAAGCAAAGAGAACAATATAATTTGTCCCACGATTGGCAAATAAAGGAATTACACAGGTTATTACAGGTCAAACAAAATAGCATGAGCCCTGACTTTCGGATGAGCAGTAAACAGGTGGGCGGGGCTATCAGTGTAGTAGTGTACTGAAGTTACGCATTCTTTGTCGTACACTCATTCGCAGTGTTGCCGATCTGTTACAAATGTAACAGATCTGTTACGTTTTGAAAGGATCTGTTACGCTGTTACGCCTTTAAGCAATCTGTTACGTTTTTTGAGCCGTCGTGATTTTAGGGACGTCAGCTTTTAAAGAGGACGATGACCTTTTTTTATTCCATTTGGACAAGAGGGGGAGTTCTGAACACGTTTAGGCGACCTTTTTTTGATTTAGGTAGTGCCCATCCAAAAATCATCGGACTCACCCATTCCAAAAATCCTGCTAAAATGCTGTTATGTTACTATTTTTTATTAGTAAATCTGTTACTTTTTTAATTTCTAGAATGCTGTTACTATTTGTTACGTTTTTTGGCAACACTGTCATTCGCCTTTTATATCTGCGCATCTCGGAGCTTAAGCTTTATTGCACGTACGACTTGTACATTTCTTCTCATTTTATGTTTCAAAATTCCCGCCGTGTTTTAATTGTTTCTAGAAGAGGTTTGTGATACTCTAGGAAGAGTTTTATTATTGAGATATATTTTTAATAGGATTTAGTTTAGGATGTTAGTGCTGAATATAATTTATTCGATTATAGTGTATACAGGGTGATTCACGTTGAGTGACCTATTAGAAGATCTCGGAAACGAGTAACCCTATCTTCCTAAAAATTTGACATCAGGCATAATTGGTTTTGGGTTTTTAAAGCATTATATTTTGACGTTTTTATTTCTTCCGGTTATACCGGAAGTTAATGCCAACTTCACTATTTCAAATGGAATACCCTGTATATTTTAGCATTTTTGACTACCTTATTGAAATCGGAATAACTTAATAATGATCTATTCCTATCTCTAACCGTTTTTCAGATATGAATTATAAAAGGATTTTTTTGTGTAAAAACGCTCCGAGAAGAAAGTTTAGTAACTCTGAAACTAATCAAGGTAAACATTTAAAATTTTGTAAGCTTTCAAGTGATACATAGATCTTTAGTTTAAATTACTTAGGTTTTACGTTTTTTATACAAGGAGTTCTTAAAATTGTGCCAATGTTTCCATTTAAATAAATGTGCATAAGTCAATTTTTGCAAATGGAACACCCTATTTTTAGCTTACTAACGTGTAGAGAATTAAATTTCCTATCTAAATGCCTGATCCACATTTTTAGCCGTTTTGGAATTATGAGCAATTTAAACAAAAAATCTTAAAATTTCTTTTTGTGTTAATGCGACATTATTTTTAAAAAGAAGGCTTCGACTGGGACTTTCGTTTGGCTTTGAATGAGAAATAGCTAAGCAACGAATATAGGCAGTTAATAACAAATGGTAACAAAGCTCAAAGTCAAACGAAAATCCCAGTCGAAGCCTTCTTTTCAAAAATAATGTCGCATTAACACAAAAAGAAATTTTAATATTTTTTATTTAAATTGCTCATAATTCCAAAACGGCTAAAAATGTGGATTGTAACATATCAGGCATTTAGATAGGAAATTTAATTCTCTACACGTTAGTAAGCTAAAAAATAGGGTGTTCCATTTGCAAAAATTGACTTATGTACATTTATTTAAATGGAAACATTGGCATAATTTTAAGAAGTCCCTGTATAAAAAACGTGGAACTTAAGTAATTTACACTAAAAATCTATGTATTACTTGAAAGCTTAGAAAATTTTAAATGTTTACCTTTATTAGTTTCAGAGTTACTAAATTTTCTTCTGGGAGCGTTTTTACACAAAAAAAATCCTTTTATAATTCATATATCAAAAACGGTTAGAGGTAGGAATAGATTTTTATTAACAAATGTTATTTAGATTTTAATAAGGTAATCAAAAATGCTAAAATATATAGGGTGTTCCATTTGAAATAGCAAAGTTGGTATTAACTTCCGGTATAACCGGAAGAAATAAAAACGTCAAAATATAATGTTTTAAAAGCTTAAAACCAATTATGCCTGCTATCAAATTTTTAGAAGAAAGATAGGGTTACTCGTTTCCGAGATCTTCTAATAGGCCACTCAACGAGAATCACCCTGTATATAAACTAGTCAGTTATTTTTCGAAAATGGGGCGTTCTAACACCATACCCCCCTTCGCGTAAGGGGCCTGCCAAAATTAAAACTACATATTAATAACGTTTGTAATTTCCATGTAAAACCATGGATTGTTTTCTTTCTTTATAAATTATTTACCCAAATATTTACCTTTCAAAAAAAATCTCATTAAAAATTCGCTGTGTCATACCGTACGTATAATACGGTAGCCATTCTCTTTATCCCTTAAAACTCTAAAACGACCTATATTATTTCCATGTTTGGTTTCATTCCAAAGCCAGGCTGTCAGCGAAAGCATCCCCTTTACCTTAATTAAAATACCCCACGGACGATATATCATTATTTGGACGCCCGCCCTGGATAAGGTGGATAAGAAACAGTGGCGCCGTGCCAAGGGAGATTACACCACAAGCGGTTTAAATTACAGTGACTTTTTCCTTCAGAAAATATTAACCTATAAAGTAGATTGTATTACTGGATTGTTAAAGGTTGTTGGTCTCAAGTAATAGTTTTTAAATATAAAGGATTTTGGTTTTTGGAAAATAATTCCCCTGATTATGAATTTGACCAATCAGACATCATCATTTATTGAATACATTTTGTTTAGATAGTTGTTTAGACCCGCTTAACCGCTGTTCAGTGGCGGCGCCACATTTTTGGGATGGGTGGGCATAAGCGGGTCCTATGATTTGAAGGTGGGCACTATCGAAATCAAAAATTACTTCTAAAAAAAAAGGTCGCCGCTTCCCCCATACTCTATAACGCCATAGGCGGAGGTAAACAACTCCCCTCTTGTCCAAACTGACGACAAAAAAACAGAGGTCATCTTCGTTCTCCTATTAGGTCCTCCTATAATACCACTTTGCTTTCTCATCAAAAATTTCATAGTCAATTACCCCTTCCCCCAGGGAAATTCCATTACAAAACCATCCTGGCGCCGCTGCTGCCACGGTAAAATTTTTGTCTTTCTTTTGGGTTCCGTTTTGTGGTTTATTACTAATTCTTGGCAATAGTTAATTAAAATAAAAACATTAATTTCTTAATCGTTTCAATAACCTACATTTCGATAGAATTTTTATACAATTATTTTTTGACATAAGGCGATAAAAATACGTCAGAATTGGGAATGTTTAAATGCAAACTCCGCTTTAAACTTTAAAGTCTTCTTCAATACATTGTTGGGATGCGTAGCCAAGGTAATCTAATTGAAAATACTCTAGCACACCACTTGACCTATAAATTTAAATGTATTAAACAATCCAATACCCGTGAGAAAGTAATTTTCATAAATAAAAATAACTTTCTTACATTATTCAATATCTGCAAAGTCCAAATTTAAGGAGTTTTTAAAAATCTCTCAATAAACATGGACATGATTCAGTTCAAGAGAATGCCATTAATTTTTATAGATATTATTTCGCATGGCGCTGGTAACTTCGGAGAAGAATTTAGAAATATTGTTCGGATCCACTTAACAAGAATGGATATGAAATTATATCTGTTCAGTTAATTGGTATAACTCATGTATCCAGTGGCGTAATTTGGGGGGACTGCCGGGCTGCAGCCCCCCCCCCCTCCGAGTCTAGAAGCTAGGGGGCTAAAAGTCTAATGCAACCTAATTTTTCGTCTCACGCTTGGACCCTTAATTTAAATTTTAAAATAATGTATTAGATTTCAATGGTCTTGTAGGAAACGTTTAGTTTTTAAATTTTTCCTTCCAAAAGTCCTGTTTTATATAATAGGGAATAAGGTTTCAGACGCATATCGTTTTAGCTATTGATTTATGATGCAATTTTATAAGAAAACGAATAAAAAGAATAATATTTTATAGTATTTTTCTATAATATACTTGTCTTCCGTTTTCAATTTTTTAGAGCTATTTTAAATCAATAACAACAAAAATATAACCCAATTCAATAAAAAAAATTTTATGGAAGAAGTGTGATAATTTATAATACAAAAAATAGTGCGGGAAGAAACGAGAATGCTTTATTATTAATATACAAAACGGCACTTAAGCAGGAGTATTTCAAAACCTAAGAATTTGCACCAAGAACTGCTCTTAGATCTACGCTCCTAAAATACATGATTTCTGAAAAGTTATCAATTTTGGCTTGGTGAGCGATATTTACTTTATTTTTAATCATGAAAAACCGAGCCCGAAAAACGCTGGTTAGAGTCATACATACGTCTTATGTTAAAGTTTTGGATTGATACCAATATTCATATTTTTCACAAATTAAATTTTTTTTTTAATAGAAGAATATCAAAAAAAAGTAAAAAAAAAAACATTTACAAAAACAAATTTTAATTATTTAATTTTTGAAATTTGATAGTAGTTAGGTGCATTTTAAACGAACTTTGGGCGTGGCCCCGAAATTTTTTTTTTTGTAAAAATTGTTGGAAATGTTACCCATATTTTTCTTGGCAAAATCCTAATCTAAAGTAAAATTCATTCTTGACATTATGTACCATTTCCGGGGTTTTTTGGCGAATTTCATGTATAAGTTGTTGCCTAAGTTCCTCTACATTTTCTGGTTTTGTTACGTAAACTTTGGTTTTTAGGTGACCACAATGGCTCTAATTGGTCGTACGACTAGCAAATAAAAGAATTGCCCGGTTAATAGGAGGACGTACATCTATTCTTATCGTATGTTTTTAAACTTTCTGCTTTCGCGCCGCGTTTTTAATTGTTTCTAGAAAAGGTTTGTTGATGGGTCTAGTTCAGGATGTTAGTGCTAAAATGACGTGACACCGCGAGTGTCTTTTCAGTAATTTATTAAAACGAGTCCCTGAATTATTTGTTTAGTGCAACATAACATATTATTATCGAACACAAATCGTAATACAGACCGTACACTGTCAGTCGTAATGGCAGTCTTGATAAAGGAATGACAGCAATACTGATGGTGTAAGGGCAAATTTCAAAAAATAATTGTCGGACTGATTTAAATTACCATAAGAAAAAAAACTGATGCGACAATGACGAAGAATTGATATCATTCAGGAGTGTCAGTCCGACTGATAGTATAGGGTCTGCATAAGATAAAGCCAGTGGCGGCTCGTGGGTGATTTCAATGGGGAGGCTACAATCGAAAGCAATTGTAGTAAGCCGCAAGCAATGCGCCGCAAGCGAAACATTTTCGAAGCCACGCCAAAAATTTGTCAAAAATTCACTTAACTTCTATCTAATTTCGTAAATTAGATTAAATTTGGTTGATACTTTTTTTTTAAATTAAAGTAGGTATAGATTTACACATTGTGATTTGCGCCAAGTTAATTTAGAGTTTAGGTCTTCCCATCACATTTTTAATTTCAACTTTTTCAAAACGGTAAAAAAATTGATTTAGGAATTTTTGCCGATTAGGTACCTACACATTTTAGGATTTTAACGTAATTGAACGTGGATTTTTTAAATCATTATAATATCAATTATTATATCCTAATTTTCCCCAGCAGGACGATTTATCGGAAGAGAATAGTAAACAATACCAGCAAAACAATTTATTTCTTACCTCGGATCCAGTTAGCCATAAATATTTTTGATAATAATATGATATAAAGCCACAGTTTTGTTTTTCTGTACGTATTACTAGGATTTTTAATTCTGGTTCTGCGCGTCACTACAAGTTTGTCACCGTAATTTAGGGAATTAAACGGCGCTTTTCCGCCTTCTTCCCTAGGTACAATATCATGAAATACATGTAGCCCCGATTGTCCTTTTCTCCAGAAAAATATAATGTCCTACTTACGCTCATTGAGCCCCCCGAGCATATTTTCTGGCTACGCCACTGCATGTGTCCTCTTTACAATTGATTATATGTAAAGAAACCAGAAAATATACATACGAGAGTAGAAAAAATAATCCTTAGATTTGTTCGAATTTAGTCGGGTTTGTTCGGGCATGTATTTACTCAGAAAAAGTATATCTTATGATTTATAATTGAAAACACCCCCTTCAATTGCCGACACTCCGTCAATGGATATCCAGTATCCATATAACAGACTTGCGGGTGCCGGATTCGATTGCGATGACCCGCAGGGGTGCGTTTCACATTGTGCGAGGCACATTTCCTGATTTATATACCGTCGAACAAAAGAAAATGGCGGATTCCGGGAGCAGGAGTCACAAGATATGCGGGAGAGAGCGAGAGTTTCCTTTTGTTTATGTCCTGAACCTTCCAAGATTCACACTCGATTAATATAATTAACGCTCCCCCAGGACCGTTTTACTTCAGGTATATAAGGGTTGAATTTTATTTTAAATTATTAAAGAAAATAGGGTTTGCCGGGGCTTTTGGTTTATGTAGGGGTAAATTTAGAGTTTATCTAGCTATCGTATGTCACGTTTCAGTGGTGGATCTGGATTAGGAGATTAACTCATTTTATTTTGAGCAAATTTGGTATACAGTGTGTTACTTAATTCTAAACTCTAAACACTGGTCTAGTATACCATGCCAGAATATTAGTTTCTCCACGACCATTACTGAATGCAATAATTCCAAAATCATTTTTGATAATAGAATGTAAAAATTCTCGCTCTTGTGTTGGAATATTTATTCTGAAACACTTGCTTCTTATGGGGTTTGCGTGTATTTTCATTCCATAACAGGATACGGAATGAATATTCTGTAATTGATCTAAACGACATAGGTTGCAATGAATTTCGAAACTGTCAATATCAGCAGACAAATTTTAGTGCAAGTCAAAATATGAGTGAAAATCGGATGAATCAGATATGGAACTGGATAATACTCCACCTGAAATTACAAATATTGCGAATAGTATTTTTGGTCGTGGAGAAAATATAGAGAAAAAAAATTATGGGTTTTTTCTGTCTTTTTCATAATGCAAGTCACATTATGATTTTCTCCCCGTTATATTCATTGAACCGGTTCTGTGTGCCTGCAAATTTGGATGCTCCGTTAAGGTGATATCTAATAATTTTTCCTTTTTATTTATTCTCCTGAAGATGAATGCTTCTGCATTCGAAACATGTAGAGAATTTTTCAACCTATAAAAATTTTTTTTCTTTAATATAAAAGTGGAGGAAGAGTTTGTGTTCTTATTCCTTTCCTTCTAAATTTCCACTGCACTTGAAGTATGGGCTACTTCTTCAAGTACTCACTATATATGTTACTAGGACTAAAGGTTGTCCAAAATTACTGTTGCAGCGATTTATCGCTTTCATATAGAGTGCAGCGGGTTGTACCGGGTGGTCAACTAAGAATGACCGTCGGCCATATCTCAGAAACTAGTAATCGTACAGCATCCGGGTAAATTTTTTTATGACAAAAGTGCCCAAGAGAAAATGCTGGAAATTATTTTTAAGTTCCGCATTTTGCCGCAAGAGGGCGTAATTGAAAAGTAAATTTTAAAATTTTACATATCTCCGAAAATTCCACATTAAGGTATATCTTTGATAACACCATTAAACAGCAAATTATGCATCATTTTGGTGTTATGCTCATTGACGTACCGACTTTAATAAAGGGGGGGGGGGAGCTGTTGAAAGTGTAATCAGTTAAATCGCTGTAACTTTTAAACGACTTATCCGATTTTAGCAAACTAAAGACTGTTTGGAAGAGAAATGTATTCACTTTGAACAATCGTATTTAGTTGTCCATAAGAGTTCTAAAAAAATGCTATAGGGCGCAATTTGCAATAATTACACATTTTTTGATTTTACTCCGGAAAAATAAATCATACGGTATAATTATGATACCATAATCGAAAAGTAGATGAAATTTGCTAGAAAAAATATTAAAACCGCAGCTTGATATCTCCGTTCGTTTCAGCGTTATCGCCAATAGAATAATTTTTAAAACTAAGCGATTATATATTTTTTAGAAAAAAAGTGGTTCGCCACTGATATTTATCCATGTGGATATTATTTCTGATTAGCCTGGTCAATTCTGCATAAAAATGGTCTCTTGCGTTTTTATCCTCAGGCACACCGTTCTTAATTAAAATAATTAAATTAAATTAGCTTTATGTATGCCTATTAAGTGAGGGTGGTCATTTCCAACAATTTTTATAAAACAAAATTTTACATTATCAATGTTAATAATAATAGTAGGGCTCTTTATATTAGGATCAATTTCAAGAAAAATTGCCTGAAAGCATGCGCTTTGTTTTCCCTTTTAAAATCAGCTGATCGTCAAAGCGCATGCTTTTAGGCAATTTTTCTTGAAATTGCACCTAATGTAAAAAGGCCTTTAGTCATTATGGCCAAAAAATACTTCAGAAAAATCAGTCTCGAATCATATCCCACATACGCATGCCAATATAAAATAATATTTTTTAATAAATACATACTTTTAATAAAAAGTCAGATAGGTATGTTAAAATTAGATTAGAATATTTAGAATAAAAACAATATTGTATTAATAAAAATCAGAACTTTTAAATTTACAACCGACAATCATTCTTTATAAAAATACAAATTTTTCAATTTCACTCTGTGTTTCCGATAAAAAAAAAAACAGGATACTTGTGAGCGGCATTGAACAAGCGAAGCAATTTAAATTCAGTATTTTGCTCAGTGTTTGATGTTTTAATAATTGGTCTTAACGGGACAATTTTATTGTATTTGAAACGGCTTTTAGCCGGGGCAAAAGGCACAAAATTTCTGTTTATTTTTGCCCGAAAGCCGCTCCCGGAAATGTTATTGCTTTGATGGAAAATTAAGTCAACGGCGGATGGTTAAATAAAAAGCTTTTAAAACCTACGATTTCATTCACACTAACTAATAAATTGATTCCATGCATTCTGTATTTTTACCCGTAAAAATAGTCATCTTTGGGTAGCAATACTCACAGTTTTAAGTTTTTTTTAAACTGTATAATAATAAAATTTAAAAAAATGAAAAAAATACCTAAAAATGAAAGATATAGGTACCTACCTACAGTACCTACACACATTGGATGATAATATGATTCTGTATCTCTATAAACAGAAATGTTTTGAAATTTTTACAACCCTTTTTAATAGGGGGCGTTCCATATTATACTTCTTTTATTTAAAACTATTTTGACGTTTTAATCTATGGATTTATATGTGGACTTAAATAAATTAATACAATTATATTATAGGATACAGTAAAACAAAGTTGAACTTGTAAATTTCCACTATATTAAAAAAGAAGAAACATAACATGTTTCGCTGCACGGCAGCTTCGTCAGATGACAATGTGAAATAAAATGTAAAAGGTATAGATTATTGACAATGTAAATAAAAACAGTGGGAGGGTTAAAAACTAGGAAAAACCCAAAGAAAGGGTCGGTATAATTCAATTAAGTAAAATGATGGGTTTTTTCCAACCATTGTTAGGTATACAATTATCAACAGAATAAGTTTAACAAAGGTGAACTATTTAAATCTAATTGATCATTAAGTAACAGGTCCGTATTCTTAAGTTTATTAATTTCGACAGACTCTAACAAATTAAGTTTTAAGCCCTTATTTTCTGTATGTAAGATTTTAAAAGATGGATCAAAATTATGTTGGTTATTGAGCAAATGGTTAGCGTAGTTAGAATCGGTTTTATTTTTAATAAAACTATTATGATGTTCGTGTATTCTTTTGTTGAAGTTTCTCCCTGTTTGACCTATGTATGTTTTCGGACAATCCTTGCAATTTAATTTGTAGATGCCAGAATTTTTGTTTTTATCACTTTTGGTTTTATTGTTTTTAATAAATTTACCTAAAGAGTTATTAGTTTTGTAAGCCACATTTATATCAAGTTTATTGAGAAAATTGCCAATTATTTTGCTAGGTTGACCAAAGAAAGTGACAAGTTTAAAATTGTTAGCGTAAGTTTTGATTTTGGGAAAAACTAGGTCAATAGCTTTTTTGTAGGTTTTCTTTTTTAAAATTTGATCAATAAGATTAGAGCTATAACCATTATTAACCGCAATTTGTTTTATGATGTTTAATTCTTTTTGAAAATTGATTGTGTTTAAAGGGAGAGATACTAGTCTGTGTATCATACTATGAAAAGACGCTAATTTTTGTTGTATAGGGTGACATGAAGAGTTGTTTATAACCGTGTCAGTATGAGAAGGTTTATGGAAAACTGAAAAAATGTGTCTACCATTTTCTTTATTAATATTTAAATCAAGAAAATTAATAGAATTGTCAATTTCATGTTCAATTGTAAACTTGATATTCTTATGTAAGCTATTGATATATTCTAAAAAGACTTGTAACTGTCTGTCAGTTCCGAGAAAACATGTTAGGACATCATCAACATACCTATGCCAATAAAGAAACTGTTTGAAAAGAGGATGTTTGCTGATTTTATCTTCTAAAAAATCCATAAATATTTCAGCCAACAAGGGGCTAAGGGGGTTACCCATAATAAGACCATTTTTACTTGTATATATTTTATCGTTGAACTCAAAGTAATTTTGTTCCAAGCATATGGTTAGTGAAGTTATAATTTCTTGTTTTTTGATCAAATTAACATTTTTTAGGGTGAGAAGTTTATTAACTAAGGTAATAGTTTCATCAATAGGTATGCTTGGAAATAAATTAGTCACATCAAAAGAAATTAGTTTCGCATTATTGGGTAAATCAATATTCTTAATTTTATTTACTAGCTCGAGAGAATTTTTTATTGCAAATTTTGCTGAAAATTGTGTGTTCATTATAATTATATCGATTAGTTTTTTTGAAAGTTTGTATGACGGTGCTGAGAAAAAAGAAACTACTGGTCTAATAGGGTATTCACCTTTATGGAGCTTTATTAGTGAATACAATTTAGGGGGTTGAGGATTCATGAGACTTAATCTGAAAGAATCTATGTCAGAAAATAAACTTTTACAATTCTGAATAATAGTTTTTATAGACTTTTGGAATATAGTAGTAGGGTCGCGTTTTAAACATTGATAATTATTAGGATTAAGAAATTCGAGAGTTTTTTGAATATAATCGGTTTTATTTATTGCTACTACCGTATTACCTTTGTCTGCCTTGGTAAAAATTATATCCCTAGATTTATTTTTAATATCTTTAGCTAATCGAATTTCCTGTTTTGGAACAGTCTGTTTTAAAAATTCTTGTTTTATTATAGAAGAGGCTTGATGTTTCAGAGAAATGTTAGAAGGAATATTTTTAAGAGCCATTTCGGTTTCGACACCTAACAATTCTAAGGTTTTGGGAGAAATATTATCTTGTATATTGTATTTGTAACCTTTCTCTACTAGTTTGTTTTCGGGTTCAGAGAAATTTACTGTAGTTAAGTTAATAAATCTGTCAAAAAACTTATGTTCAGAAAAATTATTATTATTTTTAGATATTCTTTGAGAATTAATTTTATTAGAAATGAGAAAATTAAGCTTTTTACGTTGTGTCAGAAATTTTTTATGAATAATAGAATTAACCTTTTCTCTGGTATCTCTATCCAAAACAAGAAATTCTATATGATTTAATTTAAATAACAATTCCGTGTGAACTACTTTTAAATAAATATTGTAAATACCTCTTTTTCTAAATTGAATTTTCTTTTCTTCCGTCAACCATTTCTTCAATCCTGCTATGGATCCCTGAGTTGCTGCTTTACTTCTGTTGTGGGTCTTGAGAGTCATGTATTTGGGAAAAACACTGTTTTTTGAACACTTGTCGAAAAACCATAAGTTTTTCTCAGCACCGTCATACAAACTTTCAAAAAAACTAATCGATATAATTATAATGAACACACAATTTTCAGCAAAATTTGCAATAAAAAATTCTCTGGAGCTAGTAAATAAAATTAAGAATATTGATTTACCCAATAATGCGAAACTAATTTCTTTTGATGTGACTAATTTATTTCCAAGCATACCTATTGATGAAACTATTACCTTAGTTAATAAACTTCTCACCCTAAAAAATGTTAATTTGATCAAAAAACAAGAAATTATAACTTCACTAACCATATGCTTGGAACAAAATTACTTTGAGTTCAACGATAAAATATATACAAGTAAAAATGGTCTTATTATGGGTAACCCCCTTAGCCCCTTGTTGGCTGAAATATTTATGGATTTTTTAGAAGATAAAATCAGCAAACATCCTCTTTTCAAACAGTTTCTTTATTGGCATAGGTATGTTGATGATGTCCTAACATGTTTTCTCGGAACTGACAGACAGTTACAAGTCTTTTTAGAATATATCAATAGCTTACATAAGAATATCAAGTTTACAATTGAACATGAAATTGACAATTCTATTAATTTTCTTGATTTAAATATTAATAAAGAAAATGGTAGACACATTTTTTCAGTTTTCCATAAACCTTCTCATACTGACACGGTTATAAACAACTCTTCATGTCACCCTATACAACAAAAATTAGCGTCTTTTCATAGTATGATACACAGACTAGTATCTCTCCCTTTAAACACAATCAATTTTCAAAAAGAATTAAACATCATAAAACAAATTGCGGTTAATAATGGTTATAGCTCTAATCTTATTGATCAAATTTTAAAAAAGAAAACCTACAAAAAAGCTATTGACCTAGTTTTTCCCAAAATCAAAACTTACGCTAACAATTTTAAACTTGTCACTTTCTTTGGTCAACCTAGCAAAATAATTGGCAATTTTCTCAATAAACTTGATATAAATGTGGCTTACAAAACTAATAACTCTTTAGGTAAATTTATTAAAAACAATAAAACCAAAAGTGATAAAAACAAAAATTCTGGCATCTACAAATTAAATTGCAAGGATTGTCCGAAAACATACATAGGTCAAACAGGGAGAAACTTCAACAAAAGAATACACGAACATCATAATAGTTTTATTAAAAATAAAACCGATTCTAACTACGCTAACCATTTGCTCAATAACCAACATAATTTTGATCCATCTTT
This sequence comes from Polydrusus cervinus, assembly GCA_935413205.1. Classification (NCBI taxonomy): domain Eukaryota; kingdom Metazoa; phylum Arthropoda; class Insecta; order Coleoptera; family Curculionidae; genus Polydrusus; species Polydrusus cervinus. Next base: position 78,730,327 of record OW284512.1, on the reverse strand, counting down.
TAAAATCTTACATACAGAAAATAAGGGCTTAAAACTTAATTTGTTAGAGTCTGTCGAAATTAATAAACTTAAGAATACGGACCTGTTACTTAATGATCAATTAGATTTAAATAGTTCACCTTTGTTAAACTTATTCTGTTGATAATTGTATACCTAACAATGGTTGGAAAAAACCCATCATTTTACTTAATTGAATTATACCGACCCTTTCTTTGGGTTTTTCCTAGTTTTTAACCCTCCCACTGTTTTTATTTACATTGTCAATAATCTATACCTTTTACATTTTATTTCACATTGTCATCTGACGAAGCTGCCGTGCAGCGAAACATGTTATGTTTCTTCTTTTTTAATATAGTGGAAATTTACAAGTTCAACTTTGTTTTACTGTATCCTATAATATAATAGTTATGGATTTCCACCTAGTATCGGCTGAATCAATTAATTTGTTTAAATTAATACAACTATGATATTTTCAATCAAATGGATTCTTAGGACGAACACCTTTCTAGCGTTCCTCGTAATACACTGGGACGCCAGGAATCATCTTGCTGCATATAAATATCAAACGTTAATATTGCGTCACGTATTCGACATCATGATATTGTTTGACATGATAATGTTGATGCCTACCGATTCTTATTATACTCTGTGGATTCCAAAATAAACTAAATCTTTATTTTTAGAAAAAAATGTTGTGTTTTATCTGAAGTGATGCTTGTTTATTGCCCCAGGAGTGGTTTCAATTTTGTTTTGTTTGATTAATTACGATCTTGAATGGTAGGCGAAACCTATTTATGTGGTCTGATTTCATTTCGAACTCAGGTCCCCCCCCTCGCTCATGTCCAGTTCTCTTCCTGCCGTAGTGCGGCATCAGACTCTGCAGTCTATAGAGTCCCATTCGTGCCTCTCATTTTATCATCAGGTCAAGTGAAGGAAGGTCTAGGATGCTCTCCATTGCGGATGTTGGGGTCGTTTTTATGGCCCTTGTGAAGCTCAAGCAGACCAGCCTTTGCACGCTTCCTAGCTTTGACATTATGATTTTCTGATGTACCTTTGGCCACCATACCAGTACAGCATATGTGATTCCGGGTCTTACCTCTCTGGTATACAGTCAGTGCACCAGCTTAGACAAGAGTCCCCATGTTTTTTCGTACATTCGTCCAGTTAGTGCTCTGGTTATACTTCCGCTTTTCGAATATTTTTTTCCAGGTGTTTGTTTCAGGGCAGTCTGGAGTTCCACGTTACCACACATAGTGAATAATTTTTCCTTCTATGGTTAGAGGTGTCAATCTAATCTTCTTTCTACATTTTGTAAAGTGCATTTATAACAGTTTTTTGTAGACTAATTTAAGTCCTTCCTATTCTACCCATCTTTCCATGCGCCCTCTACATTATCTTTCTTAGTGTGTTAAATTTGCCTTGGGCTACTATAGTCAGATCGTCTGCGTAATCCACAATGAAATAGCATTCTTCGCTGAATGCTTTTAATAGCCCGTCCACAAAAAGGTAACAGAAAAGAGGAGACAACACTCCCCCCTCCCCCACCTGCGGACTTTCAAGTCTCACCAAGCATATGTGTATACCATTCTGCCTTAGAGCATGATGCTTTCTATCTACCTGGAGCAAGTTCAACGTTTTAGATAGTTCAGATAGTTTTAAAGGCAAACTTTGTCAGATAAGGTTATCTGTTGTTTTGCGTTCAGATCTTGTTTTTTAAGTAAGCAGAACTGAACGATAACTCGAAAAACGGGCTACTTACCTTAGTTTCATTATAATCATTAATGCTCTGTCTTACCCTTACCTCCCCTACTTAACCAACTTTATGTATCTATGAATTACTAACGTACTTAAAAGTTTATAAGATAGCTTGATTTCACGATACGGAAGTCCATCAAAGATGTATGTCATTCGTGAAACCTGAATACGTGTATTCCAATATAGTTCGTTAAATTAGGCATACAACCGCGTTGCCCGGGCAATATTGATTAGGCACTAACGAAACTTAACCGACACTTTGTACGCTTTTAATTTTAATCTTTAATTTTGAGGTTTGGTTTATAGACCTTGAGTCAAGTATCGCAGAATACACACATAGTGTAGAACAAATTGAAGTTATGTTACCGATATCTACGGGAAAAAAGGCCAAGGATCTTAAAGCAAAGGGGGATACGAAGTTGGGTCACAGTCCTTAAAGCACAAATAATGTCCATTATCAGCTCAAACAACTTTTCAGAAAAATACTCGGGAAATTCTGAAAATTAGTATAATTTACCTTTGTCGTTTTGTGTTAATTAGACAAGGACGTCCAGTTGCGTTTAAGCGTTTAGATCGTATTTTCTATTAAGCCCTTTTTGGGACGTCCGTCTTTTATACTAGTTTGACGTTTATTAGTATCTGATTAACAGCTGTCATATATTTGTTCGTTTTCAGTGTTTCTGTATTAAATTTGAGTATTTTTGAGTGGAAAAAGCCACTCAACATAGTGTGTGTAAAATGTGTGGTAAATTAGAATTGACAGGAAAAAGAAAAAGTTTTCTTTGTGCACTTTGAATGGTTGACTGTTGCTATTTTTGCATGACAAAGATTGAAGGTCCTTCCAAAAAAGAAAAGAGCAAGGTCTAATATTCGAATTTGCCTTCTGCCATAAGACTTACTTCTCACGATGCCGACCTAACAGTACTGGCAAGATATTGTTTTGCTTTGAAGAACAGTTTACCGACCTTGCTTTTACTCCAGGTCCCAGTTTCGGGGGGGGGGGGGGCACTGATTACATCAACAAATCCTTACACATATGGGGATCATTTAGTGCCGCTAATGTGGTAAAGTACAATAGTTGTTTTGTTATTTAATATATTCAAAAACTGTTTTTTCGAAAGTTGATTAAAGAATAGCAATAACGTAAAATTACGACAAATTGTTAAATATTTTTTATTTTAATATGTTCCAGACAAAATTCAATATATTATAACTCGGAACAAAGTATCAAATAAATAATTTTTATGAATAAAATTATTCCTCTTTACAGTGGTAATAAAAAACATCAGCAGTGCTCTAGGAAAAGGCATATTGAACATAGTGCTGACCGGACATAAAATAACTCGTTTATGTTCAGAATATCATAAAAGATTTCCTTTATAGAAATTTCCTGCTTCTGCTACTTGATGGCGAATATTTGCAGGAGGAAATTTTATATTTTATTGAGTACTTTCTATTTCTTGTAAAATATTATAGTATGCTTGGGTTAAATGGGTAATTTAAGTTTATATGTTTTTAAAAAATTGAAGTCGACCATTGGGAAAATTGTAAATAAAATTAGTACTCATTTATACTTGACTGTATCCAAAAGTTTTTGGAATTAGCCGTGATTATTTACATATTTGCATCATCAAGTAGGTTGGTGTCTTTTGCCTTAAAAAAATAAAAATTCAACGTCTTAAAATGTGTTAAGACGACTCGGTGCTTTCTATAAAGAATTATTGCAAATTATCTTTTGCGGGAATTATTATATTAATAATTCACTACATTCTAATTCAGCTATTTACTAACCATCTACCTATACCAACATTATCAGAATTTTTTTCGTAGAGGTTACTGACCACGAAAATCTTTAAATCCGTAACATTGCCAGGAATTCAATAAATATTTCCTGTATGTCAAATTGAATATTGACCATGTGCCCATCAGGTGATAATACATTTCCTGTCTGCCCAGGAAGGCGTCCCGGGAGATTTGTTAATTTGATTGATAAAGATAGAGGATATGTGGCAATATGGACGTTAATTTCCTAAATTATCTGTTAAAAAGGGAAACCCAAATAAATCTTGTACACAAAAAAAGCGGACAAGTGCGCAAAAAAGTATGCGACATAATAATGAAAAATTTTTATTATTAATTTTTCAGAATTAAATAATCGCGCTAAACACTCTTTATATAGTTACGCATCAATATTCATTTAAAAAAAAGCCAATTAATGACTAACTTACAACATAATTACGAAGACTTTAGAACCTTAGAAATTAAAAAGTTTTCAAGCCTTCCACACTGTCACATATTGGACGTTATCTTGGTCATAGTAATCAACAACGATTTCTGCAAATCTCACGCAATCTCTGCTGTTAAAAATGAGAATTAGATTGCTGTTTCTAGATTCTCGTAGGTTTTCATTTGTACGTAAATAAGTACCTCTCGAGGTCAAGATTCCTTATATTATCTTGTAGTATTAGACCATTGAACTACTAAAGGGGTAACGAATAATATTATCAAAGCAATAAAAAAATTATATTACTGAAGCTTATTAATATAATAGATTTTTTTTATATCTATTTAATTTAAAAATACATTTGAAAGATCAGTAATACATTAAAGCCGACCCATCTGGCAAAATAAAACGTGTGGCTGTAATACGCTGGTATCGAATGGAGACTTAAAAGATCAGTGCCTTTCCTTGGCTATAATGTGCTGATAAAATGAAAGACAGTTTTGTACTAGCACAGCGGCGTCGTTAAGAAATGAATTAAAGATATTTCTGTTATAAAATAGGTTTTTTTTTAAAATAAATCAGCTTTTAGTTCCTTATTCTTAAGTGGATTTGACCAATATTTCTAGATTCTTCTTCAATATTATCAGCTCTATGAGCAATTATATCATCTCTACAGGTTCTTTAAGTTCCGAATTTTGGCGAAAGGCAAAGGAAATGTAAATATTAAAATTCTAAATTTCTTCGAAAATTCCCACATTAAGGTATATCCGTCATAACATCACTAGAAAGCTTAGATAATTCTCCATCATTTTGGTCTAAGCTCATGGGCGTCCCGACCTCGATAAGATTAGGGGAATCTATTGAAAGTGTAATCATTTAAATTGCTGTAACTTCTAAATGACTTCTTCAATTTTAGTAAACTTAAGCTTGTTTGGAAGAAAAAAAATTGTAATAAATGGCTAGAAAGCGAAATTTGTGGTAATAACAGTTTTTTCATTTTATCCCGAAAAATTAAATCATACGGTATAACGGTGACATCATAATCGGAAAGCAAATTAAATTTGCAAGAAGAAATATGAAGACAGCAATTCAATATCTTGTTCCGTTTCAGAGTTATTGCAAAAATAATACATTTTAAATACTTCAAGTGAAGTAATTGTTCTTATAGTTCCGTGGCCAAGCATTCTACTACAAAAAAATATTTTTAACCATTGTAATTTTGTAGATTGGTCACTCATTATTTCAAGGTCCCAAAAACTACTTAATAACATAATAATGGAATAACTTTTAAAATTATTTACTAGTAACATAAAAAAAAGTTGTATTGTCTGGCTGACAATTTTTGTTTATTTATTTTTATTTGACGGTAAATCCATTTTTAATGTTAATAAATTTGTCAGACTTCATTTGTTATGAATTTTTTTTTATGAAAAAACGCTGTCACGGCGCCTAAAAATTAAGTCTGGCATAGTAAAAAACAATGTTTTTATGAAAAACGTGTTAAAGTATATAATAGGAATCTACATTATAAAATTATCATAAAAATTTTTTTTTTTAGTTAACAACTATTATACCATATTTTTTCATTAAAAAATGTGGTCGCAGCACTTCAACAATGAAATATTTGTCATAGTAAAAACATTTTTTAGCTGACAGATTAAATTTTTGTGCATAAATTAGATGTCAAACCTTCTTTCAGAAAAAAATTTAGGTGGTGTTTTGACACGACTTTTGTAAAACCTTTTTTTATGAAATAACGCTGTCACGGCGCTTAAAAATTAAATCTGACATGGTAAAAAACATTTTTTTAATGACAGGAATATTTTTATGCGTAGAGGAGATCTTAAGCTTCAGTTGTTTTTATTTATCGAGGTGTTCTTAAATGTCAGTGATTAATCTTGATATTAACAAAAATTCTTAGCCAGACAAGTTGCAATAGATAGAAGAGATCTTAAACTTTATTTAAAAAAAAATTCAAGGAGGCGTTATGATGATTTTCATAAGAAAAATAATTTACAAAAAAAGGTCTGCCAGAAAGTAATTAACAAAAATCGTCAGCCAGACAAATTTTTTCAAAACTGGTACATTATTTTCTACAAATTCTATAAATTTCAAGCAGGTGTTTTGAAAAAAAAATTATTTTTTTAGTAAAATTCATAAAAAAATAACAATTAACAAATTTTTACTAGTCTGGCGGGCGTAACATGTTTTTAAATCATTTTCATTTTATAATTTTGAGGTGTTCTATATGGGGTACCTTTTTTGTCATAGAAGCCTACACTATTAGGTAGGTTTCAAGTATCAAGTCCCTGGACCTTTTTGTTTTGTGTAAAAACGGTAAATTAAAATCCAACATTAATTTTTTACATCATCCATTAAACAATTCTGTTAATATCCCATACCAACCAACTACCTAATCCGCAAAACTTTCGCTGTCCGCTCATACGAAATTAATGAATAGGTGAGCTTTAATAATAATCCTTTATGCTTAAATAATTTAATGAAACCGTATCCAAGTATAGTATCTAAGTTTTGTCAGAAAGCGGAAATTTGCGGAGTTAAATAGTTGCGGAATTATATGCCATTTGAAATGCGTTAAGCCGCTGGAATGCTTTTATCTCTTCTCGAAATTCGGAAAGGAACTTTGGATGTTCGGCCAGAGTTCGGAATTTATCTTGCTTACGCGGTGTCATTACTACTGTAAAGATTCGAAATGGGATAAGGCGTTGAAGTTATGCCCAAACCATAACTATGCTGGGCTTGCTTTATTTTGATTATTGCAAGCAGCTTTACGGTTTGTTGAAAATAACCATGTACCCACAACAAAAAGCTTATGACGATTGTTTTTGTGTTTCAAAGTTAGGATACCGCAAAAGCAGAAGAATTTCTAACACTGGCATTGATGCCAGTAGGGAATCGTTAACAAAAATATAAAGGAAGAGCCAAATATTATTTAAAAAATCATTAAAGTTACCAGCTTCAGCGAAATCATATCTATATGTTTTTTAATATTATTCTTACCCACATAGATACCATTGATGAAAAAAACTCCTAATTTGGGCCAAGAAGAACTGCAATTTAACATGGCAAATTTTTGCGCGGTCAGATCCACGTAAAATGAATACTTTAAAGCTTTCTAAATATCCTTTTTACCACTAAGAATGAGAACGCTATTGTCAACAAATTGATGCCAGCAAACATTTTTTAAGGTGTTGTAGTTTTCTATACAGGGTAATCCAAATAGAGAGCTCATCATTGGTAAGTTATTACTAAGGATAGAGAATTACTTGAATTATCAGACTAATAGGGTGATATAATTATTTTCCTAACAAGTGAGGAAAGTGATACTTTCCGCACGCGACTGCAGTTGACCCGAACGACGCGGAGTTAGGAACATTATTTTTTCTACGACCGTATATACAAAAAAGTATACCAACCCATTTTTCAAAAATTATTTTATTTCAACATACATATTATACAAAACTTTAACGAAAAACTACTAATTATCATAAACATTAATATTTCTCCTTACACCATGTAACAAAATGGGCGTATTGCTTTTCATATCTTAGTCTGGATTTGGCAGGTAACAGCTCGGAATTAGCTTTATCTGCAGCCTCAAAATGGCTTCGGGAAGTTCTTCGTCGGATGAATCCATTAATAATATTGCTTCGGATTCGGTTTAATGTGGTTTAATTTAGAAGAAGATTGTATTCGGTCACTTCGAAGACGCTTTGAACAACTTTGACGTTTTAGTAACAATTCCACGCCTGGGTTATCATAGCAACTGATATCAAACCCGGTGGTTTGATAGTTGTTTTGTGACATTACTTTGAAGAATGTGCAGGGTTATATAAAAATATCCTTATTATTTTATATTTTCAAAAAATTAGAAATGCAACAAAAAGCTAGAAAAGATGTAGATTTTATTTGATGGACTATTTCGTAAATATTTATTTACCTGTTGTAACAATAGTTATAACTTCCGAAGTAAAAAACTATCTAATAAGGTCAAAATTTGCATTATTTTACTTTCTCGCACTAGTGCGGGAAAGTGACACTTTCAAAACTAAAATGGGTGCGGGAAAATGGGTTAAAACGCACGGTCGATGAAAAATTAATTTTTTCTATTCCTATCCTCCTTATCAATAATGCAACCTGCTGAATATGCATAGAAAATTAATTTCATTTAGCATTATTATTGGGTTGGTTTTACCATAATTACTAACATGATCCAGTAGCTCAAACGGCAAAACGTTGAACTTTGGATCCAAATACTCTTAGGTCAAGAATAACCACTCTTGGATCAAGAAAATATAGATATGTTGTTCTTCTGATTAAAATCCCAAGATTTTTCGGCAAGAGAAATGTTTTTTGACCGAAGATAAATGTGATTTTTCATAATGAATATCATATATTTTAGTTCTTGTATCAGGAGCATCTTCACGTAGCAGTTTTGAGCCTTGACCTTTAACAAAGAGAAACATTATTTGTTTTAAGTTCTTTTAGAAACTTTATGGCAAGAGAATTACGGGTTTTGACCAAATGCCACCGCATTTTGACCTCTTTGAAAGAGCGAATTTTTTGGATTAAAGCCGTATAGATTTAAAATTTTAATTCACTAAATTTTGGTTTTGACCCTACCACATACAATAAAAAAATTACTTATTACTGAAAAAATAATCAAACGAAATACACTTCTTGATAAAATCACTCGAAAACTTACGTCATAAGAAACCGGTAGATGATAGCGGCTGATTGCGTTCTGACTGACGCGCTCCCACCTGAAGTCTTTTTTCGTCTCGTTGATATCGCCGCGAAGCTTTTTTTTAAATGTAAAACATTAATAGTAATTTAACCAACAAGTACATTAATAATGGCGATTAATGATCAAAATATTTTAACGCGTGAGCGTAGCGAACGCGATAATGTTCGAGATAATTAATCGCATTTTAATGTAAGAGTTGGTTACAATGTTTTTTCGTCGACCGTGTTTTTTACTAAAGTGAAGAAAAACAGTTAACAACTTTTATTTTACAATCCAGATTTCACAATTCTACAAATACTAATGACAGCGGACGACGTTTTGGATTGACGTTTTATTATTTTGTTGATTTGTTTGCATGGCTGCCTTTAATTTTAATTACCAAAATCGTGCATTTACAGAAAATCATGCATTAATAGGGGTCATTAATGAATGATTTTGGGAAATCGTGCATTTACAGAAAATCATGCATTAATAGGGGTCATTAATGAATGATTTTGGGAACGTTAATATCGGATGTAAATACACGGTCGACGGAAAAAGAAAACACTACACGTCGAAATGATAACCTCCGCTTAAAAAGCCCATATGCAGCAATGGAAAACAAACTACACTTGGCAACGTGGAACTAAGCTACAGGATCAAAGTCACTTTATCTCCAACTTTTTCACAATTTAACTTCGCTCATCTAGTAGATATATCATGACAGAGAATCGTTAAAGAAAAAGACCAATTCCCAGGGCTGACCCTGAAGCTTTTCTCAATTGTTTTCCGGCTTCCTTTTGTTTTGCTGCAGCGTTGCAAATGAAATCGCACTTGTTTTTTGTTCTTGTTCGTCGCGGCAGGCCATGAGTCGAGACAAGATCGTTATCACGCATCCAGACGACGCTTATATCTATTTACTGCCATCTTTGGAATCAGGAAATGAGCAGAAGTAGAATGTAACTACTTATAATACTACTGTTAGAGTTTATACAAAAATAATATTGGACATTGGCATAACTATGATGGTTTTTGCCCCTCAGCCTTAATTCTTCACATAATTGAAACCACAAACTTTTAAAATAAAATTGTATCGAAATTTTTCAAATTCCTTTAAACACACTTGCCGGCGGTTTTGTTAAATTTATTTTTGTGTTTTAAAAATTATAATAAAAATAAATTCTCGAATTTACGCCAAACATACATGATAAAAAACGGGTCTTTCGAGCTGTCGCTAAGGCCTTTTTACACGGTGCGACTGCGATGCGATTTTCCGTTTGCGACATATCGTATCGCATTCGCAGAAAGCTTTTACACAAGGCGATAATTTTTTCCCCAACGATTTTAAAATAAAATATTGTGCGCAGTGTTGTCATTGCTCAGGTGATCTTCGTAGTTAGTGCATTCTATTTGCAGCATGTATACTAGAAGACGAATTATTTTATTGGCATTGCTATTTGCTACATCGAAGGCGAAGGAAACGTAAAATTATTGCTAGCGATCGAGTGAATCGACGTTACTGGGTACATCCACTTTTACAAGTAAGATACGTCGAAGGAGCTTTTTACACTATTTTTGAGAAATTGAGACAACATGAAGACACATTTTTTAACTACTGTCGAATGACAGTATCAACGTTCGATTATTTACTTGCTCGTCTAAGAAGTAATATAAGTAGAGAAGATACTTTGATGAGAGATTGTATAGAATTGTTACCTTATTCGTGAGATCGTGAAATCGGAACCAAAATCATGTAATCTCACGATTAATTGTGAGATCTGGCAACACTGATGATAGTTTTGCAACACTGAAATTTTATTTTACTGATACATTTCGCAGCAAGCAGCGACACGTCTAAATGTGCATTTATTTTAGTGGTTGGTTTAATATCGCACGGAAAAAAATCGGCCGCAACAAACGCACTGTCTTGCGATATAAAAAATGCCGCATTAAGCGTCCGTTTTTTTTTGTCGATTCCGCATAATGTGAAAATTACACATATGATTACATATATTTTATAGTTCCACGATATCGTTGCGACATACCGCAAACGGAAAATCGCAGTCGCATCGTGTGAAAAAGGTTTAAGCGTAAAGGAAATGATTCCGCAGCTATGAGTATGAGACACGCCGACATGGACGTAGTTTACTGTTGTTTTCACTGAGTGGTTGGTATAAACTTTCAATATTGATTCACTGAATTGAAGAGCCAAAAGCCAGTTAGAAATAACAATATAAAAGTAAATAGGAATATTCCAACAACCCAATTAAATCCAAATATGGTTGGAAATTAGAGAGTAGTTTGGTAAACTCATGACGAATTTTGGGCGTGGTCGAAAAATTTTTCGCTTTTCACCTGCCCTTCCGACAATGATGTTGGATACGAGATTGCTGGTCATTATTTTTTGCGTGGGTCCGCGACCGCGTTAAAATTTGCCGTATGAAATTGGGCCGAATTACAAAAAAAAACTATCCCAAAAAATAATTAGTTCAAAATATTGAAAATTATTATTTTTTAATAAAATAATTTTCTGACAAAGTCAAGTTGAAATTTAAAAAGTTTTAAAAAATCTATCCATAAACATGGCCAGGATTCGGGACAAGAGAACGCAATGTTTTTAGTCCAGTTTAATATATTTTAGATATCATTTCGTATGTAGCTGCTAAAGTTGTAGAACAATTTAGAAATATTGATCGGATGCTCATAAATACCCATTTTAAAGAGCACGAAACTTAAAAACTACTTAATTTACTTAAATAAAGTACTTTGAAACTTGCAGCACTTACCGCCCTTAAAATTACAACATCAACAACGCGAAACTTTTGCGTACCTATTTCGCTGCACTTCTGTTATTTAGAATAAATTCGGCAACTTTATCTTGAAGAAAACAGCCGCCAACTCCAGTCATCACACTTGACGTATTAATGCTCTCTCCTCGTCCCGTTTCATCCCGTTTGCGCCCATTTCTCTTCTGCTCCTGTCTAGGAAGGGGCGCATATCGATAAACCAATACATTTTTGTATTGATCGATGTTTCTAGTTCGATAAGTTTAACGAAATATTCATATTTATTTATGTCGCTATCCGTCACTTCACATTGAAATCCTGCACATTTATTTAGGTTCACTACAAAATGGGCTATTTCACAAAATTTTTATTTTGACTCTATCTTATAGAGCATAAAAAAATAAAATTTTTAAATTCTTGAATTATTTACTGACAAAATAATTAAACAAAATACCTCTAATAAAAACACGCGGAAGAAGGTCACAACAAAACCGGCAAATGGGCAACCCGGGACAGCTTTCATTCGACACGCTCCGACCCATCTGCTGACTAATCTCTCGAGACTGGCGTTCTATTTATAATCTGTTTTTTTCTATTTAAGTTATCGAAACAAAGATAATAATAGAATCGATCGCATGACTGGCAAAAAAAACTGCGCGGTTAATAGGATCACGTACAAGTCTTCTCGCCAAAATTCAGATGGTTTTAATAGGCCTTCATTAGATATGAGAAACGTCTGGAAACCTTTGTTAATTAAATGTGATCCTAGAATACGACCACGTAAGAGTTACATGCATGACTCCGCTTACTGTTTATGCGTCACTGCACCTACCTAAGTATAAAAATAGAGCTGTAGTTACCATACTTATTTTTAGTATTCACCTAAAGACGACTGGAGATACTTACCAGTTGAAACGTTGTGATTCAAAACAAATAAAGACAATGCAAGTCCAAAACTTCACTGCCGTTCAAGCCTGATATATGTTATACGTAAAAAAATCTGATACCTTTATATATTATTTAAAATCTGTCACACATTTTATCTCGAAATCTCTTACTTATACAGGGTGTCCCATAACTTATGAGCCGTAGAGTAACTGGAGATACTAGACATCAAACTAAGCCGATTATGTCATATAAGTTTTTTTTTTGATAATTAAAATATTAATTTAATTATGTGCTATGTTTTTTTATGATTTGGGATGTTTAAAGGGAAGTATCTCGAAAACCGTTAAAGATATTAAGATCAATCATAGTACACCTTTTTGACTCAGAAAATGCCCTTCTTTAAAAAACTATAATTGAAAACACCTAATATCACAGGTACGAAAAAATCATAGATTTATAAAGCCCAGTGTATGCAACTAGCGCCCTCTAGTTTGAAACTTAAAAATTTCTACAAATTCTTATTTCTTGCTCATAAAAACATAATATTGCCAACTTTCAATTCGATTCATTAAACCGTTTTAAAATTATGGCTTATTTTAGAGAATAAACTCTTACTTTCAACACCCTGTATCTCTAGAACGAGTAACAATCCGAAAAAACTTATATGACATAATCGGCTTAGTTTGATGTCTAGTATCTCCAGTTACTCTACGGCCCATAAGTTATGGGACACCCTGTATATCATATGCGCGTTTTAACTCTGAACAACCATCGATATTCCGAAACAACTTTCCATCCCTTTTTCTGTCTCCTTTTCCCCGGAATTAAATAAAACGCAAACTTAGAGAAATGAGTCGCACCCGTTCCGTTTATTTGATTATAACTTTGACAAAAGGAATACTCCCTTTTGTTTTTTATTTTGTTGGATGTTGATTTTTCCTTATTTATTGAAAGTTTTTCGAACAAGTTATACATGTAAATGGAATTTGGACTTTATGCGTTCACGTATGGTAATTTCATTTTATTTTAATGTTTAATTAGAAGGAAGAAATGTAATAATTTCAGCCCAATAATATAGTATTTTTATACTATTAAAATGGACATTTATTTAACGTAGAATAAGATCGGGAAAAAATATTTCGTTTTGTATAAAAATATAAAATATAAAAGGTGGCACCACTCCAGCTAAACCGAAAACACACGAATATTACGGGAGACACTAGCAAAAGGTGCTTTATTACAAGAAAAAACTATTTTTTGCTCTTAGGTAACCATTATAATCGTCAAAAATTGTACTCAAATAATAATAAGCTTTTTCCATATTTTTGTTCGATTTAATACAACTTTAAAGTGGACCTCTCACTTAGAACGATATTTCTTCTTTCGACTTCTGCTCTTCGGCTGTGTAATGGCGATTTCAATAGCGGAGTAATGATGTCCAAACAGTTACTATCATGTTATTAGAGAACTCAGTAACGAATCCAGGATTTTGTACGGGGGATGGGGGGGGGGGGGGGGGGGCTGAGGTCATTAAAACTTCTATTGTCATGATGTCTCTAAATTTTACGGGAGTGAACGAAACAACACGAAATATATTGAGTTGTATAAAGATTTTTAACAATAATTAACTAACCAGCAATTTATACTGTGACTTATATGATATTAGCAGGCATTCTTTACTCATAATCAAAGTTGCCCGATTAGTAAATTAAAAATTAAGGTAACTGGGAAACTATGATTGTGAGAAAATTATTTCTGCCATTGTCAAGTATGTCACCGTCAAAGTTGCTAGTTAGCTAAATATTGTTATAAATCTTTATGCAACCCGATATAAAGGTTCCGAAAAAGGGACAGAATCTGTCCTTAAAGGACGCAGAACTGAGGTCCCCAAATCCAGGACGTCCTTCCTAATACAGGACTGGCAACTCTACCTGGCCCGGGTTACCCTCAAAAACCGCCACAAAATGTCCCTTTTATACCCGATTTGCCATAAATCAATCTTTAATATGGACGAGCCCCGCCTCCATTAATTTTATATACCCAATAACATTTAAACGCGTCATAATACAGCGTGAATTAAATAAACACCAATTAAATCCACCGACAAAACAAAACAAAGCGTTTCTTCGCCAATTTAATCGGATTTAAACATAAGGAAAAACACAAACAGAATCGCACTTGGAAAGCCAACATACAATATTAAATTGGCTCTTACCGGTAAATAAAATGGCCGCAAGGTAAACATCGGGGAGCGATAAAACTGCAAAAGTGCCACGAGTTAATCTTTATTTAATTTAAACTAATCAACGGGTTTTTCTGTTGTAATTTGGACGCGATGCCCGCGTGTTTGTATTCTATAGTCTGTTTCAGAAAGGTATAGAGTAATAAAATGGGAAATTTCGTCCAGTTCGGAACAAATTTCGGTGTTGGCCATAGGCGCAGGTCAATTTTGTGCATTAAATAATTTATGATAACTTACCAAAGAAAAAAGAAGAAGATAATTTGATAAAGAAGGAACTATTAGCTATAGCAAATTTACACAAACGTCGTTTAATGAAATATGCCGTGGAAGCTATAGCTAAAAAACGTAGTGTAGCTGTGCTGGGCACACCGATATATCGTTAGGAACTTAATCCTAGAGAACTTACATATATGGGCGCAAGTGAAAGGATTTGTAGCAAGACACAACACGACATTTAAAATGAAAGACGTTAAGCTACTGTTTGATCAAGCCATTAAGGAAATGAGACCAAAGAACTGGCGAAAAGCAGTCCATCATGTCATTAAAGAAGAGGAGAAAATGTGGGATCCTGATCACCTGATCGATCGGACCGTCGACCCGGTAATTATAACGTCAAGAGGAGATGGCAGTTCTTCAGATGACGAAGAATATTATGACTTTTTATAATTTAATTTCTGTATAATGTATTTTTTGTTATAATGTTTAATAAAAAATGAGTGTACCTAATACCATGTACATAATGCACGTCTTTGTCACACCATTTTCAGTTTTTGTGAATGGATAACAATAGGCAAAACCCATAAATTGACCCAAACCCGGGTGGTACTACCTGCACTTGATGAAAATAAAGAATTTTGAAATGAAATCAATGGTAAATTATAAAAGTGGCTTAAATATTCGTTGGGTCACCCTGTAGACCCTTTGCATACCCAACGAGCTTTTATTACTGTACACCTTTCTGAAATAGAATATAACAAATTTAATAAAAGTGTGTAAAGTATACCTTTTATAACAGTGTGTGGACCTGTGCTAATTTTACTGTTATTGTATCTTTAATAATAGCGAAATTACCAATGAAGTGCATTCATTTCTCTCAATAGATTAGTTTTTTTAGTGTAGGTATAAAATTAAAACGTGAGTAGGTGAAGGTATTTACAAAATAAAATATAGGCTTCCGTCCGTCCGCACTGACCATCCTATCGACTCTGGCTCTCATGACAGGGCGCCACTGGTCAGAAGCTAAGAATAATATAACTTCAAAGATTCTTAACCGATTTAAAAAAGGTTATCAATTCAACCTACTGACTTTTTTTTATTTTGCTCGCGCATAACGCATAACCTAACCGACTTTGATGATTCTTTCTGCATGATAGATTATGTTCCTGAGGTCGTCTCTATAATATAATATTAACAAAAGATGTTCTAGTGGGAAGCCGGCATAAAAAATTATTTATAATGACAGATTAAACCACGCATAAAAATCTTTTTGCTTTAATCGAAAATATATAAAAAAATAATTCCATCGCCGCATTTACCAACTGGAAGGCTATTTTTCTAAATTCAATATAAGCGAAGGATAATCGAAAAATGCTTGAAGTAATCAAGATAGCGCTGACAGAGCGAATAAGATATAACTTCCTGCCAGCTTTGCATTTTTTTTTGTTGTGTTTCTCTCGCAGGTTTCTTAGGGTTTGGCGGTTGATGGGGAACACACGTTAAATTTATTTTTTTCGACAAATTACTTATTTGTGTAATAATTAAGTTTATATAACTTTTTGTGAGATCAAATAAACTGCTGGACAATTGCTTTCGAGCAAGAAAAATTTCGCCTACATTTAACAGTTAATATTTTCTGAACCAGATATGATATCGACCTACGGTTTTGAGTGGTTTATAGATTTATCCCTTGGGAAACAATTGTGAATGTTGGATTTTCTGTAACTGTCAGA
Source organism: Polydrusus cervinus (assembly GCA_935413205.1). Taxonomy (NCBI): domain Eukaryota; kingdom Metazoa; phylum Arthropoda; class Insecta; order Coleoptera; family Curculionidae; genus Polydrusus; species Polydrusus cervinus. The sequence continues at coordinate 78,713,736 of OW284512.1, read as the reverse complement.
AAATTTTATATACAGGGTGTTAAAGAAGACGATGATTTTTGCTCCAATTTTAATGGCGTGTAACTTTCCCAATAATATTTTTAAATTTTATCACTCTACGTCAATTGAATCACTGATTCATAGCAAAGAAAGTAATTTGTCAAATTTTTGATATCTGCTATATTTTAAGAAATACCGATTTTTTTGGAAAATCTTGCTTTATTTCAACTTATTGGTAGCTAGATCTCACTGTGCGTTGTATCGTGCAAACTTTGCGAGTGATTATTATACCTTATAAAAAGCTTGATTATGTTCAGTAACAATAGTTGTACCTAAATGTTATGATGTACAGTGGCGTACTTATAAACACCCATATGTCTATGATTTACGAGTATCTCACAATTCTTTTTTTTGTCCAAGTTTAGGTTACTATATAAACATAAATTATGTACCACAAAAACTTTTTAAGCATCGCTTTCAAAACTCTTTTTGTCTAGGTTAAGCCCTGATAATGGCCTTAAGTAAATAAGGCCGAAAGCACTTGGCGTCATTAAATAAACATTTACACTGAAATACAACGTTTTTCCTTTCTTCAGAACACAGTGTTCAACCAACTCCACACATTTACTTTTAATAACATATTTTAGTTATCCTTATGCACTAGTCCTAGCAATATCTGGTGTATAACTGGTATTAACTCGTATTGCTGTCCCAAATAGTATTAAATATTCTTATAATAGCTATAAGAATTCTTACAATGGCTGTAATTCATTTTTTTCTCAGTGTATTATGCTACTAAAGGACAGCCTCGCCGGGTGAAAGATGGGCCAAGTTGCCACTATATTAATTAAATAATTACTTAGTATTTTAAAGAAAATGGCTTTATCCAGCTTATTTGTCAAAACGGTCAACTTTTATTTTAAATACGGATGCGAATTTTTAATTTTTTCATAGTACGTCTGAGAAAATCATCAAATAAAATATCTTCGCACGACGCACTACTACCTGACTGAGGTCTCGAGTCTGTTGTTCTGTTTCTAAACGTACATCTCCTCTCATAGTATGTTTTTCAACTTCCTGCTTTCGCGTCCTGTTTTTAATTGTTTCTAAAAAAGGTTTGTGATACTTTAGAAAGATTTTTATTATTAAGATATATTTTCAATAGGTCTTATAATAAAAAAAAAAACGGACTAACTCGCTCTGTATATCGCAAACTCAAACTATGACGGGTTTTAAGCGGGGTTTGAGTATATAATCATTAAATTTGTAGGCTTTTGAAACAACTGACAGGCACATTGTTTCTATATTGTATTAGAGTTTCCTTTTTTTTCTTATTGAGAGTCCTGAGATCGCCACTGGGTCTCTGGCTCTGCCCACCAGAACAAACTCTGCTTTGTATTGCGCAATGCGAAATGTTTATATTTTATAAAATTACAAATAAACGGTTCTCCTATTATTACGTTAAAATAAGCCCTGTAACAACGTTATACAACGCAATTACTTAATTTAATAAAACTTGAAATAGGGCCATGTAAATCGAGAGCATGGAGATAATTTAGAGGCTGCAGTCGGATGTGTCAGGTGACGCCACCTATAGACGATTTTAATTAGGAAACTTTGAATTGTTTTCTAACCTGATTTCTGTTACACCGGAGAAGTTTGCGAAAAACAGATTAAACGGATTATCATTAGCAAACTTCAGTGCGAATTTGGGAAAATCGGGGAATATAAAGCAACAATTCAACAATAGCTATATTTTATTGTTGCTTGTTATAATGATTATAATGTGTGTTTAAATGCGCAAAGCCTTGAATTTGCCACGTGTACCCTTATTCACGATACACCTACAACGGTATGCCGATAAGAAAGTTGAAATTTGAACATCGCTGCGCATGTAGTTATATGCGAGGATGCGAGCATGGTTGCATAACCTATTAACGCAAGGGATGGTTTTAACCTCACATAAAAAGCGGGAAAATTTTCCTTCTCTGGCTGCTGTTGTTGTTTATTTTCATTTCGGGTTCAGGTAGTTATATAGTGTACTAATAATAATTAACTAAGGGATATGTATCGATTCCGACTTTGGCAGAACGAAACTAGAAGAAGCAAAAAACTAGTGCCTCTGATGTGTTTCATTTTTTTTTCTCTGCAGTTTTATACTCATTGCAAAATTGTATAGCGTTTTGGATATTGATTGTCAAGCTGTGATGTGGCAATTTGTAACAATTGCAACCAAAACGTAATACGAAGATTTATAAAATATTTTGGGTTTTCAAAATATAAGGCAAAAGGCTTGCGAAAGTGGTAAATTTAAAGAATGGTAAGAAAAAACTATTTTGTTATTACCTTCTAAAATAAGTAGCTGAGATAAATTAAGGCAGTATATCGTTTCTGATATTATTTTAGGATTATTTTTTTATTCAAATATAAAACGAGCATTTATTTGCACCTAATGTAAACCGACCTTAACATCGCACGTGTCGTCACAATGTGTCAATATACGAATACTTATAGATATTATTGAAAGTACAACCAAAAATGTTAAAAACCGAGGAAACCTCTAATAAGAAACCACACACTTTACCTAAAATTAACCAGTCACCAGTCAGTCTGTCGGATTTATCGAGTCACATATCTCATCCATAATACTTAAGGAGGGTTTATCCCCTTAAACTAATAGGCCTTTATCATAGGGAAAACAAGTCCCCAGGGAGAATCAGGCCGGCACTTCTTTATGGGGTTATTTGGAGTTTCATCACGTTTGACACCGGGGCTTGTTTAAACAGCACCAGTTTAGGTTTTGTTCTAAAAACAAACAAACCCCGGTTTGACACCGTTTTGTTACCGAGCTTATATAAATATCAGATAAGTAGTTTCGTTTTTGTCATCGGATAAGGTGGAATTATTCTTTAAAATTGATATTTTAAAATAGTATATTACATAACTAGTGAGGAAAGTGATACTTTTCAAACGAGGCGTCAGTCGAGCGCGGAAATTCTCCGAGTTTTAGAATAATCACTTTCACACGATTAATGTACACTATTTTTTCCACGATCACAAAGAATTATTAAAAAGACTTTAATTTGTGAAAAAAAATAATTCAACACTAGTATTGAAATTAGCATACTTAGGCTTATGTTCCACTTAATATCTGGTTTCACTATTTTTGCAAAATATTCTTCCTCTCAAAAGAAAGTATTATTGTAATTACGATTTTTTTTTGAAGTGGACATCGTTGTTGTCAGTTTGTCAATAGTTTTTTTTTTTTTTTTTTTTTTTTATGATAAAACACCTGCACTGTAGGAAAAATCCTTTAAGGCGCTCTGGGAGCGGTGCGAGTGCGAAAAAAGCGATTAACGTTGGTCTTGAAACGTTGAAGATTGTATTCATTGGGAAACACGACCTCAGGAAGTTCATTCCACAATGATGACGTTCTCCAGATGAAAGAGTTCTTGAACAATGAAGTTCGAGGAGTACTAAGCTGAACAACATATGGATGAGCGGCAGCGGTTCGCCGTATATTTCTGTTTTGCATTGCTCTAGGTGGAATCAAGTCGGCAATGTCAGTCGAACACCTGCCATGGAAATATCTGTAAAAGAGAGCCAAATCACCAAACTGACTTCGATGCTCCAGGCTATCGAGGGTCTTGGTCAGCTCGGGGTCGCCGATCAGACGAACGGCTCTCCTTTGAATGGAATCCAGTAGCCGAAGGGTGTGCTTGGGTGCAGAGCTCCAGACATGAGAGCAATATTCTAATGATGGTCGAATCTGGGCTTTGTAGAGTGTCAAAAGTTGATGAGGTGTGTACAACCTTTTGGTGCGGAAAAGTACACCAAGTTTCTGCGCAGCTGCCCTGGCAATTGCGGCAACGTGATCATGCCAAGACATATTACCTCCCAGATTGACCCCCAGCAAATTAATAGACGGTGCCAGGGGAATTGCGTGTCCTGCCATGACTATATCCGGTTCTGCAATGTTAACCTTTTTGGAGAAGACTGCTGCCTGTGTTTTCTTAGCATTAAATTCGACTTGGTTACTGTCACCCCAAGCCAAAATTTCTTCCAGGTCATTGTTGAGGCGCAATACTTCATGCTGCCTGCGAAGATGTGCGTCGGCAGCGGATGTTTGGGGAGTCAAGGTAAAAGATGAGACAAGTGTGCTGTCATCAGCAAAGCTATAAATTGGATTTTGGGTTTTCACTAGAAGGTCGTTAATATACAGTAAAAAGAGGGTAGGCGACAATATGGACCCTTGAGGAACACCGGCATTGATGGTGAAGGTGTCTGAGAGAAACCCGTCAATCGCCACTTGCAGAGAACGGTTCTTAAGGAAGCTGGTTGTAACGGTTTTATTTTCTAGCCCTAAATTATAATCTAATAATTATTAAATATTATACACTTACCCAGTCCTTCACAATTTAGTTGCTAAAATAAAACAATTCGTCCCTACTATAATACTTCAATATATTTTGACTATCTTGTAAGCTTACAGTTAGTGGTTAATGACTAGCACTGCCTTCTGACTGTCCCAGCTTCTTGGCTCCCTTGTGTACCTAAAAATAATTGGTTCATTGAATATTATTAAATAAAGCAATAGTAGTATCGGTCACTAAAATCATGATACAGTACATCAGCAAAACAATAATGTACACTTTGTGGTGAAAAGTAAGAGGTCATTAATCTAGTAAAATACCTTACTGTTTTCTTAAGTAAAGACACTATGTAGTCTAAGTTAAACATGAATTAGCGAGTAAAGTAAAAATAAAATGTAATGTTATTGTTTTGGAAAAAATTACTAAAATGTCAAAACCTAATGTCAAAGTTTGTTGGTTAGTCAGCCAAAAATCCCTAGAAATACCGACGCCGAATTTGCCGCCTTTTTCGAGACAGAAAAACTACAGTGGGGATATAGCTTTTATGCAGTGTGCATCTTAAGGTCCCAGTTGTGCAATTTTTGCAGATTTTTATAAGGAAGTACTGAGTCCGTGTTGGTAGATGGGTAGCAAATTGCTTTTTGTACCCACATAGTCGAATGTGACAATTTTCCTACCAACGAAATGGTATAAGCTTGGCTTCCTGATTTTCTAGTCGAACAAAAGGCCACACAAGATCTCCGGTAAGTCCCTTCTTTATATTTTATTTCCAAACAAGACAAGTGTCAGTAAGTGTATCTTTAAAATAATATTCAAATGCTTACCTTTTATAATCTGATGATTTCTAACATACAGTTTTGTCGTAGGCCTTCTTTCTTTCTTCCTTTTTTGGTTTCTATTTCTTCTATCTTCTATTGTCTACTCCAATTTACGTTCTACACTGGTGCTCCATGAGGTTCCATACTTCATCGTCTGCTATGAGCCCTCAAACAGTCACAGAATTCCACACCTGACTGTTATGTGTCCGGCTTATTAGAGAAGCAGCTACCTGTGACCAGCCCTTGCAGTGTTCGGTATCCTGCCATACCTGGGGTATTTTCGATGAACCTGGTCCACTTCTCAAGCCTCCAGCTAACAGGTTTTATGTGTTTGTGGTGTCCTAATTTTGATATATCTTCATAATGTCACGCTAAGGCCTCGGCCAATTATTTAAAGTTACTGTTTCACTATATTAATCATTATTACGCACTAACCCACTTTGTAGGGTATATATATCCACTCACAATAATGTGTAATTACGTCTATAGTATTTCACTTATAGTGTTATACCTACAAGGTATTCAGTCTATGTAAGGCACAACACGTGTAAATCGGAGTGAAATAGGCCTATTTGAACCGAGTCAGTTGTATTTGGTTATCATACCGTTTTAATAATGTATCAAGCACACAATTAATTGAATCTATCCTAATAACTTTAGCATTTATGATTTAGGCCACACTTTAACTTAAACTACCTAACCTATATTTCTCTGGATTTCATTTCTTCTTTCTGTTTTCGAAACCGGTATCTGACACGGCCGTCAACTTTTAAAAGGTCGTTGGAGTCAGATCACACAGAGAAAGGTTAGACAGTTTCGGGTGCTTCCACTCTGGGGCCCCAACGAATAGCTTTCTTAAACTAAGGATAATTTACTGATATTAATATGCCTTTTTAGGTACCTGTAACAACAGGTATAACAACTGTTATATTTTTGGGTATTTGGTGTGGCGATTAAAACGAATTGTTTTGAATTTGTGTTTTCCTTGAAATATTTTCCTGTTTTCGCTATACAACCAATCACTGCCTTGACCATAAGGGCCACAAAGCAGGTGGCGCTTTTAATTTGTTGTTTAGGTAATTTAACCCACACCACTCTCCGCTGAGGAGCTAGTCGGCGCCCTAAAAGGCAGTGATTATAAGGTAACCTAGTTCAGAATTAAATTGCAGAGATATCGGCCGTCTTCTTAATAAAAATAAACCCAACTAAAACATCTCATTTTATCTTACAAAAGAAAATATATTACATGGTTAACCATAAACAAAATCCATTAGGCATACCGTAGGATCGCAATTTACTTAGAAGCCCATCGTTCCAAACACGATCAAAAGCCCTAGAGATGTCCAGTGCAACAGCCCGGGATTCTCCATGATGTTCGATGGTGTTGCTCCAAAGATGGGTGACATATGCCAGAAGGTCACCTGTTGATCTGGACTTTCGAAAACCATATTGATGGTCGCTGATAATGTTAAGCCCTTCCAGATACTTTAGGAGTTGTTGGTTAATAGCTTTCTCCATTACTTTTGAAATTACTGAAAGCAATGCGACGGGTCGGTAGTTGCTTGGCAGGGTCTTTTTACCTTTCTTTGGAATGGGCTGGACACGCGCCGACTTCCAGCAGGATGGAAATATTCCTTTTTTGTAGGATAAGTTGAAAAGTCTACAAAATACTGGTGTAAGTTCATCGGCGCATGTCTTGAGAACAATGATAGGAATTTCGTCTGGACCAGAAGCTTTATTGACGTCGAGTCCTTTAAGAATCCGTTTAACAAGACGCTGACGGAACACGATTTCAGACATTTGCGATTGAACTGAGGGAATGTTGGGTGGTGATTTTCCCTGGAAGTCTACAGTGGAATGCGAGGAAAACAATTCAGCAAGTAGGTTTGTTGTTGTTGCTATTGTGCCGTCTGAACGTGTTAGAGGTGGAATAGTTGACTTTGTAAAGTTTTGGCTGACGGCCTTAGCGACTGACCAAAAGGACCTTGATCCGTTAGGACTGGCAAGAAGTTTGTTTTTGATTCTCTCGTTATGAGCTTCTTTGCTTTGGTCTATCATTTGCTTACATTGGTTTCGGGTGGTAACAAAGATGGCGCGATTTTCAGGAGTAGGGTTTTTACGCCACTGTCGGTAAGCCAGGTTTTTAGATCTGACAGCACGCTCGCAATTCTTGCTAAACCAGGGCTTGCCGTTGGAAGGACGCTTTTTAGAGAAAGGAATAAAGGCCTCCATGCTAGTTAGAATGACGTCGGAGATCTCCTTTGCACAGACAGATGGATCATCCGAAGAAAAGCATACGCTTAGCCAGGGAAAGTTGCGAAAATGGTCCTTTAGGTCTTCCCACTTAGCTGATGTATAGTGCCAAATCTTACGGGGTTTAGGAGGTTGTTCAGAACTAATTGGCAGCTCGCTTAGGGTTGAAATAAGTTTGTGATCGGAAGAGCCCAATGGTGGTTGTACGGTGACCGTATATAGGTCTGGATTTGAAGTTAAAAAGAGATCTAAAAGACTAGCAAAATCCCCAGCTCGGTCTGGAACCCGTAGTTTAACTTTTTCATTTTTTCATATTTCATATAAATCATAGGACGAACTAATCCTGGATTGACTTCGAGATACTTCTAGATAAATTTAAAAAATGCACCCAACAAGGAAGATTTCAATTCAAAATAGTTCTATAAATTATTTAATGTTTTCATAAAAAAAAGTCAAAAACTGTGACCTTGCGATCTGTAGCCTAGAGCTCTATTCTCTACGCTATCGCTACCGATAAAGATTTGTTTTTTAATACATGACACTCTCTTAAGCGCGATTTGTTTTTTATGGTAATAGATTTTTCAGTACATTATTAACATTTTTTATAATTTCAGATAGCGTATTTTCACACTCTAATTCTGAATCACTCGACCAATACATGATAAATAAGTTAAACACTTTACAATTACTAATTTCTAAAATTTGTTCATTTAAATAAATAGGGGTTTGTCTGTCAAATTGGCACCATATGTTTAAATTAAATAGTGTGCCTTAATATTTCAACACTAGTGTTGAAATATTTTTTTCAAATAAGAGTGTGATATACGGCGCTTTCTAGCCAAATTAACCGTGCTTTTTTTCTCATTTTCATACATGAAAAAAAACAATTCTAATATGAAGATTATTACGCCTAATTCAAGTGATAAATAATAAAATAAGTAAAAAATAAAATTACTCTGCAACTTTATTTCCGCATTTAGGAATTAGGACAACATTGATATATATCCGAACGTTCTCATTCTTAAATTATGTATGTATATTTTTAATAATATTATTAAAATACATGTTAAACATTTAACTAATTCCGTTACTAAAAAACTTCCATATATATTCCAAGTCCTCTCTGCCTCTGCGAGATAGCAACAAACTTTTAACAAGTAAACTTTCTCCGAAAAACAATGAAACTTGAAAATTCCCCCAGGGAATGTAAACATTTTTAAAGGGATACACGATCCTGACTCACTATGGGAACGGAACTATATTTTGTTAAATTGCAACTTCTGAATAAAAGACAATATGAGTTTTTTGAAAGGAATAGATATCATATACAGGGTACACTCCTAAAATTAGTGAAAAATTATATATTTCTACTATTCAATTATTTTTAGATTTGGCCTTTTATTATTGTTTCTCGCTGACCCAACAAGTTTTACGTAGAAATACCGAAACCAATGTCGTTTCCGTCTATTTAATTTTGTGCGGTTTAAGTTGTGTATGTCTATCGGACGAATGTGAATATTTTTTCAGCCCAGAGGCGATTGAGAAATTTAAGTGTACCTACATCCGACCTCGCTAAAATTTGCCTTTTTCATTGCGGTAACTTTGACCCGAATTACTAAATAAGATTTATTTTGAAGATATTTAGAATTAGGTATACTAGGTTCGCCAACGAGGCGGGGAAGGAATCATTATCGAGAAACTTATCAGATATACTAAACCAGCGTGAGGTATGGACTTAAAAGCGGCATTTAAAAAAATATTTTACATTATACAGGGTGGCTTAAAAAGGTGTGGAGGACTACACTTGCATTTTTTTTAAATAGAAAACCCTATATATTATATTATTTTCCAACTTCCTATACAATTCCACATATATTTTGAACAAAATGTCATAAATATGTCTAAATTCAGTTGTATTTGAGATATCGACGTTTAAAATATGGCATTTTCAGACTTTGACAGGCTGTAACAAATCGTTTTCACCTCCCTATCCTAGTTTTATTCTCTTTCTAAAAATTGAAACTTCGGGTTTAACATGTTAAACCAAAAAACAGGTTTTACGGTTTAACATGTTAAACTGGAGGTTGCAACCTTTAGATAAAGAATGAAAAACTAAGATAGGGAGGTGAAAACGATTTTGCTCTAAGATGCGTCGTTCCAATGCTGCAAAGTCTGAAAACGCTATATTTTAAACGTCAATATCTCAAAAACAACTAAATTTAGACATGACACTTTGTACAAAATATATGTAGAATTATATAGGGAATTGGAAAATAATATAATATTATAGGGTGTTCTATTTAAAAAATGCAAGTTTAATCCGCCACACTTTTTTGAGCCACCCTGTATAATGTAAAATATTTTTAAAATATGCCGCTTTTAAGTCCATACCTCATGCTGGTTTAGTAGTTTTGATAAGTTCCTCGATAATGATTTAATCTTTCGTCCCCGCTTCGTTGGCGGACCCGGTATAGTATGTATTAGTTGCAATAAATCACGATTTTTTTGAAAAAATCAATAAATCTGATTTTTTCGATTAGATCGTGATTTTTTTTGATTTTTATCAATTTATACTGATTTTTTCCTTAAATTTGGCAATAATAAACTTTAAAATCACTTATTTTATTATTTTGTCTCTATTCGCCCAAAAATATTTGTTGTCTAGATTTACAGTTAGAAAATCTCCTCGGCGACATACAAAATAACTTGTATTGACATGAACATTTTCGGCAGCGTGCAGCGTTATTTATGAATTGAATTTCCTGATGATTTGCTTCGGCGATTTCTTTTCACAGCAATTTATAATTTGATTTAAAACACGATAAAAACTGAAAAAATCAGTTGATTTAAATCGTCGCAACCCTGGTATTTCGGTACATTTTCGGAGAAAGGCGGAGCCCCATCGCTGAATACGACACTGTCTTGGCGTATTAACATAATTTACTTTATCGCAAAAAAAAAAACAAAATCTTAGCTGAAGTTCAACACCTGTATCCTTAAAACTTAGGCCTAAATTATAACCGAAATTTTTAAGCCCGGCTCAGCGTCTTCGAGCTTTTTTATACGAAAACTTATCTCTAAAGTTTAATTTGAGCTTGTAAACAAAAAAGGTCCTTAGCGAACGCAAAATATCCTGCCATTACTCGCCCCTTTGAAAGACATTGAGTTTCGCTTACGCCCTTAGGGGTTCACGTTGACGAAGGACAACTGTGGAGTGAGAAAAACCCATTCAGTAACTTGGAAAAGCTCATTTGTTACATACCTTTGTGTTAGCTTAAACTAAATACTTGATTTATAATAGAAATTCTTGGAGTCTCGCTCCGAAGTATATTACATAGTAAAACTTTTCATGAAAAGTTACAATGGCCTTTATTAGTAATATTTGTAACTCCAAGAAAAACTCTATCGGGACACACAAATAATGTACTAATGTACCGAAATAATGGTGACATTTTTCCAAACAACAAAATTCCGCTTATCGATTTTTCAGAACTCTAAAATCTCAGCACTGGCTGACAACTGAAACCGGATTTTCGATTCACTGGAAATTTTTTTTTTTCTTTTTTTTATGATAAAACACCTGCACTGTAGGAAAAATCCTTTAAGGCGCTCTGGGAGCGGTGCGAGTGCGAAAAAGCGATTAACGTTGGTCTTGAAACGTTGAAGATTGTATTCATTGGGAAAAACGACCTCAGGAAGATCATTCCACAAAGATGACGTTCTCCAGATGAAAGAATTCTTGAACAATGAAGTTCGAGGAGTACTAAGCTGAACAACATATGGATGAGCGGCAGTGGTTTGCCGTGTATTTCTGTTTTGCACTGCTCTAGGTGGAATCAAGTGGGCAATGTCAGTCGCACACCTGCCATGGAAATATCTGTAAAAGAGAGCCAAATCACCAACCTGTCTTCGATGCTCCAGGCTATCGAGGGTCTTGGTCAGCTCGGGGTCGCCGATCAGACGAACGGCTCTCCTTTGAATGGAATCCAGTAGCCGAAGGGTGTGCTTGGGTGCAGAGCTCCAGACATGAGAGCAATATTCTAATGATGGTCGAATCTGGGCTTTGTAGAGTGTCAAAAGTTGATGAGGTGTGTACAACCTTTTGGTGCGGAAAAGTACACCAAGTTTCTGTGCAGCTGTTTTGGCAATTGCGGCAACGTGATCATGCCAAGACATATTACCTCCCAGATTGACCCCCAGCAAATTAATAGACGGTGCCAGGGGAATTGCGTGTCCTGCCATGACTATATCCGGTTCTGCAATGTTAACCTTTTTGGAGAAGACTGCTGCCTGGGTTTTCTTGGCATTAAATTCGACTTGGTTACTGTCACCCCAAGCCAAAATTTCTTCCAGGTCCTTGTTGAGGCGCAATACTTCATGCTGCCTGCGAAGATGTGCGTCGGCTGCGGATGTTTGGGGAGTCAAGGTAAAAGATGAGACAAGTGTGCTGTCATCAGCAAAGCTATAAATTGGATTTTGGGTTTTCACTAAAAGGTCGTTAATATACAGTAAAAAGAGGGTAGGCGACAATATGGACCCTTGAGGAACACCGGCACTGGAAATAATTATATTTGCCGCTGAATATGAAATAGGTTTTTACAAAATTGTTTGTACTCATTATCCACAAGCCGAAACCATTATCATAAAAAGATACTGAAAAGTTAGCATGATAAAGATTAACAATTTTACTAAAAATGATTTTATCTTGGCGTTCCCCAATAATTAATACAACAACTCATCAGATATATTATTATTGTTGCTATTAAAAATTTATAATATGTTAACATAATATTTTAAATTGTTAGGAGTAGTTAACAATTTATTATTACAACCATTAGTGAGACTTAAAGTGCGTATCTTTTTAATACTTTTAATTACTGAGAAGTAATTACTTATTGCGCATTGTGCAACTAGCAAAAATTACTAGCTGACATAGACATGAAAAAAAGAAACTATACAATATCAGAATCTTAGTGTCCGTGGCAGAGAAACGTAGTTTAAAAAGCCTCAAGAAGAAACTGAGTAGTGGAGACTACATTCTATTGCTAGACCGATTCCGGTATTAGTTACAAGTCACGACATTAGCAAACTAACTGCTTGTTAAGTTAAAGAATAAGTTCGTTGCCAGTAGAAATTTGTTTGGAAAATGCATAAAAAATAATTTTCGAACCATCTGAAAGTTCCTTATAATAGGAGATCATAGTTTGTCAACACTGTGTCAAAACACAAATCAGACTGCATCACCAAGAAGTGAAAACTTTACTATTGGTAGGACACAACCACCTGCAGACCGGTTTCGAACTGTTTCGTTCTCATCCGTACTATACCTTCCAAACGATAGTCTTGATACTAAAAATAACAATATTATCAATCTTCTAGGGTCGTTTGGCTAAAATAAATATTTAAACTTGTTGTACTTTCTTTTTATTCGTCAGATCCTATAGCATTATTGATAAGCTATAATATGACGAAACAATGCGTATAGGGATAGATCTGACGGAATGAAAATTTTCTTCTATATTGACTAGTATTAAGTATCTGGTTTATGGATTCGGTTTGGTGGAAGTCAAAAGTGGCGCCCCTTTTATGCCAAAAAGACCAAGAATGTTATTGCGCGACAAGAGACAACAGGTTCAGGTCACAGAAAGCTATAATATAAGTATTTATTCTGTTGGCGATACGTTATATTATGTATGAGTACCGTACCTCACCTTTTACCACTGTGAGCCTATATTAACGTATTTAGGGCTCAACCTTTGTAATCATTGCTTATGTTGTTGATCTAGCGCATCGGATAATATTATATAAACCTCATTAATCGCCAAAAGGAAAATATACCACATAAACTCTTGGGAAAATAATATAAGCGAACGTAATGAGAAGTAAACATGTTTTAGAAGTTATACGCTAAATTTGCATGTCTAAGATTTTATCACTGTAACTCTCAGTAGCGGCTCGTAGCGTGAAATGTCATAGTTTCGTGAGTTTGGTAGAAGAACGAATATTTCTTGCTTAATTTACTTCCTCGTGAGATATAGACATCGTATCCACTTTTGTTGTACAAATTACTATTGTGCATTAGTAGCTAGGCAACAGAAAATAACTATTAGGAAAATTCAATATTACTGTATTTCCATAGTTACAATACAAATATTTAATGGCATCCTTTATTTGTGAACAAAGTTAATAATATTTATTTCAAAATTTTAACAAGTTGATTGTAATAAGTTATGTCTAATTTTCGATTTACGGAAAAATAGTATGTATACCTCGTAAAAAAGCAACATTCCCGGACTCCGTATTATCAGTCTCGGCTTGCGTCTCGACATACAATTTTTACGGTCGTCCGGAAATGTTCAGCTTTTCCTACTAGGTATACAATGTACTATTAATTACAGAATTTCTGTGTGTAAACATAATAAGTAATTTTTATAGTACCCCATATACAGATATAAATGATTTAAATTCAGTTGTGTCTTTTTGTCAAAAATTAACCATAGGTTCATGGTAATTTTACATTAAATGTGTATGTCGTCCATTACCCAATGAACCGTCGCTGGTAAATTTGTAATTTCACATTTGTGGCTCGGTCTTGGTTATTAAAATTTATATTTTAAGTACTTTGCTAATTTATTTTCCCGCGTATACGGTTTATTATGTCAAGGTACAAAGCGGACGCTTTTCTTTAGAAATTAGTTTTATAGGTAATTTTCCACACGCCATGGGATGTATAATACAATTAACCCATTAAATAATTTTGTTGTTGTTAGAGTTAGGACTAGTGATTCATTTGCTATTTGTTTTTTTAATTGATATTTCAGTACTTTTTTATTTTATGAAAAAATCGGATACCGGCTTTTTCACTAAATTTTCATTTTGAACATATCGTATAAAAAAAATATAAAATTTTCTACGATTTCCGTTTTTAAATGCTTTATTTATTCACTGAAAAAATCAAGATATTTTTCTAAACAATAAAATCCCGCTAAACGATATTTCAAAAATGATTTTCTCTGAATCCACACAAATCCATTCAAAGGAGAGCCGTTCGTCCGATCGGCGACCCCGAGCTGACCAAGACCCTCGATAGCCTGGAGCATCGAAGAAAGGTTGGTGATTTGGCTCTCTTTTACAGATATTTCCATGGCAGGTGTTCGACTGACATTGCCCACTTGATTCCACCTAGAGCAATGCAAAACAGAAATACACGGCGAACCACTGCCGCTCATCCATATGTTGTTCAGCTTAGTACTCCTCGAACTTCATTGTTCAAGAATTCTTTCATCTGGAGAACGTCATCTTTGTGGAATGATCTTCCTGAGGTCGTGTTTTCTAATGAATACAATCTTCAACGTTTCAAGACCAACTTTAATCGCCTTTTTCGCACTCGCACCGCTCCCAGAGCGCCTTAAAGGATTTTTCCTACAGTGCAGGTGTTTTATCATAAAAAAAAACAATTTGAAACGAAAAAAAAATTAAATGTTTATCAAAAATAGCGATGCGTCTCACCTAAAGACGACTGGAGCTGGAGATACTTACCAGTTGAAACGTTGTGATTCAAAATAAATATAGACAATGCAAGTAAAACTCTTCTGCCTTCAACAACCTTCAAACAGACAATAGTTATTTATATTACTAGTACGGTAAGAGCTTCATTACAGTAACGAGTGGGTATGGGTAACCACATGAGTGCTGTAATGGACCTTACCTTACTATGTAATATAACACCTTATCTAAGGCCTAGATTTTTTTTAATGTATTTAAAATTACTTTTATATAATGTAGTGACTTTACACAAAAAATGACACTGACTGACGGAACAAAGAAAAATGAAAGTAAATATTTATAATAAATACTTTAGCATTTTTTGAATAAATAAATTGTAAAAAATTCCTTTTTTTGAAATAAAAATGAGTTACGTAATGAGTTTATTACATCACTAATAATGTAATGAGCTCATTTTATCACTAGTACGATAATACAACTTATTATCTAACTCAAACAGGCTAAAATGGGTTACGTAATAAGCTCATTAAAGTGTGGGCCTTATATAAGTAATTTTACACGAAATAATTTTACAATGGCCAACCTAAAGAGTTCCAATCTCAACGTAAAAACGCCGGTATGGCTTAATTTTATCGACACACAAATTTTTTTATTTTATCATAAAACGTGAGCGCTTTAGATTACTGGTTTACTGCAAGAGCTACCCTTAAGGGCCCTCAGAAGAAGAAGTAGGTAAGAAGTAGTGGTACCCGGCTGTCCTATATGAGTCCGGCGAGTGGTTATGGGCAGTTCCCCCTACCCCTTAAGCCTCACAAAATGAGTGTTTTTTTTTT
Source organism: Polydrusus cervinus (assembly GCA_935413205.1). Taxonomy (NCBI): domain Eukaryota; kingdom Metazoa; phylum Arthropoda; class Insecta; order Coleoptera; family Curculionidae; genus Polydrusus; species Polydrusus cervinus. The sequence goes on along the minus strand of OW284512.1, from coordinate 78,697,974 downwards.
CTTTGAGCCTTGAAGATTGAAGGGCGTATGAATAGTCAGTATTTTTTAGAAGTAACTTTTTTTAGTCGCCATCCACCCTCCCCTCCTCAAAATCCTGGATCAGCCACTGGGCGTTGTGCAAAACTATTTTATCTTAATTTTTTTTAATATCTAGCTACATTTTGGTTGCGTGGCTATTATACCTAATAGCATCTAATAATCTTGAACCTTTTGACCCAATTTTCAAATATTCCTAAATATTCTCAACGAACTCGACGGGAATTAACTCTATTTAAATAGTCAGTTGGCCATGTCCCATCTCCTTTTTGTTATGAACCCATTTCTGGATTACACCGGCCGACACAGACATAAAATGTAAGCCTTTCCAGACAAGGGAAAATTTGCACTTAGCGGTCGAGTGTGTTCCAGAGTTCTAGTCCGGTATGATGAAGAGGACGTATCTCATTAGTTCCGAGTCTGACGTAAAAGTCTGTCATATTATATTGTATGGAATGTTTCACAAACATGTTGGGTAGACAGTGGTATGTTATTGGGAGGAGAGTAAGAAGTAAGTGGAAAAATATTGCACGTCCGAACAAACATTTTCAGGGGGAATAGATATTTTTCCGTTGGGGGGGGGGGGGGTATTTTATTTATAAAACACGTCAAAACAGTTACGCAATGTGTATTAACTGTGGCAAAACACCGAAGAGATTTCGATTCTATTCATCGAAATTAATCTGTTGCAAGGAGACATTAATGCCACATTTAACTACAGAAATGGATATACTGGAAAGAGCTGGTGAGGGAATTTCAACAGAAGTTTTCTTCCTCGAAAAAAATTCAGACCTGCTAAAATAAAAAAAAAATTTAGAACATAATTTTTTAAAGAAATATTTTTAAAATAATTTTCAAGCTCTAATAATTTTTTTCGGGCTTGTCGGGCTTGAGTTTAATGTGTTCATTATATTATAAAAGTTATCAAAATATAAACTTTCTCTGTCTCTCCCTAGGATAACTTGTAAATTTCTTAACCGATTAAGTCTAAAATTGGGTCACTTATGTCAAAATGGCGTCTTATTCCGAGGAAGATGGCAAAAATTAGCGGCATACGCCACTTCGCCCGTGGTGATTTAATTTGTTCGTTTTATTATGCACTTTATCAAAAATACATACTACTTTCTCTGCCTCCCTAGGATAGCTCGTAAATTTCTTAACCGATTAAGTCTAAAATTGGCTCACTTATGTCAAAAAGGTGTCTTATTCTGAGGAAGATGCCAAAAATTAGCGGCATACGCCACTTCACCCGTGGTGATTTAATTTGTTCGTTTTATTATGCACTTTATCAAAAATACATACTTTCTCTGTCTCTCCCTAGGATAGCTCGTAAATTTCTTAACCGATTAAGTCTAAAATTGGCTCACTTATGTCAAAAAGGTGTCTTATTCCGAGGAAGATGCCAAAAATTAGCGGCATACGCCACTTCGCCCGTGGTGATTTATTTTGTTCGTTTTATTATGCATTTTATCAAAAATACATACTTTCTCTGTCTCTCCCTAGGATAGCGCGTAAATTTCTTAACCGATTAAGTCTAAAATTGGCTCACTTATGTCAAAAAGGTGTCTTATTCCGAGGAAGATGCCAAAAATTAGCGGCATACGCCACTTCGCCCGTGGTGATTTAATTTGTTCGTTTTATTATGCACTTTATCAAAAATACATACTTCCTCTGTCTCTTCCTAGGATAACTCGTAAACCTGTTAACTGATTTGGCCTAAAATTGGTTGACGTCGCAAAATTCCGGCTCTGGCTGGTTCGGGTCGTGAAATTCCGGTTCTAACTTAGGCTAATTTATTATTATATATTTTCGCATGACGCTGGTAACCTTGGAGAAGAATTTATAAACATTGGTCGGATGCTCTTAAGACGTCAAAATCTCTGGTCTCCGTTTTGGTTCAGTTTACCATGGTGCGCGGTTTCTCCTTTAGCAACTAAATGGTTGTAAGTGCATGGCGCCTCTCGTCTCCTATTTTCCACGCTTATTCCAGTCTCGAAACGTATTTAAAAAAAGGCAAGATACAAAATTTTCAGGGATTTACCGTCTATCCCCGGGCGTATATATGACGGGGCCGAAATGAATATTCCGGCCGAAATTCCGGCAAATCCGCATCTTTATGAAGCCGGCTCTTCAGCCTATGTGCCTCTACAGACGGAGTCGAGAGGGAATGAATATTTATTATTTGCTTAACTTTTGCAGAATTTAATGAGGGGATAATAAATAAGAGTTGAGATGTTGCATAGATTTTTAGTTATTTTACTTTCGTTTTGGTGAAAGTGTTTTATTTTATACACACAAAAAAAAAATATCAATATTTCTACAATCTTCTCAACAGTAATATACCGATAGAGGAGGCGTCTTATAGGTAATACCGCTATTTTTTACAAGAAATCGATTTTCTGACAAATTTTTTACGAAATGCAATTTTTACTTATAATCTGATATGATCCCAAGAGCTTTAGCTCGAGGGTCTTATCTTTGATTATAAGTAAAAATTATATTGAGTAATAATTTTCTTAGAAAATCTAGTTTTGAGTGAAAAACAAAGGTATGAAGATAAGCGCTTCTAGAGGTGTATTTTATTGGATAATTTACTGAACCCGAAATAAAAGCCGTTTGTGATAAAGGAAAATATGCAAACACATCATTATGATTTACTTTTAAGTTTATAAACGCGCCACAACTAACAATTCATTAAAAATCCAAAACTAAATCAGACGTGTGGAACGTCAAAAATCAAATTCGCTTGTTGTCATCACGGTTGCCATGAAAACGCCAAGATTTCTTAAGCTCACGTCAAAGAAAAGCACACTGGGTTTAATCTTGCATACCTTTTGTTATAAAATATTTCTTTAAAAATGTCAAAATTTAGTTAAGTTTATGCCCTAAAATCACCTCAAATTGTGTTGTGTGTCACTTTTATTTTGTAGGGGTTATATTTATTTATCAAACTTGATTTCTTGAAATAAATTACTGTTTGTTTGACAAAAAGCTACAGGGGTCTTATCGAGCTAGCGGTAGGTCTTATCGGGTAAGACCCCGTTACCAAGGTGGTTGCTATGAAAATTTGCGTTCTGGTGAGTTAAATTATTAAATTAACCACAGATTTTATTGTTGTTACAAAAACCGAGCAAAAAATGAATACAAAAAAATATTATTTTTTTTAACTTCTCTTAGGTATTCCGTATGAATGAGTCACAACTATTTTTATTATTTAACCGGATGTGCTGCAAGATTTGACTTTTAAACACAAATTTCTCCAATAATTTCAATGGCACTACCCTTCATAAATCTAATTTTCAAAATTATCTTACTTTTCTAAATATTTTTTATTTATGCTTCCCTATGTCTAAACTAAAATTAGGTTTTAAGATATAACTAATTAAAAGTTTAGTTGTATTATTCAACAATTAACAATAATTTATCTTAGTTCATTTATAGTTTCATCTAAGGTAGGTCGGTAGGTAACTCGTTAGCCAAAAATATACAGGGTGATTCCTAAGTTGTACTTCTTTTTTAGCTGTCTGTGGAAGGCAAAAAAATAAACAACATTTTCAAATACCTTTTTTCAAAAAACGCAAAATTAAGGTACTTATATTTATTTATTACACTATGGATCAAATACGGTCCTGCCTAACTTGCCCGTTGAATAACATTAAGAAAACTTCTGGGTGTAGGATGAGCCCGCAAGGGAAAGCGTTCTGCGTATAATCTCGAAGCAAACGCCGTACTTTGACGACACTCACTCTAAATTAGCACCATAATTATCTATTAGTTCATTGTTTTCAAATTTTATTATTTTTACGTGTCATCAATTTAAAATTAACTTGCTTCAGAAAAACACAGCGCAGTGGATTGCCAAATAAATGACCTCTGATCCGTAAATTGCATGATTAATAAGACAAACATCATAAAGTATAGCAGGCTACGTTTTGATGACCAGGCCCGCACTTAGATTTTTTACTTCTGTAACTCGGCTATTTTTAAGTTTTTTGAAAAAATTTGAAAATGTTGTTTTATTTTTTAATGCCTTCTATACAGAGCTAAAAAAGAAGTATCAAGTTAAGAATTTCGTGTGTGCCAAAAAATATTATCGAACAAGGTTTGACGAGTGTACTATGGCGAAACGCGTCTTTAGGTGGGTCTGGCGAAATGAAAGGAAACGCTTCATCAGTTTCTTGTTTTTACCTTAATTATTAATTATTTTAATTCGAAAACGACTATGTGTGGTTGAATGTTGAAGGCACTCCAATTATTAAAGATAGAGACTAAACATATATTATTATGTCAGCATTTTAGGGAAACTTTGTAGTAAATCTATGGCCCACATTGCTAAAATATTTACTTTTAATCAACTGAGCAATGTTATAGTTTACAAGAGCATAAAAGTTGTCCACCAAATTATAAAATAAAGCAGTAAAATTTAACTGCCCCATCACGAAACGAAAAGCACAGACACAAACAGACTATAAAATAAAGTAGAAAAACATGGCTGACCCGAGTGGCATTATCTGTCCCATCAGTGTGACACTTTTAAGCTTATTTCATTAACTTTAATACTTTGATGAGTGCAAACTATCGCATTATATTTTGCAACGAATGAAGCTTATCTGGTAGATAAAGTGCACGTTTAGTGTTTGTGCATTTTGCCTGGTCCCCATATCCCCAACTTAATAAGGAGTGAATATTTTAATATCGAAGTAAAATGTTAAAACACAGAACGAAAAAACGCACACTTTCTGATTTCTTTTCTGTGGGAGAGGTTTGGATGTTTTTAAACAGAAAATGTTAAAGGTTAAAACCTATTATTGATGACATTTTGCCAACCAACAAAATCCCGCTAATCGATTTTTCAGGCGCTAAAATCTCGACACTGGTTGATTCTTGAAACATGATTTTTGATTTGCTGGAAAGAATTATGCTTGCCGCTAAATATGAAAAAGGTTTTTACAAAATTGTTGTGTGGATTCAGAGAAAATCACTTTTGAAATGTCGTTTAGCGGGATTTTGTTGTTTGGCAAAATGTCGCAATTCTCTCGAGTGTAGTGCGATGTTTGGTGCAGTGGCAGAGTCCAGGCCCTACGAGCGGGAGGGGCAATATTTTGGTGGCGGCGTGTTTCCAATTTTTTTGTTTTATCTACATTAAAATTAATGCTGTAACGCTGGCGTTACGTTAGACCGGGCGGGTTAAGAATCCCCCAAACTGCTGCGAACTATTAAATTGGTATGCGGAAAAAAAAAACCAAAAATGAAATTTGGGAGTTTTATCCACAATTCTTTTTGTTAATTGAATTCATTTTATTACTTTAAATTGTAGGTAATTATACTTCAAACATAAGTATTTGGCCGATTTTTGGTTAAAACGGAAAAGTAACGCAATTTTGCTAAAAAACGAAATGGCGAATGTATCACATTTTCCACTCCCTTACTCCTAATATTATCCTCAGACTTGGCGAGTTTGAGTGGCAATATCATAGAGAGCGGATGGGCCAATGTCCTGGTTACCGGCGTGAATGGGGTGGGTTGGGAGATGATACATTTTACACTCTTCCCTGCATTCTTAAATCCACTAAATTTCGGACATACTTTTTTTTATTGCGCATTATGCCCACTCCGAAGATCGAATTCGGAACGCCACAATCGAATGCCAGTAACTCACCACTGAGCAGTACCGCAGCTAGAGTATTTGGGGTCTGGTGCAAAGGTCCGCCAAGGCGCCAAAGGCCCGAGCCTATTATAGCAGACTGTCGAGGACGCAATACTTTTTTGGGAAAAAAGGGAGGGGGAAAGGTTTAGGTGTGCGACCTTAAAAGCCTTTTAAATATGTAATAAGCTTTCGCTTTCTATGATAAAATGAGCTTTTACAAAACTGTCTCTTAAAAAAATTTAAAAATTTTGATCATCAAAGTTTCATTTTTTTGTACGTCAAAAAAAAAGGTAAAAAACAAAATTATATGTGTTTTTACACACATCATTTTAAAGTTAAGAACACATTCATAGGTAATTGTTAACTTCCTTTTTAGCTTAGAGAGAAGCAAAGTAGGGCAGTTGCCCCCCCCCCCCCCCTCCACCCCTGATTCTGTACAAGGGCTTAGATAAACGGTAGCTAAAACTTTTTTTTTTGGGGTATAAATGACAAGGACCTTTTATTGTAAGTCACTTTCGACAAAAACGGCGGGGACGTTTCTTTCGAACTCACTTGAAAGAGAAGTTTTACAGTTTTTTGGCTTGTATTTTTGTCAATGGCACTACAAATAAACATTTAAAAATATATTAGTATATGATCTCTAATTTAAATTTACTTCCTCCATATATAATAAATTAAATTTAATGTATAACATACAACTACTAACAAAATCTAGGCAATTAAAACGTCTTGAACTAATCCAACATAAAACATTGGCAATGCCCATAATCGGAAATAACTACTACCCGAGAATTAAACATATCGATCGAAACATGTTTAAAATAATCTACGCCATCACAGTCACAATCTTGTACGTTGTCACGTTGTCTTAAAAATAATCATAACAATTTTTGTGTAGTTATAAAGTGAAGGAGTTCATCATCACTCATCCGAACAAACTCGAACTAAATGTCGTTTAGTTCGTATTAGAAATATTCTGAACCGGAAAGCATGAACTAGTTTAATGAGTCAACTAGAATTCCCGTCTCTACAGAGTGTTATGGAAATTACTTATATTTAATCCCCTGATTTTAAAATACATTGCAGACAAATATATTTTAATATCGCAATATTCGAGTTAATTCACTATTAGTTGTCATTTGTAAATTTAAAAAAACACCCAAAAAGTCTTACCAGAGGAGTTGGCAACGTGGTGTGGCTCATGGGACGGCCGTATATTTTGTGACTTTCCTACTTTAGGGAAAGGTAACATTTTCAACGTGCACCGGCGCCTATTATTTCGCAATCAAGTCACGTTGCGATGACATACACTTGCTTAAACCGAGTTTAAAACTATTTATAGTGTTTTTGTTGCTTTTTAACGTTGATTACAGGTTTTATCAAGTTCGTGTTTAGGGAAGTGATAAAGAAAATTTATTTTAAAATGGAAATTGCTAATAAAACTTGACATAGAAAAGAAAATTACTTCGGGTAAAGTAATGGGTACCTACATTATTTTATTATGTAATGAGAAATTTTTACACCCCCAATTAACTAAATTTAAAAAATTTAGGAATTTGTTAGTATTACATATTATACCTAGATCTTGTATAATATAAGTATTAATAATCATAAAGAAACCACCACCCACATAACATGTTATATTACAAAAATATTGTTTAATAGTAACTCTTCTGTTACATTTTTTTTTTTTTTTTTTAATTAATGGCATTTGGCTAATTAGCCATACAGCCAGTCACAAAGTAGAGAAGTAAAAGAAACTTTTTTTTTTTTAACAATCAAACAGGGATACACGCTTCACGCCACTGGGGTCTGTCAGGGCGACTTTCTTTTAAGACATACAAGGAATGAAGACCACTATAAAAAGGGAAAACACATAGGGAAAGACTAGGATAGGTAGGACTTACAGTTTTAAATTGGTTTTATATAAGTAGCTTACCAGTACATTAAAGATTTTTACATTTTCGAGGGATAAGAGATTTAGGATATTAAATGGGCACTCGACTTTACACTCTTGAATTAATTGTTCAAATAGGCTATTAACATCATTGTCATACTTTCTACACTCCAAGAATAAGTGGTCTAAATCACATTTTATATCGCACAAATCGCATTTGTCAGAGGGAACAATACGTATTTTATTTAGGTGGGCTGGGTAACAAGCATGGCCCAATTTTAGTCGGATAATGGTTGTTATAAATCGTCTGGGAACTATCAAATCTTTATGCCAGTATTTATTGGGAATACTTTTTACAAGAAGTGAATATCTTGTTGAAGATGTGTTACAATAGGTTTTCCATCTTAATTTCCATTTTTCCAGTATTTGTATTTTTAGAAGGACATGCGCATCGGTAAGAGTGAGACTAGAGCTAATAGGTGTTCCATTGAGAGTGCTATCCTTGGCTAGGGTATCTACATATTCATTATCTGGTATTCCAGTGTGTGCTTTTACCCAAATAAATGTTATATGCTTTTTTTGCAGAGTGATTTGACGTAATAATTTTCGAATGTGCCATAATATAGGATTAATTTTGTAGGACCAAAGCTGGATATTATTTATTGCTTTTAGAACAGACATAGAATCAGACAATATAGCGAAATATTGACTGTCGTATTCGAGTGCAAAATTAAGTGCTTTACAAATAGCTAGGGCCTCTGTAGTAAAAATACTGCAGCCTTTTTCAACTTTATACTTAAATTCATTGTTGAGTTGAGGTAAATATATGGCTGCACCGTTACCTAATTCTGTTTTAGACCCATCAGTATATATAAAAACGCATTCTTTATGTTCTCTTAGTTCTGCCTTTAGAATATGAATATTAAGAATTTTGCTGTCAGTAACGGAAGGGATTTTCAACGCAACTTCCTGAAAACCACTATGATATTCGTAATCTGTTATACACAACGGAGTAACTTGATTTAGAATCTCATTGAAGTTTCTAAATGCCTCGCATAAAGGGGGGGAGTTTTTATGATGCCAGTAGTTATTAGTTAAGTCAAATGTATTCAGTCTGGAGATGTTATGCAGTAAATTAGTTTCAAAAAATCGGTGTTTGAACAGAAATTTGGCACTGAGAGCCTCTCTACGTAAGCACAATGGAGGCTCCAAAGCTTCGACTAGTAAGGCCTCTACAGGTGATGATCTCATTGCTCCTAAACAAACTCTAAGGGCTTTATATTGTACCCGGTCAACCTTCTGTAAATGGGTTTTGCAGGAAGAACCATACAAAATACTGCCATAGTCAAGAATAGATCTAATATATGATTTATAGAAAATCAACGCAGTTTAAACATCACAGCCCCACCAAGTTCTCATAATGGACCTCAGAAAATTTATTCCCTTTTCACACTTATTTGAGAGATAGTTAATATGCTGTTTCCAGCTTAACTTCTTATCTAATACAATCCCTAAATATTTAAACTCCGTGACAAGTGGAATTACACAATTTTTTAAATTAACCGAATCCAAGTCCGGAGTATTATGCCTAGTAAATACACAAACAGCTGATTTCTCAGCAGAGATCTCAAAACCATTCATCCTAAACCAATTAAAAATTTTTCCAAATATTTCTGAGAGTAACCTTAAACTCTCATGATATTTTTTACTCTGAATGTATATACAAAAATCATCAGCATACTGCACAATTTTAAAAAGTGAAAACTTATGTATATCAGCCGTATAAAGGTTAAAAAGTAGAGGACTGAGTACTGATCCTTGTGGTAAACCAGTGAAAGCATATCTAGGGCCAACTTTTTCATTTAAACTATTTCTCACGAATATTTGCCTTGAATTAAATAGCCTAACAATCGACCTTGAAATATTAAGTGGGATATGAAAATTGGAAACCATTTTTTCCTCTAAAATTTTTAAATCTACAGAATCATAAGCACTTTGAATGTCAAGAAACAACGTCGTAAGATATTCATTATCTGTGTAACAGTTTTGAATATCAACTACAATATCTGAAACAGCATCTATAGAACCAAAACCTTTTTTATATCCGTATTGAGTTTCCGGCAGAAGTTTATGGTTGCTCAGCCAATACTCCAAACGAAATTTAATAAGGCGCTCCAATGTCTTGAGAATACAAGAAAGTAATGAAATAGGTCGATAGGAAGTACCCACATTAGGATCTTTGCCTGGTTTTTGTATCGGGATTACTATAACTTTTTCAAAATCCTCAATTATTCTACCATACAGATAAATACTATTAAAAATGTCTAACAATAGGATTTTGGCATTGAAAGGGAGATGTGACAGCATACAGTACTGTACATCATCGTAACCAGGAGCCGTGTTTTGTGTATTTTTTAAGGCACATTCCAATTCGTTAATAGAAAATTGTCTACAAAGAAAATGATTAATTGGAAATTCATCCAAGCCACCTTCTAGACTATTTAGCACCGTAGGAGGTGCAATTTTGCAAAAGAAATCTTCGAACCATTGGGGTTTTTGATATATATTTTTTCTAGTCATTCTTTTTGCCTGTGACCATAAATGTTGAGAAGGAGTGTTTTTATTTAGTTTAGATCACCATAAAATCCAACTGTCCCTGGCTTTTTTCTTAAGAAATTTTTTTGTTTCCGCCTCAACTTTTTTACATTTTAAGAAGTTTTCTAAAGTAGGGACATTTTTATATTCACGTAGAGCTTCTTTTCTTGTACGAATAGCCTCGTCACAGTCTACTGGATCCCACCAAGGAGGAGGGGGGCGACGGTAAAAAGAGTATGGCCTATTAATCGGTATACTTATCTGCGCAGCATCATTTATACAATTTAACAAATAATTGTATTTTTCTTTGATGTCTTGGAATAAGGGGGCTTGCCGTATTTTTATATCAATAGAACTAGTATAAGTTTTCCAATCTGCTTTTTTTGTATTCCATTTGGTTTTTGGATGGATTTTGCCTTGAGTTGTAATAGACCAATCGAAATTTATTACAATTGGAAAGTGGTCTGATCCCAGTGTGTCAGACTCGGTATTCCAGTTAAATTTGGTAGATATATCAGGTGAACAAAGACTTAGATCAACAGCTGACTTTCCAGTACCAGGCTGTAGCTGTCTGGTAGCAGATCCATTATTTAAGATTACCAAATCAAGGTCTTCTACTATATTAAGTACTTGTTCTCCTATATGGTCACTTTTATAGGATCCCCATACGCCACTATGTGCGTTAAAGTCTCCACTTATAAGATAAGGGGTTGCTATTTGTGAAAAAATATTAGCCAGTCATCTTGGTTTGTCCTGATATTAGGTGGCCTATAAATCGAAACAAGGGAAATAGGTTTATTATCTATAACAATTTTTATACCACAAACCATCACACCAGGGTTAAAATTGCGTACAAAGACTATTGGACAATATGATAATTTTTTTGTTATGAAAATAGCAACACCGGCTTTACCATCTGCTCTATCTTCACGATGAATGTTATATCCTGTAAAAGAGACATTTTGACCTGGTCGAAACCAGGTTTCACTTAACAAGGCAATATCAATATTATTTTGATATAAAAAAATTTCAAGGCTACGTTTTTTAGCTACAGCAGATTGCGAGTTCCACTGCAAAAATCGAATTTTATTTTCTTTATTTATCGGATCCATTATGAGTCGATTTAAAAATTTCTACCAAACCTTTTTTTAAAGTATCTATTTGCAATTTTTTAAGGTCATCTAAAAAATTAAAATTTTCCATTAATTTAATAAAATACCCAGCAAAAGTATCGATCAGCTGACTTTGTTCACTGATCATTTTATTTTTGTCAATGTCAATATTATAATTAGGGGGAATCGGAGTAGTTGGTCCAAATACAAAAGGAAACATTGAGCTAGGAGAAGTAGGGGAAGTATGCTTTCTTTTTTTATTATTGGTAAAATCATTTTTACTAGTACTGGCCATGGGTTGTGACAAGGAGGGTGGAGTCCTTTTTGGTATCTGTCTGGGTTGTTGACTTGAAAAAGTCTGTTTATTATTTGATAATGGGGGAAAGTTTGCACTGTAGTCATCATAATCTTTTATTAAATTAAATCTGTTACTAATGGCAACATTTGCATATGAATTATCATAAAGACTTTCAGCTTCCCTAAATGTGACTCTATTGTCAATCATAACTTTTTTAATATTTTGCTGCTTAATAAAAAAGGGACAGGTTTTAGAATTAGATTTATGAGTACCTACTTTACAATTAACACAACGTATGTCTGTTGCATTACACAGGTGTTCATCATCTTCAATTTTATTTTTTCCACATGAAATACAAAGCTCAACATTAGATTTACATTGCTTCGAAATATGACCATAGTTCAAGCATTTGTAACACTGTGTTACCCTACCATAATATGCATTAACTGGGAAAATAACGCTATCAATATAAATGTTCGAGGGTAAGATGTTACCTTCAAAAGTTAAAAGAACTGTTTGTGTTTTAACAAAGATAGGTTCCTTCTGTCCTAGCTTAAGTATTTTCTTAGTAAATCTTTTCATACTTAGGACTCGATTTGATGATTTAATATTTTGAAGTATATATGAATCGTCGAAGTACGTATCGACACCTTTTATTACACCTTTGGTTTCCAGTATATGGTTCGGGATAAATGCCCGCAGTTCTTCTTGTTCCAGACCTCGCGATTTAATTAAATCATTGGCGTCTTTAAGAGACCGTAATTGTACTCTTACACGATTTTTTCCGACTGATTTTATTTCTACAATATTTTTGGTCATTAATTTCTTATGTAAAATATGTCCTACTCTTAGGGGATGCACGCGCCCCAGGTTATTTTTATTGATACTTTCAATCATAACATATATAGAATTTAGGTTGTACTTATCTAAGTAAACATTAAAATATTTTTTAGTTGGTGTTAATATTTTTTGTTGGTCATCGACAGGTAAATCCATAGGGTTTGAGTTGGAATCACTTATTTGAAGGTCATCACTTGGTGTTCCTTGCACTATTGCATCCTCCCCATCTAGGGGAGGATTCATGTTTATTTTTAAATTCCTATGCCAAGTAGCACAAATGTTTTATACATTAAATACGATTAATTTTAATATTAATAGTCACAAAAAAAGAAGCGATAAGGTAAAGGATTAACTCCGATAAAAAACCATGTTTACTGTACCGAATCTCGCAAAGTGCTGTTACATTTTTAAAACTATATAACTGAACACAACATTTTTTTTATTTCAGATTGATATTATTAAGTTATATTTCCCTAACATCACAAAGTAATAGGCCCTTGTACAGGGTGGGCAACTAAGAATGCGAGGTACTGTATCTGGGAAACTATTAATCGTAGAGGCTTGCGGCAAAAAAAATTATTACTAATACGGCCAATATTTTGGGTTAGGAATAAGATATCGAGATGCGGTTTTCGCAAGCTAGTTTAGGCATCATTTAGCTACTTTTTCATAAGAAAAAAATCATACCAATGTTTTTTATTTTGTTGAGAAAATTAACCATTTCTGTAGGAATGTCGAAAAAAGCCCTCTAGCGGCGATATGTAAAACTTACAAAACTTTAAATATATTGACGATTATAGCCCAAGAATAGCTCCTTTTTAACGAGCCCAAGTTTGTTTAAATCGGCTTAGCCGTTTCGAAGATACAGGGTGTTATTTACGGAAACGTTTGAATACCCCCCACCACTTTATTTTTAGAGATACTGCAAAAAGTGTTAAACAAAAATGGTTCACATTATCCTTAACTTTAAAGATCAGAATTTTTTTAATTAGGTTAATATAGCGGAATTTACAGAAATATGACTTGTTAGATTCAAGATTGCAATTACGCCCCCTAGCGGCCATTTTAGAAACTTGAAAATATTTTCCAGGTTTTTCTCTTGGCCGTATTAGTAATAATTTTTTTTGCCGCAAGCCTCTACGATTAATACAGATACAGTACCTCGCATTCTTAGTTGGCCACCCTGTACAAGTAAAAACGTAGTGTATGTTAATGCCTAATCCACATACAAAATTTCGTCATTCTCCAGCAAGTACTTTTTAAGGTTTCGAGACAACAGACAGATAGACCAAACGATAGACAGACTGACGGAAATAATAAAAGTACTATTTATGATCTAGGAACCGTAAAGCATCGAAATTGAATAATAACTTTTTACGTACCGTTTCTAAGGGGTCAACAATTTGAATAAATAACTCTTTATTAAAACATTCCCCTCAATAATTTTATTATTACACAATCCACTCGCATGCTTGTAATTTAGCAAATCCAATGGGACTATAATTTATTCTCTGCCAGAAATTAATGCAGAATTTAATCGAAAAACGGGTCACGAGTCTCGCTTCTCGTCCAAGCAGCGTATGTTGACGATGACTTGACCGAAATCCGATGTCTGTTCCAACGCGCGACATTTTGACACAGTCTTGATGGCAAATGGCGGCCGATTTGATATCGTCGTGTTATCATTTTGGCCAATGACCAGTCATTCTGTGAAAAATATGTTGCTGTTTGTTGGATAAAACGGGACGCTTTTTTAAATAACTCGATAAGTCTTGCGCACATAGGCTTAGCTTCCTGAATCGAGATTAGCCCTTGCGAAATTACATATATCTACTTATTACTTACTTAAAACATTGTGCTTTAAAACAAATAAAGACGATGCAACTCCAAAACTCATTTATATCATTCAAGAAACACCATAATCTCCAACCTTCAAACATACATTAAAGCAACACTTTTTTTTCACAAGTTATACAGGGTATTCCTTAATGACGTGCTAATATTTTAGGGTGTGATTTCTCAAGTAATTCTATGAAGAAAAGTTCATATAAAAATATGTCTTAAACGGCTTACATTTTTTGCTACAGGGTGTTGAATTATTTTTTTTAATGTTTTTTTTTTGTAATATCTCCGAAAGTACTTTAGATAATATTTTCAATTTTAGCATGTGCTAATAGGACATGAAACTACATCTTTCAGTAATAAAAGTTATTTTTTTGTCCCACCAGTGGCGTCCCTGCAAGCGTTTTCTTTGATATTTTTTAGGAAAAAGGTGGTACGTCACTGACATTTTTCCACGTGGATATCATTTCTGACTAGCCTGGTCAATTCTGCATAAAAATGGTCTCTTGCGTTTTTCTCCTTAGGCGCACCGTTCTTAATTGAAATAATTAAATTAGCTCTATTATTTATTATTATTAACATTGATAATATATAATTTGGTTGTATAAAAATTGTTGGAAATGACCACCTTCATTATTTAGGCATGCTTCCGCCCGTCTAATCAATTTAATTATTTTAGTTAGGAACGGTGTGCCTGATGAGAAAAATGCAAGATACCATTTTTATGCAGAATTGACCAAGCTAATCAGAAATAATATCCACATGGAAAAATGTCAGTGGGGTACCACTTTTTTTCTAAAAAATATCAAAGAAAATGTTTGCAGGGACGCCACTGGTGAGACAAAAAAATAACTTTGATAACTAAAACATATGGTTTTATGTCCTATTAGCACATGCGAAAATTGAAAATATTATCTAAAGTACTTTCGGAGATATAACAAAAAAAGCATTAAAAAAAATAATTCAACACCCTGTAGCAAAAAATTTAAGCCATTTAGGACATATATTTATATGAACTTTTCTTCATAAAATGACTTTAGGAATCACACCCTAAAATATTAGCACGTCATTAAGGAACACCCTGTATAACATAGTATTCACCTGAAGACAACTGGAGATACTTTCAAGTTGAAACGTTGTGATTCAAAACAAATATAGACAATGTAAGTCCAAAACTCTTGTGTCATTATATAGCATAAATTTAATGTAAGAAATTATAAAATAAAACACCTAAATTAATCTACCCTGGTAGAAAGATCATAGAGAAAAACTTGCCGTTAACTAATGTAAAAAACAAGGCTTCATCAACTTTATTTTGCTGTATCAGTGCGACACTGTTAGCTTAATGACTCCAAATTATCACATTATATTTCGCAACACATAGAACTTGTCCAGTGGAGCATGGAGATAAAGTTTACGTTTCTATTTCTCTGAGGCACAATTCACGAGTAGGGGAGACCGGGGTTGGTTGCTGCAGGGGCAGGTTGTTGGAATTTTTTTTTTTATGATAAAACACCTGCACTGTGGGAAAAATCCTTTAAGGCGCTCTGGGAGCGGTGCGAGTGCGAAAAGAGCGATTAACGTTGGTCTTGAAACGTTGAAGATTTTATTCATTGGGAAACACGACCTCAGGAAGATCATTCCACAAAGATGACGTTCTTCAGATGAAAGAATTCTTGAACAATGAAGTTCGAGGAGTACTAAGCTGAACAACATATGGATGAGCGGCAGTGGTTCGCCGTGTATTTCTGTTTTGCATTGCTCTAGGTGGAATCAAGTGGGCAATGTCAGTTGAACACCTGCCATGGAAATATCTGTAAAAGAGAGCCAAATCACCAACCTGTCTTCGATGCTCCAGGCTATCGAGGGTCTTGGTCAGCTCGGGGTCGCCGATCAGACGAACGGCTCTCCTTTGAATGGAATCCAGTAGCCGAAGGGTGTGCTTGGGTGCAGAGCTCCAGACATGAGAGCAATATTCTAATGATGGTCGAATCTGGGCTTTGTAGAGTGTCAAAAGTTGATGAGGTGTGTACAACATTTTGGTGCGGAAAAGTACACCAAGTTTCTGTACAGCTGCCTTGGCAATTGCGGCAACGTGATTATGCCAAGACATATTACCTCCCAGATTGACTTCCAGCAAATTAATAGACGGTGCCAGGGGAATTGCGTGTCCTGCCATGACTATATCCGGTTCTGCAATGTTAACCTTTTTGGAGAAGACTGCTGCCTGGGTTTTCTTAGCATTAAATTCGACTTGGTTACTGTCACCCCAAGCCAAAATTTCTTCCAGGTCATTGTTGAGGCGCAATACTTCATGCTGCCTGCGAAGATGTGCGTCGGCAGCGGATGTTTGAGGAGTCAAGGTAAAAGATGAGACAAGTGTGCTGTCATCAGCAAAGCTATAAAGTGGATTTTGGGTTTTCACTAGAAGGTCGTTAATATACAGTAAAAAGAGGGTAGGCGACAATATGGACCCTTGAGGAACACCGGCATTGATGGTGAAGGTGTCTGAGAGAAACCCGTCAATCGCCACTTGCAGAGAACGGTTCTTAAGGAAGCTGGTTAACCATAAACAAAATCCATTAGGCATACCGTAGGATCGCAATTTACTTAGAAGCCCATCGTGCCAAACACGATCAAAAGCCCTAGAGATGTCCAGTGCAACAGCCCGGGACTCTCCATGATGTTCGATGGTGTTGCTCCAAAGATGGGTGACATATGCCAGAAGATCACCTGTTGATCTGGACTTACGAAAACCGTATTGATGGTCACTGATAATGTTAAGCCCTTCCAGATACTTTAGGAGTTGTTAGTTAGTTTAAAAAGCGTGCTAGAAATGATACTAGCATTATCGACACATGATAAGTCTACTCGACGGAACGGTTCAGTGAAGTTATGATTTCATTATCGGCGTATTTTTTGAATAAATTTAGTTTGTGTGTTTTTTACCAGTGTTAGTAATTATTAGTGCACTAATTATTTGTTTTATTACATCGGCGGTGTAACTGCGACAGAGTTCGTGTATTATCAGAAGGTGGGCCTACATGTAAGTAGCATTTCTAATCCTTTTTCGTTATAATTAAATGTAAGGTCAAGTTGGTGTAGCGCATTTTGTTCAAGAAACGTGGTTGGGGTCGGTTGTTACACTGTAACAACCAACCCCGAATTATGTTTTTAAGTAAATACTAGAATATTTAAGTTATTATTGTGCTACGTTAAATATTTAAAGCAAGTCTTAATAATTAAGTACAGAGGAAACCTATAATATGAAGGCCTCACAAACACCGTCTTTACTTAAAAAACCAATTGTCAAAACGCCAGTTGTATCTATCTCGCCGAAACCTGGTTGTTCAAGTGATACACTATATTACAATTGTTCCACATTACCATCTAACTTACCTAACTTATTAAGTTGAAGTACTAAATCATCAAAGCCAGAATTTTTACGTGATCCACCGTTACATTATAGCCGTTCCGATATAAGACCATTTCCAAAAGCGGGACAGTCTAAAGTGAGTAATAAGGGTCGTATACATCGTAAAGTCATAACCAATACTCCAAACAAAAATTAACTACAAGGGGAGGAAGAGATACGAAATGCCAAAAAAATAAATCAAGAGAAAAATTAATGGTGTAAAAAGAAAAATTACACCAACTAAAAAAAAAACGATTAAAGAAGATTAGAAAACCTATTACACTAGGCCAGGGGTTCCCAAACTTATTTTGTCTATTGCCCACTTTGAGAATAAATTATTTTTTAGCGCCCCCATTTTTTCACCTACTTAAAAACCACTATAACTTCAAATTAAATTAATTAATTATTGTAAGCTATATAAGCGGAGATTAAACATTCATTCTAAACGAGACTTTTACTATAACCGGCAAGAGTTAACTTGAGACCTGAGCGCAGTAGGTAGTACACAACGGCACTCAGGTCTTAAGTTTACTCTTACGGGCTACACCTGCCAATGAAAATGATTATTGAAACGCAACTTTACAGTAATCAGACAAGTATTCCATGAACCAGCCGATTGATACAGGAATGCACAAATCGGGTTATTTAACAAAAACTTGATAAAAGATGATTGCCCGCGGTCTATTATCTACGAAAATTACCTATCTAGGAATACTAATAACAATGAAAATGCGAAAGTGTGTCTGTTGCCTTTTTATTTTTTTTCTTTGTATCTACTTTCATTTCAAAACGGAGCGACCGACTGACATGACTTTTATTTTATTTATTCAATAAAATAGGACAGATATATGAACTACGCGGAGAGAAATATCGAACCGAGTTTGAGCAATCTTATTAATATTAAGATTTTCACAAGTTGTAGTCGAGAGTTGAGAGCTCAGTCGGTGTCTAAGAGTCCTCCTAGCTAGATGAAATTACAAATCGCCCCCCAAGCCTCTACACAACACCCCCATTTTTTTTCTGGGTCTCTTACCGCCCCCCTTTACTGCTGCAGCGCCCACAAGGGAGCGTTATCGCCCACTTTGGGAAATGCTGCACTAGGCGATGATGAAAATAACCCGCTTTGTTTAATTTGCACGGAAACTTTTTTCAAGTCCAAGCTTGGCCGAAAATGGATAAAATGCACAAAGTTTCATGGATGGGCTCATGAAGAATGTGTAGACGTCCATTTATTCTTTATATGTCAGACTGTGACTCAGATGATACTTAAATCTGTAACAACCAACCCCAATAATGTAACAACTAACCCCGCTGTAGGGTTAGTTGTTACAATTGACATTGACTGTTAAAAAAATTACACAGTACAGTCTATTTGTGTTTTATGATTATTTCCTTTTTTATTACTTGGTTATAGTTATGAACTATACGGATTACAACCAACCCCGGTCGCCCCTACATTACACACAGACTATTTCGTGCCGATATACTATTCTGTGATATTGCCTAATAATAAGTAAAGAACAAAACAAATTTTCTACGGTGTCAGTTTATAAAATCTTGAATTACTTACTGGAAAAATATTTGAACAAAATATCCTCCCTGATAGAAACAGGCGAAAATTTGTTATCCACGTCATAGCAAACCAGCCAGTCGACAGCGACCGATAGCGTTATGCTCGACGTGATCCCATCTCTAGTTTTTTTTCTTGTTTCTAATACGCGTTTTCTGTTATTGACACTAGGTAGGATAACATTATTAAAGTGCCGATTGACTGAAAAATAAAAGAATTTCGGTTAATGGGATCTGGGATAAAATACATCTGTTTGTTTTACAAACTTTTTGCTTTCGCGGCGTCTTTTTAATGGTTTCTAGAAAAGTTTTGGTGACACTTTAGGAAGAGTTTTATTATTGGGATATTTATTAATAGGTTCTTATTCAGGATGTCAGTTCTGGATATGATAAATTTAAATTTGGTTTTAGTACCTATATAAACTTAACCTTAACCACTCGAGGAATATATTTTATTTATAGTAGCATGCACAAACTTTGGCATTTTCCTACATAATTTCTTTAAAAGTTCGCAGGATTAAATTTCTTTAGAAATAATTTTTATTCAGGACTATTTTGCTGAAAAATATTATATAATTAATGATTATTAGTACCCATTTATTTTGTACCTAAGTAATTATACTTATAATAATAATTGGATATTTAAATATGTTTTATGTGCTAATGCAGCAATATAAATTACAAAATAAACATTTATACGCGACATAAAAAAACTAATTCTAGTATTCGGCTTTACTGAAATAGGCTGATATTAATGACTAATGACTTTATTAGATAATAATTAGCTCCTTGAAGGACTTAAGCTTTCCGTACACTTCGAAACAAGTCTTCATACAAATTGTTGGTAAAACTAGTACGATATTTTAAGGGCAATTATTAGGGATCAGCAGGGGCGGTTCTACGGGGGGGCCTGGGGGGCCCAGGACCCCCAATATTTCTGAAAAAAACTATAAAATTTATGCCACTGATAAAAAAAAATTCCGGGTGCTTTATTATTTACATAATTTGATACAATTTGCGAATGATCCTAAAAAATTTGGGGCTGTGGCGTTATTTGCTTGCGAAGGCTACCAAAAATTGTGCCCAGTGGCGTATATAGGGGGGGGGGGGGGGCTGCCGGGCTGCATTTTCATCTCACGCATGGACTCTTAGTTTAAATCTTTAAATAATGTATTCTTGGCTTAGATTACAAAGGTCTTGTAGGAAACGTTTACTTTTTAAACTTTTCCTTCTAAAAGTCCTGTTTTCTATAGAGATTAAGGTTTCACACGCATATCGTTTTAGTTATTGATTTTTGATGCAATTTTAAAGGAAAACGAGTAAAAAGAATAATATTTTATAGTATTTTTCTATTATATACTTGTCTGTTTCGTTTTCCCTTTTTTAGAGCTATTTTAAATTAACAAAAATATAACCCAATGCAATAAAATATTTTTAGAACAAAAACAATTAGGTATTTATTTCTTAAGAGAAAAATTAAGGTTCAATTGAAACACTTTTTATGGAAGAAGTGTGATAATTTATAATAAAAAAAAAATGCGGGATGAAATGAGAATGCTTTATTAGGAATATAAATATACGGCACTTAAGAAGGAGTATTTCCAAATCTAAGCATTTGCACCAAAAACTGCTGTTAGATTTGGTGTGGTGAGCGATATTCACTTTTTTTTTAATCATGAAAAACCGAGCCCGGAAAACGCTGGTTGGAGTCATACATACGTCTTATGTTAAAATTTTGAATTGACACCAATATTCATATTTTTCACAATTATAAAATACGGTTTTTTTTAAAAATAAAGAGCCAGCTAGGAATATCAAAAAAAAAACATTAAAAAAAAAATTTAATCCAACCATGCAAAGGGGGAGAGGTAATAATTTAATTTTCGAAATTTGATAGTAGTTAGGTGAATTTTAAACGAACTTTGAGCGTGGCCCCGAAAATGTTTCGCCTGTGGCGCTTTTCCGCCTTCTTCGCTAGGTACAATACCATGGAATCCATATAGTCCCGACTATCCCTCTCTTCAGAAAAAAAAATGTCCTACTTACGCCCCCCCCCCCCCTCCCGAGCATATTTTTTGGCTACGCCAATGTGGTGCCCCCCCAAAATTTTGGGTCTAGAACCGCCCCTGGGAATCATAATGATCAGTTGTCTGATTGAAATCAATTTTTAACGAAATTCAATTTAATTTATGTACTAAAATTAAATATTTTTCTTTACCTCAAACGTCTTCAGACAAATCGTCGCGTATACGGCCCCCTTTATAACTTCTTAAAGTTAAACGGTTAAATGGATGTGACATCGAGGTCGGTTATTTGCAAAGGGGCCCTTGACAAGGAAAGACGATTCGTTCGGGTCGAACAGCCTTTATCAGTGTCGTTACTAATGCAATAATACAATATAATTACCTTCAATCACATTTTATAGTAGTTTGTACAAGAAGAGTGGATATGATGTCCATATCTCACGAGGAAGTAAATTGAGTACGACGCCGTAGGCGGAGTGCTCAAATTTTCAAGTGCTATTTAGACAATCCACTTGAGTTGAACAGTATATTTTTTTTACGACCAAACTTACGAATCCTATGCTAAAAAATGTTACCCGACGATCATATCTCAAGGATAATTTGGTGTCTTGAAAAAGAAGGAGAGGGAAACTGTGATTGGCCAGTACCTTTAAGAATTCCACAGAGAAATATAATTTTTATAACAACGTTGTCAACTAATAGAAAATTTCCGGATTCGTGAGAACAAAGCACAAAAGAATGATAGGTTGGCGTGGTCTCCAAAAGGGAAATTCTTACGGACAGTGTTATATTTGTAGAATATTCTTTAGGATCACTTATGGTTGTAATCTGATAATAAAAGACTTTTTCAGTATTGTTTGCATTCGTGAAAGTTTTCTATTAAAATGGGAAATTTTATTTTTAAAGGTTGCAACACTGTGCCGCACCGTTATAATAATAATAATAATAATAATAATAATAATAATAATAATAATAATAATAATAATAATAATAATAATAATAATAAATTATTAGGAAAGCTTTGGGTTGCAAGGAACAGCTTACAATCGATGCCGTTATTATAAAACAGGCAGAAGTTAAAAGGCGAAATCTAAATATGTGCTACATTGATTATAGTAAAGCATTCGATTCTGTTCCTCACGACTGGCTAAAGAAGATATTGCAAATATACAAAGTACACCCCCTAATACGCAACATGTTAGGTACCCTAATGGAGCAATGGAATACCAATCTCCATATTGGACAAGAGAAGCTTGGCAATATAAATATATCAAAAGGTATATTTCAAGGCGACTCTTTAAGCCCCGTCTGGTTCATTTTGGCCATGAACCCACTGTCCTCACTACTAAAATCAACATCCTACGGATATCGTCCCAACTTAACTGAGAATTTTAGAATAAACCACCTTCTATTTATGGACGATATCAAACTCTACGCTGAAAGCAAAACCCACCTACAGTCCCTAATTCAAATAACCAAGACATTTAGCGATGACATCAAAATGTCGTTTGGCTTAGACAAGTGCGCAATCTTAAATGTCGTACGCGGAAAGACTGAACAAAATCGTGGACTGCTTGAAGGCATAGATATATTAGATGAGGACCAAACAATTAAATACTTAGGCATCTCCCAAAACCAACAAATAAACCACACAAGCCTAAAAAGGGAGTTTAAAAACAAATACAAAAGCAGACTAACAAAGCTTTTTAATACTCATCTGAATGCTGGTAACCTTACTACTGCCATCAACACCTGGGCAATACCAATACTTACCTACTCATTCGGAATCCTTAAGTATTCAGACACGGATTTGCACGAACTGGATAGGCTTACGCGCAGGCTGCTAACAAAATTCAGATTCCACCACCCACGCTCTGCACTTGAAAAAATCTACCTAAAACGAAAGCAGGGAGGAAGAGGTCTCATTAATATATATAACTTGTGCAAGTCGCAAGAGACCTCTATGAGAAAATACTTCCAAGAATCGAATGGGGAAATTCTTAAAAAAGTGGTAGCAGCAGACACTGCCCTCAACTTAAAGCGAAACGGACTACCTAACATCATCCGCGCGCCGCCAAGTCAACAGCTTGTAACTTGGCAAGAGAAAACTCTACACGGCAAATACCCTACTGCACTCCAAAATCCACTCATAGATAGAGAAATGTCACTGAATTGGTTAGAGAAAAGGCAGCTTCACGCTGAAACAGAAGGTTTTATTATCTCTATCCAAGACCGTGTCATTCGAACTCGAAACTATGAAAAGGTCATCATGAAAAGGAATGTGGAAGATGTGTGCAGAAAATGCAACTGCCCCGGAGAGACGATAGAACATATCACGGCGGGTTGTGGTGCTATGGCCCCCAACGCTTACCTGGGGAGACATAATCAAGTGGCAAAGATCATCCACAAGGAACTGGCCCATAAACTAGGGCTAAGGGAAAACCTCCCACCATACTACCAATACTCACCCGAGCCAGTCCTTGAATCCCCTGAATATCTCTTATACTGGGACAGGCCAATAATAACGGATAGAACAGTGGACCACAACCGTCCGGATATTCTTCTCATCGAAAAAACCACCAAGAAAGCTTTCATAATCGATATAGGTTGCCCACTAACACACAACCTCTCTAAAACCGAATCGGAGAAGAAGACCAAGTACTCGAATTTGGCTATAGAGATAAAAAATATATGGAAGCTAGATAAAATCGACATAATTCCGATCATAATATCGGTGGAGGGAGCTATGACGAAAAATTTCAAGCCCAACTTGGAAAAACTGGGCCTATCAGGTTATTTATACCAACTAATCCAGAAAAGCGTCATCCTCCAAACTTGCCATATAGTACGGAAGTTTCTAAACAGTAAAGGTTAAGATGAATTTCTTCTCTGTACTGTAAATAATACCAGCAATACCAACAAAAAGCTGTGAAAACTAACATTGAGAAAAATAATAATAATAATAATAATAATAATAATAATAATAATGATGTCTTTATTTCTGTATTAAGTAATGGTATTACAATTATATTAAAATATGAGTACAACAACAGAAAAGGCGAAGTCCAAGAGTAGTACGCTAGTATTTCAAAAAATAAAAAAGATAAAAACATTTAAATAAAAAGAAACATATTATATTTTTTCCTATCCTATAGCTTGCTTAGCGAAGAGGTATTTAAAGATATTTTTTCTAAATTTTTCTGGAGTAAGAGTTTTAAAGTAGTCGGGCAGTGAGTTATATAACTTTGCAATATTGAAAGTAAAGGATCGTTCAAACATAGTATATTTATGCAAGGGTGGGGTTATCATACCCCGAGCTCGAATATTTATGTTATGTATATGAGATCTAAAAACCACTTTGGCATATAAATATGGGGGACTCTGATTGGATAAAATTTTATGATAAAAACAGGCCTCGTGTAACTTTCTCCTTCCCTTCATATTCAGCCACTTTGCATCAATTAGCTTATGGGATATTCTATCTCGTCGCCGGATTCCATAGATAAGACGTAAACAAGAGTTTTGAACCTTTTGGATTCTTTGTTTTTGATTGGATGTTAAACAGTTTCCGTAAACTACATCTCCATGGTTAAATATGGAGAGTACAAGTGAGTTACAAAGTAAAATTTTGAGTTTTAGCTGATAGCTCATGGCGATTACTATAGAGAAGTTTTAATCTAATATAGGCCCTCTGGACACACTGCGTAATGTGCTGTTCAAAACGCAAGGCACCATCGAAAACCACTCCCAAATTTCTTACATTGTCTCTAAGAGGTAATACCGAGTCGCCTATCTTTATATCAAGTGAGTCTTTTACATTATCGACGTCATTTTTCTTACCGAAGATCATTACGCAACATTTTTTTGGGTTAAGGTGTAAGGAGTGTTCTAAGGAAACTTTTTGGATATTTTCAAGATCCTGACAAATAGCTTGACAACCTCCAACAGCGTCCTCCTTTCTAAAGGATAAATATAACTGTGTATCGTCTGCATAGAAATGTTTTTTTACATTTTTTAATAGCCTCTGGCAGGCACGAGGTATATATGGCATACAATGGGGGGCTAATAATAGATCCCTGGGGGACACCAGTAGTTATAGCTAGTTCGCTGGAAATCTCAGCACCGAGCTTAACGCATTGTCTTCGACCCTCAAAAAAACTCTTAAAAAATTTAACAGCATGATCACTGAGACCGATATAATGAAGAATCCCTAGAAATGGCCTACTTTTCTCGCCACTTAAAGGAAACAGCCAATTGCTATGTGGGAGTAGAAAAAAATTATTCTCACTGCGACTCGGCATGCCACCCTTAGTAGGACTTTATTTTTAGAGCATACTTTAGGTATATAATTTTTATAGCGTAGATCAAGACCTCCGTGAAGATCAAATCGACCGATGGGCCTAAATTTATATTTATTTTTATATATTATACGGTTATACCCATTGATGACTATTCTCACTAACAAGCTGTGACTCAGAGAAACGCCTCCTTGGATGGATCTGTCTAGATGGAAAAAAATGGAGATATTATTAATGTCAATAAAAAAAAAATTGAAACGCCACTGTATTCTTACAGTGGACGTGATACCTCATCCGTCAACATACTCTTATTCCCATTAGACCGGGCGAAGGTTTACACGCGCAATAGCCTGCTTGATCGAGTGTTTTTTTGGTGGTAACTCACTGACCAAATACGTCATAAATCTCAAACGATTTTAAATATAATGACTGTATTAAAATCAGGCGGCTCGTTCATAAGAGCATTCGACCAATATTTTGAAATTCTTCTCCAACGTCACTTTTATCAATTATATGACAATGACCGGCAGAATTATGGCTCCAAATAGAAAACTTTTTTATTATACATGGCACAGAAATTTTTATTCTTTATAAAAGCTTCTGCGTCGTATTAAACTAAAAACGCGCTGATTAAAATTGAAGAAAACTGCAGTGCATACGAGGGAGATTTAGTTTTTTAAAAAGTGCTCAAGAGCAGTACTCCTATTTTTCGTTTTAGATACAATGTTCATTTGAAAAAGTTGATGCCTTCTATTCAATTAACGAAAAAAAAAACATATTTTTTGGTCTATTGACGTCAAAGTTACTATAATAGTAAGATGCCGCTTTTACAAATATTATTTGTTACTGTGAAAATTCACTTTTTTCCATACCGACAAGCAGTATTATTGTGGTCTCTCAGTGACACCATGCCCAACATCGTATACGAAATTGATTCGCCAAGTGATTTGATCTTGTTTAGTAATAGTATAATCACCTCTTGTACACACGGGGCATCCAAAGCAGGGCTGTAGCTAGGCGTTTACCATGGGATAGGTTAAGCGGGGAGGAACCCAGAAAGGAAGTTAAAAGGGGGGGGGGGGAGTAAAAAAAGCGCAGTCGAAAAATATTCGGGACTACGCCCAAATTTCTTTAAAAATTCACCTTACACTCAGATACCTCTTAATAAGGAATTTTTTAAAAATCACAAGGAAGGAAAAACGCACACCATAATATGCACAATGCATAATAATTCATACTTATATTTTCCAGAGCAACACAAAGAGTCCGGACCTGGAATGAGCTATTGAAATTCGGTCTTGTACACATGAAACTTTGAATAACTTCGTCAAATGAATCTATCATGTCACCAGCTGCCACTTTTATCGCGAAGGACCGCATTAGCCACGCGCAATTAATTTCCTAATCAACATAATATAGATTGGTTAAATGTTATTTCAATTGGCCCCTGGAGAACAATACCTAGAGACCATTAATAATTTGGACCAAATTCAACTGGTTTTGTTGCTGACGTCACAGGTTGCATTGTTACCAAACGGTGCAATTGATATTTGAATAGTTAATCCGTCTTTAATTGATGAGTTTTAGATATTAATTAATTAATTAATTGGATCAGAGGTATTATAATTTCTGTCTTTCCGGGGATTTTTTTTACTAAAAAATTAAAGACAATATTATTGGTTGGTTGGTATGGAAGCGGGTTATTGTATTTCTTGTGTTAAACGTGTGGGAATAATGTCATGTCAGCCAGATAAGACTTACTTTTTTACATGGGATCTGAACCACGCGTATGCACTGGTTTATTCGTCAATGCTCTAAAAGGGTCTATCCGCTCTAAAAAGATTTTCCTGAAAGCAGATTTATCCGCTTTACATGGGTTGTTTTGGGAGTCGACCAAAGTAATACTTCATTCTTAGTCCTCTAAAATCTGGGTATACTTTTTTTTTATTGGGCGTATACACCCGTCCGAGTAATCGAACCCAGGTCGCCGCGGTCCGACACGATTATATTATATTATTAAACAAAACCTCTATAAAAAAACCGTTAATACCAATGCTTGGGGTTAGGACAGGAAATTTTTGACTGCCACTCCCAAAAACCCTTTTTTTTGGATTGACCTGTCGAAAAAACTTTCAAAATAAAAAATTACATACATTTAAGAACAAAAGTTGTTATACAAGGTGGTGCATCGTGGTTAGAAATATAGGAAATCTCATGCATGTTTCAGACTGTCCAAATATTTGCTTCCCTGTTAACTTTAGAGCAATGTTGTAGGGAGACTTTTTTAGGGTCTCTCTGTGGTGAGTACACATGCGGAATTTGAACAATTTTGGACAACCCGATCCTAACTTATTTGAATAGGATTGTGGTTGGGTTTTTATTAGAATTCAACAGGTGATGCTGCGGACACCAGCATTGATTGGACAAAAAGTGCTTTGTTATTGTCAAATGTAATTTGCAAACGGTAGGATTTTAAAAAATCTTCAACACTGGATTTAACTAATATTTAATGGAAAACGAATTATTTTACTTACAATAAAACCTACTAAATAGTATTAAAATCATCAAGAATTGTTAAAAGAGAAAGAAAATAAGGGGGTGTTTAAAAATATTCAATTTTTTATAAAAAAATCTAATGGTCTGGATGGAAATAGTCAACCCAGGCCGTCTTGCGTTGTTTGAAAATCAAGAACAATAATAAGGCATTATAAGCGGGCATAAACATATTTCATGTATTCTTCTTATTTTTTTTTTAAAGAAAGTAAAGTATTAATAGTTATTCTCTTTTGTTTCAGGTTAGTAAGCCCATGAGTAATCGAGTCAGCCATGGGTACAAAAGTCACCAGTCCAAAACCATAATAGTTTCGCAGTTAAAGGTTTTTTAGTAAGAAGTTACAATTTAAAGAAACAATATCCTGCCAATAAGGTCAAAATCAAAATTGAGTAAAAAAGCTTATTGGCTCTTTTTACTTTGAAAGTAAAGGGGGGAGTTTGTACACTGTGTTCTTAAGAAAGAAAAAAAAGGTATATTTCGGTGTAACTAACACTAACGCCAAGCGCTTTCGGCCTTATTTACTCAAGGCCATCATCAGGGCTTTACCCTAAAAGTATGAAATTTACAAGTTGTAAAATACCAATAAAATGAGAGTAATTACTAGTCAAATAGAGTTTTGAAAGCAATGCATAAAAAGCTTTTGATAGTACCTACATCATTTATGATATTGGACATCGTACGCGTCACATTGCCAAGCAAAGCCACAGATGAGTCGCCCGAGAACGGCGCCTTATTCTCTTCGATCTACATAATTTATGTTGGAACAATAACCAAAACTTGGTCAAAATGACATTTCAAATAATAAACACATTGACATCGTGAACTTAACTTGAATAAATAAATAATTGTAATGTAAATATGAGATTCTTTTGACTTTGTTTCATACCCCGTCCCCTATTTTTTATTACTTATAGCGATTTCGGTTTCGCACTCTGAGAGTGCTCCGAAAACGATCTGTAACGTCATAGATTCGCCCGAGATTTGCTGTCACCCTGAATACGGTTGCCCTCGGACGGAGTGTAAATAGAATGTATGATTGCTCTTCAAATAATTTTAACCTTTAAATTTAATATACAGTTAAAACAATTCTTCTTTAAATTAAACAAAAATATTACTATGTTCAAAATATTCAAACAACAACACGCGAATTTACAAAAGAACATCGTTCACAGTATTAAAGAAAAAGTGTACCCATTGCGCAGGCGCAGCCTCTCTACTCCGTAAAAATTTGCAGATCGAAAAGGAGCGCTCGCTAACGGATTTAGAGTAACCAGATTTGTAAATCGAACGTATGACTCCGAGCGAGATCACCTGATTTTGATAACCGAACAAGCAAATCTCGGAAAGAGCACTCTCAGAGTGCCCGAGAGCCGTAAATCGAAAACGCTATTATAATGGAACCAAAATCGGTTAAAAATAATGTAGCTGTTAAGCTGTGCTACTATAAAAAAATATGAACCTAAATTACCGCTATTGTGATATTTTTAACATAACTTGGCAACTCGCCAAATTATGATAATCATTAAGTAGACGCTATTACAAAATGCCGTCAAGCTGTCATTTCGCATGCTCAATTATTTATGCACTGAACTGTACCTTCCCAGGATGGAAACGAATTAACTTCTACCGGTCCGTACATTGCGTTTAACTTCAATTGATTAATTATGGAAGTGAGTGTCTTGCTTTTAAAGTTACTTTGGAATTATTATTTCCGAAGTATAATAAAAGTTTCACTTTAAATTTATCACGTAAAAATATTAAAATTGATAAATTTGATTTTGTAATGGATCGAGGGGAAGGGGGACTTGGCTTTGATGAGAAAAGAGTGGTGTTGTTTGTTAGTCAAGAGAACGATGTGTTTGCCCCCGCTTGTGGCGTTGTAGAGCGTGAAGGAGGCGGCGACCTTTTTTTTTTTTAGAAGTCGCATATTTGATTTGGGTAGTGCCCACTCAAACATCATCGGGCCCCGACTTGTGCCCGCCCATTCTAAAAATCCTGGCGCCGCCACTGTAAAAAATCTTAGCAACCTGTCCTTGTCCCAGAATGCGTATTGTTCATAAAAACAAACATACATGCGCGTGCATAATAAGAACTATTGTGCATTGTACATATTTAAACACTTGCTAATATTTAACAACCATACACTCAAATTGTAACAATAAGCATGCTTGTAATAAGTTAATAATCGTTGTAGAATGATTTAATTTCTATGTAATACGTCAGTTTCTCATTATAATTTAACCTCTCGGCTATAGAAACTTACATAATAAGTCACACAATTCAGGGTGAATACTAAAATACGTGAATAGAGCGCCACCTGGGAAAGGAGGAAACATTACAATCGTAAAGTTTGCCCTTGTGGCAAAATCTTACAAGATCAACAGGGGCGTACCATAGACAAATTACCCTTCCCTATTGTCAAGCTAAAATTATTAAATATAATAATTTTTTATACCCCAAATAGCCCCAATTAATTGATTAAGCCGCATATAACCTATTTTTAGGTTATATTAAATAGAACACCCTATATATTGTATTGTGTACTGATTCCACTGTCTAAATTCAATAGTTTTTGAGATATTAACGTTTAAAATATGGCATTTTCAGACTTCGACTAGCTGTAACATTGGAACGGTTCATCTTAGAGAAAAATGGTTTTCACCTCCCTATCTTAGTTTTTTATTCTCTATCTAAAGAAAGTTACTTCCGATTTACCATCTTAAACCAAAAAAACGGTTTTAACGGTTTAACACGTTAAACCGGAAGTTGTTACTTTCAGATAGAGAATAAAAAACTAAGATAGGGAGGTGAAAACCATTTTTTTCCAAGATGAACCGTTCAAATGTTACAGCCTGTCAAAGTCTAAGAATAAACGTCAATATCTCAAAAACTATTGAATTTGGACATATGACAATTACAAAATAAGCGTATAATTTTGTGGAGAATCAGAAAATAATACAACATATAGGGTGTTCCATTAAAAAAACCCAAATTATATTCGCAACGTCTACCCGTATAATCCAATATAATTTCAAAATGTGCACCTCAATGATCTCGACAACTTTTGCATTTCGAATTTTTATCTTAATTCTTAAGATAAAGGGAAAACTAAAGTTGATTCACACACGGCTACCGGTTATATCTAAAACAGTCCCGCGTCAATAAGCATGCTCAGAATCTCTCCCCAATAATCTGTTCTTTCTTTAAAAATCATCATCTGCTAGCGTGCACTTTTGATATTGTTGTTTTGTTAAAGATTTACATAATTTTATGTTGTTTGATAGCATGTTTTTAAAAATGTGTTGGCATCAAATTCTAAGTTGCAATATGGAACGGATCTATTAACTTAATACAAGGGCTCCTCCGTATGCCACTGGCAAGCCCTGTTTGCTAATAGAGGTGAGAACTTTGAAACGAAATTACAAGTCGTAATTGCCAACACCAAGACCGCAACTCGGGCAGCGGCCTTCACCGGTCTGGACAAAGTTCGGAGTTTCTGGATATTTGCGAATAAGACAACGATACGTGGAAAGACGTTAACTTAACAATGGAAGAGATAATTAATGATATTAGTCATTTTTACCTTGACACTCTATAGTCTTGTGGGTTTGGGAAGTAGCGAAAAAGGCTGTGGTTAGGGCTAAAGTGATAGTGACGCATTCGCCATTTCGGGTTTTATCCGTCTTAAAAGCAGAATTATTTATATTTTCAAGTAAAAAAGTTTTTATGTATAATATACCTAGTTATTATAAATAACTAAAGAAAGATGGTAAAAACAATTGAAGAAAAATTTAGTTCGTTGGCAAATCCATGGGCCAAATTACACTGTAACATATTTGTCGATTTTTATCATTTCTTATACATATTTACACAAAATCCCTTTGAATATATCTATCTTTCTCACATTCAGACAATATTTGTTTAAAATGAACCATGTCTTTTTCTAAACCATAGCCAATTTGATTTATTGGTCTGCTGAAGTGAATTCTTGGTTGCCTGATAGCGTAAGAATAATAACGCTGAGAGATAAGCAAAATAGCGGTAAAATAAAAAAGGCTTTTAATATTAACTTTTAACGTTCGCTATGATCACATTCTATGACAATTTATATACTAGCAACACTTTAAACGTAAAAATAGAAATGGTAATACCGGCCACAAAATTGTCAAAACAAAACAAAATAACTTAACCTAAAAATTAGGATTCATTTTTTCCCAGAAATCTTGTAATTTCATCTGTTTTATCTGATTTTATATACTCATCTTTATTTTCCACTTTTTAAGAAAGATTTACAAGTTGCTTTTCTATATCTGTTGCGTATAATAAAAGTTTTACGGTCGAATGGAGTTGGGGCTCCGTTGAAAATAGTAGAACAATAGTAGTGAAAAATTATTTGAATTACAAAAAAATCAACAAAGGCAAGTATACACGTTCATTTTGTACCTAAATTGACTGCTTTAATTATTGTATAGCAATTGTCTAGATTAAAGGAAAACTGAAGATTTTTGGGATAAGAAAGGATACATTTGTGCATAAATATTTAATTCGGTAAAAATATATATTAGTTTCATATATTTAATTTTTACACCATTTCGTGCACGCCTTAGGAAAAATTGGTGTGTGCATATGACTTGGAAAAAATGTTTTGATTCAAACAAAAAAAAATTCTTCTCTTATCTTTTTGACTGAATAAGTAAGCAAATTTGTCCTTCACCTTCTTTATTATATCTTATTTAATCTTTTTGAGGTATATTCTTAACCTCTCATAAAACCACAAGCAAATTTACAAGGTATTTAAAATTTGATTTCTTTGTAATCTTTCTCAAGTTATAATGATCTGGCCACTGTGATTGGTCAGTTTTATATTCTAACAAAGATGTATATATCCATTTAGTTAACTAGTATGGCGAATTTATCCAGTCACTTTGTTATAAAATGTTATAAAAGAAATAGACTCTATGCCGAAAGTTTAATAAAACCTACCACATACAGACATTTCTAATCGACACCCTTAACATAACCATTTACAGCGCGTAAGAATCCCCTGAAGAAAGTAAGGCCCTAAAGCAACTATATATTTTGCTAATTTATTGCTTTTCCGCTCCCGCATCTTAACATCCTTATAAAAGCTGCTCCAATTTTCAAAATTAAATTCCCTAAATCTACAAGCGTTCAACAAAATTTTATTTCCAGGATTGGGCTGGTAAATTTTCGCTCGCAAAGATTATTTTAAGTGCCCCGTAATAAAATTGGGAACACAAAACGGCTGTTAGCCTGTAGATGTGTATTTAAGGGTGTCTATATAGAACGTTTGTTGGGGCTGAAACAAAAAATAGTGTGAACTTTTTTCTTTTCAAAGTAACTTTTTGTACATAATAGGGCTCGTATGCCAACAAACAAAAGTATCCTTCGGGTTGGGGGGGGGGGGGGGTCAAACCGGGAGAAAATATTTAATGGATACTGTTACTTCTGTGCACTAAAATAGTTTTTTTTGACGACATAATTCACGTTTTTATCAGTTAGAGAAAAGCACGGCACAATCAATATTGCTATAGTTACACAACTATAAAAAATTATTTGACCTCCGCATACATGCACAACTTGAAACATCACAACAACCATTAATTTATACTAGGAATATTATGTTTGACATCTGTCAAATTGTTTCTTTCACCAATTGTTTGGTCGCCAGACAATTACTGCAGCAGCCGAGATAGTATATTACATAATAAGTGATGAAAGTGATACTTTTCAAACGAGGAGGTATTTAGCACGAGGCGTCAGCCGAATGCGGAAATTCTCCGAGTTTTAGAATAATCACTTTCACACGAGTAATATACACTATTTTTTCTACGACCACAAAGAATTATTAAAAAATTGATTTGTAAAAAAAAAATTTCAACACCAGTGTTGAAATTAGCATACTTAGGTTTATGGGCCACTTAATATCTGGTTTCATAGTTTGTCAATAGACTTTTCTTAGATTTGTAGTTTAACCTTTTCATTTTTTCATATTTTATATATCATAGGCACTAATCCTGGATTGACTTCTAGATTAACCAGAATGAAAAATTTTAAATTTAATCAAGGAAATAATTCTATAAATTATTTAATGTTTTTATAAAAAAAAGTCAAATACTCCTGATGGGATTTGCACCTGTGACCTTGCGATCTGTAGGCTAGAGCTCTATTCTCTACGCTATCGCAACCGATAAAGATTTGTTTTTTAATACATGACACTCTCTTAAGCGCGATTTGTTTTTTATGGTAATAGATTTTTCAGTAAATTATTAACATTTTTTATAATTTCACACTCTAATTCTGAATCACTCGACAAATACATGATAAATAAGTTAAACACTTTACAATTACTGCTTTCTAAAATTTGTTTTTTGTTTAATATATAGGGATGGTCTGTCAAATTGGCACAATATGTTTAAATTAAATAGTGTACCTTGCATTTTACCACTATTGTTGAAATATTTTTTTTTCAACACGCGTGTTATACGGCGCTTTCTAGCTAAATTAACCGTGCTTTTTTTCTCATTTTCATAGGTGGTCGTAGGACGAAGTTAAAACTAAATTTGAAACTTTTATAAATAAAATTCCCCGATTTCGTACATATTTGTCAAATTTTAGGCATGGTGGACATTTTAAGGGAAAAAAACCGATATGAACTGGTTTCCTATTAAAGGTGACACTTCTAAAAAATGCCTCACCCACGTTTTAAAAACTTCTTGCAAAAGTGACTTCTAAATTAACACAGATTACAACAGAGAATAGTGCATCTATCCTTTGCATTAAAGGAGACAGGGACGCCAAAAGTAATGGGTTCCCTAGGGCACAGGTGGACAATGACAGTCTGTTTCGTCCTTATTGGGACTCATCATAAAGCCATAACCTGTAATCAATTCCCAGTACAGCGAAAATATGTTTTCAAGATATGTTTAAGAATAAATATATGATGAAAACCTAGTATCGCCATCTGTAGGAATCAATTCATTGCAAAAGATAGCCATCAGACGTGAAAACAACAACTAACAACTAAGTACGTTATGCCAACACACCAGTAAAGGAAACGTTTTTGCGCATCCCTACACTTTTTCTACGGGTTTGTAGATTCAAATATAGATCGCGCTGCAGTCACCCACTGGGTGCTGCACCAATCCTTAATACAATTCCTATAGATGGCGTTAATAGGTTTTCATCACATTTTTATTCTTAAAAATATCTTGAAAATATATTTTCGCTGTACTGGGAAATGCTTACAGGTTATCGCTTTCTGATGAGTCCTAATAAGAAATTAAGGATGAAACAGCCTGTCGCTGTCTACCTGTTCCCTGTGCCCCAGGGAACCCAATACCTTTGGCGTCCCTGTGTACTTTAATGCAACAGATAGATGCACTACTTTGTCCACATGCCGCTAAAAAACTTTCTTTCTATTTACTTATACGGACACTAAACTCTACTTTTTTAAACAACAGAGAATTTTCCCAGTACAGTTCTGTGTTTCGAAACAAATAAAAGTCTCGCACCCTCCAAAAACAAATAACACTGGCTGACGTAACAAAATCATTAGGAGCATCACTGAAAGCAGCAACATAACTTAACCGAATTAATATGCACGAGGGGATGAGACAGTTTGGATTGGCATAAACTCCGGGATTTGGTAAATATTTTATTATTACGGTTGAATGAAGCCGAAATTTAAGTGTCGGAATAATTATGATTATTTCCGAAGAAATGTATGATTTGTATGGATTTATTTTGAAGTGAAGCGCTTCCGCTGCTGCCACTTTTCATTAGAATTTATAGAAAATCCACGGAGTGGATTATAATATTACCCCCTTATTTATTTAACAAAATTCTATATAGGAACCAGGTTTGCAATAAATCACTGATTTTTTTGATTAAATCCTGATTTTTTTGATTTTTATCAATTTATACTGATTTTTTCCTTAAATATGACAATAATGAACTTTAAAATCACTTATTTTCATTATTTTGTCTCTATTCGCCCAAAAATATTTGTTTTCTAGATTTACAGTTAGAAAATCTCCTCGGCGACATACAAAATAACTTGTATTGACATGAAAATTTTCGGCTTCGTAATTTATGAATATTTTTGTACACTGGACTGATGACGATTGAATATGTTTTTACACTTACATAATGTATCTAAACACTTTTAAATCTTCCTTTTTTTTTAAATTTCCTGATGAGTTATTTGCGTCAGCGACTTGTGTTTACAGCAATATACAGGGTGATTCCTAAGTTGATACTTCTTTTTTAGCTGTGTATAGAAGGCATTAAAATAAACAACTTTTTCAAATACCTGTTTTCAAAAAACTTAAAAATAGCCGAGTAACAGAAGTAAAAAAAACTAAGTGCAGGCCTGGTAATTAAAACGTAGCCCTTTACTATATTGTTTTTTTCGGTTTTTTGTATTGTTAGTCATGCATTTTACGGATCGGTCGTCAGTTATTTATTTTGTTCATTCGCTGCGCGGTGTGGTTTTCTAAAGCAAATTAATTTGAATAAATTGGTGAAAATGGTAAAATTTGAAAACAATGAACTAATTATGGTGCTAATTTATTGTGAGTGTTGTAAAAGTGCGAATGTTTCTTCTCTACATCCAGAAGTTTTCTTAATGTTTTTTTCAACAGGCAAGTTAGGCAGAACCATATTTGATTTGTAGTGTAATAAATGAATGTATTAAGTACTTTATTTTTGTTTTTTTTGAAAAAAAGGTATTTGAAAATGTTTTTTTTAATGCCTTCTATACGCAGCTAAAAAAGAAGTATTAACTTAGGAATCAACCTGTATAATTTGATTTAAATCACGATTAAAATTGAAGAAACCAGTTGATTTAATAAAAAATGTAATTATTTCCAATTATTTTATATTTTGTCAGGTATTGTACATATTTATTTATGTTTCATCAATAAAAAGGAACATAATATTATAAAAATAATCCAGGCACAAAAAAAAGTACCCGACCTAAGGGTTTCCATAGATTTTGGACCGTTGATTACGAATCCGTTGTCAGATTACCGCCACCACCCTTCATTTTTTCGGAAAATGCGAAATTTTTTTTAAACAAGTAGGTCTTTCATTATTTTACTTTTTACATGTATTCACAAATACTACCAAACCAACGCGAAGTCAACAACTAACAACGACGAGCCGATTTGCAGTGTTCCCACCCGTCTCTAAGCGCGTGTATTGAACCAACAATTAAAACTATTGATTAAATTTTTTATTCAATTTCGTTTAATACATTAGGTTTTTAAACAATAAATTAGTTTCTTGTAAACAAATTAAAGTAATTGAATAACACCTTTGGCCAATTATGTCATATTATTGCAATAAAAATGCTGGTAATTAAAAATAACGCCAAGGCGCCGCAAAAAGTCCTTAATGTTGCCACCCAAAGTGCGCAATGTATGCACGTTTACGGCATTCATTAGATGCATAATATGCAATTTATTGGTGTATGAATAATGCATATTACACCAACTACATATTAATTTAATACCGGGGCACGCTCGTATGAAACATCTTATTACGCATTCAGACTGTATTAATTTTATTGTGGATTACGGGTACCTATAATATTAGAACGCGGCTTGTTCTTGCATAATTTGCAGATTTGTGCAGTCAATTTTTAAATTAGGAGATATAAAAAGGAGCGGTCCAGTGCGAAGTTTTGGGTCTGCTCAAACCTCTCCTCTATTACAAAGTGACTTCTGAAAAAAGGCGATCTTCTTAAACCTCTCCTCTGTGACTTAACTTCTAAAAAAAGAAAGTCCCGGTTCTGGTCAAACCCAAGCGGAGCGGTTCGATGGTGGCCTCGATCTATATTAAAGAGTCATCCCATGGCACACTTTAGAGTATTTACATTTTTTAAAGAATAATCATTTTTATTTGTTTTGAAAAATTGATTAATTAGGTGAGTGGCTCAAATTTATAGGTGGGCCATTGACCAAATGACCTTACGGACAAGCCGCGCCTGTTCTACCCACCCCCCTACGCAATCAGCCATGCTATAATAACTGAAATGGAGTAGTAAGTTTAAATTAACAACGGGTTTGCGAATTCCGATTCGGGGAAGAAATATAATTAAACTCAAAATAGATTCATAGATAATGCTTACACAATTGAGGAGTAATTTAATGGAGTGCCAAGAAAAACGCCTTTGCTGACTTTGAGTAAAATTATTTCACAAACGAACAATGAGCGTTAATGGGTTCAGCTTGATTCGGTGTAGCGATAAGAGAACTTTATTAGTTATAACAATAGTCGTGTAGTCTGTCTCAGGCCTCTTTATAATCGAATTTACTTTTATTCAAATTCATATTCTACATTGATTGATTATAAATTGTAATTGGTATCGGCGCGATGCTGTCGTCTAATAGTAGAATCTACTATAATTACATTAAATCTAAATAAAACAATATACAGGGTTATAACAAAGAAACTAATCACCTTTATATATATAGCTTTGTTCCAACCCAGCAAGAAAAGCG
Source organism: Polydrusus cervinus (assembly GCA_935413205.1). Classification (NCBI taxonomy): domain Eukaryota; kingdom Metazoa; phylum Arthropoda; class Insecta; order Coleoptera; family Curculionidae; genus Polydrusus; species Polydrusus cervinus. The sequence continues at coordinate 78,659,318 of OW284512.1, read as the reverse complement.
TTACTGAACAGTAATTTCCAGTCGCTCAACTACTTTTCCAATGCACAATCAATTGCTAAATTCAAAATCCATTTGATCAGCCCATTCAGTAACGATTGCTGAGTTTTAACCAAATACCGCCTACTTAATCCACAATCGCTCATAACGAGAGAATTAAAAACAAACTTCTTGCCAGTCCTAACGGATCAAGGTCCTTTTGGTCAGTCGCTAAGGCCGTCAGCCAAAACTTTACAAAGTCAACTATTCCACCTCTAACACGTTCAGACGGCACAATAGCAACCACAGCCGGAGATAAAGCAAACCTACTTGCTGAACTGTTTTCCTCGCATTCCACTGTAGACTTTCAGGGAAAATCACCACCCAACATTCCCTCAGTTCAATCGCAAATGTCTGAAATCGTGTTCCGTCAGCGTCTTGTTAAACGGATCCTTAAAGGACTCGACGTCAATAAAGCTTCTGGTCCAGACGAAATTCCTATCATTGTTCTTAAGACATGCGCCGATGAACTTACACCAGTATTTTGTAGACTTTTCAACTTATCCTACAAAAAAGGAATATTTCCATCCTGCTGGAAGTCGGCGCGTGTCCAGCCCATTCCAAAGAAAGGTAAGAAGATCCTGCCAAGCAACTACCGACCCGTCGCATTGCTTTCAGTAATTTCAAAAGTAATGGAGAAAGCTATTAACCAACAACTCCTAAAGTATCTGGAAGGGCTTAACATTATCAGCGACCATCAATACGGTTTTCGTAAGTCCAGATCAACAGGTGACCTTCTGGCATATGTCACCCATCTTTGGAGCAACACCATCGAACATCATGGAGAATCCCGGGCTGTTGCATTGGACATATCTAGGGCTTTTGATCGTGTTTGGCACGATGGGCTTCTAAGTAAATTGCGATCCTACGATATTCCTAATGGATTCTGTTTATGGTTAACCAGCTTCCTTAAGAACCGTTCTCTGCAAGTGGCGATTGACGGGTTTCTTTCAGACACCTTCACCATCAATGCCGGTGTTCCTCAAGGGTCCATATTGTCGCCTACCCTCTTTTTACTGTATATTAACGACCTTCTAGTGAAAACCCAAATTCCAATTTATAGCTTTGCTGATGACAGCACACTTGTCTCATCTTTTACCTTGACTCCCCAAACATCCGCTGCCGACGCACATCTTCGCAGGCAGCATGAAGTATTGCGCCTCAACAAAGACCTGGACGAAATTTTGGCTTGGGGTGACAGTAACCAAGTCGAATTTAATGCTAAGAAAACCCAGGCAGCAGTCTTCTCCAAAAAGGTTAACATTGCAGAACCGGATATAGTCATGGCAGGACACGCAATTCCCCTGGCACCGTCTATTAATTTGCTGGGGGTCAATCTGGGAGGTAATATGTCTTGGCATGATCACGTTGCCGCAATTGCCAAGGCAGCTGCACAGAAACTTGGTGTACTTTTCCGCACCAAAAGGTTGTACACACCTCATCAACTTTTGACACTCTACAAAGCCCAGATTCGACCATCATTAGAATATTGCTCTTATGTCTGGAGCTCTGCACCCAAGCACACCCTTCGGCTACTGGATTCCATTCAAAGGAGAGCCATTCGTCTGATCGGCGACCCCGAGCTGACCAAGACCCTCGATAGCCTGGAGCATCGAAGACAGGTTGGTGATTTGGCTCTCTTTTACAGATATTTCCATGGCAGGTGTTCGACTGACATTGCCCACTTGATTCCACCTAGAGCAATTCAAAACAGAAATACACGGCAAACCACTGCCGCTCATCCATATGTTGTTCAGCTTAGTACTCCTCGAACTTCATTGTTCAAGAATTCTTTCATCTGGAGAACGTCATCTTTGTGGAATGATATTCCTGAGGTCGTGTTTCCCAATGAATACAATCTTCAACGTTTCAAGACCAACGTTAATCGCTTTTTTCGCACTCGCACCGCTCCCAGAGCGCCTTAAAGGATTTTTCCTAAAGTGCAGGTGTTTTATCATAAAAAAAAAAAAAAAAAAACCGTCAAATTAAATTCTATGAAATGAATTTTTTTTATTCTTCACTTGAAAGCTACTGGAGATACTTGCCAGTTGAAACGTTGTGATGTAAAACAAATAAAGACAATGCAAGTCCAAAACTCTTCAATCATCGCGCATTAAACGCGGCGTCGTGCGGTCAAAAATTGAAAATAACCAGCAAAACTGCACAAATTGGATAGAGAGAAAACAAGAAAAGCAGCCGGCCGCGAGGAAATAGCGAAAATACCTAGGTACGTCCACGGCTGTGCCACTTCCGTTTCTTTTCTTAAATTTTCTTTCGATAAATTACATTTTTTATGGAGATACAGTCCGCGAGCCCAACTCGGCAATTTTACATTTTTACATTCTACAATTAATTCTAGACATTTTTCATTAATCATGCCTCAACCGTTCACAATAGTAAGATAGTGACAATGACAATTTGCTATTTAAGTTTGAGGCGTCCAAGAATATCAGTTATTGTTTGATGTTGATATTACATCCAAAATGCATCTCCTTGAAGATAAAGGCATAGAATTTTTTTATATATTTGGTTGTGGAGTTAAAAGTAGTCAAAGTCATAGGGAAATCCGTTCAATGAAAGTATCTTCGCAAAGTGTGTTAGTGGTCGTCCTGGTATACCTGAGGAAAAAAAATAAACAATTCAAAACAAATTAAAACGATTATCCTTCAAAAGAGGCAAATATTCCAAAATGTGTCAAGCGAAAACTCCCCAATACAGATCGAAATCGTCCGCTCACCGCTTTCAGATCTTAAAAATAGACGGAAAAGAGAAAAATCCGTCTTCGA